>OX421358.1:89094370-90434631 GCA_949126925.1 Cheilosia vernalis | reverse complement strand
CAATCGATTCTTCGGTTGCTGGAGAACATCCTTTTCGATGGCAACGTCCTTGTGAAAGCTCTGTCACATATACAGAGGGGCCTAGGAAGCCTTGCTTTGACATGAATAATGGTGGAACTATTTCCTAGCTACTTTGGTTTTACTATTCTTAGAAAAGGGTGAATAACTCGCAAGACATAGCTTCTTGAAGGCTTGGACGCGGACTGGGGATATTAACTTTGCAACATGCATATGCAAGCATGCGAATTTGTGGTGCAGGGAAATAACTTCACGGGCAATAACTTCACATGGGAAATAACTTCACCTCGAGTGGGAAATAACTTCACTTACAAAAAGTGAAGTTGTTGCCCACTGAAAGTGAGCAATAACTCCACCGTAAATTTTGTGAAATTATTTCCCACCTACAATTTGAGAATTTGTTGATTCTAACTGGAAAACAAAATCAAATTATTTATAAGTAGTATAGCTAATTTATTTAACTTTGCATACACCCAAACTCGCAATTACTCCCACCCCTAAACAGAGACTCCAAGCCGGGGGGTTGCAGGGGGGCAGCATGCCCCCCCATACATTTTGCACTGTTTATGAATAATAATTGTAGGCTGACATACCTATGTCGCGGCATGTTAAGAGAAATTATTTCCCACAAAAAAGTGAAGTTTTTGCTCACTTTCAATGGGAAATAATTTCACATAAAATAAGTGAAGTTCTTTCCCACTCGAGGTGATGTTATTTCCCATGTGAAGTTATTGCCCGTGAAGTTATTTCCCTGCACCCGAATTTGTCACCTTAATATTAATTTGTTCGTCAATTTTCAATATCCCACTTGCCCAGCTTCATTGTTGCAGCTTTCGACCTTCGGTCACTGACTTATGACTATTATAAGTTCTCATACCATTTCTAACCGTTTCATCCAGGGTCAAAGTATATTCTTGATTTTCGAACATTCTGGCAATTTCCTAGTAGCATCCAAGATACGTCCACGGGTATATTATTGACAGAAGAATACATTCTAGGGAAGGGCTGCTTCTGCAACAAGCCGCGATAACCTGAAGGTGGAACTGAAAGTCGTAGGCGACGGCATCACGCTCTTGAAAGGTTGCAGCTAGCGCGATCAAGGTTTCATGTCTCACAGTGCATACTGAATGATTTGCATTCAGGTGTCATTCAAAAGTTCGCCCTTGCATAAGTTAGTAGGTAATAGCCTTACAATGCTATGCATGGTCTTAAATGACGGATGGATATTTGTTCCTGAATAATAAAAAATTATTCAAGTTGCGTTTCACTTAAATAGCACATCTCATGTTTTACTTTCAAACTGCTTCGCTATTTATGAATTACCTATGGTGCCTTTTAGATCTATTCAACCTAGCTGCAATATTTGCTTTTAATTTAACTTATTTCGTATTATAGTAGATATTTAAACTGAAAAACTGAATATTATTATTTTTTTTTTTTTTTTGTTTTACCTTAGACTTAATAAAAGAAAACAATTTTGTATTATATATAACGGGTGATTTTTAAGCTGGTTTGGTTTTGGCAACACTGGTTTTGACAGCTGACGTGTGTTTAGTACCTTGTGTCACTGTCAAACAGCTTCAGTTTGGTTTGCAATTCAACCATGGATCGTCTTACAAATGAACAACGCTTGCAAATTATTGAATTTTACTATCAAAATTCGTGCTCGGTTCGAAATGTTCATCGCACGCTGCTTATCGAAAAATTGTGTTCAGCGATGAGGCTCATTTTTGGTTGAATGGGTACGTAAATAAGCAAAATTGCCGCATTTGGAGTCAAGATCAGCCAGAAGCATTGCAACAGCTACCAATGCATCCCGAAAAAGCCACTGTTTGGTGCGGTTTATGGGCCGGCGGCATTATTGGGCCATATTTCTTCAAAGATGATGGGAATCGCAGCGTTACTGTCAATGGTGAACGCCACCGAGCTATGATAACAAACTTTTTTTTGCCCGAAATGGAAGTTCTTGACTTGCATGATATGTGGTTTCAACAAGACGGTGCCACATGCCACACAGCACGCGAAACAATGGCGCAATTGCGAGGCGAGTTTGGTGAACAGTTAATTTCACGTTTCGGGCCGGTCAATTGGCCGCCTAGATCGTGCGATTTGACACCATTAGATTATTTTTTGTGGGGGTATGTCAAGGCTAATGTGTATAGGGACAAGCCCGCTTCGATTGACGCACTGGAAGCCAACATCCATGCATTCATTCGTGAGATACCGGCCGATATATGTGAAAGAGTATGCCAAAATTGGACTCAGCGGATGGGCTAGACGCAGCCGCGGTCAACATTTGCATGAAATTATCTTTAAACATTAAATTGCAAGGTTCAAACTATCGATTCAAATAAATATTTCATTCATTTTTTCGAATTTTTTGTGTGTTTTTTTTTAAAAAAGTTCTAAACCTCTTAAAAAATCACCCGTTATTAAACATTTTTTTTTTTTTTTTTCCGAGGGTAGGTGAAAATCTTCCAAAGACACTATGAGAATAGCAAGCGCGTTCTCATAGTAGTGTCAGATTTTTACTGACTAAAAACACCACCCTTCTAAAGATTGTTAGATACTGTAACTAAGATATAACTTATCAAGCAATTTTTCTATCATTACATAAAAACTTTTGACAGGTTACTTTCCAATGAAAGATCCTGCGTGTTCCGCAAATTAAACGCGGTTAATCTTATCTTGCCAAGTCGAACGGTTTCGTTCTTTGTAGTCGGCGCAATAAATTGCTCTCGTCCAAGATTTGTCGGACTGTATTGTCGATATGTCCGAATAGTCGGTTTCTATATGTTTTCTCGCGAAGCTTCTAGTTTCAGCTTCGATTGTTGGAATTCCAAGATCCCTATGGATATCGTCGTTTCTAATATACCATGGTGTTTGTACAATTTCTCTAAGAACTTTATTTTGAAAAGTTTGTAGAATATTGACATTTTTTTTCTTGGTACAACCCCAAAGTTGTATACCGTAAGGTCCACACCGGCTTTAGCACTTGCTTGTATAAAAGCAGTTTGTTCTCAGTACTGAGCTGGGAATGTTTTCCTAGTAACCAGTACATTTCTCTGTATTTGATATCGAGTTCTTTACGTTTCATTTTCACGTGCGAATTCTATTTCAGCTTTGCGTCGAGTGTCATTCCCAGGTATTTGGCCTCGTTTGCAAAGGGTATTCGGTCCATATTTAGGAAAATTGGCAAGTCATTGGTTTTCTTATACGTGAAATTCACATGTACAGATTTAGTTTCATTTAAGGCGATCCGCCAGTTCCTTGTCCATTCATTTATTTTATTCACTGCGGTTTGCAGTTTTGTAGTCGTTTCTTCGATTGTATTACCTACTGCTAGGATAGCTGTGTCGTCGGCGAACGTAGCAAGGGTAGTGCCATCTTCCCTTGGTATATCGCGAGTATATAACAAATAGAGAAGCGGACCAAGGACGCTTCCTTGCGGTACTCCGGCCGAAATTTCTTTTAGCTCCTAGTATTCGTTTCCATTTCTAACACGGAAGAGTCTATTCCAGAGATATGATTTTAGAATATCATATAGGCTTGCGGGGAGAACTTGTCAAAGGCTTGTGAGACGTCAAGGAATACGCTTGAGCAAATCTTTTTTTCTTCAAATGCTTTCTCGATTACGTCAGTAGTTCTATGGGTGCAGGGAAATAACTTCACGGGCAATAACTTCACATGGGAAATAACTTCACCTCGAGTGGGAAATAACTTCACTTATTTTATGTGAAATTATTTCCCATTGAAAGTGAGCAAAAACTACACTTTTTTGTGGGAAATAATTTCTCTTAACATGCCGCGACATAGGTATGTCAGCCTACAATTATTATTCATAAACAGTGCAAAATGTATGGGGGGGGGCATGCTGCCCCCCTGCAACCCCCCGGCTTGGAGTCTCTGTTTAGGGGTGGGAGTAGTTGCGAGTTTGGGTGTATGCAAAGTTAAATAAATTAGCTATGCTACTTATAAATAATTTGATTTTGCTGCTGGATATAACAGGCGAATCCCGAAGCTAAAAGAGCCACTGGTCTTCGGATGAAGAACTCAGCACGGAAAAGCGTAAGCCAAATGAGAGTAGCTCAAAGAGCAAGTGAAAAGGAACCCACGCAATACGAATTTATTCTAAGAAATATGATGACTGGAGACTTTATAGATTTTATCTGATTTTAGTTGTCGTATTTCCCGACTTATAGATGCAAATGAAAAAATTTGGAAGATGTGTAGAGCCAGTTTTCGTAATATCTGTGCATAAAACTCGGCTATCGGTTGGTAGGCGCAGTGGCTTAGTGGTTAGTGTGTTGGACTACTAAGCGAGGGGTTTTTTTTCACTGCGCCACCTCTCGCGAACGTCTGACAAACATCCGAGAGTATAACTGTCATGAAAGAGCTTCTCAATTAGCCGTTTGGAATCGGCATAAAATTGTAGATCCCTTCCACTCTTTCCAAAAAATGATATCTCACACAAAACAAATAGTTGTAAGAAGCTAGGCCTAGGGTCCCTACGGACCTATTGCGCCAAAAATTATTATTATTAACGGTTGGTAGGGAAATTCCCTGAAAGTCGCCTATAAAAATGACGAAATAATAGTTATCACATCACATTGCTGAAATAAACTTCACGTTACCATTTCGACCAAAAAATCTCACAGCCGTTAAGACTTGAAGGCTTCCAGATAAAGGCAAGTCTCTTTTGGATGGCTGGTCTGGAATGTTACACAAATCAATTATAAAAGTTGCCGTATCTTTGTCGAATCGATATCTTTCATAGAATTCTTTACAAGTCAATGAATGAAACGGATCGATTCGGGTTCCTTAGCGCTTCAGTCTTCTAGTTGGCCATAACAATGTCCTCCAATATATCAAAATCTTCCTCAATGTTGTAATCGACCGGCATTTTCGCTTTATTTTTTTTTTAGTTATTTGTTTACGCGCTACGTTATTTTGTTTATTTTCATTGTAAACTCAGTATCACATCGTTATTTGTGAAATTCTTAAATTTTCTTTTCGTTCACTTGGTTTTGACATTGGAGTTAAAATGTAAAAACAAATTAAACAGAGTTGTTTTTAACAAAAACGTGGGTTTGAATTGTCTATCTATTTATTTATTTATTTATTTAACTACTATACATAATGTCACAGTTAATCAATAATGAAACAGATTTAAAAAGCTTATTATCATTTCACATTTCTTTCAATACATTTTTTTTTTTAAATTTAATTTTGATAGATTGAAATCAATCACATGATTGTACTCATTAAAATCCCTCGTCAGGTTATTGATGGGGCCATTACTCCCATAGTTACACCGAGATGTCCTTTGATATAAAAAAATAGGGTTCCTTGTTCTCCTCGGTCTGGTATTGATGTTAATGGAATCGAGAACATATGTGAAGTTGACATTACCAGTCAGAACGCAAAACAGGAATATAACATTGGATGTCTCTCTTCGGTTTTCCAAAGTCTGAAGATTCAGCAATTTTAATCAGCTTATGTAGGGTGGAAGGCGACTCTCGGGGTTCCAAGGCAAATCACGTAAAGCGAAGAGAAGAAACTGCTTTTGAATACTTTCAGTTCTTGAGATTCCAGATTCATAAGACGGACACCAAACAGGACTACAGTATTCCAAAACAGGTCGGACAAGAGAACAGTATAGAATTTAGGTTATATAGGGATCCTTAAATTATTTTGAGAAACGTTTTATAAGTCCCAATCGGCTTCTTGCCTTGCTAACAATGGAATCCAAATGCAGATTGAAAGTGAGCTTCTTGTCAAAAACCACACCAAGGTCATTAAAGCAATCAACAATTTCAACAGCTTCCTCATTAATAAAATAAATTGGCGCAGTTGAATTTTGGCTTGTTGGCTACCATATGAATAGTACAGCTTGCAGTCATTTGCAAATAGCAAAATTTTGGAATATGTGATAAGAGGACATAGATCGTCGATAAATAACAGGAGCAGGAGTGGACCAAAGTGGCTGCCTTGAGGGATACCAGAATAGACGACAACATTTTTAGACAAAGAGTAATTTAATTTCACATTTTGCGTACGATCACTTAGATATGAACAAATCCATTTCAAAATCCAATGCGGGAATATATAAAGTTCAAGTTTTTTTTAACAGAACTACATGATTAACTTTAAGTTTATCAATTACATAAACTCCGATTTAGCTTAGTTATGACATAGAAATAGTTTATCAAAGATCTATGAATATGCCCCATTACATGTAAGTTTATATTTATTTTTTGTTTTAGGCCGCAGTTATAGCTATCATTGAAATGCATCATTGAAAATTTTGATTTACGATTTTGAGACGATTAAACAAACAATATAATATAAACAAAATAATTGCATTTTTTCGTTGTTTTCAATAAATCAAAAATAAATCATTTGCTTCGAAATACGATTTCAAAAGTCCGAACGCTGACGCGTCCTAATTGGATTGGCATCGGACGACCGAACGATGATTTGTCTACAAAAATGCATGTAATAATACCTTATAGGTTATAGGACGCTCATAGGTGCCAAGCGATCACGAGTAGATTCTCTTTAATCTTAGTATCAAGGTAGATAGGTACACCTGTCCCATATAGAAATCCAAAAAGAATTGACTGGGAGAAATTTGGTCAAGTATTGGACTCTAAACTTCCTAATGTACCACACCTGAAAATTGAATCATATGCGGAACTGGATACAATTAAGTTTGCACTAGAAAAGGCGTTTTAAGGCATCGTGTCCAGTTAGATATAGGAAAAAAACCTTACCGCCATGGTGGAATGAAGACCTAACCATCATATAAGAAGGTTGACTAGGGACGTCTTCAATATCTGCTATAGGCATAAGTACTTTCCCTTCCTGACGGCATAGGTCGTATATCTACGGACTACATTGTACCCAACTTCCATACAAACTTCTCTGTTAGATTCCCCTCTAGATCAGAATGGGAGGAGAATGCGGCCGTAAATGAATTCGACATACCTATCTTCACAGATGAACCAAGATGAACTTTGGAGTAGGAACAGGAAGTCTTCCCTCCGCTGGGATATGTAAAGAGAGACATCCTCTTGCTCTTCACGTCAAGGGCTGAGACTAGATGGATGAACCTGACGAACTGTGCCATTTCATGAGGATCTGGCCAACCTACTTTGATGCCAGAACAAACAACCTCTTAGCCAGAACGCGTATAGATGTCGTCAGACTAACGGAAATTAGTACGGGTCATTGGCCTTTAGAAACGCACGCAGCCAAGTTTAGCATCCCCCACAATACCCACTGCCGTAGCTGCGCTGACACAAACAAGAGCTGAAGCTGAGCTTACTGGTCTCAAGAAGGAGTGGGCAACCTCAGGCATCTAATCAAAGGTCGCTTCTAATCATATGGGGAAATCTTTTAAGACCAACCCCCTAGTCAGATCCCCATTTGACCGTTGCTCGACGATTTGTACGCATATGTAAGTGCTGCAAAATTAAGACAGCGCTACACTGAAGTAATAAAGCCGGCCATAAGTTGTAAGAGCAGATACGAAGGATCAACAAATTCTTACTCGGAGGCAATAATAAGCCGCTGTGATGGTTCTAAAATATGGGGATAGGTATGTCACAACAGGGAAAAGGTCTGATACCTAAGTCGACATTACTTCCATGACATACATGAACTTTCAGATGTCTCCTCATCTAATCTTTACAGGTTCATAAACACATCATTATGGTTGGACAAGGGCGAGTAACCTAGAAGGAATAACATCATCCACATGGACCTAAGTGGGGTGCGGCAGGATTCGCTCTACCGTATATCACCCCATAAACCCAACCTAACCTTAGTCGACATTTGAAAAGAAGAGTCTCTGTATGTCGTTGGAACTATAAGTACAACTATACAAATATTTCAATTCGATATACGAGTACCTATGGGAACGATTCAGCACAATTTTTTTTTTTTATCTAGTGCCAGTTGTAAGTACGAGCATCCGAAGCCATCTCACGAAATTAATACATCTTCCCAACCACCCCTTATTTGTGTTTCCTCAGGGCCATGATACTGCAACTCCAAATGGATCGACCAAATATACCCACACAAGAGTATCAAACTTCTGCCAAATCCACATCGTATATAGGCAAGAACTTTTTCTCCGAGAAAACCTCTCGATGTTCATTAAATTTCAGAGCCGAAAAGTTCATAAGCCTAAAGAAATTAAAAATATATGTTACATACGGTTCCATGCGCACGGTGCCACTTCGATTCATCTCACTTGCCCAGACTCTCGATGGGGGTGTCGCTGACAGGCGATGAAAAAATGTCGTCTCGTGAAAAAGTTACTCTCACGAACTGTAAGACAGTATCTACCGTCAGAGTAACTACGATGCGCGTATATAAACGATACTGTCATCACTTTGGGAATACAGAGCGTTGACTTTGGCAGAAGAGCACACCATCCCCAACCTACTGTTACTGTAACGCGCACGAAATTGTTAAAGTGTTTACATAAATATTCCATGACATTTGCACGCGTTCTTTTGCTGGGACGGGAGGGGCAGGTTGTGCCAAATGGCTGCAGCCTGAAGGTTAAACATTAAAATAAACTTTACAAAGTGGTTATGATTGCTTACAGAAAAAATAAAAAAAATAAATGCACTGCAATAGGTAAGTTTAAACCGTAATAGAGGTCAATTTCTTGCTTCGAGATAGGTACTTGGGTCTTGGGTGTCGCAAATATTTTGAGTGTAAAAGCAGCTGGCTTCGTTTACTCTGCGAGGAGTGGAGCGTAGTCAGTTCAAAGATTGTGTCCCGACAACAGTTTTAATAAATGCATACATGGAATCTCACGGCTCTTTTTTCTGAAGCTATCTCTTCCACATGGCCCTTGATCGTCCCTGGCTGATAATGACTTGGACTTCATTCGTCAGATTTGACCTCCGTGTGGCGTATGCCCGATCTGAGTCTTCATTATAGGTAGATAGGTAGGTAAATGGGTGCTTTTGTGGAGGTAGCCACAGACTGACTTAGACCATCAGTTGGGTCCATTGTGTCCAGTTTACGGGACCCGTCCAGTGCAACCAGCTGAAAGACAATACACCACTTTACATATTGGAGTATCATACATTTAGATCTCTTTTCACTCAGCTCTGGCCACAGTTGTTTTGTGTGCCTGCAGGTATTGATATTGGTCCAGCGCAGGTTAGTTCTACTCCAGGATTCAATGTCAATCTTCCTTGCAAGCGTGCTTAGCGGAGTTCTTACTGATTTTAGGGCCAAATATGCAAGCAATTCATAAACTACGAGGCACCATATGAGCGGTGAGAGGACTCCACCTTGAGGTTAGGTTAGCAGATTTGTCGTTAGTTTTAGTTTACATTAATTTTAGCATAAGATTGAGTCATCCCAGGTAATGCCAAACCAAAAGATAGTACAATTTTTCCACTCTATTCCACACAGCTTATCAACAACATACATACATTAAAAACAATTCAACACACATTTAAGACATGACAACCATTTGCGCACGCATGCGGATTCGGTGCAGGGAAATAAGTCCACGGGAACTAAGTCCACTGAGGGACTTAGTACCCACCAAGGGGGAAATAAAACCATTTTCGTGAAGTGGACTTAGTTCCCATATACCTAAGGTGGGAAATAAATTCCGAAAACTCAGAGTGGTTTTATTTCCCTTTTAACGTCAAGTTGGTGTTATTGCGCTCTCAAACTATGAAATCTGTATGCAACCCCCCTGCTTGGATTTACTGTTGGATTACGGAGTGGGTGCAAGGTTGGTCTTATTACTCAAATTTTGTTGGCGTTATTACGCTTTGTCGGAGTTACTCCAATAAAAGATCGTGAGTTTGTTGTCCAATTTAGTTTGGACGTAAGTTCCCCTTCTTATTTTTGAGTGTGTACTAAGTTCCCATCAGAAAGTGGACATAGTTCCCACCCTACATGGGAACTTAGTCCACTTCACGAAAGTGGTTTTATTTCCCATTAGGTGGGAACCTAGTCCCTCGGTGGACTTAGTTCCCGTGGACTTTTTTCCCTGCACCTGCGGAGTCTGCTGCTAGAACATCTTCAACTTACAAACATTTCATCGCTATTTATCAAGAAATTTTCAAACGTCCGTATTATAGTATTGCTACAGAAGCTCTCAAAAGATTTTTTTTTTATTTTTCCCACATGGTGTATATAGATACAGATCTTTGGAAATAAGTGATCTTTATACATCATGTGGGTCAAATAAAACAACGCCTAATATGGCCTTAAAACTGATTGAAAGTAAACCACACAATATCGATACGCTATACGAACGACTTTATTTTTCAAAATGCACCCGCCTTAAGCTCTCCAGTGAACTCCAACACAGTCCGCTTTGACCCTTCAACGTGCACACGACTTCCGTATCCTTTTTAACAATAACTTTCAGTGTATCAACTGTGCACATCACCGGGTTGGCTTTAACTACTTCCCATACTGCCCAAGTGCACATGCTACCTTTACGCTTCACGCAATCAACCAACGAGAGGCATAATTAACCACGTAGTAGCCATAAAAAAAGAACCCCCTCCGTTTTTCACCCGCAGGGACTACTACGAATATATTTGCAATTTGTATCTTCCTCATGGTATAACAGTAAAACTCCAACAGGACACTTTAGGCAAAGAACAGATTTCTCGACCTCACTCTCACGCAGTTCCTAATCTCCTGAATGTGGGATATATTTCGATATTCGCTTCCATATGGGAATGATTGATGACAGACTTGTGAGGGTCTCGTTTACATTGCGTGAAAAGCCGAAATTATCTTGTAAAAACCGCTGGGACAACCTGCCACACAGTAACGTCATTTCCATGAAGTGGCAGTTCATTTATTCACTTTGCTACACGGATACCGATAGCACTCGCTGTGAATGGTGAACTGTAAAGAGGCCATAAAAAACACTCACATTTTATTTTGTAAAATTTACGAGTTTCCTGTACAGGCTTATAAATAATGCATGCGCTATGCATGAGGAGCTAAATACACTCGGAGGTATTTTCATATACGAAGCCCCAAATACCTGTGTGCGGCTTTAAATGGAATATGGGCATGGGCAAGTGGAAAATATTTCATGGATTGGCAGTGGTACTTGCACTTTGGTTTTCAGATGCACATGGATGATGAATATTAATCGAATGGAATATGAAAAGCTCCGTACTAGTTGGAACAAAAAAGTGTTGTACCTAAGTTATGGCGTATGAATGACCCAAAGCAATCGCACTTACAGATGTTGAGAGTTGTTCGCAGAAAGAAAGCTCCACTTGTAGCTGGCTATCAGCACTTACCTTAAATTGGAGACAATGGCCAAAGCACTGCTCACATGCACAGCACAGCGTAAAGGTGCGTTTGACTTACAGATCACTTTGCTGCCACTGAATTTGAGCACTGAATTCTATATACCGAAATGATACTCGTAACACAAACAAAGGCCTTCATTCATCTAATTCTAAACAAATAAAAAAGAAGGCGTATTGCGTATTGGACCCGAAATGGTCCTTTATTAAAAAGCTTTTCTATCGCACAGAAGTAAAGGGTTTTTCAATAAGAGCGCTACAAAAGTTTTTTTTTTTAAATAAAACAAAAACGGTTTTATCAATGAAATTCTTTATTCCTGTAAAAGTACGTTCGATGCCATTATGTAGGTATATGGAACTCGATTTCGTTTGCATGGCCACCACGGGCACGCTTGCAGATGTCCAGACGCTGAACCCAATTTCGACGGTTTTCATTTTTTCAAAACATTTTAAGAACTAATAGGTAAGTTTTGCATTCGCAGATGTTTTAAGCACAGGCTAAAATTACTCTGGTCCAGCGTTCTTCTTAGAGCCTTAAGACCAGCGGATCCCACCTGGCGCATACACAAAATATTGGACAATAAATTACACACACCATTGGATCTCAGCACAATATTCCCAACCAATAACAAATCAAGCGAATAAGTTGTGAAAGTCGTTCTTAACTATTAGGTACCCTTCGCCTATTTATAGAAAAGATGCCCAAAAATGGCCCCTTATCTGTTAAGTAAGATTTTATGCATTAGATATTGAACGAAAAATAATTCAAACGATTTTTTCAGCGGCAAAGCTGACCTATGTGCTATATGCACTGTCCCTGAACAGTTCGCCCTTAGGAAAAAAAATATAAGACTGAAGCAGTTAACCTTCGACTATGAACTCTTACAGGTCCCTTTTTGGATATGAGCAAGCTGGACAAGGTAGAGCTAACTAGGTTACAGTTCGTCTTCTGGAGACCGAGGCAGTCGTATATAGTTAGACTCTCACGTCCCATCTAATAAATAGCTTACTAAGTTCTCAATCTTTAGGAGGTTGCGTGTGGTTATGTAACGAAATCATTTAGACTTGGTATCAAATTTTCGAATACAGCATGCGTCAGTACGAGTCAGGTCTTTCAGGTCTTCAAAGAAGTTTACCTCCTAAATTTGCAAAGCGGAAAGAATGGTTTCCTTCCCATCTCCGTTTCTACAGCTCCTTAACATTGGTTACAAATGCTAAAAATGATTTCTTGGGTAGATGAAGATATTCCCAGAATGCTCGCTGAACACCAGTGGGTAATACGCTTATGTATTTTCAAGGGAGCGTATTACTTTTTCCAATTACTGCCTCAATCTGAAACGGAGATTTAAAAAATGATGATTGAAATGATTGAAAAATTTAATGAGAAGAATCTCAAAGCACTCAAAAGGCTTAAAACAGCCTAAAGACTTCAAACGGCTAAAAGAATGCAAAGAATGTAAACGACTTCAAAGAATTCGAGCAATCAAAATGTATAACACTCTTGACGCTTGCATACGTCTTATAACTGCTTCAGGTGAATGCTCTGCCAAAGTATTAAAAATGTATAGGTACTGGGATATTTCATCAAGTTTAAAGTAAAGGTATTGAAGTAAAATAGAATTTGTTTGTTGATATGTAATGATTTTTTGTTTTGATGCCCTTCGACAGTGCATACTAAACGTGTCAGCCTGGAGTTGTCTTTCGACAGATGGGTGCTACAACTCAACTAAGGCTCCTTCGGTAGGTTGCATGGAACATGACTCGGACAATTATTCATTCAAACGCAACTGAGGCTGTTTCCGTCCACCTTTACAGTCTGGGTCTTATATTGTCCAATCTCTCCTCAGTTCAGCTTCTCCTACACCGGCAGCCGAGTTGAACTAATGTAAGATTTTAAATCACCTTTCGATGGCACAGGTAAAATAACAAAGAGAGTATTATTCCAAACCTTTGCAATGCACCTTTAAGCGTCCTTTTGTTCGGAATTCATTCCACAAGAGCCCTTGATGGGTGCTACCCCCAAACTTAACACACTTCACTCAATAATTAACACCATTCTAACGTTCGGTTATCAGAAAATATATTACGCAATTAAAATCCATAGTGTTGGAAGCTTCTCGAAGCTTAACCACCAGATTGGAATCTTACATAGGACGAAGCTGAACTCATTTAAACCCCGCACGCTCCTGTTTAATTTTGCACTAAGCTTGCACTCTGGCCCTGAACAATCTCAGAATAGTAAGCCATCCAATTATGTTTGTGCCCTGCATAGATGCTGGCAGTCCATTGCCTGAACGAAATCGAGAAAATAAAAAAATAACCCTTCTCCAGGATGGAGTGCAATTAAAATGTACACCCTCCTGGCCACCACTCTGGGGGTGCGGCGGCGTGCTAAAGTTAAACTCCGATGGGCAGATTGTTTTCACCAAAAAAGAAAATCCTATTTGCTGAGTAGAAAATTCCATTAAGGTCGCGCATCCTTGGGGGCCGTCGTACACTTTCCGCACTCTCGGCGTGGAATTGTGTAAACACGAGAGGTCGACATGATATATGTGTTTGAAGCTATACGATAAATCCTCTTTCGACGTTATTGCTTATAAAAGTTGAAGCAACTGGATGATGTTGAGCCGCTGGCGAATTTCGTTTACTTTCAGTTGGAATGTTTGCAGTTTTGTTATATGGAGACCCCAGAAGCTTAGCATATGGACAAAGGACAGTCGCCAGTCACACATGGTGCCGCTCTCTGCGTAGCTTTTGCAGTTCAACATTTTGTAATTCCCTTTACATTTTTATTAAGTTTGTCAGCGTTTTTTTTTAGTGAGTCGACATTAAGTCCGATGTTAACCCTAAGCGTACTCCTACTCGTATTTGCTGTGGATTGGGGAACTTTTGTTTTAATCGTAGGTAGACATAATGAATGACTGCTGGTGCTGGGTCTCGTTTTGGTATCATTAATATTGCAGATGAATGTGGGTGCAGCGAAGCGTGATTTTGGAACGATGAAAAGAAAACAAAGGGTTGCTTTGATTGATGGGTGTTGTTGTCAGTCCTTTATTAATTGTGACTAGACGGATTTTGTTTTAAATTTGTTTTCCCTGTAAATGGATTTATTGTGTTCTTTTTTTTTTTTACATAATAAATTTATCCGTAAACTCAGTCCGTAGATACTGGTTGGCGTCAGCATGGAGGGGGACCCCGTGAAGTAGTTGTCACCGGATATGCGGCCTCAGCAAACAACTCTAATAGTTGGCGTGACGTTGAAATGTTCAACATACAGAATTGTACCTATATCTGTGTTATACTTCGACATAGTTGAAGGTTAGATTAATTAGAGTTTCGTAAAAGAGTGATACATATTTTTATTACAATGTGAAATCAACTCAGAAGTCGCTCTTCAGTTCTCCTTCAAATAAAAGTAAAAACAAAATTATTTAAAAAAAAAAAAAAAAAAATATATGAACATGACAACATACCTAACAAATTGGCAATCGGAGACTATAAGGGTTTTTTTTAAATAAAACAAAAACGGTTTTGGATATCAATGAAATTCTTTATTCCAGTGAAAGTACGTTCGATGCCATTATGTATGGAACTCGATTTATTTTGCATGGCCACCACGGGCACGCTTGCAGAAGTCCAGACGCTGAACCCAATTTTCGACGGTTTTCAAGCATAAATCGGCAGATACTGCTGCAATTTCACGTTCTTGTGGCGGCCATGCGACTGGACCATTTCGTGAGATAACACGTTCTCCAAGCTTGGTTTCCAATAAATTGATTGTGACATGCGCTGTGTGGCTTGTGGCGCCGTCCTGTTGGAACCACATGTCCTCCAAGTCCATATCATCCAATTGGTGCCAAAAATATTCGGTTATCATTGAACGGTAGCACTGTAACGTGCCGGTCGTGATCATCACGGAAGAAGAACGGCCCAATGACGCCATAAACCATACCAAACCGTAATTTTTTCGGGATGCAATGATGACTCGTGGAGTACGTGTGGATTGCTGCCTGACTAATACCGCATATTTTGTTTATTGACGAAGCCATTCCACCAGAAATGAGCCTCATCGCTAAAGATGATTTTTTGGACATAGGTAGCGCTCTTAACGTTGAGGCCACTGACTCCGAATTTCGGTAGTAAATTTTAATAATTTCGACTCGTTGTTGGCTCGTACATCTTTCCATCATGAAATAACAAACCTTATCTACTGAAGAGAAATGTCAAATGTGGCGGCAAGAAATTCGGCGTCGTTTGCTGTCCCTGTCGCTCCCTGCTGAAAAGCCCTTTAACTATATACCTACATAGTTAACAAAAATCTGAGTACCCTCCGACTGCCAAATAGTTCGGTATAGTGTCTTGTTCATATTTTTTAGTTTTTTTCTTTACAGTCAGTCGCGTTTTTTGTTTTTTTTTAGTTACCTTTTTTTATTTATATTTTTTAGCCTATCGGTTATAATCGCTTAATAATCGAACAACTCGTTAAAATTATTAAGACTTACTACAAAAGTGGTGATCCAAACGTGACCACTTTTCGCTCATAACGCGATGATTGCGGTCGTCATAAGGCCTGTGCGTGTGCGTCATCGTAATGCAAGCTCAGTCGGAAATATTGCTGATGGAAGTGCAAGTGTTTGCTGATGATCCAAATTTATAGAATTCCCGGCGTTCGCAGCAATTGAACGTGTTACACACCTCACTATGGCGTATTTTGCATTCGGATTTCAAGATCATGAATTGGACGATATATGCTTCAACAACAACACGGGACAACAAGCCGCACAGCATGACCAATTATGGTTTTATTGCGTGAGAAGTCTCCTGACAGCGTAATTACATGTCTTGGCGACGTCAATTTTCAACCAAGATCATGCGATTTGACACCGTTAGATTTTTTCTATGGGTCTACGCTAAAGATCGTGTTAAAGGTCCTAGTTATAACCATACGTAAAACGAAACCGTACAAAATTTCTTTTGCCTTTTTAAGACCACTTAATCCTAACGGTTGAACTCAATCTTGGTCTTAAAATGTTGCTTGTGAACTATAAAGTTTAGTCTATCAAAGAAAAAAACATTAGAATCTTACACAAAAATAATTTATTAATTTTTCCGTACGAAAAACTTTTTCCGATCTAAATACTTCTCACTCAATTCCACAACAAAAAACCAGATCATTCCACTGAAATATTTCAATTCTTTACTGATCCATCTGCCAGGAATTTTTTTCTGACGCAATTTTGGCTATGACCGCACAAACGAAAAAAAGAATCATTTTCATACTGTTCTCACTTTTTCTGTTGCATTTTACGTATGGCTATCACTAGGGCCTAAGTGAATAATCTCCGATTATTAAAAACCAACATTTCTCAAGTTATGGTCGAGGTACATCCTTAAATGTTGGAAAACATTTATAAAAGCTACCTAAAAATATATCTATTATTTTTCACACTATATAGTATATAGCAACGTCCAAACTTTATAATCAAATCAAATTTTCCTCAAAAATGTATCACTGTGTGGTGTGTGCTGTATTTGGTTTTACTCCCGGAACCAAAAAATGAATATGCCTTCTACATTACATTAAAGACCGTGAGGCTTAATTTTTGCCTTCCACATTTACCTACTTATTGCGGAAAAATTATTCAAAAATATCAAATCCCAACATTTAACTGAATTCCTGTTAGCGCTCTACCCTTAGGTTAGGTTAGGTTTGTCTTTGTGGGCTGGCGGGGAGTGCTCCGCGACACACTCAGGTCAAAATTTACCCACTGTGGGGGGTTTGTCACTTATCCATAGTATGTAGTTATTATAGAAAAATTAATATAGAGACACATCACTTCATACAACGAAAATGATCCCAATTATTCAATATCTACCTCCTCGCGACACATTAAACCCAGGCCTCGTTTTCTTAATTAACTGCCATTGTTGTATGGAGCTTTCTGATGGAATGTTAGTTTTAAGAATATTTCGCAAGTACCTATAAGTATATAGGCACAGTAGGCGATTTATATTGTAACTCAGAAAACAAGTCTCTTTCATTTTTTTTTCCGGTGGGAAAATTTAGATTTTTTGCATAGGATCATTTTGCTATATAAATATGTTTTACCATTCGAACGAACTTTCGGCAAAGAATCAGTATTTTGTTCTTTCTTTAAAAATTTATATTTATTCGCTGAACATTTATTTCGAAAACTTATTTTAATTTTTCTTGTAATTTTTTGAATCTGTTTAAAAGCATATCTATATATTAGCATATTTAAGTCTTTAAAAAGAACAATTTTTGTCCGACTCTAGACAATTATTGCATTTGACATCTTCTATATTGCTTTCCATCATGGTTGGTTCTAAAAATGCAAGCTCTTCAAGGGAGAGTTCCTGATGTGATATACGAGTATACGACTTTCCTTCAAAACGGGCAGGTATTAGAGCTTGAGTATCATTTCTTGGAAGGGAATGGTCATAGAAAATTGAAGGTACTGCTTTCTTCTTTAACCTACTTTTACCTATGTCATCTTCCTTAAAATGACAAGAACACATATGAATTTTTAATTTTCAGAGGGCCTGCTAACGAACATGCATCCATCCACTTTTCGGACATTACCGTATTTGTATCTGGAAATTTAAAAAAAAAGAATTTATTCCGAAACTATTGATATAACTACTATCGAAACGTTAAACTATCGATGTTTAAGCAACCCTACAGTAATGTAATGAAAATAAAAAAAATAAAAAAAAAATAAGAATAAGTTAAGGCTTTTATAGCTGCCTGACTGTCGTTAAAGAAGGTGATACCTTCCAGAGGTATTACCTTTATCGCAGTCTCACGGGTAGCTCTTGTCACTGCCATGACTTGCGCTGCCACTGTCACCCTCTGTAAATTTAAAGTCGAGACTTAAATTTGTTTAGTAGGTACGGCGATATAACTTTATTTTCTAAAACAAAAGTTTCCGCTGGACTACTTAGCCTGATAAAAATATAGTCCGACAATGGTAAGAACTTTTTAAAGCTGTCGTCATCCATACTTTACTTTTGCATCCAGAATACGCAAAGAGTTGCTTTTCTCCTCCTATACACTCATCAAAGGCTTCTCTTAAATAAATCAATGTCCGAACAAATAATTGGAAACTTTGTCAAAAATCTGAAATCAATATCAATGTCGTTGTAGATTATCTATACTACAGCCCGCACGTTTCAAGATCAGACCATAAGAAACTGAGTAAAGATTCGTTGAAATACGAATTTATATACACGGCAAGGTATGGGTCCAAGGCACCCAAGCTTGATATTCGGCACAAAACCAACCGCCAAATTTTGCCAGCAAAACACAACTGAATTCCTCGACTCCACAAAGTATTATTGAGTTCTACTTGCATTTTCTTATCTCTTGCATTTGAGTAGTTGTCTCAAACGTCGGCGTCGCTTATTCGCTAATTGTGTATCCTGAATCCTGACACGAAACCGGGAACCATACACTTTGTCCACTTATACCTTTACGAATATTGAAAATACTTGCTACAAGCAAGTTCATATTTTCAAACACAATTCCCAAGCTAAGAACGTAACCAGCTTTAAGATTTAAGGTATCTCAGTTGTTGAAAGTCTTTTGCCCTACTTCAGCCTTGGGTTCCATCAACCCATCTATATTAAACTTATTAATATAGTTACTACATCAGTTGTGCGTATCTTTTTCAGTAATCCGCTTATGATTAAATCCTTTCCCACATATCACAAAAGAAAGCTGATAAATCGAGTTAACGAGTTGAAAGTAAGTATACAATTAAATCAGCGTGACCCATGCAGACTGAGCTGACGAATGACAACAAGAAAATTAATTTGAACCCAAAAGGTCTTTATAAATTATGCATCCTTATAAGTTATTCCGCCTTGAGGTTATTCCATACTTAAAAATGCATAAATTGCCTACTTCCTGGATACCCTGTTGCACATCGGAACCACCCAATAGTAGGTTGGGTAAAGAAATTCCCCTTAAAGAAAAAAGGAAAAATTGATTTTCTGCTCGACAGGATAATCGTGTGTATACCCATTCCACACAAGTGCAAGTTGGCTTTAAGTATTTCCGTTTGTGCATAGCGATATAGCGTCAGTCTCAGTATCCCCCTGTAGTCATTAGTAGGCTTCACTGGAAGACATTAAAGGTGGCATAATCTATCAAATAATAAAGTTGACTATCTCATCAAAGGAGTTAAATTTGTCTTCACAATTCGGGTGAATTTAATTTAGGCATGGGAGAAAGACATATCTATGCCAAGGAACTTTCTAAATTCCAGTTGTGGAACACATTTGCGCGCATGGACATGGAGCATGAATGGAGGACTCTCTTCGACATTCCAGTGGAGAGTATAGATTTTCGAATTTCGAAAATTGCAGCTTACTCTTTTCTCTTTTGGTTGAAAAGTAACTACCTAATGTACTACTTCGGAATTTGAACATATCTGGCCTGAAGGCTGCAAGCACTGCAAATATTGAATAAAATATTCGAGTCAGTTATAATGGCTCAGTGATGTCCAGACGGAGTGAGCGAAATTTATATAGCAATCAACTGACACTGGCAAGTGGCAACATATTGTCCTTGGCTAACTCTACAGCTCTATGATGGGACTTTTAATAGATTTCACTGTCCGACAGTCGATAACTAAACTACTGTATGTAGGTTTGTTCGGAGCAGCGATACCTCTGAAAATTTTCATAAAGAGTCCAAACAAAAAAAAAAAAGTCCCGGCTGAAACAATAAGTCCCATAGTAATACCTCTGAATATTTTTATAAAGGGTCCAAAAAGACTAAAACAAAGAGTTTTATTTCGATCTAAGCTTGCGCTCATTGGACTTCGACCTCTTAATTTGAATACAATTATTTACAAAAAAAAAAAAAAAACGCCATTATTTATATTCTTCTATTATATTTACTTCTACCTTAAGTCGGGTGGTAGGTCTAGTTTTGGTCAAAGCCAATTTTTAAAATATAAAGTCTAGTTTTGGCATTCCTGCCGAACTCGTCAGTCTACGCACAGGATGACATTGGAGAATGCACGCTCGGTAAAGAGCTCTTCGATGTCAAGAAAAGATCCAGATATCTGGTGCGCTGCCCAAATGTGTGGCTTCTTCAGCATCGTTTGTGAAAGAGTAGTCAAAAGCGCAATTAATCTGTCAAAAGTTCGGTAGAGCGCAGATTGATGTCAATGACGCTTTTGTGAGTATTGATTAGGGGCTCTGCGAAATAAGGCCCCAATGAAATAAGGCCCCAACAAATTATACAGGTTACAACAACAACGATTTTTAATAAAATTTGGGGTGTTGTTTCCTTTTTTGAGGCCTTTTTTTAGGGTCATTCATTATGAAATAATACCCCAAAGGATGAAATGAAATAAGACCCCAAAACTATTTTGTTGGGGTCTTATTTCATTTTTATTATTTTTGCTAAAATATGTGTGGTATATAAGCCAAGAACTCCATTAACAGTTAATTTTCTTATCTGTAGGTGTTCTTAGACTAAGTATTTGATGCGCGGATTTTTTGTTCAGATGTGCAAAATAGCGTTTTAAAATTAGTTCAGTGATAGTTTTTCGAGTTAGTTGCTCAGTTTAGTGATTGAAATTGTGCGAAGTTGACGTAAAAGTGAAAGCTAAAATTATGGAGTGCTAAAAAATTGTTGGATTACGCAGAACTGGAAATTTGTTTTACGTTAACGAACAGAAAACTTTATACGAAATAAAATCTAATTACACGAATATAAAAAAAAACCGGCCAAGTGCGAGTGTCACTCGCGCACCGAAGGTTCCGTATTTGGCTAAAGTCCAACACATCAGATATTATTTGAAATCTATATCATTCAATCTTTCCCCTCTTCATGAATTCATCACAATTTAGTTTAATTTAATTACTTAATATTTTTACTCTCAAAAATTACTCGCACATGAATCTCATTTTCTAATTATTGTCCTGTCCCAATTAAAAACTATTGACTAAAAATATATTACTTTTAATTTGTTCTGTACTCCCCAAAAAAATGTATTATATTCCCCAACGAAATTAGCAGGCGGGAACCCTGGTGGGGTTCTGTCTTTGATGGGGTCAATTGTGCACAACTGCGTAGTAGAGACTAAAACTTATGAGAGCAACGTATTTTACATGGTAAAATTATCTTTTTTGAAAATATCTTGTAAACTATTAATTTTTCGGCAAAACAGTATTCAGCACATATATAGATAAGAACATGATCTACAAAAAAGGAATTAATGTATTTTTTTGTGAATCAAGAAATAAACCGTTTTTTGGGCGAATGAAAATATTTTTTTCACCAGATTACTAATTAATCGAAAACCAATCGATGTATTCCTTCCATTGGTATTTGTCGTTTAACTAGATGTTATACCGGATGTTGTGTGTAAATTTTAGCCTCCTATGTCAATCGGTTCTTGAGATAGACCTGGTAACAAAATTGGCTTAGTGGGTTCGGACAGACAGACAGACAGACAGACAGACAGACAGACAGACAGACAGACGGAGAGACATCCGAGCGAAACTAATAAGGTTACGTTTTTTCCCTTTGGGTACGGAACCTTAAAAATTAGAATACAGGAACAAAACCTGTAAATCCAAGGTAAACCTATTGCAAAATAAATTGTAATAGAGTCTTTCAATTTAGAATCTGTGTGGACTTTGTTTGAACTTACAAAGGATAAAGCAAATCCACTGCCATTTTACACGGTATTTTTGAAGAACAAACATGATTTTTGTATATTTTCGTCTTTAAAAATAATAAGCGAAATAACGAAAAATATACCACCGCCGAATAGAAGATATTTAATGAACGGACCTATTAAAATAGTTCCCAAAAGTTGCTTTAACCAGCTCCTAGTCTTTATATTCAATATATTGACGAGGTAATTAAACTACTGTAATAAAAAAAACATCTTTACCCTTAGCGCCGCAAGCAAAAATTTAGTACGAAAAATCGCGCGATTTGTTACAGGTTTTCAGGGACTTTGCCTACCTAAACGTAGAACAACTCTTGGCAATGTTTCTTTGGACTTTATCTCGAACAACTACCAACAGTAACCCTTCATAACCGAAGCATATGGACTCCATCAAAATCGGATGAAGTTAGGTAGGTAGGCTTGGTAAAAATATAGGAGAAATTTTTGATCCGCTCTGCATAGACGGTGAATGGAGGAATAGATACAACTATGCACTGTACGACCTTTAGCCAGAAGATTGAAGGTCCAACGACTGAGGTGGCTCTGTTATGTAGCGAATGTACACGAACGCTCCACCTCGGAAGATCTTCGAATCCAAGGTCGAGGGACCGCGACTCATTTTTGACGCGCGAATTAAATAATAACAATTTTTATTTTAATAAAAAAATAACGTTTTTTTTTTATTTCATCCGATCTGCTCATATGCGCTGACAACTTAAATTACGGCGTCCACCATGCATCGTCTAGTTTATCGTTTCCAGATGAGGATCGACGTAGACAATTATGTGTCCCGTTACTGGGTCCAGATGTTGGTGATCGTAGGGCCATCATCTTCGTTGTGAATCTCTAACATAACTCGCGCGCAAATAGAAGGGGACCTTTACAAACTTTGTGAAACTGGTGGCAGATACAAATCGTGCTGGCTGCAGACTATTGTTGGATGACGCCCGGATCCACCTCGGACTGCAGCGCCACTTTAGGTAAGAGAAAACTAATGAAGTACTTCCAATATTTTCGCCACCAGAAGGTATCAAATCCATAGAGTTTTAAACTCCTCATAGACAAACGGTGTGACTCAAAAGATGTTTTAATTTTTAACCAATCAGACAATTTTTCAAATGAAATTGGGGTCAGAGAAGAAGTTGTCTACAAATATTAAAACAATGGTTCAAAGGCTTCCTCCATCCTAATATCTTTGTATATACATTCCTATAGTAGCGCCAATCCAGTAGTACCAGTAACCTAATAGGTGTCGCTACTCATACCAAATCGAGAAATAAATTACTGAGAGCTTTGAGCCTTTGATAATTTTATTCCTTATAAAAAAGCTTTCGTTGAGATTTTTACTCCTTCATTCATTAGAAAATTTTTTGTCGTTGGGTTTCGATTTGTATTTGTTGTGTGAATTTCTTACAAATTTAAAATATTAAAAATGTTTTGTCAATTCAGAATAGAATCAGTTTCTGATATTAGGGATTCAAATCTTAAGGGTCAAAGACCACGTCAAAATCAGCAAATCGTGTATTTTACACTAAAACAAATAATTTCAACTGTCGTTTATGGAGATCCACTTCATTTCTGTTATTCCCACGGTTAACGGCTGTCGAAGTCAGTGCACTTGTAAGCTATGTCGGCAACGACATCACACACTCTTACATACTACCGATGTATAAGAACAACGTGGCGTACGTTTGGAATGGAGATTCCGTATCTGAAGAATTCGGATCGGAAATGGGTTGTAAGGTTGCATCTAAAGCCTATTGCTCTTCATCTTGTTTAGAAATGATATAGTTGAGGACGTAGAAGGAGGGATTAAACTTGGTGGTGTGCGGATACCAGCGTTAAAGTTTGCGGACGATAGGTATAGTGTTTTTGTCGGAGACAGTAAATGGGATGCAGCTAGATATCAATCGTCTTGAAAGTTACTGCAATCAATGGAATTTGACTGTTAACCTATCGAAATCAAAGATGATGATTTTTAGAAATGGTGGTGGAAGATACTCTCGCAACGAAAAATGGTCCTATCAGGGTGTACGCGTTGAAGTAGTGAAAGAGTATAAATACTTGGGTGTGTTAATTACATCCAACCTAAGTATGAAAAAAAACCGGCCAAGTGCAAAATTGTAGTATTATAATTTATAATATAGTGTATATGTATACCACCAGTGACTCTCTTCTGTCTTTGATGGGGTCAATTGTGCGCAACTGCGTTCTGCGTAGTAGAGATTAGAAAAATTAAAAAATTTAAATTATGTTTTTTGAAAATATCTTGTAAACTATTAACTTTTCGGCAAAACTGTATTCAGCACATATATAGATAAGAACATGATCTACAAAAAAGGAATTTATGTATTTTTTTGTGAATCAAGAAATAAACCGTTTTTTGGGCGAATGAAAATATTTTTTTCACCAGATTACTAATTACTCGAAAACCAATCGATGTATTGCTTCCATTGGTATTTGTCGTTTAACTAGAGGTTATACCGGATGTTGTATGTAAATTTTAGCCTCCCATGTCAATCGGTTCTTGAGATAGACCTGGTAACAAAATTGGCTTAGTGGGTTCGGACAGACAGACGGAGAGACATCCGAGCGAAACTAATAAGGTTCCGTTTTTTCCCTTTGGGTACGGAACCTTAAAAAGCACCTCGAGGCTTATATAGCAGCAGCTAAAAGAGCAGTTTCGTCAGTTTGGGGGCGATGCATCTTCAACAAGTATATCGAGCACACTCGTATCTTGGAAAGCGATTTTTGAACATAAATATATTGTACATAGGTATTTAAAGTCATTAGTCATTTTATTGTTTTGATAGCTAAATTGTCAATCTGGTAGACGGCCATAAGCCAAACCATAAAAGACTTATTTAACATCGTTTGTAAATACGAACAAAAAAATTCTAAAATTATATTAAATGTTAATAAAGTCGGTATACTACTACCCATCAGGCACAAGTGCACCAGGATTCACATTCTACTAATAATACGAGTATTTCTTAGCCCAGTAGGTACTTCTTAACAAGTCTCTCAACAACACATTGTTGTACGCCGCGATACCGTGCTTTCCCAATAAAGGGAGAAGAGTATCGAGCGGAGAGCGAAATTAAAAGACTGTATATGAATTTAGTATTCTGTAGAGCCCGCTGTCTGAGCTTGGCTGCGACTCTCAGATTATCTTTATTCGTTTTAAGTTTATATTGATTTATTAGCTAAGTCCGCCGTCCTAAGCGTAGCTGCGACTTTTATGCTTCTATGTCTTAATTCAACTCTGCCTTCCCTGTTCACAACCTTTGCCTTTTATACATTTTAATTCTCATGACCCATCTCCTATCTTCCCCCTCCATGCACCATTGGTTCCTTACCATTTACCAATTATGCATACGCGCTATTTCTAGGTATTGCTTAATTGTTTTCCGTTCCCATTAAAAGTACCCAAATGACATCTTGGGTGTCATTTGCCTTACGCTGGTGTCAAGTGTCATCCATTCATAAATTATTATTATGTCCCCGATAGCACAACGTAGTAAACCTCCGATATGCATTCATTGCAGTTTTGCCATATGTTGGCATGCCGCTGGGCAATCGGAGTTGGGTTACGTGTGTATCGTTTTGGGTAGATAGACACTTCTTGACTAATTGCGCTTGGGTGGCGTTTGGGTAAATGGAAAACGAATGAACAAAGGCGAATAACCTATTAATAGCCGTGCGCTCTGGTGGTGTATTTGGATTGCCAGTGGGAAAACATGAGAAGGTGATGAGTAGGGTAGGTCATGAGTAGGGTATGGTTGTGCGGATCACAACATCCCACCCCCCTTAGAAAAAGAAAATTCTTACCTGAAGGGTTAGAATTTTCTGCAAGTAAGCTTGGATGTGACGAGGGAAGAAATTGCAATAATTTTAGTAGTAGTTTTGAATGACAAATGGAAATTTTACCCTCGAAGAGGTTTGTGGTTTTCTTTAGGATAATTTTACAGTATTTGTTACTTATTGCCTATAATAATATATTAGTCTTATATATATATATATATATATTTTTTTTTTTTTTTTTTTTTTTTTTTTTTAATAATATAATAGATGAAAGAGGTTTTACAGTACTTGTTTTCTTATTGCCTATAATTAATATATATTTTTTTTTTTTATAATATTTTATAAATGAAAGAGGTTTTATTTCTTATTGCCTATAATTAATATTTTTTTTTTTTTTTTATAATAAATGAAAGAGGTTTTTACAGTACTTGTTTCTTAGTGCCTATAATTAATATATATTTTTTTTTTTATTAATGTATACCAATGTAATATAAAAGTAATGTATGTATATAAAAAAAAAAATGTATTGTTGTCTTAAAAACGATCGGATTCTTTAAATTATATTAGATAGGTTTGCTTATAATTTGGAAAGGAAATGGAAGAATGGGTAATACTTTCATTTTTAAACACCGGTAGTCAAAACTAACCTCGGTCCTGAAGATGAAAGGGGTTCATGTTTAATTTGGGCTTGGGATGTGGTTGGTAAAGGTTCTATAGTCTCGTGGTTCGGTTTAGCGCTTCCCGTTTTGTTACCTCTCTTTTTTAGACGTTTTACTAGGCGGTATAGACTAACTACACAAATCAGCAGTAGTATAGCGTAAATCAATGTGTAGTGATGGATATTATGGGAGGTTATTGGCATTAGGGGTACATTTTCTTCGGATTTAAGGGTTTTTATTTGCTCTGAAATGAGTTTAAATCCATCTTGGCTAGAGAACTTTACAAATGCCAATGGATTCGGCCTGTCGATTGCAGGAAGAGTAATGTTGGCTAAAAATGTTGAGATGTTAATGGGTGGTATATAGGAATTGTGTGAGATTATATTTCGTTCGAATGAATTGAATGAACGTATTATCAAGTCCTTGGATTTAATGTAGCAACTTCCTGAGATTTCAACCATAGATGTATCTTGAAGAGTGTACGTTGTTAAGTCGTCCTCACAAATTTCATCAATTTCATAACTGGTTATTGTAGAAAATAACCATTTGTTATGTGTAGATAGTTGTATCCATATAGTTGAGATGTTTGCTTGCTTTATTTCGCATGAGGATGGTAAGATTTCGGTTCGTCGTAGCAGTTCTACCTCACAAGTGGATAGTTTTGAGTTTGAGTTAAACAGGGGGTGTGTCATTGGACACAAGAATGTATTCTTTTGGTTTTAACATCTTGCCAAGTCGTCTGTATTGATATTACTGTAGTGTTCCTTGTTATAGTCTATTAACAAATAATCTATTGTTGGTTGTACGAATAGGAAGTGGTTGTTATAATTTGTGGGTAAGGGAATTATTTTGTAGATTTGAAAATTTTCTATGTATGGTAGGGGAATTTTAAATTCGTAAATTACTTTTTGTCGGCGTATAGTAGCGCTAATTGAACTGATTTGCTGGTAGGTCTATTCCGTGAAGGATTTAAGGTCGTTATTATGGACTATTTTTGTTTTGTTCCGAACTTGAATTTCAGTATTTTCTGAAGAGATTATGTTCGTTACGTTATAGGGTCCTTCCCAAAGTGATGAAAGTTTGTTTTTACGTACATGATTTTTTAACAGAACTTTATCACCAATATTAAAGATTTTGTTATTTTTTCCGATATCATAGTAATCTTTCGATTTTACCTTGTTTGTTAACAGTCTTTCGCGGGCTATTTGAAAACTGTGTTGGAGACGTGCTTTCAATTCGTTAGAATATTTTTCATAATTGTATCCTATTTGGGGATTTTGTTCTAGAGGATTGGGTATCCTTGCTGGATATCCATAGAGTAGCTCGTGAGGAGTATAACCAGTACTGCTATGGTTGGTTGTATTGAAAACAAAGATGGCATATGGTATCCACGTGTCCCATGAGAGGGGGTCTCTGTTGACATAATGCCGAAGATATTCCGCTAAGGTACGGTGGCTACGTTCTAAAGCTCCATTAGTTTGAGGGTGGTAAGGGGTAGTTTGTAGTTTCTTTATTTTTAAAAGTTTACAGATATCCTTAAAAAGTTGACTTAAGAAATTTGTGCCCTGATCAGTGAGAAGTGATTCCGGGAAACCAAAACGACACAATATTTTTTCGACGAATGCTTTAGCTACCGTAGAGGCTTCAGCATTTTGGAGCGGTATGGCTTCTGTAAATTTCGTTAAGTCATCCTGGAATGTGAGCAGATATTTATTGTTATCATGACTCACTGGTAAGGGTCCTACAATGTCTAGAGCTACTCGCTCGAAAGGGGTGGAGCTTGTCGTTGTTATTTTCATTGGTACCTTGTGGTTTCTACTTAATTTGTTCTGCTGACATGATTTGCATCTGTTGATATATTCCTTCACATCTTTAATGAGGGTCGGCCAAAAATATCTTGTTCTCAGACGTTTTATAGTCCTGGAAATTCCTTGATGGCCTCCTAGAGGTGAATCGTGATACTCGCATAGGACCTTTTCGATTTCTCGTGGATCGATTAAATTGATTCTATTGTCTGAGTAGATGAATAAGGTGATTTTTGTTTGAGAGAATACCCGCAATATGCAGTTTTTAAGGCGACAGTTTATTGGCTCATTAGATGGAATGGAAATATCAATTTGTGTTACGGCTTCTTGTAACCAATAGTCTCGAACGTTTAAAAGGTTTTTTTCAAGAGTGGATGTGTCTATTAAATGTAATGGGAGAGTAGTAATAATATACGTAGAGGATTTTACTGCGTTTGGGTACGTTTTTATTTCGTTCGGATTCGGACGGGTATAGCCAGTAATATTCTCGAGTAATTTTTCCTCTTGACGTTTTTCGTGGGATAAAATGAAGATTTGAATGGATGAACGGTGTTCAGCAAGTGTTATTGGCTTAAAGGTTTCGACTATCTTGCATTCTACTTGTGGAAGTGTGATTTCTTCACTACTTACCACTGTTATTTCATCGGTATCTTGACGCTTTGCTTTACTTCTAGTAGTGACCAGCACTTTGCCTGTTGTTTCTACATCATTGTTATTAGCTGGGATACGACTGAGAGCATCCGCATTGGAGTTGTATTTTCCTGCCTTGTACATAATTCTATATTCGTACTCGGATAGTAATATCCTCCAGCGACCTAGCCTTGACGTCGGATCTTTAAGGTTCATAAGCCATTGTAGTGGCTTATGGTCCGTACATATCGTGAATTTTCGTCCGTAGATGTAGGGTCTAAATTGTTGGACTGCATAGACAATTGCCAATAGTTCCTTTTCGGTAGTGCTGTACCGAGTTTCGGCGTCGTTCAGTGTTCGACTGGAATAGCAAATTGGTTTGTCTTGACCAATGTCTCCTTGTGATAGTACGGCCCCCAGTCCGATGTCACTGGCGTCGGTTGTCACTATGAAGTCTCTGCTAAAGTCTGGGTATGCTAAGATGGGGGGTTTTATAAGTTTACTTTTTAGAGTTTGGAACGCCTCATCGCAAAATGCATCCCATTTAAATACGGCATTCTTCTTTAACAATTTGGTTAGTGGCTTTGCTATGGTTGAGAAATTTTCAATAAACCGTCTGTAATATCCTATGAATCCAAGGAATGATTTTATTCCTTTTACGTTTTTGGGTGTTGGATACGTTTTTGCTGCCTTAATCTTTTCGGGATCTGGTTTTAGGCCGTCTTCGGTGATAATATGCCCGAGATACATTAATTCCCTTTTTAAAAAGTTGCACTTGTCAGGCTGAAGCTTGAGGTTGTGTTCCTGTAGCCTGCTTAGCACTCGTATTAATTTCTTATTGTGTTCCTTGAGATCGTAACCGTATAAGACTATGTCGTCGACATACACAAAACAATCTAAACCCTGTAATCCTATCAACACCGTATTCATCAGTCGCTGGAAAGTAGCTGGTGCATTTTTGAGACCAAATGGCATACGGGTATACTCGTAGTGTCCATAGGGTGTGCTGAAACCAGTTTTGCATTTTCCGTCATCATCCATGAGGATTTGGTGAAATCCTTTGGCCAAGTCCAAGGTACTAAAGTATTTGGCTTTTCCTAGTTGATCCAGGATATCAGTAATGTTCGGCAGGGGATATGCATCACCAACTGTCAATTCATTTAACCGTCTGAAATCAATTACTACTCTCCACCTCTTGTTGCCTTCTTTGTCTGGTTTCTTCGGAACCAGGAGCAACGGAGAGTTCCATGGGCTAGCGCTGTGAGTGATTATGCCTTCTTGCAGCATTTCATTCACTTGTTTGTGGATCTCACTTTTTTGTGATTCTGGAAGTCTGTAAGGTTTCACAAACAAAGGTGGTTGATGGGGATCAGTTATGATGGGGTGTTTCATTGTGTCGGTAAAGGTCAGTTGGTCACCTTCTAGGTAGAATAGGTCGTTGTACTGCCGACAAATCCCTAGTATTGAATCCTTTTCTTCCTGATTGCAGTGACCAAGATCTATTACTGACTCTAGCTTGGATAGTCTTTCTTTAATTATATCTTGGGTTTTACCAGTTATGAAGTTATAATTGTCTAACTTGTCCCACTTAAGATCGATGTCCTCGTATCGGACTTCTTGTTCAGTCTCTGAGGTATTCATCATCATGACTCTGACTTTTGAATTTGTGGGTTTGGTTAGAGATTCGCCAAGGAAAATCCCTGGCTGGATCATTTGTTTTTGTATTATTATATCAAGATTAGCTTTGAGGGGAACAGGGATATCCACTATCTGTTGTGTTCGTGGTTGAAGTGTTACTACATTCTTAATGATTTTTGTTGTTGCCTCAGCTTTTATATGTGCTGGGTCTTCGTCTGTTTGCTCAGTCTTATTGACTATTGCTGAGTCTTTCTTTGGTTGCTCAGTCTTATTGACTATTGCTGAGTCTGAATTTGGTTGCTCAGTCTTATTGACTATTGCTGAGTCTGAATTTGGTTGCTCAGTCTTATTGACTATTGCTGAGTCTGAATTTGGTTGCTCAGTCTTATTGACTATTGCTGAGTCTTTCTTTTGATGAAAACTTAAAGTGAAGGTATTCTCTACTTCTAATAAACTGGGCTTAGGTATTATTAGTAGATTTTGCTTGTAGTCAATTACACAGTTAAACTTAGTTAAAAAATCGTTACCTATTATACCATCATAGGGCAGATTGATTTCTTTGGTAAGTAGGTGGAAAGGGTGATCTAAATGCATGGAATGTTCGGTTGTCTTTAATTCCATAGTACCGTTCACCAGTCCCAGGGTTTTTAAAGAGTCCCCGGCTATGGTGGAGATGGTATATAGACCATCCTCGCTTTCCAAACCCTTTATCTGAGAATTTTTTAGCAAACAAATATCGGCTCCAGTGTCTATCAGAAAGGTAGTGTATGTTTTATCCGAGGGACTAAACCTGAGTCGTATCGTTGGCTCCTTGAATTCCGGACAGAACGATACGAGAAACTTCAAGTTTAGTGTTGGATTTGATGGACCTCGGCTTGGGTGATAATTCGAGAGGAATTGCCGGTTGATTCCTCCCGAGGGTTCTCGTTTCCCGATTCGGGCATCGGATTTGCGTTGGAATACCTTACGCCGTGATTATCTGGGGGCCATGAATTGTTGGGAGGTCTCTCGCTAAAACCGGGATTGCCAGTATTATTGCCTCTGGACCTTACATTATTTTGCGTACTTCGTACTGCCGGTGCAACCTGGGGGTAGTTCATGTGAGGTTCAATTCTGGACAAACGCAATCTACATTCGTTTTGAGTGTGGTTACGTTTCCCACAGTAGTTGCACATAATAAAATTTACTTCCTGTTTAATGGGTGGTCTAGGGAGGTTTGGAAGCTGCCGGTTTCGGTAACACGTTTGCTTCGTGTGGCCTGGTATTCCACATATTTCGCAAATGGGTTTTTGCGTGTAATGGGGCTTTGGAGGAAATCTTTGAGGGATGGTTAGTCTCTCCAATCTTGTAGCATGGTCTTCTGCGTAGGTGATAGCTTTTTTAAGGTCTGTTTCCCCATGAGCTTGGACCATGATCCTTAAATTTTCGTTTCGTAGGCCGTCCTCGAATGCCTGTATTGCCAACTTATTATTTTCGGCATTCAGAAAGGTTCGTACTGGGATATCACTTGTGCTATGTAGAGTGGCAGTTTTTAGTGTATTTAATAAGGTGCACACCCTGTTGCCGAATTCTGTAATCGACTCCTTTTGCCTTTGTTTCGCAGCTAGGAGGTCATTCTGAGCGGAGGATCGAGATTTTGTTTCTTTGAACTCGGCCTCCAGCATAGATTTTAGTTCTTCCCATGTGCTGACGGTACTGAACTGTATTAGTTCAAAAGCGGGGCCTTGTAGTCGAGTTTTGACGATATTTAAAAACATCATCTGGTCAGTACTTTTAACTGCAGCAAAAAGGATGTCACCACAGGACACAAACTTATTTAATTCTGATGGTGTCCCATCAAAAATTGGTACGATGTTGAACACATCAGTTATTCCTATCTTAATGTCCATCTCTACCGAATTCTCGTTTAATTCGTTGGGAGGGGTGTAAGTTGGAATTTCCTCTTCGGGAGGAGAAAAAAAAGGAAGTATTTGGAAAAGGCTTGCAATGCTTTGTGCTTGCCTATATGTCTGCCTAGTAACGCGACTAATGTTGAGTTTTTATAGTTCCCGTTGAGATAAAACAATACGAGCAGTCGACCACGTGTGAGTAGGTAAATAGGAATGGGAGGAGATTTGGCAAATGACAAAATGACAATAGTGAATATGTGTGTAATAAATAACAAAAATAAATAAGTATAAATCTTAGTAAAAATACCTTATTTGAAATCTTTTATCTTGTGATCTGTTGATAAGTGTTGATGTTGATAACTGCTGTTGGAACTGCTTCTTCTTCCGTGCCAGGCAGGCTTCGCGCCCTAAAGCTGAGGTCTCCTGGTCTTTGTTTATCACTGCCTGAATGTCTGCCTCCGGCGCCTTGTTTTGAGGATTCGCCAGGTCTTACGGTTTTCAGGACTTTTTTTTTGTTTTTTTCACTTCACTTTACTTTCTGGTGTTTAGCCCCAGAAACGCCTCAAGATTTTGCTTCTTGTGTTTTTTATAAATTTGGGGTAGTCGGGACCTCTTTGGGTATCCCACCGCTGCCACCAATGTTGTACGCCGCGATACCGTGCTTTCCCAATAAAGGGAGAAGAGTATCGAGCGGAGAGCGAAATTAAAAGACTGTATATGAATTTAGTATTCTGTAGAGCCCGCTGTCTGAGCTTGGCTGCGACTCTCAGATTATCTTTATTCGTTTTAAGTTTATATTGATTTATTAGCTAAGTCCGCCGTCCTAAGCGTAGCTGCGACTTTTATGCTTCTATGTCTTAATTCAACTCTGCCTTCCCTGTTCACAACCTTTGCCTTTTATACATTTTAATTCTCATGACCCATCTCCTATCTTCCCCCTCCATGCACCATTGGTTCCTTACCATTTACCAATTATGCATACGCGCTATTTCTAGGTATTGCTTAATTGTTTTCCGTTCCCATTAAAAGTACCCAAATGACATCTTGGGTGTCATTTGCCTTACGCTGGTGTCAAGTGTCATCCATTCATAAATTATTATTATGTCCCCGATAGCACAACGTAGTAAACCTCCGATATGCATTCATTGCAGTTTTGCCATATGTTGGCATGCCGCTGGGCAATCGGAGTTGGGTTACGTGTGTATCGTTTTGGGTAGATAGACACTTCTTGACTAATTGCGCTTGGGTGGCGTTTGGGTAAATGGAAAACGAATGAACAAAGGCGAATAACCTATTAATAGCCGTGCGCTCTGGTGGTGTATTTGGATTGCCAGTGGGAAAACATGAGAAGGTGATGAGTAGGGTAGGTCATGAGTAGGGTATGGTTGTGCGGATCACAACAACATACAGTCCACTAGTACAACACCCAATTTACAAGTCCATTCTTTTTTTCCAAAAAAAATGTAAGTGTAATTCTTGCAACTGCATTAATCGATATCTTTTATCTTGGTAACAAATTCTCTCTTCGTCCTCTTCGCGATCCTGGATCGGAGGCTAGTTTTATCTACGAAGATGCACAGTGCAGGCTACGACTTCCTGAAGGTCCATTCAGGCCAACATTTCAGGTATGAGCTCTGTCGTTCGTGACCACAACTCCATCAAAACTATGCTCTTTAGTCTTGAAATGCAACTGATCTTTGGAATCCACCAAAGACTAAAGTCATCGTAAAGTACAATTTAGTGTTTGCAGTTAAATACAAAACATAATATAGGAGTAGCGTCTGCATCTTGCAATTGAATATCCACCTACATGTTTATGTTTTATGCACCTACACAATAGGCTCCTTAAGATAAAAAGCCGCAGTGCCAGAGCCCCTCGAAGGCTCTCCCGGCTCATAATCTACCTACTTCTATAGCAGCTGAAAATACTACATTGCTATGTTGACGGATCTAGATATTTGGCAAACAAATCTTAGATAGTAATCGGTGAGGAAAAATGAAATATGGCAACCAGTCCACATACAAATTATTTTCTTGACAAAATCCATAATAAATAGCAAATATGCCAAAAAGTCTAAAAATATTACTTTTGTTTTTTTATCACATCAATTTTGTTCGTTCAAATATAGCTTTTGTTTGGACGAAACACTGATAAAAACTTAAAGCTCCGTCTAAATCAATTAAGGGCACAAACCAGTTTTCATTATTGAGCGATTGAAGCGCCAAAGCTTCTGCGGGTTACTGGTACAACATTTTTATTTGATTCCTTGGCGCTACTATAGGAATGTATATACAAAGCTAATATTCAACAGGATTTTTTGCACTGGCACGATCCTGTGCTGGACTAACAACTTCATCAATCTTAAAATAATTAAATAAATAGTTGGCGCAACAGGTCCGTAGGGAATGACCCTAGGCCTAGCTTCCCGCAACCATTCCTTTTGAGTTCATTTTTGGAACGGATGGTAGGTAGGTAGGTAGGTAGAAGTGGCGGTCCCGCTTGGAACCCAAGTAGCACTGTGATGTGCCTTTTTGTTACCACGACTCGTGTTACCTAGTTTGTGATGTTTGTTTGGGTGCGAACCATTCGGTGCCTATATCCAGCCTGTGGAGTTGAGGAACCGTATTATGTCTGATATCCCTATACCCGAAATGTCGCTAAGGTTGTCGAAAAAAGGTTGGTTCAGTGTGCGCAGTCTGGCTCTCGCTAGTGCCGGACATTTGCAGAGAAAATGGAAGAGAGTTTCTTTCTCATGTGTATTCCCGCAACTGCGGCAGTGAGTGTTGTGTGGGATCCCGAGCTTGGCCGCATGGTCTCCAATTGGCCAATGCCACGTGATTATTGCCGTAATTCTGGCGATATCTGGGCGGGTTCTGTTTAGCAGGTTCCTTGTTCTGTTCTGATCGTATATGGGCCATATCTTCCTTGAAATGACGCAGTTGGTCAACCCCTCCCATTGGAATTTGGCTTTCTGCAGGAAATATGAATGAATTTGTCCTTTGACACTTGCCGCGAGTGAGCTGTGCAGAGCTGACCCTCTTCTGGCCAGCTCATCTGCCCGCTCGTTGCCTATTATGTCATTATGCCCTGGTACCCAGAGAAGTGTGGCACTGAAACGTTCACCCAGACGGGCAAGCTCGTTCCGGCACTCCAGCACTAGTTTAGAGGATATGGTAGCCGAATTTATGGCTTTGATGGCGGCTTGGCTATCTATAAGGATAGCGATGTAGTGTTACGCCCTAGATGTACGCAGGCTTCTCGGATAGCCAGTAATTCCGCCTGGAAAACGCTGGCAACGGATGGAAGGGATGTACAATTTTACGCCGAGTATAAACGGCTTATTGAGAAGCTCTTTTAAGACAGTTATACTTTTGGATGTTTGTCGGACGTTCGCGAGAGGTGGCGCAGTGGAAAAAACCCTGAGTTGGAAGTTGGGCATTTGCGGGATTCCAACCTGGGACCCCTCGCTTAGTAGTCCAACACACAAACCACTAAGCCACTGCGCCGATTTCATCAATATATTGCTTCTCATTTTCATTCTAATAAGTCCACCACTTTTCCTCTCGCGCATCGTTGTCTTCTTTTGTAGATAATTCGTACAATAATGTAACTTGCACTTCGTATCTCTTGTTTAACAGCAGGACGGTCTTCAGACACCAAGCAGAAAGCCACTCATATTTACCAAAAAATTTATAAAATTGAGGCAACTGCATACAGCACATTGAGGTCTACAAAAATTTTAAACAATTCTTGATTAAAATACAATGAATCGAAATTCTATACAATATTGAGCTTTAAGAGGTACCCTCTGAACTTTACCTTCATGCCTTTTAAGTCTGCCAATATTTTGGAGAGTAGTTCCGCAGCTTTGACATTTAGTTGTGTTTAAGGCTTTACAATGTTGCCGATGCTGGTAAGTTATTGATTCACAACTTATTTTTCATCTATTCATAAAACTTATTCTAATCATTGAAGAAAAAAACGTTCCCCTGGGAAACGCAGTAAAATCAAAATCATCCCAAAATCAAACACCATAATATCTTACTTCGGGCCACCGAGTTTATAAAAAAAAAAAAAAATCCCACAATCCTACACCCAGCCAGCAAGATAAAAGTAACACGCAGATAATCCGCCTTAATGTACTTTTAAGCGTTTTGCTTTGTTTCCTTCGCGATACCTATATACAACATCCTTGGAGAGGATACTCTATTTTATCATCAACTGTCTTTTGCACAGTTTTCCTATACACACGTTTATTTTAAACAGGAGCGAAGAAAAAACATGCAAACACAAATAATATCAAATGTACCATCATAAATTGAAATGCTGGTAGCTATGACGCCGCCAGCAAATCAAGAGCCGGCTGGTCAAGCTCACAAGGGGTATTCGTAGACCTGCTGTATATACAGTGGAATACTGTGGAAATTTCTGGCCAAGCTCTTTGCCATGGCTATTAATCTGGGCTGTGGCGAATATTATGAAAATATATCCAAATACTTATAATATTTCATGTCAATAGAGGGTTGCAAGATAAGACATACTACCCAATACCAGAACAAGAACAAGAGTATAGAGAGTAAGATATTTTATTTGGCCTGTGCAATCCCGTTGAGACACTGGTGAATAATTGTCGGCTTTTTCGGGTGCGAATGGTTGCGGAAGAGCTTGAGGAAATCCCAAATTATAGCTCCTCTGCTGACGTGCCATCACATACACACAAAAAGTTCTCTGCTCTCGACGAGGAGTGTGTAACTTTTGTAGATTTTAGAGATTTGATAATAGCGTATATGCGGTTGAAGATGTTTTTGTATGATGTAGATACATTTGCGGCTTAGGTACTTTAGTTGATGTTGCCAGATTTATTTTTCAGATGACTGTGATGGAAATATCTGTTGGTATGGAAGCGGTTCTGCGGTAGAAGACCGCAGTTTTAATTGGCTTGTAGTCTTCGAAATTGTGTGCGGCGTGAGTTACTTTGCGGATATTGACTTTGGATTTGGGAAAATATTAAATTTTCAGTTAATGGGGGGTTTCTACAATTAAATTATAGCGCAGTCTGAAGTTTCAATTTCATAGATCATAAATTACTTACAATGTAGGTATGTGAAGAGAATCGACTGGAAGTATTGGAATAATGTATGATTCTGTTTCATAGAACGTTATCATACATTGTGGATAAAATGTCATTAATAGATATGAAGCGTCAAAATAATACATCACAAACAACAAAATTAATATTTCATCCAATACTTCCAGTGAAATCTATGAAACAGAAAATTGTATGTGATGTATTAAAATAATTTGAATGTATGCTGCATGTGATGTATGAGCTATGAAACAGGCCCCTTATCGTAATATACAGGGGATTGTATTTGTCAAATGTTCGGGCTCTGCCTTTTCGGTTATTTTGGAAACATTGAAATATATTCAAATCTTTCGTTCTTCTCACTAAAACGTGCGCAAATTCGCGCAGGAGAAACTCAGGGGCAAGGAGCAGCACACGCAGCTGCTGAATGATTGGGGCAGCAGCCAATCGAAAGCCATCGGAAATGGGAAAATCTGCCATGATTTAGGTACATATTTTGTTGTCAAATCTCATGCCGAAAGTAATCAGCGTTGTTCGATAACCTTGGTTTGAAACGTCAGATCATTGGGCAATTGCAACAACTTCTTTTAAACTTTGGCAATATTCTACTTTGATCACCACTAAATCATCATTAAACCGGACAAACGTTCCAATGGAAGTCGTGAATGTCATCTCAATCGAATGCTTCTGAAACTCATCGCTCATACGAGGCATTGCATTTGCAATATCTACTCATGATCTGTCGTGGAGAGGATTGATACTACTTTTTAAATAAGAATGATCGATCCATCAAGAGGTTAGTAACCGTGTAACTTAAATGTTTTCCAAGTTTCAGCACAAAGTTGCTGTATTTTGTCATTGTGTGTAATTCAATAACTAAAATTCCAGCGAATGTTTCGATCCCAAGAATTAAATTCGATTAGAATAATTGTAAATGCTCGAAATTATTTCAATCAAGAAAATACATTTTTCTAAGGAAGAAATTTGCCGTGTCCGCTAGATTTGTATTTATGATACCAACAAGTTTTAAACTACTCGTATAATTCAATTCATTTCCATAAGGGTTATTAGCCCCATGATCTACTAAATGTTGACTTACCTGCCATTTTACATTGTTGCTTTTGTAATTTCACAAAAGCATGTTGCTAATGGCCGACCGCAAATCATCTTGCTATTATGAGCATCGCGGTGTTCAATTGTTTAGTGTTTCGTATTGAATTTGTTTGGTTCTTGTGGGGATTTTGTTTGAGTTGAAAAAATAGTGAAATACACAGTCGAGTATACCGAACTCTTGCGTTTTAAAGTCCAATTCATGAACTCACATATACTAGAATAAAAATGAGAAAGCGTGTGTGACCTCATGAATTTTTATGGGAAACAGCTTGTAGGCAGCCGCCTCTCCACTGGAAAGTAATATATCTTTGTATTTCATTATCTTTGGTTTAGATCTTATTAAAAATAAAGGTGGTGCCACTGCGGTTTTTGACTTTTTGTAAGGAAATCAATCGGGTCAAAGGGTATTTTGTTGATGTTGTCACAGATGGCAGTAAAAAAAAATACATCGAAATAGGAAATATCTAAAAAAGCTTAAGTTGCTACGTAGTCTATAAAATGACGGGTTTCTGTCTATGAATCTTCATGGCGACCCTTTTTCTAAATATTTCTCATTCAAAGTTCGAGGAAACACAAAATCGTTTTCCGTGAGTTGTAACTTAGATTAGATTGTAACAGTGAACAAAAAAATGGTCTCATGTGACACATTATTCTAGGTTTTGAACAAATACCTTCTTTTTTTGTGACAGTGTCTAAGTAAAAGTACTTAAATATAAACCGCAGTTCGCTCTTTGTTAAAGAACTGTTTCTGGTCAAGGAGATTTATTAAATAAAGGTATTTGAACTAACCAACAATTTGTGACAGCTTGTACCTTTAAACATCATTGAGGGTAATTGGGGAACATTGTCAGACACTTCTTTGTCATGATGTACTTATGATAGCAACTATAGTGTGCCAGAGTTTCAAGGCTGTTTTTAATATTTTTAACACAAAAAACCTTAGTTTTCCCTTAAAAACGAGCAGAAATTAAAAAAAAAAAGTTTTTATTAAACAGGGTGGCTGATGAAAGCCGCTTCCAAAAAAAATCTTATAACTTTTTTCTATTTCATGAGTGTTTTTAATTTTTTTATTGTTTTGCAGATCGGTTTTTAGATTTATGAAAAATGGATAACCGGGACACTGAAACCAGAATTTGGATTGTCCGCCGCTATCACGCACTGGAGTCCGTGATTTCGGCTCAAAGAACGCAGCAGGCTTACCGATTAGCTTGGAATTTTGTCGAACTGTCTTTTTATGTCTAACGAGGCTCATTTAGATTTAAACGGCAACATAAACAAAGAAAATTGTCGAATATGGAGTGCTTCCAAACCACAGATACCCTATGAGACGGAATTGTATCCACTTCGGTCACAGTGTGGTGTGCAGTTTCATCACGATGCATTGTCGGGCCCTATACGTATTCGAATAAAACGGTCACACCGTTACGGTTACTGGAGACCGTTACTTGAGCATGTTAAGAGAGTTTTTCTATCCACAATAACGCCGAAAGAGAATTTCTTTCAACTCTGTATGACAGAATTGCGACGAAAATTTCCCAAAAAGCTGATATCCAGAAACTCCACATTCCGTTGGTCCTTGGTCCCCCCAGGTCGCCTGAACTCTACTGCCACTGACTTTTTCTTGTGGGATTATTGCAAACAGGAAGTCTGCAAAGAAAAACCAACAAATTTGAATGAACTAAAGCAATCCATTCCAGAAACAATTGCGGCTATCCCTTACTCAACTCTCCAAGCAATGAACAACTTTTTCGTAAGATGCCGCACATGCATCAACGAGCAGGGAGCGCATTTAGATTCCATTTTTTTTAAAACTTATTAAGCTGCATCTAATAAAATTTAATGAGCTTTAACATGAATAAAATAATAATGAGTTCGACACACTGAAAAAAAAAAGTTATTTGAGTTTCTGAATGTTGCAATATTCATCAGCCACAAAAAGTGTGTATATAGACTGAATGCCACTCCTGTCTACTCGTGATTGTAGATTTGCGGAATACATTCTAAAGAGCGCCTCAAATTTACTAGGAGAATGACGTGGTAGGCGCAGTAGCTTAGTGGTTAGTGTGTTGGACTACTAAGCGAGGGGTCCCAGGTTTAAATAACTTAAAAACACAAATTCCAACTCAGGGTTTTTTTCACTGCGCCTCCTCTCGCGAACGTCTGACAAACATCCGAGAGTTAACTATCTTGAAAGAGCTTGTCAACCGGTCGTTTGGAATCGGCATAAAATAATTGTAGATCCCTTCCGTTCGTTAAAAATAAAAATAAAAACTCACGCTAAACGAATGGTTGCGAGAAGCTAGGCCCAGAGCCAGGGTTCCTACAGACCTGTTGCGCCAACTATTTATTTATTTTTTATGACGTGGTATGAGTAATTATTTCGGTCATGAGACTTGGCCTCTGACTGAAAGAGTTTGACGGACAAATTAAGGTGCGACACTGAATCTACTACAATGCATTGTCGTAAGCGTCACACCAGAAAAATTACCTAGGTACACTATAATGCTACTCCGTCGCCGACTCGAGCACTCTGCATACTTCGGTGGTTTGGTTACGGTAAAGGTTGAACGCAAACCTACCCTGTGAGGTTTATAATATAAGGCCTATTAATTTTGGCTACATGATCTATGCCTAAAAAGATTCTTTCACTTCGCGAATGCTCACAGTGAGTGATTACATTTCTAACCACCTATCAAACAGAAAGTACTTTTCTTTGCTTCCTTGAATTTTCTCCGCTTTGTTCTACAGTTTGAGCTGGAATACATCAGCGTTCTTCTAATTGCTTCGACAACCAGGTACTGTTGTTACCGCTGTTCATATTGAGAAACATCTAAACAATTGAAAAGGGGAATCAAACAGCAAGGAGTTCCCGAGCTGGATTCACAGATGAAGAACGCATCCTCCACACTCTGAAAGTAAAAACGAAATAAAAATTCAATTTAAAGAGTGTTAACTTCGTCACTCAATCTGAGCAATTGACAGAAATATACACAATAAATACACATAAATCCAAGTGGCTGTTCCTCAAATTGAAAAATATCCTCGGTAATACCTTTCGGCTTATTGTATTCCAGCGATGATGATGATTGCGTTTGTGTCCCTCTTTTTCACTCTTCCATGCGAAGTGAAACAAGGAATCCGTCCGGTTTAATAGCGGAATGAGTTTTGAAATTCCCTTTCGATTTCCGAGAAGAATGGAGGAGCCCTTCATCGTGGGTGAGCGATGAAGGTGTAGAGCTTATCCCTTTGTTCGAATATATATATATATTTTTTTTTCCAGCTATTTGAGGACGTTTCAGTAATTGCCAACATGGCACTTGGGTGTGGGTGACGCTGTGGAGTGAGAACTAGTCAGTAGCAGTACTTTTTAGAGCGAAAAAGTCCCACCCCGTAAGTGTGTATTATATATAATATTTTTTTTTTTTTTTTTTTTCAAATCGCTTCCCTGTGACAACTGACAAGGGTTAAGGATGTCAGACAGCGCAGGGGAGTATAGGGAAAAGGGCGTACGTTGGGACCTTTCATTTAGAAATAAAGGATTTAACTTAAATCGCATTCCCTTGTTTCGTATCTATAGCCCACGAAAGTTGGAGTTTTTTTTTTTTTTTCCTGTCATTGTTCCTTGAGTTCATTTGTTTGTATGTCGTTGAATGATGATAGTGGCATGTGGAATTTAGCTAATCTCCATAAAAAAGGGAATTCGTTTAATGGCCCGTAAGCGACGGTAGTGCTTAGTCGGTTCTAGGTAGCAGTTGGGGCCTGCCTGAGTAATATTTAAAATCTCTGCTCTTATGGGCAGTTTGAAAAATACCAAGATGGAGTCGTAAGGTATAACGGTTATGTGCTATTGCTACTGTATGATTTTTATATTCACTATTATGCTGAGGGTATCTGTCAAAGGTTCGAGAAAATCGAATAGCACGATTGTAAATTCACAGTGTCAGCCATAGCAACGTGCGGAGTGGAAGCAGCAGTTTTCCCAAATTGGAATTTATATCGATCGAAAACGGCTTCGGCTTAGTGGTTCATATTTACCGTGTGGGGATTTTTTTCTTTTTTTTTTTGTTGCTTATTTATCCAATGATGGTTATGTCTGCGAGATATATATTATTATGACAAAAGGGGTTTTATGGGGTTACAATCATATTTTGTTAGAGCAGACCGACATACAGGTAGGAATAATATAATAATTTTGTATGGACATTTTTTCAGTTTTCCGTATGCCGAGATTGTGGTTGGTATGGCAGCGCCTACCTCTGCAGTTATTGAAACTTTTGAACTATATTTGTCCCAGATTCAGACGGATACTTGAGCATATTGGGGGAAAGTTATTGAATGAGTTGTGTCAATATCGATTGGGCGCTGATTGGGAATAAAAATATTGAGGGGCGTAATGCTTTTCGGCCGGACTACATCTATGGGGAGTTTTTTTTTTTAAATAATTTAAGAGAACAACGACATCAATAATTCATTATGAGATTTCTTGAAGCGACTGTTTTACGAGTTTGATTCCTCCATTTTTTGAACAGAAATTCACGATGTTTGTTTTTATCTTCCATATGACAGCTATCTGCATGTAACTTTATTAATATGTTCGTTCCTTTTGCTAAGGAAAAAACAGACAGCAGCAACTAGGAGTTTGTCACTTTTTTTTACTATTTAAGTATATGAAGTAGAATCCTTAGGGAAGTTATTGCTGAGTTGCTTACATGCAAAAAAGTAAGATAAAGCTGGTAGTACTTACGGAAGCCGTTAAAAGCGAGTTTCACAGCAGCACATTTCGATTTCTGAAACAAGTTCTTGGCCATACCCTATAGCTATATACAAAGGATTCAACACATTCTGTATATACTTACGGATATATTATTTACTACGGGTGCAAATCAGGCTCAAGTTAATTCTACAACTGACCATTTAATCCGCTTTTTTTAAACCGACAATTTAAATCAATATACAAAAACATGCACTAAGCCCACTGTGGATTGACGATGGATTTAAACTCGGGTTTAAAACCGTTCAGACCGATTTTGACCCGTTTTAAGCCTACATAACTAAAGTCAAATTTCTCAAAAAAATTACATTTCATGGGTTTACAAGCAGAAGGCACTAAGGGCTGAGGTTTACATTATGCGCACTAAGGAAATTAAGGAAATTAATTTTTTATTTAAATGGACTTATTCTAAGATATACCTAGGTACTGTAGAAGAATTTTTCTGCGGAAATTTTTTTTCTATTTTTATTTTTATTTTTAAAGTTTTCAATTTTCACTGAAAAGTCCATGTATAGAAACTGCACAAATGGATACGTTCCCTTTGTGCTAAGTGTTTTCTGTTGCTGTGGAGGGGGATGTGTGGGGTGGTGAATGTTGGAAAATATTATAGGTATTGCCATATGTCAAAAAGTAAAAACAATTTAGGTTAATTTTGCCTTTTTTGTTGACTGAAAATACTATACTGCTAAATACCCCAAAATAAATACATATAAATATATAAACTTTTGCTCCAGGCGCCTGCCTGACAGTTGTTGACATACCAAGTTGTACAGAAATGAAAGTAATGCTTTACGTGAACACCTGCCTTGACGGCTTAATAACACGGTGGGCCTTCCCACAGAACGGGTCGAAAGAAGAGCTTTGAACACGCCCCAGACTAGTACGAGTACTACCCCAGTACAAATTTGTAGTCATGTATAAGGCATGAGCTGCCAAGTACCTGGGCGTGATATTCACCTATAAACTTAACTGGAAACGGAATACTGAAGAAAGAATGAAGAAAGGACTTAATGCCTTTTATGCATGTAGGAAAACCTTTGGGAAAAACTAGGGCTTGCAGCCGAACATTGTGCACTGGATGTACACCGCGATTGTGAGACCCATTCTTACCTACGGCTCAGTAGTCTGGTGGGAGGCGGTTAAAACCAAATCCCATCTTAAGAACCTGAACAAGGTGCAGAGAATTGCTTGTTTGGGAATAACAGGAGCAATTAAATCCACACCACAATTAGGTCTGGAAACGCTATTGAACCTGCAACCCATTGAGCTATTGACTATGAAAGTGGCAGCCAAAGCTGCTCTCAGATTAAGAGAGAACAAAACTTGGAAGCCTGGTTACTGCGGACACTCAAGCATACTTGAAATCTTCGATCGGAAGGGACTCATGTCACTCACCGATTACGAGAAACCCAGATATGACTTCGAGAAAAACTTTAGAATCACTATACCCAAAAGGCAGGACTGGAAATCACCCAGTACCATCGTTAAAGGTATAGCCGTCTATACGGATGGTTCAAAAACAGAAAATGGAACAGGAGCCGGCATATTCTCAGAAAGGCTTGCTATTAGCCAGTCGTACCGACTGACCGATCACTGTAGTGTCTTCCAAGCTGAGATATATATGCGGTTAAAAAAGCAGCACAGACTATCTTATCGATGGGACTACCAGCAATGGAAATAACCATCTGTGTGGACAGTCAAGCAGCACTCAAAGCTATCGGCTCCAATCTTATTAATGCGAAATGTGTTACAGATTGCCTCGTGGCGCTCAGGGCTATACGTCATCACTCAATTCTACTCTGCTGGGTTCCGGGACACGTTGGGGTGGAAGGGAATGAAAAGGCGGACGAATTGGCCAGATGCGGCTCTGATATGAACCCTCAACTTGCGGACGGAGGGGTGTTACCGCCTTTCAACACTGCTAAGACCTTTATTGAAGGCGTCATCACACAACTGGCTAAGGAACAATGGAGCAGCACCATCGGTTGCGTCATAACCCGAAGTCTGTGGCCTGTGATTGACACCAAAAGATCAAAGTTCCTAATCTCCCTTAACAGAAGCCAAATCCGGATGCTCGTCGGCGTTTTAACCGGACACTGCATCATAGGAAACATGGCTAAAAGGCTAGGACTTTTTGCAAATGACTTCTGCAGAAGCTGTAGAGACGAGGAAGAAATAGAGTCCGTGGAACATCTTCTATGCCACTGCCCAGCTTTACAGGAACGCCGCTCATCCTGTATGGGAGCTAGGTTCTTCGAAAGTCTGGACGACTTGGCAGGGGTACCCCTATCAGACATAAAACTATTCCTCAACAGATCGAAGTGGTTTTGCCAGCCACATGTCCTTACATGTACAAACAGGGTACTCACAATGGGCCTTCATGGCTTCTGGGTGAAATTTGCATCAGTTGCAAAACTGCCCTCCCAACCTAACCTATAAGGCATGAGCTACACTCCTTGCTAAAGAGCGAGGCCTATCTTATACCTCTTGTGTTCAAGAGCACTTATGCTCCAGCGATTTTGGGCAACCACAGCCACCACGATGCTCCCACCAGGGGGCCTACCTCTTAGACAGGCTGCACCAAGCCGAACTGGTTACAAGTCACCAGAGAATCAACTTGACACAGGGGCTCCTCTCCCCCGTCCCCCGTGGTACCAGAATATAGCTTCCGGTGGAGCTTGGCAACCGTAAAGGCCACTTCCAGATGGACTCCTTATAGCCCGAGGCCTGGCAGCCTCAATCAAGTAGTACTGCTCCGCTAGGAAATATTCCTATGAAACGGTAAAGGTGGAGGATTTCACCTTGACTCAATGTCTGTCCCAACGGACTATTACCAACTGGTATAGTTATTGCCGGGAGATAATAGTAATCCAGTTTTTGGAAACCTTTCAAGCGAAAGGAAAAATAGGTGGACCAGGCAAAATCGTCCAGATCGACGAGAGAAAATTTGGGACAAGATTTATTAAATTTTAAAGGAAGGCGTGTGGACGGCCACTGGGTTTCGGTTCAATTGAGGATGGGTCTGAAGACTTGAGACTGGAAGTTTGTCCAGAAAACGAGCGCAGTGCTAACGAGCTAGTTCCGCTTATTAAAAAGCACGTGAATCCAGGAACGATCATCCACACCGATTGCTGGAAGGCGTATGATTGTTTGGGCGGTCATGGGTTCATTCATAAAAAAGTGAACCACAGTGATCCTGACAATCCTTTTGTTGTTGCTAATGGCATACAAACTCAAAGAATTGAGACTCAGTGGCGTGTCGTTAAAAGACAATTCTATAATGACAACTACTCCAATAATTTCGCTGATTGGTTTGTTCATATGATCAAAAAAAATTATTATATTTATGTTTTTAGGCCATTTTAAGTTGGAAAACAAATAAAACAAATAGTTTGCTTAGTGCGCATAATCTAAACCCGCACCCTGGAATCTCAAGAATTGAAAGTATTCAAAAGCAGTTAATTTTTTCGTACTATGTGATTTGCCTCGGAACCCCGAAAGTCGTCTTTCATCTTACACAAGTAGTTTAAAGTTGCTGAATCTTCAGACTTTGGAAAAACGAAAAGAGACATCCAATGCTATATTGCTGGTTGGGATTCTGACTCAATTCCATAAACATCAATACCAGATCGAGAACAACAAGGAACCCAATTTTTTTATACCAAAGGATATCTCGATGTAACTATGGGAGTAATGGCCTCATCAATAAATTGACGAAGTATTTTAACAAGTAGGTACCTACAATTTTGTGATTGATTGATTTCAAAATTTCAGTTTAAAAAAAATATTGAAAGAATTGTAAAACAATAATAAGCTTTTTAAATCTGTTCGTTTTTGATTAACTGTGACATTAGGTATGTATAGTAGTTAAATAAATAAAATGAAAATAGTGAATAATTACTTAATACTTATTAACTTGCAATTGCTGTAAAGATTTTGTACTCTCCTTAGGTACCTACTCTAAAATTAAATAAAACCTAAATACATTCAAAAAATGTAAGACTTTCTTTTTAATTTGCTTTTCAGATTTAATAAGTTGTTACTGCATAAATTAAGACCGATATCTATTTTGCTAAAATGCACTAAGTCGGCAAATTTTTCAGTTCTATTGTAATATTTTCTTATTAGTTTGTCAGAAATTTAAATTTGCTATAGGTATGAAATTTATGTCATATGAAATAGATACCAATAGTGTAGATCGAGCAGCTAAGAATCGAATTATTACGAGCAAACACAAAACTTTTTGACTTATTGCCTTCTGCTTGTAGGCCCACGATAATGTTTTTTTGTTGTTGATTTAAATTGATTTTAATTCTTGGATGCATAACTTTATTTTTAAATGCATTAAATATGAGGAAAAAATGTTATTAAACGCAAAATGAAAATGCAACTCCCAAGCAAACGACTTTTACGAAAATAACGAAAGTTTCCATGCAGTGTCACCTGTCGAGGATGAAATTGAAGACGACGACCTTTAGTTGGAGGCAAATGAATGCAATATTTATTTCTACTTCTTAACAAGAATTGAAAAACATACCTAGTACAAAGTTTTTTTGTTTCAAATATATGGTATTATTGTTGCTGTTCTTGATATTGTTGATCACGCTCATTTTATTCTCGCAGTTGTTGATCGTGGCGGAGCGCGGAGGTGGTTCGATTTCATTCCACATTTCCTCATTCACATCTCGTGGCAGCGGCCAAAATGCCCTTTTTTAAAAGCCGGAAATATTTCCGAAAATCCACTACATCGTTAGATGCATATAGCTGTACGACGATGAGAACGACCGAAGTTGATTCACCATTAGGTGCTGTTACTTCAGCTCCCCGACAAATTCGTCTTCTGACGACATCAACATTTCACCCATTTCACGAATAAAGTCCACTTTTCTACCTTCTTGCTATTTTTTATTTTCTTTTTCTACTTTTGTTATTTCATGCGCCTTGCAAGCGAAGGAATGCCAATATTATGAAATTGAGTTTTAACCCGAGTTAAAGTTAGTACTTCAACTTGTCTCCGGGGTGCAGTTTAAATCCAATCAGATTAAATGCTATCAAGTTATATTATAGACATGGGCAAAGTTTTCACTTAAATCTGGGTGTAAACTTTAACCCGGATTAGAGTGAGTGAATAATGTGCCTTTAAAGTGTATATCTAAAGTTTAATCTGTTATCAATTTCGTACTAACATCAAACTTCGACAAAAAGAAAGCAACAATCCAAAGAGAAATGATACAACGCTATTAACTCGTTTATTATACCAGTCCATGCACCAACATTAATCAATGAGCAACACCTGTGAGCTGTCATTTGAAACTGCGAAGTTTGAGTGGTCAAATTGTGGACGAAATTTGCCGCATTTTCAGAAAATTCGCGTAAGTTTTGAAAGATTTGTGTCGATTGCGGTGAAGTTAAAGCTAAATGAATCCATCATACGGACTCGGTTAGCGTTTTCATGTTATGCGTGTGCAATATGCAATTCCACATACAACTAGTAGACAAACTTCATAATAAAGCTATGGTGTGGTGATCTATTTCCTCTCTTCGCTCCTATATAGAAAGAATTTAAGCCCGCCTTCCGAGCAGTGCTCCCAGACTTTGAAGATAGTTTTCCCCTTTTTTTATATAAATTCCAAAAATAAATCCCCTAAGTGAAATTTGATCTTGTTTTCATAAGAAAAACTTAAAAACTGTAAACAAGTTTAATGAAATTAAATTTAATTTTATTTTTATACATTTTACGTTTTACAGAGTTTCCCCTTTTTTAAAGCTTGTCCCTCTTTTCTCCATTATTTCATTCAAAAAGCGATTAAATTTTCGCTTTTCCCCTAAATATGGGACCACATCATCCGTGAGCCAAAAATACAATCAAATACGAACTTGTGTGAAGACAGTCCTCAACGCAAGAAAAGTGGAAGTCCCGGTGTCATTCTATCAGATGCTATATATGTAGGTATATTAGGCTCGCTGCAAGATCATTGAAACTCCAGTGCTGCTGATTATATGAATACTCACACTATAGTAAAGTTAGAATGCTTCTGTAGTTTCCACTTACTATTACTGCGCGTATCATTTGGGAGACATGGCAACCCAAAAATTTTGGATATGATGCACTGGTGCCATTTCTCCCCCTATTAGTTTTATATTGAAGTACTTTTTTCTGAAATCTGAAAACAGACGAATACTTGTAGGAGGTGTGGGAAGAAAAACTCCACGAAAACTTAAGGCGCCATATCCACCACATATTTGCGCCAAATCTCAATCAGGTTTTTGATAGAACTATTTTTTTAATTTGTACGCTTTTAAAAATTTGAGTAGGTACCAATGTTTTTTAAATTAAATAAAGATGTAGGTATGTACCTACCCAATGTATTTATGTTTTAACTTAAAATGGACTTTATTTTTTTAGTTGTAACGAAGACAAAAAATGGGAGCTATATCTGCCGACTTCAACCTAAAGCTGGGTCAGACGTATACTCAGGCAACTTCCAGAGCTGCCATGATAGTCGGCTTTTTTTGCATTAATTTCAGAAGGCATTCATATACTTTACAAGAACACCTCTCCTTTAAACAACTAGAAAGAGACATAAAGAAGATTTTCGGCGATAAGCCACTTAGCTTGCCAAAATCATTAGCCAGAAAACTGCGATCGCTTTTTGTGTCTTCGACTTTACGCGCCTTGCCAAAAGAAGTCTCTTATATAGTAGGTATCACTTTCGGATATCCCGAAATCTGTATAATGGCGCCTTTTAGCACGAGCTGAGCCAAACCGTCGCTCTTCTGACTGAAACTATACCTCAATTTTTAAAGGATTTGTACCGAACGCCCAGTTCCAATGCAAAATTTTTCGATCATGTCCCCAGGATAACTCAGCTTACCACATTCATATTCTGTGGGAATGATCCGACCGAAAGTATGGTAGCTCGAGCGTACACGCTAGATTGACTGTCGACCTATTCCAATGGATTGAGTGTCGTTTTCAGTCGTCTTCACAGTTTGAAAATAAATGTGAAACTTGGCACAATAGAAGATAACACCCTCCTTATTCAATAAATGCGACAAACGTCTTCATGCAACGGTAGTCATTGTATATAATTTTTTTAAGGGTCGGTATGATTGTGTACAATAATTTCCAACGGGATCCTTAATAACCAACAGCATGGTGGGTTTTTTATTTTTCGAAATTTTTCAGAAATTTACTCGTGCTCGAACTCGTACAAGTAAAAGTGCAGATTTCGACTCATTTAAATTCTACAGTACAGTTAACTCATCCGACTTCTGTATAGCGTAAAGTGACACAAAAGGAATACAATTCTCTTGCAATCTTACGACTAACGCCATCCAGCTCATGGCTAACCCCAACAAAAGACCAACAGAACTTGAACCAACTGTGCTCGCTTTAATCAGAAGGCCGAATTGACCCCCCAACGGAGAAACATCTACACTACGAAAGCACATAATCCTTCGAATCGGTTAATTACATCTGCAACTTAAATCCCCCCTGAGCAAGTAGTGTGAAGAAGCTCATTATTAACATCATTGTGCCATTCCGACGGGAGCAACACAACACTAGCAATTCTCATTGCAATTATATCAACTGGCGATATTAATTGAATTAAACAGAAAGCCCGGCCAACGCAGCAACATATATCAATTGGAATGGGTCACAGCAGTGAAAATGGACATTTCTCTCCCCCCCCTCCCCCACCGGTATATTAGGAGGACTCATAGCGTGGGTTGGCAACCAAGGCTCACCAAGGAAAAGAATAAATCGCTTAAACAACTTTCACAACTGCACACTTGGTTAATAATTCCAAAAATGAGAACACAATTACGTTCGGGGCTAAATTGGATCGAGCGTTGTAATCCACATTCGCCCGGGGATCACACACAAACACACACTCACCGTATATATGAAACATACGGTAGCCGGAGTAGTTGGAACAATGACGACGACGACGACGACATGGTATTGCAGCAATCTGAAAACTTCTATATAAACTTGGTAATAAACATAAATTGTTTGCACTGAAATAACTCCGGGTGGCTTTCATTGCTGTAAAAAGTTTGATTTTAATTTTTGCACATCTGAAAATATCCATGCGATGGAAAGGCGAGGGGGCCGCATGTGCCCATGATGGAAGAAGGATTACATATAAATAGCATTGACCTTTTCTCCCCCTTTTGTCCAGAACTCTACAAAACTCATTTGTTATTCGATTAGATTGTGTAGCACTGTTGACGGAGACGGAGTGCAACTATGCATACACGTATATAGCCAAAACGTGTTATACAGCAAGGAGCGAACAGCTTTCGTAGAAGGATATCAGTGGCAGCGAAGCGGTTGCATTTGATATACCAGGCCACGAGCTAAATGGATTCGTGGATACGTGGTTTATTCATTTGCGAAATTGCACACAATTTCTTTTTTTGGAAAATAAAAGAAAAAAAAAAAAACACAAAAACATTCACAGAGTTGAGTAATTGCCGCAGTTAATTGTTTACCAAATATTGCCAGCAACTATTTTAATCCGTATATGGTCGAAATGTGCATCAGAGAAATGAAGTTTCCGTGAAATCAATTAGTTCCAACAGGACTTCCGCGCAATTTATTAGCATGGAAGCCAATCCCTTTTAATAGAATCGGTAGGAAAAATTGTTTAAGGAGCACACACCTGCACTGCGATCCTTGAAAATAGGGTTGCAATTCAAATTGAGAGGTAGAATGAAATTACTTTTGGTGAGGTGCTGGTTTATAAACGAAGCAATCGTTGAGTCCCAATTGGTTATTTAAGGAGGTATATACGCGTAGCTAACCTCGTCGTTCTTCAAAAATTAAAGCCAGCAGACAACGATCAGCGATTCGGGACATTTACTTAAAGGATATGATTGGACGCCATCACTCGACTAGTCTTCTTCGGAGCGTTGCAGAGCGTTTTTTTGTGAGCTGGAGAAGGACTGCACTAAAATCCTTAATATACTTGCGTACCAACCAAAACGCATCCTCAGTTAAGGCTATGTTTGGTGGCCTGCTTCCAATTGGCTGAGGTCCCATCGACTTTGACTTAATATGTGGACCACCTAGCCTAAGACGAGGTCTTCCTCTTATGCGTTGTCCCCCTAAATTAGAGTTAAAGGGAGTATCGCTCTCCCTCTGCATCTATGTAGATGAATGATTCACATTTACCAGGTGCAAGTCGTTGGATGTCCTTCTGAAATATGTCACCGCAAACGGCACCAAAAATCATTTGAAAAATTGTGCTATTTAAACGAATGACGTTTTCCACTAGTTTCACTTCTGATTTGAGGCCAAAAATGCGTTGGCGAAATGTCAAAAAATAATCTACGGCTGCTGCTAGCTGGCTTTTATAAAATACATAAATTGTACTTATGTATAAGTGCTTCTTGAGTGGAGTCTGACTTCGAATCGAGAAGCGAAATTCTCTTCTCAGAATCAGTTGAAGAGTATATTCTGTGCCAATACAACGACTTTCAATTTTGAAATCTTCCGGACTGGGTGCGTATCATAGAGTTTACCCAGTAGTTTCTGAGAAGCGGTTACTATGCTCAATGGCTTTCTCAAGCGAAAGGAATGGCCTTGACTTGTATTCTAATTTGGTTTTTCATTTTTTTTTCTTTTAAGGCGAATGATATAGAGTCCCTAAACAACTTTGCTATGATTCAGCGGGCTGTGTTGTCCATCTTCACAATATTTGCACCTGTTTGTTAGAGGCGGCCATTCTCACATCCGATCTACTCAATCACAAGCAGTCAAACAAGTCTAGAGCAGTAACGAAAAAGCATTTGGAAACAAATAAATCAACGTCATCGTCTCAACACTGCAGCACACTTATCATGAGATTCTACGATCTTCAATGATTGAACGGGTATCAAACTTTGCGATCATAACATAACAGAGCTAGAGCTGTTAAAAGACCAGGGGATCACTTCATGAAGCGAAAACTAATTGAAAAACGATTGCATTCAATCAGAAAAAATTTTGTTGAGCGAAGAAATTTAGGATTTTTAAAAAAAATTGTATGCAAAAAGTTCTTGCTTTAACAATAATTTCTTATAAAATAACTCGTTTTTAAGTTGTCAAGTATCAAATATTCAGATTAAGAATAATATGCTTGCCATAACTATTTTCTAAAAATATTAACCAACGAAAGTTGTTGGCATTACAATTTTTTTTGAGTGTTTGCAACTTTTAAGTTATGAGAATATGTATGTATCAAAACGGTCCAAAGAATGCAAGAAACGAGAAAGTTGAAAACATAGCTATCCCAGAGGAGGCCTCAGCGTTGCGGTTACCTTTTATCACTCTTTCTTAATTTTTTCATTATTACTGAAGTCATATTATGTTTTTAAATTTCTTGGATACTTTTGTGGGAAAAAATCGGACTTTTAAATGTAAATTTTGTGTTACAGGTACGGTAAAGAAAATCGCATTAGGTAAATTAATCTTAAGTAAAATCGTAGATTTTTAACATTATTATAATAATTATTTTTTGGTACTAGAAAATTGTGCTAAGATTCGATGGATGCATGGGTTTTTTTGTGGACATTCTTTTTATTTAATTTCTGCAATAATTCATAGCTTGAATGTTTGTTGGTCAGATTCCTTAGATTGAAATCATTTTTCTGGCTTTTTCCTTTTCCCAAGGAACACCTTTCGATCATCGAAATTCCCCCAAAAAAAAATTTAGAAATCCTATGACATAAAAAAACTAGCTACGGCAACAACTATCTCAATTCCGAGTTTCGCCGTAAAAATTGTCCAAAAAAGTTCGAGAAATGTTTTAAAAACGCCTTAGTAACATCTCTTGAGCGTTAGTAAAATAATGTGTCTTAGAGCGTCTTGAAATCGTCCCAAAAAACAGACTACATCTGGAATGAGCAGATCGGATTGAGAAAGGCAGCTGGTACTCCAAAAGTGGCTACAGAAATAGACTTGTCATAAACGCTTTCCTAAGTAGCGAAAAGTTTTACGAAAATCGCACTAGAAAATTCAAAAAAATCGAATTAAAAAACTCATCGAAACGATAAATACGCCAAAGCGGCGCGTAAATTAGGAAAATTTTTGAAAAATACTAATGAGAACCTGTCCGATGTTTTTAACTTCCATTTGAAAGTGCAACGTTTCTGTTCAGGATGTATTATATTATTCATGATTAAGAACATGAAGTAAAATTGTAAAGTAAAAATAAAAGTAATGTATTTAAAGCCTTAAGCTACAATTGACGCTTGTCATTAAAAGTCTCCACACTGTTGTACATAAACATAGGTATAAATGTCAAACTTTTTTATAGACATAATTCCATTGGAAATTCAAATTCAAACCCGCCTTATAACGTGTTGAACAAAAATTTCTGCCGTTTTTTACTTTATCCGTTTTTCTTGAACTAAAGTTATTAGCAACCACACTGTCTGAGACAAAACAGTTTCCATTTAATACGTTGCGGAGAGTACGAAGTATAACTGACCAAAAAAGGAACTGGCGTTTGTGCCTCAACTTAGGACCCTTGATCCCAAACGATATACAGTCGAATCCCTATAAGTCGAACCTCCTTTAACTTGAATTTCCCTTCGAATTTATCGACCCAATTTTTGCATCCCCTTCAATTTTGCATAGAAAAGACATTCTCTTAGTCGAAATCCCTCTAACTCCAACATATTTTTTGATTCTTGACCTACTACAATTTTTCGTCTGAAGAAAACAAAATTTAAAAAAAAAAAACTCTGAGCTGAAGAAGAGTTTGGCGAAACCATTACTATAACCATTATGCCGGAAAAGAATGATATTGAAAACGCAATTGAAATATTTCAAACTGCAATTGAAATGACCGAAGACGTTCCAGAGGAGATTTACTACTGCCTATTTAAAATAGAATCATTTATTAAACGAGTGAACACTGCTACTTTAACATCCCAAACAAAAATAACATTTTGTTGGTTTAAATAAATTCGCCTACGAAAAAAATAAATTCCTCTAACTCGAATTTTTCCAGAAACCCCTCTAACTCAAACTTTTTTTAACTCCCGTGAAAATTCGACTGGCCCAGTTATAGCTATCATTGAAATGCATCATTGAAAATTTTGATTTACGATTTTAAGACGATTAATCAAACAATATTGGCGATTTCAATGATCAGTGAAATAAAAAAAGTGGATTTAAAGAAAAGTTTTAATCAGAATAAAGTTATTTTTTTCGTAAACAAAGAGAGGGTTTCAACTGTATGACAAAATAACTGCACCTATACGTATAGGAACATTTGGAATTGATTTTATTGGTCGCACAATATTTATCGAACGTTCTTTTAAAATCACAAAATCCTCATAGAAATTTTAAAATTTATCTATTTTGTAAACAAAAATGTTCCATCAGTTTAGATATTAGAAAAAGTCGCGAAGCCTCCCCAGACCCACTACACTCATCACACAAAGAGCAGCAAAGTATTTTCATTCCTACCTCATAAATAACAATAGCCTAATCGCGCAGAAAAAAAAACTTGCCTCGAAAGACTTTGATCAACAAACTTCGTCCCTACAATTATAGTTCGATACGAAGGACATCTTGATAACAGACGTCGTCGTTGTCGTCGTCGTCGCAATTCCTTTGTCAACCGCACTAACTTTAACAATAAATTTCTCTCTCAAGCCACTTAGACTTGTTCTGGGAATTCGCTTCAGTTTTCGTTTTCTTTTCCTTAATTTTTTACCACCACCACTCTCTTGACCAGTACATAGCTGTTACAAACATTTTTATAAGTTCAGTGAATTTTGGTAAAAAAAAAAAAAATTCGGAAATAATTTCGTTCGTTAACAAAGGAGTGCACTGCACAAGTAATGGAGGTTTTGACGCCGAAGAACGAGCACTGGGGGTGGGGAGCTTTGCGAATGTTTTTCCTTTAATGCTGCCAAAATGTTCTTTATATTGTTCGTTATAAATATTTCCATTTTCAAGTATACTTATAATTGGGGAAGTTATGAGAACAAAATGAAATCCATCGGACCGACAGATGCTGTATAGGGTTTCATTTGTCTATACAAGTGAAGTTTTCCACCGAATTAGTGCTCAGAGTTTTTCAACTAGTATCAAGAAAGTTTTCGTGAAAGGATGCGAATGCCTCTTAAAGAGCCGAATGATGTGCTGTATTGTTTGCAGCTTGTTAATAATATCTGATAAGACCTAGCCCCATAGAATGCGCCATTGTTTTGGAGCTCGCTTTTGAGAAGTTCCCATTCAGAAGCGGCAATGCATAAAACATTCCTTATGTAGTGGTCTTGTGCTGAAGTTGTATTTGAAACTTGATAGTAATGGCGAACGCGAATGGTTAATGCGGTGTTACCAACACCGTTGTTGCTACTATACGTCGTCAAGGAAATTGTTCTTTAACTTCGATCTGTGTTTAAAAAATAAAAAGTTTTTGGTTTTCCAACGCCTATGTTCTGGACTTTTTTCAGGTTTGTTTCCGAAGGAGGTTTGGATTTGTTTTTTGACGCTTTTTGACGCTTTTTCGTCAAACTCTTACACTCGTCTAATGACGGAATTTGACACAATTTGTTGGTCCCGGTTTTTGACTAATTCCCCTCACTTCTTACTCGTTTCTTGACACTTTTCGACACGTTTTACGGTGGCTATTTTTCCGCTTTTTCAGACGGGTTCGTATATTCGTCTTATGACGCGAATTTGCAACCCAATTTTCGACCGAAATTTTGACACTTTTGCAACTGGTTTTTGGTCCTGATTTTTGAGGATATTCGCCAAGTTTTTTTTTCAATTTTTTTTTAAATATTTTCTGACGGCTGTTTTGAAGGCTTTTCCGACTGGTTTCTGGTCCCGTTCCTTCACGATATTTAACACGTTTTTCTAACTGTGTTTTGACTTTCCCACAGGGGGTTGGTCTCCGTTTATGACAGGACGTTTATCACTAGTTTTTTAAGCGTTTTCCGAATCCTTTTTCGACGGGTATTTGGACGGTTTTCCGAATGGGGTTTGGTTTTTGTGGTTTATGACGCTTGTTGGCGTGCACGCATTTTTTGGTGCTTATTATGGATGGCTCGTTTTTTATCAATTTTTCAACGTTTCTTGAGTGGTGATTAGTTTTTGGACGCGTTTTTCAACGGGATTTGGACTAGTTTTAAGACTTTTTTGTGAGCCTATTTTGACTTGTAGTTTGTCGTGTTTTTCGAATGGTGCTTGCACTTGTTTTAAAACGCATTTCCGTTTTGAACTCCTGTTTTGACCTGTTTTCTAGCGAGCTTCTTAGTGAGTTGTACCCAATTCGCTGGGTTGTGTATAATTTAATCTACAAACGGCAGGGTTATACGCATGCAAGCGAAGGTTTCCGATTTAATGTGGGCGGTGTTATATACAAAAATTCGTGACACCTTCAAACAAAAAAGATTCGAACAGCTATTGCCAAAAATATTGGGAGCCAATATTAGTTAATGTGAAAGCCTGATGTTTGTTGTTACACTATACTAACAAACTGGGCGAGTGCGGACAACGTGGCGGGGCACCTCAAATTCAACGAAGTTATTCAAATCACCATTTGTTGATGTTTTTGAAAGTTTTTTGCATTCAAGACTGTGTAATAAATTCAGCCTCCACCAATCCTATCTGCAAAAAAAAAGTTTATGAACCTTTAAGTCACAAGGTTAGAAGAACAAACTTCAGTCAAATGAACCTAAAGTGGGCTTGAAATCATAAATATTGTAGAAGTCGAGGCATACCCAAACACCAACACTTCAAATTTTACGCCTTAACGCTAAAACATTGCCACCTTATATTTAAGAACGAAAATTGCCAACCGCCCTTGGCACTCAAGCTCAAGCCGAATTTAGAATAGCACAATATAAAGCGAACGAATATATAAAAACGCCAACTGAAGGTAGTAAAACCAACAATGCCAAAGTATTCATTTTCACATTGTTGGCACTCCCGCAGCCAATTGAATCCGAATGAGTTGATAAATAAATTTCAAGATACCAACCACCTACTCAGAGTAGACCAACCACTACAGTTGGCCTCGCCTCAACTGTTTTCTGCCATTAATTAACTTCACCCCCACATTACAGCATTTCCATTTCGTACACGAGGGCGTCGCGGCGCTATAGCTCTGACAAACAAACAACGAATACAAAACACTCAACTCAATCTGATTTCCATTTCATACAGTTGCTGTCGCAAACGCCGACTTTTTAAAATTCACAACATAATCACACAGAAACTGGCGAATTAGGAAACTTTTCGAAGCACTCGGCTGCAAGCCTATTTAAACAGTTGTTCGCTTTTCAACTGGCCCTGTGTCTCCATCAGGAACAAACTGAACGCAATTAAACGGCAATCAATTAGGAACTTTATGACAAAACTTTCTTCAATAATCGACGCGCCGAAGAAATAGCGAACTTGAGGGCGGTCTTAATCCTTTGGCGCTTGAGGAGCGATCTGCTGCTTCCCCTCCCCCCACCACCCCACCATCACTCCCTGTCCCGCGAAAGAAAAGCAAATTCGACGAATAATTAGAATCGTAGGTACTTTGATTGCCCTTAGCTGTGGTTGTGGTAGGTATATCTCCAGAGGCCGACTGCTGATTGTAAAGTCAGTCGATAGACGAGGGAAAAACTTTTTACAAACTGAACAGGACGTTTGGAGGCAACACTTAAACAGCATTTCCGAATCAGTGTCAATTGTCAGCTCCATTTAAAGTCCACGTTTTGCAGTCATCCACAGGTCTTCGTATTTTCGAAAAAAAAAAAAAAATCTATGAACCGACAGCCAGGATTGTATCCAATACCGCTGTATACGGTTTTGTTAACGGGCGGAGAATTGTTTCCACCGTAAGTTTGCAAAATGATTTATGCTCTATTTTTGTGAAACAAGCATACATAGCGAGGAAAGGGAATTGTTTTAAGTTTTCTCAACGTACATTGGACGAGCAGTTTGAAAACTTTCCAAAAGGCGTGTTAATAATTTCTGCTTTGGGTTAAATGGTCACCCAGTATTGATAAACTAATTTTGGGGAACCTCGTTGTTTTTTTTTTATGGACTGACATCAATTTAGTCTGTCCCAAAATTGTTTGTTTAATTGAATTTGTAATATTTTATATGTAGCTTTGCGTTGAAATTTGTAGTAAAGTGGTTTATAAAAAGGATTATGGAATAGGTGGTCCATAGCGAATATTTTAATTAAGGGAGTAATGCTGATGTGCGCAGTGGCCTAGTGGTTAGTGTGTTGGACTACTAAGCGAGAGGTCCCAGGTTCGAATGCCGCAAAAACCCAAATTCCAACTTAAAAATTAAAAACTCACACAAAACGAATGTTTGCGAGAAGCTTAGCCCAGGGACCATACAGACCTGTTGCGCCAACTATTATTGTTGTTATTAATGCTGGTGTGCGGGTTCCGAGTCCCCCGGAGGTCTATTGACAAATTTTGAATACAAAATCATCTCAAGTGTATAAGCACCAGCAATGCTGCGTTTGCTTACTTAATCGAATATCCACTCGAAACGTGTATGGCAAAGAGTTTAAGTCGCATTCATACTTAACGCGAGGAGGGATGTTGTCCGATAGTTTGTCTCATATTTGACCACCAAAAATTGGCCCGCGTCTGTCGTAAATCGGCAGCAACGTTGGAAGTGATAAACATTTTGATAATAAGGTTTCATATGCGCTCAATAGGCTCCACGGTGATTTGGCATCAGTGGTTGAATAATAAACAGACGCCAACTTCAACAAAATTGTATGGCCACCACAGGCTGTCAACAGCCACCCGTCCCAATTGGAAAATCCTTTTGAAATTGCTGTGAGTGCGTTCGCTTGCTTCAGTTAACATTTTTGTTCATTAAAACACTTCAATCAGAGTTCAGCAACTACAAAGAATGGTTGATTTCAGAAACAACATAAGTCAGCTTTTTCCATTTTTTTTTTTTTTTTTTTTGCAAATTTCCATTGACTTATGCTGTTTTTCCACAAAACTGTTCGACTTTGTACAAATAACGATGTGGCAAAGAGGACGGCAGTTGCTAAAAAAATACTATGGGTACTTCTAAGACGGGCTAATAACTTCTAATTGACCAATAAGTCAAATCAGGAAAATTTTACGTATTTTATTGACTACATGCAAAACCTTCAAATCGCATGTATACCTGTACAGGAGACATTCTACTTAAGGCAACTTACTGTTAGCGTATTTTGTATACTTACACCATATTCGGGGCAACTGCTCAACTTTTTTTGTTTACCATGAAGGGATCGCTGAAAAGGGCCCAAATGAAGTGTGCTCTTTTTTAAATCAATTTTTTGAAAGTAGCATAAAGGACATCCAGGAGTTGCATATTTTTTCAGATGTGGTGGTCAAAATAAAAATCACAAGATGATAAGGTTTTTGTCATCTTAATTCTTAAGTATCTTTAAAATAGTTCAAGAATATCGAACAGTATTTTCCTATACGAGGGCATTCTTTTTTACCATGTGATAGAGACTCCGTAGTCTTAAAACGTAAAATAAAAAACAGTGATAGAATTTACACAAAAACGACAGCCACTATCGACTACAAAATCTGGTGGCCACGCTTTCATAAAGTTTACTTCAAATTTTCTGCTTTTTCCCACTTGGATTGTTCTGATAAAACTGTTGTTGGCGAGAGGCTTTATTAAAGGTTTTACAAGTCAAACATTTAACCTGGGAAATCGTCAAAGATATGAACTGGTAGATCTACCGCAAACTCTTGCTTATCCCTCTGGAAAGGTGCCAATCAATATTAAGAAGATGAATGACATAAGAAAATTTAAATCGTATCTACCAGGAGACATTAACATTCAAGAGTACTATGATGAAACTTTTGCTTGCCCAACTTGTGAAAAGGATTATAATCCCATCGATGCAGATCAGTAGAATTTTATTTATATTTTTGTAAACATTTTTTCTTGTGTAAAGTTTATAATAAATAATAAAAACAAAAGTTTTACCAAAAAAAGTTCGCTTATTTCCGAAATGAAAAAACTCAAGCGACTTCAAAGGCTTAAAAACCGGTTAAGGCTTGAAAAAACATTTTAGCGGTTTTTGAATGCATCTTAAGCCAAATTATTACTTGGCATACCACTCAAAATTTGTAGTGTTGTGGGCTTTTTTCATATAAAACGGTTTTTTGTTGCTCGTGAAAAGTTAATTCTCATTGAGTTATGTTGTTTGTGATAAAAAACGATTCAAATATGGGATGGGTGTCTCAAAACGATTACAATATTGTCGAGTTGGTTTGCATTTCAAACTCTTGCTGAGCACCAATTTGCTGTGCGGATCATTAAGCCTTGTAGTGGGTGTGTTTGAAAAAGGATTTACTCACAATTTGTAGATATATTCATATTTAAATAAGATTTTGGAGTCAAGATGTGACAGCTTAAATAAATGCCTCCAGAATTTGTTTAACGCAGCATCTATCTTGACGTACCTATTGCAGGTTCATTATCGAATAGAATTTAACCAACACTACAATTCCATGGATGCTATACGGACCGATTTTTTTTTAATAAACCTAGGTAATATGATCAACGATTTTATGAGTACCACGCATATTTAGTAACCATGAGTAAAAGCTAACCATTTTGAATTATTGAAAAGCTCGTGTTCCAGCAATGTCTTTAAATATTTGCCAGCAGCACTAACTTTAATTATTATTCCATAATGAAATGGAATTCGGAAGTGTTTGCCTTACTTACATAATTGAAGTGGTGCTCACATGATGTTGATTAACAACACCATGTTAAGGGTTGATCGCAGCCCTAAGGGCGTTTTGTCTTTTTCTCCTCATTAGTCAAGTAACCCACTTCCGATATCACATGCCATATGTGACAGTATTTTTTCTGTTATTTATTCCTGCTGAGTCAACAGAACTAAGTGCGTATTAAACCCTTTCCGTTTGATTATAAATTCCTTGTTCCTGTTGTGTTGGTCTTTTTTTAAGGTTCCGTACCCAAAGGGAAAAAACGTAACCTTATTAGTTTCGCTCGGATGTCTCTCCGTCTGTCTGTCTGTCTGTCTGTCTGTCCGAACCCACTAAGCCAATTTTGTTACCAGGTCTATCTCAAGAACCGATTGACATAGGAGGCTAAAATTTACACACAACATCCGGTATAACCTCTAGTTAAACGACAAATACCAATGAAAGCAATATATCGATTGGTTTTCGAGTAATTAGTAATCTGGTGAAAAAAATATTTTCATTCGCCCAAAAAACGGTTTATTTCTTGATTCACAAAAAAATACATAAATTCCTTTTTTGTAGATCATATTCTTAGCTATATATGTGCTGAATACTGTTTTGCCGAAAAGTTAATAGTTTACAAGATATTTTCAAAAAAGATAATTTTACCATGTAAAATACGTTGTTCGCATTTATGTTCTAATCTACTACGCAGTTGTGCACAATTGACCCCATCAAAGACACCAGTGCTGTCGCTTCTTAATTTCGTTGGGGAGTATAATACAATTTTTGGGGAGTACAGAACAAAATAAAGGTAATATATTTTTAGTCAATAGTTTTTAATTGGGACAGGTCGCATACAGAATGGAAAATTGGCGTGGGTTGGGTACTAGGTAATAATTATTAGAAAATGAGATTCATGTGCGAGTAATTTTTGAGAGTAAAAACATTAAGTAATTAAATTAAACTAAATTGTGATGAATTCATGAAGAGGGGAAAGATTGAATGATATATGTAGATTTCAAATAATATCTGATGTGTTGGACTTTAGCCAAATACGGAACCTTCGGTGCGCGAGTGACACTCGCACTTGGCCGGTTTTTTTTTTTTTTTTGTTGTCTTTTTATAATAAGAATTGTAATCAGAAACTATTGACATTTTCACAAGTCTAATTTAATTGTAAAAATGTTTTCTTTTCCTTGTAGACGGAGTAGGCATAGCTATTCTACTTGGTTCAGCTCACGCGTGCTCGGAAATACGTGTAGTTCATCAATGGTACATATTATACACGGAAAGAATTGAAAATCACCAATTGCAACATTTTGAGTTGTAATTCACGAATCGTATATTTTTAAAATTAATTGATTTAAAAATTTGTAATTTGTCAGTGAAAACGGCGAAAAATATCAAATTTTGTTTGTTGCATTTTGCGATTAAAAGTATTAATTCGAGATTCTTTAATTTGTAGTGATTTGCGAGATTGTTTGGAGCAATTTACCACTTCAATAGGCAAATTTCGTAAACACCACTTTGCTATCTCAAATTGCGAAAAATATTTGGTGATTTACCACCACTGAATGATGAATCAATAAAATCTTATAATGATTTACCACATTTAAATCGAAAACGTAAATTGACGTAGAGAAGTCGTAAATTGCAAAATATTTTTTGTAATTTCCATGGAAACTAACTACATAACGTGTGAAATTTTTTTATGCACAGGTAGTCGACAGTAACGATATAGTCCATGGGTCGAAATCCTTTCTTTATATGGATCAATATACATACATAATAAATTATGTTTGTGGTGTTGCTGCTTGCTGGACAGCTGCAATCATGGGCAGCGACAGCGAAAGACAGTCGGTATTTAATCTTTGCTTAAGGCAAGGCAGTCGTTTTTTAAGTATAACTAGTTCTCAGTGATAGTGAGTGTACTAACCATTATAAAGGCATCTGGAATATATATCATGTAAGTACCTATTTAAAAATTATGTATTTTTATTTTTTTCAGAATGAAGATATGTCTTGCTATTAGGACAGAAGTAAATTGGTATGGATATTAAAGTGTGCAGTCGAAAAGGTTTTTTTAAGGTTCGTATCAATACAAGTTCTTCTAAACAATTTGCGTGTATTAACAATTTCAGCATAGACAGAAAAACCACCCCAGACAAATCCCGTTGTCTCCGGACGATATGGCGTCATATGATTCTCAAGGATATCAAGAGGAAACAAAAATATAAAATGCGACTATGAATTCTGATTGTAAATCACAAGATATAAGTTGTAAATTGAAAATAAAGTTTTCTAATTTCACGATAAAACGTTTTTAATTTAAGACGGTGATGCCTCAAATCACTACTCAAGAATCGTAAATTGCAAAATATGAATTGCAAATTGCAAAATATGAATTGCAAATTGATAAAAAGAAGTTGTAATTTACGATTAAGAATTTGTAAATTGCAACTACAGAAGTAGCAAATCAGCACTAATGAGTTGCAATTCAAGACTAAATGACTGCAATTCGGTAAGGGATGAAATCAAATTTACTACAGAGAAGTGGTAAATTGCGAAATGTTTTTGCAATTCACAACCATAGTAACATCAAATTTAGAATTTCTCGTTTGATCATTATTGACAATGAGAAGTGTTGATTCACGATTTTTGGGGGTCAATATCTTCACTTCTTACAATTTCTAAAATTGCGAATAAGAAGTCGTGAATCAGTAAATCCTGAGCTAAGCTCTAAAACTAGACAAACTTTTCGTGATTCTGCGCTCATTTTTCTTGATTTGATCTTAAAATTTTTTCCGTGGATTAGTTAGTTAGTTATGGAGAGTATTTTATTATTACCCTGAATACTTGATTATTGAATTCACATAAAAAACTTCTTGCTATCAGAAACAATTATTTAAAACAAGAACTTCCACCTTACACCAAAAAAATTGTTGTAGAAATGTTGAAAACATTAATTGTCATCATAATCGACCCGACATCCAATGCTGTCAATTTAACAAAGACATGGTTGTACATTCTACAACCCAATTATGAAAATTAAAGCATTTATTGAAGATTTTACGTCCTAGAAAAATGTGAATGCTGCAGCCTACGTTGTTGAATGTAGGTACAACACAATTTGGTAAATACACGATATTTTGGTTGCATTACCTATTCATAAGACTTGGCAGCCAAAATGCATTTTCTATCGTCAAATCTACAACTCGTTTTGTAGAAAGTAATACTATCAATATTTTAAAATATTAAATAAGTATTTTTTTCAAATCCACCACATAACAAATGTAATGAAAATTAAAATACAACATTTTATAATAGCATACACAAAATACTTCTTGGTCTCATCAATTAAAATATTTAATATTTTGAAAAATGTATATCAATTCATCAATTATTGAGAACGACTCATTTGGATAAAATTTTTTTTTTCATTGTTCGTTATTGCATGAGAAGGGAAAACACTCCGGAAAAGTCGGGAAACTGTAAAAATCGAAAATTGTTATTTTGTATGGAATTTTATGTGCGATTGTTCCCAAATTGCTTTTCATATGAGAAATAGAAAATTCGTAGTCGAAAACTCGGAAAATTCTGGAAAAAACGCAAAAAAAATTAATGAATGAATGAATTATTTTGACAACATTTTGCATTTATTGTATGTTTTGGATTTTGGACGATTGTAAAGGTGGAAAATTCGTTTTGAAGAGGAAGCTGAAGGAAAATTTTGGATAATTGTGAAATGTGCATGCTCACGTGCGGCAGTCTGCTGTCGACATTGGGAATGCCAGCGCCAAATCGTTCGATGTACGATGCATTCAATAGCGAATTGCAACGGGAGCAAGACTATAATCGAGATGAGCTGGCGGAAAGAGTCTAAACAAATGCGCCGCTGTTGAGTGCAGAGCAGAAGAAAGTCTACGATTCGCTGATGAACGCCATGCTACGGGAGGCATTTACTTACTCGATGCTCCCGGCGGAACATGAAAGACAATACTCATTTCGTTGAATCTGGCCCTACCTGTGTAAAAGTGCGTTAACTTTGTTTTCTGTAGGCCTTATACAGTTAGTATTGCGGGAGGGGAAAAACCTTGAAATGATTCGAAACAATTTTGGTGGGGCTATATGATATTGCTCTCCGGAGATTTTCGTGAAACGCTTCCCGTCATCCCGAAATCTACTGCTGCCGATGAACTTAATGCGTACCTGAAATCGTCGCCTTTGTGGCATGTCAAGAAGTTGAAATCGACCACGAACATGAGAGTCGCATTGCAGAACGACCCTTCGGCTGCTGAATTTTCGAGACAACTGCTGGCGCTTGGCAATAACCAAATTAATGTTGATGTTTCGACTGGATTGATCATTGATATCGTTCCCGGTAAATTTTTGAGAGTCGAACTCTCAAGGAGGAACTCATCACCATAGTGTTCCATGGCATTTTGCAGAATAATTATTAAAACTCGACTGGACTAGGTAGTGAACTGGCAATACCAGCAGTGAAGAATTCAAATCGCCGGAGAACTGCATTACTACAAATCCGTTGGCAGCGTGACCAACGAGGATGAAGAGCCCAACTATCCGACATCAGTGGGATCGATAATAATCAAGAAACCTTTGAACAATGTGATTTAAGCGAGGATCATCAACGGAAAATTCAATGGAGAGGAAGTACTTCGATTAGCTCTTGCGATGAAAATGAATAAAATCAAAAAAAACTTGTTTACAATTCGCTCTCTACTGATTTCGATTTTATTCAAATAAATCACATTGAAATTTGAACTATCTGTAATTTATTATCACTCTGGAGTTTATCTGAAGGCGTTAAATTGGGCGAGTTCGCTGGTACAGCATAAGTCTCTCATGTGAAAGCAATTTACTGGAAACGATATTTTTTTAAGTTCATATCATTTAGCAAGACAAAATAAGGAAATACCAGGTAATATTGACAAAATTCTATTGTAAAAATTCAACAAAAATAGTTTTATTGAACTGAAAAATTGTTGTAATAATAAATGATGAAACATTTACTACAAAACTACTTTGTCAGATTAACAAAACACAATTTTCAGTTTAATAAATCGATATTGTATCAATTCAACAATTTTATTGTTGAATTCAAAAAGTTTTTGCACACTGAAATTTTAACCTTAACCGAGTGGAATTTCTGAACGAGTATTTGTTGTTGAAAACTAGCGAGTTAAAAAGGTTAAATCATACTGTAAAAAAAAACACACTTTATCAGTTGGTATCAACCATGTTACTCTGTTGTTATTAGTTAGTTTGTTATTTACGACCGAGGAAATTTGGAGAGGAAATTGATAAATCGGTTATATTCGAGTTCCGTTAAACAAGTTGACTCGGTTATTTTTAATCCACTAACTCTGTAGGAGCCATATTAACTGTATTACTTGGTTGTTTTTAACCGAAAGTTGATTGATTTTATATAGGTGCATTTTCTGCGTGCGTCATATCTATAAAAACAGAAGTAAAAAACACTTTTGTAAATGTTTGCGAAGTTGACAAAACTTATGCAAAATGTTTGACAGCCAAACAATATACAGATTTTCAAAATTACAAAGATTTTGTTGAAGTGAACATTTTTTTTTGTAGATATGACATAAATTTTGTAGGATTGATAACACATAACACATGTATTGAATCAAATGCGGAGCTACGAAGAGCCTACTTGGGTATCCCATATCTACCCCTTTTTATTGAGCATCCGGAACATTGAAAAATTCTACACAACTTCGTTGACACTTTTCTAGTGTCCCCTTAACTGATATCGACATTATTCTTCAGTATGCAAGCTTTTGAAGTTCGCATTCGCTTCGCATTTGTGCAGATTAAAGAAACGATTCCCGTTTTCAATTACAGTTTACAGAGGAAGACTGCACATTACATCATAAAAATCAACAAAAAGAAAATTAAACCCATTTTCCTTTTATTCTTTGGTTTGGCTGAATTGAAAAGCATTTACCCCTTTTTAATAGTTTTCCATGGAAGCGGACAAAAATTCCTTTCCACACCATCCACAAATCTATTCACCCGAATGTACATGTACAGTATAGGTACACCCACACACACATAAGTCTCTCTACTCATAGTTCGTGTAAAGGCAAACTGCAAGAACGGCGTCAACTTTAATTTATCTGCACTTATTCCATTGAGGCGCAGATTGTGGAAAATTGGATTTTTTTCAAGGCTTCAGCATTTCACCGTAATAAACTATAAAATTCTCAGCCGAAATGTTTGCCACAACGCAACGGTTGGTGTTTTTTTTTTTTCAAACTAACAAAAAAAAAAAAAAAAAAACACACAGCAACAGCACGACTATTACTCGGAAAAAAGAGTCGACAACAACAACAAACAGTAACAGGATGTACGTAACGTGCAACTTCCTTTCACAGATTCATTATTTTTGTTTTTTTTTGCTAACTTTATTTTGCTTATGAATTTTTCATCAACCATTACTAGGACGAGTGAGAGCATAATCATTGCCAGCATTCAACTCACACACATCGGAGTATGAGGAAACAGTGTGCATCAGTAGTCATCGTATATAGCATACCACGAAGAAAAATTCTTATTCACTGAAAGGACGAAAAAAAATATAAATATAAACGAGGATAAATTCCATTCGCGTTCATCCTCTTGCCGCACACATTTCAAATGAACGCAAAAATGCTATTCTCGCACTCTGTTGCTGCTCCACAACGCACATAATAGAGCCGCACTATGGTGGCTATAAGGTGGCTCTGGGGTAAAGTCCTGCATTCCATGCGAATACTGAAATGTTAATTACATAAAACAAAAAGAGAAATGTTTTTCACTTTTATTCGTCGTCGTCGTCGTCGTCGTCGTTTCGCAATTCAATTCCGAATGTGCAAAATGTGAGATGAGGAGGCGACTAAATGAAAATGGTTTGCATTCAAACGACCTTGTTGAGCAGCAGCGAGAATGGGCAAAGGCAAAAGGGAAATAATACGAAAATAAGAAACTAAGTCGGTTGAGATTTACAGGAACATTGTCCTTGATAGAGCCGTGTAGTATCACCTTGAGCTTGGTAACAGTAGGTATACACAGTCAAGGACACGGCGTGGATTCAAGTGAAATATCGAGAGAAACTGAAGCGTAGTTTAATTAATTTATTTCCCATCCCCACCCACTGAAAATCGTATATATATGTGATGCGAAAAGGTGACTGATGGTCGAAGGATCCGTCACAGCTGATTGGGATTGAGAAGATATCACAGCGCTTCGGAAATGAATTTACTTGGAAACAATTTATTATATTGGCTCCGTATCACGTTCGTCCTTTTGCCTCATCATGTCAGAGCGCTAGTTGTCGTTTAGAACACTTGTCGCAACTGCATGGTGCCGGTTGATGGGCAGACAGTCACATGACAAACATGCATTTATGCAGCCCTCAAAATATATAGCTGAATCAAAGTCAACTCAAATGCACCTTGTTTTGGGTATCTGCTTTCGCTTTTCAAATATTCGAGGAGCGATTACCAAAAACAAACTCATTAAGATCTACAACGAAATATAATCTCTCGTTTCTTTATAATGAAATGTGATCCCCTTTCCATGTGGGATGTGGAAGCCCTCAGCAACAGTAGAATAATAGTTGTAGGAATTTTGAAATTTAATTAAGAAGACATTTAACTGGTACGGATTGCACATTACAAGAGAGACCACAAACACGTCCATTATTCAGAGAAAATAATATTTGATGTTTTGAGTGCATGGCTCATGGCATTATACTGGTGTACCTACTTCCTACAGCGCACTGACAGTCCCTTGAAACATGACTCTTGACAATGGGAAAACTGGGCCACAATAACTGCACGTTTAGAAGGCGACTGACAGGGGTAGCCAACAAAATATTTCAAGTTGGAGAATCAGACAATATGGGACTGTAGGTTAGGCCGCCCATACACAGTTAGATATGTTGAACGACAAACTGAGGCATGGTTGCTAACTGAGGGATTAGTTTCCTCGTGATTGTCGGTTCTTGCCATTGAAGTTGCCTGCAGCTCTAAGGTTATTTTTCTAATATTTTGAGTAGAGGGTGACTAGGGTAAGTCCAAGCAATACTACGACCCACGAAGCAATCCTAATGACAGTAAAAAAGGAAAGGTTAACCTTAACACACAAAAAAATGGAGAAAAACCAGAACAAGATTAAATTAAAAATATGATGATTACACTTCAATTGAGTGGCGAAGTTTCATTGAAGAGACAAAGAAGAAGCAGAAGAAAATCATATAAAAGATGGAGCCTTCCTTTGGAAATGGCTGCTGTCAATGCTGTCATGTCACCATAATCCCCGTCGCGATCTTCCCTAATTTGCAGACTTACTCACGGTTGCCACTTGAAAATAAAATTTGTGTCCAAAATTGGAAATAAAAATGGCCAACCGTAGCTAAAAATGACCAAAATAATTTAACCCTCTACTGCATGCACTATGATTCAGTGGAGAAAAAATAAATTTTTAATTTTTTTTATTTTAAAGGACATCCAAAAAAAAAAATTTGATTCCATAATAGGTAATAATCGACATAATATTTGACATTTCAAAAAACGCATTGTACATTGATATGCACATGGATAACTGGAATACATATTCAAACATTTTACTTACAAATATCTAATATTGTAAAAAACAGAAATATCAATATTATAGCCACCAACAACAGAAAATAAATGTTTATTTTTTTATTTTTTGATATATCCCGACGAATGCGAGCGTTGGAAGGTAGAACTTGACTGCGATAATATGTTGGCTTGTGTAAAAAAAAAAGGAACCAAATTCACTCTACTCTGGAAAGTTTAAATTTGTATTTCACAAAGAACAATCAATTCATCTTAATTATTTAAACATATTCTTCATGTACGCAGATCACATACTATTTTTTTAATTACCTATTAATAATTTTTCATTTCGTAAAAAAAATGACCAAATGGAATAATAAATGACCATGTGACCACGAGAAAAAATTATGACCAGATTTGGTCATAAATGACCAATGTGGCAACCGTGGACTTACTTCGTTCAGTAAAGAGCGCTTGCAAAATTCATCTGCACCACAAATATGGGAGCAAATAAGATCTCTCCATGAAGAACTAGACAAAATCGGGGAAAAGAGGGGAAAAGGAAACTTGGTCGTATATAATGCGAAGGCGACAGAGAAAAAAAACGTATCGGGTGAAAGTACATAAAACGTGCCATGACATAAAATATGTCATAACGTAAGATATCCGATGACATATAGCATTTCATGACATAAAACATATTATGTCATAACATAAAATGTCATGAATTTTTTTTTATATCATGACTACATATTATATGCCATATCTCATGCCATATGTTGTGAAACATTTTATGTTATGGCCGATTTTATAATATAATTGAATATTTTATGTCATTACACATACCTATTTGATGTCGTGTCATATTTTATTTTACATAGGTATTGATTTTATGTGGCCAAGTTCGAATACCGCAAAAACCCAAATTCCAACTCAGGGTTTTTATCACTGCGCCACCTCTCGCGAACGTCCGACAAACATCCGAGAGTACTGTCTTGAAAGAGATTCTCAGTCGGTCGTTTAAAATCGGCATAAAATTGTAGATCCCTTCCATTCGTTCCAAAAATTAAAAACTCACACAAAACGAAGGTTGTGAGAAGCGTATTCCAAAGAAGCCGTGCACCTTTCTGGAGAAATACAGAGACAGACTAACAGTTCAACTTGATAATAAAATTTCATCTGAGACCAAGCACCGATGTTGGTTGCAACGTTTTCTATAAAATGCACTCCTGTTTAGCGGAAAATTGTCCACGAATTAACCCCAATGCAAAGCGATATAAAGGATCCTCCGGAATTCACGCAAGTTTTGAATTAAATAGTTAGTCACATGGTTTAGGACGGCTCAATTCTGAACACCGAAACGAGAGACTACATTACCGGGTAATGTCTCTTGCAGTATTTGAATTGATTTATTCATGACCTTTGGAACGGATTGTTGAAACCAAATGGTAGCACATCAATCTCATTCAATTATGGTAGAAAGAACTCGCTTATCATGTGACTGGTTGAACAGTCTTATTTTGGAAAACAAATATAACGTCTCCAGCTCAACAAACAGTGACACGATGTGGATGCATGTTTTTCAACAATCACATCTGAACAACAAATGGGACAATTTTGACAATAATTCTATATAGAGAAATCTCTCCATTGAGAGTTCGTAAAATCTAACCTGGGGACTAAACATGATTTTATGCTATCGGGGATTGTTAACTTGGTAAACTTATCTTTGTCCTAGTTTTCTGTATTAATTAAAATATATATTCCACTGATTATTATTATTTTAATGGATTAAAAATAAATGATTCCTTCATTAAAGGGAGAAAAGAGAGTTAGCAAGATGACCCAAACGACGACCATCAAGTCGAAAACGGAAGTGGCGATAAATCTGTTGTTTTGACAGATTGCCATGAGAAAATGTTTGTTATCGATTAATTATTTGAGGGCGCGCTAACACTTGAAGTTAGCACGCAACACCTAGCTTTAAATAGCCGATCATATATACAAGATCACTTTAGGAGAACGTCAATTGAGGGGTTCTCTTGCGACATTATGTTGCTGATCAGAATGTCGCAACCTGGCAGGGGTCCTTAAGGTCTACTTACTTTTTCCTGAGCCTTTAAATAGTATATACCAAGGAAAATACTCTCACCCGCATATTCAAGCTTATACTTACTTACTTAGGTGGCGCTACAGTTCGGGGTGAACCAGGGCCTCAACCAACAAGCCTCTCCAGCTGGCCCGGTAATTAGCCAACTGCCTCCAGTTGCGCACTCTAAGTTGGTTGAGGTCGTTTTCCACTTGTGCGCGCCACCTTAGGCGAGGTCTTCCTCTACTGCGTTGACCCTCTGGGTTGGAATCGAAAACTCTGCGGGCCGGAGCGTTGATGTCCATTCGCTCTACATGTCCTAGCCATCTCAAACGTCCAATGCGCAGTTTTTTGACTAGGTCGATGTCGCTGTACAGCTCGTATATTTCGTCGTTGAATCGTCTCCTCCAAAACCCGTCAACGCATACGGGACCGAATATCTTACGAAGAATTTTTCTCTCGAATCGACCAAGGATATCTTCATCCGCCTTGGAAATAGTCCATGCTTCAGATCCGTACAGCAGGACTGGGATGATGAGGGTCTTATACAGAGTCTCCTTAGTCTTTCGGGAGAGGGCCTTACTACACAGTTGCCTTCTCAGCCCAAAGAAACAGCGGTTGGCAAGAGTTATTCTCCGTTTGATTTCTGATGAGATGTCATTTTCAGATGTTATAGCAGAGCCAAGGTAGACAAAGTCCCTTACTACCTCAAAGTTATAGCTATCTATTGTGACGTTCTGCCCGATTCGTCGATGTTGGGTGTCCCTTTTTGTTGACAGCATATACTTTGTTTTGCCCTCGTTAACCGCTAAGCCCATTTTAGCCGCTTCTGTGTCTATACTTGCAAACGCGCCAGTGACAGCTCGCTGTGTTCGTCCAATTATGTCAATATCGTCCGCATATGCAAGTAATTGTACAGACTTTTGAAAGATTGTACCTCATATGTTAGCTTGTGAGTTTCGCACAATTCGTTCAAGTATGATGTTAAAGAAGTCACATGACAGCGCATGGCCTTGTCTAAATCCTTTTTTGACATCAAAGGTCTCGGTTAGGTCATTGCCGACCTTGATGCAGCAGCGAGATTTCTCCATCGTCATCCTACACAGACGGACGAGTTTGGTAGGGATGCCAAAACTAGACATGGCTCTGTATAGCTCGTCTCTATAGATACTGGGCCTTACCAATAATCATTTTTAACCTTCACACTAAATATTTCCTAGGTCACAATATGCAATATTGTATGGAAAATTTCGCCATTGTGAGTTCGAAAATCTTAGCCTGCACACTAAAAATGATTATTGGTATCGCGGACTGTCATAGGCGGCTTTGAAATCGATGAAAAGATGGTGAGTATCGATTTGGACTTCTTGGGTTTTTTCCAGGATCTGCCTAAGTGTGAAAATTTGATCGACGGTGGACTTTCCTGGCCTAAAACCACACTGATAGGGGCCGATCAGGTTGTTGACGAACGGTTTTAAGCGTTCACACAATATTGCAGATAAGATCTTGTACGCGATGTTAAGGAGACTGATTCCTCTATAGTTGGCGCAGTTGAGGTGGTCTCCTTTCTTGTGGATCGGGCAAACGATGCTGAGATTCCATTCATCAGGCATGCATTCATCTGACCAAATCCTAGAAATGAATTGGTGCATGCTCTCCACCAAGTCAGCTCCAGGTGCTTTAAAAAGCTCGGCGGGTAGACCGTCAGGCCCAGCAGCCTTGTTGGTTTTAAGCTTGGATATTGCTATCTTCACTTCATTTTGATCAGGTGGACGGTAGTTTTGGCTATCATAGTCTAAGTTGAATGGTTCGTTCTGCCTGACAGCGGGATTTTGGTCTTCGTCGCCGTTATACAGTCTCCAGAAGTAGTTTTTCCATATTCTCAGCACCGACTGTGATTCTACTACGAGGTTTCCTTCGTTATCTCTATAGGTTTCTGTACGGGATTTGTTGCTCTGGCATGTTCTCTTTACCTGTTGGTAAAACTTCCGTACATTATTCCTGGAGTAGCATCTCTCAATTTCTTCGATCTCGCGCTTCTCGTGCTCTTTCTTTTTCTTCCTGAGAAGCCGATGTTCTTCCCGTCTCTTTTGCTCGTAGAGCTCGCGAGCAGCTCTAGTCCTCCTTTGCAGCGCCGCTTTATATGCCTTTTGTTTTGCTGCGTTTGCTAGTCGACATTGTTCGTCAAACCAGGGGTTTCGTGGTGGCGGTCGTGTGAAACCCAGCACATCAGTCGCGGCATTAATGATGGCTTTCTGGCAGTGCTGCCACTGGTCTTCTGCGCTAGTTGTTGTTGCGGGAGGACTTGTCGTGAGACATCGGGATACGCGATCGGCGAAGATTCTAGCGGTCTCTTGCGATTGCAGCTTTTCGACATTGTACTTTCTCACAGTATTCCGTTGTTGAGGCGTGTTGGATATCCGCATTCGTACCTTGGCTACAACAAGGTAGTGGTCCGAGTCAATGTTGGCCGCTCGGAAGGTTCGGACATCCGCAATACTGGAGGCGTGCCTTGCGTCGATCGCAATGTGATCAATTTGGTTGACGGTTTGTTGATCCGGAGACCGCCATGTCCCTTTATGAATATTGAGATGAGGAAACCGTGTGCTTGCTATAGTGACATTTCGCCCCGCAGCAAAGTCAATCAGCCTCAGTCCGTTACCAGACGTGGTGTCGTGTAGGCTGTGTTTACCTACTGTCCTACCATAGATGTCCTCCTTTCCTACTTTGGCGTTAAAATCGCCCAACACGATTTTAACGTCATATTTAGGACATTGTTCGTATGTCTGGTCGAGGAGCTCGTAGAATCTATCTTTGGTAGCGTCGTCCTTTTCCTCTGTGGGGGCATGAGCGCATATTAGGCTTATGTTGGCGAATTTTGCCTTGATGCGGATGGTCATAAGACGTTCACTCACATGCCGAAAGCTCAAGACTTCTTGCCTAAGTCTACAGCGTATGACAAATCCACATCCAAATAAGCGCTGCTTCTGCTCCGTATAGCAAGCACCGTAATAGATGTCACAGTTTTTCATCTTTCTTTTGCCCGGCCCATCCCATCGCACTTCCTGGATGGCGGTTATGTCTGCTTTATAGCAGTCAAGGGCCTCTGCTAATTGTTCGGCTGCACGCGGTCTGTTCAATGTACGAACATTCCACGTACAGATCCGAATATCGTTGTCCTTATTTCGTTTGGGGTTGTCAACAGTAGATCCGTCCTTTTTCGAGGCTTGTAGTTGTTTCTGAACTATTTGTTTTTTCCGTGGTAGAGAAGTTACCCCGACGCACAACCCCCAACCTGGAGGGCCAGTTCCATTTTATACCCCTTGGACGAGGGGCCGAGTTACCGGCACCAGTAACCCACTTCGGGATCTGAGCGCTGCCGTTGGCCCATGAAGGGCTCATCCGCCACCAACTCCTTTCCAACACCCTGGCTCAGTATTGGAGATCCCTATAGACCTGGGATCCGAATATGTCGGAGCAGCTCATATAGGGAAGACACTAAATAGTTCAACCTGACTGGAACTGTAGACGCCACCGTTGATTCCATCAAGGGAATTCCTCCGCTGCCATCTGGGATCAGAGGGAGTGCCTTAGTGAGAGGACACTCCTCCCCCCTCTCTCGTCTGCTGCCACCAACGACCTTCCAAAGGGGTTGGATACCCAATCTCCAGTCGAGGTACTAGGCACCCACCAGTCACCAACGTGGAGGTGAGAGTAGGAGTTGATTGTGAGAGGCTATGTGAGAACGCTTGTGTTCTCATAGAACGCATCACAACCCTTCAAGCTTATGCAGACACTAAAAAAAACATGCAGGAAAATTATCTCGTTGTACATTTGGTTCAACAAAAACTTTTTATCGTAGGTACCTATATGTTTTCCTTAAATAGCGTTTCATTCAGGTTGGGATTCGAAAAGATAAAACACTGTTGAACTTTTCTTATAAAATCACTGTTATAACACTTCTATTAATTATTCTAATAATTCACTTATTGAGTACCAAAACAATATCACTTAAAAGAATTCTTAAACGATAAAAACCAATCACTTAATTCACTGCATTACTTGGAGTATATAATATAAATATTATGCACTTGTTCGAATTACAGTATGACTTTGAAAAGAAATGTTAGTTGTTTGATAGTCGTCATACTAATAATTTCCTTATAGTACAGAATTGCAAATATGAATTACTTATAACGATTATTGAATCCCTCGTGTTGTTGACTAAGAATCGAACCCTAAGTATACAACACTTTTCAACTTATTTATCTTTTACGATCGATTACTATTACGAACTTTACAAATCACTGTTTAAAAATCAACGCGCTGTAAAATCCTAAAAAGCTGTTCCAGAATTAATTTATAAACGTCAAAATACAAAACTGCCTTTCCGATGAGCTCCACAAAAATGTGAAGGAAAACTACCCGATGAGTTCCACAAGGAGACGTAAAAACTACCCGATGAATTTCAAAAAAAAAAGAAAGAAGTAAATGCTTAATGGAAGTCACGCGAACGAGCGGATTATTTTAAGAAGGCATTGAGAAAATATTTTGAATGAAGAAAAACAAATTATGTGTAATAATTTATCTTTAAATAAATAAATAGGTAGCTTAGTGGAAATTAAGATCAAAATCTGAAACGCTATACCTTTTATATCTGCTCCGCCATCTATCAAGAATTTTCTAGTGTAGGTAGGTACCTATTTCGAATATTCCGGCTGGTTCTAGAATCAGCTCAGTGGAGACTCACACTCATTTGACAGATTCGAGTCTCCAATTGGAAGTGGAACTTGTTTGGTGACTAATGGGTTGTTTACACTTGACCATATCAGGTTCCACGCTGCATTCCACTTTACAATATTTACTTTAAAAGAAGTATGTACTAAAGAATTACTACTGCCGCCCGAAAAGTCGCTTCTTTTTTTAAACAACAACAATTTACTGAGAATTACTTGTTTGTCACCCTGTGGAGGCACGTTCAGCCACCGCATTATTTTATAGCATTTCGATACCACTTGTCAATTTATAATCAGAGAGCATACCTACTGTTTGTAAGTTTTCCTTTTCACAGCGCCTTCTGTAATGCTGCGACAACATAATGCGCTAGTGAATGAGTGCCTTAAGGCAGCCAGCACTCCGACAATTCGTCGTCGTTATTTTATTTGCCTTGGCACTCTCCTATCTTGGTTGATGTGAGTGTATGATACCAGTAGTCAGGACTGCCTTTGCACAATGAATAGTTGTGCAAACAATAGCCCATGGATGTCGGAAATATGTTCTGAGGATGTAAATTTCCTCATAGATCCGCATGGATTTAATTATGTTAAAGGGCAGACCGTTACTGCTTGCCTGAGGTCATGTGGATATCAAGTGCATTACAATTACACATCATGTTTGCGTTATAAATAGGACAATCCGGCTCTCATCCAGTAATAGAGATTTTGCTGGCATCAGAATACTTAAATGCACAATTTGGCCAAGGAGAACTGCAAGTTTTTATGTTATAAACATTTCCCAGGTTAAAACACTGACGAAATACGATTACATCTAAATTCAGTTTTCTTCAGTTACTTTTACATATAGATACCACCCTTAAACATCCGTCCAGCTTACTCAACTAATATTACTTCAATGGAGTACGAGTACGAGTGACATAAGCCAGATGTCTGGTAAAAGCCAAAACACAGAGATACGATACGTCACCGCGGCGCCATAACTCAAACTTGCTAAATGGCTGAATTTTATTCCCAATGTCACAGCTAATTGTTATGGCCGCACCATAAAGACCTAGCTAATGGCCACACCATATTTTAGGCGGCATGCCTGCTTCGGTGTCGCTGGACCAACGGAAAAGATCCACAAAACAAGCGGCAGGACATATAGACGCTTGGAAGTGTTATTAAGCTACACAGCGGAATATTTGGCAACGATTGGCACAAAGCCAACACTCAACGGGACCAGACCGTGTTGAATGTGCAAACTTTTGATACAATTAGCAAAATGGGGATATAACTTCAAGAGTGTTAGCGCATTGTATGTGCCGAGTGCATGCTGTTTTGCTGCGGGTGTTGTGTGTGAGTTGGCACTCCAAGTTCATGACATGACATTCAACCCCGTACCGGCGCCGGGTGAATGTGAGAGCAGTCTTGCATGTTTATGTGCATTTTTTGAGTTCCAATCATTTGATTAAGGAAGCGCGAACATGATTAGATGCATTTTGAATGCGCTCCTTTGACAATTAACATAATCGCAACTGTGTGTACTTGTAATCTTAGTGGGAGAATAATTAATAGATGATTGAAGGCAAGTTGTTAAATTAATGGATGACGTTCACTGACTAAATGCAGGCTTTAAATGCATGCAGCAATAATGGTAGTCCTAATTAATGGAGGCGTAGATAGACCCATTTTGGGGTAGTGGAAGTTGACCATAATTGTACGTAGCCCTAGCCGTCACCAAAGTGGCACCGTGGAGATTTAATGAGGGGGATAATCTAAATAAATTTCAAGCTCAACGAATTTCGTTTAAGAACTCAGAATATTCGTTCACAATTGCGTTGTGCATGGACGTAGAGTTGAGAAAGCGAAAGACTTTGAACCTCAAAAAATTAAAGCTTTAGCACTGAAAATTTAATAACATTTTAAGTTAATCACATGTTATATGTATCTTAATTCGCTTAATTTGTTTTACAAAATCTGGTTTAAGAATAAAAAACAACAGTTACTATTATTATGGTAAGGGATTCAAAAAATACGGCGAAGTCGTCACATACGATTTAAGAAACTGATTTAATACAGAGATCTACCAAATAATTGCCAGATGACATACGAAAAATTTTGACAAGTTATCGGACAAATCGGGAATTGCTGGCATCACTGCTTTTATTCCGTTTCTTCTGTCGAAATTCATCTTCGATTTAATGTACCCGACATTTATTTCGCGAGCTAAATGAGTACAGACTTTTCATCGGCCCATCTCCATGAAGTTAAGAATTTAGCGTGCGAACAGGATACTGCTTTGCTAAACTGCCTAGCTAAATTTTATCTTTGTAGAGATTTTTGTATAGGAGATAAAATTTACCGCGAGTAGGATACTTAGCTTTAGAGTTGATGTAAACGTTAGTAAAACATAATTTTATAAATGACTGGTAGGTATTCATGGAAAACATTGATATCAAGAATCTTAAAATTTGACGAATTTGAGTAAAGTCTCGTATATTTTATTTGAACTCAAAGATCGTAAAAAAAGAAAACTAAGCAGTCTCCAATGTTTAAAACAAAAATCTTTAATTTGTTTAGTATTTTTTATTCAAGAAATGTAATAAAACTTGTGAGAAAGCATATTTTCCCAAAAATCATTAAAACAGTGTTAACATTAAATGTGAAAATATTATTTAGTTATTTAAACATTTCCGTTGTATGTGCAATATGAGATGAAAAATATTCAGTTTATTCATTTTGAATAAAATTAGTACACAAAATATTTAACATAAATAAGGAAAACACCTTTCAATTACAGTGAATCTGTTAACAGAATTTACACCGGAGTTGACACGACAGATACGCTTGCTTACCCATTTTAATGTCAGTCAATATTTGCCAATTGTCGCATGCAAACAATTTCCCTAAAAAAAACAAATGCGTACTAACTTCAATATTAAAATACATATATGCCAGCATTTTAATGACAAAATGGAATTGTGCAATATTTGGATAGCGGCGAGTCCGGCAATCCCATGAGTGTAGCTTTCACGTCACACCATTTGACATGCTACACTGATATAACCATATAACTATTCCCACATTAACATTATGCAGAGATTCGGATTTTTGGAATTTTGTTCATATACCGCAAAACCCTTGGGCTCTGTATTTGTTATGCTAAATTAAGGTAGCAAAACATTGATAGAGTTCTCTGAATGGTGCACAAGCTGACATGGTACCATCATTGAATTTGGTTTGACCACTCTTGGCAACTGGTAAGGGTAACCTAACATTTAAATGGCGACTCTATTTAGATTGTGGTTGTGTCAATTCGTAATGAATTAATTGTCCGATTGGACAGCAGCGAATTTTCTAATTTGTCTGCCGGATTATCGTAGCCACGACATATTCATTTGCATGCAAAATTGGTTTGGTGGAATAATGAGCTAATGTAGTTTCATAAGCTACATATTAGTTTTTTTAATGGACGCATTTTTGACAGACGCATCAGGCACAACCAACGTTTCCTTGACACTTCTGTAGATAGTAAGATTATAAAAGTCTCCACATCCTTTGGGAATTCGAAAAATTCTAAACGCAAACAAGTTGGGATTTGAAGCACAATGCACTCTAATAAAGATCGTATTGTGGAACTTCACGCAGAAAAACCACTCAAAATCTACCCACTTAGTAATACTGTTAATACATTTTCTTTAGAAATAGTATATTCAAAATAACGGAGTCAATGTGCTTAAGAAATCTTTAGCTCGGTTAAAAATAGAGGATTTTGTCACTTTAAATTTTCTCGGCCGTCAAAAAGTAGAACTGGTTGAAATTGATCTAGGAACTTGGTTGATAACAACTGAAAAACTGTGTGTTCTTTTAACAGTATTATTAACCTATTTATATTGGGTAGTTTTTAATAGCGAATATTAGTTTTTTTTTAACAGAGACTGAGGGAATTTTATTTTATTTTTTTTTTAACAGAGCAAAAACCATGCTCGGTTAGGGCCAACATTTGGGCGTGTTCTCTTAAAACAGTTTATACGAATAGCGATGGTCCAAACAAGTCAAGAAATAATATTGGATCTCGAAAATCCAGAATTTAGATTCTAAAGTCTCTCCAGCCAATCCGTAATTTGTGTGACTTAGATTTTTATTTAGGTTGCATTAAAACTATAAAATTGAATTTATCTACTTCTCGATTGCTAGTTTAATTATTGTTATTGAATTTACATAATTGCATTTTTCCTTTTACCTTTAGACAGCATATATTAGACAGCCTTCCGTATACTCGTACAAAGCTTTTCCACATTTCTTCAACTGGAGTAAATGTGTTCCGCTAAGGTGTTTGTATCTTTCTCCTAGAAAAGTAAAATAATTTTTTTTAAGGAAAGATATTAGTCAAAAATTGTTACATCATTTTTTAAGTATCAACATTTTTTGGGTTGATAAAATGAGTTGACGTTTGAAAATCATATGCATCTAACTCCCAGCTTTGTAAGAATTGAGAAAGTACTTACTTTTTCTTAATGCAGATGGTTGGAAGATGGACGAAAAAGAGGATATATGGACGTCAGTTTATTAAAAAGATAACAATGTTTTGTTTTCTTTTAGTAAATAAATCATACAGATATAGCAGCGAAAGAGACGACTGTCCTGTATATACATCTCTATCTCTATATATATAAAATTGTTGCAAAGGCGTTGTGACTTTATAACTCACGACAGCTCAACCGATTTCAATGATTTTGGTTGTGTTTTATTCGTCTTCAATCAGGGATGGTTTATGAAAAAATAAAAGTCGGAAAATTACTAACAGGTGGTGCCTACAACACACATTTCGTTTTTCATGGGGAAATGCACTTTGAAGAAAATATAAACTGGATAGAAATCGAGTAGTTTCAAATACAAACAAAAAAAATATTTAGAATTTTAAAGGCAATTGTTGTTGCCAATAATATAACTCACGAACGGTCAAACCGAGTTCGATTAATTTTTAGGGTTTGTTCGTATGGTCGTGTAGATGGTTTATCTAAAGTTTGCACCAACTTGGTGTACGCGTTCGTGAGTTATAACTTTTCTTGTCAACATGATTGTGATTTTGTCCATATAAAAAAAAAAAAAAAAACGTAGGTAGGCGCCTATTGGCGTGTGCGGTATGTATACTGTCACTGTGTCCTGACACACGGTAAATAAACTTTGTAGCTCATACACGCAATACATATTGACAGCTTTAAGTGAGTAAACATTTTAAGGATATTTTTCATTGAACTCGCATTGTGGACAGACGTAATCGGTAAGAGTCGCATTTGATTTTTTTTTTTTTTGTTTTTTCATATCTTCAGCCATACATCATCATTTTTGCTTTTGTTTAATCGTTTGAATAGGTGTCAGTGTCACTTTGTATAGTTCCTTTTCCTAATTTTTATTTTATTTAAACTCTTGAAATTAAGTTAAATGATTACACTTTTTATACATAGAACACATTTGAAATGCCACATCCAATACGTTCAAATATTGTTAGACGTATACGTCATTCGACAGTTGTCTCAACCAATCGAAGATCACAAAGTGAACAAGATCGTAATCAACAAAATGCATCACAGAGGGAACGACGTAGAGGTGTAAACCAATCGGTTGATTGTGCAAACACGGTTGCCAGTGCAAGGTCAATAAATCGACGTACGCGTCCCTCAATTAAAATCATACGGCAAATGGAATTGGCGGCTTATACTTATGATAGCACAATTGATTAGAATACGCATTCTTATATTTGACAAATGAATAAACAATGTGTGCATTGTAAAGCAGTCAAATTTATGAACGAAGCGCCTGGTATGTGCTGTGCTGGTGGAAAAGTTAAATTGCCAGTATTACAACCTCCACCAGATCCTTTGCACTCATTAATTTATGGCAATTCACCAGCGTTAAAGCATTTCTTAATAAATATTCAAAACTTCAATTCATGCTTCCAAATGACATCTTTTGGAGCTACAAATATTATAAGAGTAGGATTTATGCCGACGTTTAAGGTAATCACTTCGCTTGGCATAAATGATAAAAAATTTGATTTATGTGCTGTCTCTGTATTTGATGTCTTTAAAAATTCAGATTCGTCACCTAAATCTATTTCAAAAACATTACAGATTCAAGGACAGATATACCATAGAGCTGGGTCTGCCATTCCCAAATGCTGACCATAAGTTTTTGCAATTAATATATTTAATTGGTAATGAGAACAGCGAATTGAATCAGCGCTGTGCAATTGCTTTTAATACAAGAAGAGAAATCAAACAAAAAATATTGTGTACACTTTTGTATTGAATTGATTTACTTTTTTTTCATTATTTCCAGAAGAAAATAAATAAAAAAAAAAAAACAATGAATTTGATTCTATGTTAATATTCATGCATAGCGAAGCACGCCGGGATCCGCTAGTACGTTATAAGAGAAGAGATAGGCGTTCGTACAAAATTTAAAAATCTAGGTTCTGATCTTTTGATGATACACGAACTCAAAAAAAAAGTCTCTCTCGCAATTCCGTCCGTCTATCAGTGCGTATGGCTGGATGTAATTTGTTTCAAACTTACGATTTGGTGTTGGTGCCTTGGTGGGCTTACCTTTTGGCGACGCTTTGATTTTGTACGTTGAACCCAATATTAAGTGGTACTTTTTATATTATGCTTGTAAACAAGTTTGTGATTTTTTCGAAAACGGCTCTACCGTTTCTACCCCAAATTGATATCTGAGTTTAAGTAGAAAAGGTTATGATGGCTGCCTGCCCAGTTTTTCGCTAAACACTCAGAAATTCGTTCAAAGGCAATCTGCTCATCCAAACTGAGTTTTCCTCTGAACTATAATACAACGGAACTGCCCATATCACGAAACCCCGCTTTTTCGATTCGGATAAAAATATAAATAGTAGGTTGTTCTTACAACTTGAACAATACTTTGTAGGTACCTACTCATTTTTGAGTTGAAGAACAGCTCATTCCAAAAATAGCTTTGCTAGAATTTTTTTTTGCATAATTGTACAAAAATTTGAATTTCACACTTAAATGTTTCGTGCGACTTCATCATTACTGATTGGTAGCCTTCAAGGATTAAAAATTGAATCATGGCCTTGGAAAAGTACCAGATATAGGTGGCCTGTTAGGAGGTGGCAATGGTATGGTGGATAGAGTTATTGCTTGTTACCTGGCCGGCGCAGGTTCAAGTCCCCCGCTGGACAGCAAATCTCTGCCACCCAAGTATATACAAAGGTATCAGACTTTCTCCCCTACAACAAGAAAATATGGTTTTCTGCTGGGGTCCAATGGACCGAGATTGGTCTGAGTGCTTTGTAACCAAAATACAAAGATTAAATTTCCTATGCACATTGTTGAAAGTGCATCCGATAGAGTTAAATTATCTACCGTTGTATTTTCAAACAAAGTCTCACATAGAAAAGAGACAACAACCCTTTGTTCGTCCACGGCTAATGGTGTATATAAAATGGCTTCCGGTGGAGATTACATGAAAATTCAAAAGAAAATGTCTTTTTTTTTTAGTACAGGGTGATTGAAGAAGGTTTCACCTTCGAGGGAAGAAAATTATTCTAGGAATTTCCAGTAGCATAATAGAATTAATTGAGCTAGGTAATAAAGTCATTACCGGGCCTTATGGGGGAATAATGAAAAATGCCTTGTTGTGCTTGTTGGTGTTGTTCGTAATTACTTTTTGAAACAGCTGGTGCTGGTTTTTCGTTTGATTTTAACTTCGAGGTGTTAATAATTTCTGGTAGAAAGAGGATGAATAGCCTGTTCAGCGAGTTCGTAGGTACATCAGAAATTGTTATTCTACGAAACTCCACTGTTTCGATAATTGGTGGAATTTATGTAAATATTCTGCCAACAACAATACTTTTTTAAAGCATTTGACAGAATCCTATTCCTAGAAGTTTCTCTCCTGACAATTTGTTTTCTTTTTCGTTTGGTTGGTCCTACAAAAATTATGTAAACAAAATGGATATTGCTTAAATTGTTTCAGAAACATTATGGTAAAAGGATATATTTCACTTAAAAGAACCGAACCGGACTAGGATACTGTCGATTCGAAACCTATTTCCTGTTGCCCAACTAATGGTATGACGCGGTCAACAGTCTGTGATAAACAGGTCATCTGAAAGGCAATATGCAAAACTTTGATGATTTAGATATCAATTTTTAAGTCTTGACTCGATTGTAAAAATGCGCTACTGGAACTGGGTTGGCAGTGTATAGTTCACTGCTTTTTAACAGTCTGCCAGAATAGGCGGCCTCTCAGATGATTACCGCCACCGACAGCATCCGCACAACAACGTCGAGGTGACTGTTTTAGGGTAGGACCTGGGCTCTCATCGCGTAAGACGACGATCGTCTGACGACGTCGTTTCGACGATTGTATTGCTTCGTGTAACACTAAAATGGTTGACGACGTCGTTTTGAACGATTCACTAATGCTTCGTATAACTCAAATTCAGACGATTGAGCGATTGCGATTGAACGATTGCTATTTTGCCATCGTTTCATCGTTTTTGGTGTATTTCTTCGTATAATTAGGTCTGAGATAAGTATTAGACAATAAATAAAGGAAGACATACACTTATGTTCTATTTGGTGGGGACTCAGTCTTATCAGAGGGGAAAAAAATGTATTTTTAGCAAAAAAAAAAAAAATTATTGCATTTCTTTTCGAATTTCAAATGATTTTCATTTAGGTATTTGTGTTATAATATGAAATACAGTAATGTAATCATAAAATAGCATTCATTGAACTCTTTTTTTAAAACTCGACAATTATTAGAAATACCAATTCTAATGGGATGCTTTATGATGGTTGATGTCCATCGAAATCCAAGATCTTTATTGCCAAGACTAGTTCTAAATATATATTTTAATAACCACAATTTCCTCATTGTATACACTTTTACATATTGTTCTAATTCTTTCACAATTCTATCTGTGTTCGGCTTCTTCGATAGAGTTGTTACTTGCATTCAATTTTTGCATTAAATGTCCGATTCCACATCACCTACAGAAAAAAAACGCAAATTCCACACATTTTCGTTGTTTTTAGTTGTCAGAGTTTGTTTACAGTCACTTTCAAACTGTTCAAAATGAAAACGATGAACGATTCGATCGAACGATGCGACCATGATGTTATACGAAGCAAACTAAAAACGACGTCGTTTTGTTCAATCGCTTCGACGACGATCGTTTCAAAAGTTGCGCGATGAGAGCCCAGGACGTATGTAGAAGTGCCATAGCTCCTGCGCTTCAATGTGAAGAACTTATAAAATGAAAATTGGATTTAGATTAGATTAGATTTCGATTTATTTCATAAATATCTATAGAATTATAACATAATTGGATAATGCAATATGAACAATAGTTTTAATTAATTTATGAAATTAATTCACTTTATATAATTAAATTAGTGTTGAATGCCATTATACTTAAAATTTCAATTAAATGCATCCCCAGAAAAAAACCCCAGGCAGAATCAACAAGAAAGGAAAAACCTAATAAAAGCAGGAGTAAGTCGGTGGGGTGAAAATTAAAAAACAAAAAAAATTACATTGGTATTTATTTTATCAAACAAGATTAATCAAACAAACAGAAGTTAATTTCAAATACAAATTACGATAAGCAGTGGTATGGAAATGAGGAACGGATACTGAATATGAAAAGTTTCGAGTCTTCAAAACTATAAAACAGTACAAATGACGCACAGGAAGCATTTTCAAGTCACAGAAGAAAGGGTAAGAAGGATGCCTAACAGGTTTTCGGCATAATTTTCGAAGGATATATTTCTGTATTATCAAGAGCGGCGAGAACCTCCCCAGCAAGTAGTTACAGATTGTAGTTTGGAATTAACAATGTCATAGTAGATTGTTTTTAATAACGAAGTTGAACCAATACTGCTTAGATAAAAAATGCCGAAGCGTACAACGAAAATATGTCCTCAAAGCCTCTACATGATTTGAGAAGCTCAATCTTGAATCCAATGTGATACCCAAGTATTTTAATTCATTAACTTTACGACAAGGTAAAAATCATAATTTTAGTCTATGAGCTAATAACCAAGTTTTGTTTCCAAAACCAGATTCTTAAAAGGCTTAGATCCCAGTTTATGTCGGAAACCAGATCGAGGCGACCGAAGTCATCTGCAGAAACAGTTGGAACACCTTTGAAGTCCATATCGAAGGCTTTGGTAATATCAATAAATAATCCTGCAGAACACTATTTACCATCAAGGTTTGACATTAAATTGCTACAAAACTGTAGAAGCGCATCTTCGGCAGATTTAAAAAAATTGTATTTTCGTAAGGTATCTCATTAACTTGTTTTTCACAAGTTTTTCCAAGATTTTACTTATTACTGGCTGAAGTGAGATAGGCCTATAATTACATATATCTGCGGCAGAACCCTTTTTAAACAGTGGAACTACAACGCCTGATTAAAAATGTGTGACAGCACATCCATTACAAAATGAGCAATATTTTTAAGCAATATATCAGCACCACATGAATTGTTGTTTTTTAGTGTATCGATAACTTTGAATACGTCAAGCGGAGTTATGTGTTCAAATGTAAGACAATTGCATAAATTTGGTTCAGCAAAGCAACCAGTGGTTGAGCTTTTTTTTTTGTATCTATTTAGCCATTTCAACACTCCTGGCAAACGAATCTAAAGACTCATCAAACCTCACTCTTCAAATTCGGTCAAGCCGTTTAGGATACAGGAAGGTAAGAAAAACAGTCAAACTTGCAATAAATGAGACAATTTCCACTCTAGTCATGGACTCTATTTTTAATTCTTTTTGAAAACGACCTACATGACTTTCATCCAATTTGCACTCATATTTACATTATAAAGAGCTTAGCCATTTTTGACCATCCCACCGCTTTAAAGCCGACTTTACTATTAAAGAGCTACAGAAATAAATTGATTCGAATTTTAATTTTTTGGCCATAAGTTTTTGACGTCAATGAAGAATTTTACTGCCACGATGTTCTTGAGATGGACTGGAAATTAGCTCTTAAAAAACAGAATGAGTCTTCTTGATGAAAAGTAGTTATTCGATAGATGTCTTGTAACTCAATGACACCCCTTTTTGTCGCCTTTGCTAAACATCTGTATCTTAAGCAGCGAATTAAAAAATAGTATAACATCAAAGAACGAGTGAAGAAGGCTACCGTAGCAGGCAAGTTCATTAACAGCTTATAGAGGGACCTCAGCACAGAATTCTTATTAGCTACGTAATGGTACTGTTGACGTCCTTTACAAAGGAAAATCACTACACAAAGTATTGTATACCAATTGGTTCATATGCGGTTTGAGACAGTCAAACATTGACCGAACCTTAGTACAAATACTCAATTTTTCAACTTGATATAAATACTACTACTTATTTAATAACTTTCGCTTACTTCAGAGTAGATAGAAACGAACTATATACGAATCCATATCAAATTTCGGCAGCAGTGGTCGAACTTATTTAAATGTGTATACGTGATGAACGTGCAGAAATATCGCTCCTTCGTCAAACAACACCAGCAAACCCTATGATATCAAAAAGGCTTAAAGACAAGGTGATACGTCGTCGTTGACATCTGATTTTTCTAACAGAAGTATGAAACTTGGAAGCTTTCATCAGAGGAAGAACTTTTATGAAGTCTATTAAATTACCTATCTGCACTTCGATGACATTAACTATGTTGTTAGAAGAATGCGGCGAGCTTTCTATACACCGTCTCCAAGTAATGAAAACGAGGTAACAAGGACACGGAAAGAATTGAAAATCACCAATTGCAACATTTTGAGTTGTAATTCACGAATCGTATATTTTTCACAAATCACAACGATTTTTTCTTGAATTGATATAAAAATTTGTAATTTGTCAGTGAAAACGGCGAAAAATATCAAATTTTGTTTGTTGCATTTTGCGATTAAAAGTATTAATTCGAGCTTCTTTAATTTGTAGTGATTTGCGAGATTGTTTGGAGCAATTTACCACTTCAATAGGCAAATTTCGTAAACACCACTTTGCTATCTCAAATTGCGAAAAAATTTGGTGATTTACCACCACTGAATGATGAATCAATAAAATCTTATAATAATTTACCACATTTAAACCGAAATCGTAAATTGACGTAGAGAAGTCGTAAATTGCAAAATATTTTTTGTAATTTCCATGGAAACTAACTACATAACGTGTGAAATTTTTTTATGCACAGGTAGTCGACAGTAACCATATAGTCCATGGGTCGAAATCCATTCTTTATATGGATCAATATACATACATAATATCTTTGTGGTGTTGCTGCTTGCTGGACAGCTGCAATCATGGGCAGCGACAGCGAAAGACAGTCGGTATCTAATCTTTGCTTAAGGCAGTCGTTTTTTAAGTATAACTAGTTCTCAGTGATAGTGAGTGTACTAACCATTATAAAGCATTCTGGAATATATATCATGTAAGTACCTATTTAATAATGGAAAAAAATTAAACTAAAGTGGGTATATAAATCTGTATTTTTATTTTTTTCAGAATGAAGATATGTCTCGCTATTAGAAAAGAAGTAAATTGGTATGGATATTAAAGTGTGCAGTCGAAAAGGTTTTTTAAGGTTCGTATCAATACAAGTTCTTCTAAACAATTTGCGTGTATTAACAATTTCAGCATAGACAGGAAAACCACCCCAGACAAATCCCGTTGTCTCCGGACGATATGGCGTCATATGATTCTCAAGGATATCAAGAGGAAACAAAAATATAAAATACGACTATGAATTCTGATTGTAAATCACAAGATATAAGTTGTAAATTGAAAATAAAGTTTTCTAATTTCACGATAAAACGTTTTTAATTTAAGACGGTGATGCCTCGAATCACTACTCAAGAATCGTAAATTGCAAAATATGAATTGCAAATTGATAAAAAGAAGTTGTAATTTACGATAAAGAATTTGTAAATTGCAACTACAGAAGTAGCAAATCAGCACTAATGAGTTGCAATTCAAGACTAAATGGTTGCAATTCGGTAAGGGATGAAATCAAATTTACTACAGAGAAGTGGTAAATTGCGAAATGTTTTTGCAATTCACAACCATTGTAATATCAAATTTAGAACTACTTGTTTAAAATTGCGATCGGTTATGGCAATATGTATTTCTCGTTTGATAATTATTGACAATGAGAAGTGTTGATTCACGATTTTTGGGGGTCAATATCTTCACTTCTTACAATTTCTAGAATTGCGAATAAGAAGTCGTGAATCAGTAAATCCTGAGCTAAGCTCTAAAACTAGACAAACTTTTCGTGATTCTGCGCTCATTTTTCTTGATTTGATCTTAAAATTTTTTCCGTGGAGAAACGAAGTATAAGTGCATCAAAAAAGAGCTGTAATCATCCCAGATTCAAGCCAATGATTTTGAGAATAAAGTTCGTGAGACTAGAATACTCTATTTTTGAACACAAATTTTTCAATACTGATCCAATTCGTTACAGCTGCTTTAAAATTCCTCAAAATTACAGGTTTAAATACCCACGTAATCAGATAACTTAAAAATGGTTGAACGGTTGACCAACCCAAAATAATTAAAAAGCCGCATATCAAAGCCCAACAGCTCTTTCATAATTTGGCAAAGTAAACTATTACACCCTCGAAAATCGCAGTCCTTTCGAAACTGAAACGTCCCGCCTAAGTCTAATCACTGCCTTTGAATCAAAGTTGCATCACTTATTTACATTTACAACTGTAATGGTTATTTTCCGATTCTCTACTTGACTTACTAACCAAGCCCAAACCTTGGATTGTAGGGATCAAAAGAGGTAAAATTTCTTATCGATCGAGCAACATAAATCTTATCAGTTATCACTTATCACATTGTAGGGTAGTTGCCGTTCCTTTGTAAAATATGCAATTTTTATCATTTTTACCGAAAAGGCATAATTTTTTTTGGTCGCGCTTAGGCATAAAAAACTTTGATCCGTGTTGACATCACTGAGCGTAGCCATCTCAAATTATTTATAACTTGCTCATCAGCATCGCCTGCTGCCTCAGATAGTCAGGTAATCGCTTTGATAGGTATACATCCGGCTACAACTATACCAACTGCTGTACTGCCAATCGAAAAACTTTGAATTTGTCAATATCAATAGTGTACGCGTTCGTGTGGCAATTGAACGCGTCAACGCTTTCCTTTTCGTTGCAAAATTCAGTAGAACCCTCTACTAAAGTAGATACAATTTACAATTTGCAACGAGTCCTAAAACCAGCACTCGAGTGTCGAGTCCTTCCTACACGAAACACACGTTTCCTGGATGGCGCTATATAAAATATTGAATATGACCATAAAAATAACGATCAAAACGACGACAAACAAACATCTTGTTTGCATGCTTTCTATTTATTAATAATTCCGAAGAAACGTGCATCTTATATCAATGTTCTTCCCTTGTTGAAATGCCCGTTTCCGTATTTTACTTGACAAAACTTCGCACAACGCGAACACTCAACTCCATCGGAGTGCTCTAATCACGTAGCAATGTAGTTGAAAATTCGCACAATTCCATCACACGAACACTCATTGTTCGACGAGGGACGACGACAGCAGGCGAAGATGCCCTAGAAAACGTCTTCCCTCATCTCCAAGATTTTTTTGCAGATAAAAATCTTAACTTATAAGAGAATTTTGAAATCGATTTCATTTCACCCCAACAGGCTCGAATTCTGATGGGGAACTTTAAGTAATAAAGCTTCTTATAGGACGGCAAGATTTAAGCACTAGTAGCCTTTATATTAATGCTGTAGGCATCACGCTTGGGTTTAGAAAAAAAAAAAAATCCAAAATAATGTAGTGATAATCTTTGGAGGACTTTGCGGAATGAGAATGGCTTTGCCTACCTATCTAGGAATTTCCGTAAAAAAGCAAGCATGACATAACTTATTGTCGACGTCAATGCAAACGGTTTTTTGCTCTTTTGGGCACTGCTCACCAAGGTGAGAGAGGAACTCTTTATTTTTTATTTTATTTATTTAACTACTATACCTACATAATGTCACAGTTAATCAATAATGAAAAAGATTTAAAAAGCTTATTATTATTTTACATTTCTTTCAATATTATTTTTAAATTCAATTTTAATTGTACTTTTAAACACTGGATGCGAAGAACTAGCAATTGAACTTACAACCGGATTTCATGAGGAAAAAAGTTTCTGCCAGATGTTGGACCTCCTCCTAATGATCTGGCTAAAGTCTTTATCCGTACCAACGTGCTATCCTGCAATGTTGTCCACACCTGATTATGACAAATCTGGATTGAAATGTTCTTCTTTGATGCTGTAGCTAATTAATGTTGATATTCGCTATACCCCAAGGATATTTTCTTACAATATACTATATTTAATCTAACTTAAGGGTATTTCTGTGCTCTCGACATAAGCCCTCCCACTCCTTTTTGCTGTCCATAAGCATATGAAATTCCAAATAAATGCATCACAATTTGGCAAACGAACATTTCCTGGAAGTCCTATAGCGAGCGCATTCAAACGTGTATGCGTAGGAATTATTTATTTTCAGTACTTCATCCTGATGCCCCAGGCGAGGAGGAGTACTCATGGATGTGTATACAAGAAATTAATATTTCCAGACATGTCAGTGTGTACCTACGTACTTTCAAGAATGTGCATTGAATTTTCCAAACAAGTCAGTACCTAATAGCATCATCTCTACATGTACAGTGCAGCTTGATACTGATCAAACGATTTTTTTGTGCATTTTTTCTACATAAGTTAAAGATGAGCATCATTGTGATGGATGGTGTTCCTACATGCCATTAAATGCTCCTTGAGGGTTTTAAAGAAGTCTAGGGTTATTTAAACTTGATTCGTTTTGGTCAGAGTACGTCTTGCATTTATGATGTTTGCTCCTGTGGAGACTGGAGAGGAGTGTTGGTATAGTTGGTGGATCAACAGCCTATTACCGAAAATTCCTAAAAATTTCGTTTGGTGCAATTGAAAATGGTACAGCAACCAAATCGACAGAAGAAAAAGCAAAATACTAACGGGTGATTTTTTAGCTGGTTTGGTTTTGGCAACACTGGTTTTGACAGCTGACGTGTGTTTAGTACCTTGTGTCACTGTCAAACAGCTTCAGTTTGGTTTGCAATTTAACCATGGATCGTCTTACAAATGAACAACGCTTGCAAATTATTGAATTTTACTATCAAAATTCGTGCTCGGTTCGAAATCGAGGATCCGCTTTTTTATCGAAAAATTGTGTTCAGCGATGACGCTCATTTTTGGTTGAATGGGTACGTAAATAAGCAAAATTGCCGCATTTGGAGTGAAGATCAGCCAGAAGCATTGCAACAGCTACCAATGCATCCCGAAAAAGCCACTGTTTGGTGCGGTTTATGGGCCGGCGGCATTATTGGGCCATATTTCTTCAAAGATGATGCGAATCGCAGCGTTACTGTCAATGGTGAACGCTACCGAGCGATGATAACAAACTTTTTTTTGCCCGAAATGGAAGTTCTTGACTTGCATGATATGTGGTTTCAACAAGACGGTGCCACATGCCACACAGCACGCGAAACAATGGCGCAATTGCGAGGCGAGTTTGGTGAACAGTTAATTTCACGTTTCGGGCCGGTCAATTGGCCGCCTAGATCGTGCGATTTGACACCATTAGATTATTTTTTGTGGGGGTATGTCAAGGCTAATGTGTATAGGGACAAGCCCGCTTCGATTGACGCACTGGAAGCCAACATCCATGCATTCATTCGTGAGATACCGGCCGATATGTGTGAAAGAGTATGCCAAAATTGGACTCAGCGGATGGGCTACCTGAGACGCAGCCGCGGTCAACATTTGCATGAAATTATCTTTAAACATTAAATTGCAAGGTTCAAACTATCGATTCAAATAAATATTTCATTCATTTTTTTCGAATTTTTTGTGTTTTTTTTTTTAAAAAGTTCTAAACCTCTTAAAAAATCACCCGTTATTAACCGTTAGTAAACAAAAATCGAATGGATCCCATTCTTCTTTACGTGTACACAAATGCTCACCTAATATTGATAGCTAAAGCTATAGGTATCTTTAAAACGTAGTGATTTGATAATTTTGTTCATTTGGACTGTAAAGTTTTTTTCCATAAATTTTTAATGGGTTTTTGGGCCTCTCTTTTGCCGCATTTTTTAATTCGGGCCATAATTTGTTTACTCATATTGGATATTCGCTTTTAGAATGTCTGCCTTGTTTTCGTGGACAGAGTGTCACAAAATCTGAAAAACAGAGACCTGGAATGTTCAGACTTGGCGACCTTGCCTGTATGGCGATGTAGAAAAAACGGGGCAGGGAAACACATCCTTTAAAGTGTCCATTCTCCATGAGTTGTCGATATGCTGTTCTGCATATGTTTACTTCATAAATATAAAAACAAGTCTGAAGGTTGACGGAGTGAATAGGGGGTAAAACTTTTATTTCGAAAATAACCCTTCTAGCCACGACCATAGGTAAAACGGACCTCTTAATAATAATAATTTCTAAACTTCACCATATTTGTAAATTTCGAGTTCGGAACATATTCTGTTTTACTGAGGTAATAGTTATGCTAGGATCCGACAGAGAGCGCTATAGTGTACATATTCATAAATTCTTTATTTATAAGAAAAAAAAAACTCATATGTTTAGCGCCAAAAATACAAACACAAAATCGTGACCCGGGGTAAATGCGAAGTCTATTTATGGCAAATTGTATTTCGTTTCATTTACTTACAGCTGACCGATATAAAGGGTCATTCAATTGTGGTTTCCAAAGTAAAGCTAAATAAAACACACACAGCGATACATTTTTGGCGAAAATGTTATTTCATTACAAAGTTCGGACTTTGCCATTAAGGCAACTGAGGCAACTTTTATTATAACCTATTCTCACATTGAAGGAACAGTGTTGCCAGAAATTTCTAGCTGAGATGTCATCCGACCACTCCAATGATACAATTTCACTATTGTGGTGGAATTTAAGAAAATATACCAAAATAAATGAAAATATTGGGTGCACCCTGCATTTACTAATTAAATAAATCATATCTTCTATACATATAATAAAACTGTAGGCATTTTCTTTGTTACCTAATGGCGTAAAAACTACTGCACAGATTGCGATCAAACTTTGAAAGTTCCTTAAGATTCTGAGAAGGACTTAGGCTATTTCTTTCATTGCCATGCCTATTTTTGTGGAGCGTTTTTTACCAAAATGAGTTTTTTTTTCTGACTTTACTGCCTTTTAATCGCCATTACTCAAACAATTCTTAATCAATGCAAACAAAATAAAATACCTAGGAGAGACAACACTTTCATAGTTATTTCAAGCCATCAATCAGCTTTCTATGAACTCTAGAAGCTTAGCTACATCTAAATAAATAAAAAAAAATATTTTTATTATCAAATCGAACATTATCAGCAGCCGCGGTTCTTGATCGTTGTTCTGCTTTGGGGTGGTTGGGTGGCTGATGACGTGCGCTGATGGACGTTCATATTGTGGTGTATATAGAAATTGAGTTCAAGGTTTTTGTTTAAATGGTTCTTATAGTACCTACGTTGATACCTACAGTAAATAATTGAAAAACTCAAAAAGTAAATACGATATAGGTGAATTATGTTGTTTAATTTATTGTTGGCGTAGATCCAAATTTCCGTTAAGGCTTTTGTTTTAGTGGTTGTTTTGATATTACCTAAGTTAATGCCTACAGTAAGGAAGTGGAACTTTAGTAGTATACGCTGTTGAATTTAATTTTCTTAAATAGATTTGTTTGATTTATTGCTTCACATTGACAATGTTCACCGCTTTGTTTTAGCTAGACTTCTGATTTTAAACAAATGCCGTCGAGAAAACGGTCAAATCTTTCTCGAAGCTCAACAAGATCTAGAAAAATGAGACGAGTTAGATCACAGAAAACGGATGAAAAATATCAGACCCCACCCTTACAAAGAAACAGATACCTATAGGTATTCTCCGTGGGTAAATTAAATCAGAAGTGGATTATTTTTACACCAAAGAAATGAATTATGCTAAATTTGCTGGTATCGGTGGTATGACTCAGGCCTGTGATCATTGCCAAGCTCTTAAATGGACAAGGGAGTCGAATCTCATGCCGCGTACGAAGTTGCTGGCACATCTAGTTGGAAATATGTACGTAAGAGATCTCAGAGCACACTCACCCCAATTACAATATTTCTACAGACAAAATTCATTCAAATCTGTCCAGCCGTTTAGGAGGAGTTCAGTGACATACACACGTACAGTAGAATTATATATATTGAGATTTATTTTTATAATTATTTTATTAAATAATTAAATAGTTGCCGCAACAGGTTGGCAAGGACCCTAGGCCTAGCTTCTTTATTTTATTTTTGGAACGAAGGGAAGGGATCTACAATTTTATGCCACAAACGGCCGATTGAGAAGCTCTTTCAAGACAGTTGTACTCTGGCTGGGGAGTTTGTCAGACGTTCGCGAGAGGTGGCGCAGTGAAAAAAAACACTGATTTAAAAATAAATAATAATAAACACTTCGATTTTATGTGCCAATATGGGTAACTTTGACCGGCGGTTGTGAAATATTGAGTGGATGATCAAAGTTAGACACATGCCATTTCAAACATTGACCGCTCTTAGTTCCCGCCTTTTTACACTTTTACCGAAATTCTACAATCTCAGATTTAGGTATTTATAATTTATGTGGTCAATGTTAGACTTAAGGTAGTGAAACTTTGACCACCCGGTTTTTTTAAAGTTTTTACCACAATATATGATAACAAAAAATACAAACTAATATTTTAAGTTTTATATTAAAGACCGCCCCTGGTATTGATTATATAAATGTAGTTACATATAATATACACAAATTTTGCATCTATTTCAAAATAAAAATCGGTCCATGTTTGCCAAGCTTGCGGTACTTTTATCTATTTGATTCGTTTGATACAAATTTTTTTTGCGGTCGTTCTTCCTTTCGTCCAAGGCACGAAATAAAACATGGGTGTCTCCTCGTTACCTCAGGTTGCCGCTATCACAGACCCAGATGGCATACCTTTCGTGGTGAAGGCATGTGGATGCGTTCAAAAATATTTACTTATCAGAAATTATTACACAAGGAAAAAATCCAGTTAAAAAAACAAAAAATTCAACACGTAGGTATTTTTCCTTCTCCTTTTTTATTAAATTTTCCATAACAACAAAGGCACATTGACCACATACCTAAGTCTTACATCAGCTCGTTACCAGTGCTTTCTTACAATATTCCCAAGCCGAACCCAGAAGACTGAAAGGAAAAGCATTTGTAAAGTAACGACGACCATTTGGCAACAATCGAAAGGGGTTACACATATATGTACCTATTCGAGTGGTCGTCACACAATATCCAAAGAAAGAAGAATTTATTTTAGATTGCAACTATACAGAGGGAAATAAATGCGAATAGACACAAGCGTCTTGCCGCAGGAGATTCGCCGGCAATCAGATAAACACACACATGGCTAAATGAACACGACCATCCTTTCTTATAGACTTACGTGCTTAGAATCGATTCGAAATTAATACACAAAGCCAACCGTCCCGACGACGTCTTTCAGCAGAATTATTCAACCCGTACTTTAAGCTGACACCATGTCATATGCCATACGTACGCTCCCCTTATCTACCCTCATCCAGACAGACAAGTGTCGTTTGCCGGCATTTTGCCAAAGTGGAAAGTTATTATATGACTTCATTTGTGACATAACCGTCTTTTGATATACAGCACTAGCAACACAGCCAGAGGCTATTATCCTATTCTTCCCCTGTGCCGTGCCGCCTTTAGCTATATGATAGGTCAAAAATTATCCACAGAATGGTTGACAATTTGTTCGCCTGCCTGATGCTGTAAAGAATCCTTTTCCGTTCATACACGATACACATCATGTCTCATGTGTCTGCGATACATGCGATACTGATACGAATACGACGGAGAAAATAGAAAAGGTCCTCTTGTGATGGGATTTGACCTTTCAACTCTGCTGAGGATTAGCACTCTATGGCACGCTCACGTTTTAAGAAATTGAAAAGAAAACTTCCATTCACTCTTAGCACAACAAAAGGAGCATTTTCCATTCTTCGACCGTGCAGGAAGTTCATTATGGTCTCTTGGATGTTGGATCTCACCACCCAGGCGGGTACAAGTTCCGACAATCAACACCGAGCCGTCAGGATGGGTGCGCGGTGGCAACAACTAAAATGGAAGGAACTATAATACGTTTCCTATGACAACATATCGGATGTTCTGGTGGTTGTGTTTTCTTATTTCTGCACGCTTCCCTTGGTATTGATTTCGTTTGGGGAACAATTTATACAGGATAATGTTAAATAATGCACAACCATGTGGATGCATATATTCCAGTGAGTGCACAAAATCAAATAGAATGGTACAGGAATATAAATCTATACGCATTGGAGAGGCCTCCTCTTTGAGCTACTCGCAACACACAGTCTGAGCTTGGGTTCATGCTTATGTTGAATAATAAATATTTATTGGAAACCTTTGCAGTTCATTGGGGGAATAGTGATTTCATACTCCGAACTAATAGGGCAAATACACACAAGGAACAGAAAATCCTCTGTTGCATGACATTCACTGAGCCTGCCTGAGAATTTTGATTAAAAGTGTGTCCTGGGGTGAAGTTGGGTAGCCTGCAGAGTTCCGGCATAGCAATCGTCGAGGTTAGGAGAGGATTTTATTTCACCGGCTCATCGTCCACAGACCACAAAAGGGCATAAAGCTGTGTTGAACATTTGGAGCGAGGATCTTGATCATTGCTTTGGCCCAATTTAGACGATAGGAATTTCCATGAAGGGGAATATATTGAGTTGTATTGTCTCGGTGGGACTCCACACGATTTTATCCTTTTTCTTTCTTTCGCCTCCAATACGCCTTTTTTCTAGCCGGCAATGTCCGAAAATCCACAACATCGTATTCATTGACTCAAGCCCTAGCCCACTTGTTCATTCGATATAGTCGAAGACGAGGGCGACGTTGTTGCGTTGACGGATCTGTTAACGTTAGGAATTCAAACCAGACGGATTTATCAGTTTATTGACAAAAGTGGCGGCGAAAATCTTCCTGCATGTAATTTTGCAGTATCGCTTTTTAATCTTCTCGAATGTTTGCAGTTCAATCAATGTGATTTCAAGTGGTGAAGAATAACATTTCTGCAGATCAGCTATTTTGATGGAATTGAACCCACGGCGTTTTATATTAAGCGATATGAATCCTTCGGTTTCATTAAGTGATGTTTTGAAATATACTGTTCTAAACTCTTTTGTGAACCTCATCCACTTTACCTTTTGCCAACAAAATCTCTCTCCGTCATTGTCCACCTTCCGCCACATAAATTTTTCCTTGGAAACAGCTGAGAAATTAAAAATCTCATCTTGATTTATTTCCTTAACATCAAATTTGTTTTTTTACGCCCACTGTTCTCACGAATTGATATACCAATCCCGGGGATGATGTATTTTAACGATTGTCAGCTTTTCCTTTTTTTCAAATAGGACATGGTCTATGTCGCATTCCATGTGAGTATGCCCTGGAAGAAGAAATTTATGATCAATTGTTACCACACTATTTTGCAGTTGTAAAAAATTCGCGAACATTGAAGCAATAAATGAATTTTTATTCTGTCACTGTACAAAATCACATGTCGAGTTTCAGCTGGAACCTGGAACGTGTTTAAGATGGTTAAATACACACATGACGCGATCTCATTTCCACCACGGTTTGCTAATGCTTCGAGTAACTATGAAAGTGTTGGCTCTCCTAGGTATTTTATTTTGTTTGCATTGATTAAGAATTGTTTGAGTTATGGCGAGTTAAAGGCAGTAAAGTCAGGAAAAAAAACACATTTTGGTCAAAAACGTTACAAAACAATAGGCATGACAATGAAAGGAATAGCCTATGTCCTTCTCAGAATGTTAACTAACATTTAAAAAAAAGTTTCATCGAAATCTGTGCAGTAGTTTTCACGCCAACCGCGAACATATGAAAACGGCTACAGTTTTATTATATGTACCTATAGATTACTTAGATTCGTGAATATGCAATGTTATGTTATTTTCGAGGTTGCTTGGCGTATTATATGGTAATGGTGGCATTTAAAGGCGGATACAAAAAAAGCTGCATTTTCTTATGGCCAATTGTTACTTTGGGAATGCGATAAAAAAATAATTATTGCTTTTCCGATTAAACGTATTTACCACGCGGCTTTGCAGTGATTTTTTTAGCCGCATTCACGCACTATGACTTCCCGATTCACAGCCAAAAAGATAAAAGGACCGCCCACTCGGGTTATACAACTTATATACCAGTGGCTTGGCGCGCGTTTGGGTAGAAAAAGTGTGGTGTAAGGTTAAGGTTAACTTTTGCACAGCGGCAAGTCATTACCATCAGTGCAAGAAAACAAATTATAGCACGTCAAATACGACGTCAACAGTAGTTTTAGGAAAAAGACGATGGGGAATTATTACAAGGCGATCGCTAAATGCCCTTTATGGAACTTGCAGCTATGATTAATTATCGTCGGTATCAACTTCAGCTTCTTGGGGGCGAAGGTAGATGATGCTGATGACAATGACGATGATGATATTAGATACGGCAAGTCTATCCACGGACTGTTTGTCGTCTTTGTCCACCGCAACTTAGGGGTGGCCATGGTTGGTGATGATTGTGTGTAGTAGAGCAATATTCGCCGGCTTGTTGTCTGTTGCAACTACCCCTAATTGGGAAGTTGTTGAGTGCGATGGCAAAAGTGCATTGTACCTATAGTTTGTGTCTTGTGTCTTTGTGAGTGGTGGCCTCTGCTTGACAATTGTTGTATGTGGTGTAATACAATTGTGGTATTAGTATGCTGCAATTTGGTTCTGTTGTATTTCGGCGGTTATTGTGCTGCAAATAATAGCGAAGACCGCTTTTTGCTTCTACCGTCATGTTACGTGAATTGGTGATCCGGAAAACCTGATGTTAAAACTATAAAATTGATTTGATGGTTCGCTTATTTCCTAGGTGCATAATGACCGTTCAATTTGCTTATTCGTACGGGGCAATGAGCTGGAAATATTTTTTTAAGTATTTGCTCCATCCATAACTACAAAGAGTTCCAACGAGCAACACGTTCCTGTACGGTATCCGCATCACAGAACATATGTAGAACATCACAGTTGAATGCGTTGGATTCGAAATCGAAATGGCGCTATAGCTTTATGTAAGAGAACACAATACAACACCCTAATGAGTCACACTATATACATCCCATATAGGTAGCGACAGCGATGAATAATGTCCATTGCCTATTTTCGCACAGAGATAAAAACAGGGGAATACATCAACGAGCGCCTCTGGCTACATCATGGTTCTGCCAATTAAACTCCAACACTCATGTCACATTAGTTTCTTGCCAATTTGTCAACGCTATAGGTACTGCGAAAAACAGACGACAAAAAAATACGCAAAATACAACAGTCGACCTCGAAAACTTTCCCCATATCGATGTCTGCTCGATTTAATCCATTCCATTGGTCGTTTATCAAAATGTCAGCGCAAAACTATTAATTTCGAATACCATTCCCCCATTCCGCCGCTCTGTTTAACTATATAGATATATTAACCCTGGTAACCAGCGCCAACAGTAGTATATCCATCTGCTGCAAGGACGAGAATTCATATCCAAGATCCAACTCATTTCTCCCAATTCCACGAAAACGAACCCCTTCCCTATAATATACAACCGAGAGACAGACACTCAGCTTAGCCAGCACAAACTTTCCGCAAATTTCCCTTCACAGATCACAGTGGATACTCAAACTGTTCGTCGGCAGCTGCACACACAAGCCCAACTATCAGATTGATGTGTAGCAAAACAGAATCCGAAGAGGGTAATCAATAATGATGTCAGTAGTAGATGATACGAGTACGAGATAGTCCCATACACCCCAGAAAATATGTGTACTCCGCATGTCGCCTCTCAATTGCCGAAGTCGCTCGCGATGAAGTCGAAGTCCATGCAGACTTGACTGCGCACAGCTGGATTGATTACTCAGTGCAACCGTAGTTTATGGCTGACATAAATTTAGTCCTCATTTCAACTAAAAACTTCCGCAAATACAATTTTGCCAAGCAATCTGTCCACCCACACTTTGCATAGTGTTGGGGAATAAATGTCGGCAACATGCTGATGGGGTGGAGATGTACCTATAGATACTCAATAAAACGCTAGTAAAAATTTAAATACATAGTACGTACCTCCTACGCCATGTCCTTGTCTTGTTATTTTGGCCAAATAATTCGTCCTCCAGGCAATCGAAAGGAGTCGCAAAATCTCGTGCGTGGAGACGACGACTACGGGGCCTTATTGTGAGGCTGCTATTTATAGCTGAGCCACAAAACCTATTGGAAGATTGTGTTAAGGAGCAAAGTACTTGCTGGTGTCAGCCCGATCACAGCGGGCCAATAAATTTCACGGCAGGTGAGAAGCGAATTTGTTTAAAACATTTTATTTTATTTTTGGCTGTGCACAAGCTTGCCTCTCTGGCGGTGTTTGTCGCAATTCCCGATTCCGGATGTCAATAACATCCGATATAGAAAATTGCTGGCAAAAGTTAAGACGTTCATGCACACTCGGGAAATATTAAGAAAATTGCGGATATTTAAATTTGTTATGCCTTCGCGAGGGTTGAGCTGCCAGTTGCCACAAGCAACTCACTCAAGCGGATTATTAGATAAATGTTTGCAATTGTAGAAATATGCTCCAGATGTGGAGCAACAGTGTCCATAGAGAGGTGGGGGTGGGGTTTAATTTGTTTTCAATTGACAATCTGGCTCGTTATTTCGTTGAATTTCTTAGATTATTGTTGGAGTATTTCAAATGGCTGGGGTGGTGGGCGGTCCTTTTGAATTGAACGGATAATTGGAATGTTGTGGGTTATCGACGTCTGGCAGGGCATGATATTAGTTGGTACTCTGTTCAAAGAAGCCCAGTCAAAAGGTAAAGGATTTTCACTTAAAAAGGGCTAATGGACTTGGGATACTGTATTTGTGGGTATTTGTGGGTATTTGGGTTTGTAAGCATTTAAGAAGCCTTACGCCGACCGAAGCTCTTTGTAATGTGTCCCATATCCCATTTGTCTATTCATTGGATTATTATATCACTCCATACATCGTCGTATGTATGTATTAGATTTTATAATAAGAAACGACTTTCAACTAGGTACTTCGCAGTTGAAATGAGGTTAAATACCAAATAAAAAATTTGCATCTTTTGTCAATTCTACTGGAATATTTTAGACCTGACAAATGGAAGGAGCATACATTTATGAGCATTAGGATGTGGATCATAAAAATCTTTCAAGTTCCGCAATATGAAACCCAGCTTGAAGTGCTTTAGCAAGAAATAGATAATACGTATACAAAAAGCAGTTTATTGGTCAATTCGACTGGCAAGTCATTTCTGGAGGAGATATTTAATGGACAATGGGATATTAGGTATCGATCGTGTACACATCTGAATCTGCTTACGGCCAAAAAGATAAGAGACATTGAGGCGAAGGTCATTATTGCATATAGAAACCTATCATGATCTTGATGAAAAATAATCCAATCACGCATGCTCAGACCGAACAGGGCGCAAACATTAGAGTCGGGAAATTTAAAAACAGATCAGGAACATCTTTGAAAAAATAAAAATAAAAGCAAAAGCCTAAGATGAGTTCCCTGAGGGATTCCAGAGGTGACATAAACTGAAAAAAAAGTACGTAAGCTAAGAGCGAAAACACTCTTGAAACTACCAGTGATCTGAAAATCTTTTTGGTTTGGATATTGTGGGGTCGCTTTCCAAATTAATAATTGAAAATACTACTTTTCGACAATACGCCACCAATATTTCCTTCTTATTATTAAAAAAACAAACATTTGTGGGGTTTTACGCCTTAAGCGAATGTATCTATTTCCTGTGTAGGCGGACATATTTTTTTTTATAAAAATTCAAGTTTGCGACAAGAACAATCGTTCTTTTTGATTGAAACCATCGTAGGATTTGGACGTGTTGTAGAGAACTAAAAAAAAAAAAATTAGAAGCAAATTTATTCTAACAAAAAAAGAATAATACCAAAAAGACTTATAAAACCAAATAAATAAAACAAAACATAAAATTAAACCAATAATTATAAATAATCCAAAAATTATGACAATAAAGTTTTGAAGAAAATTTCATAAATTTGTTTTTAAAACAAAAGAAAAAAAAAATAATTTCGAATCAAAGTTGCCATAGATTTTCATTCTCTCTTTGGTATATAATATAATAAAAGAAAAACAGTTCAAAAGCATTTGTATGCATCATAAGTTATAACAAGAACTAAAATTTAAATAAATATCATTCATATTGACACAAAAACCAATAAAAAATATATATAATATCTTCTATCAAAACCTCGTGTATCTTGTGATTCGTTGTTACCGTTAAAAACAAAAAAAAAAATGTGTAATAATAATAGTAATCCCATTCCCTTGCCTACCTGAATAAGATGTGAGAAATCAATCAGAAGAAGAAAATATATGATCCAGTCTACCAGTGTCATCTCAAGTGGTGTTAATTTAGATTTTTAAATACATTTTTATTCATATATAGATATACCATTGGCTGTATTACAATCTATACTTTTAGTTTTATTTTTGTATCTAGTAATTCCATCTGGAAGTGAGTTAACAAAATTTAAATTGTAGATTCCGTTTATTTTCAAAAGTTTCATTAACCGTGTGTGATTTTTCCGATTTGTTTGAGCGTGTATGTTTTTTTTTCTTTTTTTGTTTTGGTTCCTGTATTTTATAGATCCAGCAACGTGTTGTGCACATCACCGCCACCGGATAGAACAGGTATTTAGTTCATAATACTTATATTGCATAGGTATTCAATTATAAATCTAATTACTCGCTAACTCAAAAATATTTGCGGACAATTTTTCTTTCCTTGTCTGTACTTTTTTTTGTTTTAAAGTCATACAAACTCTCTTTTCTCTTTTGTAACCTTGAACTTGAAATAAAAAAAAAATATATACATATAAAAGTAAAGAGAAATAATAAGAGCGCTGTGTTGCTCAGCAAAAAAAAAAAAAAAAAATATAAAACTTTGAAATCGGATTTCAATTCAATATCTAGATACCTTCGAGCTTCGACTTATTAGATACAATTTTTTTAGTACAAAATAATATTCTCTTTTTCTAATATACTTTCTCTTCTTTTATTGACTCTTCCTATTTGATAATTCTAATTTGAAAAGAAAAAAACATAGCGAAATACTACTATTGTATCATCCAAGTATAGTATATAGGTATTTTAGTTATGTAATTTAAATTGTTGTTGTATGTCAAATATGTATTTTATCTATGTCGAATATAGTATTTATGAGTTAATATAAATTGATATTATTTAATAATTATTATTCTACTTAATAAATGTTCAGATTGTTTCAAGTTAATTCTAACGAATTGAGTTTATTTGGTTTTGATTTCTTTTGAAGAAATTTCCAATGTTTCTTTTTTCCTAAGAATAAATTTTCTGCAATGAAGGTTTAAAAGAAATACCAAGGGGTGATCAAAAACGGTTAAACAAGAAGGGATGACTTAAGTGGTGTTGTTAATTTTTTTAGTAGGGGTTGTCGCGTAATCTAGAGCCAATGACAACCATGGTATCTTTCTTAGTAATAGGAATAATAATGGGGAGGGAAGCTCTTAAGTACCAATAACATCAATGGTACCTATATGAGTCTGGAAATAAGAGAGAAGACGGATTAGTAAGTTGTTATCCTGATATATTTATCCAGTTGTAACATACAAATTATTTCAGTTTATTCGATTTCTATGTAAATTTTCTTTTTCTCTTTGGCTATATATTTTTTTTTGGCTATTTTTTTTTGCATTCTTAGGCATGTTTATGTACGGTAGTCCGGAGGCCGGCCAAAGACCCCACCCCACTGACGAGCTAAGCACGAGCTACAAGCTAGCATGCCTACTAAGCCGTCGTCGACCGGACACCCTTTCACTGAAAGTCAACTACTGTAGATTCCTGTATCTACAAAGGTGGAAGGTTCATTCTTATACCGTTACAATATTCAAGCGTTGCGATTAACGGTGACATCAAATAAAGCCAAACGAAATAAGCCCAAATTCTTCAAAATTTTGTCTTATTTCGTTTTCCAAAGCGAAGTGAAACCAAATTTTTAATTTGGCTATATTTCGTTTGAGTTTATTTTATGTTACCATGATTAACAATGTGAAAAGATTTAGCAATGTCAGTATAGATCACGCCTTTCTCAAGGTCAATCAGGATATTGTGACATAAGATTGAGGAAACTGCAGGGGTAGGAGGGGAATAAGAGACAAATCTATTTGAGAGTGATGCAAGTTTTCCCTAGATAATTTCTTTAAATGGTGAAATATATCAAACATCTGGAAATCCAGTTCAGCAAAAGCATAACAACCTTTTTGAAGTAAAATTGTCGGCGGTGGCCTAGAAAACCAGAATTTTGTTCTACCTAATCAAAAAAAAATGCATGCTGAACTTATGTTTGTATTTATTTAATTAGGGCTATCGCGAATAAGTTCCGATGGAAGTGTTTCCCTTGGCAGCAATGTAAATAAGATTGCTGAATAGGAAACATTCCGGGGAAAATATTATTCCCGATAGGGGTGAATGAATTTGCTGTACTATAAGAAATACATTCTTTATGAGTGCACAGTTTACAAAGATTACTCGAAACAATTTAAATAGAACTTACAGGGAAATATATATAACATATGAGATTGAGAGAAACAAAAATAAATATAAAATAAATTAAATTAGAGGAACAACAAAAGAAAGTAAAAGAAAAGTGTTAAATGAAAATAAAAATAAAAACCGGCCAAGTGCGAGTGTCACTCGCGCACCGAAGGTTCCGTATTTGGCTAAAGTCCAACACATCAGATATTATTTGAAATCTATATCATTTAATCTTTCCCCTCTTCATGAATTCATCACAATTTAGTTTAATTTAATTACTTAATATTTTTACTCTCAAAAATTACTCGCACATGAATCTCATTTTCTAATTATTACCTAGTACCCAACCCACGCCAATTTTCCATTCTGTATGCGACCTGTCCCAATTAAAAACTATTGACTAAAAATATATTACTTTTATTTTGTTCTGTACCTACTCCCCAAAAAAATGTATTATACTCCCCAACGAAATTAGCAAGCGGGAACCCTGGTGGTCTTCTGTCTTTGATGGGGTCAATTGTGCACAACTGCGTAGTAGAGATTAAAACTTATGAGAGCAACGTATTTTACATGGTAAAATTATCTTTTTTGAAAATATCTTGTAAACTATTAACTTTTCGGCAAAACAGTATTCAGCACATATATAGATAAGAACATGATCTACAAAAAAGGAATTTATGTATTTTTTTTGTGAATCAAGAAATAAATCGTTTTTTGGGCGAATGAAAATATTTTTTCCACCAGATTACTAATTAATCCAAAACCAATCGATGTATTCCTTCCATTGGTATTTGTCGTTTAACTAGAGGTTATACCGGATGTTGTTTGTAAATTTTAGCCTCCTATGTCAATCGGTTCTTGATATAGACCTGGTAACAAAATTGGCTAAGTGGGTTCGGACAGACAGACAGACAGACAGACGGAGAGACATCCGAGCGAAACTAATAAGGTTACGTTTTTTCCCTTTGGGTACGGAACCTTAAAAATGATAAAGAAAATGATGACTTCGGGTTCGGACTTACGTTACTTTAAGTGGGGGAAACATCAATGAAGCGTACAGAAGTGGGTAAGGAATGAAGACAAAAACTTCTGTGCTCAACCCTGGTTCAGGAATTGACTTTTGGATGCCAACATTCAAAGAATTACATGACATTATCTAAGGTTTAATTCGATACTTGAATAAACTGACTAAGACCCGTTTGTTGATACTATACTCATAGCGATTTAAGTTCCTCTTAAAATCTTATGTGACAGATTTTGACACAGAAAAAGTAGCCCAAAAGGTATTTAAGTAGAACTTAAGTCGCTACGAGTAGTAGATATCAGCAAACGGGCCTAAATGGTTAGCGAACATTTCCTACAAATGGTAAAAAGGTCCAATGAGGTTAAACCGAACCTCTTTGAGTCGCAAAATTCACATATATATGGGATTGGCGTCGTTACATATACCGGAACTCGAGGACAGGGACACAAGCCTCACCAGCTGCTGGCAATGCATTAACAAAAAGTTACTATATGGCGCTGATTGTAGGCCGACGGCGTTATTGGTCAGCACTTTTATGAAAATTACGCTTTTCAGGCCACTACCATCAACGCCGAGAACTGCATATGCTAACCATTTTCCTCTGGCCCAAATTGAACGATAGGCAAGTAGACGATTTCTGGTTCCAGCAGGACGGGCTACGTGCCACACAGCAGACGCTATTTTGAACATAATCTGAATAAACGATTTGAGGGTTTGGTTATCTCTAGTAGATTTGAAGTGAACTGGCCAGCGATTTGACTCCGCTAGACTTTTTCCTGTAAGGCTTGCCAGGATGCTTTTAATGCTGAGAAAGAAAAAATTCGCCCACTTGAGCCCGTGCCACTGTGAACAGCCCCGTCTGACATTTTTATGTTTTATTCCATAAATAATGGCATGCATGGCCTGTCAAATAAAAAAGAAATAAATTCGTCAAAGCCTCAAACACAGCTTGTTTTATTCCATTTCAACATCGACCTGTCCTTATTGAAAAATTCAAAAAAAAAAAAAAAATTAATAGTTCAAGTCAAAAACCTTTAAAAAGGCTAAACAAAAACCGATGGGAAAAGTGTCCGAAAACGAACTGCATGCTAAAGCGCACCGGAGAACGCATTACAAAACGCGTACAAAAACAAGCCTAAAAATAATACACTTTTACAAACAAAAAATGCATCTTAAAAATACAAAGCCACAAAAACCCGACAAAAAACGTTCAGAAACGCATCAAAACCTGCCGCGAAAATAGAGCCAAAATATCCCTTGAAAACGCTCCCTAAAACGCTCTAACATCTCACCATAAACTGAGCCGCAAATAGCGGCTTCAAAATCTCGTCCGAAAACCCTCCAAAAACAAATTAGAAAGATGTACTATTTTACAACCTAGTCTAATACGAGGGTCTAGAAATTGCGGTTTCAATGTTATTTGTATGTCAGGTGTCATGGCCCATTTGAAAGTTTAATTTGTTATGTCAAAATTCAATCGACTAAGTCCAACCGCCGACTACTTTTCGAGTTTTTCGAGCAAGACATAGGTAAGGTATACAGACTGAATTCTTGAATCTAGAGGTGAGAAGACTTCCATAAAGATGGCTGCTGAATTGATTTTTGTTTTCATTTGTTACCATTTTATATTCAAGTGGTTTGATGACTTCATTTGACAAATAAAAAAACTAATTCGTTTTAAAGAATCTTGAACAGATTGGGCCACGGTACTTATGTTGAATTTCATTTCCAAAATTGCGATTTTTAGCGATAGTTAAGGGAACTTTCCAGTAACCAGTACATACCATACTACAGTCTCGATATGCAACCACCTTTGTGAAAAAAATGTTGTTCATTATTATAACTATAACTAGGTATCTCAGCAGAGCCGAAGAAGGGAATACCGATGCTATTGCCGGCTTCACTCTCAATGACATTTATAGTTAATTTAAGACTCAAGACTCAACTCAGAAAACTACAGAGCTAAGATAACCCTACTAAATGCGCCACCTATATGTTTTATGTAGGTACTTGAACTGCTCCCTTTGTGGCAGTTATAACCTATAGTAAGGTGTGTTGCCTTCTGTTACATAGGTACAACACATTAACAGAGCTGAAAAAAATATTTGATATCAGGTGATAAAACCTCCTCACAGGGCTAGTGCGCAATCGTTCGAGGCTGTCACAGCCTCTCAACAGATTTGTGGTACCCATATACAAAACTATCAGAACCTCATGAGAGGCTGTCACAGTGTCACAGCCTCTCAAAAGATTTGTAGTACCCATATACAGAGCTTTCAGAACCTCATAAAGAGGTTATGAACCCAAATGGGAAACTGAAATCGCATAGTTAAAGTATTCCTTGGTGGATGTTTTTGCCTCTTTGAAGCATTATAAGACATTCATACTTAGCCTGACTTATTAAAAATTTGGAAGGTTCCAGTGGGACGGGGCTCTCAGTATGACAGCTTTCTCTTTAAACCCGGTTAATACCTACATAATATATTTTGTCCTCATCTGTTAAAGAGGCAATATAAAAAATATAAAAATTTAATTCAAAAGAACCGGTGTGTCTTTTCCACTTTTCTGAAATGCATACAAAATTGTAAAAAAGTTTTAAACAAATTGAAAAATTGTTACCTGGTGAAATTAATAACACGTCTGAACAGCACGATTTCTTTGTTACTATTAACTAAGATAGAGGATTGCCTAGACCAACACAGGACTGTCATAGCTGCATGTCAGTTGTTTGGTATACCCAAAACTACTTAGTTGTCACTTATTTTACGACCTCCAAGCCAGAACAAACTTACCCTAAGCAGAACTGTACAGAAGAGAGCTATGATATGACCATAATAGGCGTTTTTCTTTTTTAGTTCAGAGCACAACCTGAACTGTTATACACAAAGTTCGTGTTTCTTTTTTAGCTCAGACACTTCAGAGCTCGAATTTGTGTTTCTTTTTTCGCTCAGAGCATGATCAGAGCGCGCTCTATGAGCTCAGAATAAATTGACTGAGCATCCTGAGTAAAAAGCTGAGTACACATGTACATGCACACTTCCAGTCACATTTGAAGGACAAAAAAAACAGGAAAAACAAAACATCCTCTGAACGCTCTGAGCACGTATGGTTCAGAGCGCGCTCATAATGCTCGAACTCTGTTCAGTGCTCAGCTCTGAACTAAAAAAGAAAAACGCCTAATGACAGTGCTTGTAACGTAACTGATAAAATCTTGTTGTAAACAAACATACGAGTAGACGCGACCCAAATTCAGTTCATTAAAAATATCGTCTTAGAGCTATGTCAAATTTTGTTGGCTACAATAGCCTCGATTTGGGGATGATATCCGAGCAGGGTTCGGATTCAGAAGTCTCAAAAACTATATAGTTTTTTATAAAACACATTTTTTATTAAAATTATTTACTGCCAATTTAAATAATTAAAAAAGCGAAGTAGTTTTTGGAAAAGAAGGAGTGGTGGAGTAGATTTTAAAATATTGCAAAAGGCGAAGCAGATCTACTCCTTTTGGAGTAGAGTCCGATCACTGCATCCAAGATATGGGTAAGCTTGCCAAATTAGGGGTGTAGGAAACAGGCACGTAGCCAGGGGTGTCAACTCTTGCAATTCGCAATTGCCTTCTGGTAGGTAGTGAAATAAGTTTTCAAAAATGTCGAACCAGGAAGATGAAAACTCGAGTTCTACGCCTTTGTGAAACAAGATTCATTGAAAGGCATGACAGTATTAATTCCTTTGTAGAGCTCTTCAAATTTTTCTCAATAAGTCTTGAAGAAATAACGAGCACAACGTGGGCGATGTGTTCGAAGGCACCAACAATTTTGGCAACGGTAAGCCTAATTGTATCCTACAAAACTATTCAGTTTAACGCTGCCCTTATCAGTTTTCCTACAGAACAAATCCTTACATTTCGTTTCTGCAATCGACCACACAAAAGAAGTTCTGAATTCTCTTAAGTACATCAGAGAAAATGCAGACGATTTCTTCAGAAATGCTTTAAATCCGCATCCCAAGTTGGCGAGGACCTATTTGAAGTTCAGTTAAGAGCTCCAAGAACTTCATTCAAACAGACAATGCGTTCCCAATCCAGAAACCTCCTCTACTGAACTAATACCTTTTATAGATTCGTCAATACGAAATCTTACGGACAGATTCATGGTCAACGAAGACGTTCCACCATCGTTTCAAGCTCTGCTCCCTGGTTCTCCTGTAGTTGAGCGAGTGAACGAAATTGAAAACATGTTACTTTGATAATGCAATTTCGTTGTCAGCTGCAAAAGCTTAGTACATTCTTTAATGCGACAAACATATCGTCGAGTGATCCTTCTACCGAAGTTTTGAAATTGCTTGATATATGTGAAAAGTCTTACTTTAGAATTTAGATATATAAACTTTTTGCTGTCGGTTTTGGCCACGCTTCCAGTAACCACAGCTAGTGTTGCAAGAACTTTTTCAACTATGAAAAGGATTAAAACAGTGTCCCGAAACGTTATGGGGAGTGCCATATAAAGCTCACTTGCTATGATATATGTTTATTCAGATATTAATTTGGATCCAGATAAGGTGATTGATCTCATGTCAAAAAAAAAAATGCATGTAAAAAATAATTTAAGATATGTTCATTTCATTTAATGAATTGGAATGTACCTATATAGTTTTTTGTTTAGAGAACTCCTCGTAAGATTTTGAAGCATGCAGTGGCTTAGTGGTTAGTGCGTTGGACTGTGTCCCAAGTTCGATCACCGGAAAAACATAAATGACTCCTTAAGGTTTTTTCCCACTGCTCCACTTCTCGTGATCTTCTTACAAACATCCGAGAGTACTTATAACTGTCATGAAAGAGCATCTCAATTGGCCGTTTGGACTCGGCGTAAAACTGTAGATCCCTTCCATTCGTCCCAAAAATGAAAAAGTCACACAAAACGAATGATTGTGAGAAACTAGGCCTGTTTATTTCTTTTTAGTCAATCTTCTAATCAGAAACAAACTAACAGCTTCCCGTACTCTGCCAAAATCGAGTAAAAGATCACTGGAAAAGGCTATAAATACGACATACAAGAGTGTGTCTGAAACCCCATCACACTCCCATTCAACCATTGTCGTTCCCAAAGCGATTTTATCGTGCAATATTAACAATTATCTAACCAACAAAACTCATTCTGCCAGGGGCAATTACTGATACATCACTCGCACGGCAGTATCTCAGAAAGGAAATCTTTGGCCGTGGCACTTGGCTCTTGTACACAAGCCCGAAATCATTATGCCGTCCTGATTGTCGACCGCACGAGATGCTCTCCATCTATTCCACACCACATCATGTCATCTTGGTTCATTTTATTCCTCTTGAGGGTAACCCAAATTCTACTTAGGTCGGTAGAGATATTGAATCCATTTCTTCACGTAAGCGTAGGTATTGGAATTCATTTGCAAGCATTTACATCGATGTCCTTCTATCCGGTACTCGACATCGGCTGGCGTGCCAAGCATGTGTTATGCTTTTGGGTCACATGAAACAACATCCAGACAACATAGTATAGCTCAAATATATACAGCCGATGCCACCGCCAATACCGGGCGGGTTATCTAATCTATTTTTACTATCGATCCCGAATGCTCCTGTCGCCCAGTTTGACCATACTCACACACTACCGCCTAAACGAAACTCTTTAAGCGAAAAGATTCAGAGCAAGCACTATTCTCCTGCTACTTTTTGGAACAATCCTTGCAGTAATGTCCATAGAATGTTGGTGAGTTGGTGGAAGGAGGACTTGCTGCTTTTATGTGACCACTGGGAAGATATCCAGAATTTGTTCCGTCCTTACTGCTGGCTGCGGGTACTGTGTAGAGCACTTAATGCAAAGTGTTTGCTTGTTGTGTATTAATATTTGCTATACGAGTAGGAGTACGTATCGCCTGTACATGTCCTTTACCTAGTCTTCGAGAGTGTGGTAGGTATACCGTATACATGGCTGTAGGTATACGTGTCGAGTAAATAATGAACATGTGTCCTTTTGGGTGATGCTGTTTGCTGAGGACTTGTTTTTTTTTTTTTTTTTTTTTTATGTCTTTCCTTTTGATTTGAGGACATCAAGTGTGTGATGTTATTGTTATGGACAGGATATTGACCCGGAAATGTTGCATATTTGCTAACCTTCGATGCGGGGCGATAGTACTAAAGCCTACGGTTGGATAAGGAAGTGCTTTAATACGTTTATTGAGACTTGAGCAAATACGTGTTCCTGATGCGATATTGAGAAATGTCAAATTTGAAAACATCTGCCAAACAGTACGCTTCTTCGCTCCCGTCCCACGGTTGCCACTTGAAAATAAAGTTTTGGTCCAAAATTGGAAATAAAAATGACCAACTGTAGCCAAAAATTACCAAAATAATTTAAGTACGAAAAATTAGTTTTTTTCCAGTCATAAATGTCAATGAATTAGTGAAGGAAATGAATGCTGTCGTAGACGGCGGCTACTGCATGTGGTTGCAGCAAATGGCGACTGAACTCGAAGGTTGGCGAACGAAACTTCCAAAAGGGAAATCTTTCTATAATTATTTCACTTCCATGGGTTTTCTGTTTTTTTTTTTTTATCTAAATAACATTAAAAAATAAATACCAATTGATAATGAATACTAATAAAATTTCTTACTTTTTGGTTGCACTTCTTAACCTTTCCAAATTCAGAGTTCAGTGACAAAAAAAGATAACGACCTACGATATACAAATCCGCTGCAGTTGCATTAAACCGACGATGGGTGAGTTCACTGCAAATGAAGTGCAGCCGGTTGGCGACAAATGCATTCATTGTTTGCACATTCAGTGATCGTGCATAATATGTGTAATCGCGTTCATTTATACATTTTAATGCACCATTTATTTCAGGCGAAAAGAAAAGCGCCTTTAGTTGCATAAAAATGTAAGTCGAGTCCTTTTTTTCATTTCGTAAAAAAACAATCAAATGAAAAAAAAAATGACATGTGACCAGAGAAAAAATACCGACTAAAATTTGGTCACAAATAACTAATGTGGCAAGTGTGCCCAGCCCTCCCGGTTCGTTCTTTCTCTAACTCTGTACTTAGCTAGTTACATTAGATCTCATGGCTATAGCTATACAAGGGTCAAATAATACAGTTCTGAAGGAGTAGTATGTAGACGATGGCCATGGCAGGGCTGGACCTAAATGAACTGATTAGGTACGAAATGAGACAAATAACATTCTTCACATGATATGCTGTAACTCAACGGGTCTACGAGGTGTTTGCAAGAGGCCGTATTCATAAATCATACTCGAGAAAGAACAAATAGCCATGGAAGCGTATGTATATCGACTTGTTTGTTTGAACATAATTTGGGTTGACGGTATCCCTCTTGACCATAGAGACAAAGCCAGAGTAAGATGCGGTTAGGTAAAATTTGGCCGAACCATTGAGGTTCCGTTACGGTATGGATCTCGATCCTTCAACTGATCGGTAGCATGGGGAATAGATCAGACAATACTCGTAACAGAAGGACATTTTTTACACTGTAAAGTCTCGGGGGAAAAAGATACTGCTTCGAGTCACAAGTGCAGAGACGACGTCAATAGGTCAAACAGGATAATTCTAGTAAAGGGGTTTTATGGCTAATCCGCAAAATTCATTTCTAAAAATTGCAAAACTTTTATTGCTTAGATTCTAAGCAATGTTTTTGGACTAACAAAAAGTATATCAACCAACGAATGGTCCTGCCAGTGCATAGGGCCAAAGTTTTACTTAAATTTTACCTCCCACTTGAGTGAAATATAATTCAAAATTCGATTTGTGAAAAACAATGCACGCATGTCAGTAATCGGTTTCTAAGTGTATCCTTTGATCTTATAACACTGAAAATGTGAATAGTTTTGAGTTCATTCCAATGCTCAGATTTGGGATTCTAATTTTTATAAATAAAAAATATAAATTTTAACAAATTATTATATAAATTATATAAATTAATAAGTTTCTTTTCTCAAAGAAAATAATATTTGATTTATATTATCTTTTCGAACGTTTAGGACTTATGTCTCATCTTCGGCAAAAGTATTTGGGACTCACGTTCCAATGGTGTGGAACATAAATCCCAACATCGATTCGGGACTTTTGTCTCATTTAAGCTAACTTTTTCAAAGTTCCCAATAACTACGTAATTGCTGCGGAATACGATAAGACTTTCGTTTCAGATTTTTTCGGAATATGACATAGGAATCCGAAAATGTCAATTTTACCAAACGGCGATATTAAAACTGCCGAGAATATAAAATTACCATAGCTTATAGTTCACATCACTGTCAAGCTACTCAAGACCTTTTTTCCGTTAGTGGTTTAAGTGTAGATGAAGCTATACATATTTAAAAAAAAAGGAAATAGACGGAAATTCGACTCAAAAGACACAAATATTGTCTGAACTTTGGGTGCCATTCTTCAAAGCTTGAAACTGCAAGCACTATACTACTATGTATGTTACCCAAAGAATTCATTTTCATTCAAACATTTCCAGTTTGATCTTGATGTTGATATCACTACTTTAGAGAAAAGCTGTGATGTTACATAATTGAGGTCTCAAAAATTTGAGTTATGGAGAGTGATACCAGATTTTTTTGCCTTAGTTCCTAATTTTTGGGGAATTTTTGGAAATTCTTTCCCATTCCATATCCGTTTTTTCCCCATTCCAATTCCTTGAAGTAATATACCTAATAAAATAAAAATTTGTTTTCTTTTATTAAGCCATCTTTTTTTAAGAAGGTAATACAAAAATATAAAAAGCAAATAATATTCAAAGTCTTTCAGTTTAAACTAATACAAAATAAGTTAAATTCAAAGCAAATATTGCAAGTAAGTTGAATAGATTTAAAAGGCACCATAGGTAATTCATAAATAACGAGGCAGGTTGAAAGTAAATTATAAATTTAAAAGGTATATAAATAAAAAAATATTTCAGGTACTTCAGTTATCAATTATATCAATTCAAGTTATTAAATAACGATAGGTACACTAATCGTCATTGACCAGTCCATATTTTTGTTGTGCAAAACCAAGCATTTTTTATCGATGCAAAGATCAACGCAACTTTTTAAACAATTTTGCAGCATACATTTCGTCTGTAAAATTCCGCAAAGTGTTTCAGTTTCTACACTGAACCAAAAAGGTACATAATATCAATTAAAAAGTTTATTGGGACAATGAACCTTTTTATTAAAACTCGTCCAACTAACAAGTTTATTGGGACAATGAACGGCTGTTTATTGATTTCATTTTCCCATAATTTTTCAATAAACTCGTTTATTGGCGCAATAAACTCATTAATTGGCACAATGAACTCGTTTATTGGCGCAATAAACTCATTAATTGGCGCAATAAACTTATTAATTGGCACAATGAACTCGTTTATTGGCGCAATAAACTCATTAATTGGCGCAATAAACTCATTAATTGGCACAATGAACTCGTTTATTGGCGCAATAAACTCATTAATTGACACAATGAACTCGTTTATTGGCGCAATGAACTCAGTTTATTGCCACGAATAACGTATTGATAAAAATTTTAGTAAAATATTGAATTTTTTATTTATTAATATATATAAATAATTAAATTATTGATATACATATATATAAATAAATAAAATCTTTAATATATTTTTAAAATTTCTATAAATAATTTATTGTGGCAATACGCACATGTTAAATATATACTTACTTTTTTTTTTCCAAACTTTTCCTGCAATTTGTAAGAGTTTTAAGTTCAAAAATTAAACATTTTAGTTAAACGTTATATGATATTTTATTGAATTTTGTCTTTTAAAATTACTTAAATTACTTAAAATTACACGCCTTCCAGTACCTATCGAATTCCTCTGAATCAGCATTTTCTTCTGGAACTGAAAAACATATATTTATGTAGGATATTAGTTTTTTTTTTATTTTGAATAAATTAGCAAAAATAATTCAGGCTCCTGTTTCTCACCATTTACATCAACGATCTCAAAAACCAATAGTGTCGCTCCATTGATATTTTAAAATACTCATTGCTGTCAAAAAAGTGCTTCGTAAAGTTCAATCGGACTCACATATTGTTAAAGGTCGTTGATGTAATTGATGTAGCTGATGAGAAAGAGACCCCAGGTTTAAAAGAAATATATGTCAACAAGTGATATTAAATATAAGACTTACCCATTTCGACTTCTATGTCTATATAGACTACAATATTTATTGTAGATCTTCGCCCTCTTTCCAGACCTGTAGTAATCCTGCAAAATATTGAATATCTACATTAAAAATATTGTTTTTAAAGAATTTTTTTTTGTAAAACGAATAATTTCAAAACTCTTCTTTTTCACTTTAAAAAAAAACTTTGAACGACATATGAAAAATACATATTGACATAAAAAAAATATGTGAAAATAATGCAGCATACAAGTAACGCATTAGGTTCAACACTTTTTTTAAGCGCAAGAAAAATGCAATACTTACTTCTATAGATTTGAAATCAGCCACTCACACAAAATTAATTGAATTTGAATTCATTTAAACTTATTTATTGTCTTTATTGTTTTGTTCTCAACACTTTCTTACACTTTTTTAAAACTTCGTCAATAGATTCGAGGACGTCTGCTCACGACAAGAACAAGGAATAGACTAAATCGTCAGTGAATTCTAATTGTACGTTTGGGTTAACTATGGTAATAAATAGTGGTTTGCCCCAATAAAATGTTTATTGCGCCAATAAACAGTTTATAACAACAATAAACTGTTTATTGTGACAATAAATGGTTTATTGAAAGTTGAAATGGTAATTCGGATATTTTGATAAACTGAAAAAACAAATTTAGTAAATAACTTATAATTTTAAACATCTTATTTTAAGATCAGATCTTATAATGTTTATCTAAAATTTCAACTGGGACTTAGAAAAAAAAAATGCAATAAACTATTTATTGCCACAATAAACGAGTTTTTAAGGCTCAAAAATTGTAAATCAACTAAAAAGTTTATTGCGACAATGTACAAGTTCATTGCGGCAATAAATAGTTTGTTAATTTTCGGATTTCCAATTCAATAAACTCAAATTAATTGGGACAATAAACAGTTTATTGATTACGGAAATCTGAAATCAATAAACGTTTATTGTGACAATAAAAAGTTTATTGGGACAATGAAAATAAAGTCAATAAACGGTTTTTATAATTTTTATGAACAGTATTATTTTCAGTGTATACATGAGTTTTATTTTGATGTTATGCAAAATTAATATACATGCATGGATTTCCGTTTTTCCCCATTTTAAGAGCACTTTCCCCCATTTTCCCTATTGAGTGAAAAGTTCCCCAAAATGGGGAAAAATTTCAACATCTGGCACCGCTGGTTATGGATCGAAAGAGGAATAGTCAAGGGACGAAGAAATTAGGAAACTCTGGTAGAGGTATGGATAGCCCGTAAGTACGCAGTTGAATCTACTCGTCAATACTCCGGAGGATCTTCCTCTGAAAACGGGTTAGAAGATTTATTCATAGTCAACATAGCATACTTTTTTTGAAAACCCAATAAAAGCCTATTTACAATCAGGTTTTTTGGTGATGTAGTTAAGGGTTGGGGTAGAAATTCTGGCGAGGTCAAAATTCTTTTTTTTTAATTCTACTTTCAAAATGATGTTTTACAAAATTGTGCTTTACAAATTCTGCAAATAGTTACAAAAAAAAAGGGTTGGAAAATGTTTAAAAGCGCGCGTTTTTTAACATTATTTATGTAAAACATTCTACCTACCTACTCACTTGCTATAGTGAGTAGTAGGTTTTTTGGTTTTAAATTTGCTCTCTTGGCTTAGACAACTATTCTGTTAGTATACCCTTGTGTATAATGCGGACTATATGGTGATACTGGTGTCAGGGAAGTTTCGTTCCGTAATTAGTGAAATTATGGAAAATGCTCTCGGGAAGGTTAGCATATGGGCCAGGAGGTGTGGTCTAGGTGTAAACCCGAGCAAAACCGAACTGATGCTTTTCACCACTAAAACGAAAATACCCGACTTCACACTTCCTCGCCTAAATGGCTAACAGCTATCCTTTTCCACCAGCGCTAGGTATCTAGGAGTAATCCTGGATCCCAAGCTCAACTGGAAACTTAACATCGAACAGCGGGTACAGAAAGCATGCATTGCTTTCTACGCCTGCAATAGAACATTTGGTAAAAGATGGGGCCTGCAACCAAAACTGACCCAGTGGATGTACACAGCCGTCGTACGACCAATCCTTACGTACGGGTCAATAGTTTGGTGGCCGGCTCTAAGTAAATCTTACAACATAATCAAACTAAACAAAGTACAAAGAACTGCATGCATAGGCACCACAGGCGCTCTAAGGACAACACCGTCAGACGCCCTTACAGTCCTTCTGCATCTGTTACATCTAGACCTTCACATTACAAGCATCACAGCACATAGCGCGATCAGACTCAGAGAGTCGGGGTGCTGGTCTGCGAAACCCTACGGCCATAGCAACATTATGCTTTCTCTATCAAGAGAACTTATACCACCCTCAACGGACTATATCACTCCCAAAATGTTATTCACTAAACATTTTGAAGTAAAATTCCCTTCAAGATTAGATTGGCAGGATGGCCGGTTGAACAGGGACACGAACTTAACAATCTACACAGACGGTTCAAAAATGGACTGTGGAGTAGGTGCAGGTGTTTTTTCTGAGTCTCTTAACATCGCAAAATCTTAAACAACCAGGTCAAATGAGTTGTGGTAACAAAACGGCACATGGTGCTACTTGGGTTTTTAGTTAAACCGCCACTCCTACCTACCTACCTATACCTTTGTGAGTGAACGTGTGCTTCCAGAGTGAAAATGAATATCGTCGGTGTGCTGCAAAAAGAGCTCAAGTCCACATTTTTGTAAAATGGACTTAATAATGCAAAAATGTCCTAAAAGTCATAATCTATTCCCTGCAACAATATCCCATGTCCATTTAAAGTTGTTTTGTAGTGTTATTGTATCAAAACAGTTCATTCTATGTCCAAAACACCCAAATGTGTGAAGCAAGAAAGACCCAAGTGGACCTGAATCTTTTTTGCATAAATCTTTTTGGCTACTTTCTCTATTTTTGCTGCAAAAAAAGCTAAAGTCCTCAAATTGAAATAAAATACAAAAACCGGAAAAAAATTATTTCATAGCCTACTTAAAAAAATGTTATAAGGGGAATTCCCTATAATTCCACCAGAAATAAGGCCCCAGAACCTGATATAAATGATGATTCGGAATCAAATCTAGATTCATAAATTAAAAATAAAATTTTCATAAAAAACTCATGTCCATAAATAAATATTTTTTAAAGCAAAAAAGGTCTATGTCCAAGTTTCATTTTATTTTTGTTTAAAATAATTTAAATAAATTACATTGAATTAAATTTGTTAGTTTCGTCTCAATAATACATTTTCAAATCGAAACAACAATGATTTTTTCAGGGGCCATAAACTTTAAATCTTCAATAACTCAGAAACACAATTATGTGACTTGAGCTCTTTTTGCAGCATACCGACATACAGATATTATCTGTAATTAAATCCTACGGTTGACATAAAACTCAGAATTTGAAAAAAAAAAAAAAAAAAAAAACCGGACCGAAAGTTTTCCCTACAAATACACTACATACCATTTCAGATTTCTCCAAATCGTATGGGGAGAAAATCGATCAAAATATTCACAGTTGTAACACCACTATACTGAAACCCTGAACAAAAGAACAACAACCAGGGAACAACAATTCTAGCTGGGGAAATTGCACACCGTGACTTTATTTGAATTCCAAGATGCTGGTAGGACATTATATAATTTTGAATGAAAACACTATACCTACATTTAAGCAGAGGAAATCTAAGCTTGGCGTTTTTGAAACTGGGTTTTGCTACCCGTGGACAACAAAAAAAAGATTGCCGCAAAAGGTTCGTAAGGATCCTAGGCCTCTACAACCATTTGTTTTTTGTGTAAGTTTTCCATGTTGCTACGAATAGGAGAGATCTACCATTTCACGCTGAGTCCAAACGGCCAATTGAGAAGCTCTTTCATGACAGTTACAATCTCGAATTTTTGTCAGACGTTCGCTAGAGGTGGCGCAAAAATTTTGATGTAATTTGTGTTTTTCAGGGGACGAACGTGGCTCATGAGCCCAACACACTAACCACTAAGCCATTAGCAAAGAAGGGAAAAAAATACATCCACTTCGAACAGTCATCCTCTTGATAGAAGGTAGGTATAACTTTTCCAGTCCTACGTTCCTATGTGCTCACGTGTCTTTTCCCCTCCTTCACAGCTATACGAGTATGTGTCCATGTGTCTGCTTTTTTTTTTAAATATTAGGATCAACGTATACTACTTGGTCTTCAGTAACAATAAATCTCATCCGTACAGCCACAGTGTTCTTTTTTTGGTAGCTCATATAATAGTCCCACCTTGCTACTCCTGCGTTTATTTATTTAGATCTATTTCTTTTTTTTTAGCCTTAAGATGTTCATCGGACAGATCGCTAACCCTACTTTCTGAAACGCTTCAACTGTCATCTCTATCCCCCATCTTCGTTGAAACAATTCACCTGATAATAAATAATCCTCTTCACTGTGATGGAGGTAAAAACAAACTCAACGTACAACATCTCCGAAGATACGAGCGACGAGTTAAGCGTTAAACACACGTCCCAACTGGCCAAGCCCAACTGAACCCGCCACGAGTGTAATTCTAATTACAAACGGACAGCCGAATGATTTATTTCCATCGAAACTTCCATTGTTCCTATGTTGTTATTATCAGTATCACCACTTCAACCAGTAGAATGGATTTCAATTTGCTTGTGTCATTAATTCCTCAGTGGCAGCGATTTTAGCCCCAACCCCAACATTCCCTAGTAACAAATGGTTCATTTTCATTTTCATTCCTGCAGTTCTGTTGTTGAAGAGTCGTCAACAAACGGAGGCGCCCTTCAACAAGCATGCCAGCACGGGTTGCCACAGGGATTCCGCACTCCAAGCTAGTTATACTTATGGCAAATCAATCTTAATTAAAAAATCAATTTATTTTAAGTAAAGTTTGCAAACTTCCATGTCATTACAAGTTTCTCAATTATTCGATTATTTTTCAAAGTTTTTTTTCCCCCCTCCTGCCGACTTGAGTTTGCCTTCGATTTGATCTCGCCGCCCAGGTTCCTATTATTGTTGAGGGTTTTTCTTTGCTTTTTTTTGCTAATTGATTTGCCGAAATAAATGATAAAATGCTGGGAAAAGTCACTCGGTTTGGGGAAATAAAATCGAATTTGATGTAGCGGAAGAGGAATATAATTTGCACTTAGTGTGCTCATAGAAAGAAAAACGCTTAGCCGAACGAGAGCGAGGATAAGGGAATAGAAATAAGAGTTGTGCGGATTTTCAAACTTTTACTGTGTTTTAGCCAGAATAGCGACAGCGAATTTATTCACGTCTGTGTAGCTTGTAGGGATTAATTAGGAATGCGCATTTATTTGCATTCACAAATGACTTTCATGTATGCAATGCACTGGTGGGGGTTTTCATTTTGGAAAAGTTTTTGGGATAGGAAGCAGAAGCAGGTGGCATTTTGGGACTGAAAACTCCCAAGCCATTGACGTGTATTCTGACGAATGAAAGTGGATTTGATTTTTTTCATAAATCAAGTTTAAAAAAGACTGACAGGTTCCTCCAAAAAAAGAGAGAGCAGAATTTGACCTAGAATGCAATGAAATTTCCGGCTTAAACCGGATGTCAGGTAGGTGTGTTGTAAAAAATAGTACCGTATTATTATGTTTCCTACATTTTTATATAAATGGTTGTTCCATATTTCATATTTTTTTTGAAATGTTATTATGGTAAAGTATAAAAAGGAGAACCTATTCTCCTGTTGCTCAATCTGTTTTGGACTGTGAAGGGAGTTTTTGAGCCTTGTAATCATTGCAAGATGTGTAGTTGCAGTTTCTCGTAGCTTGCACTAAAAAATTAATTGTTGTGGCCTTTCTGTCGAAAAAACATAAAAAAACATTTGTTTTATTTATTTTTAAAATGACAAAGTTTTGACGGTTTGTTTTATTTTTACCTATTGAATTTTGTTTTTGCCAATCAAGCATAGGTATCTCGTCGCCTGAGAATTGTTTTGTTCCATACGCCGTTGGCACTTTTCCGGGAAAAACGCTTTTAAAGTTTTAGTTAGTCTTATAAAGAGTTTACCTACCAATTTTCAAAGTGTTTTGCCAAACCGTTCACACAGTACGTTAATTTACGTAAAAGTCTACTTTTTGGACTTGTGTCCCACCTCATCCAAAATATCTAAAAGGCAAGAAAGCATGGAGTTGGATGAAGAATCATTAACGTCAGATGGCAAGCTTCGTTCATTTTTGTCAACTACTTCTGTTCCATGGAGTAAGTTTTGTTGACTGCTTTGATGCTTATTTTTTTTCGACGTTCTTGGGGTATTGTTGTCATAACTAAAACTGTCAGCTGAATAATTTGGATAAGCTCTTGAATCATCAGTTGTAGTTACTTGAAAAATCTCCCAACGATAGGGATTAAGAACTAAGATCCTTGGGCAATAGCTAATTAATCGTCAAACAAGCTTTATTTAAAAAAAAAAGAAAATATATCTTATATCCTGCATTCCTTTAAATAAATTGGAAAAGTAAGTCAACTAGGAACTTACTCAAGGATGCCACTGGCAACAGAACCAGGTTCAGAATAGGTTTTCTCAAAACTCTCAAAATAGGCATTTGTTTCAATGATGACCTCTTCATTGGACCTAAATTTCTTACCGCCCAGCCTTTTTTTTAGGTTTGGAAACAGGAAATATTCGCAAGGGGCCAAATCGGCGATGGTTTTTTTTTTACGTAAAAAATGCTTAATCAGCACACGAAATTCACTTTCTTCCATTTTTATTAAAATTGTAGAGGTTTATTGCTTTAAATAGCTCACAAACACAAAGGAAAGTACGCCGGCTACTCAAAATTTCACAGTAGTCTAATAAGAGATGACAGTTGACGATAGTAAAATAAAAATTTAAAATTACCGAGCAAAAAATTCAAATAGTCACTGAATTATCAAACTGCCCTCGTATGTTGCAATGCATAGACGCATGCGCATACGCATTTGCAGCACGATCTGTGTCCCACATACATAGCTTTTCTTTAACATAACCGCAAGTATGACAAACCAATTCTCAACTTTGTTAATATATTTTGTCTATCTCATGTCGCAATGATATGCACGTGGAACAAAGCAATACTCGCGAAAAATTCCGAAAAATTATATGAAAATTTGTCCCAAACGCCGAAAATTGTTTATGACACAAAACAATTCTATAAAATGGTGATTTTTGTGGATATGGAAAAAGTCGATCTCGGGATTGGAAAGACAGAGCAAATCGGATCACTGATTTAGAAAGAGCATACAAAATTATCATACAATCCGTTCCTAACTCAAAAGCGGACAAAAGTAATTTATCACAGCATCATTTTTCCAATTGTTTTATTTCTTTCGGGACCTACGTCCCATTTTAAAAGATATAAATTCCGAACTTATCTCTCGGGGATTTATGTCCCTGCGTCGTTTTCAAATGCAATTTCTTTAATTATGTTAATTTTTTATTTTCTTATAATTTAATTTTCCTTTGCAGAACATCTGCATCCATAATACTCGTACGTTTATAAAATTGCAAGTCTTCGATTTCTTTCCATTTTGGACCTCCATGATGTTTTAGGAGTTGTGGAGATCATTCTCTGTTGCTTCTGCAATAGGAACCCATAAGGGCAATGATCCCCATCCTATCAATTCTTTTACCAGGACGTATAACGGACCGAAAAACTCCAATGTCAGATTTGTAGCTCATATCTGGCCTCTAGTTTTGTTAACGCCACAAGATCTTGTAAGGACACACCACTTATTTGGCTTGAACTAGAAATGCCATTAAGATACGAGCAAAAGGGGAGGGAAGACTATCAGCTTCTCAGCTTCAAGATGGAAGAGAAATAACACATTAAGCGCGAGATTGAGAAGATACAAAGGTGCAACTCTAGCAGCAGAACGATTCAGATATAATTTAATTTAGTTCAAGTTTCTTTCATTCTTATTTATTACTAGCTGGCCCGGCGAACTTCTTTCCGCCCAAAATTCGTTAATGTTATGAAAATAATAATTCCGAACATGCACATTGCACATGCTTCGTTATGCAATTCGGTCAACTCAAATTCTTTATTCAAAAGTTATATTAAACACTCTAGGTATGACACTTAAAAAGAAAAGAAAAATTACAAAATTCGGTCCTTAAGTCCACTTTTGCTCTATGTTAACAAAAATCAACTTCTGCTAGCTATTGTGACTGAATTTGGTTGTTTCACTTGAGGCGAACTTCAAGTTGTTGATGATGTGAACTAAATAAAAAAAAAATGTTATGATTTAACAGATAAAGCAAGAGGAAATTCGAAAAAACGCTTGTGACAAATGAGACTTTATATTTGACTTAGTCAGTGATGCTGATTCCGATACCTACTTGAGGAATAGTTTTTAGAAAATAGGCATCAATTTTTTGTGAACTGTTTGAACTGTTTTACAATCAATTTTTTTGTGAATTTTTTTTAGAATCAATTCACACAAATACATTTTGAAGTTGGTAAATCTGGTACATGCTTTAATCTTTAAAAATTTTAATTTACAACTGTGCGTCGCGCTTATTTTCCATAATAACCTACTTGACCTACTTTCTTGAATCACCTTGTAGGTTAGTTGCAGTTCCATTGTAAGATATGCAATTTTTATCTTTTTTACCAAAAAGGCATGATTTTTCGAAAAAGGCATAATTTTTTAAGGGTTCAGACATGAAAACTTAGATCCGGCTTTGCATCACTGGCGGTGACTCCAATCTAACTATTTCTCAACTTAAAGTCAAATTTAGTGCTTTATTTCTTCAAATTTGGACTAAAAGTTAATTTGTTGCCAAAAGTCGCGTCTAAAATGTTTTATTGCTAAGGGCCAATAGAAATAACTGAAGTATATCAATATTGATGTGTGTCAATCAAACCGCAATGATTGACCTGCCACCTATCGGGTCCAAAAGTATCCAATCCTTCAAACTGGAAGCAACAACAAATTTACATGGAAATCGCCTGAGTGGCTTTGGAGATCGAAAACATTACCTATTGAGTCTAAAAGCTTGTTTAAGCCTGTGCTTAGCTCATCGGTGGAGTGGGATCTTCTGCTTAGCTTGCGGACTACCGTACTTTTACATGCCTGAATTTTGATGCGAAAATTTTAAAATTTGTTGGCATTAAAGGGATAGGAAGAAAATTGGGAAAGGATTAACTCTAAACGAAATATTTGTAATTTAAATAGCCAAGAAGAAAACTAACCCCTCCTATCAACTTGGTTGGTAAGCCTTCTATCTTCTGTATCCACACCAGTACCGAAGGTGTTATGGTAACTTTGAGCTGCCCTCCCCATAACCCTACACACGAATGAGCATAGTATCATGTACGTGAACACTCAAAACGCTCAACTACTCCTGTTGCCTGTCATCGTTGTCCTCGTCATCTCAATCACACATACATTTCAACTTACTCACACATCCTAATGCAAGGATCCTGAAAATGCTTGACGAAAAAAATGATGGACTGCAACACCATCAAACAAATCAACGTATTTACTCCATTTCAAAAAGTCACTTAATGTAACATAGTAAACTACTTATTAGGTACCTATATTTAAGAAAAAAAAAATTCAAAATTGTTGACAACAACAATTTGCTTAGAAAATAATTAAAATATTTGACAACAACAATTGCTTTTAAAATTTTAAAATTTTTTTTTTGTTTTGGAAGTTTCACTACTCGATTTTTATCCAGTTTATTTTTTTTTTAAGTGCTTTTCCCCATGAAAATCGAAATGTGTTCCTGCAACGCCACCTGTTGAGAATTTTCCGACTTTTCTTTTTTCCTAAACCATCCCTGATTCAAGACGAACAAAATGAAACAAAAATCATTCAAATAGGTTTAGCAGTTCTCGAGCCTTTACCCGACTAACACACAGCGATTGATTTTTATATAATAGATCTAATTACAAATTGTTTAATATTAGTTTATACACTTTCTTACTATTAAGCGAATGAGGTCTACTCTGTCCATTAGGTAGGTATGTTATATAACAATATCGAATAACTACTTCCACTGTCAGGTAGAGTGAGCCATTCAATTTTGACGATGAAAGATAAGATTTCCGCCCGCCTGACCGAAATAAAATACCTAATGAGCTTCTTCCCCCATACACCAACCAACACCACCAACCTGGAAGAGCAGTTCCATTTTATAGCAGTACCCATCACTACCATTTGACATATAGTATAATTGGAGCTGTAGCTGAAGGTAGGCACATATATGCGCATGTTATACGAGAAGTTAACTGCAGCCAAAGGAAAAGAAAAAAATCCCCATTCTGTTCCAAGGATATTCAATTAATTTGTAACCGATCTTAGTCGCCACTGGAGCTCTGCTGCTCCATCAACAGCATGAGGCGTATCTACAGAAAGGATAAATGTAGCAATAATCCCGTAATGACAGCGTCCGGTCGACATTAAGTCACATTGGCACGATGATTGATAGTCCTGGTGGAACCTGCAACAACAAAATCCCTCCCCCACCACCAGCTGCTGATGTGAATTTATGTGCACTTTGTGAATTAAGATAATTGTGTCGCCTTCTGATGAAATTAATCAACAAGAGGAGGATAGGTAACTTGCATCGAAACAGGAGACGTAAAATATCGATGGTGTGCCAATAACGTTGTCATCCTATTGTTTATAGGCTGACTGAGAGAATACAACTGCAATAGCATGCAGCTGTGTCCATGGTGACCATTATTCCTTTTGTCTATCTGATCAAATGCTTTACGGAGACTCTTATACTTATACGAATAAACACTCGTTCACTTCCCGCGATACTCAATTTACATTAGAGGTTTTTGACAGTGCCACTATAAACTTGGAATGTAATTCTAGTCGGAATACTTGAATTGACAGGATAACCCCCAATAAATTGAAATAAAATTTCGACATGAAAGTATCGTGAGATCACACAAATACACTCTGACAAACCACAGTGGACCTTCATATTATCCGAGGAAATCCCCTAAAATGGCCAGATGATACCTGACAAGAAATTCAGTATTATAGCCTGCCAAATTGAGTTTACATTTTGACCTTAATCCCACATGACAAGTGATGACACCACGAGATGGAAGTTGTTTGTCGTCAAGCCGAACCAAAATAAGGAACTAACGAAGCGGAAACCTATCAGTGGTCGGTGGGGTCTCCCTGGCCAATTCGCTGCCAGCATCGAACATCATCGTGTCTGCCCAGAAATGTGGTTGCTTCTTTTACCATTAGTAATTTCACTTTACGTTCACTTCAAGTCCGGCTGGGTTTTTTATTCTGTGTGTCGTTCATCGTCTGATCGTCTGATTGCTCAACATTCTTGCTGTCGCAAAACTTACTGAAAGCGACGAAGCGAATAAAATAATAAAAATTTCAATTCAATAAGTTTTCGCCTCTTCGCTGTCTTCTATCTAGTTAGAGTTAGAGTTACTGATTCTTTAGTCGCATACGTCCACCACTTTCTCACATGGACACGTCTTGAGGGGGAAATAATTTCTGGATGGCAATTCGTGACTGAATGAGAGAGGACATCACATACCTAATCGTATTCCATCGACACTGTCTGTCTGCGCTGGGATACGAAAAGTTTTACCTCCTTCTCAGACGACCCAATTTCTTCTATCTGACGTAGATATCAAAATTCCATTTAATTTTACTGTTTTTAACCAACATAGGAATAGGAAGTGTCTTCCTTCTTCCGGGAAAGATGTGTGGGGACGGGGAAGGGCCAAAACACCTTCATCAACTGCAAAGTCGTTAGTCAAGGACACAGCAGTTATTATTCATATTCCATTTAACGTGTGAAGGACCGAAGCGAATTAGGTATTTGAACTGAGATCTGATCTGAGAATAGAACTCAGCTTCTTATGCTTAGTGGCTGCACAAAATTTCGAACTCGAGACATTAATAAATTCTGATATTACGATGATAGAGGAACTCAAAAAAGTGGGTCGCAAAATTCTGTCCGGTCTGTCCGTCCTTCCACAGGCCTATAGCCTAAACGGCTCCCCGGATTACGTTCAAACTTCGGATTTGGAGTTTTTGGGCTTACAGTTCGATTTGATCGAAAACGGCTCAAACGATTTCAACCAAAATTGATATTTAAGCTTAAGTAGGTGAGGTTACCATGACAGCGTATCCAGTTTTTGGCTAAAAATTCGAACAACGGTTCTTTTGAAATTTCAACTTATCTCGAAAACGGTCTATAGGTACGATTGCAACAAAAATTAATTTCTAAGGTAATGTGGTCATTTATAACCTAATAGCAAACTCAGTTTTTCTCTATATAATCGTTAAATGGATTTTTGAAAAAAGTGTTTTTTTTTTTAAATTTAGTTTCTTTTTTCAGTTTGCCGGAAAACGGCGATAAAGATTTTGACCAAAATGCAAACTTATAGTCAAATGAATATTTTCAAAACTTTTGTGTCCTCAATTTTCAATTTGCTGAAGACTCTGAAAGTCAGTCAGGCTCGCATTAAACGAGAAAGTTTCGTGCGACCCAATCGTGCACGTTATTTTAATATATTTTTGTACGACTTGTATATATAAGTTCGGTTTTCTGGATGCAAAAGTGTATGAAAACATAATAGGGGTATTCACGATTCGATATAACAGGCCTAGTAAAATTGCGAAATTTTATTTTTTTTTTATCAGATCGTGAACACACTTTTTCTCGTGTCTAGCAAAACTGAAACAAATGACAGTTCCAGTTGAACAATTGACATTTGTTTTGAAAATAAATTTTAAAATTTTTTGAAAGGGGAAAATTAGCTTTTAATTGTTTACTTATGTTTTCCACTCTCGGTTTTTTTTTCTGATAGCTACACACAGCAATCAAAAATTTAAACGAACTGCCAGCTTCATAAGGCTACTCTGTTGTATTTTTCGGTTGCAATAGGGTCAGGGTATGAAGATAAAGTGCAAAAGTGTAGCGAAATTTTATTCTGTATATTTTGTTGTTGTAGTGCGAACAAAAGTTACACTTTCGCATTTTCGCAATGATACAAGACTAGTTGCATCGAATCGTGAATACCCCTAATATTACGCATGTTGCATAACAAAACTTTCCTGTAATCGATCGATATAAAAATAATACACACATTTTAGGGTTATACCAAGAAGGATACTATAACGAAATACAAAGTTTGTCTTATTCTTAAATCATTTCTTAAGATACGCGTGAAGGCACTAAGATCGTTAATTTATAAACACTTAAAAGAAGCACTCATAAAAATTTTGCTTGGGTTGACTTCGTAAAAGCCATGCTTGAAATTTAATGTATATAGGTAAATGTCAATCTAAAAACAAATTTGAGCTTCTTTTTTCTGTTGTGTTTGTCTCCGACCAAGGAAATTACAAAGGAATGGAATTTTTCTTTTTTATATTTTTAACGACAACTATTTGTGCTAATTTGAAATGTCATATGACAGAAATAGAACTAGGTATGAAAATAAAGCAAATAATGTCGAATGTTGAAGAATTTACTGGCCTTTAAGTGTTATAAAGGTTAAGATTTCCTAAATATTCCTCCCAGAAATGTGACAGTAAAGTGAGGTCAGTAGTCAGTAGGTTGGTTTGACGTGGCTGACGCTAGTGCCCATAGTGCGCACTGAGAAGTGTCACCTAATTTCCACCCCTGTCAAAAATCCTGCACAACCCTGAAAATTCGGCCTGGCAGTTTTTGAAATTGAAAAATACTTATCTTTTTTCTGTTTATTGTTAAAAATGAGTGAACTCAATTCTGATCTTGTGGTTGCCATAATGCAAACAAGTTGATAAAACTGTTTGCAATATAGGCGATGCATTTAAAAATGTATTCAGCTTTAATTACAGATGTTTTTCATTCCATTTATCTACAAATAAAGTTTGAGTCCATAAACCACGTCAAATAAACCTAGTATGCACAAATTGACGTAACCAAACCAGCGGGTCACTGCTGCCACATTATTATTACGAATAAACTTTACCTGGAACACTGCCCAAGTAGAAATTTGTGACTATTATTCAAATTTACTCAAAATTATAGTCGACACACTGTATATTTGACTCAGTTTTGTGTCGATAAACTCCACTCCAATAGGATGGTAGCTAAGGACATTTTTGTTATCATAACGTGTCTCAAAGCAAGGTACAAATGTAACTGACAGTAACATTTCAAAACATACAAAAACTGTGAGGTTTCTATTTAATGTTACCACAAGAATTGTAATATGACATTGTGCACCAAGCGTAAAAGGGCATATAGGGTGGCTACAAAAAAACATACATCGTGAATAGTTAATTGATGAACAATTAATTTAATTTGTATGTTCATCGGAAAAATTTATAAATTCTTTTGCACCTAATTAAGTACCTAATTCATATGCTATTTTTGAAGACCAAGATTCAGTTCAATCATCAAATTTAAGTGGTCAAAAAAGGCAAAAGAAAATGTTTACGGTTTCGTCTTACGTGCGGGTATGGCTATATTATGTAACTGGGGCTTATGCGAAAAGAGTAGGGACCTACGTTGGCTATTGAAGTATGTAAGTATTTTTTTTTATAAACACCTAAGGAGCCTAAAAATCACCAAACTTCGTATAAATAGTCTAAATTTGGACAATTACCAAATGAAAATTTTAAGAAGCCAGCGAAAAGTTCGAGTATACAAATCGGAGATAAATAAACAGTGGTGGTAACACTGCTACTTGTGTAGCAGGTAGCAGCTGATGGAACCCCCTACAAATTATTTTGCGCTGCCACAACTGCTACAACTCAACAGAATCCACCATGTTGTAAATATTACGACTTACTAATAATAAAAGCAAATGGAAAACGATTTCCTCAATTTTTCGTAAGTACATGCAAATAGTCGTTTTGTGATTCTAATTGGGCTTGCAAATAAAATTGAATGTTATAAATACTCAATATTTCTCGAGTTTTTGTCGGCGCAGGGTCATAAGTCCACAGGCCAAAAGTCCACAATGGACTTTTGACCCATCTATGTGCCAGATGAGCCAAAAGTTCACAATAATTTGGGCCATAGGTTCACAATTTTAAAATGGAAGTAGGTCATAAGTCCACAATTATCCATATGACAAAAAGAGTTGTTTTAACAACTCAAAAAGTATGGAAATGTTTGATAGACGCTGTGAAATAAGACCAACTTCTAAAAATGTACCTTATTTCGCTCTTAAATATTGTAATAAGGATAACTTCCAACCAGTAGGTCTTATTTCACTCCCACAAAGTGCAATAACGCCAACAAAATTTGAGTAATAAGAAGAACCTTGCACCCACCCCGTAATCCATCAGTAAACCTAAACAGGGAGGTTGCAGGGGGGCAGCATGCCCCCCCATACAGAATTCATAGTTTGAGAGCGCAATCTTAAAATGATTGCAATGCTGGAGAAGTGTGTCTTGTGGGTTTTGGAGGCAAACACCGCAAATGAGGTCATTACTAGAATTTTTAGCTTCGCTTTCAAGCTCGTTGTCCTCTTCTTCATCTTCTTCATCCGTGAGCCATAAGACCACAAACAGTGAGTCCAAAATTCACAAGAATTTTGTGTGAACTTTTGGCTCACAAATCACTTAGGTAGGTGGGTTATAAGTCCATTATGGACTTTTGGCCTGTGGACTTATGACCCTGCGCCGTTTTTGTCACTAGGTACAACTTATTGATATTTGGGGTAAAACTGATTTCAGTTTGAATATTTTGCACTCGTACGAAGATATGTAATTATTTAATTCGCTTAATATTACCTTCACTACATGTTGTTTGCTTAGGAACCTTAGCATCCGCATTAAAGAGGGAAGGTTATGTGTTAACGTTTTATATTGGTAGGTAGGTATCAGTATTTCTATTTAACTTACAAACACATGAAAATAAATTTGACAGCTCACTAAATTAGGTCACATTTCGTTTACAAGACATACCGAAAACACCGTTGTGTGTGTTTCCCGAAATAGTAATTTTAGAAGCGAAAACTAATTCCCCACTTTGGTCAACGTACCTACCATCTTGCACTGGCAACAGTACACTTTGATTATTTATGCACACTGTCACTGTTACGGAAACATATCTGAACTGAAATGTAGGAACAGCGCTTACACTATAGGATTGACTATAACCCACAATTTCTACTTGGGTGTGCTGCTAACATTTTCTGAATTAAGGAAACATACATACGTACCTACCTTTATGAACGTTATTGTGGGATAGAAACGATTCCGTATGTAGATAAGAATAGCTCCATCTCCATGGTTCAAATAGTGAACATTTAAATATAAACTAACATTGGTGTCAAGCCCATGAATGTTAGACCCAATCTAAAGTAATAAATTATTGGCCTCTCATTCATATAAGTGTATAAAATAACTGAGCGTTACGATTTCGAAATTACTGTTACGACAAACCCAATAATTACTACCAATTCATAGGATTAGCTAACAACATGCTGATACCGGTATGAGAAAGTATTTGCTATCTGTAAATAGAACCAGGTAATTGGGTCGGTTTCAAAATATGTTCTGTGTTGCTGCTATGGCCCAAGCTTAAATCGAAATCAACGAATGGCTCATGTTGCACGACTGCACTTGCTGGCACAAACTAAATAATAAATGTGTCTGTATCGACTTTTAAGAAGAGCATACATAAATCGACATACCTTCGATTATACACTAATTATGAACACTAAATTTGTTTCTAATAGGAATTTACTGCATTTAGTAATTTTCAATAGAACACTGAGGGCCACATTGACTTATCCTTTATAAAGAAAAGGTATGTTTTTAAGGTTCCGTACCCAAAGGGAAAAAACGTAACCTTATTAGTTTCGCTCGAATGTCTCTCCGTCTGTCTGTCTGTCTGTCTGTCCGAACCCACTAAGCCAATTTTGTTACCAGGTCTATCTCAAGAACCGATTGACATAGGAGGCTAAAATTTACACACAACATCCGGTATAACCTCTAGTTAAACGACAAATACCAATGGAAGGAATGCATCGATTGGTTTTGGATTAATTAGTAATCTGGTGAAAAAAATATTTTCATTCACCCAAAAAACGGTTTATTTCTCGATTCACAAAAAAATACATAAATTCCTTTTTTGTAGATCATGTTCTTATCTATATATGTGCTGAATACTGTTTTGCCGAAAAGTTAATAGTTTACAAGATATTTTCAAAAAAGATAATTTTACCATGTAAAATACGTTGCTCTCATAAGTTTTAATCTCTACTACGCAGTTGTGCACAATTGAACCCATCAAAGACAGAACCCCACTAGGGTTCCCGCCTGCTAATTTCGTTGGGGAATATAATACATTTTTTTGGGGAGTACAGAACAAAATAAAAGTAATATATTTTTATTCAATAGTTTTTAATTGGGACAGGTCGCATACAGAATGGAAAATTGGCGTGGGTTGGGTATAGGTAATAATTAGAAAATAAGATTCATGTGCCAGTAATTTTTGAGAGTAAAAATATTAAGTAATTAAATTAAACTAAATTGTGATGAATTTATGAAGAGGTAAAAGATTGATTGATATAGATTTCAAATAATATCTGGTGTGTTGGACTTTAGCCAAATACGGAACCTTCGGTGCGCGAGTGATACTCGCACTTGGCCGGTTTTTTTAAATCCTTTCACAATGAATTTTGAATACGTTTTTTTTTTTTGTTTCTCTTTCGATTGTTTTTTTTTATGATCGATTTGTAAAACAATCAACAACAGCATTAAACAAAACTTACAAACTGTAACATCGCTTTAAAAAGGTGTAAGAAACAATAATAAATGTGCAGTCATCATTTTGCGGCAAAACTTTGGATACGTATTTTCTACACTCACGGTGGTATCTTTATTTTACTTTTCACATAAATAACCTTCTGTAAATATACACGAAATATCATTATTTTCATTCATTTAATGTCTACCACAAACTTTTCAGTCGTTTTTTTTTTCTTAGCAAAAAAAAGCTTGCTCAAATGTCTGATTGCTAATGACGACTTTTTTTTTGTTGTTATAAAACAGAATCGATTTTAACTAAAAATACTATTTTAAATCTTAATATCCGTAATCGATTCCTCGCTTTAAATCGGTTTATGTCAAAGCACATCACTATGAATTATGTAGTAGATAATTGTTCTGTTTGAAATTATTCGTTAAATATGTAAGATGGTGCTTTAAGTCAAACTTCCAAATTTTCAACTTTCTTCAATGTCAACTATCTTGTCGAGAGTCTTCTTCTGGTAACTCTCGTCGAGGTAAGACATTATCTATATTGTAATAAAATCCATCCCGAAACTAAAGCATTTTTTTGGTATTTTTTATTACCTCCACTCCTACAACGGCGAGATCCTAACACAACTAGCGACTAGGAGCTACCCGAACGCATCCTAACAAAATCGTCACCTCAGTCACCTAACGACAAAAACCTAGTTTCGATAAAACGACGTTTAAAGTTTGAATTTTTTTAATTTAGTGGCTATTGAGTTCTACTTACGCTTTAGTCCTTGTTTCAATTGGGCAATTTTTTTTTGTTGCAATCACAAGTAAATTGCATATTGTGGCATGTGGCATGATTTTTTTTTAAATAATGCGTAGGTATTTGTGTGGTATGGGCACTTTTTGACCAACCTATGTGGCATTTAAATATGATACGAGATTGTGATGTTTGAATGCGTATTTGGCATATTTTTATACAAAAGTCAAAACAAATGCATTTAAAAAAAAAAACTTCTATTTTATTTTTCTTGGCGTTTTTATTGTTAAAATTATTTTTTTATGTAAAAAACAAAGTGAGTTATAGTTTCAAAGAAAAATAGTTCTGTAATATAACTGCGTTTGTTTATTAATGAGAATTTAAAAATCCAATATTTTGGCATTTTGAAAAGTTAATTAAGTGCCTTTAGAGGTTAGGAAAGCAAAAAATACAATACAAAAAATGTATTGTATCAAACTTTTAATTCATATCATACTGTTAAAAAATATATTATTAAATTTAAACACATAATTATAATGCAGAAAAACCAAAGATAAATTGAACAGTAACATTATAAAGCATTTATGAATCCGACTGCGTGAATAATTGGAGAAACAAAAATGTCTTATTGTATTTCCACGAATGAATTTTTCACAGTTTGTTCCTTTAACTATTTATGCTGATTACATAAGCTATTATCCTTTTTGTAGAATACATATTTTCGTGGTGAAATAAAACATCGAATTAAAACTCTCAGAACGCATCCATCAGCTGATTGAAACTCACGAAATACACTAATCTCAGTCAGTGTTAATAGCACTCTCTCTTTATTTTACCCAGAAAGTGTTGTAATTTTTCCCTTTTCACAGAAATCAAATCCCCTCGATGTTTTTATGAAAAAAATCTCACTTTTAAAAGTAAAATTCGTATTCTGCGGATGGAAAATCACATTAAATAGATAAACCTTCAATAGAAGAATCGCAGTTTGTTAACATTAATGTTTATTTTTTGGTACTAGAAATTTTTGCTAAAGGCAAATCTCCTTTTTGTGAAGATTTAGTGAATTTTTCAAATGGTGTTATTTCCAAATAAAAACCTTCCAAATGGAAATCAGTTGCCTTTCATAACACTGTTATAGAGTTTAGCGAGCCAATCCTTTGCAAACTTATGTAAGTTGCCTGTTAAATACCTATCGTTAAAAAAATTTTAAAAATATAATTAAAATTTGCAGAATAGCTTCAGAAATTACACCTTTTTTTACTAATTGTTAATTTTTCTTGCGAATTTTCAGAATGCTGCAACGGTCACACAGTTCTCAGACAGAGCGGGAGGGAGGTGCTAATATTAAAACAAAAATGCGGGAAAAATCGGGGAGACGTAGGGAAGCAGTCAGTCTATTCCTACTTAGTTTATGCTTAACCTAACTTTATTTAGTTTTCTTAGCTTTACTGCCTTTTGTAGCTTTTTCATTATTTCCTCTACATTAGTATGTATAGCATAGCAGTGTTATCTGCAAAAGTTTCCACCTTTGTACCTTCATTTTCTAGCGGATCACTGGTATATATTAGATACCAACACTGGTCATAGTAAAGTGTCTTGTGGCGCACCAGCTTTTATATCTCTTAGACCCGTTTTCTGATATGACAAGGAAAAAGCAGCCCATAAGGTATTTAAGTAGAACTTAAATTGCTATGAGTAGTATCAGCAAACGGGCCTTAATGTTGAGTAATCATTTTCTTTTTGAGAATACTGTTTTGGCAAGTACTTTTGCATTTTTTATTTTCAATCCTTCACAGAAGCTACACTTATTGAAAAGCCAGGTGCGGGTTTTTTTCTCTTTACATGCTTTCTCGATTTTGTCAATAATTCTCTGCACTTTGCCTTTGAATTTTAGCATGTTAACATCTATATACATTAAAAAAAAAAAATGCTTTTTTAGGTCTCTTCATATGCTCATGAGAAATATATATGTTTTAAAAACTATATATTAATTTTTCTGGTTTTTGTATTCATTTAAGTATTAATCTTTTAACGTTTCTTTACCTCTTATCGATCGAGATGTTGATGCTTGCTCTTGGGTTTTCCTTCGTCCAAAGGGATCTTTTTGATTCAATAAATAATTCTCACTAGAGCCCATAGAACCGACCCAATGTTCGAGCATTGTTTTTTACTTAAATTTTATTTCGAAAAGATAACAAATCTTAACATTAGCTTGTTCTTACGACGAGCATGTTTATTGTTGGACTTGAGTAAAATTGAAATCTTCAACCCGATGGTGTTAATTATATATAGGTCCATACTCAAAGTTGTATTCGGTTAGTGCGCCTAACTGGCCCGCTCTTGCTATCGGAAAAGCCTTTATACTCCAGTTTCTGACACCATACTGTACGATTGGGAAGTTGGATCCTTCTAAGAAAACAATTTTCGGTAACCAAATATTATTTACGAAGTAAAAACACAACAGAAAAGCTTAAGACAATAAACAACTTAACGCCTTCCAATAAAATAAACTTAATTAATTTTGAATTTGTTCCGGTAAACAATTCCTACCGCTTTTTCTTCCTAGTTCCAAGAACGAATAGAGTACATTTTTCCCCATCGGACCCATTCGAGAAGATCGAAAGTCATCCACAGCTACACGATTGGGAAATATTTGTCAGAGGTCTGTGATGCTGATTTGATGATGCTGATGCTTCTACAGGCCTTTTGTGAGCCATACTTTCCAATACAGGGGACGAGATCACTGAAAGCTGTAAGATCCAAAAGCAGCTTTAGAACCGTATCCGCTGTTCTTCACCATTCTGTGGCGGCTTTCGAAAGTGATAGGCCGCAGTCTTAAAATGTCTTTGACTACTAAGCCTAGCCTCTATGTGGATCTAACAACCCTACTCAACCCAACGTAACATAACCTATGCCTGAATGAAATGCCTAAACTGTTTTCGCCAGGCGCAATGATTCTTATTCAATTCCTCCAACATTTTGCAAAATTCTTGACACTTATAATATAGGTACCTACCGTTTCGCTAAATATGTCTTCCTATTCGAGTTGCCACGCCTCTATTCGTAGAAAACCATTGAGACATGATAAAGATTTGTAAGCCATTAAAGCTTTAAAGTCGTGTTGCTATCGATTTTTTTAAAAATAAATTTAGAGCACAGTGGCTTCGAAGGTAGTGTGCTGTACTACTATGCGATGAATCTCAAGTTCGATCACTTCTTTTAAATAAACAGAAATGAATTGAACCAAAAAAATATTTCTTTCCTTTCTAAACTCCTCTATTCCTAAATAGGATGATATCATAGTCAACTATGACAATCGCGACGGGTCCCAGGTTCGAGGTTTTTTTTAACTGCGCCACCTCTCGCGAACGTTGACAATCATCCGAGAGTATAATTGACTTGAACCCAATTAGCCGTTCAATCGCCATAAAATTGTAGAGTAGATCAATTCCATTTGCTCAAAAAAAAAAAAACTACCACAAAACGAATGGTTGCAAGAAGCTAGGCCTAGGGCGCCAACAGTTTTTAATGTTTTTTATGATACGCTTTGTACACTCTGTTGCACAATTGGTAGTTCTCCTCGCAAAGACAAAATTTCTACTAAAACACAACACACGTAGAATCTTCTCTTCTTAAATGTTAAATTTATTTAAATTTCGTAGGTTAAGTACACTAATTTGATGCTTAAAAAGGTAAAGACGATCTTCCACTGTTCGGTCTAGTGACCAACAGTGGTAGTGTTACGTCGAACTGTCATTGGTGCTTTCGTCGTTGACATGGTAACACTTATATCTCCTTTTCTTTTTGGTGGCAGCTCTGTGCTTGTCGTTGGGGTCTTCTTCGTGTTTGACGAAAGAGCCGTTGGTGTAGTATCAGGGGCTACAGCGATGTCCGTTTCACTTCCCGGAGTGTTAGTTGTAGAGTCTGTTGTTGAATTTGCACTTGGCGTCCTGCACCTTGGTGAGCCACGACTACACAATCTCGCCTGGACACGAGGAAGATTTAGCCGCCATCTAAATATTTGGCCATCAGCTTCATGAAGGAGCGCTATAAATCCAATGATTCCAAGTAGTAGAGCTCCTTTCAAAGACATAGTTCAGGTGCAAATTGTTTCCAAAAAAAAAAACCTTGAATTGTTACAAACTGAGGTGGTTGGTGGAGTGATCGAATTTCTAATAGTCAACCGCTTTTTATAGCCAAATGTTGCACGCAGCTCATTTTTGTTTGGATAGCTGTAAGTTCTAATTACGCAACAATCTGTCAAAATGCAATCGCATTTCACAACATGATCACGGCGTGCATTGTATTTACACACATGCAGGCAATCAAGTCCGTATGTTTACTCGCGCTCTAGTTGGCATCAATTGATTTCGACTATAAAAGAAAACATCTACTAGACGAAATTCATCAGTTTACAACTTTCTTTTAATCGAAGTCAACAGAAGTATACATACAACATAGTCGATTTGCAAGATGTCTCTAAAGTGTATTCTACTGATCTGTGTTATCGTTCTTATTGTGATCACTTATGAGGCCGATGGTCAAATATTCCGAAGGAGAGCAAATCGTCCTCGAGTTCAGGCACGATTATGTACTCGCGGCTCACCAAGGTGCAAAACGCCAATCACGCCAACAACTACACTGGCTTCACAAACTACACCAACGACTACAGCAATAACTACACCAATTGCTACACCAGTAGCTACACCAATAGCTACACCAATAGCTACGCCAATAGCTACACCGACAGTGACGGCAACAGTAACGCCAACAGTAACGACAGCAACTGCTCCAATAACTACGCCAACTTTGACACCAACTACTATACCAACAAAATAACAACAGCACCTCTAACTACTTTAAGTTATTAATAGCTCAAAAATTACATTAACAACGGAACGACAGGAGCTTGTGAATAAACTTGTTTTTCCCTTTTTTATACAGAAAAAATTCTTTGACAATTTGTGCTATGTATATGAAATTCTAGAAAGTCCTGCTGGCCGATAAATATTAAAGGCACGATTGGCTGACCTGTTCTTAGGTTCTAATCGACGTCGGCTTAAGACCGACTATGGTCGAAATATCTACTCAATATCCGAACGATTGAGCTCCACTCCACCATACCGCACTGAATCCAATACGTTTTGGCAAACGGGCTCTCGGAATAGAAGATTCTAAAGCCTTTATTATCAGCGATCCTGCGACAGTTTCTTCCAGTTAACCAAACGAGTGCCCTGGCATCGGCGATCACCTTGGGCTTCAAAGATTCTCTTGACTTCGAATACTATTTTTCATTTGCTCGAGTTAGTCAAGGCAATGTAGTTGACGAGTTTGGGCTTTTTGACTACATAGCTCATAGAGTTGGCAGCTGTACATTCTTATTCATTCTAGTGCAGAGGACAAAAAAAAAAAAAAAAAAAAATAAATAGTCGGTGCAACAGATCCGTAGGGACCCTATAGTCTTAGAGCCAGCTCAAATCTGACAACACGTATTTTACGGTACCTGAAATTTTGTCCAGCGAGACTGCTTTACCCACTAAACAAGCTATGGGTACTAGCTAGGACCGGTCGCGGTACGTTTAGGGTCTCTCAGGTGGGACAGGTACCGTGAAATATGTGTTGTCAGATTTTAGCTGGCTCTTAGACTACTAGGCCTAGCTTCTCGCAACCTTCGTTTTGTGTGAGTTTTTAATTTTTGTTACGAATGGAAGGAATTTACAATTTTACGCCGACTCCAAACGGCTAATTGAGAAGCTCTTTCAAGACAGTTATACTCCCGGATGTTTGTCAGACGTTCGCGAGAAGTGGCGCAGTGGAAAAAACCCTGAGTTGGAATTTGTGTTTTTGCGGGATTCGAACCTGGGACCCCTCGCTTAGTAGTCCAACACACTTACCACTAAGCCACTGCGCCGAAAGGACCAAAAATAGAATAATAATTTGCTCAAAAGAGCCCAGTATCCACGCATTTGTTTTGCCAAATCGAAGTAGCAACGGTGGTCAAGTGTATTTTTCAAGGGAACTCATCGACTGCTTTGTACGAGTAGGAAGAAGGAGACAGATATTTGTTTGATTCCTGATTGTATATGCCTAGTTTTAAACATGTTATAGCTTCAAGAAGAAACAACTTTACTTTAGTCCTTGTAAAAGAGTCTAAAGTATAATTGGGTGATGTTGATATAGCTCGTTTATCTCAGCATATAAAAATAGATCAAATAAGGAACATATCAATGCATCTCCTCGACGGAACCCAGTGCAAATATGGAACAGTTGGGGGAAGCTATACTTCCAAATACTGACAGCTCCAATTTTCCCAAACTTTTTTAAGGTCGATTTGCATGACAGAAAGATACACTTGTGCAATAAGCAATGACTGGTGTGTTGGAGAATAGATTGCACTTTTCATACAGTAGGTATGTTGAATAAGACCTTTATGCAGGAAAATGTCTTATGCAGGGTATTTAGAAGAACTGATTAATAAGCAGTTAAGAATTAATATTCCAGTAATCGAAAGTGATTTATTTAATGCGCTTCGCGGCTGTTAGCAATGAAAACCTTTGGCCTGGTGGTTGGTATAGGTTTTAACTTAGCAGCGTGCTGGAAGCATTTGGACATTTACGAAATACCTCCTAGGCAAGGGCGGCACTTCGCTAGGGGGGCGATTTCAACCTGCTATAAATTTTAAATATATAAAATCTATAAAATGGATTCTTATTCCTGAATATTTATTTCGCAGTAAGTAATAATACATTGCCAACAAAATCCAATTAGCGCTGCTCCTAGTATACAACTAGTCAACTACATATTATTACATTGCAGGTATAGATCTCTGTTGAGTTCGTGTAATTTTGTTTTATTTTGCTCAAACGAAGTGAAGTTTACAAACATACACAAGCATTCTGGTTGGCAATAAAAGTTGCAATCTTGTCTTGTTGCGCTGCTCTTTACTTTTGAAAATTAATTACCGAGGTATCGAGAGGAAAAAATTCTTCATCCTTTACTTTTAAATCTTAAGAATTTCTACTCAACGCTGTAAAAGAGAGCGTCGTCGAGAGAGCCATCAGGTATTACTAACGCTCGTATCCATCAGCTTTTTTTGGGCATTATCCCTTTTTTCAAAAATTTTTAAATTTCGTAAATCCCTTTTTTATCATATAAACTCCCCTTTTTACCATAGCAGATTTGATATATCGTCATATACTGTACATATACCTACAAATAAAAATGCAGCGAAATTACACGCTCAATATCGGTATGGCAAGAACTATGATGAAACCGTGAAGTGGAGGAACGACAATATTTCGATCCCGAATCGCTCGGTGGAAATATTCAAACATCTGCAAGTCGAAAATTGTGAGCCCAAAGAAATCGCTAAGTTGGTGGAATAGGAACATGTTGTGCTTGCCGGGAACAACGGCATCGGTGGAACGAGTCTTTTCTGCCAAAAAACTCGATTGCAAATCAAAACGTTAAAAGCAATTCTCACAGTAAAATGTAATTTGCAGTTAGGTAGGTACTCAAGCATTCTACAAATTTCTGAAAACAAAGCCTGAATTCGTTCAATCGTTGCAGAAGACCAAAAGTGGAGAAATTATTGCTATCGAAATCGATTCAGATGCGAATGAGGAAAATGTCGATGACGGCACATTGGTTGTTTATTAAACAGATAATGTACCTAGTTTAAAAATAATAATAATTTATTAAGCACAATTTACATTAATTTTTTGTGTTGATATTATGCTTGAGTCTCATCAATTTTAGTGAGAAAACAAGTTAAAAACATATCCTCTATACATCCTCTTTTTCGAATTGTGATATCCCTTTAAATCTCAAAATTTCGGGCATTTATCCCCTTTTCTGTCCGCAAAAAGATACGAGCGTTAGGTATTTCCCATCCGCCGAGAATCATTAGAATTTTTACTCAACAATTTTCTTGTCGTAAGAATTGGAAAGGATGTCCGTCACGGTCACCTTACATTTACCAAATGATTTGAAATTTGTTGCCCTGTTTGGCATAAATGCTTGCAATTTTGATGTGATTTTTTTGAGTATTAAAATTATATTAACAGGCGGAAAAATAAAAAATCCATTCTCCACCATGTAGTTCTTAATGCAGAGCCGCTTTTTAATCTTCTCGAATGCTTGGAGTTCAATCAGTCAAACTCTTCCACATACTCTGATTCATCAAGAAGAAGTTCGATTAATTTCAGATCACTTTCATCGTTACTTAGAATACTTAGATGATGTAGGTAACTAATTTTCTTAGTATATTAATAAATTCCTCGAGTTTATCAGACTTTTCGTGGCACTTTTTAGAATAATTGAATTACGATCTGTCATTTTTCAAAGATTACTGCAAAAGCGTTTCCCTTACTTTTTCGTAAGTGTCTCTCTCTGTGAGAGAATTTGTCCCCACCAATTCCATTTTGACAGTCTTCCATTTTAACTACAAAAGTAAAGGAACAGAACAGACCTAATAAAGGTAGATACGAACAGTTTTTCGTGTGACTGATGTGTTTTGTTTTGTTTTTACTTGAAAAAAATATAGGTGTTTCTTCTCTAAACTGGCAGTATTTTCTTAGTTACAAAATATTTTTTTTTTTTATGTGAGTATACCTACTCTGTACCCACTCTGAAAATAGAAAATAGGCAGTTATCTAGTGTTGTACGAACGCGACGTGACGTGCATAGAGTATTTAATTAAAATTATGTAGGTATGTAAAAAATCATTTTCTAAACAAGGAACAAAAATAATACGTTTTCTCCTAGGCCCTTCCTGTTGTTTAAAAAAGCATAGCACTGACAAAAATAAATTTAGTAGAAACTTGGTACCAAGTTTATTGGCATATATAATTAATTAGTCAATATAAAACTGGAAGAAGATAAAGCTTGCTTTTTTTAGTGTGCGAAAAAACTACTAGGGGCGGCATACATTTTGTTTGCTCCGGGTGAACCAAACCCACGCTACGCCACTGGCATTAAAAGAAACCTGGATTTAATATTAAGTTTCATGCCCATTATTACTGACATCACCATGATATAACTTATTCTCTTTTTCATGTTGGTTCTTTTTAGCACAATATTGACTACGAAACAATTTCAACTAACTCAAAGGTTATAGTCTCTGGCTAAATACAGAAGCTACTTAAAGAGGTGCTGATAAGGAAAAGCTACAAAGTTCAACCAGCCAATGCCAGTCAAGTCTCAACCATCGCTTCTTGTTGTTGTTTCGAAAGAGAAAACTCTATAACATAATTTCTTTTATAAATCTCACTTAGTTTTTAATTTTAAGTTTAAAAATCAATTTGTTTCAGATTTTGCTATTTTCTATAATGAATATTAATTTCTATGTTTAAAAAATGTTATTTATTCAAAAAATAAAATTGTCGTTTAGCAGATCCATTTACGAAAGGATTTTATTTAAATTAAGAACTAGGTTATCAGATCAATATTTCTCCGTTATAGAAAAAGGAAATATAATTACAGAATACCTAATAGTAAAAATCATTATCAAAATAAGAATGTCTAGTTTATTAATACAAATTGATTCTTAATTCAATCATACTCTGCTGGAAAATTCGCTATTATAATTTAAGGACGTGTAATTGCTACTATAAAAGTTCGTAAATTAAACATGCGAATTTCACAAGTAGGAATATCGTATCGTAATTTCACAAGTAGGAATATCGTATTCACCATCGTCGGTTCGCACTTCTGCTGCACGGAACTTTTTCCCAAGGTAGGTATGTTATTTACGAGCCACAACGACATTGCAGTAAAAGTACTCGTACTACTGCACTGATATTGATCTCCTTTCTTGAAATCTTAAAATTTCTTGTGTCCAACACAAGCATTCCGGAATCACTGTTATAAGAAAACATTACACATGTAGGTACCCGAAGACGCTGTGCGAACCGAGCACCGACCCACAGTCTCACTATGGTATATGATCCCTTAAGTCCTTTTTTATGCACAAGCAAATTTCAATAAATCATGTCTAAATTCATACTCTTGGGTCCTGGCCATTGTCGTTCGGTCGAAAAAGGGTTGAAAAAGCACGTTTCCAAAATCGGCACGTTCCTGACTCTGTCGTCGATAGTGTGAAGTAAAATAACTAAACCACACAAGCAGCGCCTTTTTTATTTTGGCCATAGTCATAGCGGAAGTGGCGGGCTTGCATTAGTTATTGTCACCAGATTTGCCGTGTGATAGTAGAATGTCTTTAAGATTTATCGCGAATCTTTCGGGCCAATGTATAATTTTATGTAAATTATGTCGCAGCAAAGGGTTCGAGTCGGAGCAGAGATGGAGCATTACTCTGGCAGATACTGCGTGCGGCGCAATCGATTCAGGAGTGCTTTTTTGTTATTATTATTATTATATAATGGCAAATAGAAGAACGTTAAGGCTATTTATGTATTTATGAGGATCCCCTAAGAGTGTTCTACTGCTGGAAGGGTTTTTTTTGCACGTATTTGTAGGGAGCGCGTATAAATAAGAAAAATACTCCCTCCACTTTGGAGCGTATTATTTATTTGCCCTAAGGGTGGCTTTCGTTATGGAGCGCAGGGGGAGGGTGGGATTTTGTTCGCTGCTGCGGCACAGCTGAGGTGGAAAGTATTTTGTTTCGGGTCACAGCGCAAATTGTATGAAATTAGCATATTCCCATTATATAGGAGACGGCAGTTATAATGAGTTGGGTAGCTGCCTATTTCCTTTTTAATTGCGAGCGGTTAAAGCATTAGGTTATGAGTGTAAATTATTATCGTCGTAATACTGGCGAGGTGCGCCGGGGACCACAATCTGTGAATTTCGGGCATGTTATAACCGGGACGGTAGGGGTAGCGAAGACAGTGATGCTTTAGAACTGCTATTTGATTTGGAGCCAGTGGTTGCTGGAAAAGCTGCAGGCAGGCTATAGATTTGCATTTAGGTTCTTTTATTTTGTTTAATTCTACACTGAAAATAAATTGCCAGGTAGGGGAAGGTCATGTACCTACCTTGTTTTCTCATTAGTTTTTCATTAGTTTTTTTTTTTTTGTTTTTTTAGTTATTACCTGAAGTCTTATCTATGATAATGCGGAACTACCAAAACGATATTGCTTACCATTCCAAAGAAAACTCATCTTTTATATGCTAGCCTCAAACGGTCCAAGGTACAAGATGTGATTGTATCTTGGTCCACAGAGTATTGTACCTTGGACCGAAAATATTATTGAAGGTTTTTCTATAGCTTAAAGGTGAAAACTTTATTTGCTTTCAATACATAGTGAAAATGGTACCATTCTTATTTTATTTCAAGAAAGAAGCAAATAAACAAGCCATTGTCTTAAAGTTTGTGTGCTTGACAACATTTTTTGTATTTCAAATAATAGTTTTAAATAAAAAATACTCTTGTTAACTAAAAAAATGCCTAGCAAAGGTATCTAATATTATTTACCTAATTTGCTTCTTGGCATATTTGCCTGAAACACACAAAACAAATTTTGTTTAAAAAAAAAGAAACGTGTCCAAGGTACACGAACACCACTTTAACCAAAAAATAATAATTTTGACGCGTACAAAAATTTGTTCCTACCAAAAGATAATCAATATACTTATTGAAATCGATAAAAGTATCGGAAAATAGACATAAAATTAAGCACTAGTTACACAACTTCAGAAAATAATTTTTTCGCTGAAAACTATGTTTAGTCTTTTTTTGCCGACTAGTACAGCTGTATAAGTTCAAAAAGAAACTGAGAAGAGAAATGAACAGAAGAGTAACATTTCACAGAAGAACAGGTTTTTGTGTGGTTTGTACTTTTCTGAAAATTGGCACTCGGACCAAGGTACAATCGGACCAAGGTACATGACCGATGACCATCCCCTAATATTGACGCCATTCTATTGTAAAATTTCCACAAAAATAGTTTTGTTGAACTTAAGAAACAAATTTTCTTATGATAAATGAACTTAGGTAAGTCTTATAAATTTTAACGATATTTTGTTAAATGCTAACAAAACACAATTTTCTTAAAATCGATATTGTTCAATTCAACAATTTTATTGTTGAATTCACAAAATTTTTGGTATACGTATCCATAAAAACAGAACCAAAAATCAATTTTGTAAATGCTTCTAAAATTGACAAAATTTATGAAAAAGGTTCGTTAGCCAAACAAAATAAAGTTATCAATATTACAAACATTTTGTAGAATTGATAAGACACGAGTGTTGAATCAAGGAAATTACATTTTAAACATTGAACTCCTTTGAATACAATGCTATTGAGGGCGTCATTTGTATTTTGACTCTCGAAGTAAGCAGTAAGTAAGAAGTTTATTAGTGCGCATAAAAATATCCGAAAAAAGTGAAAAAAAAAATACATTTAGAACTAAATAAATGGTTGAGGACATGAACAAATCCTTGCTTCAAAGGCACTAAGGCCCATTTTATTCACTCGAAGTTGAACACAACTTGGGGATTTTTATATGGGAAACTTCCCAAGTTGTGTTCAACTTCGAGTGAATAAAATGGGCCTAAGAGGGTACCTATATAATATATTCTCTTAAAGATTTCCAGAATACCTTTCTGATTATTGGAACAACATTAGACGAGGTGGAAGGAATATTGACAAGGATGCAGGAAAAAAATATTTTGTAATGTACGGCAGTACTGAGAAATTATTTCTGTACAATCAACAATATTTGCCTTCGATTTAACAAAATACAATAACTTAATTGACCAACTACTTCGATGTTATAAACAATTTTTGTTGTTAATTCCACAAAAAGATAAAGACCAAACTGATAAATTTCTTTGTAAAAGCAACAGTTAATTGTTGGATTGACAAAGCGGCTCTATAAAACAGATTATTTCATAATCAAAAAGTTCCTAAATAGAAAAAATCCTAACCATAAACGCAATAATTACTAATATTTTTTTAATTAATTAAGTCCTAACTCCGGATGAAATATCTTCTAACCTAAACATGAAATAAATCCTAACATTTAGGAGTTCTCCTTAATGAAACAATTCCTAGTAGTACAATATGAAAAAAGTCCTAAAGTGATAAATATTTCTTTATTTATTTAATTTGGCATCAGTATAGGTTAAATTAAAAACTTGGGTGTTGTCATCCATTGATTTTCAAAGAAGCTAAATAGTCCGAAAACCTTCCTTCAAGCATAGTATGCTGTTACAGGAAAGCTAAAATTAAGCGCCTCTCCAATGTTTCTCTCCACCACTTCGCTTAATGTTCGCTTTATTTTGACAGTGTAAGTTCCATCAAAAAAAGAAATGTTTTGGCACATCTGATTGACTTGCTCTGTTTCGTCACTCGGTACTTTCTAAAGAAATGTCTACATTTTAAAAGAAATTAAATTAACAACAACGAATTTCCTTGTGTTGAACTAACCATTCTCCATTGGTACTGTTTCGTTTGAAATTTTGTTACGATTGCGAATGCCTATATTTTCTCTGATCTGTCAAAATTTAGCTGTGGAAAATGTATTTTGCAATAATACGCTTACTTAAATTCTGTAGAGAGTTTTCGTACAGCGGCTCAGAAATTTAGCTTGAACTGCGTACTGCTTGGCTAACTGCTTTGCTTAATGTCAAGTATCTTTGGAGACATTTTTGTATGGGGGCTTAATTTAAGCTCTAGCAGCATACTAGGCTTCAGCATCAAAAGTATTCACAACTTTCTTTAGTAACTTCATAAGTCGGTCTTATCTGCTTGTATGGTAACAAGGTCAAAGAAAGCAATTTATGATAAGCCTGAGAGCCCGGCTTAGGTCTTCGCAAAAAGCATTCCAAATCAAACCATCAGCAACCGTAAATGTGACAAACGTTAAAACTTTCTTTTATGGCACTCTGAAGCGCCTTCTCATAGATTGACAAAACCGCAATGGCGAATCTTTTTTGCAAAACTATGTAACAACATGATGAATTATAACAAATTGCTTTGTTAACACAACATTTTTTTTTGTTATCATAACAAAAATTTTAAGACAAGGTAAAACTTATTAATATTTTGCCAATCTGATAGAAAAATTTTCTTGGACGTATCATAATTGACAAACTAAATTGTTTAAATGAACCCGCATCTTTATAAATACCAGGGTTCTATTTTCAGTGTAGTACCTACTTATTTCAAACGATTGTACAAATTTAACAACAACTGATTTGAAGAGTAAAGTTACCAAAGGTTCATATCCAAACAAACGCATTCTACCTACATATGTGTGGGGATCAATTAAATTGTTTGACCGTGGTACATAATGGGTCGTATGAATAAAAACTAGCATTTGCTTTGAGCAAAAGGTTGTAGCAAAGTAAAAGCCCTTAGCAAATGCTTTGAATCGGTATGAATAAAAACCTAGCTTGCTAAAGTAAGTTCGAAAATTCGAACATAGCATTTACTTCGCTGTACGTGTACTTGCCTTGCAATTTCTGTCAAACTTGACAAGTGACAACTGTCTGGTGGTTTGTTTATTTTGAATTTATTTTCAAATTTTTGTGGGAAAATTGTCAAAAGTGAACAAAACTTAAAAGAAAAACTGAAAAAGAAAAAAATATGCTGAGCGACGAAGAGGACTATTTATAAGAGCTTTATGGTAAGTGTAAGTGCATCTGTATTTGATTTTTGATTGACTTCTGAATTTTAGCAGACGATGAGGAACTTCCATCTACCTCGTCTACTCCCAAGAGTGACCAAAAAGATCTTCTCCAACACCAACCTAAATACATACATTTTTCACTTGTTATTAAGCCATGAATTTTGAAATGTTTACCTGAAACCCCGGTCCCCGGATCTCCTAAATACCTTAGGAAAGATTTAATTTTCTGGATATTTGAAAGAGCACCACCACGCGTCTCAAATCTATCATTTAAGAAAGTATTAGCCAAAATGTCCACATTTTCACGCGTGAAACGGAACAATTGCTTAAAGTTATTGCCGTCACCAATTCTTCTTTGTTTATACTGTTTTTTATTAGCACGAACGTTAACAACAAGATGTAAAACAGGTATAATGTGAAAACTTATCGCATCCATGTTTGCTCTGGTTTTCCTGCATGGACAAAACTTAATTTATAAACAAAACATAAAAAATTCACAACGCTTAGATTTGTCTTATGTTAAAAAGTTGCGTACAAAATATTTAGCAAAAGGTCTGAGTCAACTAAATAGCAGACTCAGAATTTGCATAGCATTTACTTCGTCTGACAAGTTTTATTCATACCGATCTGAGTAAAAGGTCAGTGCCGCCGCTTTTCGAACATGTCAAAAGTGGGAACTAACTCAGATTGGTTTTTATTCATACGAAACGTAGCAAATGCTTCGCATTGGACATTTCTCTTGAGTAAAAGCAATTGCTACGTTTTATTCATACGACCCAATATGTAAGTAGTATTGACGCGTTTTCCAAACAATTTTTTCCGAGGATTTTGACGCGATTCTCGACATTTTTTGGCTCGATTTCCGATGCATTATAAACAGTCTTCTATAAGCGTTTTAAATGCGTTTTGCACCTTTTTTTTGACTCGTATTTGGAACTTTTTAAGGCTTTTTCGATAAATATTGGGGCGGTTTTTTAAGCGTGTTTTGATGCAAAATTTTCTTAAGAGTTTTTGATCCTGTTTTTATCTTCTATTTGGACTCGTTTTTGATGCGGTCTTCTTTACGTTTTAAACAAGTTATTTATCTCGTATTTTGACTCTTTCCTCGATTGGTTTTTGGGCGGCTTTTTAAGCGTCTATTGATGATTTTTTTTGGTTTTTTTTTAAATTAACTTTTTTTAACTCATTTTCTCATCCGTTTTTGGAAGCATTTTTTGTTGCGTTTAGGGCGCAATTTTTTACAAGTTTTTCGACACGCGTTTGAAAGTCGTTTACGACACGTTTTTTGCCACACTCTTTTACATGGTCTTTTTAAATAACAAAATATATCCTCTGACTAACTTTTCTATAACAATTGTATCGCGTAGTCTATTGTATCTCCAATTATATTGCTAAATCAAGACTACGCGAAAGTGTCTTCAAACAAACCCTTAATATTGGCTGTCTAAAAGCTGGGTGAACCACTTAAACCTTATTGAAATAGTGGTAATAGTTGGTAAAAATTTTGGCCATAATTTAACTATTTTAGTAAAACTTTACTCAATTGCGTCGCACAAGTATTTCTGCAAGCCGCACCGAATGAAAAGCTCGTCCAAAGAGTTTTTTTCTGAACCTTTATTTGCAGAACAGGGATGAAAAAACAATGGTCTGCCGGATCCGCTGTAAGTGGAACAGACTTACAACAAAATGCGTCCTTTTTCCTGAAGCTTTTTCTTTAAGTAAAGACCTCCTTAAGTCGAAAAAAAAATACTCGAGTGCTACTCAAATTTTCCAATTCAAGTTCGAATAATTTTATCTCTACTTCGTATTCCAAAATACGAATACTATAGTAACCATAAAGCCTCCGACCAGAAGAAATTCTCGGACCACCGGTACAGGTCTAAATAACAATACGAAGTTCAAGAGTACTTGTTGCTATTATTTGCTTCGATTTACAAAATCAAATCAAAGCAGACTCATGTACTCATAACACCGTCAACAATCGGAACTTTCGATTCTCGTATATCTAATAAATTCCTTAGAAATATTCCAGTCTATACAAACTTCGGTGAACCTTTACAGGCACGTAGGTACTCGAATACTATACCTGAACGAACAGAACCAATTCCTCGGAACTAAATTGTAACTCTCATTCATTCCATATTATGTAGGTATACCCGAATGAAAACGAAAAGGTAAATCTGTGAAATTAAATTTAAATCCATTTGGTCCTTTACTCAGCAACTCTTCGTCGTCGTATTGCTTAGAGATGGCTCCTCAAATGTAACCCAAAGTAAATTGAAAGGCCATTTCATTTAGGCAGGATAATGAGAATAGTTCCAGTGTTTGGGCCCTACATTTTCAACCCTCCAAATGTGTCATTAAAGTCAAGCATACCACTGTGAGCGGGGGTAGGATCTCTGTATACTGTAGGGTGTAGGCTATACCACAGCTCTTCTTCTTCTTCCCCAAAGGGCCTTCAATGATTTCGTATAATTATACGTATAAAAAACGACACAAACTGACGTCGCGCGGATTGTTGACGTTTAAGTTGCGGCGAATAATGCATTCGAAACTGTTGTTTGGCGGTACGTGTGCTCGTGTTGAATACAGGGGGTACATTTGCGTCTATTGTAGTCGGTTTATATAGGCAAGGGAACTCACTTAAGTGGCATGCTGGGCCGAGAAGCGGAATCACATTGCGAAAGAAGAATTGTGTGCCATGCGATGAGGACGAAGACTCCTTGCTGGTTTTGCACAATAGTGATGCATTAGGAGAAATGTATCTAAGGGGACTTTGTCGATTCATTTACAAAAGCCTTACGCTCTAAGATGATGGGGACACAATTGTATAGCGTTGGGGGAATAATAACGCAATCTCAGCGTGACACGCTCTAATGAAATGAGTGATTATTTCTTTTCCACTTTGGCAGCATCCAGGGAATTCCTTGCTCTTTCTATTAAAAAAAAGCCGGGGTTAAGCTTGCTTCATTATGTTCTAAAGACGCGTGGAGTTGTTTTTGAATAAATGCGCTTGACTTTTGGTACTGTATAAATAGGTCCACCGGTAGCGTGCGCTTGACAACGCAATAGTGAAGCTACGGGTATCTGAATTTGTTGGTAAATTTGAAGGCAAGGTGATATTAGGTCTACTCAGGGAAGGTAAAGCACTTCTTGATGGTTGTTTAAGAGCTCGTGTGTTATTTGGCTCTAGATGAATGCACTAATCCTAACAGGTAGAAAAAGACCTCAACCAGATTGGAGTGCACATCTGAAGTCAGCCAAAGACCGTGCCAACTGCAGACCCGGCCGCAGCTCTTTAACCTTAACAACAAAGTCACTTTAAATCGCCGAAAAAGAATATTATTTTAATTTTATTTATTTGCAATAACAGAAAGAAGCAAAGCACCAGTTCTAAGTTAAAGTCAGTTGGGCACCTTATCTTTTAAGCCTGAGTGCCTTCGCAACACTCTTGCAGAAACTTTATGCGATCACATCAGTGATGTGTGTTTTTTCCTCCCACAAACTTGTTTATTCCGCATTAAATTTGCACAATGAAAACTCTAAACAAACCAAAAAAAAAAACGAATACCTTATACCTACTCACTTTGAAAAACTTTCCACCCAACAGCATCCGCATTACTGTTGTAGTTGTAGCCCAACTTCTGTCCACCATGCAAGAAAAGAAAACCTCACAAAAAACTCTCGTATTTACATTCATATCCTGGCATAAAGTTTCCCTGTCATTTGCACATATAAAAGTGTCCCGTAAAATAAAACCGACCCATGGGAATGACCAAGTCCAACTAAAGAAATCCGGACAAAAGTTTTAAGACTATTTGCGACCTTTTATAACAAGTAAACGTCCACCTAATGGTCCCCCGAACACAGAAAAACCCAAAAATATACCCAAGAACCGTTCCCAGGATACGAATACAATACAGCTATATACTCTGTATGGTTTGCATTAAACCACATTGTGTTTTGACGTTAAACGAGGCGTAGATCCTGAAATCGCTCCCTAATCACAACCCTTTCTCTGAGAATGTAAATAACCCAAAAAAAAAAAAAAGGAAAGTCCTTCCATTTTTTCTGCGTGCGTTTACCCCGTTTGGCATTTGGCTTTGTTTTTATAAGCTCCGTCGCAATTGTACCAAAAAATTATTATAACTTGCCATAAATTTAAATGCATGTCGGCCAATGAAATTAGAAAAACCTTTGCAAAAAAAACGAGCGTCTTACAAATGCTAGGGGGTCTGCCAAATAAATGAGTTCTTTAAACAAAATTTGGATCAGTAGGCAGATAAAGTCGCAGTGAGTTTCTCTTTCCACCGATTTGCAAGGTATTTTTTTTTTTTTTGAGAGTGCTGGTACTCCGACTGGGAAGCGAGGTAAGAAATAATAATTTTTCGCAGACCATTAGACGGGATATTGGGATAGGGAGACATCCCTTATGATGGGTAATGTTTTAAATGTAATCATTCATGACCTGTATTTACTGGAAGATCTTTTTCAACAAACCCAACATGGACTTTTGATTTCTGTATGGATGCATTTTGGGCAAAATTGTTAGTAGGTATACCGTTTTTTTTGGTAAATTAAATAAAACCAAATATTTTAATAAATATTTAAAAAAAAAAACATTTTGCTATAACAAAAAAATACTGTTAAGTTAGGAATGATCTTACGACCTACCTTAGAAATTAATTTTTGTTATGGAATGTTTCGGAAATTAGTCCAATTTTTAGTTAGTCGATTTTATAATAAAAAAATAGGCATACCGTCATGTTAACCTCACATTTTGGTAGAAATCATTACAGCCGTTTTCGAACAATTCAAAGTAGTTTGAAAATATTATATGGGAAGTAGGTACCATTTATATTAACGTTAACGTTTAAAACAAAGACCCCCGAGCCCGAACTGTGGGGCCACAAGCTCTAAATCCGAATTTTGAATCAAATCCAGGTAGCTGTAGCGGAAAGTGGTCACCCTTCGTATACACCTTTTTGAATTTTTATTATTTAGTTAAAAATTAACTAACCTTTGTATGTAGTTAATGCATTTATATGTACTATATATATCGCAGCTTATAACAAAAAAGTATGAAACCATTATGTCAAAGATTTACAGAGTTATAGAAAATATTCTAGGATTAGATTTTTGTACGAATGCACCTCACCTGTGGGGTACTTTCGTACGAAATAGGATATTTAAAAAGTTTATTTAACTTGCTTAACAAATTGACTTAAAGTTCACTTAAAATCTTATTCCCATTTCGCTGGATACTTTAAATTCAATGCTTTTGCGTATTCACTGAGAAAACTATATGGGTACCAAACCCGAAAAATTGTTTCCTATACCCAATGTTGCTATAAGTGCAGATTTGTCTGCGTTTTGCAGATTTTCAACCGAGCTGCAGACTTTTGATAATCAGATTTCTCCATAAATCTGCACTTCTGATTTTGTTTGCATTTGAAAAAATATACTTTGGTCCTTAAAAAAACATATGTCAATATTTTTTGTACACTTGCTTTCGCTGTATGCTGTCATTTTCCTATTCAACTCTTTTTTGTTTGTATTGTTATTTAAATAAAAAAACATTTGGTGAAGTAATATCTTTCCATAGAAGTCTGCATTTCAGATTTCTTTTTTGTCATAACTGCAGATTTGTCCAAATATTTTTATAGCAACACTGCCTATACCCCTAACTTGGCAAACTTAACCATATCTTGGATGTCCATAGTTACCATACCATAGCTCTTTAAGGCGCGATTGTTAACCCTTAAATGCCCAAGGAAACCGATTTTGATGAAAAAAATATGCTATATGTAAAAGGAGACAAAAACAACAAATCTGTTTAAAAAAAAAAAACAAATTTATTTTTACGAAGTTATTAACAAAAAAGTGGTTGTATCTTTAAAGATACACTGGGCACTAACCCCCCACAGCTATTTTGAAAGAAAATGCATAGGATTTTTTTTTTTAGTTTATTAGATAGGCGGGTAATTGCTCATACATGTAAAGTAATTGAAATTAATGTAATTCCTTCACAACGGCACTTCTCGGAGCCATCTTACAAAAATATTGGCCGATGATTGGAGATCAGTTTGCCTTGAGAAGGTGCTTCAGGACCTGATCCTATGTAAATTCCTAACTTACTTATATCTGATCAGAGTCATCAGCTTTATTTTTGTCATTGAAGTGGATATATTGTCGATATATTTTTAAAATCTGTTATGTAATGCTAAAGTGAGAGAAGCATTTAGGCCGTTAGTCGGCCCATTGTGCGTAGCACTGATTTTTAGAGGTTACTGGCTACTCATGCAAACCATTTATTTCCGATAATTAAGCTAAGAATATTAGCAGCGCTTGTATAGCTCAGATCACTTAGATAATCGTTGAGGAAGCAGTTACCTAAGTAGGTTAGGTTAGGTTAGGTATGCGGGCTGGCGTGGAGTACTCCGTGCCACACTCAGGTCAACATTGACTCATTGTGATGCCCATGGGGAAAGGTTGTCCCTTACCCATTATAACCCTGTCTATAATGTATACAAACCATCCTGTGGATTTGACAAAGCACATTATCTTGTCTACTGGTGTGCTGGAGAGCTCATCTAGGTCGTGGAAGAAGTGTCTCCCTAGAAATCTGTGTCTATTGTGTTGGAGTCTTGGGCAGTGGCATAGGAAGTATGAGTTGTGTCCTCAACAGCTTCCTCATCGCCGCAGCCTCTACAAAGTCCATCTTCCGTCAAGCGTAATTTTTTCATGTAGTACCGTATAGAGTGTTGTGCCCCGTTAAGATTCCTTTAATTCATTAAAAGTTGGCCATAGCATTCTTGTCGTATAACAAGTTTCTAGTGCAGTCCATCTAGCGTTCGTCTCTCTTGTGGCTTTCCTTCTTCCTTCAAGCTTGAGTGAGCAATGCGGGATATTCACAGAGGGATCAGCTTGTTCTGATACAGCTGCCGAACCTAGTCTAGCAGACTAGCAGACACTATCAACACCGGAGGACCCATGCCTTGCCAATTCGTCTACTGCACAGTTACCTGGAATGTCACAGTGTCTCGGAAGCCAGTAAAGGTTGAGGTTGTTCTATCTAGCTATCGCGCTAATATGCAAGACAATTTTCCTTCCAATCATCAGCGCTGTCAAAACTAAAGTAATGCATTAATGATCTGACTTCTTTGTCAGTCATCTTCAGACATTTTAGTGAAAGCCTTAATTTATCTAAGACCAAATAGGAAAGAATGTGGAACAAAAAATGCATAAAAAAGTAGGTACATAATAAGGAACTATTTTCCGTTTAAATAACTATCCAAATTTCCCTTCTTTCCGGAACGAGAAAATGCATAAAACCAAATATATATTACAAATTTGTTGATGGGCTTTCAAATATAGGAATTATTCTTGAACAATCTGAAATTTTTAATATAATTATAATTTATATCTCATTTGTATTGTTGCACATGCACAATTGCACACCTTTAAACCCATGAATCTGCACTGATACACAATTAAAACAACTCATAAAACAATTAACTAACTTGCACTTCCTAATGATACAGAAGTAATCTAAATACAGAACAAATGCAGGTAGCCATAAGTAAAATTCAACCGATATCACGATATAGGCCGCAATGCCCAGTGTATCTTTAAAGATACAACCATTTACCGCTACATTATATGAGCCGATTATATCGTATGTGGATCAAATAACAGTATTTCACTTCATAATATATAGGTTCATCAGAATATATTTTTTCTGATCCAGCAGTGTCAACAAATATAAAATTATTAAATAAACAAAAAACTTTTTTTTTTAATTTGTGGAAAACTAAAAAAAGTCACAAATTTGGTTAAAAGTAAGTTTAATTTAAGAGTTACGGGTCCATTTATTTGACAGTGGATAGATTTTGAGTCAATAAAACAAAAATAGTAAGCAACAAGTAAATAAAGTCAAATCAAACACAGATATAATTTTTTTAGTGGCTGTATCTTTAAAGATACACTGGGCATTTAAGGGTTAACAAACTTAATTTGGGTAGGGTGTGAACATCGTTGATCAATGTCCTGTTAGCTGTTAGCAATGCTACGAGTATGCTTGTTTACAAGAGCCTTTTATCTACTACGTTACCTAGTCGTATGACAGCTCTTTGGTGTGCAGTTCTGCTTAGGGTAAGGTTGTTCTGGCTCGTAGAGTAAGTGAGAACTGAGTCGTTTCTAGGTATAACAACTGATACGAAGCTATGACAGCTCTGTGTTGGACTAACGAATCCTCTTTCTTCGTTTCTACTGCTATTAGTACCGAAGAAGTCGTGCTGTAGAGACGTGTTATTAATTTGACTAGGTAAGAGTTTTAATATTTTTTAAACTGGTCTTAAACTTTTTATGCATTTAAGAAAAAACGATAGGTACCTATTCATTCATTTCGATTTTTTTTTTTATATTTTTTATATTGCCTAGATAACTGTAAAGGCTACAACCGATAAAAACATTGCCATTTCCAATAAAACTTATAGAATGCGTAAAAAATTTTTAAAGAGGTCTATATAATTTTGTTTCATTAAAATCGATATTATTGATCTTTTGCTTGTAATTTTCGTAAATAAAATTTGAAGGGGAGCATTCGTACGCGTACGAATGTGCCCTCTATATTACTGTCTGAATGTACCCCAGGCTATGCACAAAATAAAAATTACAACTTTTTAATAAATTAAAATTTAGTAGGGAAATATTAGTAATTTAAACACAAAATAAACATTGTAAACATAAATTCGTCATCCCTATTTTGCAAGAAACGTAAAAAACTTACTCGCAATGCGATCGCGAACTTCGGTAAAAAAATTACTCACAGCGCAGCGCTCAGAAACACGTTACGCTTGTCAGCTATCATACCTTTTGCCCGACTGTCCCGAAGTTCGTTGAGCGAAATGCTACCTGGTATGTCTATGCACACGAGCAAACACGTGTTTTAGCGAAACTTAGTTTTTCTTTTATACTTACTGTACGAATGTGCCCCACGTACGAAGGGTGACCACTTTCCCCTATAGGCTGTAGGCCTCAGTAGCATACGGACAGCCACACAGACGGACAGAGTTGCGGGAAACATTTTTTTGAGTTCCTCTATCATCGTAATGTGAAAATTGATTAATATCCCGCAGGTCCGAAATTTTGTACAAATCGATATAATAAACGAGGGGTCTCAGGTTGGATCCCTAAAAAGAACAAATTATATACTAAATTTGCTTTTCCACTGGCAAATCTCTTGGGAACGTCTGACAAACATCCGAGAGTATAACTATATAGAAAGAGCTTTTCAATTAGCCGTGTGGACTGGGTATAAAATTGTAGATCCCCTTCATTCGTCCCAGAAATAAAAAAACTCACACAAAACGAATGGTTGAGAGAATCTAGGTCGGGGGTCCTTACGGACCTATCGCGCCAACTTATTATTTATTTAAAACTAGCGAACCCACTGCAGCGCCATCTGCCGGGCTGATTTGTGAATCTAAACCAACCAGGGCGCCACCCAAACGCATACCAAAAAAATTCATTCAAATCGGTCCAGCCGTTTAGGAGGAGTTCAGTGACATACACATACAGTAGCATTATATATATTGAGACATATTTCTCTTACTAAAGGTACGTATAGGAGAAAGTTGAAAATAAACTGCATGTAGGTATTCAACTCTTTCGTGGAATGTATTATATATTTTTGGCTTTGGCATACGGATTGCTAATATTACAACATCCTACAATCTACTGTTCTCAAATACTCTCCACTGTAATCTGTACTGTCACAACTGAGTTACTTGCACTTGGAGTAATGAGTAGAAAACTTTGTAGCTACCCTCAATATTGTCTATTGGGTTGCGGTTTGTTTTCGTCAGCGTTGACATTATAACCCGGATCACCTTCATACATATTATATAGGCCAAGACCGGAATCTGTGATTTTCTCGCAATAGCTGTCTAAATCAGATATGCATGAATGTGGACAACTTTAATTCAAACCTAACAAACCTCTGTTACAGCACAAAATCTCTTAGTAATACCCAAAGGATGATACTCGTATTACCGAGAATCCCTATTGAACTCCACCTCACCGCTCTCCAGGACCAGCCTTCAAAATTAAATTTAAAGTGTTTGCAATAAAATACATATCCAACTCAATTACCCAAAGCACATGTTAACCCAATATGCACATCAAGCACACCCCCAAAGACGCACCCACATTCTCAGCAATATCGAATTCATTGAAAGTGTTTCTCTTCGGGATTAGCTGGAATGGAAAACGAAATCAATTTTCACCTCCTTCGCCATCAATATTCCGAATATATAAATAATAACAGAAAAAAAAACTGTCATCTCTCGGCTAACAGCCCACCGCAACTCAAGCATCAATTCCGCCAAAACTTCGCCCTTGTAAAATTTACATTAACTCACCCGCACCTACTCACGCTCTCGAACGACCGATGCGTGAGTAAAAGCCTGTTATCCCAGAGACAACAAAGAAAGCCGCTGATGTGACTTAGGAATGCAGAAGAAAAAAGGAAAATCCCTATCCAACGATATCTAACTGAGAAATGAGACCAGCCCCCGGGGGTGTTGTTTCGCAATTCAACCCATGAATTTGGATCGGCAACAATAACATTTTCAACATTTTACAACTTTTAAATTTGTTTACGGTGATGCCCTCTGTGAGAAATAGTGACGTGAAGGCAAATTCTATAAAGTCCGCGTCTCTTATCATTGAAATTACATGTGCATTACCATACAGCCAAGTATCGCTCCTTAAATATTTGCAAACTTTTCAGACTAACGCTCAATACAAAGAACAACCATACAGTTACCGCAGCACAGTGAACCGAATAAAGGAAAATGGGGTACACACGATTCAAATTCAAAGTTGGTCTGAGCGTTGAGTAACTGGGCCAAGAAAAAGCTGAAACCATACTCAGTCAGTCTAACCCCTATCGCCCTGTGTGTTGTTGAAGTTATTGGTTTCGGAATTCAATGCCAGACTCCCGATTTTGTTTATTTATCCGACGACTTGGGAGGGGTATCTGCTTGTGTTTTTTTCTTCTTCTTTTTTCTTGCTATTACTCGAATGCCGATATAGAAAATTCATCCCATCACGCCTGTGGGTGGAATTTTTCATTGGATATTTGTTTGGCTCATCCCACCCTTCGCAGACTTTCATTCCGGTTCTTTCGGGTCCCTAATTCAACGGACTACTTTGAATATTTTATCTGCGCTAGAAAGAATTAGAGGATTCCTCTTTCGCTATTTTCCTTTTTCCATTCGAAATGATTGGAATATTTTGGAAATTATTTCTTCGGGTGGTAGGGATGAAAAATTCTTTTTCAACATTTTACCATGGCTTGGAGATTAGTTTGAGAAACTTCTAAGCTAACACTTGCTCAATATCGAAGAGGAACTGTGGTTGTTGTGTTGCATGTGCATGTTTCTCTGGTGCGTACACAAAGAGGAGCGATCGATAAAGTACGATAATGTATAATATGCTAATGGAGGAAGTCATAACTTTTGTCGGCGGTAAGTGTTGCTGATATGTTGGTTGTTGTGGGGTTGGCTTCGTGAATTTGGGAGGGTGGTAAATTGTTATTAAATGGAAATTTATTCCGACATGAGATGCGGCGGGTAATGTATGCTAATTGCTACAGTGAATGTAATATAAAGTTCTCGTAAAAGCGAACGAAATTAAATTATTATTTATTCTTGGCCGTAATCTTGCTTCAAAATTAAAACCGATTTAATACGTTACAAGTTTTTGGGTTTTGTTCAACTAAACAGATATTTGTTATTTATTTCAAAGTTCACTTTAAAGACGAGCTCATATTAAAGGCCAACCAAGTGCACCATTTCGGCAAGATTTCAATGATTCACGTTGGGATACACTTTTTAAACAATTGGGAATTAAAATTTAACTTTGGTTTAACATGGCTGTACCTATATTGATGGCTTTGAATTTGCTCAGTAGACTTTTGACGTTTGTCTAGCACAAAATGTTAAATAAATGAAATAATTACTTAATTGGCTCAACAGGTGCTTATTAAAACTGCAGGCCAAGCCTAAACAAAACCTCGTCTGTTTGAAGCTCTATTTTTGGGACGAATGGAAGAAGAGTTACCATATACCTACTCCCCTTAAAGAGGGACAGTCCCGCTTTAATGTACCAAATTTACCCCAAAATTCAAAGTACGAAAAAGGGTAATTACTGAAAAATGTATCGTTTTCCAATCTGCCTACCGCCAATGGAAGGGACATACCATTTATACGAATTTGTAATTTTATTGTTGCATTTAGAATGCTTAAGGCTACTGCAGACGTGCAGATACTGGCGCCTCTAAATGGGTACCTTAGACAGAATTTCACACCAAATGCTGGAAAAAAAAAGTCTTCGATCAAGGCAGTATAAATTCATTGCATTCATGTGGTGGACTTATTGCGACGAGTTGTTGTACAGCAATATCTTTAACTATCCACAAGATACTCAACTTCTCGGGGAGAGAAGGTAGTCCAACATTAAGCCAATGGGACCTCAGAAGTTTGAGGAAGTTAGTGCGAAACTCTTGAAGAAGATATTAAGAAGTAACATTATTACAGGGTTTGAGAAAATGCATAGCACTCGCGGAGAGATAATTAACACAAGGCAACGTCGCATACAGAATACAGATCTCAAAGGTCAAAAATGACACGGAGCAAAAAAAAATTATGTAAATAATGAGTACCTAGCGCAAGAAAAAGACACATTCGATTTAAAGAGTACTAATTTATTATTAAGATTAGGAGCGTTAAATAAATGACGAAGTCCAAAAAAAAAGAAAAAATTAAGAAAGCGGAAAAGAAAGGGAAGAATATAAAAAGACAGCGATCTTGTTTGTGTAGATATGTCAAAGTGGATTGTGGAACTGGATGTGTTCAATTAATATCTCGAATTACTTCCACAACAAAATACATGAAAAAAACCTCGACGTCCATAGAAGAGTCGAAAACGGGCAAAAAAAAAGACTTCCAAAAACGCATAAAAAACATATCCAAGCTATCTATACCTAGTTTAAAAATACGCGTCCAAGAAACACGTAAATAGAAGAGTATAAAAAAAGGATCAAATTTAAAAACGCCTCGAAAAACGTTTCAATTAGCAAGTGAACAAACGTGTTTAAAAAAGAGTCAAAACACCTACGGCTTCAAGAAATAAAAATAAATAAATAATAACGGGTGATTTTTTAGCTGGTTTGGTTTTGGCAACACTGGTTTTGACAGCTGACGTGTGTTTAGTACCTTGTGTCACTGTCAAACAGCTTCAGTTTGGTTTGCAATTTAACCATGGATCGTCTTACAAATGAACAACGCTTGCAAATTTTTGAATTTTACTATCAAAATTCGTGCTCGGTTCGAAATGTTCATCGCGCGCTGCTTCCATTTTATGATCGGCATTCTCGACCTTCTGAGCAGTCTATTCGGAAGATTGTGACCAAATTTCGCACCAAATTTACTTTGTTGGACATTAAACCACCAACACGTTTACGTACTGTGCGTAGTAAAGAAAATATTGCGGCCGTATCAGCTAGTGTGACAGAAGACCGCGAAATGTCGATTCGGCGCCGTTCCCAGCAGTTAGGCCTTTGTTACAGCACTACGTGGAAAATTTTGCGGAAGGATTTGGGCGTAAAGCCTTTGAAGATACAGCTGGTGCAAGAACTAAAGCCAGCCGACCTACCACAACGCCGAATTTTTGGTGAATGGGCTCTTGGAAAGCTGGCCGAGGATCCGCTTTTTTATCGAAAAATTGTGTTCAGCGATGAGGCTCATTTCTGGTTGAATGGGTACGTAAATAAGCAAAATTGCCGCATTTGTAGTGAAGATCAGCCAGAAGCATAGCAACAGCTACCAATGCATCCCGAAAAAGCCACTGTTTGGTGCGGTTTATGGGCCGGCGGCATTATTGGGCCATATTTCTTCAAAGATGATGCGAATCGCAGCGTTACTGTCAATGGTGAACGCTACCGAGCGATGATAACAAACTTTTTTTTGCCCGAAATGGAAGTTCTTGACTTGCATGATATGTGGTTTCAACAATACGGTGCCACATGCCACACAGCACGCGAAACAATGCTGCAATTGCGAGGCGAGTTTGGTGAACAGTTAATTTCACGTGCGATTTGACACCATTAGATTATTTTTTGTGGGGGTATGTCAAGGCTAATGTGTATAGGGACAAGCCCGCTTCAATTGACGCACTGGAAGCCAACATCCATGCATTCATTCGTGAGATACCGGCCGATATGTGTGAAAGAGTATGCCAAAATTGGACTCAGCGGATGGGCTACCTGAGACGCAGCCGCGGTCAACATTTGCATGAAATTATCTTTAAACATTAAATTGCAAGGTTCAAACTATCGGTTCAAATAAATATTTCATTCATTTTTTCGAATTTTTTGTGTGTTTTTTTTTTTAAAAGTTCTAAGCCTCTTAAAAAATCACCCGATAGTTGGTGAAACGGGTCCGTGGGGACCCTAGGCCTAGCTTGTCACAACCCTGAGTTGGAATTTGGGTTTTTGCGGGATTCGAACCTGGGAGCCCTCGCTTAGTAGTCCAAAACACTAACCACTTAGCCACTGCGCCTACATATTTAAAAAGAATAAAACTGCGTCCGAATCGGCCAATCGAATAGATGGATTCAAAACACTCGTTCAAAAAACACGAACAAAAACACGTACTAAAAAGATTAACCAACGCACTGGAAAAGAGCTCCAAAACGGTTTTAAAAACAAACCAAAAAAGCGTCAGGAAACCTCCTAAAATGTAGGTACACTCAAATTTTACATATTAATAAATATCCACTTTCATGTTCTACAGTCAGTTGAGAAGGATTCGACCTGAAGCACTACTCCCCATCCAACTTACACCTTACCCAAACAAAGGAGTCTGTTTTCTGCGTCCCAGTTAACAAAGTCTGCGTAGTATAAAACGCACTTGATAACTTCACATTACAAAAGTCTTTAATGAGCTTTACCCACAAGTATGTAGGTGTACTTTGAAAAGTCTTAAATCGAATTACTCTTATTGAACGAATACCTGCAGTATACTAAATACTAGTGCTCAGAGCCTCCTCCCAACTTTACCTTCCAAGCAGTTCTGCAAAGAACGTCGAATCGACTTAGAACTGGTATTAAAGCCCTAATGCAATACCCTTTTCACATCGATCCAATTGAGTGGCACACCATTATGCTGACAGGTGATTAGAGTAACGCAAAAAGTCATGGTCGCATAGCGATAAATATGGCAATAATTGATATAGTAAGGCTCCTTGAACAAACTGAAATAAATCGGAAATTTTGGAACACCTACCTTGACAACCAAATTGGTTGGTACATTCAGCGCAGTCAATTTGTATCCACTCAATAAATTTGATTTCCGAAATTGAATTTGCCATCTAGCTATACCTATCGGTGCCCATGATATCGGGATCTTGATACATGTACAAACGATGCAATGAAATCTCAATCGTTGACATCGAAGGAAATTGAATTTACTCCGTGAAAGTATTTGCTGGGTGATACGGGGAGAATTTTTTTTTTTTGTAAGAAACGCAATTACAGTGAGCATTGGTGGCGCTGAACTTGCTTATCTATACTGGCGGTGGTACCTAGTACATACAGACAGTAAACAACATCGTGGGATTTGTGTTTGTATGCATGGTGGGGTTTTGTTGATGGGAATTGATGCAAGTATCCTATGCACATGAGGTTTTTGTTTTGTTTTTTGTGCACCTACCTTAAGGATATACGAGTATCTTCTGAGTCAAATCGTAGAATACTGCCAATGCAAACTCAACTGTAAGCCGTTCTTTACCTCACGGTTAAAAAATCTGCGTTACTTTTAATATTTTTGGGGTTATAACGGGTGATTTTTTAAGAGGTTTAGAACTTTTTTTTAAAAAAATACACAAAAAATTCGAAAAAATGAATGAAATATTTATTTGAATCGATAGTTTGGACCTTGCAATTTAAAGATAATTTCATGCAAATGTTGACCGCGGCTGCGTCTCAGGTAGCCCATTCGCTGAGTCCAATTTTGGCATACTCTTTCACACATATCGGCCGGTATCTCACGAATGAATGCATGGATGTTGGCTTCCAGTGCGTCAATCGAAGCGGGCTTGTCCCTATACACATTAGCCTTGACATACCCCCACAAAAAATAATCTAATGGTGTCAAATCGCACGATCTAGGCGGCCAATTGACCGGCCCGAAACGTGAAATTAACTGTTCACCAAACTCGCCTCGCAATTGCGCCATTGTTTCGCGTGCTGTGTGGCATGAGGCACCGTCTTGTTGAAACCACATATCATGCAAGTCAAGAACTTCCATTTCGGGCAAAAAAAAGTTTGTTATCATCGCTCGGTAGCGTTCACCATTGACAGTAACGCTGCGATTCGCATCATCTTTGAAGAAATATGGCCCAATAATGCCGCCGGCCCATAAACCGCACCAAACAGTGGCTTTTTCGGGATGCATTGGTAGCTGTTGCAATGCTTCTGGCTGATCTTCACTCCAAATGCGGCAATTTTGCTTATTTACGTACCCATTCAACCAAAAATGAGCCTCATCGCTGAACACAATTTTTCGATAAAAAAGCGGATCCTCGGCCAGCGAACCGAGCACGAATTTTGATAGTAAAATTCAATAATTTGCAAGCGTTGTTCATTTGTAAGACGATCCATGGTTAAATTGCAAACCAAACTGAAGCTGTTTGACAGTGACACAAGGTACTAAACACACGTCAGCTGTCAAAACCAGTGTTGCCAAAACCAAACCAGCTAAAAAATCACCCGTTATATAAGTCCACACCGGAAAAATATTAAAATTTAATATTTTGCATATATTCAAATTAAACAACTAGGTAATACAAGATTTATTAATATTAAGTAATGCCTGGTATTACAAAATATGTCGGAAATATTAAATTTTTGTATAATTGGGGACGGGTTTTAATGCAAAACTATTTAAATTAAACCCTTATTTATATTGATAAGAACGAATTTCAATACATTTGTATTCGAATTCAATAAACTGCAGATTAAAATTGAATACTTTAACCTCAAATGCAATGCTTCCATAACTCATAGAATATTAAATTAGAATACAATCTTATTATAGTTAAAACTTCTTCAGATTTGATTTAAATATCAATGGGATACATTTCAACACCAAAAATATTTTATTCTAATACTTATTGTTATTGGCTTTAAATATTACAATACATATACAAAATTGTCAAGTGTAGGCTTGATTCCCATTGAAAATAATCCTTTAAAGTGCCGCTGTGCTTCTTTTAGTGGGCCTATTTTTCTAGACCTTTAAATGAAGAAGAACTAATTAATGCTCTAATTATCTTATTAATTATTCAGTAAATTACTTACTTTTTGGAAAGTAATAGCTATATTTCTGAGGCAATGACCTGGAACCCACTGGGAACATCTTTGGCGCTTCACAACTTAAAGACAAAAGGCAAATTTATAATAACCTCTTACAAGAATATTTTGAATTTAAATCTACTTAATTGTAAGAATAATATTCTCATTCGATATTAATGTAATTCCCTTTTCAATAATAACTTTCACTCGTTTGTTTATTTTTCAAGCATTTTTCTTTTACAAACACTTTATCCAAATGATTCACTTCATTGAATAGCACGCGCAAACTAACTCTAAATTCTTAACCAAACGAAAAAGTAGTATACATTTGGATTCAAAAGTAATGCCGATATATTTAAATCTAATCATTTTGGTTCAGATCCTGTATTAAAACCAAATACAAATGTACTAAAGTTGATGGCTTTAATGATTTCGTATTAAAATGTAATCGGAATAGATCTTATATTTCACGTCTACTATAGCTTAATTGTAATAAATTCTTGATTGAAATATTATTTCAATATAGACCGGATTAGATTGCAGAGCAAAAATATTGGATTTCAATCTTTCGGGATTAAAATTCAGAAAATTCGTATTGAAATGAGCATGAGAACAAATTATTATATTTGAACACAAGAAAATTACAGAAAAAGTTTAATAAATTTGATATATTAAAAACAAATTTTTCTTGTATTGCATAGACCTGTAATACTGCGGAGGTATTAAAAAACGCCCCCATATTTTTAACCGTGGTGAGCGTGTGAGTGATTTAGATTTGACGCCGACAATAATTTTTAAATGTTCCTTTGGGCCGACAGTATAATTGAAGAATCTGTTTTTGCTTGAGATAACCAAATTTTTGTTGCAGGTTCTGAATTCTCCATCTACATCTTTTTGAGAAAGAGAAGAAAGCCGCAGTTGGGCAAACTTCCAAAGGCCGGGACAGGGGACCTGCAATTTTATGCCGAGGCCATCCGGCGGAATTGTTTAACTCTTTCATGACAGCTATATTCTCGAATGTTTATCAGACGTTCGCTAGAAGTAGCTCAGCGAAATAAAACCTTATGATGCGATTTGTGTGTGTTTTTCCGGAAATCAAACCAGAAACCCCTCGCTCAGTAGCCTACCCCGCTAACCGTTAAGTCATTGTGCCAACTAAATAAGTGTTGATCGAATAGTGACGTGACACTGATTTGTGTACCAGGACACATAGGGATCGAAGGCAAAAAAAAGGCGGACTACCTTACCAATCAAAGGTCAACTGAAAAAATTAACCATTCTCTTCAGTTGGTAAATGAATGGTGGCCAATCTGCTCCACTGTCAAACAAAGTTCTTATCGTGATCCGAGGAACATTAAAATGGTAGTAGAGTCATCTACGCATTTAGTTCGTTCACATGTTTTCCTTCTATTGATGAACAACCACTTGTTCAATCGCATAGACAAGAATTTTTTGGTTTGCCGAACATATTGTATTCAGGTGGCTCTGATTCGTATTGTTATAAAAATTTATAGATATACATTTCTTGATATTGACTGGAAAACATAAAATTCAAACTAACGTCAATTACATTCGGAGGTGGGTCTCAATTTCTATAAATATACGCGGGGCATTGGTACCTCCAAAATTCATTGTACGATAATATAGAGAAAAACTGAGTTTGCTATTAAGTTATAAATGACCACATTACCTTAGAAATTAATTTTTGTTACAATCGTATAGACCGTTTTAGAGATATTATGTCGAAATTTCAAAAGTACAGTTGTTGCATTGGTAACCTCATCTACTTAAGCTTAAATATCAATTTTGGTTGAAATTGTTGGAGCCGTTTTCGATCAAATCAAACTGGTACGAAAATTTTATATGGGAAGTACCATTAATATTGAGGTTACCTTGCAAAAAAAAGGAAGGACGGACAGACAGACAGACCGGACAGAATTTTGCGACCCACTTTTTTGAGTTCCTCTATCATCGTAATATCAGAATTGATTAATATCTCGAGTTCGAAATTTTGTAGGAAAACAATACCTATCTTTCTCTTACTACGTAATGGAGAAAGTTAAAAAAGATGATGGGCTTTGGAACATTTTTTAAAGTTTTTTTTACCCCCTTTTTGAAGCGTTTTACGTGCATTTTTTTAAGCATTTTTGACACAATATTGTCGCATTTTGCCGCGATTTTTGAGGTTGAGTTTTTGTTGTATTTGCAAACACGTTTTTGACGAGTTTCGCGAAATGTTTTTGATGTATTTTTTGACCACATTTTTTAAGTACAAATATCTACTCCCGTTCTAATTGCTATCCTTCTGCTTCTGCTGTTGCGTTTTTTTGATGGGATTTTGTTGTATTTGTTTCAAGCCTTTTCAAACTCGCAATAAGGAACCACGTAGTCCCCATATCAAATGAAGATAACACAAGTGATTAAAATGAAACAAGCGGAACATCATAAAGCAAGTGACATCATCAGAACCGTTTAGCAAACGATCAATGAACTGACAGGTAGCCGTTGCTTAAGAATGTTTGCAAAATACATAGACTGTTCGCTGCGGCGCAGGGTCATAAGTCCACAGGCCAAAAGTCCACAATGGACTTTTTACCCAAAAGTTCACACAAAATTCTTGTGAATTTTTGACTCACTGATAGTGGTCTTATGGCTCACGGATGAAGAAGGTGAAGAAGAGCACAACGAGCTTGAAAGCGAAGCTAAAAATTCTAGTAATGACCTCATTTGTGGTGTTTGCCTCCAAAACCCACAAGACACACTTCTCCAGCATTGCAATCATTTTAAGATTGCGCTTTCAAACTATGAATTCTGTATGGGGGGGCATGCTGCCCCCCTGCAACCTCCTGCTTAGGTTTACTGATGGATTACGGGCTGGGTGCAAGGTTCTTCTTATTACTCAAATTTTGTTGGCGTTATTGCACTTTGTGGGAGTGAAATAAGACCAACTCACTACACTATTTAAGAGCGAAATAAGGTGCATTTTTAGAAGTTCTTATTTCACAATTGATTTGTCGACTTATAACCCACATAGATGGGTCAAAAGTCCATTGTGGACTTTTGGCCTGTGGACTTATGACCCTGCGCCGTTCGCTGCTTGCTTCGGTAGCGGATCACCTCTTCAAAGTGGAATAAACCTTTAACTAAAATGTTGAGGCAAATATTCGCCACTAATACGAGTACCTATGTAAGCGGAGCTTCCAGTAAAAGCGATATCACTTCCGCTTTTTGGGTTCCTAATGGTGTCAAGGCGTTCGGCCTTGGATGTTTTGTGGAAAAATCTTGGTTGGATCTCAACTTAGGGCGAGATAAAGTCGTCGCAATTTCGACAGCAAAACTGAGACTCGATTGAGTCAGCAGCGGATCTTCTCGGAAAAGCCAACACTACACTTATCCTTTTTCCTTTATCATATAATTCATCGAGTTCGAAGATGTGGCTGAAAGCAATATCTTTCTCCTAACTGTGGAGGAAACACAATATACAGGTTAATATGTGAGAAAAAACTGACAAATCCTGGCGATCGGGCTTCCTTTCCATCCACACCTTAACCACAGCAAACACAGCACTTAACAAGACTGCTTTCCTTATACATGCTCTTAAATCGAAAAGATTGGATGTGTATACCAACATATTGTTGACCGAGAAATTTATATCGAATTCACTTAAAGTTGCATACCAATTTGAAAACAATGACCGACATGTGGAAAGAGCACCACTCGTTTAGTACAAGAGTACCTGTACAATTCGGTGCCTCGTTTCGCCAGCTCACCATGGACATAGCTCACTCCTCTTGAATTGGAATAATCAACCTTGTTTCAAGAAGCATAAACGACCGGCTTTCACAACCTAAACAGTTGAAATTAAATTTGATTGCACAAGAACACCGGAGAGCAAGCAAATCTTTCTCAACTTCTAATAGACTCTTTTAATCCGAACACAATCCACAGCAATCGCATCATACCATTCGGTGTATACTATTGTTTCAAGATAGCAACCACTTCCCGTACATTCCCCTGCCGAGTCTCCTGATGGGCCCACACTGAGTACAAAGGCAGCTGTACAAAGTACAAGTATTCCGTATCCGCATATACCTATATACCAGTGTATATATACAATCCGAATTGGAATGAAGCACAGAAGCCATTTGGAGGCAGTCGTTAGAATAATTGTTGTTACCCATAAAGACAATTCTCTCGTGGATAAAGCAAATTAAAATTTTTCATTTGCTTTGCGCCCAAACAAACCTCTACCGACGCACGTCGACTTCTGTTTAAAGTCGAAGCATTTACTTGACCGATGTACAGATACCTACTAAGTACCAGAGAAACCAACACAAGCAAAGATGGAACACACCAACACGGTAGAAACAATGCAGTTTGCATTTGAAAAGTTTTAAATTCTTGAATCGGTTTTAGCAGAAAACCCCAACAAGGACCCTACTGCTTTGATGTGTACGAGTACAAGCATTTTCCACTTGTGCTACGTACTGTTGCTTGAACACTCACGTTCGGTCGATCTATAGGTGTACGGAAGAGGGAGAGCGTGTGTAGTGTAGCCATTCTCCCAAGGTGGGATATACTATGATGCCGATCCGTTTTTATTTTTGTAGGTTGTTTGTTGCTCTCGACTGTACAACTAGTCTTTGCCATGTTGACTTAACGATGCTGATGTGTAAATTGTTTGCCATAAAAAATACTATCTTGCATTTCCCCTTCACAGAATTGATGTTGCACTCGTGTCAGGAAAGGAGAATGCCGGCATCAACTCAACTATGAGGATGGTTGGTGCTGGGTTTCCGCCAAGAAAAAGAACACAACAATTTGGGCCGACCTTCCGGATATGGTTGCTTGATGTTTGAGCATTTTACGGAACCAACAGAAAGCACTTTGCAGTGCAAACGTTGTTCTTAGATGGCACATACATACTACGCGAGCAGGACTTGTTTTTTTTTTTTTTTATTCTGTGCTCCAGTGCTCCACTCTTCCATCAAATCCCTGATGCATGACGCTTGTGTGTGTCTTCTTGTGAAGTGTGAAAGACTTGCGTTTATCTTTTTGATATACCAATGTTTTGCTGTTGTTGGATGCATTTCCGACAGGTAACGATATTGCATATGCCATCAAGATGAATGAAGTGGATTGCTCTTCCACGTGATAGCTGATAGGTGAAAGGTGCTGAGTGCTGCATCCTTGAGCGATCTCTCGGTTTCACCTGGCTCACATGAACACCCATGTTACTGGAACTCTGCTATATGTAATTTTGGGATGCTGCTATAAAAGTTTGCGTTCGCATAAATATAATCGCAATATTTAGTTCCGCTCTTAATCGGTTCAATCGAAGTGTGGTTCGAATTTAGGTGTTGGGAAATAGTCTCTCTGGAGGTGGAACTCTAAAATTACCAGCATTGAAAGAAAATTCAGAAGAAGTGACAAACGTTTGATGTGCATGAACCAAAATTACCCGGGCTACCTTGTAAAACCTCACGCAAAGTCTTTATATTTTGCATAAATCGTCGACTCAAGAGGGTGGTTTCACGCAGAAGAAAATATGCGCCGCCAATCGGTTGTAGTTCACGACAGATGGATAGTACTCGAACAATTCTCGCCAGTACTTTCACGTGCATTTGAAGTACACATAAACGTTGAATCATGCACCAGCTTGGAATCGATTAAATATATTTGCAAATATGTCAATGAGGGAAGCGACCAGGCTACATTTGGTATACAGAGTACTCAGTGTGATGAGGTCCGGTCGCTACATTAGTAGGTACCTCGGAAGCGTTGTATGGCGGATACTGAGTTTCCCCATTTAGCAAATGCTCAGAGAAAGTATTTCAGTCCTCAAAATGTTAGGGAACGGCTAGAGAATCCACGACAGACGACACTTTTCGCATTTTTTCAGCTTTGCCAGAAAGACAATTTTGCAAGAACTCTGTTTTTCCTTCTACACGTATGACAACCAAAGAGGTTTATTTAATCGACACCGACGCGGTCAGCCAGTGCAATGATTTCCCGGTATTTTCAAGGATTACGCGTTGGGAAGGGTATATACCGTCCATCCAAGCAATAGCGAATGCTTTAACTTCCGACTTTTATTACTAACAGTCCGCGGTGCTACATTCTTCGCATTTTTGAAAATAGATGACAAGCAACAGATGAGCAAATCGTCAACTGTTGATTTCAAAATGTTGTTCTGTCAATTGGTTGTAATCCTCTAAATTACAGCGATTCTGCTATGGCTACCATTGTGAATAGTACCTACCATCAATATATGAGAGAGTATTAGAAAGCGTTAACCTGGAGCAAAGTGAAACGATCTTTTTAGACTCCACCGGAGGATCAGGCAAAACTTTTCCATCAACTTTACTTCTGGCCGAGGTGAGAAGGCAAAGGAAAATAGCTCTTGCTGTAGCATCATCGGCAATAGCTGCTTCTCTACTTCCTGGTGGCAAAAACCGCGCTCACGATGTTTAAAATACCTACAGTTTTACGGAGCAGCGAAACGTTTTCACACTGCCGCGTAACAGAGACATTGCAAAGGTCTTACGAGAGTGTTTTTTTATTTGTATGGGATGAATGCACGATTGAGCACAAAAAAAGCCATAGAATGCGTAGAAGCTAAAGAACCCGTCATCCGTCAATAGAACCCAGCGAGATATTCGAAGGGACAACAGTATTATATGGAGGAGGTATCACGGTGCTATTTTTTCTGGTGATTTCCGTCAAATCCTGCCAAACTTATGTAAATTCTTGAATAGCAATACAATGGTACCTAGTTTTTGTTTTCACAAAAGTGTCGAGTGAGCACACGGAATGGAGCCTTCCTGTCCTAAGGCCGCATTTCTACAAATATAACTCAGAAGGCAAATGTGTAATGGACCTTTGTCCAGAGTATGCAAACATCCTCAACATCATAGTCCTGCCGCTGCCATATTGCACTAGATGATTGGAGTAGGTATAGTTCGGACAATGAGTTCAGAAATTTTTTTTTTTCAAGTTTTATTTTATTTATTTGCAGCTGAATTTAACAAACATTGAGTTTTTGTTTATTTCTGTTAATAATGTTGATGTCGTAAATGCAGAGTACCACTCCATTTCTGGGAACTACTTTACCCCTCTACAGGTGTCATAGTCTAAGGTACAACTGGTGTATCTGGTACAGTTGGTACAGTTGGTACAGTTGGTGTATCAGGTACAGTTGGTGCTGGTGTAGTTGGTGGTAGTGTAGTCGGTGGTAGTGTAGTCGGTGCTGGTGTTGTTGTTGTTCCGCATGGTCTACCACCACGAGAACGTGAATTTCTCGATCTGAAGCGCTGAGCCTCTGATTCTTGAATAATCACAAGAAGGCCAACAATGCACAACAATATAACAGTTTTTGACACCATCTTAGTTAACGTATAAGAGTCCCAATTCGGAATTGATCTATCTCGGAGATGGTTGTTCTTTATATAGCAAAACTAGAAAATTTGTTTCATGTAATCTACATAACTCTGTGTATTTTAACCCAATTGAATAAATAGCCAAACTTGAATTTCCGCAAAAAAAAAAAAAAAAAACAAAGCAGTCAATGAAGGGCTGGCCACCTGAATACATAGATAAGCATTTGATACAACATAATAAGCCCAAATAATACGTGGATGTGGAATTGTTTAGTTTTACTTAGTCAGCCTATGACGTATTTATACCTACCTACACGTTGAACGTGGGGATCGGTGCGATCTTCGCATTTGTTTCCTCAAGTTGAAAGTTGAATAACAAAAAAATATTTCAGTGAAGACAAATTTGATAGTATTTGTTTTTGAACTTTGGCAAATCGTTGCGAAGGAACTAAAGATGCTAATTCTGAAGTCGGAGGTTGCATTTTATGAAGACCTCGTAAAGGGATAGAGTTACTAAGTATACAACACTCATGCTTCCAAGTTCCAACTCACCTTTCCACAAATCAAATAAGCGGCGTTTTGCAAACTCAGTATCTGCTGAAAAGTGGGGACATTCTTTTCATTTATCGTCTTCTCTCCGGCTCCGTCGTGTGCGAGCCTAAATGTTATTTTTAGCTTGTATTAAGCCAGCTATATGGGGGTTCTGCCCAGACTTAAATTAATTTAAATTAAAATTAAATTTATGTGGAGCCCCTTTTTTCGGCTCGGGGTCCTTTTCAAAATGCTGCATAACGATCTGTGGAAAATAGCAAAGCACATCAAAGACGTAGATTGATTGCTGACCAGTGTCGCAATTCCCACAGCTGACTATCAAGACCAAAAGAGGCAACATATTCCTAACTTAAACCTGACTTAAACTCTAAGTTCCTAAGTGCATTGCAAGACCCGCACATGAACAGCTTTAAATTCATTCCTGTTGATAATCGAAACAGTTACAGTTACGGAACAGATTAAGATGCTGAAAATGTGGGCAGAATATTGATAATCCAAAATATAGTTTGAGGTATAGAGTAACTTGCTGATTTAGAATCACGGATTTTCACTTAAAACATATAATCTTCTTAGAAAAGAGAATGTATTTGGCCCAATCCGGTGCTACATGTACAAAAGAGTGGTAAAAATAGCCCTTTCTTATTATCAGCCATGATCTATATAAATAGATCATCGATTTACATGCACTAACATAATTATCCTGCCCCGAATAGCACACTTGGGTTTTAACATGGTATATGCAACTCTAATACAACTATCAAGTTATTTCCTAAGTATTGCAAGAACATTGTCACATCCCACATTGTAACCAAAATAGCCGCATTTCCCCTCATATTTTGCAACAAGTTTGTAGTATTTGTGTTTTACTTAGGTTATTCTTTGTTAAATGATAGTTTTCATTACGTTGTTTCAACGAAAACATGTTGCATTTAATATAACCATTAAGTTACTTTTGAGTTGTTCTGTTGTTTATGTAACAACTCAATGTTACCACCAAAATGATTTAAACGATTCTGCAACAAAATTAGGAGAAGCGTGCTAGTTACATTCAGTTTAAGAAATGTTTCTGTAAACATTGCAGAAGTTTTAAATAAGTTGTTATTATAATCCTTTTTGATTTGCACATGTGGAGAAACAAATTATGAAGTAAAGGTAAATGTATGCGATCTGAAAGGTATTAGGTTGTAGGTATATAAAATATGTTATTGTAAGTTCGAATTTGCGGTGATTTCTCACCAAAATCTTACAACGCATACTATTTTTGTCATGAACATTAATGTTTTGGGTCCGCAAAATTCACGCGCCTCCAAAAAATTGTTAAATAGAAGAAACGTTTGAAAATCAGAATATATAACAATTTGTATTTAAGCTTCAAAATCCCATAAAACTTCCAGAAACGAATTTTTATATACGTTGTTTATCACTTTCTATACAAATTTATTGTAGAAACTATGTAAAGTATTGCGAAAATTGAAATGTATTTTTCACATCTTAAAACATATGGTTAACCATGTATAAAAGATGGTGGAAAATATGTCGGTTGTTACATGAAACATCATTAAAACATGAATCATAATATTATAACAAAATTTTCATTGAAATGCTATTGAAATTAAGTTACAACAAAATAGCAACTGAATGTTCGAAACTGTTATTTCAACATTAATGGGATGTGACAACAACAAATAAGCGAATATTTCATTCGGTTATCAATAATCAGTGCTGCCGCCTAAATAACAAATTTGTTTTGATTTTTAGCTTCTTTGTATTATGAAATATACATCTCACATATAATCTAAATGGAGTGTGCTCTGCAAAATATATGTGAAGAACTAGATCTTATGTTATTGCTGCTATGTGCTTTTTGGATCAGATCTATTAATTCAAAAAGCACTGCTTAGTACGATAGCTTTACTACAGAAAATTGTCTTCATCCCGATTGAATTCATATTTTGCTACAATATCGGAGATTTTCAGAAATTTCAAAATCAGTGCAATAATTTTGTATTTTTTGTTTTATTTTGAAGACAAATAAATGAATTTAAGTGCAATAGCCAAGATTTATATAATTCATTTTGTAAAAATCAGCATGCTCAAACTGCTATAAAATAAAGAAAATATTTCTGTTGGCTGGCACGTTGTAGTCGAAAAATTCGATAGACATAAAATAAGATGTTGTCACTACCTATATGAGTACAAAATCCTCCGGCAACCCTGAAAGCAAGAAAGATTCCTGTATCTCAATTTCACTAACAATGTAACATAAACACTATCATAACACTATTATCACTGAAAACGATCTAAAACATTTTTATAACTAACGTTTCTCTTTGTCGTAAATGTCATAAAATATTCTAGTTGGAGCAATATACTTATAAAATTGCAATAACGTGTTGAAACTGAATAAGTATTTATCTGACATTTTAGGTTTTTTTCAAAACATTAAATCAACATTATTATAACATCATGATAATTGAAAACAAGCTTCAATAGCATTATAACTTCTTTATAACTTGCTTTGATTTGGTCGAACACATTGTAGCCACCGTTGCCAAACATTTTCAGAAGATTATTTTAGAAATGTTCGGCGTTGATTTTTGTAGTTTTTGTTTTTCCTTATTACTAAACTTCAGCCTTTCAGCTTTAACAAATACCTTCGATAAATGCAAAATTTTTACTATACAATGCTTTTTTTCCTATAATTTGCATATTAGATTGTGAACTTTGGAACTTCATCCGAGAAAAAATTGAATATAAGATATACCTTACCAGGGAAAATATATAGCACGGCTATGTGACAATTATTGTAATAAATTATTAACCTCGTCTGTTACGTGTCTTTATCGAGTTGAGCACAACGTAAACAATATTTTTCTCAAAAATCTGAGTCACATTAAACTTTTTAACTTACATTTGATTGCGGACTTACATTTTTAGTTTTTAAATGATAAAACTACAAATCAAAACTTTTCGAAGATAAAAATTATGATTTAATTTTAAGACATGTTTTTTAATAGCGAATCGTTTGCTTGAACGCCGATTTTACATTCGGGGTTTTATCTTCTTTTTGTGCATTGAAGAATATAGAATTATTGCGGGAAGATGATTTGGCAACGCTGATTACAACTGCCTGATGTAGTGGGGTATGTTAAGTTATAATGAAGTTAAAATATTAGGGATTTTTACATATTAAAAACTTTTCGTCTTTTGGTCTTAATTAAGTTACTTCGTTGTTAAGATTCTGCTATACAAAAGTTTCAATGACTTTTTAGTTAAAAGTACCCAAAATGAAACTTTACCAAACGTAACTGTAATATATTACCAACTATTTCAAAACTCTAACTTACGAACTTTTGTAAAACAATTTTCAAACATCTCCCCCTTTTTGTGAACAGAATTAAAACTTAAAAAAACGTGTTTACAACATTTCGAATGACAAAGTTATAAATAGTAACACGATAACATGAATAAAACTGATATAGAACGATTGTGTTATAGATTACTTAAATATAACAGAAATGCAATCGAAGTTTTGTTGCAAATCGCAATCTGTGCTATTCGGGGCTTCTCATCGAGATCATGAACCATGGTCTGAAAATCATTTCTACTATTGCTCGCTGCTCTGTTTGGCGCTGTTTGTTTCATTATTGAATGTTGGTGTGCCTGCAAACGATACTCTTCAATAAGTATTTTTTCACATCCAATAAATTTCCCGTCCTTCGAGATTTTGCTTTTTAATTTTGTAAAGGTTTGACAAGACCATCAAAATATTCCATAATTTTTTTAAGTGAATGTGTCATAAACATTTATTTACCAAAAAAATGTTTATGAAATGTTTCGCAGTTCGAACTTGTTTCACAAGTTTCCCGGCAGAAAAGTGAGAGTTGTTTTTACATAAAGTACAAATTTTCAGAAAATCTTGGAATAGATATCTAATGAAAAATGTAAACTAGGCTGCATAAATTATTTTCAAAACTAATTATTGGGAAAAATATTTTTTCTTATTACAAAATAGCTATTGCAGAAAAATGTAACTGCAACTGTTTTCGCCGAGTTTTTTTTGGACAAATAGCTTTACATTTATGTGAAGTGACGATTTTATTTCAACAATTAAAGGTATTTTGTGTGTGTGCAGAGAAAAAACTATGGTATTATTATGAAAAGTATAATGCTTTGTCTAAGAATTCCAGACGTGTGAAATTGCGGTTATCATTATATTTCGAACTGATTTTAAACACTTTAAATTAGATCTTAAAAAAACTCGCACCTTCAAACATAAAAATTATTAATTTGATTCATATGGCAACACCCCCGACAAGCAACTGAAATGTCACATCATATTGTTACGTCACGTTGTACAGAATGGCCGCGTTCCACTGTCCGCTAGTCTTCTAGTACAAAATATCCCAGATGAAGGAACGCTCGGGCAGCGGCAGCGGCAAAGTGACATTTGACTTGTTTGCATGAAAAACATATGACTTTCTTTCATAAATAATTTCGTGTCGCATAATTATTTCCACACTACATTTAAAAAGAAATGGTACATGTTATAGAAACCATAATAATATCGGAATTGTTAACAACCGAAGCCAAGTACCTGGGAGTGATATTCACCTCCAAACTTAACTGGAAACGAAATACTGAAGAAAGAATGAAGAAAGGACTTAATGCCTTTTATGCATGTAGGAAAACCTTTGGGAAAAACTGGGGCTTGCAACCGAACATTGTGCACTGGCTCTGTAGTTTGGTGGGAGGCGGTTAAAACCAAATCCCATCTTAAGAACCTGAACAAGGTGCAGAGAATTGCTTGTTTGGGAATAACAGGCGCAATTAAATCCACACCACAATTGGGTCTGGAAACGCTATTGAACCTGCAACCCATTGAGCTATTCACTATGAACGTGGCAGCCAGATCCGCTCTCAGATTAAGAGAGAACAAAACTTGGAAGCCTGGTTACTGCGGACACTCAAGCATACTTGAAATCTTCGTTCGGAAGGGACTCATGTCACTCACCGATTACGATACACCCAGATATGACTTCGAGAAAAACTTTAGAATCACTATACCCAAAAGGCAGGACTGGAAGTCACCCAGTACCATCATTAAAGGTATAGCCGTCTATACGGATGGTTCAAAAACAGAAAATGGAACAGGAGCCGGCATATTCTCAGAAAGGCTTGCTATTAGCCAGTCGTACCGACTGACCGATCACTGCAGTGTCTTCCAAGCTGAGATATATGCGGTTAAAAAAGCAGCACAGACTATCTTATCGATGGGACTACCAGCAATGGAAATAACCATCTGTGTTGACAGTCAAGCAGCACTTAAAGCTATCGGCTCCAATCTTATTAATGCGAAATGTGTTAAAGATTGCCTCGTGGCGCTCAGGGCTATACGTCATCACTCAATTCTACTCTGCTGGGTTGCGGGACACGTTGGGGTGGAAGGGAATGAAAAGGCGGACGAATTGGCCAGATACGGCTCTGATATGAACCCTCAACTTGCGGACGGAGGGGTGTTACCGCCTTTCAACACTGCTAAGACTTTTATTGAAGGCATCGTCGTAATGAACAATGGAGCAGCACCATCGGTTGCGTCATAACCCGAAGTCTGTGGCCTGTGGTTGACACCAAAGGATCAAAGTTCCTAATCTCCCTTAATAGAAGCCAAATCCGGATGCTCGTCGGCGTTTTAACCGGACACTGCATCATAGGAAACATGGCTAAAAGGCTAGGACTTTTTGCAAATGACTTCCCGAAATTGTAAGTGCATGTGTCGGCAGTTTGACATTTCGCAACAATTTGGGAATGTATGCCTGTCTCTCGCGCACGCTATCCTGTTTACGTCCTGTTTCGTCGTAATATTATTTATGTGGTAGCGTTCACGGTCAATCGATCGAAATGGATGTAGCAAAATACAATGAACTAGTTTTTTACAGAGATAAATTGTGCAATATATATTAAGATTAGTGTTGTTTAGCTGTTAGATGTTGTTATTTATTTATTTATTTAGTCGTAAGTTCGTCTATCAGTAAATTATGGATTTGTGATAGTTATATCTATTTAAATTGTTAGATGTTAGTGTCGATAAGTAGGTTTAGGTAAAGTGTCGACGGTGAACTGACCGGACGAAAAGGAATAATACATACCTACTTCCGTCAGCCGATTCCCATCTAATCGAAGCCGAAAAAAAACAAAGAAAGTGAATTAGTTCAGTAAAAAGTGAAGTTTAGTCCCCAATATATTTTTTTTTTTTTTTGTGTTTCGCGTGACATCTTGGCTTACAACAAAGTGACCTTTCTTGTGCTCGTACCAGAACAACGGGGGATCGGAGTCAAGAACCGCAAGTTTTAGATAAAATTTTTTTTTTTTAATTTGATATAGGTACTGAGATTATTTTATTAGGATAAATATTCAGTGCCTGAAGAGTGTAGAAGTATTTTTTTCTTTAAATTAAATGTACATTGATACACGATGTTTAAAATACCTACAGATTTAGGGAGCAACGAAACGTTTTCACACTGCCGCGTAACAGAGACATTGCAAAGGTCTTACAAGAGTGTTCTTTAATTGTATGGGATGAATGCACGATTGAGCACAAAAAAACCATAGAATGCGTAGAAGCTATAGAACCCGTCATCCGTCAATAGAACCCAGCGAGATATTCGAAGGGACAACAGTATTATATGGAGGAGGTATCACGGTGCTATTTTTTTTGGTGATTTCCGTCAAACCCTGCCAAACTTAAATTCTTGAATAGCAATACAATGGTACCTAGTTTTTGTTTTCACAAAAGTGTCGAGTGAGCACGCGGAATGGAACCTTCCTGTCCTAAGGCCGCATTTCTACAAATATGACTCAGAAGGCAAATGTGTAATGGACCTTTGTCCAGAGTATGCAAACATCCACAACATCATAGTCCTGCCGCTGCCATATTGCACTAGATGATTGGAGTAGGTATAGTTCGGACAATGAGTTCAGCAATTTTTTTTTTCAAGTTTTATTTTATTTATTTGCAGCTGAATTTAACAAACATTCAGTTTTTTTTTTTATTTCTGTTAATAATGTTGATGTCGTATATGCAGAGTACCACTCCATTTCACCCCTCTACAGGTGTCATAGTCTAAGGTACAACTGGTGTATCTGGTACAGTTGGTACAGTTGGTACAGTTGGTGTATCAGGTACAGTTGGTGCTGGTGTAGTCGGTGGTGGTGTAGTCGGTGGTAGTGTAGTCGGTGCTGGTGTTGTTGTTGTTCCGCATGGTCTATTGCCAATCGATCGTTGTCCACCACGAGAACCACGAGAATTTGAACGTGAATTTCTCGATCTGAAGCGCTGACCCTCTGATTCTTGAATAATCACAAGAAGGCCAACAATGCACAACAATATAACAGTTTTTGACACCATCTTAGTTAACGTCCCAATTCGGAATTGATCTATCTCGCAGATGGTCGTCCTTTATATAGCGGAACTAGAAATATTTTTTCAAGTAATCTACATAACTCTGTGTATTTTAACCCAATTGAATAAATAGCCAAACATGAATTTCCGCAAAAAAAAAAAAAAAAAAAAAAAACAAAGTAGCTGGCCACCTGTATACATAGATAAGATTTTGATACTTATCGGTGCAGTCTTCGCATTTCTTTCCTCAAGTTGAAAGTTGAATAACAATACTAGATAAACAGAAACCATAATCCACTTTTGTATATTTATCTCATATGGCAGTTATATCAAATAACAATATAAGTTTTTAAGAGTTAAATCTCTCAGTAACAAGCAATTGTTGCAAGTTCTGGCTAGATAGTTATAAGCGCCTATTGTAATATTTTATAAGGACTTACAGCTCACAAGATTTTCGAGTAAAGGACAAGCGTACCTAGTAGGAGTTTCTGTTTTTGAGCTACTAGGATTTGTTTTTAATTTTGACTGGAATATGATTTAAGTTTTCAATGATTGGAAGAATTTCTCATGGTAGAACGATATCTTTACATAGATATACCTACCTATACATGAATATGTACGAATTCAGGCATTTGTGAATTAGCATTAGAAGTTACATATAAAGCCCCAAATGGTTTTAAGATGCAAAGGTATTCAATATTGTTCAATAAAAAAGAAATGGGTTGTATTTGATACCAATTTGATTTACGTAGCTATGGGGGGCCTATTTCAAAACCACACCGTAGATATGTGAAAATACATAGAAACAAAAACTTGTCAGACAAAACAATAGCAAATACTGCAATGTTTAGTTTGAAAAATACTATTGCGTAACCATTAAGCTGAAAACTGAGCTTATGATATTGTTCGGGATAAAAGCAATAGGTAGGTACATACTTCGTTTTGAAAGTTTTATCGAGATCGAAGATGGGGCTTTCGAAGTATGAGCAGTATTGTATTGTATATTTGGAACCATATCTGTAAAAATTAAAATAAAAGAACATTTTGAAAACCTGGGGTATATTCGGCCTCAATCAAAGTGCCGAATCTACCCCGACTTCTCCTAATTTTGTTTGTTCACATATTTTTATCACAATTAAAATTATAGGTACTTTTTCTTATTTATATTTCACTTCCTGACATATTGAACTAGGAAACAAGTGAAACCTACATTTCCTACAATTATTTTTTATTTTAAAAATCACTTAGGGTAAAGGTGTCAACAGTGAATCAGGGTACACAGTAAATCACTTGCTCTCAAAACGTCTCTTTTTTTTTAAATAAATCTGGAAAAGAGAAAAGAACGCGTTTTCAATTCCCCTCGCAACAGACTATCATTCTGCGCATCGCGATTTCGAAGGTGGCTTTCCTCGTGTGTTTGCGTTTTCTGCAAAGGAAAGTAATTTTTTTTTCTGTTTTATTTTTGGTCGTAGGTATTGAAAAAGTGTGTAGTGTAACTTCATTTGAGTCTATTACATGTTTGTACCTTTGCTTAAATATCCTTAATAATTTTTGTCGATTTGATTACTTTGGTGAACTATCTTATAAATTAATTATTAACATGTGTTTGTGAAATGTACACAGTGAATCAGTTGGAAGTAGTAGGTACACAGTAAATCCTTCGATGCTCCAAAATTTTGCATTCCATGTTAATTTTTGAAATATGGATGTTCGATAGGAGCTTATAGCAATAATTTTTAGTAACTGTTTAGTTTTTTTTTTCTCAGAATCAAAATGTTGTGCTTAAAATAAGGATAAAACATTGAAAAAGCTGTGAAAAAATACCATAGATATACTGCTATAAATGTCAGCTCAACGGCGCAAGAAGTAAAAATTGATCCACTGTTAACACCTTTACCCTACTTATCTATTAGCCAAAATTATACCGCAGATTACAAAAACACAAAACAACAAACAACTTTTTTGAGCGCGAAACTACAAACGTCAAACTAAGGAGTGTGTTCATGATTTCAGCATTGGACGGATTTCTTAATTCAGAGTGCAAGTTAATGGCAACGACCTACACGAGTAGGTACAGGGTCATTGTTAACGCCAGTAGTTTAAGTTGCACTTCTTGCACAAAATTGTATTTCAAAATATTCATTTGCACTTTACGCCAGTAGTTTAAGTTGCACTTCTTGCACAAAATTTTATTTCAAAGTATTCATTTGCACTTTTGCATAACGGAAGTGCAAATACATCAATAACCCAATCGCGCTTCTTTTTGCCTTCTTTTTCGCTATATGCTAAGCAAGCAAAAATAGAATTATGTATGAATTGTATTTGATATGAGGAAAACAATAAACAGACAAAAATTAACTGCCGACGAGATCGGACAAAGCATTTTTTTATTTGGCGCCCAACGTGGTTTTATCGCGAAGAAATACTCCAAAAGTCCTTGTAAAGGATAAAAGAGTAACAAAAGTCCCCATAACAGGGATACTACATCTTTATCGATATAAAAACCGTACTGGTGGAGGAGCACGAATCCACACACCACAAGCAACACATTCTTAAATTCCTCATCGCGGGAAAAATCCACACCATAATAGTGAACTAAGTGATTCATTTATATTCTTAGGATAAAAATAGTTAAGTTAAATAGTGAACTAAGTGATTCATTTATATTAATATTGGACATTTCCGAAAACTATAAAATAAATAATTTCAAATATCTAGTGTGAATTTAAGCAGATAGTTCCGATTTATTAGTGTGGTTACTGTAGTAAAATATTCAAGTTAATATTCTTTTGTGGTCAACAATTTATATAGTCATGGCGGAAAACATTTCGCAAATTGTTTCTTCAGCTGTAGAAGTTGCAGTTGAAACTGCGTGTGGTGCGATAATGAGAAAAATGGGTGAATTGATGACAGAAAATAAGACGGTCAATGAAAGTGTAAATGCAAAAATCGAGGAATTAACAGTGAAACTGAATTCAGTGCAATTACCTTCCTGCACAGCGGTTGTTTACGAACCTATTTCTGTAAGAACCTCCAACGTAGAATGTCTGATTTCGCTCGACTTAATAAAATCTTTACCAGAATTCTCGGGTGAACAGGCGAAATATATTTCTTGGAGACAAGCGGCTAATACGGCTATAGAATTATTTAAACCACATGTGGGAACAGAAAAATATTATCAAGCAGTAGCCATTATCCGTAATAAAATTACAGGTTCGGCTGATTTAGTGTTGTCTTCTTTCAATACAGTTTTAAATTTCGATGCCATAATTGCACGTCTTGATCATACGTATTCCGACAAACGTCCATTACATGTTCTTGAAAACCAACTCTCCATCCTATGTCAAGGTCGTATGAGCATTTCAGACTTTTATGATCAAATTGAAAAAAGCTTAACTCTGATAATTAGCAAAATAACAATGGAATATTCAGGGAACCAAGAAGTAAAAGACTCATTGGCAGCGAAATATCGCTCTGATGCCTTACGTGTTTTTATATCTGGTCTTAATAAGCCTTGGTGTAACATTTTATTTTCTGCCGGATGTCAAGATTTGCCGTCTGCGCTTGCCAAAGCCCAAGAGTTGGAAGCAAACCAGCATCGTTATGACTTCGCCAGAGCTTTCGATGCCCACCAAGGGCGAAATAGAATCTCTTACAGCAACAACCCTCAGTATAGGAGAATGACGAACGACACACCCAAAATTTCCCACCAATACCAAGAACAGCCTAAAGTTATACCTATGGATGTAGATCCATCAGTTAGACACCGCTACAGTGAAAAAACATCATCTCAAGCTATACAGCAACAATTAAAGTTTACTCAAAATGATATTAATAATAGTCGTCCCACACCTTCCTACCCAAACCCAAATAACATGCAAAATATAAATATAAAGAGACAACGGGAATCTGATAGGCAAAACACAGCTAAGTTACAGCATATAAACCATATCCAGCCACAAGCTGAGAAACCAGATGATAGCGACAGCTTATCGAATATGAAACGAATATGAATCAGAAGGTTATAGTGAAGATGAAGAAGTAGGTTTTAATGGTGTAGACGAGATTAATTTTTTAGGCTAACTTCGGCACTGCCATTTATCAAGAAAAGACTTAACAACACAACCCTGTTAAAAATCTTAATCGATACCGGAAGTGCCAAGAACTACATTAGAAATTTACCTCACTTAAAAAATATCAAACCAAACAATAAGCCTTTTATAGCGAAAACTCTGAACGGTGCCAATCAAATTACACATAAATGTGAGATGATTTTCTTGGGGGCTTTGACAGAATTTTTTATTTTACCACAGTTAGAAACATTTGATGCCATCGTAGGTTACGACTTTCTCTCAAGAATTAAATCTAAAATAGATACCGATAACGCGATCCTGATATATGAAGGGGGTACCGAGCCCTTAGAATTTCTACACTGCGAACAAACAAATAATATAGAAATTAATATAGAATCTGTCCCTAGCAATATCAAAACGGAATTCCAGAAAATAATAAAAGCACACGCAGGCGTTTTCGCACAGCCAGACCAAAAGTTACCATTCAATACAAATATTAAAGCGTCCATAAGAACTATTGACGCAGAACCAATTTATTCCAGGCCAAGACCCTATAATATGGCTGCAGTGCCATTTGTCAATGAAGAAGTAGAACGATTGTTAGATGACGGTATTATTCAACCTTCAAGATCACCATACAATACTCCTATAGTGGTGGTACCGAAGAAAGGAACAGATGAGGACGGTAGCCAAAGATTTAGACTAGTTTTCGATTATCGAAAGCTTAATGAACGTACAATAGCGGATAGATATCCGATTCCGGAAATCTCAGTGATATTGTCAAATTTAGGCCAAGCGAATTATTATACGACAATAGACTTAAAAGCTGGTTTTCACCAAATCCTCCTCGAGGAGAAAGACCGAGAAAAAACAGCATTCTCGATTAACAACGGAAAATACGAATTTTGTAGGTTGCCATTTGGGGTAAAAAATGGTCCAAGCATATTCCAACGCGCTATAGACGATGTACTAAGATCAGAGATTGGGAAGAGTTGTCACGTCTACATTGACGACGTCATAATCTTTTCAAAAACCCCAAGTGAACATTTGGAGGCCATTGACAGAATATTTTCCAAGCTTTACAACGCTAATATGCGTATTTCAATAGAGAAATCTAAATTTTTCAGACGACAGGTTGAGTTTTTAGGATTTTTAGTGTCCAGTGAGGGCATAAAAACATGCCCCGATAAGGTAAAAGATATAGTAAATTTTGAAACGCCTAAATCTCTAAGGGGCTTAAGGTCATTTCTCGGCCTTTCCGGCTATTACCGCAGGTTTATTAAAGACTATGCGTCCCTAGCGAAACCACTAACTAAATACCTTAGGGGAGAAAATGGGAATATTAAAGCAAACCAGTCGAAAAATATAAAAATCGAACTCGATGCTGAAGCAATAAGTTCTCTTAATAGAATCAAGAACATACTAGCGTCAGAGGACGTCCTGTTACTATACCCAGATTTTCGAAAACCGTTTGAGCTTACAACTGATGCTTCGTCGCATGCGATTGGCGCTGTGTTGTCTCAACAAGGGAGACCAATCACCATGATTTCCCGAACATTGAGCAAAACAGAGCAAAATTATGCGACAAACGAGAGAGAAATGCTCGCTATTGTCTGGGCGTTACAAAGTTTAAGAAATTACCTTTATGGTGTCCCAAACATTAATATTTACACTGACCATCAACCTCTAACCTTCGCAATATCAGAAAAAAATCCTAATACTAAACTGAAAAGATGGAGAGCCTTTATCGAGGAATATTCTCCTACGTTCTATTATAAGCCCGGAAAAGAAAACAAGGTCGCTGACGCATTATCGCGACAGCACATTAACATCATAACTGACTCAGATGGAACGGTTCATAGCGAGATATCCCTAACGGAAGTAATTCCGTCAGTAGTTAACCCCATAAACGGTTTCAGAAACCAGATCTTTATTGAGGCTGCCGTGACAGACAGCAAAAGAATGATAACCTTGTATCAGACACAAATAAGACATGTAGTAAAATTTTCTTCTATCCCAAAATTAATAGAGACAGTCAAAGATTTAATTAACCCTAACGTCAATAATGGAATTTATTGTACACTTGAAATATTAGCTAAAATTCAACACGAGTTAAGAGTCATGTTTCCGAGAGTAAAGATAAAACATACCAACAAATTTGTACAAGACGTTTTTAACAAAGACGATAAAAGCGAAATAATAGCTAACGAGCATAACAGAGCGCACAGGGGCCCCTCAGAGAACTATAAACAAATAATTCGTGATTACTATTTTCCGAATATAAAAAAGTTATCCAAAACATTTGCCGCGACATGCAGAATATGCAGCGAAAATAAATACCAGCGTAGGCCAACCCAGCACCCAATAGGTGCGACACCAATTCCTGTTTGTGTTGGAGAAATCCTCCATCTAGATCAGTGGTTCTTAACCTGTGGTCCGCGGACCATTGGTGGTCCCTGGAAGCACCCGAAGTGGTCCGTGAAGCCATCCGAAAAATATTAAATAAACTGGCTTTGTTCGTGCTCAGTTGTTTTAAAATGGGAAAATGCCAATAAATCGATTTTCCGCAATCAAAACAAAAAATTTATCAACATGCGTTTGACTTTAAGTAAGCAAAAATCAAGAAGTTAGTAAAATATGCAGTCACAAAAGTCTCATTAAAATAATATATTTATTTCTATAATAGGCTGGTTCTTTGAGCTTCGAACTCAAAAGCAAAGTAAAGTAGGATTTTCAGCAACGCAATTGCAATAACTAACACTTCGAGGACTCACACGAGGTATTCCTTTACAGCACGAGTCAATTGGGAGTAAATGTTGATTGTGAACACCGGGGAGAAAGCATTTTACGTTGCCACAATTGTATAAAATGGATCTGTTCGCAGAGTTTCTATATTCACAGTATATACTAAGCGTTGGTTGTGATTGGCGGAAATGCATAACAACAAAACAACTAAATATTAGGGATACTAATAAAATATACAATAACTTCATTTTTATTTAAGCTGCAACTTTGTTTGAAACATTGTTTGCCTTATTAATACCTGTTTAATATATTGATGTGTTTATCTTTGATATCAATTTTTTGTGCCATGACAGATCTACTACCTCAGATTTTATATTCTCCGCTGTTTTTTAACCCAAAAATATGATGAAGGATGAATATCCTTTTAATAAAAAAATGTTTTTCTTTGGCTGGTAGATACTTCATAATATAATATTCATCCAATTCTCAAAATAATTATTTACATACGTCTTAAAGTCGTATTTACCACAAGAAAACGTTTTAACCTCACCTTAACCAATAGGTAGAGACCTTACATTTAAGACTTATTTTTGTGATCGACAAAGACAAAGAAAACAGCGTTAAAAGTTTTGTTGCGGTCTTGGTAAAACAAAAATATAAAATATATAGGTATGTGCTGATCATAAGTCATTATCAACATGGCTCACATTTTACAGGTGTTATCTATTGTCAAAGTCATAAGTCTACAAACAGAAATCTTCCCATGCAATTTCTTCAAAATTTAAAAAAATTATCGTTTAAAATTTACCGCAAATATATTGTTTTACTTGACGAACAACCCCGCGGTTGCTCTTGTTTCTAGTGATTTGTTTGGTGGTGTACGTACAAGATGTCAAGAAGTAAGAAAAATATGACGGGCTGCCAACATTCCAGCGTTAAAACCAGCTATTGGGAACCTAATGTAATTGTCTTAAAAAATTAAATCCTGTTGCCTTTGAACAATTGCATGCTTGTTTTATTTATGGATGTAACAACCTTTTATTCATTTACTTTTACATTTACTGTTTATTACTTCTAAACAGTTGGTGGTCCATGGGAAGACAGACATTTTGTCAAATGGTCCCTCATCAGTAAAAGGTTAAGAACCACTGATCTAGATATTTACAATACGGGCAAGAAATACTTCGTTACTTGTGTCGATAAATTCTCTAAATTTGCAGTAATTAAACATGTCCATTCCGGAAACACAGTCGACATAAAAAACCCACTTATAGAAATTATTTCACATTTCAAAAAACCTAAAATAATAGTAACCGACAATGAAGGCGCATTTACATCCAACGTAATCCAGTCCTTGCTAAAAAACGAATTTAATGTTTCAACCTATACGGTTCCTCCGCATCATAGTCAAAGCAACGGCCAAGTCGAGCGTTTTCATTCGACTCTAGCGGAAATAGCCAGATGCACGAAAGAAAATACAACCGACATAGTTGAGCTAATGTTACTATCCACGTACAAATACAATAATACGATTCATTCGGTCACAGGTTTCAGACCAGTAGATATATTTCATAATAGGTCAGAACAAACAGAAAAAGAAATTAGTAAAATATTGAAAAGCAAACAGGAAAATGACCTAAGTTACCATAACATAAATTCCACACCGAAATTATTTCAACCAGGCGACAGAGTTTTCTTAAAGACTAATAAAAGAATTGGGAATAAATTTTCTAAGCTTTACGAACAAAAAACAATCCAGGCAGATCTTGGAACAGCCGTAGTTATCGAGGGCAGGCAAATTCACAAAAATAATTTGAGATAATCCTTTACTTCCAGGCTAACTCAAATCACTTGCGGTATTGCAAGGATTACTGACTACTCTTCAGCACTCTTTATCCCAATACCAGCGGGGGATGTCGCAATTTACCAAGACCATTTCTACCTAAAGCATGTGACAAATTTGTCTGTCATTGAATCGATAACCGCTGACAATATAGATATTTCTAAACAGCTTAAAGACGGAAGATATCGAGATATATTACAGCAGGATATGAACGAAATTGAGCGCTTGCTTAAATTATTGAAACTCCCAATAAGAGATAGACGGTCAATAGATTTTATAGGATCCGCAATCAAATTCATAGCGGGTACACCTGATCACCAAGATATGGAGATATTAAAAGCACAGGAAAACGAATTGGTAAGGTCTAACAACAGGCAGGTCGACATAAATACTCAGATTCAGAATAAATTAGATGAACTAACAGACAGAATAAACAACATTAACATAATCAATAAGCACGAAACGGCCGATTATCAGACTTTGACCACATTAATATCTAGAAGAAATAGAATTGTAATCGATACTCTTAATAATAACATGTATTCAATAGTTTTAGCGAAAAACAATTTAGTAAATCCCCTTGTCCTAAGTATAGATGAATTAGAATTTATTAAATTAAAAGAAAAAATTGTAACGCAGCTGAATGATCTGCTAAATGTTGCAGACGTAAAAATGTACTATCAAAATAATGCGTTAATATACCTAATCAAGATTCCCAAAGTACAAGAAAAATGTAAACTATTCGAAATTTATCCAGTAATTCATAATGATAAAATAATAGATTTAAAATCCAACCTCACCGCAGATTGTAACCAAAACTATTACCCACTAAGCAATTGTAGAAAAGGTCTCTTATACTCTTATTGTGAAAAGAACAACCAAGACACTTGCGTCTCAGAACTCCTAAACAACCACACGGCAAAATGCCCCACCACACACGCCTACCATCTGGAAAAAATCAAGTTGCTAGAAAATGGACTTATTATTGCAAGGGATAAAAATATTTCTATTGAAGAAAAGGACCATCGTATCGAGTTAAACGGATCATTCCTTATATCTTTTGAGAATACAATCAAAATCAACGGGAAAGAATATAACATTACCCAACCATCTGATGTAGCCTTCCTACCAGCACCGAAGAAGACAATCCTTAGTGAAACTTCGTTTAACGAGCAAATTTCACTCCCCTACTTGCATAAGTTACACTTCATAAACAATGAAAAAATCAAAGAGTTCAGCGTTACACTAGAAACAAACAAGTGGATCTGGTATGGCGTATCTGGAATACTTCTCATCGTCATTTTCAGCCTGCTCTATATGAAACTTAAACCAAGCACAGTCAATATAAGAACAATTACAGACCGAGTACAGGAATCGACGTCGTCAACAATAGATAAAGACGCCATAAAAATGCGAATTATTAAGATGTTGAACGAGGACGTTCAAGTTTAAGTAAGGGAGGAGTTAATGGCAACGACCTACACGAGTAGGTACAGGGTCATTGTTAACGCCAGTAGTTTAAGTTGCACTTCTTGCACAAAATTGTATTTCAAAATATTCATTTGCACTTTACGCCAGTAGTTTAAGTTGCACTTCTTGCACAAAATTTTATTTCAAAGTATTCATTTGCACTTTTGCATAACGGAAGTGCAAATACATCAATAACCCAATCGCGCTTCTTTTTGCCTGCTTTTTCGCTATATGCTAAGCAAGCAAAAATAGAATTATGTATGAATTGTATTTGATATGAGGAAAACAATAAACAGACAAAAATTAACTGCCGACGAGATCGGACAAAGCATTTTTTTATTTTGCATTCAATCGAAAATTGCTTTGACGAATGTGCCCCGATGATAAATGTGACTCAGTTTACCATATAGGTACTGTTCTTCCAATCTTTTACCTACATCTTTTTGTGGAGGACCCTCTGTATTTAATGAGTTAGCTAGCCGTTGCCAAAAAAAAATACTATTTTTCCTTTCCTGTGCAGTTTTTAAAATTTCTCGAGCTAAATCCTGATGATCATTCATAAAATTTGTTCAAATTTCTATATGTTTGTTATTTATGGCCATATTTTGCTTATTTTCCATGTTTCTTATTAATAAACGATAGGTATTTGCTATCGAGAACAAAGTTTTGTTTCAAACGTCATTTTTCATTTGTATGTTGCCTACTGCGACGAAACAATCGAGGTCAAACGATTGAACTGAATTAGGTGCTACAAACGTTCGATTATTTCGACTCAACTCGATTGTACCAATTTACGTGCTGGCACCCCAATTTTCGATACAATCGATCCCGTTAAAAGCCTTCGTAAAGTATATTTTTTTGTGCACCGACATTACCAAACAGCCTCTGGGTGAGTTCTCCACATTTATCGGAGCCTAAAAGTAGTCCAATTTGAAATGATCTATACTACATATATAGGTTTAGTATAGTTGTGGGCGCAATCGATCAGTGCTTAGAGTGCTGGGCAACTTAACGAGTGGTCTCCCTATAAAGACACGTTCCATCAAGATCAAGCTATTTTCCACTTCGTCACGTCTTGCAAGCATCGAGAAGGAAAACTGTCTTGGAGAAGCATCTTAATTCAGCCCTTCCGACTTGGCATTGTGGATCCCTTCCATAATAAAAAACCGACTTAACCAAAAAATGGTTGGGAGAAGCTAGGCCTAGGGTGGCATACGGACCTGTTGCGCTAACTTATTTTTTACTTTTTATTTGTAATAAATAAATTTAAATTAATTGAAAAAATAATGTTAATTCTGTCATTTACGTTGTTAATACATACCTACAATCTACATTATATATTTTAAAATATTTTTAAAGACTTGGAGTGATCTTACGTATAAAGTGAAAAATAAATTAAGAAGCAATAAACTCCTTTTGAAGGGAGTTACATGCAGAAGATCGTTGATGAGTGGGAGGAAAAGATAATGGAGTGCGGTGATCTTGAAGCAGCTGTTTAAGGAGTCTCCACAGCAATAATAATGAAAACAACGCTGAACCTACGCGCACGGACACTGGAAACGAATAAAATTTTCCTGAAGAAGAATCGGATGTTGAACAGAAGATAGGTAGTTTGCTTGGGTTAATTTTATTGTTTCAATACTAATTCGAAATTCATTTAAGAAACGTTGGCCATAATAAAAAAGAAAATAAAGAAAATTTAATGGAGCAATAGGTACGTTAATGCAACAGAAACTATAAATATTAAGTTGGACGCAATATTCATGAATTACTTCGCAGCAGTCAAAAAATCCAAAAACGAAGACTTGCGGTTGAAGAAAAGCAGTACAGGTTGAAAAATTAAGAGCTGGGAAACCAACGTTTGGCCGAATTACAAAATCCCGAATATACAAAATCCCAAAAAAAAAAAAAAAAATTTGGAAAAAGCCCGAAAAGCAAAATCCCGAAATTACAAAATCCCGAATTATTTTTTGCCCAAATCCCAAAATCCCGAAAAGTGAATTTGTTAAAAAAATCCCGAAAATTCGGGATTTTCATTTCCAGAAATTTTTTTGTTGTAAAAATAAATTCTTTTTAAATTGAAATTCTCAGTAAAATCTCTTAACATAAATAATTTATCGTTTCAATAAAAACGGTTTAACCTAAACCCTTCATACTACACAGACTTACCAGTTACCAATTACCTTCAAGGTTCACGGCCAACGCCACAATTTTGTAACTAAATTCCTAGTTAAGTATCTACCTTTAGCTAACGAGTTCTTCTACCGTATTTTTTGGTAAATAACTCGTCAGGTAAATGTACTTAGCAAACATAGTTCGTTCTTTCTGATTCTCACAAAAGCGAGCGACTGAAAATGTGCTTAAAGTAAACTTAGCTAACGAGTTCTATTACCGTGTTTTATAAAAGTACTTATAATTATAAAACTAATGAGAATTTAAGTGTGGACTTGGTTACGAACATTTTTGTTGGCAAACGAACCGTTCTTATTATGAGGACGACCAATATCCTATGTGCTGAGATATTTTAAATGAAAATTCAATTTTATTTAAAAATTTGTATGACTGGGTAAAATTAAAAATTTTGCAATCGGGATTTTGTAATTCGGGATTTTGTAAATTCGGGATTTTGTAATTCGGGATTTTGTGTTTCGGGATTTTGGGTCGCGGGCTTTTGTAGTCGGGATTTTGTGCTCCGGGATTGCATGGGTAAACCGAAGAGCTTGAACTTTACGAAAAGAATGAGATGGAACGCTTGGGGCTACAAGAAACAATATTGAACACTAAAGTAGAAGAAAATCGTATACGACTTTATGAGGTAGAAACTAAACGTTACTAATGAAAGTTACGTTCTAAGAGCAGGTATATATTTAATAATCAAAGCAATATTATGTTATATTTTGTTAAAGTTTTGTTTTTAGTGATTGAATATCACCAACGTATTATATTTGAACTGAATTAAAATAAACTAAGTTAAAAACACAAGCGTTTTTTTATAAAGAACTAGCTGACCCCGCGAACTTCGTTTCGCCCAAATTCGTTAATGTAATGAAAGTAATAATTTCGAGCATGCACAATGCACATGCTTAGGTTTGCAAAGTGCTTTATTTGGACAATGCCCATTATAAGTTTAATTAAGTAACTTCAGAAATAGCGCTTGATTTTATTTTTGAATGGGAGGTGCCACAAATCGTTTTCCTATACCGCTTATGCTTTGCAAAGTACCACCTATAGTGTGGTATCCTATCTTCCAGCACTACCCAATTGGTCCAGAACTCAAGTAGAAATTGATGGTTATAGTGTAAGCGCTGTTCCTACATTTCAGACATATTTTCGTAACAGAAACAGTTTGTATAATGTATTTGGGAATGACTTGTAACCGAAATGTGATCGAATTTTAGTGAGCTGTTGAATTGGTTTTCATGTGTTTGTAAGTTGGTTCGCACGAAACAGAAAATGTGAAATAAAAATACTGACACCATTTTCAAAACTTCCCATGAATCATGTATGTAGTTATGACATCATGCAGGTCTGGATTGGTTTCGGGATCTGAAACCTCGGCACATGATGTCATCAACTTGGTCTGGTTGCATTCTTTCTACTAACCAAATGAGAATGTGCGCATGATGCAAGCTTCTTTTTTGCCATTCAATCGAATACATCCAACATCGAGTACCAAAGACACGATGCTTAACAATATAGTCCATTAGCAATCGACGAAATATTTGTAACTTTAACAGCCATGAAGAAAACTAACCGCACCTATCAACTTGGTTGGTAAATGGTAAGCCTTTTCCCTTCTCTCTCTACACCGGTACCGAAGGTGTTATGGTACCTTTGAGTTGCGTTCTCCATAACCCTATTCACTAATGAGCAGAATACCACAATAAATTGTTACACGCTCATTTTTCGTAACAACCCCTACGTGCAAACTCAAAACGCTCCACAACTCCTGTTGACTGTCATCATTGTCCACGTCATCTGAATCACCCCTACATTTCAACTTATCCACATATGCTTATGCAAGGATCCTGAAAATACATGTCAAACAAAGATGATGGCCTCAAAAACCATGAAATATATCAAATTATCTACTCCTTTTCAAAAAGTTACTTAATGTAACATAGTAAGCATAAGCAAACTTATTAGGTTGGTAGGTAGGTACATTATATTTAAAAAATAAAAATTTTTGACAACAACAATTTGCTTTGAAAATAATTAAAATAATTGACAACAACAATTGCTTTGAAAATGTAAAATTTTTATTTTGTATTTGAAGTGTCACTACTCGATTTCAATCCAGTTTATTTTTTTTCAAAGTGCTTTTCCCCATGAAAAACGATATGTGTGCCTTCAACGCCACCTGTTGAGAATTTTCCAACTTTTCTTTTTTCATAAACCATCCCTGATTCAAGCCGAATAAAACACACCAAAAATCATTGAAATCGGTTGAGCCGTTCGTGAGTTATAAAGTCACAACGCACTTGCAACAATTTTATATATATAGAGATTTTTAATATTATTTCTTATATTTTGTGCAATTCTTGATAAATAATCACTCGTATTGGAATTTAAAATTATATCAGGTTGTGTGTTATATAAATGTATTGTATTATATTTGTGATTATTTTTCCTGTGCGAATGGCAGCTTAAAATTAATACAAACATTTTGCAGAGCCAGCCACGTTTATGATTCTGGGACTGTTTCCGGGTCAAATCTAAGTTCCCGCTCATTTTAAAATCCCAATAGTTAATTCCATTTTGCTCCTGGCGACGGAATGGATGTTGTTAAACCGCACTTCGGCACTTCCCTCTGCAGCAGTCCGGTAAGGTGTCAGTATAGCCACGGCTGTAGGGGGTATCCGCTGTCACAATAAATGCAACAACAAATATGTTCATTTTGTTTGTATCATGTTGCTCATAAAAATAAAATAAGGGTATTCACTTAATCTCATAATTTTACGCAGTTCGTAAATTCATAAATTTCTGCGGTGCTTTAAGTGAACGCCCCTCTCGGAAATGACATTGCGTAATTCACTGCAAATAACCATAAAGCAATAGAATAACTATATATTTCATTCAATTTTTACCGTCATTGCTGCAACTCTGAAAACATGAAAAGTAATTCACACAACGGTTTGTCACAGTTTGACATTTGTAAATTTGCGTAACCTTCTGCAGTCGATTTCCGAGCCTAATTGGTCGTGGAAAATTATGAGGCTTGCGTAAACTATTCTCCATACAAAATCTGACAGTTCGTTTACGAGGTGGTAAATGTCTGCAGTTTACGCAGTTTATGAGGGTTTTACGCGTTTAAGTGAATACCCTTATAATAACAAACCTAGAATTCGTGTGCTGACAACGTTTTTATGGAATTTTTGTTATAATTTTTGTTGTTTCATTGGTGCTATTCAAAACAGCCGAGCCATATGCAGCACCACCATGTGAACTGCTATTATCATTTATCACATTTAGATGATTATGTTGAAATGTTAATTAAATTATACAAAAATTGTAATCACTTTATTACCACCATTGAATTCAAGCTATGGAGCCCTTTTCGGTTGAAATATATATTGTCGTTTATCTTTGATCAATAGGGATATGAGTACCTACTGTGTACAAAAAAAAAATTGAATGGCGGGGGTATAATGAAATACTGACACTCAGCAGTCATCTTACATGTTACATCGTGGAATTTCTACATTTTGTGGACATTTTGTTGCCCGAAAAACCATTCGTAAAAAACAAAAATAAAGCATCAAAATTGTTTAAGTAGGTATGTATCATGAATCTGACGAAAAATCATTCGAACTACAATGCAACACACTAAATGCCCATAACAACAGATTTTTCTTTTAGCAAAAGATTTGTAGTAGCAAGAAATAATCATTATAATGTTAACAAACTGCGATTTTTATACTCAAGGTTAAATTAATGTGAATTTCTTTCCGAATAATACCAACTAAACTTTTAGAAGAAATATTTTTTCATAAACAAATCGAGGTAATTTGAGTTCGGTGACAAAGGATAAATACCCTCACTTCGTGGGAAAAATAAAGAGAGAATGCTAAGAACACTGACTGAGATTAGTGTATTTGGTAAATTTCGATCAGCTCATGGATGCGTTTCCACAGTTAAATTTTTTTGTTTTATTTCACCACGAAATCATTTATTTTGGCAACTGGTTAGTAACTAATATAAATAAAGGAATAAACTGAGAAATATTAATTCATGGAAATAAAATAAGACATTATTTCTGTTCCCACAATTATTATTGAGTCTGTTTTCGTTTGTTGGTTTTGGGAAAAGTTATTTGGCCGGCGAATGTCGACAGAAAAATGGCAACGGATTCAAAACGAAGAACTAAGGAATATTTAGACTTAAAATGTGTTGGGGTTCAGGGGAGAGATAAAAACATTTTTGAGACGAAATAATTTTTGAGGTATAATATTTTTATAAAGTTACCGTGTAATAACAGAAAACAAAAAGTTTATCCTAATTTTAACAAAATTTCCAACAATTTAATCAAAAAAAAAAAATTTTAAACTAACGTTATTCATGAAAACAATTGAGTTAGTCTAAAATATGAATAATGTTTATTGAGAAAACAACTTTTTTGTGATATATCCACTAAATTTGGCCTGTTGTTTTTTATATTATTTTTGTTAGTACCTAATATTTTAAATATAGTTTGAAAAATATAAGTTTAACATGGTACAATAATTGAAACTTATATATAATCGGCCTTACCAATAATCAATCACTAATGTCGACAACTAGTTAGATGTCAGCTTTAGTAAAAATGTACAGCATTTGTGAAATGGTACCAATAAACAATTAGACCTCCACATTTACTAATCCGACAACTTTCTTAGAATCTATTACATTTGTTGTCATTGCAGAATTCAAATTTCATAATTTGTTTTCGTGAAAAACAAGGTCAATGGTCTCTTTCACAAGGAGGATTTTATTCTAAAAGAAGGAATACATAAATTGCATTTAAATTTTTCCAACACATATCTTTCCAATGCTCTTTGAGACTTAGTATAAGCAAAAAACAAAACACAAAATAGGAAATGCACAAAATATCCGCTGATCTGTCAAATATCATATGCAAATCAGTAATGCCATATCGTTCGATCAGACACAATTTTCCGTAATTTTATTGCATTTGTGTCGTAATAAAATCTCTTCCAAATTATTCAATAAACGGAGCATAGTTTATTTGAATGGTTTCATTTATTCGTAGGCTGACGATGCAAATCATAACTTATTAGTGGTCTAAACGTCACTATTGCGTCGTTAGCAAGTGAATATTTTTGAAAATAGAAATAATAGCTGGCTCATTCATTTCAGAATAAAGTACAATCGCACGAAGAAGCGTGTTAAGAACTATCGCATCCGTGTTTGAAAATAAATACAATTTGACCTATAAAAAATTGAATGGCTTATATACTTAATTTGCTAAACTTAGAAACCGACAAAAGTTGAAATTCGAACTGAAAAATTTAAAACGCACATTTTTATGCACACATATTCTCGTACTACGTGTTACCCTCCAGAAGTAAGAAGATATATTATTCTGTTTGCGATGACTGTCAAGAAAGTCTTGGAAATATCCCAAAATTACATACAATTTAGTTTTTATTAAGCAACTATTTAAAAAGAAAAACCAATCATAAAGCAAGAACTAGCGGTAAAACAAGATAAAACAGAAAAAAAGCACAGAAATATATGCTTCACATGTTAAGAAATAAAACAAATATGTAATATTTTTCAATATTTTGTATACATTTTTGTACAAAACTGTGTTTGTTAGACTTAAAAACCATTTGCATTATTGTATTGCAACGAATCAAATTAGAAATCATTCACAATTTACTAAAATTAATTAATAATTGTAAACGCTCAGGCTGAACAACATCGTACTAAATTCTCTCCTATTACCTACGAAATTCAATACCGTGATTTTGGATGGTTGCGCAACACGTGTCTTCAAAATGACATAAGGGAGGATCTTTTTAGCTAATGCCCGAGATAAACATGGTTTTCTCAACACTAACATTTAACCCTACAGTTAGCGAGAGTCTGGCAACTATATTTGTTTATTGGTAAAGGGATTTTGGAAAGTGTGGACTGTGGAGTCTTTTCGTAAAGTGCCAGACTAAAGTTGATTATTGGTAAGGCCGAATATCATTACTTTTCGAAATGTTACCTTCCAAACAAATTAGCAGCCTTCATAGCACTCAACAAATAATAGGTCAATATATATATCAAATACATTTTTAGAAATTCTGAGGACCAACCAATTGTAGTTGAAAATGAATTTATGAATTTAGTTTCTTTAAACTGTAAGTCAAAGAATCGAAACTGAAATATTAGTAAAATTCCAAATAATTACTGGTAGATATTGATTTTATTTACATTTTGCAAATGATCAATATTTCCATTGTTTACAACCACAATGTAAACATCCCGTACTATATCCAGGTAAAATAAGAAAATCCTAATAATAGCCATGTTTTTTTGAGCTTCGATCTTAACAAAGCAAAATAAAGTACAATTTTCAGCACGCAATTACAACAATTATTGCAAGTCTCGAAGTGTCAAGTCTAGCGCAGTTGTTGTAATTGTGTGCTAAAAATCCGAATTTACTTTGCTTTGCTGAGATTGAAGCTCAAAAAAACAGGCCTGATATATTCGTTTTAATGAAATGTATGTAGGTACTAAATTCACCACACCAGACCCACCGTTTTCTTAACTCGTCCCGATAACTGCCAATTATTTGAAATATTTGAATTTTTTTCCAATGTCACCAGCACCACAGAATGAAGTGCCAGTCATCTGTCAGGTTGCTATGTGCAAGCGTATGCGTGCGTCTTACGCACTTTAGGCCCATTTTATTCACTCGAAGTTAAACACAACTTGGGGATTTTTATATGGGAAACTTCCCAAGTTGTGTTCAACTTCGAGTGAATAAAATGGGCCTTAACATGGCACACATACTTTCGCACATAGAAACACGGAAAACAACTTGTAGGCAAACTCTCTTAAGTTGGCTCAGCTGACGGTCTATTTAATACTTAGTTTATGGTCGTAGTCACTAAGTAAGTCTTATAAAGTGTTCTTTTATTTTTATGATTTCAAATACATTTTTACATTTAATTATAGCGTTGCTTAGACCTTAGACAACACATTCTAATCTTTTATACAGTATTTCCAGATACTACGAGTACAATCAACACAGCCCACTATTCCCGGCAGATTAAACTTGCTATAATAATATTCCAAGGTTGCTTGGAAATAAGGGATACCAAATTTTATCCATACCTATGGGGGTAAAATTCGAAAGAACTTTAAAATTGTTGTCTGTGCCATACTTAGTAACATATTTGTACCGACATTACTTTCATAACTCCTACTGGCTAGGAGACTCAATGTTGTCCAAGACAGAGCAGTAACACTGCTGGAACTGGCGTGCTTCTAATGATGCTTGGATAATTTAATTGCTTTTATGTCTCATATACCTTCTTTTGATTTTAGCATTAAATTCTTCTTCATCCTCACTCTCCGACTCAATAAATTTCATTTTTGATGCGGACTGCGGAGTCTGGAGTGGAATTTAAAATAAAAAAATAGCCAATTTGACACTTCAAATTATTTTGTATACAATGACACTTTTAATTAAGTACAATTCACAATCAAACTCGTTTCAAGTTACATGCTAACGAAATCTATTTGTTTCGAGTGGGATGACGATGAACAATCCTCGATTGTATTAAATTACGTGATGGCACCCCTGTCATGTACTTCAAAGGTTACAACACTCAGAAAAAAAAAGTTGTTGAACGAAGAATTCTGAGATTTTTAAAAAATTAAAAGCAAAAAGTTCTTGCTTTACCAATCATTTCTTATAAGAAGAACTCGTTTTTAAGTTTTCAAGAATCAAATATTCAGATTAAGAATAATACGCTTGCCATAACTATTTTCTAAGAATTTTGCCAACAACATAATTCTTAAATCGAAAATTTCGATAGGTATTTGGGTTAATTTTAACCAACGAAAATTGTTGGCATTAAAATTTTTTTTTCTGTTGTCTAATATAAATAGAACTCTATAGAAACCATTAGCGATAAACTGCGTACGTTTTCTCCGTGTTTCTTCGCAGTAACTGAAACTCTGTTCAGACGATTGCCAGATCTGACAATGTATTCAGGTCTACAAATGAAATAATTGGCCCAAATGTCTGCCAACCGTTTGAACTGGCAATTTCGTCTACCAATATTTGCAGAAAAGTCATTGTCAGACAATTGCGAGACCGCCATCTGACAATGAAATTGTCAGGTATCTGCCAATCGTTTGAGCACCCAATTTTATCATTGTCCGACCATTGCCAGACACTTATGAGATGCAGACTCATTTGCTATTTGCATATGTACTGTGGTTTCGACATCTTACTTACTTACTTTAGGTGGCGCTACAGTCCGGGGTGGACCTGGGCCTCAACCAACAAGCTTCGCCAGCCAGCTCTGTCCGTAGCTAGCCATCTCCAGTTTTGCACGCGAAGTTGGCTGAGGTCCCCTTCCACTTGCGTGCGCCACCTGAGTCTCGGTGCTTCTCTACTGCGCCGTCCCTGCGGGGTGGATTCAGAGATTTTCCGGGCCGGAGCATTGGTGTCCATCCGCTCTAGATGACCCAGCCATCGCAGTCGTTGTATTCTGACTCTTCTGGCTAGATCGGTGTCGCTGTACAGCCCGTACAGTTCGATGTTATACCTCCTCCTCCACTCTCCATTTATGCAGACGGGACCAAAAATCATCCGAAGGATTTTCCTCTCGAAGCGGCCTAAAGCGTCCTCATCCGCCTTTGACAAGGTCCATGCTTCTGCACCGTAAAGCAGGACTGGGATGATGAGGGTCTTATAAATGGACACTTTAGTTGCTCGAGAGAGGGCTTTGCTACTCAATTGCCTTCTTAGCCCAAAGAAACAGCGATTGGCAAGAGTTATTCTTCGTTTGATCTCAGCGCTGGTATCGTTGTCTGAATTTATAGCGGAGCCTAGGTAGACAAAGTCCTTAACTACCTCAAAGTTATAGCTGTCTATGGTGATGTTTTGTCCAAGACGTCGGTGTTGAGTGTCTTTTCTTGATGACAGCATATACTTGGTTTTGCCCTCATTGACTGCTAAACCCATTTTCGCCGCTTCCGTCTCAATACTCACGAAGGCTTCACTGACATCACGCTGTGTTCTCCCGATTATGTCAATATCGTCTGCGTATGCGAGTAATTGTACGGACTTTTGAAAGATCGTGCCTCTGGTGTTGGCGTGGGAGTTCTGCACGATTCTTTCAAGAATGATGTTAAAGAAGTCGCATGACAGCGCGTCGCCTTGTCTAAATCCTTTTTTGACATCAAAGGGGTCGGTGAGGTCTTTACCGACCTTGATGGAACAGCGTGAGTTTTCCATCGTCATCCTGCACAAACGGACGAGTTTGGCAGGGATACCAAAACTTGACATTGCCCAATACAGCTCGTCTCTGTAGATGCTGTCATACGCTGCCTTGAAATCGATGAAAAGGTGGTGGGTATCGATTTGGAATTCCTGAGTCTTTTCCAAGATCTGCCGCAGTGTGAATATTTGATCGATGGTGGACTTTCCTGGCCTAAAGCCACACTGATATGGACCTATCAGGTTGTTGACAAACGGCTTTAGGCGCTCACACAGTACAGCAGAAAGGATCTTGTATGCGATGTTAAGGAGACTGATGCCTCTGTAGTTGGCGCAGATCAGAGGGTCTCCTTTCTTGAGAATCGGGCAAACAATGCTGAGGTTCCATTCATCGGGCATACTTTCATCCGACCATATCCTGCAAATGAGTTGGTGCATGCTCCTGACCAAATCATCGCCAGCCGCTTTGAAAAGTTCGGCAGTTAAGCCGTCCGCTCCGGCAGCTTTGTTACACTTAAGCTTAGACACAGCTACCTTCACTTCAGCTAGGTCGGGTGGGCGGAATCGTTGGTCATCTTCGCCCAAATCGAATGGTTCATTCTGCCTGACAGCGGGATTTGTTTCGTCGTCGCCGTTATACAGTCTGCAGAAATGATTTTTCCAAATCCTCAGCATTGACTGCGATTCTACTACGATGTTCCCTTGGTCGTCTTTACAGGCTTCGGCTCGAACTTTGTACCCTTGGCAGGTTCTTTTGACCCTTTGGTAAAACTTTCGAACCTCATTCCTGCTGTAGCATCTCTCTATCTCTTCAATCGCGCGCTTCTGGTGCTCTCTCTTTTTCCTTCTGAGAAGCCGGTGTTCCTCTCTCCTCTTCTGCTCGTAGAGCTCGCGAGCAGCTCTAGTCCTTCTGTGCAGGGCCGCTTTGTATGCTTCCTGTTTAGCTGCATGCGCTTTCCGGCATTCGTCATCAAACCAGGGGTTTCGTTGTGGTGGCCGTGTGAAACCCAGCACATCAGAGGCGGCATCTCGAATGGCATTTTGGCAATGTTGCCACTGGTTTTCGATACTTGATGCTGGCGGCAAGGGACTTCGTAAGAGGTTTTGGGAGACTCGATTGGAAAAGGACATGGCGATCTCTTGCGATTGTAGCCGTCCGACGTCAAACTTCCTCACAGTATTTCCATCTCTTGGCGTTGATCGGGATATCCGCAGCCGTACCTTGGCTACAACGAGGTAGTGATCCGAGTCAATGTTGGCCCCTCGGAAAGTTCGGACGTCCATAATACCGGATGAGTGTCTTGCGTCGATCGCAATATGATCAATCTGATTGACGGTTGATTGATCGGGAGATCTCCATGTCCCTTTGTGGATGTTGAGATGTGGGAACTGTGTACTAGCTACCACAACGTTTCGCCCCGCAGCAAAGTCGATCAGCCTGAATCCGTTATCGGAGGTGGTGTCGTGTAGGCTGTGTTTTCCGACTGTTCCACCAAAGATGCCCTCTCTTCCTAGCTTGGCATTAAAATCGCCTAGGACAATCTTAATGTCGTAGCTAGGGCACTGCTCGTGCTCATAAGTTTTGTCCAGGAGCTCGTAGAACTTATCTTTGGTGTCGTCATCTTTCTCCTCTGTGGGGGCATGCGCGCATATGAGGCTAATGTTGGCGAATTTAGCCTTAATGCGAATCGTCGTGAGGCGCTCGTTCACACATTTGAAACTCAAGACTTCTTGCCTAAGTCTGCCTCCAACGACGAACCCACATCCAAATAGGCGCTGCTTTTGTTGTCGGTAGCAGTCTCCGTAGTAGATATCGCAGTTTTTCATTCTCCTTTTGCCCGGCCCATCCCACCGTGTTTCTTGGATGGCAGTAATGTCTGTGTTTTGGAATAGTTTGCCTAGTTGCCAAACACCTGCTATTTGCACTATTTTTTGAGCAACTCTCTTTAAATTTAATTTGTGCCCAGTTTCTAAACAATAATAGTTCTATGTAAATTGTATATCATAACGTTTAATTTTGTTCTCTTGTTAATTGTATTATCTATTATCTTACAGTTACTGTTCTCTCTATTTTTTTTTGCCTCAATGTATCGTGCTCGTGCATGAACATTTTGTAAAATCGTTCTCTTTTGTCTTTGAAACGTCCACTGGACCACATCTGGTAAAATAAAACCTAAGTTATTTTCTTATTAGAAAAACTTCTGTTTCGCCTTTCATTGTCACTGGACAGGATTTTGGTGTTCGCTTCGCCTCATCGTCGTCGGTTGTCGTTCCCATTTAAGGAAACTAAACAGTCTGCCTTGCAGCGGTTTAGGGCCTCCGCTAATTGTTCGGCTGCACGTGGTCTATTAAGGGACCTAACATTCCATGTGCAGATCCGAAGCTCGTTGTCCTTGTTTCGTTTGCATGGTTCGTCATCAGTAAATCCGTCCGTATCCGAGGCTTGTTGTTGCTTCGTAACAGTATTTTTTTACGTGGCCGGGAAGTTACCCCGACAGCACAACCCCCAACCTGGAGGACCAGATCCTTATTGTGACTCTAAGGATGGAGAGTCGGACATACCGCTCCTTATAGACCTGAGCTCCGAATACTTCGTAGTAGCCCGTATAAGGTGTTCACTAAGTAGCTCGACCTGACTGGAACTGTGGACGCCACCGTTGATTCCATCTCGGGAATTCCTCCGCTGCCGCTCCGATGCAAGGAGAAGTGCCTTAGTGGAAACACTCCTCCCCCCCTCTCTCGTCTGCTACCCCCAACAACCTTCCAAAGGGGTTGGGACCCAATCTCCAGTTGAGGTACTAGGCACCCGGTGTTCACCACGGGGAGGTGAGAGTAGGAGTTGATAGACAGAGGGTGGTTTAGAAGAAAACCTGTGGATGCTTGTATCCTCTTGAATGCACATGTCTATCCTTTGACCACATCTGCAAATATTTAATTTGAGAACAAATATTTTTCATATTTGAACGAACAAAACGAAGTTTCGGGGTTATTTTCTTTGCATTTTTGTGTAGATTGGTGCAGAACGTGTGAATTACTAATAATTTCAAATAATGTATGTTACGAAGACGTCGATATAAGAACGAAAACTAACTAGGAAAGTCTATAATGCTTTCCTTTTTTAATGATTTTCTTAAAGGATCGAGAATTTTTTATGATCCTCCTTTCTAATAACTTTTTGTTTCAGGTATGCATATTTTGTATTTTCTATTTTATGATGCTTGTACAAGTATCTGGAAATGGTTGTGATACTTCTTAGTTTCTTTGTGTCTTATCTTTATTTCGTTGCTTATTTTTTCTAATAACAACTTTTTGTTTAGAAATTATTGTTAATATAAATATTGTGTCGAAAACATAAATTAAATTACAAAATATGTTGCCAGCATTGGATGGTGCGATCATTCCCACATGCTTTCCACCCAATCCAATGCAGTTTGGAATTTGCTACAGTTCGTTAAATTTGGTAGCAACAGAATCCCCACCCATACGTCTAGAATTGAAAACCGTTTTCTGTGCATTGCGTACATTGAATTAGGCAAGAAAATAAATATACCTACCTAAAGATATTTGTCCACGAGCTATTTGTAGATTGCATCGAAAACATCTGGAATGATGGAAGAGATCGTTGACACAGGAATGCGGAACAGATATTGCAGGGAACGAAAATGTTCCCCGGCAGAGGTATCGCAGGGTTATCACAAGACGCTCAGCCGCTGAAATGTTAGCACGCATATTTTTTTCTTGCTTTTGGAAATATGTGGATTCACCATACTAGTAAAAAATTGCGATACAATTCTGGCTCCTCAGCTCTCAATACCACGAGCAATTTTTGCGTAAAGTCCCTGCTTTTGTCGGCGTGCCACCCAATCCTTCGTCCTCCAAACACGCCGACGCTTGTGTGGCAATTCAACCTCATCGCTGCTCTCAAATACGTAGGCGTCCAAAACAATGGCAATTGCATCTTTTATTGCATTTAATTTTTTTTTTTCTCACGTGAAATCAAGACTTCACCACTGAATAAAAAAAAACTTTTTTTGGTTTGTCTGGCAGTGCCTGCAAAGGGATCTCCAAATATTTTGTAAACAAACATCTGCCAGCCGTGCGAACTGGTAATTTTCTACATGACAACGTTACCAGAAAAATTATTTGTGGGCAAACCATTTGCAAATGAAATTCTCAGAAATAGAGACAAAACCTGGCAACCGAGTGAACTGGCAATTTGGTATTCTAAGGTAGTTTGCTATTGTCAGATCATTTGCAGCTCATTGCTAGATCATTTGTACAACTGATTATATTAGCACATGTGGCAATCGTGTGAACAGAGCTTGAGCAAACAATTTTATTCCTAACACCTATTCAAAGTGGTTTTCGCGCAAATGAACTATTCAGAGTGTCAATACTAAGCTGCGTTATTTATATTTCGAAATCGAAAAGAATAACATTCCAAGTAACAATTTGGCTTCCAAATTTGTAATTTCTGTAGGCAACTGCTTCGAGCTTCTATCTGTTATTGTTGACCGAAGTAGAGTAATTTCGAAATAATCGTTTCGAAAATAACTTCTGAAATTAATTCTCGGTAAGAGCTCTCTTGGGCTTGTGAAAATGTGCGAGGAGATTTGTGAAAAGTTAAAGTTGTCGATAAAGCTTGTGATTCGAAGCTACACTGTCAAAAAGCTGGCTTAGAGCTTCTGACAGAAGGCATTATAGATGCAACGAAATGTCATGCAGTCAACAGCTTGCGATTGGAACTGGAAGCAGTAGCTGCTCTATTAGGTGTTTTTCCTTTTTTTGTTTTGAGCTGAGCACTGAACTGAGCTCGAGTATTATGAGCGTGCTCTGAACTGGGGTGCTCAGAGCGTTCTAAAGTTTTTTTTTGTTTTTCCTGTTTTTTTTTTTCTGCCAAGTGTGCATGTACATGTGTACTCAGTTTTCTACTCAGCCTGCTCAGTCAATTTATTCTGAAAAAAGAAACAGAAATTCAAGCTCTGAAGTGTCTGAGCTAAAAAAGAAAGACAAACATTCCGTACAACAGTTCAGGTTCTGCTCTGAGCTAAAAAAGAAAAACGCCTATTGTCTCTGCTGTTATTTTAAAATTAAAATTACAAAAGTAAATTCATAGCACAAAATGTATGGAAAATAAAATTCTACGAATTTTCCAACTTCCCTCAAAAGCAATGAAAACCTCACCACTTAAACTTGCACTTTATTCAGTGGCAAAATCACAAAACTACATATTCGGAAGACTAAACAAAATTAGGATACCACACTGAAATTAACTATGAATAAAAAGGTTATCAATGTTTCGCAAACTACCGAAAAATCCAATTGCAAATTAAAACAAATTGTTTCCGTAAAGAAAATCTACAAAATAATTTAATTCATGCAGACTTTTTGACAAGTCGCTGAAGGTACAACTCGGCTCATGTATAAACGATGTAATAACATACATGGTCTAGATTCCACGCTTCAATAAACTTCAGAACCAGGTCAAAAGAGTTAGTAAAAACTCTGTCTTCTAGAATTTAACAAATTTAATTCTGTATCGAGATCCTCCTTATGAGAATGGTTATTGTGTACAAATTTTGCGGGCTTTCAACATACACTGTCCAAAACTTTGGCTTTTGCTTTGAAAATTTGGTACGATCTTACTATATATTATGCGATCAAGATTTAAAAAAATTCCCTGCCCAAAATGTATGGAAATTTAATCTGTACGTACTTTCCAATTTCCAATGCCGCATGAACCTTCCTTAGGCGTAGAGAAACAGCACAAACAAACGATAGCTCAAATCGGACGGATGGGCGGTCTTACGGATGCAACTTTGTTCTATAATTAATTGATTTTCATTTTATTTTTTGAACTTGTACATTTTTCGGCTCTTGGATCTTCTTGGTCGCTTCGAACGCAAAATTCTTCGAATGATTTTTGGTCCCGTTTGCGTTGTCGGGCTTTGGAGGAGAAGATTTAACAGCGAACTCTACGAGCTGTACAGCGACATCGACCTAGTCAGAAAAGTACGCATTAGTCGTCTAAGATGGTTAGGACATGTAGAGCGAATGGACACCAACGCTCCGGCCCGGAGAGTCTTCGATTCCAACCTGGAGGGACAACGCAGTAGAGGAAGACCTCGCCTTAGGTGGCGCGCGCAGGTCGAAGGGGACCTCAACCAACTTGGAGTGCGCAACTGGAGGCAGTAGGCCAAAGATCGCGCTAACTGGAGAGGCGTATTGGTTGAGGCCCAGGTCCACCCCGGACTGTAGCGCCACCTTAAGTAAGTAAGTAATATTTTTTCGGCTAGGTCCTACCTGCCTACTTTCTTTACTAACCTACTGCTGATAAATGTGAGATGCCTCTTTTGCGAAGCAATAGCCTACCGCGAATGTTAATTGCTTTCCAGAAGAACAAATTCTGTTTTCTGTATGATCTATCCAAGCTGTTCAGAAAGTCTTGAACAAGTAAACACCTGTGTAAAATGCGCAGATCTGTTTCCGTTGTCGTTTCATTTTGTTTACTAGTGTATTCAGTTGGCCATGATTCGTAACGATACAAGGCCATGTAAGATTTCTTTTTTCGGGAAAATGTTAGTATTTGTTTAATTGTGTAAGCAATTGTAAAGTTATATAAATTACATTTGAAGCGGGTTTCGTAGTATAAAAGACAGCCAAAACCGAAAACAATCCATTCCGACTTGGTACTCTAATCAGTTAGTCAACATGGTGTCAAAAGGTGTTATACTTTTGTGCGTAATTGGCCTTCTTGTGATTATTCAAGAATCGGAGGGTCAACTATTCCAACTATTCGTACCGAGAATTTTACGTCCTAGAGTTCAACGACGATTGTGCGCCCGTGGATCACCATTGTGCTTAACACCGACTACAGCAGCACCGGCTGCAACACCACCGGCTGCAACAACACCGGCTGCAACACCACCGGCTGCAACAACACCGGCTGCAGCAGCACCAGTTGGTTAATTAAAAAAATATATGTTATTCATACTTAGCACTAATAGGTAGTTTTAAAATATTGTTAAACAAGTAAAAGTTGATGCCTGTAAAATTCGGTTAATAATAAATCAAATAATTATTTAAGAACGCAAGTTGCTTACCATATTTATTATCTGCGTAAAATAAAAGGGTAAGAAAATAAGGGAAATGTGTTTAAAAGCTGTCTGGTGCGCATGCGCGTACAACTCTTTAAGGACTTTTGCCCATATGAAACAAAGTGGCGCCATTGCAGTCGCATGCAAGCTTATGGAAAATCCTTTGAACCGACTTAACAGAGCCTAACTCCAGATTATTTCCATCGATTCTTATGGCTTTTAGCAAAATGGCCACTTACATGAACTTACAAAGGCTAAAGTAAAAAAAAAGTGTCATTAATTTGTCGGTTTCGAAAGTTCCATAAAACACACACAGCTATATTCGTCGGCTAAAGATGCATACCTCGTAAATCCACTTTTTGCCATAAATTCGATTTTTGGAAATATATAAAGTAGGTATTGAAAGCTATGTCTCCATTCAAAAATATTCATTTTATTGTTGTATTAAATGGCAATGAAAGACAAAAAAGAAAACATCTTAAATCCAAGTATGCTATTCTAAAACGGGAAAACCACGTAAATCCACACCCTTAGTATAAAAAGTAGTTTGTGCACGAACAGTGAAAGTAAAAAGCCTTATTTATCGGTAAAAAATAGTTTTCATTCAAATTGTGGTGTTTAATTCAAAGAAGGTAAATGAAATTACATAAAATATTTTAAATGTACCAAAGTAAACATAATATTCTTAGAGTAAAAGAGGTTTTTTATAAGCAAGTGGATATAGTTGATTTTCTTTCTTGGGCGATATTATATCAAAAATGGATTTACGAGCTTTTCTTATGTGCTCTAATATAGACATTATTTTGATTTGTTATGATTTTTTTAATGGTTTCAGTCCAGTGTTTTTACCCTGTTACTATCACATTGACGTAAATTTGGCTATAAACAATTTGAGATCAGAAGAAAAAGTATTTCGTTACTGTTCACATTGCTTATCCTCAAGTCAGATAGTGACAGGCTTGAGTAGAGGAACCGGAAAAGAGTTCATTTAAAGAAATTGAGGATGTTAATTTATGTCATCATTAGTGGATCTCTTATAATATAAATAATAAATTCATTCACTGCTTTTAGATACCTATACCTATAGATAGTATGATGTGTCTTTCTTTTTTAAAAGTGTCTACTTTCTTTCAACTTTTTTTACAAAAACCAATTATATTATCAGAAGAACTTCCAAATAATATCATTGAAGATCAAAACAGAATTTATGAAGCAGAGACTTTTGACATCGATATGCCAGAAGATTCTCACGAAATAAAGTTGACCGAGTTTGTTCAAAATATTGAAAGTATACCTAATTCAATCTTAAGCATGCATGATGAAGTTGATAGTTTGGTTAGCGTTGAACCCATTTCACCCGTTCCTTCTCAAAACGATGGCGCTATGGTAGTTATTGATAACTTAGAAAACCTTCTTCAGATTGATCCTGAAACCCAAGAAACTGAGAATAACGAAAGTTCGGATGCAATTCTTCCACCAAAGAGAAACAAAAAATATAAAGTAGATAAAAAAGAATGGTATGTTATCAAACAAAAGCTTGCAAGGGAAAAAGGACAGTCATACTTCGGGAAAAGAAAATCAGGTTCGGAGTGGGAATACAAGGTTGAAAAAAAAACCAAAAGTATTAAGAAAAGATGCAACTGCAAAGGAAAGAACACATCTTCGTTAAGATGCCAAGAGTTTAGTGATGACGAAAGAAAAAATAAATAGTCTTTCCAAGAACAGATAATTATTCAACAAATTGTTACTAATTACTTTTTTATTTACTGCTGTGTTTTATTTTTTTAACTTCAATTATTCTTGTTTCATCTAATATATTTAACTTCTTTTTCTTATTTCTTGTACTTATCTTACCTAATTTTATGTACCTATTATAAAACTAAATAATAGCTTTAAAATAATTTAAAGTCATTTTCTAAAATAATAAACTTGATTAAAGTGACTAACTTTTATTGAAAGAAAACCTCCTAAATCCTTCATAACTTTAGACTTTTGAGGAAGAAAAGCTCGTAAGTACTAAAAGAATGGTAAGTAGTCAATATTTCAAAGTTTTGTTATTATAGGTCCAAAGAACGCAAAAACATAATCAAATGGTACAAAAAACAATATTAGAAATGTATAATGTATACAATTGGTAGTTAATTGAACATTAGAAATCACTGTCCTGTACAATTTACAAAAATGGATTTACGAGGTTTGCATCCTTAGCCGACGTATGTAGGTTCATTCTTCATGACAATTTTCTTCTTCTTCTTTTTTAATCACCTTTTGAAAGGTGCTGTGCCATAGATGTGCACAAATACAAAATCGTGGGTAGGTATATGTTGCCATTAATACTGGTAAAATTAAGTTATGACTTCCCCATGCAAAACATGTAATATAAGGATTTTGGTGACAACCAATTTGTGGCCATCATGTTTCCATAGATTATCCTAGATTAGAACCTGTTGGAGAAAATCTTATCTACCCATAAAGGTACGCAGTTTACCTGCCCCTAAAAATAACCAATAATTGTAAGACACTATTAATCATAAAAGTGGCTACGTTTGAATCAACAATTTTTTAGTAAGTTTTTAAAATTTTAACGCGTTGTTTGATTGTTAAGCGATCTATTATCGTTAAATGACAGCTGAGCTTGACAGGTCAAATGCCAGCGCTACCAACTTGAAACCACATAATAAATGACACGTTGCAATTGATAATGTCACTTTGCAAAATTATTCAGCCTTCTCCAAAGTTAAGAGCTTACGGGAAAGGATTATCTGTCAAAATTTGAACAACATCTAATGTTGACAGTCTATTTTATATAGTCTTTGGTCAGAGTCTTTCATTAAGCTCGAAACGCCCAAGCACATCATCCATCATCCGCTTAGAGTGAGATTTGACTGGAAAAAAAAAACACAATCAAAAAACAGTCAACGAAATGCAATCAAAAGTTCCAGCTAAAAATCCAGCCAAAATAAAACAACGATGAAAAATAAGGCGCAGTGACATAAGTCCCGAATTTCGATCGTTGAAAATGGGACACAAGTATGCTGCGGAGACAAATTACAGCGCTTCTGCTATGGCTACCATTGTGAATAGTACCTACCATCAATATATGAGAGAGTATTAGAAAGCGTTAACCTGCAGCAAGGTGAAACGATCTTTTTAGACTCGCCCGGAGGATCACGCAAAACTTTTCCATCAACTTTACTTCTGGCCGAGGTGAGAAGGCAAAGGAAAATAGCTCTTGCTGTAGCATCATCGGCAATAGCTGCTACTCTACTTCCTGGTGGCAGAAACCGCGCTCACGATGATTAAAATACCTACAGATTTAGAGAGCAACGAAACGTTTTCACACTGCCGCGTGTCAGAGACATTGCAAAGGTCTTACAAGAGTATTCTTTAATTGTATGGGATGAATGCGCGATTGAGCACAAAAAAGCCATAGAATGCGTAGAAGCTATAGAACCCGTCATCCGTCAATAGAACCCAGCGAGATATTCGAAGGGACAACAGTATTATATGGAGGAGGTATCACGGTGCTATTTTTTGTGGTGATTTCCGTCAAACCCTGCCAAACTTATGTAAATTCTTGAATAGCAATACAATGGTAGTTTTTGTTTTCACAAAAGTGTCGAGTGAGCACACGGAATGGAACCTTCCTGTCCTAAGGCCGCATTTCTACAAATATAACTCAGAAGGCAAATGTGTAATGGACCTTTGTCCAGAGTATGCAAACATCCTCAACATCATAGTCCTGCCGCTGCCATATTGCACTAGATGATTGGAGTAGCGGACAATGAGTTCAGTAATTTTTTTTTCAAGTTTAATTTTATTTAGTTGCAGCTGAATTTAACAAACATTCAGTTTTTTTTATTTCTGAATAATGTTGATGTCGTAAATGCAGAGTACCACTCCATTTCTGGGAACTACTTTACTCCTCTACAGGTGTCATAGTCTAAGGTACAACTGGTGTATCTGGTACAGTTGGTACAGTTGGTGTATCAGGTACAGTTGGTGTATCAGGTACAGTTGGTGTTGGTGTAGTCGGTACTGGTGTAGTCGGTACTGGTGTAGTCGGTGGTAGTGTAGTCGGTGCTGGTGTTGTTGTTGTTCCGCATGGTCTATTGCCAATCGATCGTTGTCCACCACGAGAACCACGAGAATTTGAACGTGAATTTCTCGATCTGAAGCGCTGACCCTCTGATTCTTGAATAATCACAAGAAGGCCAACAATGCACAACAATATAACAGTTTTTGACACCATCTTAGTTAACGTATGAGTCCCGATTCGGAATTGATCTATCTCGCTGATGGTCGTCCTTTATATAGCGAAATTAGAAATGTTTTTTTTTCAGGTAATCTACACTACTCTGTGTGTTTTAACCCAATTGAATAAATAACCAATCTTGCTTTTCCCACCAAAAAAAAAACTAATAAAGTAGGTACTCAATTTATGAAGTGTTTGTTTAGTTTTTACTTAGCCGCTCTATCACATAGTTCTAGGTAAATGTTGAACATTTATGGTTCGATAAAACGCAAGCATACAAATTTACTAAAACAAAGCAAAATCGCATTGGCGAAAATGATAGAAAAAAAATTAATGAAATAAATACAAAACAGAACTGTTTGTGACAACATCGCTTGTTAAGCGCAGAGAGCACCATTCAAGTCGCAATCCAAAGCAGTGATGGGAAATGAACTTTTCAGATTGTACTTTTCACAAATTGAAATTTTAATTTTTAGGACTGAAGTGTAACTTTGTCGTGGTGGTAACTGGTAGCTAAATGAATATTAAGTCTAATACGCCCACATACTTTTAATAAGATATTTACTTGTATAATATATAAAAACGTTCGTGCGTATGTATGTCTGACAATCACGGCTGAGCCACAGAAGCTATCCCCCTTATATTCACACCATATGTTTGTGTGGTGCTCCGGATGGTTTATGTTTATTTTATACCCTATACGGGGCGCTGGGGTCGCTTTTTTGAAAATCTTATTTATGGACCGATTTGGCTCAAATTAACACCATATAACACTTAAAGAAAAAGAAAGCTTTTCGACCCGATAGGTGGCGCTGGGAGATATTTACAACAAGTTAGATTTAAATGTAATTGTAATAATTCATTTAGATGTAGTACAATTGTTTGACAAAAACTCCAAATTAGTTTTTAATCAATTTTAAATAGGTAAATAACATTTCCATTCGATTTCCGGCACAAATACCATAACCAAGGAAAATGTTCTTTTTTAGCATACAAATATTTCGTTTAGAGTTAGGTAATCTTTTCCCTATTTTCTTCCCATCCCTTTAATACTCCCAATTTGCAAACTTTCCTATCAAAATTGTCAGGCATGTAAAAGTACGGTAGTCCGCAAGACAAGCTAAACATCCCATCCCACCGACGAGCTATTAGCACTGGCTTAAACAAGCATTCCTGCCCTACCTTGCTTTGTTGACCCTACAGCCCTTCCATCGCAGTCAAAATTGACATTCCTGTGGCTATACAGGTGGTAGGAAATAGATGTGCGTTAGTCGGGTAAAGACTTGAGAACGGCTCTACCGATTTGAATGATTTTGGTTTAGTTTTGTTCGTCTTGAATTAGAGATGGTTTAGGGAAAAGGAAAAATCTTAAAATTCTCAACAGGTGTAGGCACACACCCAATTATCGTCTATAAAATATAATAATACAATAACAATAATTTAGAAACATTATTCCTTCGGTGTGAAACTCGATGACATTATAGCTCGATAACTGATGTGCCAATTTTCATGAATCTTTTTTGTTTTGTTTGTATTCCTGTATTTCAGGTTTAGCAAGACTTTAAAGATATGATACTTTTGGACCCTATAGGTGGCTATATTTACGATCTCCAAAGCCACTCAGCCGATTTCAATGAAAATTTGTGGAAAATGAAAATTTGTTCCAGTTACAGGAAAATTGTTTACCTCTTACGTAGGAAGCACTTTGCAAAAGATAAGCGGGATTAGGAAAACGGGTTGTGGCACCTCCCATTCAAAAAAAAAAAAAAAAAGGAAAAAATCAATCGCCAGAGTTGTATAATAAAAATTGTTAGTGGACTTAATATGAAAGTCGCGTATGTTAAAGAGACTAATGGCCATTATAACTCGGGAACGGATCTTTCGATTTTTACGGTGGATTCGTATTGGCCTAAGGAAGGACATAGTTGCGAGCTTTAAGGGGATGAGATTGGGGATAGAAGTTTGTATTTAGACCTTTAAACCTTTGAAAAAAATAGACTGGATAGAAAAACAGTAGTGTCGCTTCAAATACAACAAAATATTTTTAAAGTTTTAAATTGTTTAATTCTTTGTATGTTTCGGGCTAACCGCTTAACAATTAGAATTTAAGAGTCGGCTCAGTTTTAATTGCGAAACCTCAATCAATCGAAACTTTGTAACGGATCCCGATTGATGTGAATGTGAAAAATCTCAAGTCAAATGTCATGCAAGCGACGATTTTGAGGTGCAAATTCAAAGGCAAACATTCGCCTTTCCCGGACTTAAACTTATTCAGAACGATTTGCCATCGCGCGCGTCACTCATTACTTATAGACGCATTTGGCAACAAATTAACTTTTAGTCTAAATTACAAGAAATAAAGCATTAAATTTGACTTTAAGTTAGAAAATAGTTAGATTGGAGTCACCGCCAGTGATGCTAATCAGGATCGAAGTTTGTATGCCTATACCCTTAAAAAACTATGCATTTTTGGCAAAAAAAGATAAAAATTGCATATTTTACAATGGAACTGCAACTAACCTACAAGGTGATTCAAGGATTTTTTGACAAAATGTTGGTCGATGGATAGGCGATTCTATCTTTTTTAATCTCTATAATCCAAGGTTTTGGTTTCGTGAGTAAGTCAAATAGACAATAATTGAAAAATAAGCATGACTCATAGATGTAAATATTTTTTTTAATGCGACTTTGATCCAAGAATGTACCAAATTTACCAAATTCAAAAAGTCTCATTTGTCACAAGCGTCTTTACTTTTTCGAATTTCCTGTGCATTGTGCATGCTCGGAGTTATTATTTTCATAACATTAACGAATTTGGGCGGAAAGAAGTTCGCCGGGGCATCTAGTTTAATAATAAAAGAACATAACATTGCCTTTTGGAAAAAAGCATTTTAAAGATAAAATAATAATAAAAGTTCTGCCTCACCTCGGTTTTTGTGCTTATTTAGACGCCTTGCACAATATAACTATTATTTATGAGTTCTTTTGTAAAAGAAAATTTTCAATTTTTAAATTAGGACATATGTCATTTCTTAACGCCTACGTCCCCTTTTTCAGAATTTGGCTATTTACAAGAACACTATATTCTCTCTGTCCCTTGGGAGGTGTTTTAGATCGGTTTAAAGACTCTCCCTACCACCGAAGCATCTCTCGCTTACCTACATACTACATAGCTCTGGAATGCTTTTCGTATTTTGTTCATGACAATTTTTGTAGCGTTCAATTTGCAAAATAAAATGTCTGATTTGTAATATAAAAACCAGAGCCGTCAAATTTGAACAAGTATAACAGTGTATGGAAGTTATACATATTTTCAAAGATCCGTGAATTCATCTGCTGACTTTCTTGACCCAAACTGGGTTTAATAATATTCTTGAGGCGCCCTGCTTATGGGAAAGGTCATTCATGCCACCAAATTTTGGTACACCTAACATTATCGCACTATATTCAATACAAAAAACAAAAAACAGTTTTACAAGTGCGAAAAACTGAGTATTCTTTTAAGAAACATCTGAAATTCAAATAAATTTCTAAGCCGTTTTCCAGGAAATCATCATTCAAAATTTGGTCATCAGGTCATGCTACCAATTTAGGTAGGCAATAGAAAAATGAAATTGTGTTTTCGAAATAACATGGCGAAATATCTATTATATAAAAATCAATCGCTGTGTGTTAGTCGGGTAAAGGCTCGCGAACTGCTAAACCGATTTAAATTGAATATTTTAGAAGTTAATTTTGTTCGTCTTGAATCAGGGATGGTTTAGGAAAAAAGAAAAGTCGGAAAATTCTCAACAGGTGGCGTTGCAGGCACACATTTCGATTTTCATGGGAAAAAGCACTTTGAAAAAAAATAAACTGGATATAAATCGAGTAGTGAAACTTCCAAAACAAAAAGAAAATTATTTAAAATTTTAAAAGCAATTGTTGTTGTCAAATATCATTATATTAATACGTGAACATTCGAGCTTTCCGTACGCTTTTTTGGTATTTAATATGAAATGAGGAGAATGAAACTTATGTTATTTGAAAGGTACTGTGCCATAGATGTTAAAGTATGACATACTTGTGTAAGTAAAAGTAAGTATTAAAGCATCACAACGAAGAGTGATATCAAGAGAGAGATATCAAAGAGTATTTTACACTCACATTTTGTGTAAAAGGAAGGACTAAGAAAGTTCTAAAGCCAGACCTACTATGATCTATGAAGGGTGATATTAATGAAGAGATGTCAGAAAGAGGAAATAAGAGAAGTAGAAATACAAATCTGTGTGTGCTCAACGATAGTTGAACTGTGTGAGACGTCGCGAGTAGATGCGCCACAGAATTGTGATTGTTAGTTTTATTCAACAAAATTAATTGATCTATCATAGATGTGCACAAATACAAAATCGTGGGTAGGTATACTTATGTCGCCATTAATACTGGTAAAATTAAATTATGACTTCCCCACGCAAAACATGTAATATAAGGATTTTGGTGACAACCAATTTGTGGCCGTCATGTTTCCATAGATTATCCTAGATTAGAACCTGTTGGAGAAAATCTTATCTACCCATAAAGGTACGCAATTTACCTGCCCCTAAAAATAACCAATAATTGTAAGATATACGATATACTATTAATCATAAAAGTGGCTACGTTTGAATCAACAATTTTTTAGTAAGTTTTTAAAATTTTAACGCGTTGTTTGATTGTTAAGCGATCCATTATCGTTAAATGACAGCTGAGCTTGACAGGTCAAATGCCAGCGCTACCAACTTGAAACCACATAATGAATGACACTTTGCAATTGATATGGTCACTTTGCAAAAGTATTCAGCCTTCTCCAAAGTTGAGAGCTTACGGGAAAGGATTACACAGAGCGAAAAATGACTACATAAAATCAATAAGATTGCCTTATTGGACTACTTTACTATGAAATCGGATTAAAACTAATAAATAATGTGATATTTCCATAGAGAATTCTTAATGATTTAATGAAGAAAATCTTATTATTTTTTTTAAGAGTTTTTCATATAGTTTTTACATGCTAAATCATATTAAATAGTACTAATAATCGGAAAACCTTATTAATATTTGGCTTTAAGAAGTCAAACTTATTAAAAAAAACGCCACATAGGAAATCTTCTCAAATCTATAAGATTTCTCTTTAAAATTTTAAGGAGATATCTCATTAATTTTAAGTGGCATTTTCACATTGCATGATATAATAATATGAAAATCTTATTAATATTCGTTTCTGAGAAGACAAACTTATTAAAAGTGCTTGTCTAAACGTTAAAATTCTTTGATCAATAAGAATTCCCTCTTAGAAATAAAATATTTTATAAAAGTGCTGAGTCCACGTGTCGCGAAGTGAAAGTAATAAGTGTAATCATTAGTAGATCTATTTCACCAAACAATTTACATTTCCAGCGGGGTAATTAGATAATGGATATGAAGAGGTAAGTAAATAAATGCATTTAAAGAAAATATACAAAGTATAACAATTTTAAATCTTAGATTTCGAAACCCTTCATCCCGAGACAAAAATGTTACTTTTCACTAAATACGACAAATGTTTCCCCAAATGATGTTGTAATTCGAAGAGAAAATTAAAGATAAAAGGAACAAGGAACTGCTAAAATGTGTGAAGAAAGATGTAGATTTAACAGGTAATCTTTTGTATAAAAATAAATCGGAACATTAAACCATTACAAAATTTAATATTTTCTTAGATTTAAGACTACATCACGTTTCTCCTGGTGCATTTATTGCTTCAACTTACTCGCTTCTAGAAAGGATACAAGGAACGAATAAGGCTGCCATTCTTCGAAAGGAAGGAAAATCTGCCGTCAAGAATTGTCGTTTTGAGACCAGAAATTCTAAATACAACATTTTTATAATTTTAAGATAGGTAATTTTAAGATGTACATATAAGTTCCGCAAATAAAGTTTTAATAAGTTTTCCATATATTTTTAAATAGTTTTTCATATATTTTCGATAAGTTTTCCCTATTGCTGCTAAGAGGTTTTCACATACTTTTCAATAAGTTTTCGTATTGTTTCAAGGTGCCATCATATCAACATTTAATAAGATATCTTTTTAAAAGAATGTGGCTTTCTTATAGAAAAATCACCATCATTTTAATAAGATTTTCTCTATTGTTTTAATATGACTTTCTTCTTGGATGAAAACCATAGAGAAATCTTATAGTTTTTCTTCTATTTTATGTGGTCGTTTTCGCTCTGTGTATCTGTCAAAATTTGAACAGCATCTAATATTGACAGTCTATTTTATATAGTCTTTAGTCAGAGTCTTCAATTAAGCTCGAAACGCCCAAGCACATCATCCATCAACCGCTTAGAGTGAGATTTGACTGGAAAAAAAAAAAAAAACAATCAAAAAACAGTCAACGAAATGCAATCAAAAGTTCCAGCTAAAAATCCAGCCAAAATAAAACAACGATGAAAAATAAGGCATCACTGCGCCGTTGTGATCGTTGAAAATGGGACACAAGTCCCGAATGAAACAAACAGTTGGAAATATTTTATATTTTATTAATGTTCATAAATTGATATATAAAACATAATTAACGAGAAAAAAATCCAAACAAGTTAAACAAACATTTTCAACAAACTATTAAAACTTGGTCGTTTTACAAATAAGTAAAAAAAATGATTTTTATGATTTGTCGACAGAAAGGACACAACAATTCATTTTTATTTGCCATCGCCAATCGTCTCTTCACTAAGCTTCGTGAAACAGCAACTACACATCTTACAGTGATTACAAGGCTGTAGAAGTATGTTTCGAGGATTTTCGAAATAAAGACGTTTTGTTCGTGTTGTCCTGCTTTATTCGAACCATTTTCTTCGCTTTCGTCTGCTGATGAATCAGAGTATTCAATGTCAATTATTTGGTTTGACTGACCATACAACTTTGACGTCATCGAATTAATGAATTCAGAAACCGTTTTTTTTTTTCGCTTGTCGAGCTTATTTGTCAGAAGGTCAATGAATACACGTGGGATTAAAAGCCATTTGCGTAAATACAATTAAAAGTTAAATTCACGTTTATTAAAGAAAAAAGCAAATGGTATAATGAACTACTCGGCTGGGTGGTTCTCTTCTGACTGTTTTTCTTATGTCGTTTTCCATTGGGCAAAAAGAAGCGTCCGGGAGAGTCCGGAATCGAAAAAATCACTTCTGAAACCGTTCCATTGGCACAAAAAAATACTCTTCTGGTGATTCTGAGGAGAGAATTTCGCTTCTGGATTTGAAGTCAGAATCCACTCAAGAATCACTCACACAAGTTTAGTTTGTGTATTTTATACAAGCCAACTGACGGCTGCCATAGATTATTTTTTGGCATTTCACCAATACTCTTGTGGATTCAATCAGAAGCAGTTTTCTTGTTCCATTGGACTACAGAATGAGTGGATCCCCGAGTGAAACCAATGGAAAACGACATTAGTGCCCACTCGATTGAGTGCTCGTTGACACCTTCGTTGGGTTTTGGTGGATGTTCGAATCGTACAGGGTGATCCTACATACATTTCTGTTTTCAAATTTTCACTTGGGGCGCTCAAACATTCTCCATGTTTCGCCATCCATCGGCTAGTAAAAGTCCAAAGTAGTTTTATATTCTTCGTCTAACAGAGCGTCGCAAAATTTGAAGAAATTACCATGTTTTGGTAATATTTTGCCTAATTTTTGGTTGTATGCCTCTAACATGCTTGTCGTTCGCATACAATTTTTATAAACAGAGAACTGTTTTGATAGGTCCTGACAAAATAAAATATATAATTGGTATCATTAATTCATATATGTACATAAAGTATTTTGTTAATTCGCACCTTAGATAGCCATTGCTTTTTGAAATATTTGATAAAGCATTCAAAATAAGGGCACCTAGAGTAAGCATTGCTTAATAAGTCAACTCCTTCTGCAACCAACGATGGCTTAAGGAGCGGCAGAACGAAAAACTTAGTAAAAAGCTTATAACTCTCTTTGTTTTTTCTTATGATTGGCATAAAGTCTGTGGTTCTCGACGCCTTCCTTCTAAGTGCTCTTATGTAATGGAACCAGCAGCCCCTAATTTCTGCTTCGGGGAACGTTTTTGTTAGCACCTTACGAAGGCCTTGCTCGAAGTCAGTGGTGAAGGACGCAGGGCGAAAATTAAATAAATTTGCTTCAATAAATTGAAACATATGCGTAGGTATATACATATATATCCTCAGACTTGCTACTCATAAGCGAGTATAGAAAAGGAAAGGTACACCTAAAATTATTGAAGTTAAGATTGAGCAATTTTAAAATATATTTTATATTTTTATTTGATCAAATTCTCAAAAACATCGAATTCAGAAAAGGACATAATTGCTGAGAAAAGGCATTAAATCGATATTTTGATCAAATAAAAATAAAAAAGATCTATACCGTAAAACCGTAATACTTTGACCGATTTTAAACTATAAAGCTTTACAGGGACTACAAAACTGACCATACAAACCTTTTTTTCACCACATATCGGCGGGCGTTGCCACCTTAACGAAATCGAAGTGTAATTGAACATTTAAGACTCGTTCACATTAAGTTATTTACAAAAAACAGACTGGTCAAAGTTTTACTCTGAAATTTTTAACTTTGACCGCTTTTTTTAAGGAAAAATTAGCATCTCTAACAAAGTGATAATAATAGTGAAAGTATTAAAAGGAAAGCACATATTCACATTTTTTGGTTTCGAATTATTATATTTCAAGTGTTAAAATTAAATATTAAAATAAATAGTAATAAAAATAAAATTTAGATACTAATAGGAACGCAAAATATTGGCACACATTTTTAACTTTCATTGTTTTTGCCAGAAAAGTAATAATTAAACAAAAATAAATTAGCAGGTTCAAAAAATAATTTTAAGTTCAGTCCATATTAATTAAAAAGGCAATGCGGGGTTGGAATCTATATAAGAAGAAAACGTTATGAGTTTTGTCCAAAAGAAAACAGATATCGGTACCTACCAACTTTTACTTTGTACTAAGAACCGCGTTTACTAAGTCTTCCAATGACGAAGAAGGACTTAGACGCTCTTCTAAGAGCCCATCAATTTCCTCTTCATTCTCCACCTCTGACAAAGGATCTGCCCGAGGATGAGACAGAATAGTAACAGGAACAGAAGTTTCTGCCAAATTTTGCATCGAACACCCTTGTAGCTCTTCTACGCTTACTCCTTTACCCGGTGTCACTCTAACTTTTGTCCTTTTTTTCCTGACGGACGTGCTATCTTTGCCATGACGCATTTCCCTCAGCATGTTAATGACACATGAGGAAACGTTGTCAGAGGCCTCCTCCATACGTGCTTCATTCGGAATCTTATTCAAAACCTGCTGAGGATCGAACGGCACAATTCCACATTTTTTGAATCCAGCAATTAGATTCAAAGATACGTTGTCTTCTCCTTGTGACTTTTCAACTAACTCTTTGAGCAACTTGGGAAATTTATCTTTTGCTAAGATTTGGGAAGTTTTTGATCTACCTTCCTTCCAGTTTTTCAGGATTCCTCTCCATGTTTTTTTTAGAGGCCCATAAAAAGCAACATCAAGTGGCTGCAATAAATGCGTTGAGTTCGGTAAAAAACAAGCAAATCGGATGCTATTAGCCTGTGCAGCTTCTATTACCTCAACAGAGAAATGGCTGGAGAGGTTATCGCCCAGCAATACAACTTCACAGTCATACTTCCTCGTATACGGTACAAAATGGTTAAGGAACCAGTCCTTAAATATGGCTGCATCAAACCAACCCGACTTACTTCTGTTATATTTTGTGTTCCTTGGTCCACCTTGCATCCATTGCTCCCACAGTTGCTCAGACTTGTATACAACATAAGGGGGCAGCATTTCGCCAGTGGCTGAACCACAAAACATTACAGATATGCTGCTCTTTGAACTGTCAATAATCCTCTCTGGGTACTTGCAACCTTTTTTAAAAATGCATTTTTGAGACCCGGGATCGTCGGACAAGTTCGTCTCGTCATAATTAAAAATATATTGCGGCAAAATATATTGCCCGCTATCCAAAGACAATGTATTTTTCAAATGAGAAAAAAACATGTTGACATCATTTGTAGTCACCTTTGCCTTTGATGGTTTCAAGTTTTGACACATCCTCTTACTAATAAGGTCATTATTTCTTTTAAGGAAACATGACAACCAATCCTTACTAAGCAAAGTGGATTTTTTGTTTTCTCGCTTTTCTAAGTAGCTTGTTGCTAATTTTTGCACATCGAACATGGTGAGTGGAAAACCCCATTCGCTTGTGGTAATAATAGCCTTTGCAAGTATTTTTTCTTCAGCAATAGAAAAGATAGGCGGTCTTCCAAAGTTCTTAGAATGTCTTGAATGAATTTTATTTATTAATGTGCCCTTGGGAATGCCAAACATCTTGGCACATTTATTTATTGAAATTTCGTTCTTTTCAATAAGATCTAATGCCTCTTTAATTTTTTCATCTGTGATACTATTGTACCTTCGTTTGGTTACTTTTTGTTTCGACATTGCTTTTGAAATTGAAAGCACCTATTTCGATAAAAAGAAAACGCAATATGAACAGACCATAACACAAGTGTGGTGAAATGTAAGGCGGTCAAAGTTTTACCGGTCAAAGTAAAACTGCCGGTCAAAGTTAAAAATTGCCGGTCAAAGTTTTACGATTTAACTAATTTTAAGAACGAGTTCATATTTTTAGTCATAAAAAGTAAACTATGTGCTCAACTGCTACGATTTATATCTTAATTAAAAGAGAAAACTGTGTTCTACTTACTTTAGGTAAATTTAGTTTAGATCCGAAGCTTTTTGTTGGAAAACACTGAACCTCTTTAGGGAGCTAAAATTTGCACTTAAAACCCGCACTGACACTTTTGCCCGTTTCCACATCCGTTTGAATATTTTCACCCCAAAAGCTTCACCACACCTCAAGGGGTGAGTCTAAGTTTTGAATTATAGTGATTGCACTACATTATTTCAAACCTAGATGGTGTTAGAACTAACCAAAAAGTTTTATCGATTTCGGTCAAAGTTATCATCACTGGTCAAAGTATTACTGTTTTACGGTACACTACATTTTAGTGCAGCACAAAAATAAAACAACAAATTAAAAAAAAACTGACCTACATTTTCGGCATGGGCTATGTATACAATTAACAATTGAATACATCCACACGACGGCAAAACATTAAACGTATCATCCATCAAAAAGTGTCCGTTAGATTGGGGCAGAGTTTCAATTAACTCAGCAATTTTTGGTGCCAAAAATATGGTGTAGCTGAATTGATTTTCTAAAACCGTGTTTTTGTAAAACCTATTCCCTTTATCATACTTGGACATGCCGAAATTAGACAAAAAATTCTCGTTCAAAAATGCTTCCTTAACTTCCCTTAAATTGAGTGGTAATTTTGGCAATGAAGCACCGGCTATATTATAGATGAATATTGAACCAAATGGGCTGATTCTGGCATTTTCAAACGCTTCGCGTCGAATATCTCCTTTGTCGTTGCTCCTCTATTGGTCAGTGATCTGATGAGCAATCAGTTTTAATCGCAGCGTGTGGGTGTATGTATCGCTTGTTTTTATTAATTCATTTGTCTCTGAATCAATTGTAAGCGTTGCCTTGCAAGTTTTAATGTGGCAGGTATATTTTTTGCTTGTTTTATATACACCTTTCTGCAAATATAGTTGTTTTTCTGCATTTACATACAGTACACAACTATTTTTTCTGAACCCTTGTAACAATTCAAAATCACAAATTTTATTGGTTTCACTTTCCATTTTTTTTTTAAATTTTTTTAGTTGTTTGGCTTACTTTCTTTGTCACGATGCAGACTCGACTAATAGGAATGCAAAATTACATGATTTACATTTTCCCAACTGCTCGTACCTAGCTAACTGCATTTTTGTAAAGGTAATACTCAAAAACAACATCGAGATAACGAAACCGGTGTGACTATTTGTTGTAGCATTTGGAGTGGTCTTCTTAGTTTTTCTCTAGGCGTATATTTAGGAAATGTATGTAGGGGAGAGTGGGTATGTCAAATGTGATCTGCTGGCAACTTATAAATCATATCTCCACAAAACATTTTTTTTAATATACGATAACATTTTGGCAAGCTATCCAAATCATAAAAGTAACCAAAAGTATACCAGAATTAAAGTTAAAACGCATTCCATGCACCAACAAACTTTGTCCCATTCCTCCTGGAAGCAGGAGGTATGGGACAGCTATGTGGTGGAATGGGACGCCTTACATTACAAGTGTGTTTTTTATCTTAAAACCTTTATTTCTAATGTACTTTGCGTGCGAACATTTTTAAGTGTTCTTTGATTAGACTTTGATGTGGAAAAGCTTTTTTTTTTGTCGGGGGGTGTTACTATCCGATGGAGCACTCAGACACAACTACTGGTCCATTGTACTGCCAAACAGACACCTTTCACTACTGTACTTTGGTTACCTAAAGGGTAGTGTAGTCTATTGTTCTCGCTTTCCACAAAGATTCCAGAACCTGACCCCTGTTCGGTTCACGGACAGGTGTCCCATTCCTCCTGCATATAAGTGTCCCAATCATCCTGTAGGGCACTTCAAAGAGATCAAACATAATATCTCTTAAAATACGGCGCAGACTAAACAAAATTAGATATAATTCACTTCTTAATATATGATAATATCTATTTAATTCACTTTTTGAACAATAAGTTGACTCATTAGCTATTTTTTTTTCACTCAAATTTTACCCAAAGATTTTACTTTTTATGCACAAATTTACCTTTTTTGCTCTCCACTGCGTAATTTCAACTGCGCACAGGACCTGCTTCGTTGACCGGTGGGTAAACACTAAAGAGCAAATTTGTGATCAACAGGAACGAGAAAAAGTATACGACGTTGAAGAAAATGCTTATGTCCCATTCCTCCTGTGTCCCATACATACCCACTCTCCCCTACCTAAGTCATAAGTTCCGAATAGATTTGGGGACTTATATCTCTGCGCCGGAAAATAACAATGAATTTAATTACTTTTACATATTAAAGCAAAGTACCTATATTTTAAGAACCAAATATATAAAAAGAAGTTATTAACAACTAGCTGACCCGGCGAACTTATCTCCGCCCAAATTTTTTAATATATAGGCAATGAAAATAATAATTTCTTGTATCTTAACAAAAGCCCCTGCAAGAGACGTCTAGATCGAAAATAACGCAGTGTAAGAACTTGGAAGGGCAAGATTGAGTGAGTAGACGCAAACGAAACAGACGAAACAGTGGAGCCATTCGAGGCAGTATAGTTACTACTTTGTTCTTCAGAACCTTCAACGTCTTCAGATAAGCGCAATTTGCTGGTTCTACCATCCGTAGCGAGAAATTGTGATCGACTATCAGTACGGTTAGCCCCAGCAGTCGCTTCAGCAGTTACAAGGCTTTTAATTGACGAATATAACACACACCGAGCCTTGGTTCGTTGAACCATGCGCCAGCTTGGAATCGATTAAATATGTCAATGAGGGAAGCGACTAGGCTACAATTGGTCGAGGTCCGGTCGCGGTGTGGCGGATACTGAGTTTCCCCATTTAGAAAATGGTCAGAGAGTGTATTTCAGTCCTCAAAATGTTAGGGAACGGCTAGAGAATCCACGACAGACGACACTTTTCGAATTTTTTCAGCTTTGCCAGAAAGACAATTTTGCAAGAACACTGTTTTTCCTTCTACACGAATGACAAGCAAAGAGGTTTATTTAATTGACACCGACGCGGTCAGCCAGTGGAATTATTTCCCGGTATTTTCAAGGAGTACGCGTTGGGAAGGGTATACGCCGTCCACCCAAGCATTAGCGAATGCTTTTACTTCCGACTTTTATTACTAACAATCCGCGGTGCTACATGATATATAGGAATTATAAGAGAATTGGTCATGCCATTCTCATTCTCTTACTTATGTGACAATGGCTTATCTAGCAAACTATGTATGTGCTGGAGGCTTGTTTAACATTAAAATTTAGAGAGTAAGTTAGTCTTAAGTTGAGAGCGACGAATAAAAGACTCACAAGTAAAACGTGTTTGAATTAAACATATTAATGGCGACGAGGATAAAAAAATTTAACGAGTGAAGTCAATGGAATATTTAAGAAGTGATAAAGAACTTACAATTAAAATCGAAAGTGAAGATAAAAAAAAAATAGCAGATTTAAGTGTACCGCGAAATATGGCGTTTATCGGAACAATTGAATTTTTTACGCCAGGCGAAGACTTTGTGGATTATAAAGAACGTCTTCAACATTTGCTATCTATAAATAAAATAATAGATGATAAAACTAAAGTGTCATATTTAATAACTTTAATTGGACCGGAATCTTATAAAATAATTAAATCATTGACTAACCCAGATAAACCCGATATGAAAACTTTTGATGAGCTGATTGCTATAATGGAAAAATATTTTACGCCTAAAGTGAATTTAATCGCCGAAAGACTTAAATTTTACAAAAGGCAACAAAAAGTGCATGAAACAATCAGTGACTATATAATTGATCTGAAAACGTTAGCTCAATCATGTGACTTTAAAACTTTTCTCGATGACGCGCTTCGAGATAAGCTAGTTTGCGGTATTTTTAATGAAAATATGCAACAAAAGCTCTTAAACGAAACGGGACTCACGTTTGACAAGGCATGTGAGATAGCCAAAGGTATGGAGATGACAAATAATCAAATGCGGGAGATGAGGCCAGAGTTCCATAATAACATCGATTTATCGAGTCAACGGTATCAATCACACCAAAAGAGAGGAAGCAGTCACATAAGGAGATCGAGTTTGGAGAGGGGGCCGGCTTACGAAAAGAAACCATCGAGACAACTGCAGCAGAACAGCAGTCAATCTGACAATCGTAATTGGAGGAATGCGGTTTGTTTTAATTGTGGCCTGAGGGGTCACCTACAAAAATATTGTAGAAAACAACAGGTTGCTTGTAATAATCGGAAAATGTATGTTAACAATGTAGAAGATATGTCAGAGGAAATAAATGAATTATCGATAGGGTATATAAATTCGTTTACTAATGTTAATAGTTTGGCTCAATTAGTTAAATTATGTATAAATAATGTGGTTATGGAAATGGAAATTGACAGTGGTGCATGCTCAACAGTTATTAACTATAACACTTACAAAAATTATTTTCCAGAGTTGCAAATTGAAAAGGTTAGCAGACATTTAAATGTGGTAACAGGACATGAGGTGGAAGTTGTGGGAAAAATTGCGGTAAAGGTACAAGATATGATCGAATTGTCGGCTTGTCATTGTTTGGATATGTTTGTTATCAAGTCGAATCGAAACTTATGTCTTATTTCCAAGTTGGAGAAACAGTTTTGTGGTAAACAAAGTGGATGATATGGTAGGAATGAAGGTAAAAAAATTAATGATGAAATTTCCGAAAGTTTTTTCGAAAGACATGAGGGATCCGATTATTGGGTACACTGTTCAGTTGAGGTTAAAGGAAAATGCAGTTCCGATATTTGCAAAACCCTATTCAGTTCCATTTGGGCTTCGGGAGAAAGTGAATGCAGAAATTGATAAACTGGTATCGCAAAAAGTATTAGAGCCGATTCAATACAGCGAGTGGGCTTCTCCAATGGTGGTGGTGCCCAAGAAAAATGGAGATTTAAGGTTGTGTCTCAACTGCAAGGTAGCGGTAAACAAATCCATAGAAAATAGTATTTACCATCTTCCAATTATGGAAGAATTATTTACAAAAGTTGTTGGTTGTAAAATATTTTGTGTTCTCGATTTAACTGGGGCATATTTACAGCTGGCCGTGCATGAAAATTCGCAACAATTGTTAACGGTCAATACTAGTAAAGGCTTATATAAATTTACCAGAGTACCTTTTGGGATTTTGAATTTTTATAACCGGTTTATTCCTGGCTTAGCTTCAAAATTAAGAAAATTGTACGATCTTTTAAAAAAAAATAATAAATTTGAATGGAAGCCGGAACATGAGAAGATTTTTAAGGAAGCAAAACAACTTTTAGTGAGCAATAATATTTTAGAGTATTTTGACCCAGAGAAGCCAATCGTTTTGACATGTGACGCAAGCCCATATGGTGTCGGTGCAGTGCTTGCTCACATAATTAATGGCGAGGAAAAGCCCGTACTTTTTGCATCTACTACACTTAGTTCATCAGAACAAAATTATTCGCAGACGCATAGAGAAGCTCTAGCTATCATGTACGCGGTTAAAAAGTTTCATAAATATTTGTATGGACATAAGTTTACTATTGTCACAGATCATCAGGCGCTTAAAGAGATATTTAGTGAGAAGAAAGGGCATTTAGCTGTTGCTTCAGCCAGACTTCAAAGGTGGGCTATTCAATTGTCAATGTATAATTTTGATGTTAGGTATAAGAGAGGTTCGCAAGTAGGGCATGCAGATGCGCTGTCGAGGTTGCCCGTGCGAGGATCGACAAATATTGAAGAGGACTTTATTAATGTATTAAAGTTTGGCCCTGATAATATGAAGCTTCTGAAACTAAAGGATGTTCAAACTGAAACGTACAAAGATTGTGTTTTGAGTAAGGTTTATAGTTGGCTTATTGACAACGAAAATTTCAAAAATGATGAGGATACCAAATATTATATAGATCGGGGTCAAAGTTTTTCATGTAATTATGGTTGCATATATTATGGGGACAGAGTGGTTATTCCTGAAGCTTTAAAGAAGGATGTGATTCGAATGTTGCATGACACACACATTGGAATGACACGAATGAAAATGCTTGCGAGGAGTTATGTGTGGTGGAGAGGATTAGATTCCGACATAGAGGAGTTTGTTAAGAGTTGCCAGGTCTGCGCTCAGACGCAAAACTTTACGAAATTAACGGAGGAGTCGAGCTGGATTCCTTCATCGTATCCATTTGAAAGAGTACACATCGATTTTTTTGAGATAGATGGGTTAAAGTTCTTTTTGTTAGTAGATAGTTTCTCCAAATGGATTGAGATAGCGCAGATGAAAAACACTCAAGCGGGAAGTGTAATTTGCAAATTACGGAACTGGTTCTCTGTCTTTGGACTACCAGCTCAGATCGTGTCTGATAACGGCCCACCCTTTCAGTCTTCGGATTTCGTTGAATTTTGCGAAATTAATGGCATTACGATTTTAAAGAGTCCACCATATCATCCACAGTCAAACGGATTGGCTGAGAGAGCAGTTCAAACCGCAAAACGAGTTTTTAAGAAGTTTTTAATTGAAAAACAATCTATTAAAAGTCTTAGTTACAAAATTGACAATTTTCTACTTAAATACCGGAATACTCCAACAACTCCAACTAATCAAACACCTGCTAGTATGATTTTTAAGTTTAAAACGATAACGTTGCTAGATGTATTGACAGCAAAATCTAAAACTGAATTGAAAACTGTTGAGAATTATTGTATGAAGTACTGATTCTCTCCCTTCTTTATATACTCTCTCTCTCTTATATATATTCCATAACTGTTAGACTATACCTACTTACTTTAGTTAGTATTAAGTAGTCAGTCACATTTTGTCATTAGACTTGAATAAACGTCTTAACTCGTGACTACGAGACAGAGTATTATTCTTTTTGAGTCATCGTATAACATGGTGTCAGATGTGCTGAAATCCTAAAGTCAAAGTCAATTAAAAATGCTTGACCAAACAATAGAACCGAAACCAAGTGGCAGTGTTTCAACTACAACGATGGTGACTCCAACATTCACGCCGACAATTTTGCCGTTAGACTTAAAGTCTTCCAACATGCCACTGACATGGAAAAATTGGCATACACAATTTAAAATATTTCTCCGTGCATCCAGCCTAGATTCGCAGACTGATCAAAGGAAAGTGGCACTTCTGCTGCATCACATGGGTCCTGATTCACTAGACGTATTTAACTCGTTCAATATGGACCTGGATACTGTCAAATTTGATGATTTGGTGTCTAGACTGAAAACGTATTTCTTGCCAAAAGTCAACATAGTCATGGAAAGGCATAAATTCTTCACAAGAATTCAACATGCTGGTGAGTCTATAGATGAATACGTCACATCTCTTAAGAATCTAAGCCTCTCATGTGACTTTAGTATATTACGAGAGGATTTAGTAAGAGATATTTTTGTGTGTGGCTTACATAATAATTGGTCAATCATAAAAGAGCGGCTATTAAATGAAGGTTCTATAAAACTCGAAAGAGCACTTGAAATAGCTAAATCGATCGAACTTACGAAAGATCATGCAAAACAGTTACAAATACAAAGTCCAACCGAAACAATCAATGTCATTAACCGCCATTTTAATAAGCATGCACAAAGTCAAAAAAATTACCATACAGAAAAACACAATACAAACAAATCAAAATCATTTTCTCAACACAACAACAAATCTAAGCTACACTTGTCTAAAACACCATCAACCAGCAGCACTTGCTCCCGTTGCGGAGAAATTCACCGATATCGATGCCCAGCGATTGGAGTTACATGCAACACATGTAAAAAAAATAATCACTTTTCAAAAATGTGCCATTACAACAAAAACGCTAAGGCAAAGAGCGCATATGTGCGAAATGTCGAAGCTGATTGCGATTCTCAACCGGAAAGTGATTCTGATTCTTTATTCTTGGGTATTCTGAAGCAAACCAAACCAATGCCAAGAAACAGTTGGATAATGTCGCTGAAAATAAAGGGTCAGGTAGTCGACTGTCAAATTGATACGGGAGCACAGGCAAACGTTATGTCGCTGAAGCAGTTTAATCACCTGAGATGCTCATCTAATCAGTTAATAAAGTCATCAACGCGCATTATGACGTTCAGTGGAGAGAGGTTACCCGTTGTCGGATGCTGTTCCATGGAATGCGAGTATAATGGACACAATTTTTCGATCGAGTTTCAAATATTGGATTTATATTGTCATGCAGTACTTGGGCTATCAACATGCGTTCAACTTAAACTTATAAATAAGGTAGATCAAATAAAAATTGCATGCATTAATAAATCTAGTACTAATAACTTAAATAATTCAAATATTAACAATATCACAGATGTAAAGAGTTGCAAAGCAATTTTAACTAAATATAGCAACATTTTTCAAGGTCTAGGGCTATTAAAAAACAAATGCCATTTAAAACTGATTCCTGGTACAACGCCAACAATAGATTTACCGCGCAAAATACCGTTTTCTTTAGAAAAATTATTAAAAGAAGAACTAGAACGCATGGAAAATTTAAAAGTGATAGTGAAAGTTGAGGAGCCTACTGAGTGGGTAAATTCAATAGTGCTAGTTAAAAAACCGAATGGAAAAATTAGACTATGTCTAGATCCGAGAAATCTAAATAAAGCTATTCTTAGATCGCACTATCCTTTTCCAAATCTCGATGAGTGCAAGTCAAAACTAAATGGTTCAACAATTTTTAGCACATTAGACGCGAATTCTGGGTTTTGGATTATTCCGTTGGATGACGACTCGTCCAGATTGTGTACATTCATTACACCTTTCGGTAGATATCGTTTTCTGCGTCTTCCTTTCGGAATAAATGCAGCACCAGAAATATTTCACGCTGAAATGGTGAAACAATTTGGTGATATTAATGGTCTCATAATATATATTGACGATTTCTTAATACACGCGTCAACTATAAAGGAACATAATGAGATCTTGGAAAAAGTTTTAACACGGGCACAACAAATTGGTCTGAAGTTCAATAAGGACAAATCAAAGATTTGTTTGAATGAAATTAAATTCATTGGGCATATTTTTAATAAGCATGGTATCCGACCAGATGATTCCAAAGTTAAAGCTATTTGTGATATGCCTCGCCCTACTTCTGTCAGTGAGTTACAAAGATTTCTGGGAATGATTAATTATTTAGGAAGCTTCGTTAAAAATTTATCTGTCAATAACAATAATCTTCGTCAACTTTTAAAAAAGGATATAGCGTGGCTGTGGAGTGAAACTCATGAAAATGAATTTAAAAAATTGAAATCGCTTATATCCAATGCCCCAGTATTAACATTTTATGACCCAAATAGAATAATAACCCTTTCGGTTGACGCTTCCAAAAGCGCTGTCGGTGCAGTTATCGCGCATGAAAACAGTCCAATTGCTTATGCTTCTGCAACGTTGACTTCTAGTCAACAAAATTATGCTCAGATTGAGAAAGAGCTCTTCGCTATTCTCTTTGGGTGTATTAAATTCCATCAATACGTCTATGGTAAGCGAATCCTAGTAGAGACTGATCATAAACCGCTAGTTCCGCTGTTCACGAAACCACTATATAAAGTCCCCGCTCGTCTTCAAAGGTTTATGCTTCGATTACAGTCTTACGAATTGGATGTTATATACAAACCTGGCAAGTACATGTATACAGCTGACACGCTTTCAAGGGCAGCATTGCCAGAAAGTGCCATGACAACATTTGAAAGTGACTTAGACATACATTGCAATTTATTAATTGCGAATTTGTCTGTGTCTTCTGAAAGATTCGAACAAATTAAGCTCGCTGGTAATAACGACGAGGTGATAACAAACGTGAAAAAATATACTAAATTTGGTTGGCCCTACAATAAAAAATCTGTTTTAAAATCATGCATGCCTTATTATAAAATAAGAGATGAATTGCATGTGATTAATGATATTTTATTTAAATCTAACCGAATAGTTATCCCTTCTTCTCTACGCCAAGAAATTTTGCATCTTCTGCATGAAGGACATTTAGGCATCCAAAGATGTCAAAGTCTTGCAAAAGATATAGTCTTCTGGCCAAACATAAACAACGATATTTACAATATTGTCACCGATTGTGAAATTTGCATGCGTCATAGATCTTCACAGCCAAAAGAACCTTTACATCCACATAAAATTGATCCAATTCCATGGTATAAAGTAGGTACTGATTTATTTGAATTCAATAAGAAAATGTATATATTAGTCGTGGATTATTGGTCTAAATATATAGAAATCGAATTACTTGCCTCTGGGTATAGTAGTCAATTTGTTGTCAGTAAGTTGAAATCTATTTTCGCTCGTCATGGGATACCTCAGATAATGGTATCTGACAATGGCCCCCCATTTAACTCTGACGTTTTTAAAAAGTTTTGCCGAGATTGGGATATCGAACATAAAACCTCAAGTCCGTATCTTCCTAGATCGAACGGTTTGGCAGAACGTTCTATTCAAACTATCAAAAAACTATTACTTAAAAGTAAGGAATCTGGATCAGATCCCTACATTTCCTTATTGCATTATAGAACTATATCGAAAGGCAACCTTCCTTCGCCTTCAGAACTTCTTATGTCTAGAAGACTTCGCACCAAATTACCGGCTATGTCAACAAATTATTTACCCAAATCAATTGATTACAAACGACATGAGAAAGACATACAAAATAATATTGAAAAAACTAAATTATATTACAATAGAACAGCTAAACCACTAAAATCTTTAGTTACAGGACAAAAAATAATGTATAAGAAGAATCCTACATCTTATTGGTCACCAGGAATAATTATAGAAAAATGCCAAGAACCGAATTCATACGTTTTAAAAGATCGAGATGGAAATACATACAGAAGAAATAGACAACACATATTGGATACGCACTCAGAAGAAGCCTCAACTTCACCACACTTAAGTCCAGAAAAAGATAATAACAAATCGCCATCGGTTTTTGAAAATGTTAGTCGGTTTGGTAGAAAAATAGTACCACCTTCAAGATTTACCTATCCAAAGGATCACATTAAGTAGTTTTTTATTGTTTTGCTGCTCTCCTTTTTGAAATAAAATATTTAAATATTTATTATTTACTTACGTTAATCTATTTAGTTACTTAAGCCAATTATAAATCATATTTTTCTTTTATGAATTCACTTTATTAATTTAACTTATATTGGGAGATATTGTATGAAGTACTGATTCTCTCCCTTCTTTATATACTCTCTCTCTCTTATATATATTCCATAACTGTTAGACTATACCTACTTACTTTAGTTAGTATTAAGTAGTCAGTCACATTTTGTCATTAGACTTGAATAAACGTCTTAACTCGTGACTACGAGACAGAGTATTATTCTTTTTGAGTCATCGTATAACAAGAATGAAGCCACAGATACTAATACATTAAGCTATTTAAATAAAATTGTACAATTTAAAGAAAATGAGAGCATATATTACCAAAATAATTTTAAATCACACATAAAATGGATTCCTGGATATATTATAAAACAAATGTCAAAATCATTATATAGAATTTCCCTAAATGGGGTCCAAAAATTGGCTCATGCAAATCAATTAAAACGTAGAAATTATTCAGTTCGATTTAGTTCACATGCCACTTTAATAAATAATAATAATATAGAAAATAATAAGCAAAGTTGTGAACAACTTGAGGAGGAAAATGATGAGTTTCATAGTGCTGAAGAGGATAATGATAGGGAAGAACTTAAACGGCAATTTTTAGAAGACCAAAAAAAATTTAATTTAATATTGAATCGATCATGAATTATATTGTAAAATAATGGTAATTAATTTCGAAGTAAGAAAGGAGGAATTGATATATAGGAATTATAAGAGAATTGGTCATGCCATTCTCATTCTCTTACTTATGTGACAATGGCTTATCTAGCAAACTATGTATGTGCTGGAGGCTTGTTTAACATTAAAATTTAGAGAGTAAGTTAGTCTTAAGTTGAGAGCGACGAATAAAAGACTCACAAGTAAAACGTGTTTGAATTAAACATATTACTACATTCTTCGCATTTTTGAAAATAGTTGACAAGCAACAGATGAGCAAATCGTCAACTGTTGATTTCAAAATGTTGTTCTGTCAATTGGTTGTAATCCTCTAAATTACAGCGCTACCATTGTGAATAGTAGGTACCTACTATCAATATATGAGAGAGTATTAGAAAGCGTTAACCTGCAGCAAGGTGAAACGATCTTTTTAGACTCGCCCGGAGGATCAGGCAAAACTTTTCCATCAACTTTACTTCTGGCCGAGGTGAGAAGGCAAAGGAAAATAGCTCTTGCTGTAGCATCATCGGCAATAGCTGCTACTCTACTTCCTGGTGGCAAAAACCGCGCTCACGATGTTTAAAATACCTACAGATTTAGAGAGCAACGAAACGTTTTCACACTGCCGCGTAACAGAGATATTGCAAAGGTCTTAAGAGAGTGTTCTTTAATTGTATGGGATGAATGCACGATTGAGCACAAAAAAGCCATAGAATGCGTAGAAGCGATAGAACCCAGCGAGATATTCGAAGGGACAACAGTATTATAGGGAGGAGGTACCACGGTGCTATTTTTTTGGTGATTTCCGTCAAACCCTGCCAAACTTAAATTCTTGAATAGCAATACAATGGTAGTTTTTGTTTTCACAAAAGTGTCGAGTGAGCACACGGAATGGAACCTTCCTGTCCTAAGGCCGCATTTCTACAAATATAACTCAGAAGGCAAATGTGTAATGGACCTTTGTCCAGAGTATGCAAACATCCTCAACATCATAGTCCTGCCGCTGCCATATTGCACTAGATGATTGGAGTAGGTACAGTTCGGACAATGAGTTCAGTATTTTTTTTTCAAGTTTTATTTTATTTATTTGCAGCTGAATTTAACAAACATTCAGTTTTTTTTTATTTCTGTTAATAATGTTGATGTCGTAAATGCAGAGTACCACTCCATTTCTGGGAACTACTTTACCCCTCTACAGGTGTCATAGTCTAAGGTACAACTGGTGTATCTGGTACAGTTGGTACAGTTGGTGTATCAGGTACAGTTGGTGTATCAGGTACAGTTGGTGTTGGTGTAGTCGGTACTGGTGTAGTCGGTGGTAGTGTAGTCGGTGCTGGTGTTGTTGTTGTTCCGCATGGTCTATTGCCAATCGATCGTTGTCCACCACGAGAACCACGAGAATTTGAACGTGAATTTCTCGATCTGAAGCGCTGACCCTCTGATTCTTGAATAATCACAAGAAGGCCAACAATGCACAACAATATAACAGTTTTTGACACCATCTTTAACGTATGAGTCCCAATTCGGAATTGATCTATCTCGCAGATGGTCGTCCTTTATATAGCGAAATTAGAAATGTTTTTTTCAGGTAATCTACATTACTCTGTGTGTTTTAACCCAATTGAATAAATAACCAATCTTGCTTTTCCCCCAAAAAAAAAAAAAAACTAATAAAGTAGGTACTCAATTTAAGAAGTGTTTGTTTAGTTTTTACTTAGCCGGTCTATCACATAGTTCTAGGTAAATGTTGAACATTTATGGTTCGATAAAACTCAAGCATACAAATTTACTAAAACAAAGCAAAATCGCATTGGCGAAAATGTTAGAAAAAAAAATTAATGAAATAAATACAAAACAGAACTGTTTGTGACAACATCGCTTGTTAAGCGCAGAGAGCACCATTCAAGTAGCAATCTAAAGCAGTGATGGGAAATGAACTTTTCAGATTGTACTTTTCACAAATTGAAATTTTAATTTTTAGGACTGAAGTGTAACTTTGTTGTGGTGGAAACTGGTAGATAAATGAATATTAAGTCTAATACGCCCACATACTTTTAATAAGATATTTACTAAGCTCATGATTTAAAAAAAAAAATAATTTAATTTAATAATAAAAGAACATAACATTGCTTTTTGGAAACAAAGGAATTTAGGCTTTTAAAATTATAGAATAATAATAAAAGTTCTGCCTCACCTCAGTTTTCCACCCGGATACTAAGTGGAAGTAGTTCGTCTTCTGACATGGACGATAATAACAGATTAACTGGCATGCAAGAGTTCCCTCAAGTAACATCCAAACCGCGGAGGAAGAAAAGGCAGATTAACCAATTGCAAAGAAATGTAAGAAAACAAAGAAGACTCGATGGAAAAGACTACGTTTCCACTAATGGTAGGACTATACCTGCTGGTTCGATGGAGGCGGCTTGCAATGTTAGCTGCAGGTTTAAGTGCTCGTCTACAATTTCCGAACAAGATCGCAATTCTATTTTCAAAGCTTACAAATTGGGAGATTACTCGCGTCAGAGGGATTTTATCAACGCAAACACTAAACAGCTAACAAAGAGAATAACAACCACTGTGAACATTTCTAAAAGACAATTTTCAGTGAAGTACTTTCCTCCTGTAAATAAGAACAAGATTAAGGTATGCAAGACAATGCTTCTAAATACATTAGGCATAAAAAAGGGGTAATCGAATATGCTAGGCAAAACAGGTCGAGTGAAAATTTAGCACCGTCCAATGGAAGAGGAAAAGGAAGAAGTGCGACACTCAATCCGCTATTAATTGACAGAATTAAGAAGCATATCATGAGCTTTCCTTGCGTACCGTCACATTACTGTCGAGAAGGGACTGCCCGAAAGTATTTGGACTCTTCTTTAAATCTTGCTACAACGTACAGGATGTAGGTACCAGCAACATTGTGAAAAAGAAAACCTGCCATCCGCAAAATTCTCAATGTATAGAAAGCTTTTTAATGACAGCTTCAATTTAGGATTTCACAGTACATAGAAAGATCAATGTAGACAGTGTGTTGCATTTGAGAGCAACTACTCTTTTAAGACGGAAATCGACGTAAATGAACATGAGGTCCTGTTGAGTCTCACACCAATTATTGGGCTGGAAAAAGTGTGCCAAGAAGAAACTGTACACTCTAAAATTATCTTCCCGTTCGACTTAGAATTTTCAAGCTGATAAAAGAAACGCACGGTTTTTCGGTTGTCAAACTGTTGTCAAACTGACAATTATAACAATAATTCACAATTTTGGTTTTCGTAACATTAAGCCTCTCATGCAAATGGGACATTTAAGTGTTAAGGTAGTTATATAATTAATAATAAATTGTTTAGAAAAGAAATAAATTATGTGTTTGTTTTACATCTTAAACATTCTCCCCGCCGTGAACTAGTTCGCAAATTGCTCGGCCAACTCCAGAAAATTGAAAAGTGGCAGCACTGAATGATCATCTCCAATTCGCCTCATTTATTTATCATATCTCCAAACCAGCTGCGTGAATCTGCAATGGTACTTTCTTCTTCATTGATCTGTTGGAGAAACGATTAGTTGGAACGAGAGAGACATTACAATAAACAACATAGAGATTGACACACAAATCCCTTATCATTATCATTATCACCTTCTATGAGTGAGTAATATAAATAGCCATTTGCCAATTGCCTTTGCCATTGCCATTATGTTGATAAGTGTTTTCTCTTTTCCTCTACCTATAGCGTTTCGATCGGTTTCGTTTTACTATCAAGTAGTGTTGTGAATGGCTTCGCATCGGTTCGATTTTGAAATTTTACGTGTGCTATTGTTTTTTATTTTGTGTAATATGTTGTTAAATATGTAATACCTAAGTGTAATTAATTTGAATTCGGGGTGTGTGCATTCAATTATTATGCAAGTGATTTTATGTTCGCAGGTAGGTTGTATTTCATGTAATTTCATTTAAAATTTTTGCTTGTGTTGGGCTAAATTTTCTGTTTATTTTATGAATGAGAGCTTAGGAAATTTGATGAGTGTTTTTTTTTATTATTATTATTATTATTATTATTATTATTATAATTGTTATTATTATTGTGTATTTGTGTGGGGTAGTGTTTGTGTATGCTTACTTCGTTGAAGCGGACTGTATTAATAAATTATTTATTATAGGGTTTGTTTGAATAATTGATAGAATGAATTTCATCAGTGTTGAGTGGGTAGGGAAATTTTATCCCATGCGAAATTTATGTTTATATGGCCAGTGATATGTGGTGGTGAGTTATTAAATATAATTTATTATTTTATTATATTTTTTTGTGATATTTTACTTGTGAGAAATATGTGTAGGTAGTGTGCGTATGATTATAATTTGTGTGTTGTGTATTTTTGAGAAATGATGTAAGTGTATAATATGTTTTGTTTTTCTTCGGTTTTATTGCTCGGTAGTGCACAGATTTTGGTGATGGGTCTTTTGAGCTCACCACTCTGTGTTTTTAAGGTCACAACTCGAGATAGACCGTCGGCTCCTGGGTAAAGTTTAACCAGTCTGGCCATAATCCACTTTGATGGTGGAATACGTACGACCGTACGTCCTTTACCAGAACCAAGTCACCTACCTACCTGTGGTTGTTCTGTTGTCTTCAGCCATTTTGGGCGCTGCTGAAGACGTGCCAAGTACTCGGAACTCCACTGTTTCCAAAATGTTTGGTACATCTGCTGAATCCTTTTCCATCTGCCGTTATAACATATTTTTTCTTCGGTCAGACACGGCTCTAATACAGTCTGAGTAGCTTCTCCAGTGAGAAAATGTGCGGGGGTTAACGTGGAAAAATCATCGGGATTATTTGTTAGCGGGCATAGAGGCCTAGAATTGAGGCATGCCTCTATTTGTGCCAATAGTGTAGACATCTCCTCAAAAGTTAAAGTTGAATTACCGGCAACTCTTTTAAGTTGGTATTTTACTGATTTTACTCCGGCTTCCCATAACCCACCGAAGTGAGGGGAAGCTGGATGGATGAAATTGCATTTCAATCCATTATCACTTAGCGTTGCGGCGATTTCCATGGAGTTGTAGTTTGCTGCTTTTCGAAGATTCTCCAACTCTTTAGTATCTCCCACGAAATTTTTCCCGCAATCACTAAAAATCGCTTTGCAAATTCCTCTTCTCGCTGAAAATCGTCTAAACGCCGCGATAACGCCAGCTCAATGTGTATTGCTTTTGTGGCTTAGCAAATAAATATAGCAAAGTAAGCCTTAAATGTCTTCGATCCTCGACCTTTCCATGCTTTGACCTCGATGGGACCAGCATAGTCTACTCCAATGTAACTAAATGGTCGGGACACCCTCACCCGTGGGGCTGGTAGGTTTCCCATTAGTTGACAAACTGCATATGTTGCAGCCGTGAATACATCTTTCGACGCTATTTCTTAGATTGAGAATCCAGTATTTTCTGCGCAGATACGCAATCATTTGCTGGGTCCCATCGTGAAATGTTTTTTCATGCGCTTCCTTTATGATTATACGGCTGAGGTGATGTCCTGGTTTTAAAATAATTGGGTGTCGCTGATTGAAACACAAATCAGCATTTTGCAGTCTTCCTCCTACACGTAAGAGCCCGTCTTAATAATAATTTTATTCCCTTATATTTACGGTGGTTTTATTTGAGGTCATCAAAGAACATACTGCTTTGGACAGTTCTTATAATAACCTTGAACGCAGAATAAATCTCCAAGGGTGAAAGAGTCATCACCTCCCTCTGGTGTTGCTGGTTTTCTTGTGTTGGATATAAACCTGCAACAATATGCTACAATTCTCAGCAGCTTACGAAGATTTGACTGACGATGCACCAGGTCATCGATCTAGTTGTTTTTTACGATGGCGCAATGGGACTGGATTTTGCGACCCTCCTCATCAGTAAAAATATTGTTGGGTTGGTTTGGCATTGCAAAATTCCAGACTGACCTAAGAAACTCTGTACCATTCCACCAAAGTCTATTTGCGTTGAGATCGGATGGCAATAGTCCTCGTGACGCAAGATCAGCTGGGTTGTGTTGTGTTGGTACATGTCTCCATATACTGCAGTTGGTAAGTCGTTGAATTTCAGCTACTCTGTTACCAACAAATGTTTTCCATTTCGAAGGAGGCGCTGTGATCCACGCCAACGTGATTGTCGAATCGGACCAGGCAAATATTTTGACATTTTCCAATTCCAAAACCTTTGATGTGTACTTCAAGAGCGACGCCAATATTACCGCTCCACAAAGTTCAAGCCTGGGTAGAGTTACGGTCTTTAGAGGAGCCACTCTTGTCTTGGACATAAGAAGGTGGACATGAATGTTGTTTTCCTCATCCAATACCCGTAAGTATACGACTGCTCCATACGCCTTCTCAGATGCGTCGCTAAATCCATGGAGCTCAATACCCTTTTGTTGTTTTTGCAGATGAACCGATCGTGGTATTCGAATATTTTTAACCAAGGGAATCTCCTGACAGAATTTCGACCATTCCTCTCTGAGCTCAGCTGGGATAGGTTCGTCCCATGATAGTCCTCTCCACCACAGCTGCTGCATCATCATTTTTTCCTTGATGATGCATGGGGAAATCCGGCAGTGGATCAAAAAAACGTGCGATCGTTGACAACATCGTTCTTTTCGATGATACCCCAGAAGCATCGCTGAAGACATTTTTAAATGCAAAGACATCATCATTGGGAAACCACTGGATACCGAGAGCCTTAATATGCTCAGTAGACTCAAATGCGAGGGAGAACTCTCGCTGATCCAAGGGAATATCTTGTAGGACATCGGGAGAGTTGCTTGTCCACTTTCGCAAATGGAATCCTGCGGTTGCCAGCAAATTCCTCACCTCATCACGCTTGAATAACGCCTCTTCAACTGAATCTGCTCCTGAAATCAAATCGTCGACATACGTCTCCTTTTCGGATACCTTGCCTATAACAGTATATTGGCAACAGTTCGTCTCCTCTAGCTATTTCCGGAAGAATTAGCTCCGAAAACACATCGCTACCTAGCAAAATGTCTACCGTAGCTGGCCGGCCCAGCCCGGACACTTCAACAAATGTACTATGTGCCTTCAGCCTCAAAACTTGTACTGCAGCTTCAGTAATGAAGGTTGCTTCAGATCCTGGATCTATTAAAGCTCTCAGATTGAAGGATGAGCCATTCGACGCCTTAACCTTGACCGCAGCAGTAGCCAATAAAATTTGGGTATTTGTGTTGTGTTGAGCAAGATGATTTCTTATAGCACCGCTTGTAGATGGACGTTCGTCATCGCATGGCCGGTGCGTTTTAATTCCGTACTTGGTTTGTCTGCTACAACTGTGTGTTGCATTTGAGAACAACTACTCTTATAAGACGGAAATCGACGTAAATGAACATGAGGTCCTGTTGAGTCTCACACCAATTATTGGGCTGGAAAAAGTGTGCCAAGAAGAAACTGTACACTCTAAAATTATCTTCCCGTTCGACTTAGAATTTTCAAGCGGATAAAAGAAACGCACGGTTTTTCGGTTGTCAAACTGTTGTCAAACTGACAATTATAACAATAATTCAAAATTTTGGTTTTCGTAACATTAAGTTTCTCATGCAAAGGGACATTTGAGTGTTAAGGTAGTTATAGAATTTAAAATAAATTGTTTAGAAAAGAAATAAATTCTGTGTTTGTTTTATATCTTCAACAGGTCCATATCAAAAAAAAAGGAGGAGGCTCGAAATGATAAGAAAAAAGATAAGCAGGAATCAGCAGAAAGTGGAAACAAGATTGTCAGCTGCAACTTTGATTTGCAGCAGGTTTTGCTTTGCCCTTGTGACCCGACAAACAATGCACTTTTTTATAAGCGTATACTAGCAACCTACCTATGATGTAACATCAAAGCCAGAAAACTCCTATATCTGGCACGAGGGACAAGATGGAAGAGGAAGCTGCGAGGTGGCGAGTCTCCTCCTTCATTATTTTAAATCTCTCCCAGAAGAAGTTGAAGAAGTAAGGTGCTTTAGCGATCGATGTGATGGGCAAAATTTAAACCAATTTTGTATTTATTTAAATATAAATTTGCTGTACAATAGGAAATACATTCTTTATGAGTGCACAGTTTACAAGAATTACTCGGAACAATTTAAGTAGAACTTGCAGTATAAATAATTTATGTTCGCTATGTGTATGTACGCAGTGTAAGCAATTGCAAATTTAAAAACAATACACATAAAATTTATGGTGTCGGGGCACAGTGAAATGGAATGCGATTCAATGCACTCAGCGATCGGGACGGAATCAAGGCGCGTTGGAAAGGCTTTTTGGTCAGGAGACTGGAAAACCATAGCTCGTGGGTCAAGAAAAAACGGACATAAGCCCTGGAAATATAGTCGATCGGAAAAGGTTTGTTGAGGAATACCTTACTATCGGGAAAGCAGACACATCCAAAGAAACCGTGCTTATGCAGAAAATGTGTTGGTTTAAGTTCAAAAAAGAAAGCCCATATCGATATGAATGCAAGAATTCGTTCATTAATGAAACTTTCAGAACTGTTGATTGCTCAAAGAGGGCCTCAAGAAGTCAATTGGTGTCCAGAGTCCCGGTGAAAAACGAATTGTCCAGTCAAAAGTCCCAGCGGAACCTATTTTTCAAATTCCATCATTTATTGAAAAAAGTGTATGCATTTCCAATTTCATCAAATTAAAAAATAAAAAAAATTCAATCACTAGTAATGCGTTTTGCGAAAGTGTTTTCAGTTTACTGAACGACCTATATACTAAAGAAAGAAAGCGAATGTCATTTAACTTAATAAAGGTCGAGTTATTAATTCGGTTGAATTTTGACGAAACCTGTCTAAGTTTTAAGTCATTATTAAATACGCCTGAAGGCACTAAACTTGTAAATTCGGTAAAAGACAACACTAAATATTATGTGGCAATAATCATCTACAAAAATAAACACGCTTGTAATTTATTGTATTATGTTGTAGTCAAAGGCCGAAGCTCAGGCGCTCCTATGTTCGATTAAAAATACTTCAGTCAAAGGTCAAAATTGGTGGGTTTTATTTCGGCCTTTGGCTGATGCATTTTTTGACCCTAGAAGCGACTGCACTTCGATGTTTGACTATAACATAACATGAATATGAAGTGAAATGTGATTGAAAACTTTGTTTGTTTTTGTAATTCTTTTTTTGTTTTTTTTTATTGAAATAAATACGCTTATTTGCACATTAATAAAACAAATTATTTCCCTTTTTTTATTAATAAACGAAAATAAAATAGTCGAAATTTGAAATGTCCAGACGAGTCCCGGAATTTCAACATAATGTCCAGATATGTACAGATTTCGAACTGGCAACCCTTATAGGTTGCCAACATAAAGCTCCACACGACGTTACCCGAAATGGCATCCTATTACAAGCGCTAAGTACAAAGCCGTGTGCCTTGATTTTGTGCGGAGAGGGTTCACGTATGGGCGGATTCTATAAATGTGTGAGTGATATCGCGAACTGACAACTTCCAAAATTTCCTGTTCTTATATCGCTTTGCTACTGAATATTCCAGGCGAGCTTTCCCACAAGCAACCTTTTTAGGTAGCGAGAAGGATGTCGGATGAGAACAGCGTGACCGTTGTGTGACAATTTGGTACCTTTTTCGAGGACACTAATACAATTTGTTATTCCTTTGTTCCTTTTTATAAGTTGGAAAATTCACATTTTAGGACTATTCACATGTGAGCCAATTGCGAACGAACAGCGAACAAGCGAATATTTTTGACACTTCAATCAATGTTCAATGTTAACTTCGATAGAATTTTTTCATTCGTGGGTTTGTGGATCCGCGAATGTTTTATGTTTTTTCGCACAATATTTAACAATTGTAACACTATAATCGTGTTCTGATAAACAGCAGCGTTATATTTTACTAAAATTCATTTGAAAATCACAGTGTTTCTAAAAATTCCAAAGTTCCTTTTCAAACTAAAAAACGTCACGTTGGTCACAGCGCGCGGCTCACTCACACATTCAAATCCGATTCGGGCCGTTCCCTAGCGACATCGCCTCAAAAACCGCACAAAATCAAGGCACTGGTGTCTCTTTTTTTAATGAAGCCTCCAGCAATGTGTCTTGACTATTTTGACTTTTACAGCAATTTACCGAATGGTAAAGCTGAGGAAAACGAATAAAAGCAATAAATTTGAGAATTAAAAATTTTCTGTAACTTTTAAATTGAAATAAAAACTAATTCTATCCAACAAAATTTGATTTTCAGTTAACATTTTTTAAAATTTTAGGTACAGGTTCAAAATATTTCCAAGTAAACATCAAAATCAAATTGTTTTCTATTAATAATGAAAATAATGAGGCGAACAAACAAAATAATATCACTACGGGGGATGTCTTAGGATGAGTGTGAATATGTCTACAAATGGCCTGGCGTTGGATTTGGCGGTGGTTGGTGGAATTGAAATAGGAATATGGATATTGGAACCCACATAGAAGACCTTTCGGAATTGTTTTAGATAATTTGGCTTTTTATTGTGTAAAATGATTTCATTTACAAAGCTAATCTGAGCTGATGTCGGTTTCAGGGCAAAAAGGTAAAAAAATATAATAGTATATCGAAATTCTTACCTATTTAGACACCAACCTCGTTGAGTAAAATTACCGCCGAAAAATGTTTATAAATCACAATTTCAGAAAAGTCACGTAGAGGCTGCGTAAATCTTTACGCGATGTTTAACTAAACAACATCGTAGAGGCGTTGTAAGGGAATCTAATAAATACGGCTGTTCGTCTTCGAAATTTGTGCCTCCATAAACGCCATGTAGGTAATAATGTTTTTCATGTAATTTAAGTTGGTGTTTTTTTTCATGATTTTTAAGAAGCAAATAATTTTTGGTAAATTGTAACTTTTTCGAGTGGATTGTATCTGTGTAACTTTATTATCTGATTGTATCCACTTTTCCATCGCTGGTCCAAAGAGGATCCAAGCTACCCGATTTTCCCCGAAAATTTTGAATGGTAGATTGGCAGCCCTCTCTCGCGCCTCGCACGCTCTTATTTGTGAACGGCGTTACCGTTGATGAATTTTTATAAGTCGCAAGAAAAAGGGCCAATTATATTAAGTAACTCCAAATCAAAAATTAACCTAAAAAATAAGGCAATTTATTGATAATATTTTATTAGATACAAAATTTAAACAATTCAGTACAATAAAATATAATATTAAAAAAAAACACTAAACATAAAAATCAATTCCATACCATGCATAAATATGACGTATTTATTACTTTTTTGTTAATGTACTTCTGAACTTATTGACAGGATCAAAACTTGGCGCCCAATCCTCCAAATCTAAGCGTGTGATCATATTTAATATAACTAAAAATGTAATATGCGAGATGATACTTTTGTTGCGGTCTGTTGCGTAGCAGCAAAACGGGGCCTGTTGGAACTCTTACCTTTACAAGGTCTTCGTAAAATGCAACCTCCGAATTCTGAAATAACATCTTTAGTCCCTTCGCTTTGATTTGTTAGGGTCCAAAAACACATACTATCCAATTTGTCTTAATTCAAATATTTTTTGTTATTCAACTTTCAACTTGAGGAAAGAAATGCGAATATTGCAACGAATACTTCATAGTCTGACTAAGTAAAACTAAACAATTCTACATCCACCATCCACGTATTGTTTTGGCTAATTTTCTGGTATCAAAATTGCTTATTTATGTGTTCAGGTGGCCAGCCCCTAACATTTACTGCTTTTTATTTTTATTTTGCTAATTTCAAGTTTGGCTATTTATACAATTGGGTGAAAATACGCAGAGTAATGCAGGTTACTTGAAAAAACATTTCTAATTTCGCTATATAAAGGACGAACGTCAGCGACATAGATCAATTCCGAATTTGGACTCTTAAACGTTAACCAAGATGGTGTCAAAAAGTGTTTTATTGTTGTGCATTGTTGGCTTCCTTGTGATTATTCAAGAATCAGAGGCTCATCGCTTCAGATCGAGACATTTCCGTTCTCATGTTCCACACCGATCGATTAGCAAGAAACCATGCGGAAAACCAATACCACCACCAGTAGTGGATGAAACGGTAGTGGAGGAACCAGTAGTGGAGGAACCAGTAGTGGAGGAACCAGTAGTGGAGGAGCCAGTAGTGGAGGAACCAGTAGTGGAGGAACCAGTAGTGGAGGAACCAGTAGTGGAGGAGCCAGTAGTGGAGGAACCAGTAGTAGAGGAACCAGTAGTGGAGGAACCAGTAGTGGAGGAGCCAGTAGTGGAGGAACCAGTAGTGGAGGAACCAGTAGTGGAGGAACCAATTGTTGAGGAGGCACCAATTGTGGAACCGTAAAGTCGTTCCCAGAAATAGAGTTACACCTACTCTGTATGTACGACATCAATACTAGTAACAGAAATAAATGAAACTGAATGTTTGTTAAATTCAGCAGCAAATAAATCAAAAAAAAAAAATTTGAGAAAAAAGATTGCTGAATTTATTATTCGCAATAGACTCCCATAATCTGTTTTCTTACCCTGTGAAATATGGCAGGACCATATGACAGATAAAATAATTGGCAGGATGTTTCAATACTCTGGACAAAGGTCCTTTACATATTTGCCTTCTGAGGTATATTTGTAGAAATGCTGCCTTGGGACATGAAGGTCCCATTCCGTGTCCATACTCGACAATTTTTCCAAGACAATAACTAGCATTGTATTGTTATTCAAAAATTTGAGTTTGAACAATCTGATACTTGTTGCTGAACGGTAAGGGCGTTGCCAAGTCTTATTGGCGTTTGAGCACCGTTTTAAAAATTTTCAGCGTTAATTTTGACCTCTTGGCCACCAAAACTGTAATTTTTCTAAAAACAGCTCGAAAGTTGATTTAAAAAAAATAGAAGTGAAAAAACAACAAAAACAAAATCATATTCATATTCAGCCATAGCGAGTGCGATGTAAAATAAAAAAAAAATATTTCAATAAAACTTAAAAAATAATAGGTAGGTAGGTTACATACATTTAATTTGTTTTTTTAAATGCCCCTGTGGTATACGGCTGCAAAGTATGCAAATAGCGGCGTGCAGCGAAAGCGTTAAAAAAAACTAAAATATTTTTTTAAGCACTGAAAAAACGCCCAAGCGCTAAGTCTACTTTTTCGGCTCTGAAATTAAATTTTGGGCACTAGATTTAACGCTGAAAGCACTGACTTGGCAACGCTGGGTAAGGTACATTGAAGTAGGAAAGTTTCCAACTGCCTGACAAAAATTTGTGTCACTGTCACGATATGTACCTAACCTATATAGCGTAATATTTCGCCGACTAATAACAAACTCATTGAAAATCGCGTTATAATGAAACAAAGTTGCATCCGTAAGACCGCCCACCCATGACTCGAGATAACGGATCGTTCGATTTGAGGTATCTTCTTTTTTACGACGCACGGCGAGAAAATTTAAAAAATTTAAATTGCAACTGAAAAATTCGTTATAAATAGTTGATTTTCCTTTTTCCATTCATTGGATTTACAGTGGGATCGTATTTGTCAAAAGTTTTGACTGCTTTTGATGGTTTCGGAGATTTTCTTTAGGGAAACAATTTGTGCTTACTTGAAATTTAATTTTTCGCAATTTGTGTAACATTGAATATTCTTTTTAAATTTGATTATTCAATTTATTTGTGTTTCGCCTTTCAGTGTGGTGTCATAATATTGTTTAGTGGAGACGTTATACAGCCGATCAGAAGATTAAGCATTGGTGCATGCAGTCGGAATTCGTCGTTCATTTAAACTTCGAGCACAAGAGTCGCGAATTCGCTGAGGACGAACTCCGGAGTCCGGAGTAATGAGATGCACACGCGGCTGCTGATCCACTGAGAAAGCACGACAATCGCGATCGGCTTCGTCAAGTGAGACAAAGTGCAATGTCCAACTTCATCGCTCCGCATTTTTATGCCTTAAGCCAATATGTGTGACTATTAACTACTCGTAAAAACACTTATAAAAAACAGCCACAACCCGTTGCAAAAAAAAAAAAAATACTAGAAATAGAACGCTGTAAACTACGCTAGTTGTGGCAGAAATTTAAGTGTGCTTCCACACCGGATGGAACAGACAAACAAAACTGTTTTTCTCGTTTTGTTTTGCCTTATGGCGTGTGTGGGCGCGCGTATTAAAATGTGTGTATTTAAACTCTAGAAACACACAGAAAAACAGATTTGTTTGTCTAAGGCGTTTTGTTCCATCCGGTGTGGAAGCTCCCTAAGACTCCCATGAAACACAATTGCGCATTTAAATAATAACGTGTACCTACTTACAAGTACCTGTCTTATTTTTGCTATTATGCCCAATTTATGATACCTACTTTTTTCCGTCATATTTTTATGTCAAATTATAGTTTATCATTAATTTAGGTATTTAGTTGTAATAGAAAACTCATTAGTACATTAGAGGTACTGAATATCATTACTATATTAATACGTGAAAATCCGAGATTTCCGTACGCTTTTTTAGTATTTGATATAAAATGAGGAGAATGAAACTTATGTTATTTGAAAGGTGCTGTACCTTAGATGTGCACAAAATCGTGGGTATATGTCGCCATTAAGACTGATAAAATTAAGTTAAGACTTCCCCATACAAAACAGGTACTAAAAGGATTTTGGTGACAATCAAGTTTTCGCCGTCATGTTTCCATAGTAACGTATTTAATCATCTTAGATTAGAACCTGTCGGAGAGAATCATTAACCCATAAAAGTGTGCAATTTACCTGCCCCAAAAATTAAGCAGTAATTGTAAGAAATTTATTTAGGGGAATTATTTCTTGTTTGTCGCCACCAAATATAATTCATTTTAGATTAGAGTCTGTTTCCGATGGAGCAGCTCATTTACGTTTCGTTTATAAGAAACATAAATAAATAACGAAAATAATTGTGGTACGTTTTTTAGTATACATACTTATAAAAGGTATAACACCGCGTGTCGTTGGCATTTCACCAGGCCGAGATGATTGCATTGTGCTGCATGCATGACTACGTTTTGAGAGTCAGGTGGAGGTAAGAAATATCCTTGTAGCACTGGACAATCAGGCGGTGATCAGACACATGAAGCAAACATTACAACATCATTGGTGGAGACCCAGTCGATGAAACAGATTTTCAAATAAAAAACAGATGCTAGCGGTAACACTAGGAATCGAGCCCAGGGAAGAACTTTGGAGAAATTCAGGGAGTCTATCTGGGTAAAGATTTATAGTGGAAGAGAGACGAAAAGAGACGCGTCAATGGTGGTCTGATGCAAATATCTCTCAAAAAATAAATAAAATATGTAATGTATGTATATATATAAAAGGTATGGTCGATTTTCGACCACAAGCGATACTAGTATATATAAGTAAGAGTACTAGTGCATTAATGTACGAGTATAAGAGAATTCGCAATGTACACACCATATTATATGTAGACACACATCACATTGCTTTTAAAAAAAAATATTTGTAGGTACTTGTATTCTTTTGGTAGGTATCTACATACGAATTACAAATTGCACGCTCAGAATAAACAATCCGTTAATTCACAAAATTTTTACCTTTTGCTATTGTTCTTTTTGGTATTGTACAATATCAGTGTTGTTATATAATTCATTTGGGATCATGTGTGCCTGAATTTGTTTTTAATTATTTATTCCAGTTGTAAAAACAAAATCGTCACACACGTTGCCTTCGTTTTTTCGTGTTTGTATAAGTGCATGACCAGGTTATACGTTTTGCCCAATCAATCAATCATAAATTGCTTCAGGGTACCTTCATCAGTTTTCCGAACGTTACTGTTGCATTTAGTATACCTGTTCGTATTTGGCTCGTTGTCTCTATAAGTGGGTAACTGGGAAAAATTTAAGCGGAAATTGCTTCGTACGGTGTACGTGCGTTAACAAAAATATGAATTTGGTGGAAGTTTCCACAGAGATTTTCACCATTTTTGATTGGGTTTGGACGCTGACAGTTCATCAATCTTCGTTGACGGGATGGTGTTAAAAAGGTACAACTATATGTAGATGTAGGCATGATGTAATGGACCTTTTTCCAGAGCTCTTCAAAGCTCTTCAGTGTGGGTTTGAAGCTGTTCTTTAAAAATTGCATATACGAGACTAAGGGTATCCTGTATCCTACATAAGCCGATCTTTTGCAATAATAGTATGCATGGGCAGTTTTTGTTCAAGGCAACTCTAGGAAGAGGTGGATTTTGCAGGTACTTATATCTGATGCTTAGGTGAGTTCGGCGATATGTAATCATTTCCTCTGAGTGGTAGGTACTCTCCGTCTCCCGATAGCTATGTCAATAGTGACTAAACGATGAACGTATACTGAACTCAGTCGGCTGAGCAATTTGATGAGTGAGATTTAATCCCCAGATTGCCTAAGCGCGTCTCTGGCTGCAGCCGTAAAAGAGGGCAACAACATTTAACCTTTTTTTACGATGTAGGTACATGGAACAGCGGTTTTTGGTGTTGATTTATTGGGACATTTTTTGAAGCGCCCTTAGGATAGCTTTTCGGGGAGTATTTTGAGGCGTTTTTTGTTATTGCACTTCAAGCCGATATTTGTTTCGATTTGTTTTGAGATTTGTTCTGCTTGTTTTGTGGTAGCGTTTTAGGAGAATCGTTGAAGCGTTCATTTATGGACTTTTTTTGAGTCGTCTTCTCTATGGCGTTATATCTTGATCCATTTTCTTCGACAATTTTTGGAGCATTTTGTCGTGATTTTTTTTAAGTGTTTATTTGAGGCATTTCTTTAGGGTTTTTTCGGATGGTTTTTCGGAACATTTTTCAAGGAATTTCTTAAGAACGGTGCCTTGAAGCTATTCGTTACCATTACCATATGCAATAATTATAATGTGTCACTCTCTCACTCTAAATTCAACCCAATATGGAGAGTGCGCAAACACTCTCAACTCCTTTTATGACTAATGATTTATGAGTAACTAGCTGGCCCGGCGAACTTCGTTCCGCAAAAATTCGTTAATGTAGTTAATGAAGTTATTAATTCCGAGCTTTCGCTTCCGGTCAATTTAAATTCTTTATTCAAAAATGATATTTAAATAAATACAACTGCAACGACCACAGCGATTTACTTGTCGACCAACCTACCGCTTTTTCACTGAAGGACTTTATGGTACATAACATTTCTCGTTCCATTTACGGGTGCGTACACGTATAAAGCGAGAGGTTTGCCGACACGTAAGCACGCCACATACAACTGACCATGTGAGAAACATGGGACGCTATGCTGATGACGATTGTGTTGTTGTCTATCTCGGTCTCCAGTATGGACGACTGAATGATATTCTTTCCCGAAAATCCGACATATTCTCTTGATTGTTAATAATCCGATCTGACTGTTCGTCCTGATTTTCTGCGGCGTGAAACGTTTGACCTTCTCACTGGCGGCATTATCAAATTTGTCTTGGAATCGCCGAATCCCAAACAAACTTTTATCCCCTATATCTGTAATAACATTGTAAACGCGCCCTTGTATAAGATTGTAAACGCGCACTTGTGTAAGATTGAAAACGCAACCATAAAGGTCGAAAGAAAGTACTATAAAACTAAAGCCTGTGTGCGTGAAGAATGTGCCAACTTATCAGCTAATAAAATAAAACTACCCTCATTATAACTATTATTAATAAAATAAAACATGGTGTCAGAAGTGGCTAAATAAAATTAAAAATAGTGCAGATTAAAAGCAAAAATATATAAAAGACAAAAGAAACAACATTGTGCAGTGTGAAAAAAAAAAAATGGCGTCAACTAGTGACGAGGCACGTAGTGCAATTACGCAATTAGACGGGTCAAACGTGGCAACTGATTGGCCGCGGTTTAAGCAACGTTTTCTTATTTACATGCACGCACAGAAAAAGATGAAAAAGGATGAAATGGAAAAAGTTTCGACCTTTTTGTATTTGATCGGAGAACGGGGCATTGATATTTTCAATTCGTTGTTCCCGAACGATGGAGACATAGAAAAATTATTCAACGTGGATGAAGTACAAGAAGGTGAAGGAGAACAGGTTTTCGCTGAAGCAGAAGGTGAGCAAGGAGAGGCAGAGCAACAAAATGTCGTCATACAACGCGATCAAGCGCTACAGGAAACATTTTCCTTAAATGTTGTGTTGAAAGCATTTGAAAATTATTGTCTGCCAAAAAAGAATTTGGCGATGGAATCGTTTAAGTTTCACACGATTTCTCAAAAAGAAAAACAGTTGTTTGGTGAGTTTGAAACCGAACTGCGCACACAAGCAAATCATTGTGCGTTTGAGTGTAAAAAATGCAATACGTCGTATGCTGAAAGAATGCTGCGTGATCGCGTCATTGTCGGTGTGCAGGATAAAGCATTGCAGCTCAAGTTACTGGGTCGTCGAGATGAGACGCTACAACAAATAGTTGATGCCTGCAAACAATTTGAGACAGCTGAATTGAACAAACGCGAACTTGAAGAAAAGCAGCAGGTAAAAGCTGAACATAAAGTAAACGCTGTGGATGCAACACAACAACCATCACTGTCAAATGCTGTAAAGAAAGCACCTATGTGCTACAATTGTGGTCAACCGTTCAATGGGAAGCATCGTCGTTTTTGTCCAGCACAAAACGTAACCTGTCATCAATGCTCGCAAAAGGGACATTTTGCTCGTTTTTGCCGATGTGGCAAGAAAAATTATGTTGCGTCTGAAGCAGGAAGCATGAAACCAGAACAGGGTGCGTCATCATCAACGAGGTCAGTTAGATCTGTCAACTGGGGTGATTTAGGTAATGAATTTTCTATTAATTTAGCGTTAGTTGATAACATAAGTAATATAAATTCTGATAAAATTTCAATTATTTGTAGAATAAATTCTAAATCGCAAATATCGGATGATGATGTTAACAGTAGTAGTTGGTTCAAAACATACCACATTCAAGGTCGGCCAATTAAATTTAAATTAGATACGGGTGCGGACGTCAGCTGTATCCCGAAACATTTCATCGAACAGTTGCCAAGCAATAAAATTGATAAAACAAAGGCTGTATTATCAGACTATAGTTCAAATAAATTGAAAGTATATGGCACAATAATCTTAGGTTGTTGTGATTTAAAAAAACAAGTTGAAAATAAAGCTTTATTTCATGTAGTCGAGGATGCGTATGAACCGTTACTCGGGTTGTCTGAATGCATAGCCTTTGGTTTGATTAAGCGGGTCTCCGCTCTTCAGTCTCTGCCTGATGACAAAGAACAGTTTGTTGCTAAAAATAAGCATATATTCGAAGGTTTAGGTAAATTACCTGGAAAATGCTCCATTAAGCTAAAAGAAGGATCAGTTCCGTCGCTTAAATATCGCAAGCGTATACCCTTAAGTTTACACGATAAATTAAAAGAACAATTGGATAGTATGGTTAAGCAGGGAGTCTTGGAAACAGTTGATTATCCAACTGATTGGGTGCATAATTTGCAGTTAGTAGAAAAACCAGATAAAACAATCCGTATTTGTATTGATCCAAGGCTGCTCAACGAATGCATAAAGCGTGAGCACTTCCTAATTCCTACATCAGAAGACATTATGAGTCGAATGTCCGGGCAACGTGTTTTCACTGTGCTAGACTGTAGCAATGGGTTCTGGCAAATGGAGCTGGATGATATTAGCGCGGATCTAACTACATTCATGACTCCATTTGGCCGATATCGTTTTAGACGCCTCCCATTTGGTTTGAACTGCTCCCCAGAAATGTTTCATAAAAGAATGGTTCAAATTTTTGGTGATATTCCGGGAGTGGAAGTTTATTTTGACGACATTTACATCGGTGCTTACGATGAGGCATCACATGATGCTGCTTTATTAAAAGTAATCGAGCGAGCCGAACAAAATAACTTAAAATTTAATAAATTAAAAATTCAGTACCGTCAAAAGGAGGTTAAGTTCATGGGACATATCATATCGGAGGGTCAAATCAAACCTGACTCTAAGTACATCCGTGCTATTACAGATATGCCAAAGCCAACTAACAAGACGGATGTTATGCGGTTGTTAGGTCTTTTCAAGTATTTGTCAAAGTTCATACCAAATCTGTCGCAGAGGACTGCTAATCTGCGTGAATTGACAAAAATTAACTCTGAGTGGAATTGGTCTTTGGTACATGATAGGGAATTGGCCAGCTTGTTGAAATCAATAACTGTAATACCTGTCCTCGCAACTTATGATCAGAATAAACCTATTGTAATTCAAACAGATAGTTCTAAGGACGGGCTTGGCAGTGTTTTGCTGCAAGATGGCCAGCCAATAGCATATGCCTCACGTAGTTTGACAACAAGTGAACAAAAATGGGCACAAATTGAAAAAGAGTTATTGGCCATAGTATTTGCTTGTGAGCGTTTCCATCACTTTGTATACGGTCGAGAGTTCACGGTGCAATCAGATCACAAGCCGCTAGAAACATTGGTAAAGCGAGAAATTGATGATGTTACTGCTCGTCTTCAACGAATGTTTATGCAGTTATTAAAGTACCCCGGTTTATCAATTGTTTATACTCCGGGTAAAGAAATGCTGGTCGCGGACTGTTTATCGCGTGCTGCTTTGCCAGAATACGGCCCTGAATATAAAGAACTCACTTATATGATTCACTCGCTGACACGACAAGTGTGTTTATCAGAAAAAAATTTTGATTTTTATGTGAAAATGCTTAAAGAGGATGAACAACTCAGTCGAATAGTTAACTATGTTTTGAATGGTTGGCCATCGTATCATCAATTGGATGATTATAGCCAAGTATTTTGCAAATACCGATGGGAACTGCATTTTGAAAATGATTTATTGTTCAAGGATCATAAATTAGTCATTCCAAAAAAGTTACAAGCAATTATTTGCAAGTGGCTACACGCTGCGCATTTGGGAATTGAAAAGACGTTGGCTCGTGCTCGGTTACAGTATTTTTGGCCGGGTATGACAAATGACATTACAACAGTTGTTAAGGATTGCGTCATTTGCGAAAAATTTAAACGCAATAATCAAAAAGAACCTTTGGTTCTAGACGAACCCCCTGAATACCCATGGCAACGAATTGCAGTAGATCTGTATGAGTACGCTGGTCGCGATTTTATTGCTATAATTGATTCCTTTTCAGGGTTTATTTGCTCTGAACGCATAACAAGCAAAACTTCAGGTCATATTGTTAGCGTCTTGAAAAACATTTTCAACCGTTATGGATATCCAACGGAGGTTCGCGCGGATAATAGCCCGTTTGGCTCTCGCGAATTTGAACAATTCGCTAATGATAATAACATAATATTTAAGTATTCCAGCCCTCGCTATCCCCAAAGTAATGGTTTGGCCGAAAAAGGTGTTGCAATTGCGAAAAACATATTAAAACGTTGCTACGAGGAAAATGCAGTTAGTGAGTTTTCTTATCGCATTCTTGAATATAACGCAACACCAATTGCTAGCATGAGCATGACGCCGGCTCAATTGTTTTTTGGTCGACAAATCAAAACAAAGCTACCAATAACAAACAAACTTTTGCATCGCGCAGAGATTAATGAGTCGGTCATTCATAAAAAAATTCAACAAAAAAGAGAAAGGCAAGAACGGTACTACAATCGTCATGCAAAATCGTTACCGATCTTGAATGTGGGTGACCAAGTACCTACTTTTCAAGAAAAACAATAAAGAATGGTTCTATGGCAAAGTCTATCGTAATGTAAACAATCGATCATATATTATTATTATGACAATTGTAACAATTATTATCGCAGAAATCGTAGGTTTATTGCAAGAACCAACAATAATAAACTAAGTACAGGGGAATTACTGTATGAAGAACATATTGACAAGTACTTAGACAGTGAGTCGCAAATTGTAAATGCACCAGCTGCATATCGGAATCAAAATAATTATAAGAATGTAGAACAAAGGCGAGAGTCCATCGAAGCCAACGGATCTGGTGAAAGCCAACCATCGATATATTACGATGTAGATGAAGATCAGAAAAGCTTTAATGGAACAAACAGCAAAAATTTAGAAAATGAAAATGTTCAACCATTTGAGCCAGACGCCACAGCGACGCCGTATCGAACTCGTGTTGGACGAGCGGTGAAGCCACCAGAGCGCTATGGCGACTGGGTCTAATGCATACTAGTTTCTAATTTCAAGGTTACCTACTAAATTATATTATATCTCTAAGTTAAGTAATTGTTAGTTATTAAAAAAAAAAAAAAAAAGGGCGTGTAATAACATTGTAAACGCGCCCTTGTATAAGATTGTAAACGCGCACTTGTGTAAGATTGAAAACGCAACCATAAAGGTCGAAAGAAAGTACTATAAAACTAAAGCCTGTGTGCGTGAAGAATGTGCCAACTTATCAGCTAATAAAATAAAACTACCCTCATTATAACTATTATTAATAAAATAAAACAATATCATCCTGTCAAAGTTTTGTTTTGGAGACATAAAGTAGCCTATGGCCTTCCTTGGGCCCAATCGAAACCATCAAGCTCAAAATCTTTAAAAACTACCCATCCTGTCTCGAGTTATGCGGGTAAAAACTCAAAACGCTCAACAACTCCTGTGTTGCCTATCAACATCATCATCTCAAACATTTCAACTTACTCACTCATACTAATGCAAGGATCCTGAAAATATTTGGCAATCAAAAATGATGCATACAAACACCATCAAACAAATCGATGTAGGTATCTACTCCATTTCCAAAAGCTACTTAATACTTGTGTTACATAGTAAACCTAAGCAAACTAATTAGGTGTATTTTAAAAAAAAAATTTCAAAATTGCAACAACAATTTGCTTGCAAAATAATTAAAATAATCGACAACAACAATTGCCATTAAAATTAAAAATATTTTTTTTTATATTTGAAGTATCACTACTCGATTTCCACCCCGTTTATTATTTTTCAAAGTGCATTTCCCCATACAAACTTTCATAACCTTTTTCATCCCCTCAAAGTTTTGTTTTCGCGACAAAAAGTAGCCTATAACCTTCCTTGGTCCAAAACGAAACCGTCAAGCCCAAAATCGTTGAAATCCAACAATCCTTTATCGAGTTATGCGCGCACACACGGACTTCATTGCCTTTTATATATATAGATAGATGAACATAAGAAAATGATCATTCATTTTAGGATTTGAGAGGCAACATAATTAAAGCCTCATATTCTTCCCTCAGACTTTGGCACAATAGATAATTTCAGATCCAAACCTCATGGGAGGTGAAATGCAGCATACCAACTCATTTGATGAGATTTAGAGCAACATCCCATTTGAGGTGGGACATTGTATACCACTTTATATTTCGAAATGAGAGCCTCATACAAACTCATTCTAAATACGCCTCCTACCCAACACTAGTTAGAATGAATACCGGGATGGAAAGCTAGTATTAGCACCTAGCTATTTTCATTTATTGGGTTTAGCCTGACTATTTTTGATGTAACTCTCGAATCTTTTTCCAGGAATTTTTTTTTTAACCGAGCTACAGTGAAAGAGGTTAAACTGTAGAAGCCCTCTACGAGCATGAATCAATTCTAAAGAAAACATACGAGTAAAAATGTGTTTCACATCTTGGCCTTTCCGGATTAATGCGAATATGTCCCTCGGCTGTTAAAGAAGCCTTTAATTATAATAAGATCCCCATCGGGAACTAACTCTTGTTTCGGAACTAGGGGATCAAGAAATCCTAAACGGAGATTATTAACAAGAATGCATAGCCCACCTAGAATGACAGAACGATATAAAGTTTTATGCGGACTGTTTCAAAATGGTCTTGGATATAGTAGGTGGCAACTATGGGATTCATGGTCGCAATAACTATGGGGAAAAGCCTCAGTATGTATTTCATTCAGATCGTCATGATATATACCTTATGAAAACACCTGACATCAAAGGCGCGAACATCCACATATACCTACAATTAAGCATCAGCTATAAACGTTCAGCAGCAGTGCACTGCAACTCCGTTGCGTTTGAGTCCAAAAGCACGATCAAAATAGCGTGGGTATGAGGGTCTTGAAGGAAACGAAGAGCTGACGAACTGGAGATTTGGTTTTAAGAAGCTGAAAACACAACTCGTGTGTCACATATTGGGAGTAAATCCCGGGCGTAAAAGAAGAAATAGAAGAAATTCAGCCCTTCAACAATATTGCTAACAAAATTCCAACTCTATAAGCAGGCACTGTTTCAAAAAAGAAATCAAAGATGGGGTTTTCGAGATATGAGCAGTTTTTAAAATTATCGTTTTCGGTGATTCGAATTGAAAATTGAGGACACAATAGTTTTTAAAACATCCATATGACTCCAAGTTTGAATTTTGGCCAAAATCGTTATCGCCGTTTTCCGGCAAAATGAAAAAAAAAACTAAATTAAAAAAAAATTACTTTTTTCAAAAATCAAAATTTTGGAAATGTTACGAATTAATGTCGATTTGTTTGTTGTCAGAATAAGTGTGCCTATGAATAAACTCTTATAAAAGCTGGCAGCTCTGCAGTACAAATGTCAAATTTTCGCAAGCAATTATTGACGAATGAAGGCATACCCCTGGCGGAAAATTTTCACATCGGTAGGTTGCTATATAGATTTTGACAGCTGGCATGTATTTCTATGAAAAACCAAGAAGTTATTGTGCGAAATTTTGTACTCAATTCAAAATATACATTTAATATAAAAAAACTCATTTTAAAACAGAATAAAATGTACCGAATGTTGCAGTCTTCACTTAAGAAATATAGACATTTAGCGACCGAATACACGGGATGGTTTTCAGCACTTTTCAGTATAGACCCAAACTTGTGAAAAGAGCCTAAACCTTCCCAAATCAGCAATTCCTTCGAAGACACCAGACATTATACGATCAGCTGTTTTTATGAGAAGAAGGTATGTAGGTACTACAAGCTACAACATTTCGTTTTCACTTTAACTTAATGATGTACTTTAAATTTATCCTCTAGATCTACTGAAGAATATATGACACATCAACCCGCACAAGTTTGGCGGGGAATCCTACTTATACTGATACATAAGAATCATCCAAAAACTGTACTCTGAGAGTGTTCGTATCGTATCATAGGGGTGCAGGCATGCAAGCCCAATCACTAACTCAACTGCATTATGGGATACTGACCAGCCAACATTCAATTTTTCTTCGCCTTCCCGGATAGACTTTTTAACACCACTGAAATAGTCAATTATTTCACAGAGCGATACTGTGCCAACATTAGAAACTTCTAAGCTGGCTGTCAACATTATAATTATCACACTTTTTATAAGATAAAAATCAACCAAAATATCTACCTATATAAACAAAAGCTAGGCGCAGTGGCTTAGTGGTTAGTGTGTTGGACTACTAAGCAAGGGGTCCCAGGTTCGAATCCCGCAAAAACCCAAATTCCAACTCAGGGTTTTTTCACTGCGCCACCTCTCGCGAACGTCTGACAAACATCCGAGAGTATAACTGTCATGAAAGAGCTTCTCAATCGGCCGTTTGGAATCGGCGTAAAATTGTAGATCCCTTCCATTCGTTCCAAAAATTAAAAAAACTCACACAAAACGAATGGTTGCGAGAAGCTAGGCCCAGGGTCCCTACAGACCTGTTGCGCCAACTATTTATTTTTTTTTATTTTATATAAACAAAAGAAAATTTATTACTTGTTTACATTATCTTCAACACTACTTTGAACAGACTTTTGTGCTAGTTTTACCAGATGAATTGACTCACACTATGCAAATTTCGGACAAGTAGTACTTCGACTTGCAAAAAAATGAAGTTTGTTTTCAAATACAGTCAACTCTCGATTATCCGGCATTCTATTAACCGGGACATTTTTTTTTTCAAAAATTTATTAATTTAGAAATCGATTTTCCGGGATTCACTGTATTATCCGTGATCAATAAGCCAAAACAATTACATACAACTTATTTTTTCTATCCACACGTGTAGAAACGTATCTGTAGGTGTTGTCTTTCTTATTATGTAGGTATGTTTTTTAGTTTGTTGACTGTTTCAAAATACAAAATCTTATTACAAATAAATGGAAAAATATTGTAAAAAGTTGGTTTATTCGTTGATAATATAATTTTCGATTATCCGGGAGTTTCGATTTTCCGGTACGAGCTCGGTCCCGAGCACCCCGGTTAATCGAGAGTTGACTGTAGTTGGTTAACATTTTAATAGATAATTAATTACGTTTCTTACACGTAAACATACGTATTCCTTATCCAAGTCCATTGCAAAACAAACAGACGTCAAAAATTCTATAGGTCTCTACATAATTCCTTTTTTCTCCACCAGGTGTCGCAGGAAAACTTTTCCATTCGGATAATTGTACCTATCAATCGATCGAAAGAAGAACGAAATTTTTCGTTCATGATTTCGTTGTCATTTTTGTATGGAAATTTCCTTCCGGAACAACTGCGTACTAGGCTTAACTCTTCATTCGCTTAGGTGGATGTATACCACCTCTTTAGCTAATCAGCAATTGAATAATAAACACAATCGACTTGCTGGCATTATCACAGATTTTCAAACAGGTCCTTTGCAATCACTTTTTTATAGAAATCCCAAGCGATTCCTAACGCTCTTCTGAATTATGATTAATGATGGCCAATATATCAGCAGAAACTGCAATGGGAAGATTTAAGAAAGTGAAACTTATTTGGCTCAGACTCACTTTGGGGAAGAAATGAACGCACCTTATGACGGTTATCAGTCCAGGTGATAAAATGGAACAAGCAAGATTTATTATCCCGAGGATGATAATTGGTTAATTTTAAATGGTTCCGAATATTCTAATGCTTCTGTTTTATTTAGCATTTGGATATATAGTTGCGGGTCCTTGCGATAAGACTCTTGTTATGTGGGAATCTGTCGTTAAACATTTAGAATCTTCATTACGGTCGAATGGAAAGCTTTAAGTTTCATAGGGTGGCTATGTGTGGATGGTTCGAGTTGAAAAAGCAAGTATGCCTTTGAATCATGATGCAGGTCCTATTACCGGGTGTTTTGTTTGAATGATGCAGTACACTACTCACGCCTCTTTAAACATTTTCAGCCACAAATTTTGTTTTCCGGTGTTTTGTACAGTGCATTAAAAAACTTTTTGAGAACATCCAGGCCTTCAGTCTTTTTACAAAAGTCCCTTAGGATTACCTACATTTTTTATTCGTCAATAAATTCCTGTCTGTGAAGGTCTCAGTCCCATGTTTTGTCTTGAGAAGACTTTTCAAAGGTATCTTTACAAACACTGCATGTGTAAGGTTTCTATCAGCTTTTATGGGATTTGTCAATTCAGGCACCTTCAAAACTTCCATACTCTTTTAAAGCCACAAAGACGACTTTATAACGAATCTCATTGAACTATTGATTTTGACAAGTGACATTTAAGTGATATGGCTCTAAATAATGATTGTTGTACAATGTACAGATTGATCACCAAGAATGCTAGGTTCTTAATTTCTATTGAACTAACAACTGTTTGACATATCAATTGTGCTTTTCCCTAATTTTGAAGCGTTGCTAATAAAATTTTGTTCACAACAAGACATCGTTTAAATATCCGTTTGTTTTTATTCCGACACAGTCGAATGCTCCAATTATTGAGTACCGTTTCCATATTTTGAAACTATGTACATGCAGGTGATAGCTTGACGAATGTTGGCTCCAAAGATTGCGAAATTTCCGTCATGGACTTGAGTAAGCCACAAAGAAAATAATCTAGTGATGTTAAATCAAATGATCGGGCGGCTAAATCACAAGTCGGAAAATAATTCAATAGCCATTGACGGCTTTGTCTCTTCTACACCCTAAGGGGAGGGGCTAGAATATTCCCCAGGTAAAGGAACTGAAATCCACGCCTTGACTATGACGTTAAACCAGTCAGGCAACAGTATGTGGGACAAAAGTTCAAATCCACCCGCATCCTTTCGACTGTAAACGGGTCAAGAATTCCGGAGGGCCCAACCAACACACAAAGCCTCGCTTCCTCAGGCGAGGACACTATTCAGAGTAGGGTGCTGGTTTCTGAAGATTCCTGTGGTTCGTTCGGGAGATTAAGTTTGAAGGGTATGAAAAGTGGCTGAAAAGTTTTTCGTTCAATTTCTCTCGAAATAGTTGGGCAGTCCTTGGATGAATTAATCATGATTGAATTGGTTGCGATTTAGGGGGAAAGAACCGGATTATTTTAAATTTTAGTTTCCTTTATTTAACTTCCATGGTTTTCGAATAAAAGGTAGAAGTATTTAGATGAAAAATAAAATGTTTTTCGCGTTGTTCCGGAATAGTTTTGGAATTGTGACATTTCGCACCAGTTTGCCACATTAGTGGATGAGGAGGATTTTCTAAAAAAAGAAATGCAAAATTTATATATCCATACCGCACCGTAGTTTACTGCAACAGCAGCAGCAGCTCTGAATGCTAATAATCTGTACCGGCAAACCTAGAAATCAAGTGCTACCAAAATAATAAAAACGAAAATGACAGCACCAAAGCGTCAATTCAAATATTTATGTCAACACAAAAAGAATCCAAAATACAAAATTTGTGTGTCTTAAAAATGATCAGCAATATAAATCTTTTTTTTTAAGAAAACAATATGGAGTAGCTTTAGATAATATGTGTAGATTGAGCAGAAGTATAAGGGACAATTCCAATCGTCTAACTCCAATGCTTATGACGGATGAACTTCTCATGATTCTCTTTTCCTTTCCGTTCTTCTTTGGCTTTTAGCAGAGCCAGTTCTTCACTCTTGAGCTCAAACGTTTTTTTTAGCGTATGTTGCAATTTATTTTAAAGTGCAATCAATCGATTGCGAGATGCTGCACCTTGAGTTGAGGTTTGTTCCTTCAGATTGCTCATGCGTTCATTTTCTCGGGAATTTATTTTTTCCCAAGGCGTTTCAGTAGGAATATTGACCACTTCTGCTTCATTTATTTCCCATGGGTCTTCTTCGATCAAATCGTCTAGTTCATCTCGTGCACTTCCGCTAGCAACTTCAATGTTCCTGAATACAGCATCAGGGTTTCCGATTGGAGCGTCTCCCCTTTTAGGACCGTACAATACGCCACTTGGGTTAACATTTTGTTAAATGTTGAGTAAAGCATCCACGGCTTGTTCAATTGGTGACAGTGAGAGTTGACTGTATGGGCCTCCGCCAGTACCAACTATTTCCCTTTTATTTCCAGCTATCTTCTTTTTCAATTTCAGACCTAAAAATATTCCAAATTTTTTAAGCAAAGATTCATGTGGTTAATAAAATTTTGTACTTACTTACTTTTCCACTTCGCATGGGTGGACCAAGAGTATTTATATCAACAGCGAAATTATCCCAATATTCGTTGTTGGATTTTCTAGAAGCCCCAAATTGTACCAACCCTTTGGCTATGTCTGGGTTTTGTTCCATGAGCTCAACTAGCTTCTGGATATGGCTGGAATTGGTTCTTTTGAAACTATAAGAGGCGATTTTTATTAAATGAATTTAATGGGTTTTAAACGTTTTTATTGAATTTCCGTTAATTTTTCTGGATCATAAATTTCATTCACCTTTGGTTTCACCAAATAGTTTTGTTCGCTAAAATTTGAAGTTAAAGGCGAATGACGTTTCACAAATTCGCAAACCGCAATAAGGCGACTTTACGTTCGCCAGCGGTTTGACAGTTCAGGTGAATGAATTTTGTTCAATTCGTTAACCATAATACAAATAAGTCACATTCGCAGGACTTTAAGTTCAGAGGATAGACTGGTTATTACTGCAGAGGAACATGTAAGCTGCAGTCATTTCACAAAAATGATTTTTGGCTTAAGACGTTCCAAAAAGTAGGCGTGGCAATTAACGACCTTGCCCATAGCCTTCAAAGAATCTTCAGTAATATTTCAAAGAGAGTTTTATCGAAATCTTTATTGGTAGTTTTCACTTGAAACAGTCACAGGCATAAAACCCCGTATGGATATGCGACTTTTGCGTACTGTCTGATAGTTAAACAAATACGCAAACGAAAATATTGGTTCCACTGTCTGTATTTACTTTTGTTCTACCCATATATGTATGTAGTAATAGGAGAAAAATAAGAACGCCGTAGTTGAACAGCACAAATAGAGCTCATTGCACCTAAACCTTGTTTACCCTGTCGATTTTTCAAACACGCCATGTTCGCATTCCAGACTTTTTTCAGTCAATATTTTGTTACGTAGCTATTCTATATTTACACAAAGCGATTTGGCTTCCACAGCTCCCTTAGACATACATAATCTAAACGACAAAACTGATGCATGTCAATAAAACTGAAGTTTGCCATGCAATTTGTCGCTTCTCAACAGAAAAAAAAATTCTCAAATTGGCACTAAAATGTCATAAAAGCAATCGGGCCAAAGTTTCTGTCTCTCGAACTATGAATAAACGTTGATTTATACTTTTTCAGTTGGCCGTACAAGTGCATGGGAGTTGAACCTCTCGGCAGAGGAAAAGTTTAACGTTTTCAGTTTTTCTTTTATAGGTAGGTACCTACTTTACCCATATTTTATGTGTCGATTTCAGAAACAGAGCTAAACTGATTCATCAATAACTGTATCTACGTGTGTATAATGATTTAATGCCACAGAAATTCAGGTGTGTTTACAATAGTTATAAACTTTTATGTGAGCTTGACGTAATTGAAAATGCCTGCCAAATTGTTTTTTAATAGTGAAAGACAATTGATTAAACGGGCTTGCTTCATGTTATAAAGTAAAGCGACCGTTCCATTTGACATTAAGTGAACAGCCAACTTTTTGTGTCTCTTTTTCTCTAGTCGAACTAGCTCCAGGCGCTCTCTGATTAATGCCAAATAATGTATCGGAACGAAGTAACTTGTAACTTCCTGCTGAGTAGGAAATATAACAGAGCAACATTTATTACAGTATTAGATTAGACATGTTTTTAAAAAGAAAATGAGGAACTAAATGATTTATTTGATCCGCAAGAGAATGACGATAACTTTAAGTAGGTATTCAGTAGAAATAGGGAGTTAAGTCCCAAAAAAAAATTTGAGACTAAGGTCCTACTTAGGAGGGACGTAATACCTGAATCGCATTAAGGACTTCTGTTGTTTCCACCCCATTGGATCATAAATACCAACAATAAATGCCGGGTCTTAGTGTTTCGCGAATAAATAGTAAAAGAAATACCTATATTGTACCAGCGTTAAAATTTAAAAAAATTCAAAGAACATATTTTGCTTCGTTGAGTCGAGGATCTTTGATAAATCTTTATGGACGAAATTTTCCAAGCTTTACAACGAATTCTCCACCCTTACAACAAATCATATAATAAAATCCTTTTAAAAAATAATTTTTTCCAACTTCCAGAATTTTCCTTATGGTTTTCCCAAAATTTTGTCTCGTAAAAACCTTCTCCTGGCAATTACGAACAACTGAAAAAAAAATTGAGCCAAATTGGTCCAGCCGTTCTCAATTGATGAATTACTATACATTTTTCACACCATTTTTTTATACCGTACAAAACTTCGTTCGAACTCGACATATTAATCAATGCTAACATTACGATGATAGAGGACCTCAAAAAAGTGGGTCTCGAAATCCCATCCGTCTCAGAAACCTTGGGAGTTTCTATAATTGCGTAAGCTCCAGCTGGATGGAATTATTTTAAGATGAGTAATTGGGTACCTACTCAATGTGGTTGACAAAAAGAAGAATAGGTATGTTAAAAATAAGTTTTGGTTAGCTCTTTTTTTTTCGGAAGTGGGGCTTTGAGAATATTAGAAAAATATACCGTTTGGCGTATATCCACGATAAATACAGATCGGGATTTGGGTAGTAGTTTTTAAGAATTAAAATAAAAAAAAACTGGTTTAATTGAATTTTTTGAGAAAAACAAAACACGGGATCTTACTCGTATTGCGAATACTTATATTACCTTTGCGGCGCAGTGTCATAGTGGTTATTGTGTTGGACTAGTACGCCAGGGGTCCCAGATTCGAATCTAGAAAACAAAATCGAGCTTATGGTTTTTTGTACTGGAGTCATTAAATAAGCAATAAAATTACACGCAGTAAACCGCTTGCGATTAAAAGAACTTACTTCCTCCTAATGTAGGGTAAGGTAGAAAGGACTTGACAGGCAGGAGTAATTGACATCAGCACTTTTCTGAAAAGCTAAGACCTTGGCAGCGCTTTAAATGATGTGAACATAAAGCTATAGTATAACGATTGGTTTGAGTGCTAAATAAACAATCACTGTGGTCTGGGAAATAGGCGAAGTGGACATCTTTTTTATTTTTGTGCCCATTTCATCTTACTTATGGTAAGCAATCCAACTGTAATATTGAAATTATGTAGCTTATGACATTGAATGTGCAATGTAGTGCCCATTCATTCGTTTTAAAATCACTTATAGTAAACAATAATTTATCCTGAGCAGCAGCAGGTACAAACGTTTTTATTTGTATTAGTCCTAAAAGTTATCAAAAAGGAGGAGTTGACATTTGAAGGAGGAATTGACCGATGGTCAAATCATATTTTATGAGTCAAAATAAAAGTGCAGCAACGAAGACGCAAAGACTCCAGCGGTAATTTTCCCAACAAAGCATTTTCGAACAACCACAAATAACTTCTTACTATCTTTTAGAATGCAATAATGCCAAATATTAACCAGAACATAAATCCCCACCGCAGCATCGATGGAACAAGTGTTGAGAATGCCATTAAAGACATTCAAAACAAAACAGAGTCGATAAGCAGTGCTGCCCCAAAAATTGTTTATTAATCGTACCTACCACTTAAATATTCAAACTAAAAAAAACAGAAAGTTCAACAAATTAATACTCAATTGAGTTCAAAATATACCTCCTTTGGCAGATGGCAAATCCTCCTTCATGGTAGGAGAAATTGACACTTTGAATAGTTTTAGAAAAAACCTTACAACTCTGTTAAAAGTATTTATATGGACTAGTATCGCTTGTGGTCGAAAATCGACCATACCTTTTATAAGAATGTATACTAAAAAACGTACTACTGTTATTCTCGTTATTTATTTATGTTTTTTTTATAAACGAAAAGAAAAGAACGACATCTATAATACATGGAAAAATAAAGTGCACGACTGGGTCGAAAAAAACTTTCTCGTTAAGAGTATCCATATGGACATAGAATCCCTTATTTCGGAGCATGTATTTTGGTCAAAATCGTTATAGCGGTTTTTGTAAAATTTGCCAGACAAAACAGTACCAAATATTGCAATGTTTTATTTGAAAAATATTATTGCGTCACTATTTAGTTGAAAACCTATTATAAGTAATTGTTCGGGATGTGAGCATTGCTTCGTTTTTTTAAGTTTTATCGAAATCAAAGATGGGATTTTCGATATATGTTTTGAAAACATCCATTGCATTTTGGTCAAAATCGTTATCGCCGTTTTCCGGTAAACTGAAAAAAAAAGACAGGCACTCCTGGAGTGCCGACAGAAGTTATTACTTGAACAATTACGTGTGCATTTTTCGAATCCTCAGGAAATACTTTTAAATGAAGTGTTTTTTTATTGATTATTATAAACTACTATACTACAAATATTATATTACAATTTTCACTTTCATTTAAAGCGCTATTGTACATGAAAAATAATGCATATTATTTTACATAAAAATATTGCAATCTATAACGCTAAAACGTACAATTACAAATACATACATGAAATATTGAATTTAATAATTAATTGGTATTCTTTGAAATGAATACCAATGAAATTTATGAATTTTCATCTACAAAAATTATACATACATATTACATTTTCCATTTAATTCGTAAATGAAATTTCCTATCTTTCTAGCTGCATACAACCATGCACACGTACAAAGTTTCATTGGGATCGGTTGAGTTTCACGAAAAACGGATAACAGCGCCACCTATTGGGTCCAAAACTATCCTATCTAGGGATGAATCGATACAAGTAAATACAAGTACATACTCGATACTTTTGTTTCGATACCAAGTATTTTAGTACTCGATACCTTTGGTTGCGATACCAAGTAAGTATCGTTTAAAAGTACTTGCATCGAATGAAAGCATCGCACTTTGACTTAACACCCAAAACAGATTCCCACACATACTCAATGTTCATGTAATTTTGTATTCCTTTTCGTACAAAACGGAAATCACACATTTTCCGCACACACATTAAAATGCTTGCATTGCTTAAACACATTCACCACGCATTTTATATCTCTTTACTCATACTATTACAGTCTTTATGAATTCCTTTACGAAATGAAATTAACTCTCTGGGAATGCGTTTAGTCTTTCTCTTCCCATAAATTCTTAAGTCTCAACTCTTTTGTCGATTATCTTTATCAGTGGTGAGTTTGGTAGCTTAAGTTGAATCGTTTTTCATTTGTTGTTTCAAGATAAATATTAATAAATTATTTTTTATAACAATCAGCCAAACCAGAAACCGACTAAGTGGAAAACATCTCGAAAAATTTATGTTTTTAGGAAATATTCCACAAAATGTATTTTATTTTTGTGAAAAAAAAAAATATGAAAAATTAGTGATTGTTTTCATCTGGAATTTTAATTCGATCCAAGTAGGTATCGATACTTTTCATCCGATACCGAGTAGGTTTCGATACTTTTTTGCGATACTAGTATCGAGTACAAGTACTCGATACCTTGAAGGTATCGTTTCATCCCTAATCCTATCTTTCTAGCTGCATACAACCATGCACACAAAAAAAGTTTCATTGAGATGGGTTGGGTTTCTCAAAAAAATCGACAGAAGCACCACCTATCGGGTCCAAAACTATTGTATCTTTCTAGCTGCATCCAACCATGCGCACAAACAAAGTTTCATTGAGATCGGTTGAGTTTCTCAAAAAAATCGACAGAAGCACCACCTATCGGGTCCAAAACTATTGTATCTTTCTAGCTGCATCCAACCATGCGCACAAACAAAGTTTCATTGAGATCGGTTGAGTTTCTCAGAAAATCGACAACAGCGCCATCGGGTGTCGGTTTTTCGGTGACGATGACGCGGTGTCGTTTTACATAAAGGTAACGCGAATTCATTAATTTCTTCCCATCTAAGTGCCCAACGCGCCTAAAGAAGTAATAACTTCAAAATACTTTTTTCAAAAATCCATTGTACGATAATAGCCGAGTTTTTTTGAGCTTCGATCTCAGCAAAGCAAAGCAAAGTAGGATTTTCAGCACGCAATTACAACAACTACATTCCAATTGACACTTCGGGACTCGCAATAGTTGTTGTAATTAGCGTGCTGAAAAGCCTACTTTACTTTGCTTTGCTGAGATCGAAGCTCAAAAAACTCGGCTAATATAGAGAAGAACTGAGTTTGCTATTAAGTTATAAATGACCGCATTTCCTTAGAAAATAATTTTTGTTACAATCGTATAGAGCGTTTTCCAGATATGTCGAAATCTCAAAAGTACCGATGTTCGAATTTGTAACCAAAAACAGGGTACGCAGTCCTACTTAAGCTTAAATATCAATTTTGGTTGAAATCGTTAGTGCCGTTTTCGATCAAATCAAACTGGTACGAAATACCATTAATATTGAGGTTACCTTTCAAAAAAAAACCCTCCCGAACTGTAAGCCCAAAAACCTCCAAATCCGAGGTTTGAACGTAATACGGGAAGCCGTTTAGGATGTAGGACTATGGAAGGACGGACAGACCGGACAGAATTTTGCGACCCACTTTTTTGAGTTCGTCTATCATCGCAATTTCAGAATTGATTAATATCTTGAGTTCGGTACGAAAACAATATATTTCTCTTACTACGGAGTGGAAAAAGTTAAAAAACGTAAATGAGCTGCTCCATCGGAAACAGACTCTAATCTAAGATGATTTATATTTAAATAGGTACGTAACTGTGGTAATATGGTGGCGACAAATAATAAATAATTCCCCTATAAGTAAATTTCTTACAATTATTGCTTATTTTTAGGGGCAGGTTAATTGCATACCTTTATGGGTTAATGATTCTCTCCGACAGGTTCTAATCTAAGATGATTAAATACGTTACTATGGAAACATGACGGCGAAAACTTGATTGTCACCAAAATCCTTTTAATACCTGTTTTGTATGGGGAAGTCTTAACTTAATTTTACCAGTCTTAATGGCGAAATATACCCACGATTTTGTGTTTGTGCACATCTATGGCACAGCACCTTTCAAATAAGATAAGTTTCATTCTCCTCATTTCATATTAAATGGCAAAAAAGCGTACGGAAAGCTTGGATGTTCACGTATTAATATAATGATTAATCATTAAAGCTTTTATATTGCTAAAATTATGTTGCAAGTTATATGTAAATTTTGAAAATTTTAAATTGTATTTAATTATTAAGATATCTCCAAATGTTCGTAAACGTGTCAAGTCAAAACCTCCCGACCTTACCCCACTTGTAGTGGTTAAAATTAATTCCATATTCATTCAATGAATAAGGGTACCAAATGACAAAAAATAAAACACTTAGCACAGTGAAAAATATGCCAGTAATGTTATTTTAAATAAACACTTTCAGCTCATAAATTGACAAGGTATGTGACAATCGGCCTTACTAACAACCAAATTTAGACTCGACTTTAGTGCAATAATAATAATAACAATAGTTGGCGCAACAGGTCTGTAGGGACCCTGGGCCTGGTTTCTCGCAACCATTCGTTTTGTGTGAGTTTTTAATTTTTGGAACGAATGGAAGGATCTACCTACAATTTTATGCCGATTCCAAACGGCCGATTGAGAAGCTCTTTCAAGACAGTTACACTCTCGGATGTTTGTCAGACGTTCGCGAGAGGTGGCGCAGTGAAAAAACCCTAAGTTGGAATTTGGGTTTTTGCGGGATTCGAACCTAGAACCTCGCATAGTAAGTAGTCCAACACACTAACCACTAAGCCACTGCGCCTACGACTTTAGTGCAAAAGTCGAAATTAAAATAAATTTCGTACTAATAATCAAGTTATCTTTGACTTTACGATAATCGAGACTGTAATTTTCGATCCGAAGAAAGTCGAGTCTAACCCATTATTTAAGTTTAAACATCAGTAGGTTGCATTAGGTAAGTTGAGCTGGTAAGTTATTTAAAAAATATATTAGAAGTGTCTCGTCCTCTCGTCTCAAAATATAAAGCTTTATTGTTTGCCTTGTGCATCAAATCGGACATTTCATTAATGCTGTTTTGAAAGCAATAATTTCAGCAGACAGCGCACCACGATTCCTAGTTATTGGGACAATATCTTCGCGAACTTTATTTATTATAAATCGAGCAGAGTCTTTGGTAAATCTGTTAAAGAAGATTAAGTAGAATCTGGATATTGAAAGAGCGTTTAACAACGTTTAACAAGCAGAGGCAATTCTCGGCGCGCTGACGGGCCTTGGAATTGAGAAATCGATTGGCGAATTGGTCAACCAGTTGCTCACCAACAGGTTTATCAACTCACAGCTGGGCGATGCATCGGTCCGGAGGTTCGTTAGTAGGGGTACGCCCCAAGGTGGCGTTATCTCACCTCTTCTTTGGAACCTAGTAGTGAATGAACTACTTCTAATACTGGAAGGGGAAGGGTGCAAAGTAATTGCCTATGCAGATGACGTTGCCATCGCTGTCTCAGGAAAACACCTGAACACGCTTAGAGATCTCATGCAGAATGCCCTCTCTAAGCTCTCTAAATTTACCAAAAAATGCGGTCTGGCGGTCAATGCCCAGAAAACTGAACTGGTCCTCTTCACAAGAAAATACAAAATGCCCAATTTTGTACCCCCAAAACTAAACGGCACACTCCTGGTGCTAACCAATACGGCTAGCTATTTAGGCCTAGTTTTAGACAGCAAATTGAGCTGGAAACCCAATATCCTACGGAGAGTTCAGAAAGCCACCACGGCTCTGTACTGCTGTAAAAAAGCCATTGGAAGCAGATGGGGACTCCAGCCTCGAATTACATATTGGCTATATGTATCCGTTATCAGACCTATACTCACTTATGGCGTTATTGTATGGTAGACTGCCCTTGAAAAGGCCATCCATCATAATCAGCTTAGCCGCGTCCAAAGAACGGCATGCATGTGTATAAGTGGAGCCCTTAGAACCACTTCAACAGCGGCCATGGACGTAATGTTCCACTTGCTACCGCTAGACATCTATTGCAAACAAGTGGCAGCAAATGCAACCACTCAGTTTCAATTCGAAAAGAACTTCGAAACTTACATACCCTCCAGGAGTGACAGGGAGAATGAAATAGTACCCCGTAAGGAGTCTGTCTGTTTCTATACAGATGGGTCCAAAACTGAAACAGGAGTAAACAGGGTGTTTTCTCTTATGATCTAAATTGTCAAATCTCATTCAGCCTTCCTAATCACTGTAGTGTATTTCAGGCGGAGGTCATGGCGATCAAAGAGGCCTTGTCATGGCTTCGGTATAATGTAATATCTGTAAAGGATATCACCATCTTTACCGACAGTCAAGCCGCCTAAGTGTGGCTGCACTTGAGGCGGCCAGCCACTCTAACCTAACCTAACCCCACCTACTTAAGCTCGAATGTTAGTTTTGGTTGAAATCGGTCGAGCCTTTTTCAAACAAATCTAACTGGTATGAACATTTTATATGGAAGCCCCATTTTCTGTTAGTGCCCACGCTTCCAACAGGCAATATACGAATGTTTACAAAATCTCAAAGCTAAATCTTAGATCGATGTCAAAATGTAGTGTTTTAAAAATTAAAAGTTATTGTGTAAACACGCCAGGGCCAATACCGAAAGCTGTCTGTTAATTTGAGTTCAAAAATTGATTTTTGTATGTATAGTTTTTAAATATTAAATATTGCTTTGATGTTGAAACTCCTACATTGCACAGAATCAAAAACATTTTTTCAAATATTATCCATCATATGATGATATATTCCCGATATCAAAGCCATATCTTATTTGAGGGGTAGATATAATTTAAAAACCCTTCCGTTCCACTTTTTTTCAGAAGCGTGATTAAGTACCTATGAAAAAGTGTTCTCCTAAAAAAAATCTCCACCAATTATCGGCAAGCGGGAATTTCAGCCTGGTAACATTCAAAATACAATCCACGGCATCCACATGCTCGTTTAGTAATGCACTCTCAACATGACCTACAGTCTTACACTTCTACACACCGGCTCCGCATTAAGCACTTCACCGAATATGCTCTGGTTCTCAGTAAAATATTGTAAACAAAATACGCACCACAAACGCCTACCGTTCTATTCCGTTTATACCACAATGCATCTGTCTGTAGGGCACTAGGCCAGCAACACTTTCTCTTTCTTCAATTTTCATTTCACAGCCGATGCTCGAATAAATACCGCCTGGGCCTGCTGCTTCTGCTTCACTCAACGTGAAGAGAATTGACCGGGAAAACCGCATTCCAAACCCAAGAGCAAAACAGTTTTCCAACGGAGCAAAAGCTCGTTTCCACACACAGCTTTCCATCGCCTGTGGAACGTGTTTTCCAACCAAAATTAAAACCGAAAACCAATAAAAATTGCAGTGCACACAAGTGAAATACGTGAAAAGCCCTGAGGAAAATCCCAACAAAATTGTGGATCAACACATGACACCCAAACTCAAGTATTCAGCTTTTGAGACATGAATTTCATTTCGAATCTTACAGATTCAGTTAAGATGTACTATTCGCCCGGTTCGAATGTCTTTCTATACGGACGTGTTACGTGGACTCTACATTGTCTTTCACTCAGCAAACAAAAACACAACACAACAATGGAATTCTAATCGAAAGGGATAATTGTATTTTTGTGTGTTGGATGTTGTTGACTAAATAGCTTTTCGTACGTTTTGTGTCCGTTCTTTTGTTTCGCCCTTTGATGTACTGTATACTTCGTTCGGTGGAGATACGCACCGCGGCAGTTGTGATGTGAAAAAAAAGTTCCTTTCAGAAAAAAAAAAAAAAAATGCAAAGAAAGAAAAATTTCTCGTCCTGCACGAAATAGTGAGTGTGCACATTCGGAAGAATGGCTTTTTGAAAAATTCACTGAAGCAAGGTGAATGAAAGTATTTGAGAAGTGATTTACTGCAGACAAAAATGTATCCATCAGTATATTTTGCCTAAAAATTGTGTCGCTGCGGAATAGTAGTATCAGTCGCGTTTCTTTTCGGTGTTTTACCACTTGCGGATATCATAAAACGAAAACAATCGCGCCCATATCAACACCATAGCGAAGACAATAACGGTTTCGAAGAGTTTATAAATGGGCCACTGTAAGTGGCGCCCAACAAACAATGCTTAGTCGTGCTTTTCCTTATCCACCAAATGCAACCGCGCACAACAAATCGCATCCAATCACATGAATGGAAAATATAAATAAATCTCGCCAGCAAAAATAAATATATATATATCCTCCCTCTTGCTCCCTATAGCGTATACCCGCCGTTTGCTTTCAATCGCAAGAATAATTATAGAATTATGTGCCAAATTGAAATCATCTTCCAATTTATCGCCGCATTCTGTTGTCATCGTCTCGTACATAATCGTAGTTGTCATTGTATTTGCCACTGTAAAAATTCCCACAACATTCATAGCCATCATCGACGATCACAATATGCAATATGAACGGTCGCGTCAACACATTTAATCGTATACATTTGCCTAGTATAAGTTAACAATATAATAAATGCATAAGTAACAAAATGTACATAGCGCTATTTTAGGCCAACTTTTTCTGCGTAAAAGTCGAAGAGTCGGATAAACACGGGTAAAGTCTTCACAATAAAAAATAAAAATTCATTATTGTAAAAAGTATACATACACATCTATAGCAAATAGATTAACTGAATCAAAAATAAATATAAGTCCTCTATCACTCTTAATTCAAAGCACCAGACATTATCGTAAACGTAACAAATCAAAATCAAAGTAAAACTAAACTTATAGTTCAAAAAAAATATCCAATTGTCGCTTTAATCAAAGACACCTATCCAAATGTAAAAAAATAGAAAATACTATTATTTTGTTTTGGGTTTTTTTTTTATCAAACCGAATTCGTCGGGACCAATCAAAGTATAAAGATCGAAATCGAGAAAGTCGAGGAGGAGTTTCAAAAATTTATTTTTAACATACCTTTAGGAAAAAAAAATATAAATATAATAATACTAAGAAACTAGTTAACCAACAGATAAGCAATAATAGTTAAACGCTCCCTCCCATCCACCTGAATTTCAGTTTCTCGGTAGAAAAGTAAAAATATTTTCATACCTAAATAGAAAAATTATATAAAACAAAAAAAAAAAATATTAATCAAAATCAATTAACGTCCACCGTACAATTACGTTTATAACACCCACATATATACACATTCGAAATTTCTAGTGATATTCGAAAGGAAGAAAAAAAAAAAAAAAAACCCTCAACCATGGATTACATGCAATTCGCATCATCTAACATCAATAGCAACATCAACACGGGCAACATCAGCACCGATGACTTTTTGGCAATATTCTCATCGAGTCCCAGTCCCACAGACTATCAGACCGGCAATCAATCCGCCGGCAACACCACCGCTTCCATCAATATCACAACATCAACTGTGTCATCAACATTTGGCCTTAGTGCTGAGCCCTCCGTGTCGTCAGTGTTCGGTTCGACGACGTTGTCCTTCAACGACACTCTCTTCCTAATTGGCAACAACTTCAACAGCAATGTCAACTACTTTGCGAACAATAACAACAACAACAACAACACACTGAATGGCAATGCGACGATTCAGTACAATGAGACCTATCCGAGCGGGTATACGTTGACGCACATCGTTATCGCGTCGATTATCGTTACGATACTTATGATAATCATTGTGGTGGGGAATATGTTGGTGATAATTGCAATTGCCACGGAAAAATCGCTGAAGAACATCCAGAATTGGTTTATTGCATCGTTGGCGGTGGCGGATTTCTTCTTGGGGTTAATTATAATGCCGTTCTCGTTGGCAAACGAATTGATGGGCTATTGGATATTCGGGAGTTGGTGGTGTGATATCCATTCGGCAATGGATGTGCTTTTGTGTACGGCATCGATAATGAATTTGTGTTTAATCTCGCTGGATCGATACTGGAGTATTACCAAGGCGGTGGAGTATTTGAAGTCGAGGACACCAGCGAGAGCGGCTCTGATGATAGCATCGGTATGGATAATGTCGGGACTGATATGCATACCACCGCTGTTGGGTTGGAAGGTGAAACGACCCGAGGGAGATTTGCCACAATGTGCGGTAAGTGGAGATAAAAAAATATTAAACAAATCACGGGGGTATTCGTGGGACTTTTTTAATTTGCATAAAAACTACGTGATATTTTCAAACAGAAGTGCGATTCTAGTGTGGTCCCAGAAATGTTCATTTTAAGCTGCCGAAGTGAGCACTTACGTGTGGATTGATAATACCTAACCCCCTGACGAACATACTGTATACACTCGTACTCGTCTCATTCCGATTTTACTTACTCCTCTTGCCTTTCTTAACTTACTCCATTACGTAGTAAGAGCACGGTTGCACATTGGTCATTTGTGACAAAATTTGGTCATAGCTTTTTCTCTTGGTCACAATCATGGTCATGTCACAATTTTTCAGAACAAATCTCAATTGTCCAACTGGATCTGTTTCAGTTTTGCTAGAGATGAGAAAAATCGTGTTAACGTTCTGATAAAAAAGAAAAGAAATGTAAATAAATAAGAATAATTATTGTTTGGTCTGTGGTTACAAATATTTCGGACTTAAATTATTTTAATCATTTTTAGTTATAGTTGGTTATTTTTAATTCCCGTTTTTGACACAAATTTTGTTTTCAAGTGGCAACCGTGAGTAAGAGAAAGAGGAACTCAAAAAGTGGGTCTGTCAGTAGCCCGGATTTCGTTCAAACTTCGGATTTGGAGTTTGTGGCCTTACAGTTCGCGGTAAAGGTAACCTTAATACTACTAAAGTAAAAGCCCTTTAATTCGGAATTTTTTAATTCGGTAAACTCGTTTATTCGGAAAAAAAATTTCCGAATCGAAGAGATTTTTACTAATAAATGAAAGTCGGTTTTAAATTTTTTATCTGAAAATTAATTGTATTATTAAATTATAATTAATTCTTGATTGAACATATATACTATATAGGTACCAACTAGATCTCAAATAATTATGTAGAAGCCTGAACAAATCGTACAACATTTTTTTTAGGGAGTCCGAACAATTTCCCGGCAATTTTTGGTTACAAAAATTAATTAAATGAATAAAATAATTTTTCCGTTTAAGTCCTCGCATATTTTCATCAATGGGAACGCGTTTTAGTGCATACAGAAATTCTCTCATTAATTCGGAAAATTCGTTTATTCGGACTGACCTTCTCCTGCCTATAAGCACCCTAAAAATTATGCATTTTTCACGCCTTTGATGAACAGGATACAAATTTTATATTTTACAATCTTATGAAGTACAACGAGTCTGTCATACAAACTGATATAGGCACTTAAACCATCCTTGCTCTCTGTAATCGAAGAAGCTAACAGAGGGTTTTGTTGCCACATTTTTGTATATAGTTTTGTTTTACGTCGAGTAAGTCAAGTTGAGAATTAAAAAATAAACATGAACCACTGTTGCGATTTGCGAATGAAAATTTATTTGTATGGAATGATTGTAAAAGCATTCCTCAAGCTTCAAAATTCCGGCTTCAGCACTTGCTGTTGCTTGTATAAAAGCTGTTTGTTCCCGGTATTGAGCTGGGAATGTTTTCCTAGTCACCAGTACATTCCGCTGACCCGGCGAACTTCGTTCCGCCCAAATTTGTTAATGTACCTACTGAAAAAAAATAATTCCGAGCATGCCACACAGTACAATTGAAAAATTATGTTTTTCAAACGTATTAGGTAAAAGCCGAGAAGTTAATGTATTGGGAATTGTGCACTTTTCAATAATATTTGTACAAAACACTACTCTGGCCATTATAAACTGGCTTTTGTTATAACTTATAATACACGTTTTTTGACGTTTGAACGAAAAAGAGGCCACACCCGTGAGAGGATGGGCTTCGCGCAACACTATTGAGGTTGTGCAGCAAAATTATAGCTGAGCGGACCTTAAATTCTAAATTGTGTGGCCAAATACCCAAATCCAATTGTCCCGAAACGAAATCAAAGGGAAATTGGTCTATACGATATTAATGCATTTGGCGGTTTTCCTGTTTTTAAAAATAATAAGACCGCGTTTTTCCCTTGACTCGGCACGTGTTTTAATTTGAGCGCAGCGTTTATAATATGAAAAAGCTTAATTAATGCTATTCTTGGTAGAACTCTGAGAACTTTTCCGGTAATCAAATCATAAACAGGAGCTTTCACGTTTTAGTTCCCTTAGCGTTGTAACACAAGGTACTAAACACACGTCAGCTGTCAAAACCAGTGTTGCCAAAAGCAAACCAGCTAAAAAATCACCCGTTAGTTACTTCTGAGTGTTGAATCGTCAGATAGTAATTCCGTCCTATTGGTATTGTCGTGGATCGCTTTGCCATCGTGCGGTTTAAAGGTTTATTATTTTAGGTCCGCTTTTTCCTTATCTTCCCTTACCCGTTTTAATTGATTTATTCTAATTGGCGGCGTGGGGATTTTTGGCCTTTTGGTGTCTTTTACAGCTTTCCAAAGTGAATAATTGGAATCTTTTTTCGCTGTTAAACAACGAAGCAATCAACTTCAACCTCACGTTCATGGGGTGTCGTAAGTGGAACGCTCAGATCACGATGAAAAAATCGATCGAAAAAAAATTCATTCGTATTTCCGAAATGGTTTCTGTTTTGCTACAGCTTTTCGCTTTTTCGAATTTTTGTCAATACATACTCGTAACTCGTAACAATAACAGTTGGGTCTCCCGATTCCTCTCGACCGTCAATCTATCCACCATTGTCCACGTGGCTTGTTGATAAACTTTTTAACCGCGATTTTCTTCAAACGGTTTCTTGGGTTTCAGTTTGCATTCTAAACTAAGACTCAACATTACCTAGTCGTTAAATGCTTTCGCAATGTTTCTGTTGCAAACTTGGAAAAGGGATATCATTTCCGACTTCCGAGGCTATCTAATATAACTACCGACCGACTAAGTCTAAAGTCTTCTAAGGATATAGAGACGGTCTTTCCACTTCCGCCGTAATTTTTGTTTTAGTAAGTCTTATTTAACTAAATAGCTGCAGAGAGTGAGTCGGAGAACAAGATTTCCAGTTTATGTCATTTTTGCAGGGTGTTTGACAATGCTGAGCCGAATCTTGTTTATGCCTACATTTCAATGGCACATGCTTCAATCCATTTCTAGGCTAAGACGTATATTTGAATGGCCGAAACCTCTTTTAGTAAACTTATTGTACTTCTGTTATAACTTATAAGAGATGTACACGTTTAAATTGGATTTATTGAACATTTATTGTCAATTGATAAAGTGGCTACTAACAGTGAATACTTGTCTAATTTTTCATTGACTATCAATTGTCCCGTCTATCCGTAACAGGGGCCGGTGTAGGAAGCTTAAATGGACCCTTCACAACATTCAATCTTCTACAACAACTTCTTAATGGACAGTTGCAGCGCCCAAACTCGTAAAGATATGTAGGACTTCAAGTGTACCTATAGAATGCAAACTGGACATAGTAAGTCTTGCAATTGGAGTTGGGACCTGCGTTAAACATGTTGTCTCAAACATCAAAGAAATGGTTGGCACTCAGTGCGTTACGTATACCTATCCTGGTCTCTGTTGTTATTGCAAAGAAAAACTGAATTAAATTTAAAACGAAGTTTCATTCTCCCAATGAAAGGATCGTCTGGCGGTCTCAGTTTAACAACCCCGCTGAAAGGCTTAGCACGGATAGTTCAATGCGACTTAATACCCAGCGCGGGCTGAGGATATAACTCAAGTTATTAAACAACTTTTTTTAAAGGTTCATCATAGCTTCCAACTATGCACCTACCTCACTTTCAAGTTAGGAGCTTAAGACCCACACAGAGAACACAATACCTTGTTCAATAAACGAAAATAAATAAAATCTCCTCAAAACTCATGGGAAAGAGATAAATTACACATAAACACGCCATGACGGAGTAGTGTCCTCAGGATGAAAAAAAAGGAGAAAACAGTTTATTTAGTTTTTTTTTATGTCTTGTTTTGAAAATCTACTCTCGAGGAAGAAGTTTTAATAATCCGAATTACTCGGTTCCTGCTGAGAATATATCTGTGTGAAGTCTTATGTTCACAGCGTTCTTGTGTGAGCCTTTTTCCTCCCTTCAACCATGAGCAATGGGTGTGTTCGGTTGGTTTCTCTTGTATTGCGCTGTGTTCGCATTTAGCCATCATCGTAGAAGAATTCTGTTTGGAATCGCTGAGAATGAACTTAAAGGAGTTTTTTTTCCAGTACTTTAACTTGATGCGTTTTAATCTAGCGTAAACGTTTTTTGGTTCCGTCTATCTTCCTCCCTCTCTCCCTCTCTCGTGAAAGGGGTTATGCCTGATGCCTCGCTTAAGTTCTTCTCATCTTCATCGCATAGTGTGCGATAAACTGCTGGCTTGCAAATGGCTGAACATTTTCATGCATTGGGCGCAGTCAATTGGAGCTAATGTGGGCATGTACAAAAAAAGTCCTTTAAGTGAAGTTTTATCCGCACCTAAGTAAGTGGATTTGAGATTTCGGTTCATAATAGTTTCCACTTAACACCTTTAATTTTGCTTATGGAGTATAATGAAGTTTTCTCTTTGGTTTTCGAATATTATATCATGGCGGCTTTTTGGGAGCTACTTCCCAATAGTCCAATTGGGGATTGCGGGTAGAGAATGGGATAAAGGTTCCCATATACGGAAATTATATCGCGTGCTGTGAGTTAATAGTTAATAAGCAGAATGTTCGCCTAAATTTGTCTGAATCTGGGGCCGTTTTCGAAATTGTGCTTACTAAATAATTTGGGGTTAGAGCCACTTAGCATATGACAGGGGTTTTGTGAAACACCCACTTGACTCTGTTTAGCATAACGAAGAATGATAGATATTGCCACACTGGGTACCTACGTTATTAGGGAAGCCAGTTTATGGTTACAGCTTTTTTTGCTATGTCTAACCTAAGTGCGTGCGTCGACACACGTTCAAGCGATATAACTTGTGATGTTTGATGCGGATTTTTAATAGTTTTGTTATTTTTTTTTAAATTTTTGGTTCACACTTCAACTCAGAATACAACGAAAGATGTATATTTCATCAACTGTATAAAACTCAGTGCAACGCGTTTGTGTGTCGTGTCGGGTTGTCCGCTCTATGTTCCAAGAAGGTTTCTCCGATCTTTTGCGACAAATGTCACTCGAGAAATGGTTATCGAACCAACGTTATTGGATTTGGAGCATGAAACTTTATAGTGTCATTCGTGTGTGTTGACCAGCCGCTTGACAGGCGATCACATGTAGTGACACTTTTAGGACAAGTGCTTACGTCATAAATACGTCGGCAGCTCAAAATTTTGCCACGAAAATTTGCACGTGTAATCTTAGCTTAGTGGAATTCAAATGCACACCTTAAGTGAATACTCATAAGTTATGAAACTACAACTTCGACAACAACATTTTAGATGATTATCGTCGGAAAAATAGGCCTCCAAGACTAGCGGACGAGTGCAAAAAAATTACGAGTAACGAGAGCCTACGGTAGAGTTAAAAAATCGGGCAGAGTAGTACTTGTTTTGGTCATCAAAGTTTCAAAAACGATATCGTCCAGACGATTGTTGTCATAAGGAATCTGCCCGCAGTGTGTTCATTAGCCTGAACTGATGGAGAATTGTTGGCTTTTTAAACAAACATTCGATTTTTTAGGACTTTTGTACCTACCTACCAGTAACAGTGATGATGATAATTGTAAAATGTGTTGGCTGCTAAGCAGTTTATCTTTGTGCGACAAAGTCTTTTGTACCCAATATTTTGCTATTTAGAACGTGTTCGGTTCTCATCAATTTATTATTACCACTGAGGGTGAGCGTGCGATTTCAAGCTCAACCCTTGGAGAACACCAAATTATGCGTAATGGCTTCTTTTTCCATTTTGATAAGGCATATAAATGTAAATCTCCCACTCAAACGAGATAAGTTAGTTGCGCCCTCAATTTATTTGACTTCAATACGCTCTTAAATCGGTGTACAACAGCAGGAGTTTTTATTTCCAAAGTTATTGCCTGTGACCATATTTAAGAGTTCCAAATAACGTTTAATAGAAAAAGTCAAACATTTTAAAGCAATTTTTCATATTTTATTTAGTACTTTTTCATCTGATAAACATGTATGGGTATAGGTACATACTTTAAATAAAAATTATTTTTCACATTTTTCAGTAGGTAGGTACTCGGCTACTTTTTAGCTCGTTCAGCAAGTTATAATACTTTGGCATTATCATTCTGTTCATTGATTTTTTTCTTATTGTTAAAATTAAAAACTAAACTGTCAATTAAATTAAATGATTTTCCAATGACCCCAGTATGTAAATAATTCTCCAACCTAATGGTAGACTTTTTTTTATTTATTTCCAAATTCTGTTTACCCAAAATATTAAAATTTTCAATTGCATACCTACACAGAATAAATATATAAATTCCCCCATTATGGTAATAAAAGTAACCCCACTAACGATTTTTGAAGCATCTTCGATATCAAAAGCCAGTATTGAAGACCCTGTTGAACATATAGAAAACCTTTAATCCCATTGACTGAAAAAAAAAAAAACACATACGCTTAATATAATTTCTCAAGCTCATAGCCAGACATTTCACCATATCCATAAGACGCCCCAATCAAAAACAATAGAGTCCCAAAAGTGATAAATCAACTACACCTCCAGTGCCGTGTCCAAATTTCTATCCTAAACCTTCTTTTTAAGGCGACATTCCAAGCGCATGATTCATACTTAACCTCTGCAAGGGTTCCATTTGGCAAACTTAAATTAAACGCACCAGTGTCCTTTCATATTAATCGTTTTGCTAGAACCAGCACGAATCGATAACCATTTCTGGCAAGAATTATGTGATTCCGAAATGAAAAGGTCCAATCACATATGGGGTCTAGTCTTGACAAAAAAACATAACAAATGGGGCGACCGACATTATTTTGATTTTCAGGCGATGCCATTGGAAATAAATTTGACTTAAGGATGAGACCCTATTTAGTTGGATGAACGAAATAAAGAAAATCCCTTTTTAAGTCTGTGCTATTGCGAGTTATTTAAGATTTCAAAGTCATCGTAAAAAGGGATAAAAGGACATCCCATGGACACTGCGTCAGTACAGTAGGTACAGTAAGGTTCTTAGGCAAAGCTGATTGTGTTTAATTCTTAGGTTGGCAAAAGTGTTGCTCCCATGTCTAGGTTTATAGTTGGAGTTGGTACCCATTTGGAGGTTGGTTTATGTTTATATGCTTCGTCTAATGCTATTTACAGGTTTCGGATATCGGATATCTACAATCGATGGCCTTCTCTCATAACATTTATCTAAATTTATGAATGGAAGAGTTTCATTTTGACGAGTGTTTTTGCTTTGCTCTTCTTTGGTATTTTATTTCACTGTGAGAAGGATATCTGGTTAGACATAGAATGAGACGCTTTAATTGCTTATAGCTTTAGGGTGGTTGATTCTGTGCATTCGATCAGGGCCAGTGTGGTGGACTTGTGAGCGGCGGTTCTCAGATTCGATCACTGTAAAACACAAACCACACTAAAGTAAGCCTGCCAAAAAACTGAGAATATGACGAATGGTTATAGAAGGTGGTAGATGTTCTACAACAATAATATTATGGATGATATCAGGTTAAATATTGATAAGCGCCATGTTACTTTTCTTTGTCAGCTTGACTTTTCCAAGGCACTTGATTCGGTTAATCATAAACTGTTGTGTTGAAAGTTTCGACAGTTTTTCAATTTTAGCCCTTGTGCTGCAAAGGTAATTGAGAGTTTTCCAAGTAACAGACAACATAAAAGTAATAGTTGGAGGTAAGTCTTCCTCGTTTAGGTCTATTACTTAAGGCGTTCCTCAAGGCTCGATTCTCGGTCTAATTTTGTTTTGCATGTTTATTAATGATCTTGCAACTGTCTGTAAATACGTGACTTCCTACCTCTATGCTGATGATTTTCAATTCGGGCTTATCTCGTCCTCTTTGTGGTGTTCTTGATTTTGCAAGTAAATATAATGAAGACTTGACTGTGATTTTCAGATGGTCCGTTATTAATGGACTTAGTTTAAATCCGACAAAATCTCAGATTATTGCAATTGCGAACAAGCCAATTGATCCAAACATATTGCCGAAAGTATTAGTTACGCTATTACAATGCAATTACTGTTTGTACTATAAGAGACCAAGTCTTATTGTACCTATACACTGAAAAAAAAAGACGTCGTCATATTGACGAATGGCGTTCATAAACATGCTATTCATTGATATGACGTACTTTTTATCAATATGATGAATAAATTCATGAAAACTTTTCGACAATTGATGAACCGTTTTTCAGTATGAAGAAAGTGCATTCATCAATTTTTTTGGCAGGGTTCTAATAAGAATTTGGCTTTTTTTTTGTAGGAACTACGTTCATCATTTCATCAAAACATTTCATCAATATGACGAAAACAATTTTTTCGGTGAATTCAGTTATTTGTTCATCCAGTTGATGATTTATTCGTCTCATTGATGTATGGAATCATCGTATTCAAGTACGATGGCCAAATTTAGAATTTCCATCATATTGATAATGGCGCTCATCGTATTGATAACGGCTTTCATCATACTGACGACCGCGATCATCAAAAAAACAGACTTTTGTTTATACTAACGAGAATGTTGATGTTGATGGTGAAGCGTTCTTCTTATAGATGAACTGAATTCGTTATATTGATGAAAAAAATCAAATTAAATTAAAATCACCATATTGATAAATTTAATCATCATATTGATGAATTTCAGTAGGCGCAGTGACTTAGTGGTTAGTGTGTTGGACTACTAAGCGAGGGGCTCAGGTTCGAATCCCGCGAAAACCCAAATTCCAACTTAGGGTTTTTTCCGCTGCGCCACCTCTCGCGAACGTCTGACAAACATCCGAGAGTATAACTGTCTTGAAAAAGCTTCTCAATTAGCCGTTTGGAATCGGCATAAAATTGTAGATCCCTTCCATTCGTTCCAAAAATGAAAACTCACACAAAACGAATGGTTGTGAGAAGCTAGGTCCAGGGTCCCTACGACCTGTAGCGCCAACTATTTATTTATTTATTTTTATTGATGAATTTCTTTTATCGTTTTCTTCAATGTGATGCGTACAGATTGTTAATATGACGTATGCTGTAGGTATACACACACGAAGTTGGTACGCCATTTATACTCAAACACGACATATGACATTAATCAAGCGTAAAGAATCTACACAGGGTGGCAAAAAAAAAATATTGTGAATGGTTTAACGATGAGCAATGAATATCTTAAAAGAGTGAAAATTTCGAAGAGTGATTTAGAAATTTAATCGTATAGATAGTTATATGTTTATTTTTTAATTAATGTTCCCACAAAAGTATTCATTTCTGTCTTAAACATTGTGTTGAAAATTGTTTGCCGTTGAATAAATATTTTAATTAGCTTTTACTACGGGCGACTGATAATGAAGTGTGAAAAATTCAATAAAAACGGTGGAAATATAAAAAGGTAATTCCGATTTTTCCCATTACATAAAATGTTATTAGAATATATATATTTAAAGTATTTATTATGTAATCTGTAGAATGAAAGTTATATTATTCGAAAAGTAGGTACTGTCTCTTAGATGTGCACTGCACACACAAAGGTGATGTTGACTTACAACTTTCGTTTAAATGATGTTATGTAAACGAACGTTTTTCGACATTCATTTTTTGCTCTTAAAACTTATTTTCAAAATTGCGTATTTTTTCCATACCTAGACGCTTTTTAATTTGTAAAAAAGACGTAAATATTGAAAAGTGTTGTAGGTGTTTTTAGTATGCATACTTATAAAAGGTAGGTAGGAAGGGTAGCATTAAATAAATGGAAATAGAGCTAGAATTGTCGTGAATTTTTTTCACCGATTTTCCTTTGGTTGCAAGTATTGCCAATGAACTACAATGCTATGTTTACCTTATTATGCCTCTTTTAAGAAAGTATGTATAGGCGCATATTTAAATATTTTCAAAATCAATTTAATGTGGTATTCGTTTGGGCTTCTTCAGATTTGCCCTCAGATTTCAGATTTCGTGTGCCTAATCGAACATAAAAACGTCACTTGCTCTTTTTTGAGTTGATATTTGTGCGATTTGAATATGTGTAGTCTTGGCCACTTTTCTAAGCTATTTCCATTGACTAGTTAAATTTTGTATTAAAACATAAGAAATATCTGTTCCGATTGATTTCTAAATATTTATACATAAATAATTTACAATAATTCCCCCGATGCAATGCCTTCCTTTGCTGGAGATACAATTCACTAAAAATGTAAACAATCTCCATCAGTTGTTGTCAAACTCAAGCGTGCTTGTATTAGTAAATCTGAGAAAATATCTAGATTCGCAAAAGTGCTTTAAAATCTGAAAAAGATTGCTTTTTGCTGTAGCAAACGAACATAAAAATTGATCTAAGAGCAAAAAAAGTACTCTGAGAGCGCCCAATCGTATACCACATAAGATTATATTTTAACCAATTTTTTAAGGAACATGCTCCTCGATGCTTGAAATTATAAAATTCAAGATAATGGATCAATTGAATTTTGATTATGATTAAATAACAAAAAACGCAAAACACTTTTCAAACACAAATGTATATCTACATGCACCCTGTGCCCATACCTCAAGAAATGCATATGGCAGGCAAATGGCCGCTTTCTGACTCTAATTGGGATCCATTATCCAACAAAAAAAAGACTTCCTGGAAAAATAAAAGTAACTAGCTCCGAAATAAAATTAAATATTATAAATCCTTAATATTTCTTGAGCGCGTGAGTTTTTGCCACTACAACTTATTGACATTTGTGGTAAAACTGATTGTCGTTGGAATATTTTCCTTTCGGATACGAAGAAATTCAATTATTAAAATCATATAATATTGCCTCCATTACCATTTCCATGACATTATGTTCGTTTAGGTATTTTACCATTCTCAGTAAAGAAGGAAGGTTATGTGTTTACGTTTTATTTGGTATAAGTATTTCTATTTCACATTTTCTTTTTCGTGTGCACCAACTTACAAACACATAAAAACAAAAGTGATAACACAAAAAGTGCGCATCATATTGATGAACAAAATTGTCAATATGATGGGCACATTCACCACATTGATGAAATTGGACGGCAATTTCGGTTCATCACATTGATAAATTTTTCATAACATTGATGAACAAAGTTGATGAATGATGAACACATTTTATAATTTTCAAATTTCTTCATATTCATCATAGCAACGAAAAATTTCATTGGACTAAAATTGATGATTTTTTTCATTATATTGATGAATTTTTTCATTGCTATGATGTACCTTTTTTTTCAGTGTACAACTCAAAGTTGAACATGCTAATAAATTGAAATTGAAATTGAAATTTAAGCTATGGCTAGGGCCCTATGCTTGTCCTACATTTATAAATTTAGATATAATTCGACTTTTGCGCCACCCTACAAAGTACTTTTGAAACCTTAATAAACACCTCCTTAAATTTTTGGTAGTAGCATTTTGACCTTTTGTTGGAAAAAAAAAACAAAAATCCTTTTCAAAATCTTGTTCTTAGTATAGTTGTCTTAAAGTAGGTACACATTTATGACTTTGAGACCCATATTCCAGCGTTGGAATGGTTAGTATTCATAAATTTGGAGTTCAACTTCGAAGCATTCAAGACTATGGAAACAAGCTCTATGTGCTGCTTAAAAAGGGTACAAGCGGTTGAAAGGGACGAAATATGCACGCCGGGTCTTGTTCAAAGTCGAATATTGATTACGACCAGACTCTGAGGTAATTAACATATTTATTAATCAAATGAAAAAAAACATATTATGACAGTTAAAGAGGCTAAAACTCGCAACATAAACTTGACACCTGCTCGAAGAATATCAAGAGATTGCTCAGACCTGTAGTTTGAAAAAATCCGTCATGGGTTTGAAAAGCACTCAGTCCTCAAATTGTCGATTGTCAGACCGTCAGCAAAACATCTTATTTTGCCTATTCAGAAAATATTTGGCCGGGAGCTGTAGCAAATGTTCTCCAAACTGAAGCATAGCTCAATTGATGCCGCTCTTTGCATAAATGTTTTTAGTGGGTCCTTATAATTGGTCCGCAGTATTGTATTCGATCTATGTATTTTGGCGCATAGTTTAGGGTCGTGGGCTGCTTAGGAGTATTTCTGTCCACACTCAGGACAATACTGACTTATTGTGATTGCGTCGGAAACCTGAACAGTGACAGAGGAAATGGGGTTTGTCCTCAAGAACTCCCTCTTCATCGCAGACTCTCTAAAGTTCCACTTCCATCAGTCGTATTTTCTTCATGTGGTGACTTAGTGGCACCTCAGGGTTATGTCAACCGTTATTCCGAATTATTTTCTCATTTCTGGCTTTACAGGAAAATGGAAATTGTTTGCAAGTATCAATTGCTGTCAGTTTTGGCATTCGTCTCTTGTGTTTTTTTTTACCGCCTCGTTAGAGGGCGGGATATACACAGGTGGGATATTAGCTGAATCTTGTTGTGCTAAATTTTGCATGCTTTCTAATTTCCTAGAGTTGCGTCATGATCAGGGACTCCCCAGAGCACTACCTTTTTCGCGAAAGGCTTCCACAAGGTTCGGCTCTATTTCTGTGTGCTTTAAATGCAGCCCGGCTGCCGAGCCTTCCGGGGGTGTTGCCCTTACCGCAGACTTACTGCTCTAGTCACTGTCGAAACATCTATAGGGAATGCGAAGCCAAATGATTTGTTGAAGACGCCTGACCCTACCGAATGATATCTATTTTTGATCGGTAAGTTGGTACAGGCCGGAGTAGACACTCGAGAAGGGTCTTAAAATCCTAAGTATAGCATGATCCGTGATAAGTACATGTCCAGAGTATTTTTGGAGTATCATTGAGTAACCCGTTTGAAAATATTTCCAGTCTATTGATTGGCTGATTCTTATGACACTTACGGCTGCCAACAGCCTCAAGTCCGACGGTGACTCCGAATCTACGATCTTTGTACATTTGTAATAGTCTTTTGGTTTGTTTTCACCTTAAGTCCTGCCCTTTTTTTTGCTCATTTACAGGCTCATATTTAAGTTTTCCGTCTGACTGAGAAAGCTTTGTAACTTAAGAAGCAGAACTTGTTGTCAATCGGGCGATAGAAAACTAACCCCGATATGTCTAGTGACGCTGCGTCAAATGGGGCTTATTGACAATCCCAATTCGTGAAAAATCTGTGTTGCATTGTTAAATTAATAATGGATTGTAGAATGTCCCCTTCGCTAGTTTCCTCAACAGATTTTCATGGCCTGTACGTCTCACGCCAACCCATCGTTCGATAAATTAGTTTATCAGTTATATGGACGGCGAGTTATTTTATAGGAATGGTAATACCCAACCAATCGATGATATTAATAATAATAATAATAATAGTAGAGAGGGTCTAGTGCACTGCGACCTTTATATATCCTTATCTATTAGCTGGTACTTGCCTAGATGTTTAATCCTCTTGTGGGTTAGTGCTCCACACGATTCCAGAATGTGGTCGGGGGTTTCAGCGCTCTCATCGCAGAATCTGCAGAGACCCTCTTCCGATAGGCCCAGTTTCCTCATGTGTTCTTTAAGCCTACAGTGTCCCATTAGGAGACCTGTAAGGATTCTTAGGTTGTTTTTGCCTAGACCGATATATGCTTTGAATCTTTTTAGGTTTTAATTCCCCATAAGTTTCTTAGCTTGCCTCAGGCCTTGGGTATTTTTGAAATCTGCGTTTTTTTTTTTCTTTTCCATTTTGCTGAACTCTTCTCGTAGGGTGTGTTCCCCTATGCTGCAGAATGGTTCAGGTCCTATGAAGGGCCCCGCCGCGCCCTGTCTTGCCAGAGCATCTGCAGCCTCGTTGTCCTTGATGCCGGTGTGACCAGGTATCCAGCAAATGGTTACTCTCTTGTTTTTACCTATTTTGTTAAGCTTGTGCAGGCATTCCCATACAAGCTTTGACTTTATGATATAGGCGTCAAGTGCCTTGATGGCAGCTTGACTGTCTGACATCACTGCTATATTACAGTTTTTGTAATTTTTCTTGAGGATGATTCGAACGCACCTATCTATGGCGCATATTTCAGCTTGGAAGATGATGGTACATTTGCCCATGGGTTCGTAGTGTTTAGTTCCTGGCCCAAACAATCTTGCACCAGTTCCTCCGTCCGTTCTTGATCCATCTGTATGTATACCATTTTACAGTGTGGTGGCTCAGTCCGTAAATCGTGGATTCATTGCTCCAGTTTTTCTTATTGCTGAGCTTCGTTATGAAATTCTTCTCAAAATTGAATTTCCTGATGCTATCGAAGATATTAATCGACTTCCTATAAAATATTATAGGGTGCCTCCCATGAAACTAACGAACTCTGTCTTTGTAATGTTGGAAATCAGACCTATCGATAATAGCTCATAAGTTTTTCTCCTGACAATCCCAGGAACGCTTACCACCAAGCATAAATCTACTCAAACAAGTCTCAGCTGTAAATACTAATTATAGTGAAAAGCATTTTTAAGATATTCATAACTCTTCAAGATGAACGTTCCAGTTTAATTCACAAAAATACTATAAGCGGGAAATGGGACGACCATTCCCTCCTTGAACACGTCTAATGAACGAATTGTCAGCATAATGGCAAAAAGCGGAATTAATTTCTTTTCTTTTGCTCATTTTTCAATTCGTATCTAAAGCATTTCAAGCGAAGCAAGCGCAAAGAATTGGGAGCGCGAAAAAAGGAACTTATTCCATACGATAAAGGAATGAGAAGCTCACTATTTGTGGTCTCATGCAAATTAATGTCCTCGAGGAGGTCTTTGTGCATTCGCAGAATAAAATTTAATTCAACTATCTATGCAAAGATCAATTCCGTTGCAGATTTTGTTATCTTTTCTGCTTTTGGTTATTCTTCTCATTTTGGATTTGGCGGGGTAATATTTAAAAAAAAAAATTGTCTAATATTGGTTTTGTGATGGACTCGAAATCGTCGATGAGCCAATTGTTATTCACTTATTTAATTGAATTTCTTTCACCTCTTACAAGTGGATAGATTCATTCAAATATTATATTGCTATGGTAAGGTGAACCGAATTTATTTTTAATTTAGAACACTTTAGGTCAGTAGAAGTCGAAGTCCAAGATACTTTTTTTGTAGATAGTGTTTGGGAGAGTGTGCATTCATTGTTGAAACGCTTAACCAATGGATGTCGAAAAAACTAAAACTTGTAGTGCAACAATACCTTTGCTCCTTTCAATTGTGAAGAAAACGTAGGTAAGCATGTCTTTTTAAGCGAAAAATTAAAATTTCAATAAAATTACTTTTAAAATCAAATAAGACACACGTAAGCAACACGAATAGCTGAAATATAATGAGTTAAGTTGAATTCGTTAACCTTTGACAACTAATAATAAAATCCGAGAGTCAGTCAAAATGCTGTAAACTCTTAATCACTTCAACTTCCACGATTGTGTTTCAACTCCGCGTAACTAGTTCTGCTGTCAAACACTATTGTCATATCGATAACGTCTGCATAGGATTTTAGAGAGAACAGGTCATATTAACGTAGCTACTTATGGTGCCAGAGACATATTTCCACACACGGTTTTGTTTAATTTTTAAAACACTCTTCAGCGGACAGACTCCCATCTGTCCGCAACGAGATGTCCATATTATATTTACTGATATTGATATTGACAGATGTCAATATTATATTTACTGATGAGTCGAAAGAACAAGATAGCTGCTAGTGTCTTTTTAAAAGATCTGTATATCTAACTCTCGTTCGACGTCCGAACCATTGCAGCGTCTTTCGTCGCCATTCGACAAGCCGTTGATTGCTTGTTGGTAAATACGGTAGTGGAAATAAATATCGTTCTAATCCGTTATATCAAGCACAATAAAATCGAAGGCATTGAAAGAGTACCGAACAAATTTTGACGAGATTACTGAATGGTTAAGCGTCACGCTCTGTTGACTAACAGGTTATAACGATGTCCCAGGGGGAACTGCCTAATGACGAATTTACTAGATGAGGTGCACCCGCTTTAAATAATATAGACGTTCCAAACATTGTCTACTATGATACGCTTATAGAAAGGCTAATCTCAGATGGACTTGCTTGAAACCAATGTCCCCAAAGCTAATATGAATATGACTGGACCATAAAAGGCCCATAGAACTTTTGAGACACAAGAGAGGTTTAATTGACATTCATACAAGCGGCATAACTGGGCACTGTTCAATCGGCTGACATCAGGTCGGACGTTCTTGCCAGTTTGAAGCGAGGGCTACGCTAGTTCATTACCTTTATCAGTATCGTAACGATATCCAAGATGCTTATATGGTAAGCACTTGCAATTTCATTAAAATAAACAATTGGTTTTAGGAGCGGACATAGACCCCCGCTGCCCTTTTGGTCTAAGTGCACATCATCGAAGACTACCTCTAAACCAGAGGTTCCCAAACTTATTTTTCTTATAGACCAGTTTCAAAATTAACCTGGTTTCGGTGGACCCCCTGCTGCTACATTTTTACCATATTCCCAAAACTCGTCAATAAAAATGTGAAGATTAGATTAGCCAACGTAGACCCCCGTCGAGTCTCCCGTGGACCCCTGGGGGTCCACCTGGACCACTTTGGGAATCACTGCTCTAAACCAACCAAACCACTTGATCAATTAGCTATTTCAGCGAAACTGGTTCAATCGACTTGGTAAGGTCTAGAGTTTCTCAATCAACCAAAGTCTGAGGAAGACATAACTTATTTCTAAGGGAGGGAGGTAGTCGTGTTATTAAGGTGTTTGAAAGAAAGGTTAAGGTGTGGATTGTGGAACTGAATAAAGCTGTTAAGCTGTCATGTTAAAAAGTCGCGTAAAGAAGTGTGATACCTTGTAGTACCTTCTTAGTCCAAAGACATATCGAACGGTGTTGTTGAAAGCGACCTGCAGTTTTATTTGACTTACGAAGCTTAGCAAACACTTCGCACTAGCATATTAATGTTGGTATGACCAGCGTTTTGGCCAACATGAGACGTATTTTTAAAGGGGTGAAAGCTTGAGTTGCTCATAAAGTTCGAAGAACAACTTTTGTCCTACTGGTCGCAATATTTATGTGGTGATCCCAGGTCAGAAAAGTAACTTAGAAATTGACAGTCTCAAGAACACGTCTACTCGGTAGCTGACACCTGGTTGGACTCTTGTTATTTTTTATTAGCCGGCGAAATTATTCGCTATGTAGGTACATACCTACCGTGACACCAAGTTCTATCATTCAGTTGGATGCTTGCTTTCCTACATCAATGGACCTTATCAGATTGTGCAAACTTAAGTTCTTGAATAACAATACATTGCTAGTATGCACACGAAATCGAACCTTCCTGTCCTAAGGTCGCATTTGTACAAATACACCTCAGAAGGCAAATGTGTAGTGGACCTTTGTCCAGAGTATTGAAACATCCTCAACATCATATAGTCCTGCCTATTAATTTATCTATGGTCCTGACATATTTCACAGGGTAGCAAAATAGGGGATGGGGGATGGGAGTCTATTGCCAATAATAAATTCCTTAACTTTTTTTTCTCAAATTTTTTTTTTGATTTATTTGCTGCTGAATTTAACAAACATTCAGTTTAATTTATTTCTGTTACGAGTACAGATGTCATACATGCGGAGTAGGTATCGCTCTGTTTCTGGGAATGACTTTATGGTTCCGCAAATTGTGCTACATCAACTATTGGTTGCTCCACTACTGGTGGTTCCTCCACAATTGGTTCCTCCACAATTGGTTCCTCCGCAATTGGTTCTTCCACAATGGGTTCCTCAACTATTGGTTCCTCCACTACTTGTTCCTCCACAATTGGTTCTTCCACTATTGGTTCCTCCACAATGAGTTCCTCAACTATTGGTTCCTCCACAACTTGTTCCTCCACAATAGGTTCTTCCACTATTGGTTCCTCCACAATGAGTTCCTCAACTATTGGTTCCTCCACAACTTGTTCCTCCACAACTGGTTCCTCCACAATTGGTTCTTCCACAATGGGTTCCTCAACTATTGGTTCCTCCACAACTTGTTCCTCCACAATTGGTTCTTCCACAATTGGTTCCTCCACAACTGGTTCCTCCACAATTGGTTCTTCCACAATGGGTTCCTCAACTATTGGTTCCTCCACAACTTGTTCCTCCACAATTGGTTCTTCCACAATTGGTTCCTCCACAACTGGTTCCTCCACAATTGGTTCTTCCACTACTGGTGATTCCTCCACAATTGGTTCCTCCGCAATTGGTTCCTCCGCAACTTGTTCCTCCACAATTGGTTCCTCCACAATTGGTTCCTCCACTACTGGTGATACCTCCACTACTTGTGATTCCTCCACTACTGGTGATACCTCCACTACTGGTAATACCTCCACTACTGGTAATACCTCCACTACTGGTGGTTTCTTAACTATGTTAAGGTGTGATGGTGTTAGTTTTCCGAATAGTTTCTGGATAATCGACTGGTGTGGAAGACGAGAACTTAAATGTTTCGAACTGAAGAAGTGACCATCTGATTCTTGAATAATCACAAGAAGGCCAACAATGCACAACAATAAAACACTTTTTGACACCATCTTGGTTAACGTTTAAGAGTCCCAGTTCGGAATTGATCTCTCTCGCTGATGGTCGTCTTTTATATAGCGAAACTGGAAATTTTTTTCAAATAATCAACAATACTCTGTTTAATTTTACCCAATTGAATAAATAGCCAAACCTATATTTAGCCAAAAAAAAACGCAGTCAATTTTAGCATTTGATACCTGATAATTAGCCCAAACAATACGTGCAACTGTTTAGTTTAGTACTTAGTCAGCCTATGACGTATTTATACCTATACGTTTCAATCTTCGCATTTCTCTCCTCAAGTTGAAAGTTGAATAACAGAAAATATTTTTACAAAAAAAATATTCACCATTGGCTGCCAGTTAAAGGCTACTATAATTATTATAATATCACTATCTATGCGAACATTGACTTACATTTTACCGAGGACTGTATCAGTGCATTGGCTACTGAGACTAGAACCAAAGCAGCCGAGGAGGCCACAATGCCTGAAATCGTATTCAAAAGATAATACAAAATAAGGGTCTTCACGATTCGATGTAACAGGCCTAGTAAAATTGAGAAATTTTATTTTTTTTATCAGATCGTGAACACACTTTTTCTCATGTCTAGCAAAACTGAAACAAATGACAGTTCCAGTTGGACAGTTGACATTTGTTATAAAAAAAATTTTACAATTTTTTGAAAGGGGAAAATTTGCTTTTAATTGTTTACTTCTGTTTTCCATTCTCCTTATTTTTTAACTTTCTCCATTACGTAGTAAGAGAAAGATATTGGTTTCGTACAAAATTTCGAACTCGAGATTTTAATCAAATCTGATATTACGATTATAGAGGAACTCAAAAAAGTGGGTCGCAAAATTCTGTCCGGTCTGTCCGTCTGTCCGTCTGTCCGTCCTTCCACGGGCCTACAGTCTAAACGGCTTCCCGGATTACGTTCAAACCTCGGATTTGGAGTTTTTGGGCTTACAATTCGGGAGGTGTTTTTTTTTTTTCAATGTAACCTCAATATTAATGGTACTTCCCATACAACATTTTCGTACCAGTTTGATTTGATCGAAAACGGCTCTAACGATTTCAACCAAAATCGATATTTAAGCTTAAGTAGGTGAGGTTACCAGGACTGCGTACCCAGTTTTTGGCTAAAAATTCAAACAACGGAACTTTTGAAATTTGGACATATCTCGAAAACGGTCTATACGATTTTAGCAAAAATTAATTTCTAAGGTTTTGTGGTCATTTATAACCACATCACATATTTATCAGTTTTCCTCTACATTATCGTACAATGGATTTATGAAAAGAGTAATTTTTTAAAAATATAGTTTTGCCTAGTTAACTTAGAACGGCAAATAACGATTTTTACCAAAATGCAAACTTAGAGTCAAATTGATGTTTTCAAAACTATTGTGTCCTTCTTTTTCAATTCGAAGCACCGAAAACGCTAATTTTAGAATCTGCTCATATCTCGAAAACCCCATCTTCGATTTCGATAAAATGTCAAAAACGAAGTATTTCTATAATCCGGAACAATATCATACAGTCAGTTGTATTTTTCCAAATAAACATTGCAATATTTGCAACTGTTATGTCTGGATAGTTTTACAAAAACAAAAACTTAATTTGCACCGCACACACGAGCATCGGGATATTCAATTTATAGCTACTAATGAAAATTCACAAACGCCTGAATTATTACATAATCTTTCTAAAGATATCGGTCTATCACGAGCAATACTTCCAATAATTGAAAACTTAAATCATATTCCAATCAAAATTAAAAACATATCATTAGGTCAAAAACAGAAACTGCTACTAGGTACGCTTGTCCTGTACTCAAAAATCAAGTGAGGAGTAAGACCTTATAGTAGTAGTAGACGCTTGCGACATTGTCAGTTACTGAGAGCTTTAACCTTTAAAAGCTTATATTGTTATTTTATATAACTGCCATCCATATGAGATGAACATCCAAAAGAGAATTTTGTTTTCTTTTGTCTAGTATTGGAGAAAGTTTCGTTCGACCCAGTCGTGCACTTTATTTCTGATAGCTACACACAGGAATCAAGAATTTAAATGAAGTGTCAACTTCATAAGGGTGAGGGTATAGATAAAGTGCAAAAGCGAGATTTTATTCTGTATGTATATTTGGTTGTTGTAGTGCGAAAAAAAGTTCCGCTTTTGCATTTTCGCAATGATACAAGACCAGTTGCATCGAATCGTGAATAACCCTAATGCTTATAAAATAATAACCACTAGTCTCAAAATCTACCCTAATTTTTATAAGTACCTAGGTAGTACTTTCTTATGAAAATGGTATATTGGTTCCTTCTTTTATGATAAGTGCTAAAAAAGCGTACGGAAACTTTGGATATTGGAAAAATTATGTCGAAAAATGTTCGTTTCCACGGTAACATCATTGAACCGAAATTTATGTTTGACTTTTTTTTTTGAATACGTTACTATTTTACTTTGGGCGCAACGAATTGAATTTTCAATGTCACCAAAATGCTTTCAATTACCTAACTGATATACGTTTTGTATTGGAAATTGTCATTATCATTTCATTCTCCTTCTTTCATAATAAATACTAACAATGTGTACGGAATCGTTTGGGGTTCGCTTATTAAAATAATGATGATAATAATACATAATCATAAACTGATATTTATAAGGAACTAGTTGAACCTGAGCCAATAATTTTGTTGTTTACATTAATTTCTTGTCTATATCTATCATCATTTAAAATAAGACATTAGATCTGTTCCCCTCCTTTCTAGCTCAATTTTGGCAATATGTCATATTTCTCTCATTGCGAGACAATTCGCTCAACGAAATGAAATATAACTAAAAAGAAAAGGAGCGCGTTGAACCATTTATTTGAAAAACGTGACTTTATTCTAGGTGGGAATAGTAGAACAAAGCACAAATTTATATTAAAGAGCAAGATTTGTATGGCTTTTATTGCGGATATTAAAAAGTTCAATTCATTTGCTATACAATGCTATACAAACAAACGCTTTACATGAAAACGAATAAAATGTCAGTTACAAATAAGCTATTTAACGATTTGACAACCATCTGCCCAAAGAAATTTCTTGGGCTAATATTTGTAAGTGATTTGGGAAATGTTTTGTTCTCTCTTCTGCCCAACTTTTACGTAAGGGAACGAAATTTGACTAAATTTGGATAATGTGTTCGAATGCATTATCGAAAGGGAACAGACGTATTATTTGTGTCCTTGTTCTTAAAAATTTGCCAGCAGTAAAATACACGTCCCAAGTTTTACAAATTTCGAGAGAAGAGCTGTCATAAGTGTAAAAATAAAATTTTAACTTTATTGCATGATATGCAATTCCCTGTTTTACAGCAGTTGAAAAAGTTATATTCAGAGTCGATAAATAGCGTCTGTAAGGTTTTTGAAGCGAATATAGCTTTTTTACGGACGGTCGGTGGGTCACGCATATAAATTATTCAAAAAGATGGGGAGTAAACCGAAAAAAATCGTCACCGTAGCGTTAACTTCCCCCTCCATGGCGCACTTGGAAGATGAAAACTCGAGAACGGCTCCACCGATTTGGATGATTTTTGTTTTGTGTTGTTTGTCTTGATTCAGGGATGGTTTAGGAAAAAAGAAAAGTCGGAAAATTCTCAAATATATGTGTGTAGAGAGCGAAAGAGGAACAGAGAGAGTAATCTAAACTAACTGGCACTATGAACCGAGAGAAGGTGAAAGCGGTAGCGTATATATCTTTTCTCTCTATAATATAGATAATGTAAATAACAGAAGATATATATAATATGTATGTATGTATATATATGTATATATGTGTGTAGAGAGCGAAAGAGGAACAGAGAGAGTAATCTAAACTAACTGGCACTATGAAAAATTAAAATGAATTTCAAATAGGCCGCCACGTAACACGGGCCAATACTTTACGTCCAATGCTTCGCTTCATTCGGCCGTCCCACGACAGCTCGATTTTTTTTTTTTTTTATGAAAGGCACCACGCCGCTTTGTCCATTACTGTCCACATTCTGTAAAATGCCTCCAACAGGCAATGTTCATTTTCGAAATCTTCAGGCAGAATCTGCCCTAAGATATTATATCAAGATATGGTGGTTTAAGTAGCTTTGTTTTTGGCGTACTTTCCTGAGCCAAACACTAACATTCTGTGAAAAAGAGACCTGAAAAAATACCCCAAAGTACGTGGATAGACTTCGAGCTACTTTCAGCCACTTTCATCTTTAACATCTTATCCATATCAGAAATAAATATATAACAAACTTTTTTGCAACATATGAAACGTTCTATAGGAGAGCATTCGACCACCACCGAAATTTTTTTGTTTCACAGATTTTTTTTTTCTTTTGCAGTTGAATTTTAAGACAGATTTAGAATTTCTTTCATGTCAACTTTTTGCATTTGACATATTTGTCAGTACTTGCTCGTTGAAATTCTCTGAGCTGTTTCGAGCCGAGTGAGAAACTAATCGTTTCGTTACTCGTTATTTTGCAAATTCTCTCTTTTTCTGTCATTTTTGATGAGAACGTGTAGGTATAGACTTTATGCGCGTACGCGAATAAACCTAATATTGCTATAAGCTTCTATCGCACATCCATATTTGAGAAATTAATTTTGGAGCCTCGAAGGATTTTCTCTGTGAAATGGGGAAAAAACGGGAAAAATGAGTACGCTTCGTGTGATAAATGAAGAGAGAGTCCTTGGTACACCTACACCGTACTCACTCCTCACTGATTATAGTAGGTATATAAAATAAATGTTTTGCTAACGTCTTTAATTCGTATGAATTAGTGTAAACGTAAAAACGTAAAAAAATATTGAATGATTTTTTTATTGTGTAAGAAGTATGCATTTTACGTAAAAACTACTGGTGATAAATAATGCTAAAACTAAAATATCCTTTTCCCCACGACATAAGAAAACAGCTTTCCCTAAACTGTGTTCAAATATTATGGTTTAACGAAACGATTGATTGACATCAACAACAAATCACAGCCAGCAATAGGGCTCCTTTGATTTGTACAGGCACGGATACTTAGGCATGCTGCCCCCTGCTTGGGTTTACTGTTGGATTACGGGGTGGGTGCAAGGTTGGTCTTATCAAATTTTGTTGGCGTTATTACGTTTTGTCGGACTGAAAATACTCCAATAAAAAATCTTATTTCCCTGCACCATTTTTATCGAACGATCCCCGTGTTCATCATCTTCCTACTACGTGATAGACCGGCTAAGTAAGCACTAAACAACCACTTGTTCAACTCTATATTCACATAAATTGTTTGGGTTGCCGATCTGGTAGCAAATTCTTATTTATGTATTCAGGTGGCCATGATGAGTAATATTGCAAGACAATAACATTGAATACTTTATTGTTTTGTTTTTTGTGGAAAAGCATCACCATATCACCACCATTATTTTCTGCACTAGGTACTCGAAGAGCTACTTAAACAACTTAACTGAAATAAATTTGGAGTAAACATATGGGACAACATTTGAACGATTTTGTTCTGATGTCACAAAAAGCGAACAACATTCAGACAATGGTAGCACAGCTGGCTTCAATTTGTTAAAACTACGGACTATGCTTAAATCAGTCTAAAACAAAAGTGATGAACAACTCTACACATAAGGACATTACACTCGATGGCGTAAATATTGATTATGTTGATTACTAAGTATATTTATTTGGGACGATAAAAATCATTTAAAATCAAGAAGAATAGGACATACATAAGACGAACAACAAACGCGTGGCGACAATCCTGGAATTTGAAAAAGATACTCAACGCAAAACTGAACAACAACAGAAAAAATATTACCAGTTTTGACGTACGGACTTCAAACAGATAACAGAGTAGGATGGGGACTAACATACAACACATTACCCTACGACAATTATTGACCAAGCCCAAACGAACAACACAAGAGAACCGGACAATTACATAAAGATCGAACGATAAACGGGGAACGAGAGAATCCGCGATAATCCGTTTTTTATGAATTCATCAGGAATAGTGCTGAATTGCAGCATAGCAAAGCAATGTAGCTAATCCCTTTTTTATTGTCTTCTCTTCTCTCTTCAATACATCAAATTTCACAAAACATACCTATGCAATATAGTGACAAAAACCAAACTTGACAGAAATAATTTGGGAGCATTTAAATGAGACTGCCGTGTGGTCGTGGAGCCCCTGTATTCTAAGATTACTCACAATAAATTTGTTTGTGTATAAAATTGTGAGCGTGTCCCTTAAGTATGGTCAAGTTTCATTCAAATTATAGAAATATGTCTTTAGGTTTAATCAAAGAACAATATTATTTTTCCGGTCAAAAAATGTTTTTCCAGTTAAACAAAACATGTTTTTCCAGTTAAACATTTTTTTCAGAACTTTATTTATTTATTTACTAGCGGAGCCGGCGAACTTCGTTTTGGCCCAATTTAACGCGTTTTCAGATAAACTCCAGAGTGATAATAAAACACAGATACTCGTAGTTCAAATTTAAATGTGATTATTTGTTTTGAATCGAAACCAGTAGAGAACGATATGATAAACAATGTTTTATGATTTGTTTTCGAAAACTGGGAAATTGGAGATTAATCACGCAGACTTCCAACGATTTGCTTTGCGATTTATTGATATTCATCGCAAAAGCCAATCGAACGGGGAACTGAATCCGCTTGAATTGGAGTTGAAGATCAGTTGGAATAATTGGTATTCGTGGGATAAGGACTTCCTCGTCTTTGAATTTGCCCTTGATGATCGTCCCTTGAATCACATTGTTCATCAGTTTCTCGACGGACAACCTCGTACCGTTGCACAATCTCGGATGATTAAGGATCCGCAACATGATTCAGATCGATCCCACCTTCAGCTCAAAAATTCCGTCGGATAGTTGGCCGCTTCATCCTCGTCGTTCACGGATTTGTACGAATGCAGTTATCCAGCGATTTGCCTTTGAATAGTGAAATTCAAGATATCGACGTCCTTATTCTTCGAAATTTTTATAATTTTGCGCAGTGCCGGATAACGACGATGAAAACACGCAAAAACTAGCAGGGAACGTTATCAATCCAGTCGAACATCAACATCAAGCGCCAGCAGTTGTCTCGAGAATGCAGCAGCCGATGGGTCGTTCTGCAGTATGACTCTCATCTTCGTGGTCAATTCAATCTTCTTGACATGCTACCACAAAGATGGCGATTTCAGACATGCCATAAGTTCATCGGCAGCAATAGATCTCTGGATGACGGGAGGCGTTTGACGAAAATCTCCGGAGAGCAGTATCATAGCTCCACCAAATTGTCGCGAATCACCTCATACTTAGATCCTTCATCGTTCGGTCAACTGCCTCCAAAGCTTATTTATGCGCCACCTTGCATCAATTTCGCTGTCGCCGAATTTTTAGTCATTGTGCACGTTGGCTTGTCAACCGTAAAAAGATTCATCGGCAGTTTCAAATCGGAATGTGCAGTTCGACAAAAATGTGGCAGCAATGCCCGAGGATGCAATAGCCAACGCAATTTCCAATCTTGACCGAGTTGTTGCCAGAATTAACGAAATGAGGAATATCTGGCCTGTCTCATCGGGAGCATCGATAAAGTAAATGCCTCGCGTTGCATGGTCAAAAACCTTCATCAGCGAATTGTACACGTTCTTCTGCTCGGCATTCAACACCGGCGCATTTGTTCGGACTCTTTCGGACAGCTCATCTCGATCAAAGTCTTGCTCCCGTTCCATTTCGCGATTGAATGCATCGAGCATTGAACCTACATGCTACATATATTGCTTCGTTGAGTCGAGGAGCTTCGATAAATGTTTAGGAACGAAATTTTCCAAGCTTCAAAACGAATTTTCCACCCTTACATCAAATCATGCGATAAAATGCAAAATTTCGTCGAAAAAAAAAAATGTTAACTTTTCGGGTTTTTCCGGAATTTTCCAAGTTTTCCACTACGAATTTTCAATCTTTCCATTCGATAAGCCATTACAGAACAATTGCACACAAAATTTTGTACCTTTTCCATACAAAAAATCAATTTTCGATTTTTCCTATTTCCCAACTTTTCCGGATGGTCGGGAAAAAAAATTTCAAAATCGGTCCAGCAGTTTTCAATTGATGAATTATCTTAAAATTTTTACACCATTTTTATATATTATAGATTTATGTACTTATTTCGCCTTATAAGTTAACAATCTTATTATATACTAGTTCTAATATAGTATATAGTTGAAACGAATCACTTAAACCAATCAGTCGTCACTAAGACGGGACAAATAATTATTCAAATAAAGATTGTGGATTATTTGAAGTTGAAGTGTTTTAATTAATTTGTTGAAAGATCCTACATAGATGGACAAAACTTTTGACTAAATGGACACCACCGGCGTCTGACTTTCAGTACCTTTTCCCTTATTTTATTTATTTCGTTTGAATATTGATGCATTTTAAATAAACTATGTCAGTATTTCCGAATATACAAATGGAACGAGGATTCGGCAATACATTATGGGCGCAAAAATGATTTTTTTTAGTTTTCAATGTGGCCCTGGGTGTTCAAATACAGCATGCTAGAACTATTTAAAAACAACAAACTAACATTTTTAACTTTTCAATTCTTTGGATGTTCCGGGCTTACCGCGACACAATTTTATATTGAAAGTCGGCTCAGTTATAATTTTATTGCGACGATTTTGAGGAAAAAATTCAATGGAAATCCGCTTATTCAGAACGATTTGCCATTGCGTCTTAGAAATTTTAAATTTCCCGTGCGTCTCCTTTTCACTAAGACAAATACCTAATAAGTTTAAAAGAAAATCGCTGGATATTTGTGGCATCAATATTGAACTCCCATTTCGTTAATTGTTTTTTGACGGTTTTTTTTTTTCAGTCAACTCTCACTCTAAGACCGATTTCAAACGGCAACGCTGTCATAAGCGAATGATGGATGATGTGCTTGGTCGTTTCGAGCTTAATGGAAAACTCTGACCAAAGAATATATAAAATAGACTGTCATCATAAGATCTTAGATGCTGTACCAATTTTGACAGAAAATCCTCTCCGGTAGGCTCTCAACTTTGAAGAAGGTGCAGTACTTTTGTGGAGTGACCTTACCAAATATACTATACCTATAAATACATATTCATGTCGATTACAGAATCCGCAAAAATTTATTCCCAGGGAGTTGACTCGATCCAGACTCCATTCACAACCGCGATAAATATAATTATCACATCGGCCAACAACATTGCCGATTCGCAACACTTCCTTATCATTTTCGAACTTTCTTGTCGATGCTGTCAGTTTTTGACTGAGAATAAGGTATGTGGACGCTAAATATCCTGGTTCGATTCACGACTCACTTGTTTGGGGAAATAGTGGTTCAAATCATTACCTATGCGATAATGGCGACAGAAATTCCTGCAATAAATCTGGCGATTTTTTGGTCAAATTTTTCGCAATATCCGACTCTCTTGCCTCCACCATCTTCTCAAATTGTGCACGAGTTGTTGTTCTTTTTCTGCTTAAAAATTAAAAATATATTCAAAAACTTAAATGTGCATGAATTAATTATGAATTTCCATTTTTGTTTACGTTGGCGTCCGCAATGACTTTGGTGCGAATTTAAAACGTTAAAAGTTATATGGAGTTTGGATGGGCCGCGTATTTCATAATCCCAAAAAAATCAAACATCGTTACCGACATTCATGCACTTTTTTACGGTGGATTCTATAATAGCAAAAAGTGCAAAAAAAATTGGCGGAAGCCATCCGCAGACCATTCATCGGATTCTGTAATCGGGGTGATTATAAAAATTGATTTTTATAGGGTAAAGTTAGGCTCTGTTAAGTCTGTTCAGAGGATTTTCCATAAGCTTGTGTGCTACGGCGAAGGGGCCACTTTGATTTATATGGGCGGTAGTCCATAAAAAGTCGCATGCGCACCAGGCAGCTTGTAGACAAATTTCCCCTTTTTTCTTAACCTATTATGTTACGCAGATAATAATATGTAAGGTAAGCAACTTTTGTTCTTAAATAATTATTTGATTTATTGTTGACTGAATTTTACAGACATTCACTTTTATTTTTTTATCTTACTTACCAGCAGGTGCTGTCGCAGCCGGTGGTGTGACAGCTGGTGGTGTTACAGCTGGTGCTGTCGCAGCCGGTGGTGTTGCAGCAGGTGGTGTTGCAGCAGGTGGTGTTGCAGCTGGTGCTGTCGCAGCCGGAGGTGTTGCAGCAGGTGGTGTTGCAGCTGGTGCTGTCGCAGCCGGTGGTGTTGCAGCTGGAGCTGTAGCAGCCGGTGGTGTTGCAGCAGGTGGTGTTGCAGCTGGAGCTGTAGCAGCCGGTGGTGTTGCAGCTGGTGCTGTCGCAGCCGGTGGTGTTGCAGCAGGTGCTGTCGCAGCCGGTGGTGTTGCAGCAGGTGCTGTCGCAGCCGGTGGTGTTGCAGCTGGTGGTGTCACAGCGGGTGCTGTCGCAGCCGGTGGTGTTGCAGCTGGTGGTGTTACAGCTGGTGCTGTCGCAGCCGGTGGTGTTGCAGCTGGTGGTGTTACAGCTGGTGCTGTCGCAGCCGGTGGTGTTACAGCAGGTGCTGTCGCAGCCGGTGGTGTTACAGCAGGTGCTGTTGCAGCCGGTGGTGTTGCAGCTGGTGGTGTTACAGCTGGTGCTGTCGCAGCCGGTGGTGTTACAGCTGGTGCTGTCGCAGCCGGTGGTGTTACAGCAGGTGCTGTTGCAGCCGGTGGTGTGACAGCAGGTGCTGTTGCAGCCGGTGGTGTTACAGCAGGTGCTGTTGCAGCCGGTGGTGTTGCAGCAGGTGCTGTTGCAGCCGGTGGTGTTGTAGCTGGTGCTGTCGCTGCAGGCGGCGGTGTCACAGCCGGTGTTGTTGCAGGCGGCGTTGTTGCAGGCGGCGTTGTTGCAGGTGGCGTTGTTGCAGGCGGCGTTGTTGCAGGCGGTGTTGTTGCAGGCCGTGGTGTTGCAGCTGGTCGTGCTGCGGGTGTTAAACACATTGGAGATCCACGGGCGCACAATCGTCGTTGAACTCTAGGACGTAAAATTCTCCTTCTGAAGAATTGACCCTCTGATTCTTGAATAATCACAAGAAGGCCAATTACGCACAAAAGTATAACTCCTTTTTTCACCATGTTGACTAACTGACTAGAGTACCAAGTCGGAATGGATTGGTATCGGTTTTGCCTGTCTTTTATACTACGAAACCCGCTTCAAATGTAATTTACATAACTTTACAATTGTTTACACAATTAAACAAATACTAAAATTTTCCAAAAAAAAAAAAAATAAGAAAACATACCTAGCCTACATGGCCTTGTATCGTTACGCATCATGGCCAACTGAATACACTTGGAAGCAAAATGAAACAAGAACGGAAACAGATCTGCGCACTTTTGTACCGGTATTTACTGGTTTAAGACTTTCTGATCAGCTTGGTTAGACCATAGACAGAAAACACTATTTGTTTTTCGGAAAACAACTATCATTCGCGGTAGTTTATTGCTTCGCAGAAGAAGCATCTCACATTTATCAGCAGTAGGTTATTACAGGTAGGGCCTTACGTTCCTTGCCGAAATTTAATAGAAGTTTAAAAATTAAAATGAAAATCTATGTATTTTAAAATCAATTGCTGTGCGTTAGTGCGCGTAAAAACTTTGAATGATTTTTGTTTTGTTTTGTTCGTCTTGAATCGGGGGTGGTTTAAAACAAGAAGAAAAGTCGGAAATTTCTCAACGGGTGGATGAAGGCACACATTTCGTTTTTCGGTTAAATTCAATTATTTTTTTTTATGATGACTTTATAACTTGATAACTGCTGGGCCAAATTTCATGAATTCCTTTTGTTTTGTTCGTATTCCTGTATTTTAGGTTTAGCAAGACTTAAAAGAGAGGATACGAATTGAACGAATTGAATAAAGAAGCATTGTGCATGATCGGAATTATTATTTACATTAACGAGTTTGGACGGAACAAAGTTCGCCGGGTCAGCTGGTCTACATATAGTAAAAAAAAAGTTGCAACCGTAAGACTGCCCATAACTCATGAACAGATCCGATTTGAGCTATCTTTTCATTGTTGTGTTTGTCTATTCTCCTATGGATGGTTCATACGGCATTGGAAATGGGAAAAATCGTAAAAAAGTAATTTTCCATCCTTTTTTTCGGGTAATTTGTTTACGATCAAAATGATCGTATTTGTCAAAACTTCTACATGAACTCAATTATTTAGTAGACTTTCTTTACGGAAACAATTTGTTTTAATTTGCAGTTGGATTTGTCGGTTATTTGCGAAACATAGATTAGAAACTTTTTATTCATAGTTAGTATCTTAGTGTTTTGTTTTTTCTTTCGCATAGTTTTGTCATTTCGCCAGTGAATGAAGTTTTTAATACCTAATTTCGCCAGTGAATTCAGTTTTTAATAATTTTATTGCATTTGAGAATACACAATTTTGCGTCGCTAATAATAATTCGAATTCGTCGACTTTGAAGCTTGAATTTTTATTGTTAAGGCAACCGATCGGAAGATCAACAATTGACCGACCGACGTAGTAAGTTTTAAAACTTAATTGGAAACTTCGTAGAAATAGATTTTCCATACATTTTATATTTGAATTTTCTTGTTTTTAATTTTAATCGTAATATACGGTGAGATTGTGTTTGTTAAAAGTTTTGCCAATTTAGATGATTTCATAAATGTTTTATGTGGAAACCATTTCTTGTGCTAATGAAATTGGATTTTCTGTAATTTGTAAAGTGTTGATAGTTTATTTTTCACCACACATATAGTTTCACCGTAACCTCGAGCTTAAGAACGATGAAAACGATTTTTCTTTACACTCATGGTATAGCTAAAATTCTGTACCGTCTAAATAAAGCACTTAGCTAAATGTGAGCGGGACGGAAGACAGGATATTTAAGCAACAAAGTTCGTTAGCACTTCTTTTTTCTTCGTTTTTTGTTTGATGGTCATCTCCTCATGAAATTCATTGGACTTGTCGGACATTCGTACTTGTTCTCCAAAATTTTAGATAAATCTCCTATTGAATATCACGAAAAGGACAAAAATCTTGGTATGGTGTTTAATCATAAACTGACCTGGGATCACCACATAAATGTTGCGCCCGGTTAAAGACATAAGCTGTTCATCGAACTCAAGCTTTCAACCTTTTAAAAATACATCTCAAGCTGGTCAAGGTGCTGGTAATATCCGCATTTATATACGGGTGCTGCTAAGCGCAGCTTTATGAGTAAAATAAGACAGCAGGTCGCTTACAACAACACCGTTCGGTAAGTCTTTGGACTAAGAAGGTACTATAAGGTATCACACTCCTCCGTGAGAGGTCTTGTACCGAAGTATTTATACCTCACAAATAGCCTATTTGCACATAATCATGACTTCGCACAAGGAGTCAAGCTTCGCATAGGCCGTTTTGGCAGCAGGACCTCTTTGGTTGGCCCAGGGTCTTAAAGAAGTGTGAAAAGTAAATCTACAATGTCTTCAAACAACTCCGAGCTGCTTGGTCTTACATCTGGGCCCTATTCCACAAAACAATTTATCAACTTTGCACTTTGTACTTTGCAAATTACGTTTTTTGGCAAAGTGACAAGTAGTTCCACAATAATCTTTGCAAATCTCATTTTGCGCTCCTGCAAAGTCTTTGCGATCTCCTGCAAAGTGAGTGTGTAAAGTGTTCCACAAAGCATTTAATCATCTTTGCATTTCTGTCATATCACTTTACACTTTGCATTGCTAAATAGAAGTTTTTTTTAGAGAGACGACATTTCGACTGAAGCTCCTGGAGGTTGAAGTTTACTACAGGAAACTTCAATGCCTGAAATTGGAGAGGGAGCTGCAACTTCTATCCTCTGCCATAACTCGGGAAATTGCAGCGGCAGAAACTGCAAATATTTTAAGTTATAATTATTATTTTTATATATTACCATTTTCCCTTCTATGATTAGTTATTAATTTTTTTTTTTTTTTTTTTTTCATTTCTAAATAAACAATTAGTGAATTTCATATGTTTACTTCTTATATTACTTATGTCGTTTTCCATTGGGACCACCAGAAATCTTTTTCAGATCTCAGATTTTACCTGACGAATGGAACATGCAACGATATTGATCTGCTTTTGTAAATGTATTAGTGCGTTATTAGACAGCAATATCAGATGGTCAAATTGGATTTGTTTTTGCAAAAATCGCAAATGGATATCGACTTGAAAAATGTTTCCCCTATTGCCGAGGGGGAAGTAATCAATGTTTTTGAGTGGTCCTTGACTACAGATTTGCTACTAGTAATTGCATGCGAATTCGTTTGAATACACTGTCATCACTGAACCAAATTTAGTAGTCATATTGATAAAAAAGCATGTAGATTTGAAGAAACGGTGATCAATATAAGGTCAACAACTCCTGTCCGTTGTTTTGAAGAAAATTTGTACGGTATAAGAAATATTGTCATTTTGATGAAATGAATAATATTTTTCGTTGTGGTGTTAAATCCACAAAAAATTTTCCAATTGAATAATTATTTCGTCAATTTCAACGGAATCCATTCTTCAAGTTAACATAAAATATTCCTTATTTTCAAAAATATTTTTCAAATTGAAAAAAGAAATCTTCATTTTTACGTAAACATTTCTTCAAATTGAAAAAATATCTTCAATTCTACGGACAGTACTCTTTAATTTAACGAACGCTTTTTCAATATAACGTAATCTTTTCTTCAAATTGAAAAAAATCTTCTTGGTCTTTATTCAAGCTGAATAATTTTTCATCAATTCTACGCATCTTTTTCTTCAATATGAAGCATAGTTTTCTTTAAATTAACTATTATTCTTCGGTTTCGTGCTAATTTTTTTTGTCAATCTGACAAATATTTCTTAAATTGAAGAAATTTTTTGTTTTTAATTCCATTATTCAAGCCACATTAGAGAAATAAAATACGAATAAATATTTTCAATCTAAAAATATTTTTTATTAGCTATTTATATTTAAAAGAATTATAATAATAGTAAGATAATTGTAATAATCATAAATAATTATGAAATTCAAAGCTCACAATACAGATATAAGATATAAATAAATAATTTGTTATTTAAAGTTTTTAAATCAATTTGATAATAATAATAAGAATTAATAATAATAAAGTGATTAAGCTAAGTAAGCCGTTAGCCGGTGGTCGTTCCGCGTAGCACTATCTGAAATCAAAGAAAATCATTAGATATTGCATACATACGTAGGTATATATTGTATTTATTCCTATACGTTACCTAGTACGATACTTGTCCGCGGTCCAATGTGTTTCCGAACAATCAGTCGTTTTTTAATTTATTAATTTAAAAGGTATGGTTTAACACGAACACGATAGGTACTATCCTCACTGCACCACTTCACTTACAAGAATAAAAGCTATCACTTCTAGGACAACAATAAACAAATACATTTTAATAAAACTTCTTCAAATTGATTAATTTTTTGCAATTTGAAGAAAACGTTTTCCTTCAGTTAAAGAAAATTATTCAAGTTGAAGAAAAAATTCCCATCAATGATATTTATTCAATTTAAAGATATTACGAACAATTTTTTTTTTGATTGCAACGGTTTAATGTGTATTTCCCGGAGTGAGGGATAAAGTCGGTCATAACATATTGAAGAAACTTCTTCAAGTTGACCAATTTCGTCAATGTGAAGAACACTTTAAAGCATTTCAACAAATTTATTCAATTTGAAAAAAGTAAGATGTGGTAATAATACAAATTTGCTGGCAATTTAGGGAAATGTGGAGCTAGATTCAACTAGATAGAGTTTGTAAAACTCAAATTCTGTGAATACTCCGTTCGACAAAAATAGTGGTAGGTATACGTGTGCAGAACAGCGATGAGTTTTTAAAACGTGATGTTTTTGCGGTTCTTAAGCACCGATACTGATAGGAGGTGATGTGCATTGGTTGTCTTTATTGTAGGGCGTTTCGCTTATTGTTATTACGTATGGAATAGATATATGTTGGCGGTTAGCCTTCTGAGGGCGAACAGTTTTAGATTTAGCGTAGAACTTCCTGTTAGTCGAACTGTTTTGTAGGTAAAGGGAATAAGTTTAGGCCAAGCTCCATATATAAATGTGATGTTTGAGTCCTGATCTAACCTCCACATTATAGAAAAAGATTAGTCGCTTTTAGTTTTGTTATGAAGGTAATCGTCATTAGTGTATCTTATGCGCATTAATTGCAATCAACATTTCTTTTTATAATATAATGTAATTAAAATAAAAAAATATTTATTACAGAAGTTGAAGAAAAACTTTTGAAAATGGCTTCAATGATATCAACTGATATAAGAATAAGCGATGTATTGTCTTTCTTATAGAATCCCTCTATAATATTCTTCAGTATATGTTTTCGCATACAAATATATTTTTTTTTAAATCTCCACTTTCTCAAAACTGCTCAACTGTTTTAAACTATTTCTAAATTTAAGAACTGTTTGTTTGATTTCTTATAAACCTTGTGTAAAGTCCTACCTACATCTTAAAAAAAACATAAGAGCTTGTAAAACAAAGTAAGAAATACCATGCTCGATTCTGGCTACGAGTAAGATTTTTATTTGAGTAATCATAAACATTTGCATTAATTGTAAACTGGTATAAGTGCAAAAAAAATTAAAACGAATTACTAAAACAAAGAAAAAAATAACTTGTGTTTTTGAAAAAAAAAAAACGTCCCCACTCTCCCCTTTTTTTAATTTAAATAAAACAAAATCCGATGCGGGAAAAAGGCTTTTGAAGAAATTTCATTTATCTTGAATATGTAGATACCTAATCTTCAATTAGACGAAATATTTGATGAACAATTGTCAATTTGAATTGTTGAGGATTTTGTCAATATGAAAATAAATTCATTCACTTGAATAATATAATAAATAGTGTAGCATTTGATGAAACTTTACTGATTCTGAATATTTAATTTTCAATATGAAGAAACATTTTATGGAAAATTGTTAATTTGAATAAATGACTCTTCTAAAAATTATCAACAAATTTTTGTCAATATCACAAATACAGGATACCGGTTTGTTAACGACTTCAGTTTGTCAATATGACAAAATTTCATTGGTTTGAATAAAATATGAAATCGGACAGCAGTTGAAGATATGTTATTTATTTTGAATATTATATCTTCAATAAGACGAAAAATTTGACGAAAAATTGTCGATCCGAATAATAAATTATTCAAAGATTAACAAAATATTTCCGTCAATATGAATACGCGATTTGGTTCAGTGTACACTGAGATTCACCATGAATACGCACAGAAAAGTTCCTTGAATACACCTGTTGCACATACAAATGGAGTGTTTTTGGTGGAGGAAAACCATGAAGATAATAGTTCTTCCTAAATTATATCCACGGCTATTAATGTTATTTCGTTATTTTGGTTTTCGCCCATTTGTCTTGAAAGCAAACTTCTTAAAATGACGTAAAACATCTGTGCGAAGTATATTCATATTGTGAGAGTGTGTGTAGGTCTGCAAAAAGTGCTCCGAATCGAAAAAAAATTGATTTTTTGTCCCAATGGAACATTAAAAGTAATTTAAATCAAAAAAATATTGGTTTTTGGTCCCAGTGGAAATCGAAATTATTCTCTTAGATCTTAATCTCAAACCCCAAAAATGCCACCAAAGGAAACAACGCTTTTGCAGTGGGAAAAGGTCATAGGGTAAGTTCGGGCATTATGGCGCACCGGGCATTATGGCGCACCTCACAAATATCATACTTCTCAAACTCTAATTAAAATTAAAATAATACAGAACTTCAATCTTTGCCGAACACGTGCGCAGTAAACATAGACAGTCGGTACGACGAGTTTCGCTGAACAAAAAAAAAAAAAAAAAACAAAAAAAAAATTTGTTTGATTTTGGTTTTTTATAATTTCGCTTTGTGTTTGGATTCGTTTTTCTCGGTAAGTATACAACGCAGGTTTCGGTGTGAAGAGTGGAATGCAGAATACAGTTTCAGTTTTGTTGTGTAACGGCAAAAATTTGAAATGAAAAGAGAACTACGTTTATTTTTAATGTGTTGTGAATAAGTGATTTTTGTGTAATATGGCGCAGGTGCTGTGAGGGCATTATGGCGCACCCGCGCCTTATGAAGTTTTCATGTAAATTATAGTTTCATACCGATGTCCTTCGTTTCTTCCTGTTTTTTTGTGTTCTGTTTTGCAAAGTTATATTTTGTTATGCATACTATATAATTCTCTAGAAATTCTTGAGATCCAGCTAGCCAACGAGTCGGGTGTGGTCGAAGATTTTGGGGAGAACATTTGCGCTGGATGTGGTGAAGATTACACCACTGCAACCAAAAGGGACGATTGGATGCAGCGTGTCCTTTGTGGACAGTGGTCCCACGACTCCTGCGCTGTTTTCAGAAACCCCTGCGATGGATGTGGGCGATTAAATAAAAAAAATAAAAGCTAGTCGCCATATTGCCCGCTTGTAGGGCAATATGGTTTTTTTATAAACTATTTTTAAATTAATTTATTTTTAGTTAATGAATTTTTATTATTTTTATTTAATTTATTTATGTTACTCTTTTGTCTAGTTTATTAAAAAAATTAAAAATAATTAAAAAATGTTGTTCGTAGAAAAGTTATTTCAGATTGAAATTTTGTGCGCCATAATGCCCGAAGTTACCCTAGCCAAAAAAACAATTTTATTTCGAAACGATACTATGATGGTCGGCATTAGGAAAAGTAATGCAGCAGAGAAGTAAGCCTTTCGATTCCACTCGCATGATCCGTATTATTAAGGGATTCATTTTCCTCTTCAGCATTCTCCATGGGATACTGATGGCAACCATTTCCGAGCAAATGCAAGCACAGTAGCAGTTGATTTTCAGCTGACAGAGCATGATTGCGCTCTTTATTGTGCTCTAATTTTTCTCCAATTTAATTCAAAAGGAAATCAACTTGAATTTGAAAGCACTATTTAAAATTAAAGTTTCGTAATACAGAAAAATTAATTCGGTCTCTATAATTTCTTGTTATAACCGCGTCTTTACTATCGTCGAACAAAAATTCACGTCTTAACATTTTGAAAGCTTCATTAGTTATAACAATATGATTTTGTAATGCGATCGCTTACCTTGCAAACTTTTGACAAATTTATCAAAATTTGCTTTGCAAAAATAGAGTTTAAAGTTTTTGTGGAACGAAACAGCATAATTATTTACAAAATCTTTGCAAATTACACTTTTTAGAATTTATTTTGCACTTTGCACAAGAGAACGTACGTGGAACAGAAATTGCAAAGAAAATATAAAAATTGCAAATACTTTGCAAATTACCCATTCAATTTCAACTTGACAATTTTAAAATTTTATAGTTTTGAGGAACATAAAGTTTTGCAAATTGACGAAAAATTTGCTAATTGCAAAGTGAAAAGTTGATAAATTGTTTTGTGGAATAGGGCCCTGCTCTCATATATTGTTATAAGTTGAGCCCCCGCGTAATATATCCGTTCGTCCCAGAAAAAATAAAACACTCACAAGCGAGAGGCTTGGAATGGAATCTACTTCTGATCGAGTGCTAAGCAGAAAATGTTGGGTGTCCTCATGCTGTCACATTTATAGTGTGCCACTATAGTTTCATCAAACCATATTATAGACATGTTTTATGTGAAGTTCTAGCTCAAAATCAAGGCACATTATCTCAAGTATTGAAAAACGTTAAAGCCTTTTTTCAAGCTATTCAGCCGAGCCACACTGTCCTTCAGTACACTTGAGTCAAAGGATAACCCCCGGCAGATGAAACAATCTTTATTTATTAATGAACAAATTATAAAAAAAACTGATAAAACCACTTTTTCAATCAGTTGTAGGTACCTTAAAATTGACTACCAACTATTGCTGTTGACTTTATAACCACAGATACCAATAAAAATAATTACACACACATCTCCCTCAAATAAAACTAAGATTGCTGTAGTAACCACTACACCAAGAATGCTCCCTTTAACATCGTTAATATATTTTCATTTTTGTCTGTACGAATAAAAAAAAAAAACCTTAACCAGCAGAGTCTTCATGCAAATAAGAGCCAAGAAAACTATAACCCTGAATATTTTTGTTTCTGCAAATACATAAATGTCTTTAGACGCCAGGAAAATAAAACGTGCACCATAAAGGAAGGCAAAATGTCTAATTAAAAAAAGAAAACTAACTAACAGCCCGCAGAATATAATCCTCGCTCAAAGCTCTTTTGGATTTTTGCTATTTTCTTTTCAGTTTGGGTAGACTTATATGTATATCCAGCGGTAGCAGCGCATTGCATGTCAGAAAACTAGCTCAGGCAAGGTACGCCAGTGCAGAATGCCTAGCCAGCATAAAAGAAAATTAAAAGGAGAAATAAGAGCACTCGTTGCTTTAATTATTTTTGAAGAAAGTGCATAACGAAAAGAATGTAAATAATGGCACGGAAACTACGAAATGTGGATTTTTTTTTTCTAATTAGCATGACGGAATGGATAGCTTTCCTTGTTTAATCCAAAGGAAAATGCTGTAGTGTCTTTTTAAATTAAAAATATATTTGCACATACCTTTGTAGTTGTGTACATGAACTTGTACCTATTATAATTTCCCGCTGCGTCGTCGGGGGGCTTGCTGTAGGCTTCCACTTACCACCTACCAGTCTATAGGAATGAGTTGGAAATGCACGAGGTACCTGCAAAATTAAAAACAGAAAATATCTTGATTAAGTGTCGTCTGTAATGTCGGTCTTAGATAAGAAAATTACCCAAATAAATTGTGACTCTGGGTATAGAAACTTGAAGGTTAGTGTACAATAAATGAGATGAATCTTTTGTTCCCCTCTGGGATACACGGAGGCCCTTTGTATGGCACCATCAAAGGGGTTGTTCTTGTACCTTGTACGGTGGGGGTTTCGCTTGTTTGTAATCTTTTAATTCGCCCCACTAATGGCAGCATTAGATCAGATAGCTAATGGGGCTAATGGAGACGGCAACAAATGATCCACCATACGTAACGAATGGCAAATTCTTGCTTCCCAAGACGGTGGATTCGGGATTCTCTGTTCCTAGCAGAGAAAAGGGATTTATTGTATTCCCTGAGAAATGTCGCTTATTAGCAGTAAATTAGAAAAAAGAAGGAGAACACATGAAAAGTGTTAAATGGAAATAAACGACTGTTACAAAAAAAAAGTAATTTAAAAAAATAAAAAAAAAAACGGACCAACTGCAAATAAAATAAAGTGCACGACTGGGTCGAACGAAACTTTCTCGATACTAGACAAAAGAAAACAAAATTCTCTTTTGGATATTCATCTCATATAGCAGTTATATAAAATAAAAATATAAGTTGCAAATATTGCAATGTTTAGTTGGAAAAATACTATTGCGTAACTATTAAGCTGAAAACTGACTGTATGATATTGTTCCGGATAAAAGAAATACTTCGTTTTTGACAATTTATCGAAATCGAAGATGGGGTTTTCGAGATATGAACAGTTTTTAAAATTAGCGTTTTCGGTGCTTCAAATTGAAAATTAAGGACACAATAGTTTTGAAAACATCCAATTGACACTTAGTTTGTATTTTGGTCAAAATCGTTATTGCGCTTTTAAGTTAACTAGACAAAACTATATTTTTAAAAAATTACTAATTCCATAATAATTGTACGATAATATAGAGAAAAACTTAGCTTGCTATTAAGTTATAAATGACCACATTACCTTAGAAATTAATTTTTGCTACAATCGTATAGACCGTTTTTGAGATATGTCGAAACTTCAAAAGTATCGTTGCTCGAATTTTTAGCCAAAAACTGGATACGCAGTCATGGTAACCTCACCTACTTAAGCTTAAATATCAATTTTGGTTGAAATCGTTAGAGCCGTTTTCGATCAAATCAAACTGATACGAAAATGTTGTATGGGAAGTACCATTAATATTGAGGTTACCTTGCAAAAAAAAAAACATCTCCCGAGCTGTAAGCCCAAAAACTCCAAATCCGAGGTTTGAACGTAGTCCGGGAAGCCGTTTAGGCCGTAGGCCCGTCGAAGGACGGACAGACGGACAGACCGGACAGAATTTTGCGACCCACTTTTTTGAGTTCCTCTATCATCGTAATATCAGAATTGATTAAAATCTGGAGTTCGAAATTTTGTACGAAACCAATATCTTTCTCTTACTACGTAATGGAGAAAGTTAAAAAATAATATAAGCAATACACTACCTAACTAATTGACAACGGGAGACTAAACCTACACAGCCAAACAAAAATCTGAGTACCCTCCGACTGCCAAATAGTTAGGTATAGTGTTATGTTCATATTTTTTTCTCTTTCTCTTTTCTTTATAGTCGGTTCAGATTTATGGCTTTATACTCCGCATGAATATAACATGTTTCAATCATGTTCGCATAAGCTATGAACTCACACAGTACCTACCTACTTGCTGAAAAAACAGACCTAAGCAAAATGGCCGTGAAAGATTATTAAAACAAAATCGAGTCATATCGATCAAATATGCTCCGATACGACTGGATACAAGTTCAAAGCACAAGTTACAACCTTAGTCTACTTGGCATGAAAAGACTTCAACCTCGAAAAACCATACTTGTAGTCCCTTCATACTAAGCCAATGTTATCATCGATCTGTCTGATGACCTCTTATGCGTTGTTGATCCTTGAGCGCTTAACCAGTTCCAAGACAGCTATTGTTTTGGATGTTTGTCAGACGTGTTGAAAAAATCTTAAGGCATACCTAAGTTGGAGAATTTGGGTTCTATAGCACAAATTTTTAGATTTGTTAGAATTTTTCAAATTTCAGATATGTTGAATTTTATCAACCGGCCATTATATCTAACAGAAGCTCTACAATTTTTGTTCGCGGTAGTACTTGAATCTCCCGGGCCTCCTTATATCTGGTTTAAAAATATTCATTCATATTTTTATTTTTTATATAGGTACCTAGGAAATTAATTCTTGGAACAACCGGTGTAGCTTGGCTGCAACTTTATATGCCAAAAGCCATAGCCCTCGTAAATAACTCAAACAGCGTTATGTTCCTTTGTGACCAAATTGCATTTCGTCTTCAAACTTTTTAATGAACTTCAACAAATCGTTGTGCATAATCAAAAGATTGGTGCGACTTGGTCGTGCACATTTTGATTGGTTTTGCGATTTGGGTCGCAAAAATATTACTCTCCCCCTGATGCCTTGTCTCGGCACGCATGCAATGACTCAAAGCACAATAATATATGTAATATTGTTGAGAAGGGCAACAGCATTACATTTAAAAGGTGTTTGTTTAGAAATAAAAGCACTTGAGACAAAAGGGTCAAAGAAAACAGTGCCAAATTGCAAGAAAACAAATTTGGTTTCATTCATAACCTTTTATGGGTCGAACCCGAAACCACTCGTTCGTAACCACTACGTCCATCTGCATTATATCCATGAAAAATATAAAGAGACACACTATTAACGCCCTAAGCTCGCATATTATTGACTCCAAATCGGCACTAAGCTGTTTCAAAGCCCTTCGAACGCTTGGCCTCAGGAATAAAACCAAACTGTGGTGGATTCCGGGCCAGATTGGGCTCTGCAACTCCTTTCACAGGACCTAAACCCTTCTGCTATGCTCCCAAATCGTCTATAAATCTAGCCATCAAAAGATGGGAACACACAAAATGTATTTCATATTGGGAGAGCATCCCAGGTCTAAGACAGGTCAAGCGTGCTATACAGCCGTTCAATAAAGATGACAATAAAATTTTAAATCTAAACAGGCATGATATCAAAAATCTCACTGGTTTCCTCACAGGACATCACCACCTACGATATCACCTAAATAAAATAAATTTAACTGACTCCTCGGTTGTGTCTTGAAGAAGACAAAACAGCTGAGCACATAATATGTGTGTGTCCAGCCCTACCTATGTGGAATCAGAAGAACTATCGTCCACAGGAAAAGCTTCTCAGCCCCGAAAAGATGAAGAAGTTAATTAACTTTATTAGGAAAGTAGAGAACATGCTAGACTTAAGAATATTCTGGCAATATGGCACAATAGATCTTATAGGGCGACGCGCCTTTATTGCTCAGGCATAGTCAACAGGTTTGAAAAAAAAAAAAAAAAAAAAATAAAGAGACACTACTAGCGGGAAGCCTCTAATAAAAGCACTCTGACATAGCCGGTAGAAGACAACGCATGAGTAACAGCATGCGTTTTGCTAGGACAGAGAAAAAAGCTACTTAAACGGGCTGAGCGGTTCACGAGAGCAAAACGAATTACATGCTGCAAACAAGTAAAAATACCCGATATCGCCGAATCGAACCGAATGTCACAAACGATTGTTAAAAGCGTCTTTGGCAATTTGGTATAGGTATCTAAAATATCTGGATCATCCCGCACAGTTCTGCTCTATGGCGCTGATCGGGTATTTTGGGAAAAAAGTCTGAGTGTAGACCTCAAGCTTTGTGGGAGAAGTTTTAAACACGATCTATACGAGGTGCGTAGGTACATCGATCAGCCTTCTGAGATGGATAGAATATTCAGGCCTAACTTGAAGTATGCAAGCGCTAATTGTCTGAGTTAAGCTACCACTCTAAACAGATTAAAATTGTTTTCGGGTCATACCAAAAAAAAAACACTCACGCAAGTGCGAACGCAAATAATAGTGAAAGGCATACAAAATTTTAGTGCAGTGGTTTAGTGGTTGGTGGTACCGCGTTACTTAGTGAGGAGTCCCAGGTCCGATCCCTAGAAAAACACAATTTACATCAAGGCTTTTTCCACTGCGTCACCTCTCGTGAAAGTCTGACAAACATCCGAGAGTACAACTGTCATGAAAGAGCTTCTCATTTCACTTGACTTGAAAAACTAACTCAAAGTCAATAGTTTTTGAGAAGCTAGGCCTAGGGTCCTTTTCATAAAAAAGTCCATACGCTTTCACTGCTCCCAAAAATTACGCCCGAGGAAATGACAGATTTTTTAACGGGAGAAAATTCCGAAATTTCCTGTCTCTTTTCCAAAAAGTTTTTTTCCATTTTCAGAAATGGAAAAAAAAACGCCAGAGAGAAAATGTTTGGAAAAAATGACAGAAGCAATATTTCTGACACTCTTAATCGCATCTACTCCAACCCCTTACCAGTGAAACAAAGCAAAGGGGTTGTCAGGGGCAGCATGCCCCATAACTTTTCTCCATTATTTGTGCATTGTAGCTTAGTATTATTTTTGTTAATTTTTTGCAATTATTTTGTATTATTGTTGGCGCAGTGGCTTAGTGGTTAGTGTGTTGGACTACTAAGCGAGGGGTCCCAGGCTCGAATCCCGCAAAAACCCGAATTCCAACTCAGGGTTTTTTTCACTGTGCCACCTCTCGCGAACGTCTGACAAACATCCGAGAGTATAACTGTCTTGAAAGAGCTTCTCAATTAGTCGTTTGGAATCAGTATAAAATTGTAGATCCCTTCCAATTGTTCCAAAAATTAAAATCTCACACAAAACGAATGGTTGTGAGAAGCTAGGCCCAGGGTCCCTACAGACCTGTTGCGCCAACTATTTATTTTTAATTTTATTTCGTATTATTATTCCAAAATCGAGAGTGTAATTAATTCTCACTTGTATTTTTAAATAATGCCAGAGTTTGTTTGTTTTGTGGTCTAATTTCCATTTTACTTCCTTGTACTTTTTCCACAACTGTCTGACCTAATTTCTGTAATTTCTCTCATATTTTCCAAACAAAATTCTGCTATTTTTCCCAAATTTGAAAAGAAAAACATTTTCTGTTATTTTTCGAAAAAAATAGGCGTAATTTCCGGTAGCCCGCATTCACAATATATTTTGAAATCACCTTAATGGCAATTCCTACGGCAACGGCAATACCCATCGACTGCGATTAGCTCCCATGGCAACCATGCGCCCCATTTGCAGCGCACCAACAAAACCCCCAAAGCAGCAGTTAAAGATCTCGCGAATAAATAACTAAATCGCAGCATAAATCAGCGGATGCTGTACAATTACACAATTAATGAAAATGTGCGCCACCCCATCTCTCGCGGCAGCGATTTAAGTCCCCAAGCGTTATTTTTGTGTTTTGCAAGGACCAGTCCTGGTCGTTTGTAAAATGAATACGCACAACACAAATCCCGGTAATAACATCACCAAAATGGGCGATATATCCACTAATTGCTACTCGAAGTGGAAACTCACAAATTATACGTCGTCGAGTCAAGGACTCTGGAAATTATAATTTTTTTTTTTTTTTTGCTGGCTTGATGATGGGTCTGACTGTTTCGAGCTGGGTACGAAAAATATCCTTCTGTGGGCGAGGTGTCCCTTATTCGCTTTTCAATCTGATAAACACGTTTTTCAGTGTGTGCTGCTTTTTGAGGATTTTCTTATTTTGTTTATTTTGCTTTACTTTTTCATTTCGCCTGATGTTTGCTGTATGTTTGTCTTTTTATTTGCAGATTTTTATTTCGTTGGCTGTTGTTGGGCATTAGGGGAAGTTGATGTGTAATTTGTATTTTGTGTCCTTTCTATGCCGTTCGATGGAGTGAGGTTCGAAAGAAATTAGGGACGATTTTCCGCCCTAGTGAGTAAATATTGTTAAGGCGAGATTTTTCATGATTGTACGATGTACGCCCACCCAAGCGGGTGGTGTTGTTGCGGTAAAGTGGATTTGCAATTAGTTATTAACCTTTCCCAGAAATAGGCAACGGCAATAAAAAACGTAACTCAATCAATTAGATTCAGAGCTAAACTCTCACTCTAAGATGGCTGTTCGGATGACTGGACGAGGTATTTCGGTTCACCAGCCAGGCGGGCTCTATGGGGAGACAATTTTAGCTGAGATGGAATTTCTCTGCGGCTGGTAATGGATTAAATTAATTGATTGTTTATGTACATGCAAGAGCGAGCAGGAAGGCAGTTTGGTAGGTAGGTATATGTGAATGTGGTTGATAAGTATTTGGTGAAATCTGGGAGGGAAATGTGTTAGTGTGAACATTTGTATGTACACTTCGCTCCTATGGATAGAAATTTAATTGGTTGGTGATTGCTGGGAGCAATTATTTTGGTTTGGCAGTTAGCCACTAAATGGGCCCACAGTTTGACCACATTCTATGGGAATTTTTACAGCTTCGCAGGTCTGTTGTGGGGCAAAATAATAACCTACAATTCACAAAAGATGCACTGGTACTTCGGAGCGAACTTCGGAGTACGTACCATGGACTTTTTGGCCACTTCTTTTCAATCGAAGTAGGACAACAATTTTGATTTTGGTAGACTACTAACTGATGCTCAAATTTATCTCTGACATTTTGACACTAAGGTAAGTGAAGATCAAGTCGGAAGCTGTCGCCTGCAAAGCTATAAACATCGACTTTTAAGATTTGAGTTCTGAATCCCTGGGGAATGTAATTTAGGTCCTGGCAGCTGCTGGCCCTGATAAACCTTCCCTTCCTCGGACCCTTACCTACATGTTTAGCAAAAATTTCAATCCCATGCGACCCGAATTGGTCGAGGAGGTACCTATACAAAACTAGTTAAATGAAAGTAAGCCACTATCCGTTTCGGCTTTTATGGTTTCGCAGAGTTTCGATTGGTTGTGTTATTTGAATACCAGACCAGCTCAATTCGAACTACACTATTGTTTCAAAAAGAAATCCCTTTGTGTGAATAATTTGAAGAGCTGAGCTCCACCAATCAATATTTTCCCCTGCCAAGGAAATTATTGTGTTTAATACCTTTAGCTTTGATTTTATTTATAACTATAGTTGACCAAGGTGCAAGGTGTCAATGACCACTAGGCCGGCAACTATTTGTATTAAATACGAAAGAGTGGTTAAAAGCCGTATACTGCCTCCATGTTTTGCTCACACATTATTCCGACCTTGCAAGTTGTCTTCTCCTTGGAGTTCAACTAAAAGCAATGAATCAAAATTATAGTCGGATAAAGCACACTTTAAAATGACTTTAGAAGTAGACAATGTCCATAATAGACTTTTGCTAATTACAGTCGACAAAATATCCACTTTACGAATATTTATTAGGTACTTGGCATTAAATTAAAAACTACAAAAAATACGTTTTATCTCATATAAGAACCATACACGACACAGACACGTCGCTGCTGACCTTAAGTCTGTGCAAACATGCCTTCGACATACACGGTTCAGACAATCTGCACAATCAACAACGGCAAAAAAAAATTTTAATAAAACATCCAGAAAGTAAAATTAGTCTTGCAATTTACTGGATAGAGAAATGTCAAGGCATGTGAAAATAGTTGAATCCGAAATTATAACTAGGAGTACAATTTGTCTTTGAGAAGTACGGGAGTACAGCAGACGAAAAGGAGTACAGTACTCCTGTTGTAGTACTTTCGGTAGCACTGCAGGACTCCAGTCGAACTGCAATCTGTTGCCGCCCAAAATTACTAAATACTTTATCGGAAACTTCAACAACTTGAATGCAAGTCAGTGGATCGAATGGAGCTGATAATGAAATGTAAAAGTTTCGAGCGATGCAGTCGAGCACCTCTCTTAACCCATTCTCTCCCACTGTTCTTTTTAAAGTACAAAAATATTCAGTACTTAAATGCGTCAATAAAAAAAGTAGGACGGCTCTGCAATTTTATGAAATCAAGTATTTTAATTCTTTTTCCAACGTTAATTTAAAATAAAGATATAATTGAGGAAGAAATATATCTCCGTATGCTTAATTATAATATAGACGGAAGTAGAGCCAAAGTTAAGGTAATTGGTCCAAATAATTCCCACAACCTAATAAGGCCCAGTGTGCACAAGTCATCATAACAGACAAGCAACAGGAATTGTATTTTAAATGTGCTTGTGGCTAGGCCACCTATGTCAACACTAAAATCAATGGAATTTTCCGTCTGACGCAATCGTGTTTTTTCTTACAGTCGGTAGAAGTAGTAAATGTGCGTGCACACACGCGCTTTTTTTTTATAAGAAAGTGTTTTTTCCAATTGATTTTATTGTAAATAATAATTCGGGTAAGTCTAGTTTTTACACTAAGGTCCGGTTTGTTCAATCTTGGTTATCTTTAATCATTGGTTATTCCAGCTGTTAACCAGCGAATGTGTTTGTTCAGCAAAATATTAACCAGAGAATCAGTGGTTTGGTTAGTTAACCAGAGAAATCGATAACCAGCCGATTTTGCGCGGTTAATGAGATCTAACCACTGATTTTCTGTAATTTCGTTTGTTCGTAGGTATTCATTTCGACGTATTTGCTACACAAAATTATTTGAACAATATTGTGCAAACAAATAATAGAATAAACGATTATTAACGCAAGATGGAGTGAACCAATAAAATCGTTTACATCGGATTCATTGACATATTCAACACGCTATCCAATTAAAGGTGAGGGTGTAGGTTTCTTAAAAAATAATGGATGCAAAGGATGAATAAGGATTATTTTCAACATTTTCGGCCGGTGACAGCTCTCGTAAATTGAAATAAAGCACGCGCATTTAGAGGAAATATTGTAACAAATTTTATTGGATATTGATTTTGGCTTTATTTCGGTTTTGGTTTTCAAAAAAATAGCTTATTGTCTCACAAAAGCAAAGTTCCATTCTCCAGCTCTTAAAAAATTCCTGTATTGTTGAATTTTGACATTCTTTTTTTTTTGTCTAGTAAGATAACCACAAATAAATACACTAATAAAAAATCTACCTAAACAAATCAGTTATCAAAAATCAAAGGAGCCGAAAAAAAAAAGAAATAACCATGGAAGTAAAAAAACGCTCAACAAACACTCATTGGTTATTAGTTATCACTGACTTATAATCATTGGTTAAACTAAATCTGTGGCAACCTAACCAAGGATTTAAAAACTAAGGTTTAGTATGGTATGGTTAAGTATTAAAATAATATTAAAATAATACTTAACCATTTTAATTCTTTGAGTAGATTTTTGTTAAAATTTTTGTAAAAAAAAGCTTTACATGTTCCTAAAAAGGACCACCGAAAATATTAACAAGCCTTATTAGGAATATGAAAAATTAATTTATTTTTTTATTTAGATAAAATGCCAAAGGCGAGCAAATTCGGGAACATAAAGCGGGCGGAATGGCCGTCTGATGATATGGAAAAAATATGGAAAGCGGATTGAAGTTTATCCAATGCAGTTTTTTATCACAACATGAGGCGTCAAGGCGCTACAAAATTGCATAAAGAACTTTGAGAAACCATCTCAAGAGTGGTTCAGCTACAAATAAACTAGGCAGGTCCACAACGTTTACACCCGCACAAGACGATGATCTGTTCTTAATAAAAATCTCCTGATTTTGAATTAATTTATTGAAGCCTAACTTTATTCTTTTTTTTTTAATTTTACTACTTTATGTAGACGCTTAGATACCAATGGCAAGCCGTTCTGAATAAGCGGAATCCGCTGAGGTTTACAAAGTGCTTTATTTGGACAGTGTCCATTAATAATTCGAATTTGCAACTTTATGCAACTTAAGAAATAGCGCTTGATTCTATTTTTGAATGGAAGGTGCCACAAATCGTTTTCCTATACCGGTTATGTTTTTTTCAAGTGTTCAAGCAAATTGAGCTCTTGACATGCAGCACGAAATGTTGGCAACACTTAGCCATTGACAGTTCGGAGTCATTCAAATGTTGTCGGCCCACGAACATTCACCAGCAATAGTCGTAAGTAAAAGCATTCATCATTCTTGGGATGAACTGTATAAATACGGCCAAGAGCATTAGTAGAAAGCACATCCGGATGACCAGGAACTTTCGACGTTGAAATTCCTGCGATGAAGCATTGTAATAATAACGCGGCGTATCTGACTAAAGTAACGTATTTACTTGCAAACGGATCACTTTGGCAAATCGAAAAAAAGCTGGTCAATGTTGTCGCTGGTGGGTTTTGAGCACGTTGAGCGGCATTTGCTGCAGTGAAATAAACTCGTTGGCCGTTCTCCAGATGCACTGCCAAATGTGTAACAGTCGGATAGAGTTCGTGAATGGAAAATGAGAATATACGCCAAGCCCAAATCGCCTCAGCATTGCACTTTCAACCAATTTCGCGGACAAAATATGAGTTTTTTATACAAATAGAAATGTCAAATGACATCAAACAGCTGATGTCGAAAGTTGAATTCATTTGATGACATTCTCGATAATAATAATAATAGTTGGCGCAACAGGTCTGTAGGGACCCTTGGCCTAGCTTCTCGCAACCATTAGTTTTGTGTGAGTTTTTAATTTTTGGAACGAATGGAATTGATCTAAAATTTTATGCCGATTCCAAACGGCCGATTGAGAAGCTCTTTCAAGACAGCTATACTCTCGGATGTTTGTCAGGCGTTCGCGAGAGGTTGCGCAGTGAAAAAAACCTGAGTTTATTTGGGTTCTTGAGGGATTCGAACTTGAACCCCTTGCTTAGTAGTCCAAAACAATAACCACTAAGCCACTGCGCCTACCATGCATGGTTTGTTCGTAAAGTTTACGATTTACTTTTTATTTATTTATTTTCCGTTATTAAAGCAAGTGAACCTACTTAAATGACGCATGGAAAAAGCTAATTTTTCACAGTGCAACTGATAAACGTTTACAGAGAACCGTTACCAAGATTTTATGTTTATCTCCTTCTTGCAATTAGATAGACAATTAGGGCCCCAGGAAATAACCCCCCAACGAAATAACCCCCCAAAAAGAAAATGAAATAGCCCCCCAAAATTTGTATGGAAGTGGGGATTTATTTTTGGGGACTTATTTCATACTTCAAGTTGGGGAGTTATTTCACTGTGAAAATTGAAAATTCAACAAAAAATATAAAAAAAAAAACCTCGCACCCACCCCGTAATCCAACATAATTTGCGCAAATTACCATTGTCTCAAAAATTAATATTAATTCGAGAGAAAGGGCGCCCACGCCGATTTCTTACTTATTTGGGAACTTTTTCCATACCATCTTGGGGACTTATTTCATACCATTTTGGGGACTAATTTCTTGTTCGATTTGGGGTATAATTTCACAGTGAAATTATTTCCCAATTTTGGGGGGTTATTTCATTTTCTATTTGGGGGGTTATTTCGTTGGGGGGTTATTTCCTGCAGCCGACAATTAGACTAGACAAGACATACTTTTAAAATGCAACAGCAAAAGGCTTTGCTTTGAGCTTTCTTATGAGAACAAAGCTCTTAATTATTGCTAAGGCTCCGAACCTATTCAATTGACGGGCAGTGTACTTCGTCCAACGCATGGAATGCTCCAAAAGCTAACAAACACTGCAAAGCGCAAAGGCGATTTACTTGAATTCACAAGAGCAAGGACACCCTAAAATGTTCATATAAATCAAGCTTAAGGGTAGGCATGGCCCCATTATACTAAATAAACTACACCTTTATAACTCTTACCCGACAATTTTTTTAAATGTTTTTATTTCGTAAATATCCTTATCTTGCTTAAAATAAACAGAAAATACTATAAAAAATAATTGCTTTTTTTTTATTTTAATACCCTTGGGTTTCATGGGTTAAGTTCATAAATTCTACTACATAAAACATCCCCTTCCAAACGAATGATAAATAACGATTCGCTCCTTAAATCACAGCATCCTTTCGACATAATAATACACACACACACACACGCTCCCCAACGAACAATTTTTTTTTTTTTAGGTGAGTATTTTACTTTCACTAACCATCCTTTCAGTCTCGCTCTAAATGCATCGCCACTGATGTGTTGAATACTTGCATTGTTGCTTTCGGAAACACAGTAGGTACACTCATAGAAACAAGAAAAAACAAAACCACATTGTTTGCCCTAAATCCTGAAAGGCTGTGTGCTGGCATTTTGTGTTCACCATCCATCTCCGTGCTGCTATTTGTTTTCCTCAATTCATTATTGTTTTGCATCCTTTTAAGGAATAGCCACACATAGCTATTGGCAGAAGTGAAAATTTTGAGGAATTACTTTTGGCAGAAACCATGAACAGATAACATTTTCGAAGGCTTGTGTGTTGGTAAACCTAAATTCAGGATTTTCAATTATATGCTGTTTTTTCCTTCCTATTTTTTTTTTTTTTGTAATTTGTTATGAAATTGTGTGCTGCTGTGGAATAGACATTTGTGCCTATCGTCCCTTGCGTGATTTGCTTGTGTGTTGGTAACCACCCCTAAATGGTGCAAGTAAGTGGGTGAAAGTGTTTTCATTTTCTATCTCCGTAAACATTAGTGTTTTATTTCTTTTGTGTGCTCAAAAAAACCTTCGTTTGTAGGATGGGGAATGTAGGCAAGTGAGTAGACTCATTTTTTGTAAGGACTTATGTGGTGCCGTGTGTTAGGTACTACCCCATCCACGCGAGAACTGTCAAAATATTTTTTTACTTTCGTGATTATGATGAGAAATCCTAATGTTGTTGATAATGAATACCAACCAACATTGTGGTGGGGCGAGTCCGGGAACGACGCTTTGTATGAGTCTGTGTCTGTACATACGAGTATATTCGTTTATTGACGACAGGAAAATGAATTTCGTGCGACTTAAATGTATGTGCTACAGTGATTGATGAGCATTTTTGACGAGTTATTGCCTGTGGAATAGGAATGTGATTTAAAAACGAGAACACTGTTCTAATCAGAAAATGCTGAAAGGCTAAGCGTTATTGTTTGAAAATAAAGATAGATTTTTCGATAACCTGAACAAGGTCTTTGGAATGTCAATATAAATTTCATCCTACTGCTGCAGGCAAATACCTTGTTAAATTTCAGATTGGATGAATGTCTTTATTCGGTACTACGGAGTTATTGGTTTTGTTATCCCTTTTTGCCAGACAATACAATTACAATTTAATTCAAGGTGAGGTCCATATCTATTACATACTCCGAATCGCAGGTTGTCAAAGCCCTGAGCGGGGTTTCAATGATAGACTTTGATTTTCTACTAGTCGTAGGTGTCCCTTATGATTTTCAGCTGACCTTACGGCACACTGTCAGTTTAGATCATTTGGTTAAAGTTTTAATGGTTCACAAACTCTTTGCAGCCGATTTTCTATAACGAGAGTTCGTCGAGTGGTAAAAATTCTACCATAAGATATTATAGTAATAGTAACCTGACCTGTACACAAAATATTGGAAACAATATTACACATAGCATTGCATCTCTGCACCAAAAACCAAGCAAACGTGTTGTGTTTAAGGCACAGAAAGTTTGTAAGTATTTATAATTAGCAGACTTTGGAGAAAGGCCAAGTTGTTGACTACTTAGCCGTCGGTGTCGGACGATAAATGTCTGTATTTTGAACTGAATAGTATTGTCTTCGTGGCAATCAAGCGCAGTCTTCAACCAATTCAAGACATAATGATTGTGATGGCCGACTATTTTAATCTATAAAAAGGTATTCATTTGTTCGAAACCTCATGAGGCTTACTGAAATCAGTAGTCGACTACTTTCCCGCTTTCTAAGAGAGAGAGACTGCAGTGCAGAGGTTATGATTTCAACAAGGTAAGTACCTATATCTAGTAGTCATCATTGGTCTATAGGTACCTGTATAAAAGGTGAAATAAATGACTTGTATGGGAGCTTAAGACTGGCCGCATTCAATAAAGTTCAATTAAGTCTGAATACTGTTCGCACGAAATCAGTTTGAATTTTAAAGCACGAACAATCCCGACCTCCCGTCTTCCAAGTACTAAAGGTGTGTGCACACTGGGATGCGAGGTAGTCGTATGCATTGTACTACATAAGTGTAGCTCCGAAGTCTAGAAACAATGCGAAAAACCTTCGTGCATTGAAACATTAAAAATGGACTATAATCACAGGGACACTGTCTTCTTGACCGGAGTGTGTGTATTCCTTTAGTACTTTTGCAAGGTCGGGATTGTTCGTGCTTTCAAATTCGAACGCGTCCAATGTGCGGTTTCAAGGTTTCATACAAAATACTTTTAGAAATTTTGATTATGAGCGGAATAAGTTACTTCGCCTTTCCATCGCTTTTTATGTATCGGTTTTTATGAAAGAGTTGATTACCATACAGAAGGAAACTCCTCTTGAGAAAATAGTAGCAGGGAGAGAAAATTTGAAAAGTGTTCTGAAGTAAATTTTGGTTTCAATGAACTTTTTTAAGGCTTCAGTGCCCTCAGACTGAAATCGGCATGAAACTAAAAGTTTACCTATGATTAAAGAACACTTTTCATAAAATGTCCTTTCAAAGGAGTTCAACGACATTTCAGAAAAACGAAATTTTTTAAGAACCTCAGTGTAAATACTTTTAGAATTCTTCGAAAATTCTAATAAATTAGTTGCAAGTATCTTGTATGAGATTTCAGTGGCATTTTCAAACATGTGTTAAACACGCCAACAAAAAAACAAAACAAATAACAAATTAGCATGGTAGTAAAAAAATACTGTTCAATAAGATAAAAAAACATTTATTTCAAAAAAATTTAATAAATACTTTTCACAAATATATTGATTTGATGCCCAATACCCAAGTAGTTCTAAAGTTGATATTTTTGCCGGAAAATACACAAAAAAACTTTTCAAGGGAAATAACAACAAAAATAAAATCTGAATTCACATAGGTACCTACTCTAGAAACCAAAAATCGAAACCAGAAAAAGTAAACAAGAAAAAAAAAACAGCAACGTTGTGTCGTACCTACTAATAACAAAGTTTAATTTCGACTTTAAATTTACTGAAAATATGGCCACTGTGAACTATGCTTAAATTTAGAGTCGAAACTAAAAATGTTTATTGGTAAGGCCCATTGCCTTGAGACAGTATGTTACTAACAGTTTTTGGAAATCACCGCTCATGAGAATTAATCAGATCAACTTTTAGGATTTATGTAAATGTACCTAAGGCTAACTTTGCGTTGGGGCTTCAAAGGCTTAAGCATTGGGCGTTTCTTTAGCATTTTCCAGAACTCTGATTTGTGATATTATTCCTAAAATGGATTTGAGGAACCTATTATTTTATTACGAATCTTAGCGTACAAATTGCTTAGGATAGTTTCATTCAAAGTTATTTGCCAAACAAATAAAAAATAAATAGTTGCCGCAACAGGTCCGTAGGGCCCCCAGGCCCAGCTTCTCAGCAACCATTCGATTTGTGTGAGTTTTTGGAACGAATGGAAGGCTAATTGAGCAGCTCTTTCAATACGGCCATCAAGATGGCGCAGTGGAAAAAACCCCAAGTTGAGATTTGGGTAAGGTGTTTGTTCGGAATATATTAAAAAATTACTGGGCGAAATTGATTCCTATTATCACACTTGGATAGAAAATGATAGTGATTGGCTTATGGGATATATTTTACCATTATACGTGCGGAAGCGGAGATCTAAGCTGATAAATAAGAACAATTTTACTCTCGAACGATTTCTAGCTCCTAGCTTTTGGAATGACGCATATAAGTGAAACATATTTTTTTTTAAATATAAAGTTCATTTATGTAGGCACCAAGATTTTAAGATATAAATCATATTTGTTCGTTATCCTGAAGTTGAACAATAAGCATTAAACTAAAAATCCTGAAGTTGAACAATAAGCATTAAACTAAAAATTTGATAAAATTCAAAAATGTAAAAAAGTCCTTTTATTTTATATGAGTTGAGTAGTAGAGCGAATGTGGCGCATGGGATTGAGACAGCAGAGGGTATGAAATGTAATTGACTATGAAAAGGAGTCACACTCAATTATTATTTATTATTATTATATCTTATTATTAAGTCTTTTATTTACATTAACAATAAATCGAAAATATAGCTCTAGCTACCAGGGCTATCAGCTAGCTATATTGATTACTGTGCATGAAACAAATCCCGATTTGGTTCGATTTAGTTTTCTTTGGCTCTCTTTTTACATTTTCATATAAGAATACATACCTACATACCTAATTAATAAATTCCAACTATAATAAAACTCAATCATTGTTTCCTATGTTTCTGACTTTTGTTTTTTTTTTTCTATCAGAAAATTTCGCGGAGTTGGTTTGTATAGGCTGACCAGACGTCCTCTTTCAAGACGACATTTCCTCTTTTTATCTAAAAAAAAAAATGTCCGGTATCTCTCTGAAAAATATGCAATTTGACCTCTTTCTGGGATTTTTCAGTTTACGGAATTTGGCGACACCAGAAAACTACAAACCAGATTTTTTTTCAATACTAATTCAGAGATTGTCTGCATCTTTCTGGTGTGAACACGACTTAAAATATATTTGTACCCGTAGGTACTCATTTACTTCTGAACACAACACCATCTTTTGTGTTTTTTTTTTTAACCATCGTCTGAACACACCCATTCTAAATTCTGTTGGAAATTTTTTGAATTTGATATAGAAATGATGTTTGTTTGTTTCTTTTAATGATTTAAAAAAAAGATTATAGATATTTTGTTATTTTGGTTGTTGTTATTTGTTCTTAAATTTTTAATTTGAGATTTTTTAAGGTGTCTTTTATTGCTGGGCACAAACTAGAGTAATACAAACCTGGTCAACCTAGGTTTGTATAACTCTAATTATTTTGTTTTAAATTTGAAAAGTGGAACGTCAAACGCTAGCTGCTACAAGGCTCGTCATCCGTAACATTTCACGTGCCCATAGCAATACTTTTAACAAAAATCCTTTCCTTACCAACCGAACACTCGTTTAGCGCACAAAAAGTGCAATTATATATTGTAGCTGCCTTCGTATATGGATTTGATTTAGAAAAATGCATTACCTACATTTTTTTATTTATTTCTTATAACATTCATACCTATCTGTACTAGGGATGGGCCTTTCCGTTCGTCTACTTAATCGGGACATTATTTGATCCAATAAAAACCGAGCGTGGAAGGGACAAATTTCAGAATTCATTAAACTCAGTTATCATTTTGGTGGATTACGGTTGCTTCCCTTTACGGATGTTTCTAAAATGAGATTCTTAGCTCTCCGGGCGGGATGCCGTCTTAAAGAGAATACTATTAAATAAAGAAGTGACAGTAAATTTAAGTGGGAATGACCAAGCTAAAAGAAAGCTTATATCTGCCTCTGATAAAAGAGCAAAACTTGCGGCCATTAAACAAACGAAAGTCGCATTTGATCCGGCACACAAGACACCGAATACATAAAATGATACATACAAAAAAAGAAAAACCCTAATTGACAAAAAAACGGTTGAGATATTTAGCATCCCATTTAAAAATCTATTTGATTGTATCAAAAATGAGACATAAACATTATCCGCTCCAGCTTCTGTGTGGCTCCCATCAAACTATATACAAATATAAAAAAGAAGACCTTGGATGCTGATTTCCCTTGTGGACGAACGCACTAGAAAAGAATAAAAAATTAAAAAAAAAGCAAGAAAACAAACGATACAATTGGATGGTGGAAAAAAAAAAAACGAGAACCGGAAGGAAAGAGGAAGCCATTTGTTCTGCGCTTTCATCGTACTAATTCGCACACCAACATAATCGCAAGAGGAAACCTTTATTATTTCATCCTCCTTTTTTACATCTTATCGTCTTGCAATGCGCGCTGCCTCCACTAAAACTAAATGAAAGTGCAAATCCAATATGCAATGATTTAGATTTCCTTTCGCGTCTTGTTTAGTTTGCTGCTCTTCTTCGTCTTTTTAGATTTAATCTGGGCGGAAGATAGTCGAGGGTTCTTCATTTGTTTGTTGTATTTTTTTTTTGTATATTGTATACTGTTGTGTTTTCTTTTAATTTCTCAGGGAAATCTGTAAATGAGATACAAAGCAAACAAAAACAAAGAAAACAAAATACTGGTAGAGAAAAGGATTAACACCAATGACAGCGGACCTTAGAAACAATTTCTCTCAATTTCTTAATTTGTGAAATTTCCTAAAGAGCTATCAGCACGAACACTGCGCTCGTGTCGTATAATAATCTATTCGCATTTGTCAGGTCGCAATGAAAGAAAAGGGAAATAGGATTACGAAATAGTCGATAAGATGCCAAGATGTGATAATTAAGAGCAAGATTAGGATATCCTTTCATATAGCATTCCTTAAAATTTCTTTGGACTGCTATGGGTCTATTAAGTATGTGCGAGATGCTTAGGATTTTCATGTCATCCTATACAGATTGGGGGTGGACATTCCTCTTTCAATACAAAATTAAGTTGGGCACATGTTGGCTGGTTTTTTGTCCTCATAATGTTTGAAGGGTAAGTAGCAACTGAATGGGTGTAATTGACGAACAGAAAAAGCGGAGATGTCCCGTCGCTCAACTGAAATTTATCGTATCGTGCGTCGATGTAAGACTTGGAATTGGAAACTTGTTATAGCAATGCTAAAAATCCATTACAGCCCACACTCCCACAGTCATTACGATATAAATAACCTTGGAGTGGGATACCTCCTGCAGAATATTTCCAAGTGAAGTGAAGAGAAGTGAGAGTCTTCGATCCTGAATCGAATGAAAAACGCTTCAGAGAAAGACCTCGTTAAAGGTCATGTGCATAAGGGATAATTTTTTGGGCAGAGTCCCAGATCCAGCCCCACGTGATCTAATGCCTCGACTTGGCCACCCAATAGGAATGTTTGGCATCTTATTTTATAAATAATCCTATACACATTCGCGTGTTTATTTTTTTGTTGGGAATATTCTGCACAGATGCATACTTGCAATGGTAGAATTCGTACAACTTGGCGAACTCTAGTTTTAGGAGAAAGTGTTTGACATCCTCGTTTTCTTCACAATGATGGAAGAGTGGGCTAAGTTGCAACTTGGATAGTATAGAAGAAATTCTTTGATGTTCGGCTGCACTTGACATGTCCACTGTAATTTTTCCTGATATGAATACGACAATTTTTGACACTCGTCCTTAACACTGTCTCAGATGGATGCCCTTTTTTGGTTTTTGCCTATCGTCACAGAAACTTTGACCTCCTTCCCGATAGACAGAAGCAGGGATATAACGCTTTTTGCCCGATAGCTCTGTGTATGCAGCATACCGTCAGTTACAATCCATGTACAAGGCTTATCTTTTTCATGCAAATAGTCAATTTCTGTTGCCAATTTCTGTATAGGAACAGTACTTGAGACAAAAACTGCCCTTCACAATTGTCTGATCAGGTCTTATTTAAAGTTTCACGTGATACTTTGCATTCTTATTATTTTTTTGTATTCTAGTTCCGTAATTACTTAGTGTATACAGTACTGAGTGTTAAGTTTTGAATGGTTTCGTTGCAGTGTGGTGCCATAGGCCCCCAAACCGAACTCTGCGGAACTCCTTCTTTTCCGCATCATAAAAAATAGTTCTCCATTAGGTAGGTAGGTACTCGAAGGACATGCCTTTTTCAAGTTTTCGCATTTTTCTTCGGCCATTTCATAATGTTGCGGAAGCCCATCAAGTGTGTCCCATATTTGTGCAGCGTGTACATGTATATTGCCTATCCGTAAGATGATCTGGAATGGAATCTGTTTTTGGTCCGACAGTACCTAACATTGCTCTTATTCTATGAGGTTATAAGCCGACAATGGACGCGGCACAAGTTTCAACTTCAAAACTGACATTTGACATTTTCTCTTGTAGCTGAAGGGTGTGTCCGTATTCAGAACATTTTAATTATGAACTGGTTGTAAGCTTCTGCAACGCTTTTTTAAGAAATAACTTTTTGGATCGCCTGTGCTTGTCGACGAACCCCAGCTGATTTAGTGGAATTCCGCTTTGATGCCGATCACCGATTGCAATGAATATACATTAGGGTAGGGCAACAATTTTCTTTCAAATAATAGGTTCTTATAGCAAAAATATTTTGCCAATTGGGGGTAATATTACACGTATAAAATATCAGGCCTAAAATTTCGAAATAAAGGTGTATTAGCGTACCCGTGCGAGATTTCTAAAATGTAGAAACCGGAACCCATCACTTTCTTCATACAAGTTAAAGACGTTAGCAAAACATTTATTTTATATACCTACTATACAATCAGTGAGTACGGTGTAGGTGTACCAAGGACTCTCTCTTTATTTATCCCACGAAGCGTAGTAATTTTTCCCCATTTCACAGAACATTCAATTCCCTCGATACTTTTTCGAAAAATTAGAATTTATAAAATTAAAATTTGTATCGCACGAAAAAAAAATAATATTAAATTAACCTTTAGTATTAAAACCGCAGATTGTTAACATTAATGTGCCTATTTTTTGTGGTACCTACTAGAAAATATTCATAAAAGAAAACTTACATGAACAATATTTATGTAGCATGGACACTTTTTCGTGGTAAAATATAGATGTTTTGATGAAATTGCAGCAAAAGTTTATAGCTTGAATTCGTTTTGCTAGATTCCTTAAAATCCCACAATTTTGTGCTGTTTCCCTTCATAGCATGGAAGGCTTTTTGGGCATCGAAAATCTACAAAAAGGGATAAATCTCACGGTATAACAACAATGGTGTTCATGTCTGAAAAACCAAACACATGCCTGATTCATATCTTTATGCAGTATTTAAAAAATCGAAGAGACTTGATGTGTTTTGCTTGCTTTGCTGGTAGGTGATACACACACAAAATGAAATTAAGCGGATCCTAAAATCTTGTGTATATAATATTATATAAACTAAGTATTAAATATACCGTCAACGGACAGCTCCCGGAACACACTGCGCGAGCCACAACCGTTATTCCGACGGCGGCGGCAATCAATCATGACGGTTCCCATCATCTTCTCGACTTGGCCAATAAAATTCTAAAGGTTCAAATAAACATAATCAAAAAACAGAATCGAAGTTTTTCATTTAAAAAGAAAATGAGAGCCAAACAACATCGGGATCGGATGACTTCTTTTGTACAAGAGTAGGTACCTATACCCTACCCAATTCAGAAGAAAATGTTGAAAATAAAGTTCTCTCTTAGATTTTATATCTGTGATCTGTGAAAGTGGATACTGAAGAGTGAATTCTTTTGAAGACTCATTCATAAGCAGTGATGCCATTCTGGCATTTTTAATGCTAGATCTAGGGAAATGAAATGGCCGACTCCCTAGCAAGAAAGGGAGCATCAGAAACTTTCATAGGTCCTGAACCATTCTGCGGAATAGGGGATCACACCCTCAAAGAAGAATTTAGGAAACTAGAGAAAGAAAACAGGGCAAGAACCTGGCATAACACTCAGGGCATGAGGCAGGCCAAGAAACTTCTGGGGCAATACAACCGGAAAAGATTCCAAGCTTGCATCGGCATGAGCAAAAATAACCTTCGTATCCTAACGGGCTTCCTAACGGGGCACTGTAGACTCAAGGAACACCTCAGGAAACTGGGTATATCTGAAGAAGGTCTCTGCAGATTCTGCGATGAGTCCAGTGAAATCCCAGAACACTTGCTGGGATCATGTGGGGCACTGACCCACAAAAGACTGAAATACTTGGGCAAGTACCAACTATCTGATGAGGAAATACAGTCACTAGAGCCAGCTCTCATCCTTAGATTCTTAAAGGAAACTGGACTGGAGAGAGTGCTATAGGACGAATTTCTTCCGCCAAGTAGAAAGAAGAGTACTAAAACCTCTAGAATGATTTCGAGAGGAATTATACTATGAGGGGAACTCTTTTGAGGGAATAATAAGCAGGGGGTACAATAGAGAATAGACCAAAAGGTCGCAGTACAATAACTCCTCTCAAATAATAATAAATGCTAGATCTAGCATTTTCGAAAACTAGAAAGCATTTTTTTTAAAACAGAACAAATGCCAAATAACGCTTTTCTAGCATTTTTTTGTATTTTTAGATTTTTGCCTTTTTTTTACTGGAATTATGGTCGTTAGTGTACAAAGCTAATTATGATTGTACTGCAACGAAGTTTCAGTAGGTTTTCCTTCACTTTCCCATACATCAGATTGAATGTGAAACGTGAGCGGGGAAGTGTGAGTGCGATGTATCCAGTCTATCGTGTACAGAGAGGTATAGATAAGCTCTTATTCAGATATGGAAGCCGTGAATCGAAGGATTTGTATCTTATCTAAATTGAAAGCTTGTGTATTTTGTAAGTATCGTTTCCATATTAACCGCCTATATTGAACTTCAAAAACCGACTCGTCGCTTACCTATCGGTTTGGTTCGAGCCTCAGGGTCATTTCGCCCAATCGGCATGCCGTCGTTGCTGGGCCGACGGTAATGGCATCGATGGGGCAACAATGCTGAGTTATCACAACAAACACATTTGCTTATGATAGCGAGCATTGGCCCCAAGCCCAACCAGCGACATATTGCTGAGCGCAACAGTTTATTTGGTTTAACATTCATAATGAAAAGGTAAATACGATTTCTTCGACATATCTTTTAAAATACATCGAATGAATCTGATAATGATTCCCTAGAAAGTTTATGAAGAACAAGGAAATACCGAAGACTTTTATACCTACCTACCATAGATGTATAGACTTTTAAAAATGGGTACTCTTGTTATTTTGTTTGTTCTATTTGCTCTGAAGGCTGATACATGTTTTTGTTTTTAACTGGAATTATTGTCTCAGTATATTTCATGGTAGTTTAGTTTTTCGACCTCATTTTTGTCCTTCAGTTTTATAATATTAAAGTCGAAAGTCCCTCTAACTGTCAGACAACTAATTACATTAAAAAAAAAAAAAAAACCCTGATGAAAACAAATTTTGTTTTGTCTAGCATTTTTTTTGGCTTCATACATTCTAGCATTTTTTTGCAGTCAAGTAACACTGTTCATAAGGGTGTATTATGTTTTCATTATAATATTCTTATGCGTATGCCTGTAACTCTCTTTGGCCATCGACTCTCTTTTGTGGCGTTGTTTTCGTTTGTGCATTATGAACGAAAAAAATGAAATATAGTTGCGCAGTTGAAATTTAATGTAGTTAAATTCAAATATTTTATTTATTGCAAATATTTAAAAAGAGTGAGAATGCAAAGATAAGCTCCCAGAATATCTCTTTTGAGCTCCATTTTTCACCTTTGGGTATGGAACCTTAAAAAAAGGATTAGATACCTTTGGCTTTGCCGTTGGATTTCAAGATCATGACTTGGACGAACATGACGGCGAACAAGCCACGGAACACTACCAATTATGGCTTTATTGCGACGTCAATAGGCCACAAAGATCATGCGATTTGATACCGTTAGATATTTTTCTGTGGGGCTACACAAAAGACCGTCTTCACGCGAATAGTCACCGAACTCTAGACGAATGAAAAAAAAACTCACTCACTCTTTTGGTAATTATTTCCTGAAAAACTTACCAAGTAATCGCGACAACGCAAGACTTGAAGTTGCGTAATAAAATTCATACGTCAATACGACCCCTGCCGTTAATGTGGTTTCGACTAATGTTCGGGTGGCTGTAAAACTCCAATTCAGATGTGGGCGCATTGACAAAGTATTTACTTACTAGGATATATCCGGCATTGTCTTAAAATTAATGTTTCCAAGCTTTCAACAAGAGTTCAACAATTATACCTATAATACCACTTTGGTGGACGCTAAGCTCATTAATACACAATTTAAATAGATAAGTGCTAAATAACTTGTGAACACATCCTTCAGTGTATACCGTCACTACAAAAGTATAGCCCCTTCATTGACATACCGTCAAATTTCGCTCATCAAAAAAGGACAATTTGTTATGGTACTTTAAGGATGAAAAAAAAAATTTAAACTGCTCTCTCAAATCAAGTGGAAAATTTGTCATCCTTTATGAACTCATCTACAAGGCAGCATGACACTTTTCAAGGTAATAGAGATGAGTGATCCTACAGCTTTTTAGCAATCTACTCGACGTTCACTCAGCCAATAGGGATGTTTTGGGTGTACACGTGTCCAATAGCTGTGGCCGCTTCAAGTTGAGTGATTATTGCGGTAACTTGAAATTACCAAGCGAATGCCTTCTTTTCCTGATACCGAGACCGGTACCTACTGATAAAAAGAGGACCTCTGACGCATGATCGTGGGATTTTTGTTTGAGACGGGGGGGCTTAGAGAAAGCTTTGCGATGAAACGTTTGTAAAGAAATTTTCACAGCTCCCTGAGCTGATAGAAGCAACCCCCCCCCCCCCTCCTTGTTTACGCCATTGATTGTGGAGTAGGCCACATACCCCAAAACTCATTAACAGTAAAACACGTACCAGAGTCATATTTTTCACTTAAAATTACCCAATCAAGTGTAGAAGTTGTGTGTGAATTCCGTCCCTGGGACAGCCCTAAATCAAACGCTCTGTCGCCCCATGAGTAGGCACGCTACGTGTGCGTTGTCGTCGAAATAATTTTGCGTTTGTGTCTCCCCTCTATATCATAATCCATCCTGTTCCAGTATACTCGATATTGTAATAAAATTATGTCCAGTGTCGATGATGATTGTACGCAGATAAAAATAAGAAACCAAACGAATTTACCCACCCGCTTCGGGTGGGATGGGTGCCAATAGAAATTGCTTTCAATTCTATTTCAGCTCAACGACTTTGGTTTAAGGATCTTTTCAGGATTTTCTGTCCAGAGTTCAGGGACGTTTGTATGTAAATACATGTAGTACCTACTTTAATATCAGATACAGTGCCCACATGCCTACACACTCATCTCTTTGATACAGTATTTTTTCATGCGTTCTTATTTAGCTGTGCGTCGTGTGATTTAAACCTACTAACAAATATTGGGCTACCGATACATGATTCAGAAAGATGATATCGTTTGCACAAAAAAAGGACTATGTTTTATTAGGGGCTTTTTTGAGGCCTTTTGTTGTTGTTTTTGGTTTTCTTTCTTCTCTGCCTGAATTTGCTTACAAGGGTTATGTGTTTTCGGAATTTATAGATTGGGTCCTTTGGGGGCATTCGGGAATTCCGAGAGTACCTAGTTTAGTTTCATCAGTGGTTTTGTGGCTTCGTTTGGATATGTGTATGCGTATAATTTTTTGTTTGAATTGGAAATCTTTATGCGGGTTTTTATGATTTGTCTACTCCTCCTTTTGTGTTTGATGGAAATGGGTCAGCATTATGAACGACTTTGGTTGTGTTATCGATGACCCTGGGTTCTCTGCGAGTGAGAAATTTATTCAACAAATAAGTTTCATTTCGAGACGGTACGTGTGTGTGAGCTAGTTATCATGATATTCCAATCTCATAAGCCGCAGGGTTGCACATATGGGTTCCTTGATCGATTTTTGTGGGATGGAAAAGTGTAGAAGATGATTTGGATTGGCTTACTCAATGCGGACCAAATATCGTTTTTTTTCCTTAGTCTTTGTTCGAAATTTAAATGTGGTTGCGGGAGGTGGAGTTTAACGGATGATTGCACTCCCTTATTTAAATTTGGAATGGTGTGTATAGGGAAAAAGTGTAATTGCTTAAGGGGGGTTTTCTTTTTCCTTAAAAAGACTTTACGGGGAAATATTGGGTGTTACTCGGAAGATGTTTTATTCATTTACTTATGGTCTTGCACTTGACTTGAGTATGTCAGTATTTTTTAGCTCTTTGCCGACGTTATGATGTGAGGTAGACTAGACATCAAGTGGGATGGTGTGTTTGATATACAAGTTACTGGTTGAGTAGAATTTCAGGCAAGCCGTTTAGCCATTTGCGTTCTTTTTGATTTGTCCCTTAGTATTGTGGATCCGCAAGATAAGTATGTACAACAATCTTACTTCTATTTAGCCTCCTCGAAAGTCCTAACTCATTGAAAGCATTTATTTTACCTCTTTCTCTCGCTGTCAAAGTATTTCCGGAATATCATTTTTTTAAACTAATTAAAAACAGTTCATTTTAACGCTTTTTTTCAAAACTCCTAACAAAACTTTGAAAAAAATCGCTGATGTGAACTCCTGCACCGAAATATTTGAAATTGCCTCATCGTAATCATAGTGGCGCCACTTTCTATACGCTTTTCAAGTAGTTCATTGTTTGATCTTGGGAAATTCCAGCCGTCGTTTCTTATTCACACGATAATTTTATGACTTTCTTAATGTTGGGAAAATATGTTCCTTTTCATGTTCACCAGGGTGTCCCGTCGCTGTATGAAGAAAAATTTGTCTTCGAATATATTATCGAAAGGGGTATCATAAGTTGCGTATTGACGAGAAGATTCCGAATCTGTACTCACTTTATGATTACGACATAGCTTTTGGGCCTCCACCGACGATTGAAGTATAGGGAAGAGGGAAGACTAACTAGAGCGCTTATATCTGATCATTTTTCCATTTATTCAAAATATTATTATTATTTAATACCTAATAGAGCAATGCAAATTTATTTGCGTATAAAAAGAAACATACGATTTAAATTATTAATTTAAATGAATCAATTAAGGCTTTAGAACATAGAATACAATGGCTTTGTAATTGAAAGATGGCATCCGATTTGTAGATTTAATTTTGTTTCGCAATGACTGGCTTCAGTCATAGTTTTTATGCACCTTTCACCTCTGACATTCATTCCCAAAAATAAATAACATTTGTGAACTAGACAGATGTAAAATACAAGTGAACAAGCCATGCAACGATACACTCACCAAGATAGCGGAATATTCGTGTCTATCGATTCTGCGACCAAAATCATAATGAGCGATGAGGCTCATTTCCACCTCAGCGAGTACGTGAACAAGCAAAACTATCGCTTCTGAGATACCGAAAATTCACGAGCAATGCACGAGGAGCCATTACACCCGCGCTCAAAGTTACTGCATGGTGCGCTGTTCACGCTGGAGGGCCATTTTTTGTTTCGAGAACGTCGCTGGTTAAACGACTACAGTGGACGGTGTGCGCTATAGAGCCATGTTAACCTAGTTTTTTCTGCCGATTTTGGACGAATTAGGAGATTGGAAGACATGTGGTTCCAACAGGACGGAGCTACGGCGCACACTGCGCGAGCCACAACCGATATTCTGAAGGCGGCGTTCCCGGGTCTCGTTTTGGCGTTTTGCACTGGCCCGCAAGATCGCCCGATTTAACCGTTCCAGCACTAGACCTCAAGGACAACATTTGACACGAGTGCGAGAATCTGTCGCCCGAAGTTCTCGCCGAAGTGATAAAAAATGCCATAAAACGAGCCCGTATGGCAATCAATTGTGACGGCGCCCATTATCTTCTCGACTTGACCAATAAAATTCTAAAGGTTCAAATAAACATAATCAAAAAACAGAATCGAAGTTTTTCATTTAATAATAATAATATAGTTGGCGCAACAGGTCCGTAGAGACCCTAGGCCTATAACTTCTCACAACCATTCATTTTGTGCGAGATTTCATTTTGGAACGAATAGAAGGGATCTACAATTTTATGCCGGTTCCAAACGGGCCGATTGAGAAGCTCTTTCATGACAGTTATACCCTCGGATGTTTGTCAGACGTACGCGAGAGGTGGCGCAGTGAAAAAACCCTGAGTTGGAATTTGGTTTTTTGCGGGATTCGAACCTGGACCCCTCGCTTAGTAGTCCAACACACTAATCACTAAGCCACTGCGACCACAAAGTTTTTCATTTAGAAAAAAAAAAACAAATGAGAGCCAAACAACATCGGACGACTTCTTTATTTATTTAAAATCCTAAATGACCAAAACTATAGAAACGTCGAAGAACCTCACATTAGATATCTGACATACTGGCTGTTGATATACTACCGATACCGACACTCTGGCAGTTGTTGTTGGCATTCTGTATCTCAGTTACGTTGCCGTTTCAAGCGAGTTCATATTTTTTTTGTTAAATAAAAGTCATTCCCCGTGACCATTGGCCGAGCGTCACCACGAGTAACGTGTTGTAAACTTAACACAAGAAATAAAACAAATCAAAAGTATATAAATTTAAACTTATTGTTTCTCTATTTTATTTTCAAAAATTACAATAAAACATTTTTTGTTATTTTATTTTTAATATTTTGTACTTTCACTTTTGATGGTCAAACTTGAACTAATTCATACCCACAATATTGGTTCCTATTTATACTTGATTTAGAACAGCAAAAGAAAGCAAAAAATATATACATATATATAGTATTAACATCCTCAATAGCCCAACAACAAGTAGATCAGTTTTACAAACAACAGTATATGCTGGTTGCGTACTGTTGTACAGCTACAGCCTGCAGGCAGTGCATGCATTCTAACGGTTCCGTTATTTGGTCATGACTTTTGTTAGGCAGCCGATAGCAGGACTTGGTTTTGGTAATCACGCTTACCACATTTGTCTAGTTCTGTTATGCAGCTGCACTTGCTGATCCGCAGGTGCAGGCCGTGTGCAAAATTGGTAAACATGTGACTCACGGGGCTACAAAAATAACGTGTAGCTTATAATCGATAGGCTGATGTTCAATGACCACCCTATTGCCAAGACTGGCACCCACCTCTTGCAATTCATATTCTGAATATCAGCCATGCAACTCACATCACATTTCACTACTTTTAGAGTAGAATTGCCTTTCAGGATCTCGGGTCCAGTGACTTCGTTTTAATAAATAATAACACAGTTGGTCCATGTAAGACCACAGTCCTAGCTTCTCACAAACTTCCCCTCGTCGGTAATTTTATATCTTTACCCTGATCGGAGAGGCCTATAATTGGACAGCTAAAACTCGAAAGCATCTCCTATCGGCTTCCTCTGTTTTTACCAAAATGTCATTAGGTACCTACTGTGAAAAGCAATACACAAAATCTACCGAATACCAATTTATGGCTTCACGTGTTTCCTAAAAGACAACTTACCCTTTTTAGTCTAACAACTACCCAGCCATAAAGCCTACACCGAAAACCAATTTCACAACAATCAAAGCACTGCCAACTGAACCGTAGGAAGCCAAAATACCCAATTTATGAAATGAGAATGAGAGAAAAGCCGATACTTTTATTGTTAACTCTGTAGGTCGACGATCAGAAGTTAAAACCCCCAACGACCGATTCTAATTTGTTTCCATTTTCATGCAGTCAAAGGCAATTTCCAAACCCCAAAAAATCATATAATCGATGTTAGTATCTGATAAATACCTACCACGATCCACAATATTCTGGTCCCGCAAAATTAAAAAAAAAAAAAAAAACAAAACAAAGAAAGAACTCCCAACGAGAGAATCAAAATATAATTGAAAACATGCTCGGAATAAATTATTACTTGCTCCGTTCGCTTGGGCGAGGTTGCTTAAAGAGTATTGCAACACACAAATATGTATGTCCCAGTACACAAAACTTACAACAATTGGGGTTGCGGTGGCAATAAGAAGGATTGATTGGCGGGCGGACCGTTTTTTTAAGTACTCAAATTATTTCACAACGAAACATTATCGTCTTCCTTGACACTCTTGTTCGCTACTTCCTCAGTGTGCGCTCGAAATTATGAGTAGTGATGACAACAGAAGAAGAAACACGTGCCCAAAAAGCCAGCACGGATAGGAGGGAAGAAAAATTCAAAAATAAATAAGTAAAGTGAAAATGATAAAAAGGACTCATCTGGTGAAAATGTCCATGCAATGCGGATCGTAAATTATTTTTTTCTGTGTAAGGCTCGATTGATGGTGTTTTTTTTTTGTTGATTTCTCACACATATCCATACGTTACATTTTTATAACATTTGCCATATTGGATAAGAGTGTGTGAATGGGGGGTGTTTGCGGATGTTACATATCTTTTAATCTTTATTTCGCCTTGACTTTGATAAGTTAGTACAAAATACAAACAGCGATGAATCAGCTCGTGTGTGACATTTTTTGGTTAAAATGTAATTTGTTAAGCTAGCAGCAACTGTGCCTTTAGGCCAGGGTGTCAAAATGAACTGAATGGAGCTCTGTTAACAAAAGTGTACATATTGGGTTTGTAGGTATTATTGGGCATCTCTGTCTCAGCAACGAAAAGCAGATAAAGGTACATTGCTCAGTAATATAATTTCTCCTCAGGTATGCAAGGATTAATGATAAAATGCTGTAAACTGCTAATTTTGGTGTATGCCTTGACTTTTTAAATCGGCAGTCGCATAGTATGAAAGCGCATAGCTTTAAAACGCGCTTTGCTAACTGTATTGTGAATATATCCTACCAGAAAAATATCAACCTGAAGTGTTAATTTACCCTTGCTTTCAGAGTTAAGCTAGTTCCATGCCTTAACTACTTGGCACAAACACTTTAGGCCCTAGTTATAGCCACAGGTAAAATTCAATAGAAAAAGTGGGAACAGTGTGAAAATATTTTTTTTTTTTTTTCGTTTTGACGGTCATAGCGAAAATTCTGTCAGAATTTGTTTTCCCTACGAAAACAATTAACAAAAATCAACCACCCCTGATTGGATTCCATCCGAAAAAAAAATTGAATGATGTGGGTATTTGTTGTAAGTAGATCGGAAAAAGTTTTTCGTATACGGAAAAATGAATAAATTATTTTTGTAGAAAATTTGAAGATTATTTGTTAATTTTTTTTTTTTTTTTTTGATAAACTAATTTTGTGATTTATAAGCAACATTTTAAGATCAAGATTGAGTTCAACAATTAAGATTAAGGCCCGTTTGCTGATACTACTCATAGCGTCTTAAGTTCTACTTAAATACCTTATGGGCTACTATTTCCTTGTCATAAACTGTTTAAGTGGAACTTAAATCGCTATGAGTAGTATCAGAAAACGGGTCTAAGTGGTCTAAAAAAGCAAAAGAAAATTTTTACGGCTTGGTTTTACGTATGGCTATAACTTGGACCTTGCTTAACTGAAAAAATCTCATTATTCGTTTGTGTCTAGGTATATTTTCGGATAAAAATATAAAATTCGGAAGTCCCGCGAAAGAACTCCTAGGGAGCTTCCACACCGGATGGAATAAAACGCCCTAGGCAAAAAAAATCTGTTTTTCTGTATGTTTTTTTCGAGTTTAAATACCGACATTTTAATACGCGCGCCCACACTGAATAAGGCGAAAAAAAAAACGAGAAAAGCAGTTTTGTTTGTCTGTTCCATCCGGTGTGGAAGCACACTTAGGCATCCCAAAACTGAAAAAAAAAAATTCTCAAAGGAACATATTTATACAGTACTGCTCACTTGAATATAAACACATTTTGTTGTGTGTTTGAAGTTTAATATCTTTAAAAATAATAATGCCAATGACTCGTGTTTTTCTTCTAATTCAAGGTTATTAAATTCTGTAAATAAAACAAAAGGAATGGAGTCCATATTTCCAGTGCTAGTTTTTTTTTTTTAATTTTGAAGCGATATGAACCGAAATATGTATACCAAATGTTGGCGCACTTGAATAGAACCCCCCTATAATAATATAGTTTAAAAATTATATTCAATGTAAGCTTTGAAATTTATTGGGAGCATAATTAAGATATTGTTTTGGCATTACAAAAATAAATTAGTAACGGGTGCTTCCGCAGGAAGGGAATCATATAATTTGTTGATGTAATCAAGCGAACTATGTACATTTAATTCCTGTTATCAGTCGCTTCTTATTGGAGTATTGCTTCCCTGATTCACAAGGTCTGGCGAGTATGGTGAACAATGAGATGTTTTTAAGCTCAAAGATTTATTTTATCACACTGGCGTGGTGAATGGGTGTGTTATCCTGTTGGAATTTCAACGGCGAAGAACCAGTCCAATAAAGGACTGTGCATTCATAGGAGGAGTTAGGAACTGCGACTCCAAAGTGCCATAGTGCGTTATGGCTGCCCAAACCATAACATCGCCCACTTGGCTGTGCAAACGACTTATGTGATGTTCCTCCTTGCGCAAATCATGAAAATAATAGTTAAAACCTTCCTCAGCACCACTTTTTTTTCTCTTATTTTGGCCGCAGAGTCGTGTGTGCTTGACACGAGCCGCAAAATTGCTCTTCTCCCAGCAGGTGTTAAGGCACTAACTGTTAAACTTTTCATATTTTTCCTATACTTGGGACTTGTTCCGTCGAAATGTGGATACAAATTTGCGGCTATGGACAGGACACACTTTCTGTAAGCCTTGATGTTAGCTTCCCCATCCTCTTTCAATTATTTATGACGACCCATTTAAACTGAAACTATCTAAATAAATAGCGCAGGGACATAAGTCCCCGAGACATAAATCCCGAATTTTTGTCTTTGAAAATGGGACGCAAGTCCTGAAAGAAATTAAACAATTGGAAAAATTTTATTTTTTTTCTTAATCTTCATAAATTTGACAGATAATCTTGATTAGGAACAAAAAAAAAATCAATATGTACAACTGGATTTTTTTTAAAGTACCTACTACCCAAAAACAAAATCGAGATAACGACACCGGTTTGACTATTTGTTGTAGCAGTTGGGTAGGTTGGGCACAATGAGGGGCACTGCATAATACCAATTCAGCTTTTGATGCATTCTTTGTTCTACTGATTCAAGAAACGGATTTGTTAAAATATGTTTGTCTTGTAAATCCATAGACTTTCAAAAATCTTTAGCTTGAAAAGCAACTTGCTACTGTGAAAGTGTCTGCAAGTGAAGTCCTCTGGCTCTTAAAAATATCACGGCACTTAATAAATGGATAAGTTACACAGAACTACACGCAATTATATCGAATTCCCTAGCCATGCCTTTCAAGTTATATTGTCCATAAAATAATAATCTCAACACCCGTGGTAAGAACCCACTGACATAATGAAATAAGAGTATTTTCCATAGAAAAGTAATAAACGTCAATCCCTTCTATTCAAATTAAAAAGGCAAAAAGAAAAATTAATTAATATAATTTCTTCAGCGGCTTCAGCGAAACCTTTCTCAAACCATAATGCCATATGCAGGCGGCTGACAATTCTCTACCCAAATGAAAGAGTTGACCCTTCAAAGGGGTGACCTTTTTCTGGTCTCTCTTATTAATGGAAAAGATCTCTCACGCGTTTACGTAATTATATTTGAAACAAAAATGAAAGGATTTTTGATTTTCTCTTTCCCCGACCCTATCCATGTTTTCTCCTTTTTTTTTTGTTAAAAAATTAAATTAATATTATTAATAAGGTAGGACAGAAACCCTTATTAATATTGGGAACGGGGTAGTTAGAGTTTCAAAGGCTAGAAACCGTTTCATGTGGTTAGAATTACAATTTTATTTTGTAAAAGAATTTTAAGTTTAATATATTCAAGAGAAATATTCTTTTATGAGGAGGCTTAGGAATTTCGATGTTGCTGTCTAATTTGTGTGCTGTTTTTGTTTTGTTTTTTTTTTTTCCAATTCATTGCGTTTAGGCTGTGGGAACATATTTAGTATCATGGAAAGTTTTTAATTGGACTTCTTTTCGAGTCAATTGACTTGAATATAATTTTTCATCTCTTTTGTTAAAACTAATTGGATTGTGGGGTTCGTCATGACAAGATTGAACGCATTAAAAAGTTAGGTTGTGCTAATTTTGGAATACTATAAAAAGAAAGTAGACCTCTGTTTTTATTTTATTTCGACTATATATAGGTTTTTGGTATCATTAGAGCTGGGTTTATATTTTTATCTGAAAATTATATATTTTAATTGGTTTTTGCAGGCAGCACAATTACAAATTTAACGACGAACATTTTTTTTTTGTACCAAAGGAGTAAGACCTAAATAGCACGAGATGCAACATTTTTATGGTTTTAGGTTCTATATAAATGATAACAATTTGACAAGGACTATCAGAAATTATAAAAAACATTTCCAATATTTCACAACCTAAAAAGAAACGAGCCTGGGAAATATATAGATTCTGCAACTGATGATAAATACTGAGAAATATGCAAAAGTTTCTTTTTTTTTAAATCCACCAAATTTAAAAAAATGCACTGCTCCATGAATTCTTTTTAGATATTTGACGAAATATGCCCGTTATATTAGAGAGGTCCAACCTTACATTTTAAAAAAACATGAATGACCTAAGGTTACCAAATTTTGTGAAAGCGAGGGCTCAGAACTCACTTATTTATAAAGGCTTCAAATTATATAACGAACTGCCTAAAAATATTAAGTAGTAAATAATTTAAAATCTTTTAAAAATTGTGTTGTTGAATTTGTAAAATCAAACATCTAGAATCCGATGCTAAAAAAAATCAAGATTTATCTAATTCTACAGTCGTTCTCATATTCTGACTACACTGATCTAAGCAACCACACGTCTAGGTGTATCTCATCAACTATCTGAGCATTTCTTTAAAACATTCGCTGCGTAGACTACTCATCGTCTTAATCTTACTGGCGAATAGAAATTGTAGCTTCAATGAGCTCAAAACACAAAAGATTCGTAATTTGTATATTGTACTGTGCGGCTTAGTGTGCTTCCTCACCGGATGGAACAGACAAACAAAACTGCTTTTCCCGTTTTGTTTTGCCTTATTCAGTGTGGGCGCGCGTATTAAAATGTGGTTATTTAAACTCCAAAAAACACACAGAAAAACAGTTTTGTTTGTCTAAGGCGTTTTTGTTGTTTTCCATCCGGTGTGGGTTCAGCCTTACTAAATAGCTAGTGCAGAAGACGACAATTTTCACTATTGCGAAAAGCCAAGTGCTTGGAAGTGCGCGTTAACTAGAAAGTATATTAGATCATAACGATGGCCCGAAAACATGCTTTTTCAATATAAATTTTTTTGTTGGTAAACGGATTTTCAAACTGAACTGCTGTTGTAATTTATATATAACTTTTTAAATATATAGTCTTATTGGTAAACTGTGTCCTTATGTGTTTAATTTCAGTTAGTCTTATACTAACAGTATAACTTTGATATTTCAATATAATTATATAATGTGTGATGTTAGTTCTGTATAACACGGAACATATCAATTCTAAAACCATACTTAGTACGCTTAGAATGAAAGTGGTTGGAAATTACTAGGAAAGTAGGGACTGATGTATAACTTAGTATTGCATGTTTTGCTACTTCCCTATTTTTAGAAATTTGAGTTAGTCACGTCTATCACAGAATCCGTCGTATTCGGAATTTTGCTACGAGCCCCGAAAGAACTAGCAAAGAATATGTCGTAGACGTAGACTAGGAATTTCGAAATTCGTAGCAAATATTTTCCCGTCCCCTTCGACGGATTCTATGATAGTTCATATAAATTAATACATTTGCAAAAGAATGTCTTAAAATAGTTTGCAATTTACCCATAAAATCTAAATCGTCAAATATTCTATTAAAGCGCATGCATACGAATTTCGACGAACTACCTATTGAAAACAATTACGAATGGAATTTACAATTCAATTCATCTAAATTATATTTTTCTAAAACAATAGTTTAGGTACAGCTTCCAAACTCGTTACTTACCTATTTTGTTTTGCTTTCTAGCAAGATCAAGCATTTATTAAGAAGTATACAGCATTTTATTGTTTTCAAACAAGCAAATTACTTTAAAAATATGGTTTCGAAGCCTAATTTTAAAACTCTGTATTTCATGTTCAACATGGCAAATTCAGTAAATCTAAAACAGCTGAGTCTGATTCCAGAATATCGTGAATGGCCAAATCAGCTTCATCCATAACGCTGTTCTTCCCACCTCCGGACATAGTCTTTCGGGCGTTATCCCTTTTACTCTGATAATTAACAAAATTAAATTCACGGATAAAAATAAATGAAATTGAAACAATTTTTATTTGCTATTTGTAGGCAATACATTGTTTTACTTGCCAATGTCCGACTCTTCAAGAGGCCAAACAAACTGTCCCTCGCATAACATAACATAACAATTTTATTTTTACATTCAAATAGCAAAAAGAGTTACTTAGCACATTAGTTAGTTACGGTTTTTCTAAGTTTTAGTATATAGAGGACATTAAAAAAAAAACATGAGGCACTCCGGGAGTGCCGACAGAAGTGGTTACTTGAACAATTACGTGTTTTTTTTTTTTTTCGAGTCGTAAGGAAATATTTTTTCTTTTTTTTCTTTTTTTCTTTTATTTCACTACGAAAAAACGTATTTTGCAAAATGGTTAATAACTAATGTAATCAACATATAAATAAAGGAATAAACTGAAAAATATTCAATCGTAGAAAAAAAGTAATACGTTGAGTACCTAAAATTATTGTTTTTGTTTTGTTGTTTTTGGCGCCGGCTAATTTCGACAGAAAAGAATTCAACGAATTCAAATCAAAGGGACAAATTGATAAGGAACATTAAAATTTAAAATGGGTTGGAGTTCAGGGGAGAAATATGAACATTTCTGAGTGGGTAAGATTCTTGAGCAATATATTTTTCATGAAGTTTACGTTTAATAACAGAAAACAAAATTAAATTTAAATTAAATTTATTACAAAAAAATATATTCAAAGGAATTTCAAACTAACTTAACTAATGAAAACAATTGATTCAGCCGAGAATACGGATAATGTTTATTTTGAAAACTACTTACTATGTTGGTGCAGGCTTATAAAATCGCACTTTATGTTAGCTTCATTAATAATTTTTAACAGGTATAGTTGGATTTATGGATTCCCGCATTCGATTTTGAAATGGATTTGTTCCTATCTAAGTGATCGTACGCAAAATGTGATATTTAATTACTGTTTGTCTAAAAATGTTGTCGTCTATTCTGGTGTCCCTCAAGGCAGCCACTTTGGTAAACTCCTGTTCCTGTTATGTATCAACGATCTATGTGCTCTTATTGCATATTCCAAAATTTTGCTATTTGCGGATGACTGCAAGCTGTACTATTCATATGGTAGCCAACAAGGTTATATATTTTTACAACATGACTTTGACGCTATGCAGGATTGGTGTTGAAGAAAAGTAGAAGAAACTATATGCAACTTAATCTTAAGAAGTGTAAAAGCATGACCTTCACGAGACGCCAAAATTCAACTGCGCCAATTTATTTTATCAATGAGGAAGCTGTTGAAATTGTTGATTGCTTTAATGACCTTGGAGTGGTTTTTGACAGGAAGCTCACTTGCAATCTGCATTTGGATTCCATGGTTAGCAAGGCACGAAGCCGATTAGGACTTATAAAACGTTTCTCAAAAGAATTTAAGGATCCCTATATAACCTGTTTTGGAATACTATAGTCCTGTTTGGTGTGCGTCTTATGAATCTGGAATCTCAAGAATTGAAAGTATTCAAAAGCAGTTTCTTCTCTTCGCTTTACGTGATTTGCCTTGGAACCCCGAGAGTCGTCTTCCACCCTACATAAGCCGATTAAAGTTGATGAATCTTCAGACTTTGGAAAAACGAAGAGAGACATCCAATGTTATATTCCTGTTTTGCGTTCTGACTGGTAATGTCAACTCCACATATGTTCTCAATTCCATTAACATCAATACCAGACCGAGGACAACAAGGAACCCCAGTTTTTTTTATATCAAAGGACATCTCGATGTAACTATGGGAGTAATGGCCCCATCAATAACCTGACGAGGGATTTTAATGAGTACAATCATGTGATTGATTTCAAACTATCAAAATTAAATTCCAAAAAAATATTGAAAGAAATCTATACATCATGTAAAATAATAAAAAGCTTTTTAAATCTGTTTCATTATTGATTAACTGTGACATGTATAGTAGTTAATTAAAGTGTGGAACACTTTGCACACTCACTTTGCAGGAGACCGCAAAGACTTTGCAAAAATTTGCTAGTACAAAGTGAGATTTGCAAAGAATACTGTGGAACAGAAACACTTAGCATTTAGCCAAACAATGTAATTTGATAAGTGCAAAGTTTTTTTTTGGAATAGGGCCCATCTAAGAGCATACTTGAGGGATAAGCACTAAGCAGGATACAGTTCTTCATCTATTAAATAATTATAACGTTTGTTGTCATAAAACAAATGCATAGTCAGGTCAGAAGAAGTCTATTTCGAATACACCACAGGAAGAATTGTCAAATTCATTCCCCAATTGAATGGAATTTCATCCCAATACAAGTATGTGTTTATTTCAAGCATGAGAAAGATTGAGATTCTTTAAACTGCGCCAGTGGCCAAAGTACCTACAATCATAGCTATAGAATTCATTCGCCCTTCGCATATTCGCCGAAGATTGTCATCTTGAATACTATTACCACGAGGAAATGTTGCGCAAATGTCTGACATTGTTTAACAACTACTATTCAAGCAGATTACGGGATTGCTTTCTCTGAACGTTTAGCTCTCCTGCATCCTTCCTTATCGACGATGCGATGTAAATTCTTTGGAGGAACGAATCCTTTACACAAGGAATTTCAGCCCGAGGCTGGTGCATGTTATTTGACTTCATAATTAATATATTGTGCACAAAAGCTATTTTTGTCTCCCAAAAGGGTTTTCCCACAATTCATGCAATTTCAGAGAACATCGTATATTACGTACAAATGTCTGTGATACATGCTAAAGAGGGTAGAGAAATCAAGGATCTAACTTGGATTTAGCATGTATTTCTATTTATCTCACTGCAACTAAAGTCCTTTGTATAAACGACACAAACGAAGTGCTAGCTGGAGATGCAAAGCTTGTAGTGTCTGATTCGGTGTCGTATACGTACTATTTCTTGTTGACATCTGTATCTTGGTCATTTTTCCCACTTTGAGCTAATACTTGTTGTTAGGAACATTCCTTTGGTGCCAATGGGAATTTCTCAGTCAGTAGAGTAAAACTTTTATCCTGGATAAAAGTTAATATATTTTTCATTCCGCTAAAGACTAAAGTCCTTTATAACGGGTGATTTTTTAAGAGGTTTAGAACTTTTTTAAACAAAAAAACACAAAAAATTCGAAAAAAATGAATGAAATATTTATTTGAATCGATAGTTTGAACCTTTTAATTTAATGTTTAAAGATAATTTCATGCAAATGTTGACCGCGGCTGCGTCTCAGGTAGCCCATCCGCTGAGTCCAATTTTGGCATACTCTTTCACACATATCGGCCGGTATCTCACGAATGAATGCATGGATGTTGGCTTCCAGTGCGTCAATCGAAGCTGGCTTGTCCCTATACACATTAGCCTTGACATACCCCCACAAAAAATAATCTAATGGTGTCAAATCGCACGATCTAGGCGGCCAATTGACCGGCCCGAAACGTGAAATTAAGTGTTCACCAAACTCGCCTCGCAATTGCGCCATTGTTTCGCGTGCTGTGTGGCATGTGGCACCGTCTTGTTGAAACCACATATCATGCAAGTCAAGAACTTCCATTTCGGGCAAAAAAAAGTTTGTTATCATCGCTCGGTAGCGTTCACCATTGACAGTAACGGTGCGATTCGCATCATCTTTGAAGAAATATGGCCCAATAATGCCGCCGGCCCATAAACCGCACCAAACAGTGGCTTTTTCGGGATGCATTGGTAGCTGTTGCAATGCTTCTGGCTGATCTTCACTCCAAATGCGGCAATTTTGCTTATTTACGTACCCATTCAACCAAAAATGAGCCTCATCGCTGAACACAATTTTTCGATAAAAAAGCGGATTCGAACCGAGCACGAATTTTGATAGTAAAATTCAATAATTTGCAAGCGTTGTTCATTTGTAAGACGATCCATGGTTAAATTGCAAACCAAACTGAAGCTGTTTGACAGTGACACAAGGTACTAAACACACGTCAGCTGTCAAAACCAGTGTTGCCAAAACCAAACCAACTAAAAAATCACCCGTTATAAACGACACAAACGAAGTGCTAGCTGGAGATGCAAAGCTTGTAGTGTCTGATTCGGTGTCGTATACGTACTATTTCTTGTTGACATCTGTTTCTTGGTAATTTTTCCCACTTTGAGCTAATACTTGTTGTTAGGAACATTCCTTTGGTGCCAATGGGAATTTCTCAGTCAGTAGAGTAAAACTTTTATCCTGGATAAAAGTTAATATATTTTTCATTCCGCGTCTAACATCGTGGTCTAACGTGGTGATTATTAATTAAATTCTTTCGTGGTAATTTATGGGTATGCCCGTCTATTTCTCTCTCTCAAAAAATGGGGAAAACAAACATACGAGTATACAGGCAGCACCTGAAAAACTGCACACAATAAAGAAGGAAATAGTTGTTCAAGTACAATATTTTAGTGTATACAGCCATGAGGATTTTTTTTTTTATTTTTATTTTTACTCTCATTTATTTATTCTCACATTGTCCTAGTAGTAGAGAATCCTGGTGCTCTGGGTAGTGAGGGAAGAAGCGAAGCGAATATTTGAAATTGAAAAATTGCAGCTGCATAGCTGTTGTGCATAATAATGAGAAAACTTGTTGTTAAGGAATTTGCTACAACAGAACTTTCGCAACATCGGTAGATGCGGGAATTTAATTAAAAGCCACCAGAAGTGTTATATACGAAGGAATAACTAAATCATTAAGCACGGCTTTAAGTACGAAAGGACTTTTGTCATGCGACAGTTAACAATGCAGTAACGCTTGAAGGGCATTTGTTTTTAATTGTTTAATTAGTTTTTTCTTGATTTATTATTTTTTTATTAAAGTTGTGCACACCAAAGTTTGTGGAAGTAATTTTTGGGTATTGCGAGTTAAGCCGCTGTTGGCTTGTGGGGTTAGTTTAAGAACGAACCTGAAAACACTATACCTGCCTTGATGGTGCTGTCGACAAAACAGTTACTCAGAATACTCTTTCTTCATCGACTTATGCTCTATTAAATGGGATAATGGAAAGTAAATATGGATAAACATTTTGCCATTTACGCAATTCACGCACTTAAAGCAAGCCCAGAAAAACTGATCAAAATATCTTCAACTCACCACTCAATTTGGACTTAGGAGGTCGTGCTGAGGGCACATGGGTGATGCTAACAATACTAGCAGAGAGATAATCGTTATTAGATGGAGTTTAAAACGAAAGTCAGTCTCACTTGAGGTACAGCCCAACTGTAGGTAATGATACCATTATGTTCCTTAACGCCCGCGCTGTGTACTTCAAACTACACCATAAGAGTAGTCATAACCTCTTTAGCGCGTGTTTATTATAAAAAAAAAAAAGTGTCAACAGAGGTAGTTTGGAATCTCACTTGTTGATGATTCTCGTAAACATTACGTGGGCAATGGTCATCCATCAATGGTATCACATTTGGGTGGGGAAAACATCAGACTTTGTATGTCAACCGTTTATAAAATTGACTCGCAAAATCATTGACGGAAACTAACGACTAAGTGATAAAGATACCTACAATTTTTAGGACTGAACTTGGAAGCTTTTTTTAGTCCTGGGTGACAAAAAAAAATTGTTGTTTAAGTAAGATCTTTTGACTGCAAAAGTAGTTTAACAAACTAACTTTTCAAGTTTAGTTTGACGGAAAAAAATGGGATTGAATTACCGCTTTCGTGATCGTGTACTACGTGACTGAATTTATTTTTTTTTTTGTTCTGTACGTAAATTCCACAAAATTCACTGAAGTATTGCTCGCTCACGGATGCTGCAGTTCGACCCCTGTCATCGTTTGAATTTAAACTAAATGTGACAGATAGCCTCTGCAGCTAGTGCTCTTTTCAATTAAATATCAGCGTAATAATTTTTTTTAATTATTCTGTGGTCGTAGTGGCCTAGTGGTTAGTGTGTTGGACTACTATGCGAGGGGTTCAGGTTCGAATCCCGCAAAAACCCAAATTCCAACTCAGGGTTTTTTTCACTGCGCCACCTCTCGCGAACGTCTGACAAACATCCGAGAGTATAACTGTCTTGAAAGAGCTTCTCAATCGGCCCGTTTGGAACCGGCATAAAATTGTAGATCCCTTCCATTCGTTCCAAAAATTAAAAACTCACACAAAACGAATGGTTGCGACTTGCGAGAAGCTAGGCCCTGGGTCCCCACAGACCTGTTGCGCCAACTATTATTATTTATTATTTATTATTCTGTTAATACTAAATAATAATAATAAAATATGCAGAAACGACAAAAAGTTGGAAACATGTTAGATAATATTTTGGGGAAGTTTGTTGAAAGTCCAAGTATAAGTCCTAAAATTCTCGAGTTTAAAATTAATGAAATATGCTGAAAACCTGAGTATCTATAGGATAATTCAGAGCTGCCTTGCTGAACTTGGTTTTTATACATATCCTGTGCGAAAATTACCGTATATAACTACAAAAACCAAATAAAGAGGCTACCATTCGCCCAAGGCTTTCAAAAATTAACCCATAAGGTGTGGAACCGGGTCTAATGATCGGAAGAGAGTTCATTTAAGCCTCATGGATGACCGTAAAGAAGATTGGTTCAGATGTCGAAATTATGTCGCGAATACTCATCAGACCAGTTAGCATCGGTTGCGGGTTTGTAGTGTTTTATGGTTCTATACCGTCCAACGGTTGTGCAGATTTACTTCACACCAACTTGAAACAATTACGCATTACCATATGGCGATAGACTAATCGGATTTGTTCTCCACCAGGATGACGCTCCTTCTCACAAAAGCATAATGGTGATGCAACGTTCACGATATATTGAACTAGATACACACAACTGAGCCACCCTGAGGCTCAGTGTATAGTCCGGAAATAAAACACTGCGACATTAAGAGTCGGGAAAATATATAAAAAAAATCCACTATTATTTAGTTCTTAATTATCTATACGATGGTGCTACTCAACTGACTCTACGTTTTTATTTGTCACTGTACGTTTGTACTTATTGATGGTTCGATTGGAACTGAACTTGCCTGGATGGGCTTTCACTTAAAGAGAAACTTATACTGAAGAAAAAATAAGGCCACGCATGAGTAACAAATTTTATTCATGTGTGAGTGGTTCGATATACTCAGATTTAATGTTATTGAATATGTACGAGGTTGCATTAAAGGGAGCTGAAATGAAATCAATTTTGTAGTAACAAAGCCCTGGGATGACGCTCCTGCAGAAATGCTGCAGAAACTCGTCGAAACGGTTCCGAGACAATTACAGAAAGTTATTGAGGCTAAAGCGGATATATTTTGCTATTAAATAACTATATTTTGTTCCTTTTTAAATTTAAAATTATATATTTTTTAAAAAAAAAACTTATTTGTCAAATCAATTATGTCAAACTAGCAAATTACATTTGTTTAATCAATTTAAATTAATGTATCTAAAAATAAGAACTGCATATTATGTTAAAGTGTGAATACGTAAGAGTGTAAGCCGTAAGAGTGTAGGTATGTTGGAGTGGGAATAGTTGAGTTGACTGTAAAAGCCCAACAAACAGATCTGCAAGTGTTTTCAGTCTCGTTCATGTGAGTCGAGAGATAAAGGCCAGAAGTGAGCGTGCGCCGCAGACTTGTTAAGAAAATTATATTTAAATTTAGTTCATTTCTAGCATATATTTGTCCATGTCCACCTTTGTATAACTATTTTCCTATAATTCATAAAATAATAATAATAGCCAAAATACTTTTGCCGATGAGTGTAGATTTGGGGGCAGCGATTTTATAATAATCTCGGACGGACCTTGTGAAATATTGCCACGAAATGAAAAGCTAAATCCCTTATCCAACATTTGCTCACCAATTAATCGCAGTAAATCCGGGTAGACATGAAAAATTTTGGTGTGCTAATTTATCAATTTGTTTTTTCACTTTTGGCAACAAAGGTATTTTATATCAAATTGAAATGATTTCGGTGCTCTCATCTTAGCGGTTTAGCAGCATCTGCATTTGCTCAAATCATTTAAATAATTTGCTTTCAGTTTACAAAAGTGATCACGATAAGGACTGAGCTTAGTATGCTTCACCTTTATAGCTGCAAAAGGGATTTGTTTACTCCCACCAATAGCACGATTGCTGATGGAATGCTCCCCAGAATTTTCCTTTTCTGTAGCGCAGATTACTAGGACATTTATGGCAACTCTGCACATCTGTACAATCCCCTTCCCATCCCGCCCACGATTGCCATTAAGTTTTAACATTATAATTTGCTGCACCAAGTTTCATTATTCTTCATTTGAATAACGTTTTCCCGGAAATTTGCTATTACCCCTTACAGCTGATGATATGTGTATGCCGGAACAATGCGAAATACAAACAATTATTCTGATAAAGTCAAACACACCCTTCAAAGTAAACTCCATCAAGTCGTACCCCGTGTACTGAATAATACCATCATATATCCAATTCCAGTCACATCAATTACACACCGAACGGGAAACACTGCCAAAACAAACCAACGATGTCCAACAATAGATTCTGTTGATCCAAAGGGCATCAGTCAAGTTTGCTGACCTTCACGCTCGACGCACGAAATGTTAGCTTTACGCATAACTACATGCGGTAGGATGATGTCTTAAATATGTCTTACGAGAGCTCTAGTACGGATTGTACATTCGCAAAAGAAGAGTATTGATTGATGAGCAGCCGACCAAAGAGGCCAGCAAAATCAGTCTGTAGATGTAATCCCCATTCAAGGACACGCCTTATTTTCCCAATTAAATTAACCCCCGTGTGTTATCGTCTACCATTATATATTAAATTCTCAATAGGTGTGCGCTCTTCTATCGCAGACTGTCTAAAGTGATATATGAGCGCACATCTTGCAAAACTCTTGTCATTCGAATTACTGAAACGAATAAAATAACAATTTCCTTCTAACGAATCCAAAAAAGAAACACATTTTCTGTGATACGCTCCTTATGTGTCACCTTTTGAGTTCACTTGTAACAAAACGTGGGTATGGGTGGGTATATGATACTGCAAATCGATGAATGTAATTCAAAGTCAATTGAAAATCGAACACAAAACACATTTTTTCCTCTGTATTCGTACGTGTCTACGTTTATCAGTTTCCAGAAAGAACGCCCCATCCGCAAAATATCCCAGCGCAAAGTAATGGTATTATCACTTGGGAGTTGGGACTTGGGAGGAAGAGGCACTCTCTACAAAGCACTAAAGCACACACATTTCAATTGCTTTAACAAACAATTTTGCCTTTGAAAACATCTCCTGGCAGCCTGGCACACACTTGAGTTGCATAGGATGATCGAGTGGGAGTCTCCTCGCCTGATAAGAAACTGAGATGGAACGACTTGAGAAATTGCCAAAGAAAATCTGTTTATAGTGGAAAGATACGTTCTTTCAGTAAGTGGAGATTCCGATGATGTTACAGTGTATAATGGAGGAACATTTCACCACCCCACTGTGGCCAACGGGGGAGTGACAACTTACAATGGGTCCGGGTTCTCAGTTTCTATTGAGGAGCGAGGGGTCTCAGGTTTGAGATCCGGAAATAAATAAATCACATCTTTAGGTATTTTCCAAATCGCCACCTCTCGTAAACATCTGACTAACATCGGAGAGTACAATTGTCTTTAGAGGGACTTTCAAATACCCGTAAACTAAAAACAAACCCAAAAAATAATGGCCTTGAAACTGTGGACCTCGGTTGCATTTGCTATAGAGACTTTTTACGACAACTACTACTTCATTTCAGTGATGCCCAGTGATGCCACTGCTGAAAATGCTGAGATCGAAGCTCAAAAAAACACGCCTATTGTAACAAGTATTTTTTAATAATAAAAAAAACTAAATTTAATGAAATACATGTTTTTCTTAAATTTTATATTTCGTGGGATAGCTAGATGTGGGATTTTTTTTAATTTTGGAGAGGGATAAACGGGATTTTTTGGGTATAACCTGCCTCTAAAGTCTGGCATATCATTGTTTCATATTAGAATTAAGTACGTACCGAACAATGGAGGCATGGTTTCCTGTCAATATTTACTTTAAATCAAACTTAACTTGTAATACATGTAAGCGAGATTTAAAATTGTATGGACAGTGCGCACTTGCGCAGTACTAACTAGTCTCGACTTTAAATTTACGGAAGCTCACAATTGCGTAATCTTTGCAGAAAATATAACCACTTCTGTGAAGTATACTAAAATTAAGAGTCAAAATTAATGTTTAGAGATTCGATATAAATATCAAATAAAATTAAAGCTTCATAAATACACAGGTTTTGATAATAACTTTCCTTTCTACTTTCAGGTAAGTGTAACTACTGTTTTTGTGCCAACCTACTACAGCGGCCTCATTGTATTTTGTCAGTAAGTAAGGTACTATTATTTTTGGTTTATTTTGTTATAAATAGGTAAATGTGTTTGCTGAGAACATCAAACAGAAGTTTTTTTTTTTTTTTTTTGCTATATTAGTGTTTTACGTGCGCTCATAGTAGTGTCTGACTTTTACTGACTAAAAACACCACCATTCTAAAGATTGTTAGATACTGCAACTAGGATATAACTTATCAAGCAATTTTTCTATCATGAAAAAACAACTTTTTACAGGTTACTTTCCAGTGAAAGATCCTGCGTGCTCCGCAAATTAGACGCGGTTAATATTATCTTGCCAAATCGAACGGTTTCGTTCTTTGTAGTCGGCGCAATAAATTGCTCTCGTCCAAGATTTGTCGGACTGTATTGTCGATATGTCCGAATAGTCGGTTTCTATGCTTTCTCGCGAAGCTTCTAGTTTCAGCTTCGATTGTTGGAATTCCGAGATCCCTATGGATATCGTCGTTTCTAATACACCATGGTGCTTGTACAATTTCTCTAAGAACTTTATTTTGAAAAGTTTGTAGAATATTGGCATTTGTTTTCTTGGAACAACCCCAAAGTTGTATACCGTAGGTCCACACCGGCTTTAGCACTTGCTTGTATAAAAGCAGTTTGTTCTCGGTACTGAGCTGGGAATGTTTTCCGAGTAACCAGTACATTCCTCTATATTTAATATCGAGTTCTTTACGTTTCATTTTCACGTGGGAATTCCATTTCAGATTTGCGTCGAGTGTCATTCCCAGGTATTTGGCAAGGACGTGAAATTCACGTGAACAGATTTAGTTTTGTTTATGGCGAATACGGCAGTTCCTTGTCCATTAATTTACCATAATCAGTGCGATTTGCAGTTTTGTAGTCGTTTCTTCGATTGTACGGTGTGGTCGGCGAACGTAGCAAGGGTGCCATCTTCCCTTGGAATATCACGAGTATATAACATATAGGGAAGCGGCCCATGGACGCTTCCTTGTGGTACGCCGTCCGAAATTTCTTTAAGCTCAGTGTAGATATACTCGTTTCCATTTCTAACACGGAAGAGTCTATTCCCAGAAGAGTGTATTGTCGTAGTTTAAATTTCAAGCCGTCGTGCCACACCTTATCAAAGGCTTGTGAGACGTCAAGGAATACGCTTGAGCAAATCTTTTTGTCTACAAATGCTTTCTCGAAAACGTCAGTAGTTCTATGTACTTGGTCAATCGTCGAATGCTTGGTTCTGAACCCAAACTGGTGGTCAGGGATAAGATTATTGTCTTCAATAATCGGTTGTAGGCGCCTAAGCTATATACGATTTTACTTCATTTGGCGGTTTTCCTGGTTTTTAAACCATTATGACCTCCGCGACTTTCCATTGACTCGGCACGTGGTTTAGTCTGAGCGCGGCATTTATAATATGAAGAAGCTTAATTAATGCTTTCCTTGGTAGAACTTTCAGAACTTCTCCGGTAATCAAATCATAACCAGAACCTTTCTTAGGTTTTATGGATTCGATTTCACGTTTTAGTTCACTTAGCGTTGCACTAGTGAGTGTTGAATCGTCAGATTGTAATTCCGCCCTATAAGTATTGTCGTGGATCGCTTGGCCATCGTACGGTTTAAAAGTTTCTTCTAGATGAGCGGCAAAAACGTCCGCTTTTTCCTTATCTTCCCTTGCCCATTCATTTTGATTAATTCTAATTGGCGGCGCGGGGATTTTGGGCCTTTTGGTGCCTTTTACAGCTTTCCAAAGTGAATAATTGGAATCTTTTTTCGCTGTTAAACTTTCAAGGTAAGAACCTATCGCACGATTTTTAAAATCCTTAATAATTGTCTTCAACAAATTGCACAAATAATTCAAATGTGATTTATGTTGCGGAGCGCGACTCTGTTGCCATTTCTTATGCGCCTTCCTTTTTTCGTTGACCAATTGTTTTATTTCGGGAGGATATCGTAGCCCGTATTTGGCCGGCGTTTTCCTTAGATTAGGCGTATTATTCCAGGAGGCGATCTGTACGATCTCGACGAAGCGATCAACTTCAACCTCAAGTTCATAGGGTGTCGTAAGTGGAACACTCAGTTCAACATTCTCTTCTATTTCGTTCCTAAAGCCTTCCTAGTTAGTTTTTCTACCAGTTAATCTCGCTGGCTCTAGGTTATTGACTAGTTTTACACTCAATAACCGGTGAGTGGTCAGATGATAGATCAAAGCTCTCTTCAGCTTTAATGTGGTTGGTAGGTATTCCTTTCACAACGAAAAAATCTATCAGGTCAGGTAGTTTTGAGGTATCAGTTGGCCAGTAGGTCGGTTTGCCCGCCGAGTGGAAATCGCAACTGTATTCCATACCTGTCCCATAGAGCAATCTACCTTTTCGCGAGATGTATCTGGAGCCCCAGAACGTGTGCTTCGCGTTAAAATCGCCGCCAATAATGAAATTTGGTTTGAGCGATTTAAGCAGGTTAGTATAATCACTTTTTTCAAGCGCGGAACGCGGTGGACAGTAGATAGATGAAATTCTAAGAGTACGCTGACTATTTTTAACTCGAATCGTGCACAGTTGCATAGTTTCGAGCTCTATCTTCAGGTCTTCGTATTGTTCAATGCAGTCTTTAATAAGCAATGATGATCCACCTCTGGCGTTTCCTGATGGGTGACAAGCGTGGAAATCATTATAGCCTTTAATTTTTAAATTCGATCCCTTTTTCAAGTGAGTTTCAGAAATCAAGCAAATGTCAACATCTTTCTCGCGTATGAATATTTCCAATTCGCCGAGTTTTTGTAAAAGCCCGTTTGCATTCCAAGTGCATATTTTTAACATTGGTTTTTCATTCATGTTATTTTTGAAACACGCATTTTCCGTGAATTATTTTCGAGCTTAACCAAGCGATCGAGTATAATTTTATTTATTTTGCATTGTTCTTCAAGTTTCTCGAGAATAACTGAGAAAACATGAGAAACAGGGTCCGGCGAAGTTTCAACGTTTTTTTCTCCTTCGAATGCCGCGGCCTGAGCATAGGTCTGCACTCTGGCTATTCGAGCGCCACTATTCGATGGCTTTCCGGATGGTAGCTTTTCAGTAGCAGTTCTTTTGACAACACAGGTCGAGGGCCTTTCTATGGTCTCTCTTTCTGTTGTCTCTCTTTCTCTGACAATGTTACGCTTTTGAACAGGAGGTTTTATATTACCTACAACCCCCTGGGCGGTCCTACGCTTTGTCTTGGTAAGCGGCTTTGTTTTTCTATTTTGCGTTTTGAGGAGCACATCTCTCCGTTTTTGCAACTCCTTAGCTACTTCACAGCCTCTATAATTCCGTCTTTAATAATCAATATCGCGTTTTCCGATAGGTGACAACCGCCAAAATCATTATAGGCTTTTTATTTTTCAATTCGATACCTTTTTCAAGTGTTTCAGAATTCAAGCAAATGTCAAGATATTTCTCGCGTATGAATATTTCCAATTCGCCGAGTTGTTGTAAGATTCCGTTCGCATTCCAAGTGCATTACGCTCATGTGTTGGACTGTCCTGCGTTTGAAGTTAAGTAATAGAATGACAAACCATATACTTTGGTGTAACCCAGTAGCATTCATTTGCATAGTCGCTATTCCATTAGAGGCAATCTTTTGATCTCCATTCACTTAATAAAGCAGCCGCACACTGATCAGAAGCACGTACATGGATGTTCTCGCATCTGTACTGAAATCTCGCTATTTCCTCTTGAGAAATTCGCTGGCCTAAAGGTTATTTCGTTCTCCAGACCGTCTTTCAATACCTACTTCGTTTGTTACAAGTCGTTCCCCGAAAAATACCATCTTCCCATGGGAACACCATTCTACTCGAATATCCAACTCAACAAAGAATTTCCGTCAATTTATCGACAGATCAATATTTGGGGGGGAATCGCACGCCATGTGAAACAATTTTCCAAAACACTTGAGCACTTTAGCCTCCTGCCGCTCTGCTGCAAATAATCCAACGTGTCCCACGAACACAATCACATTACCCCGAGAATTGTATAGAATTTGAATTTTCAAAACGACCCGCTTTAAGTGGAGAACAACGACAACATATTGCCCATGAATGGGAGGCGAAAAATCGAAAAGGATATACGAGGCGTGTACATTGTACAATGTACATCTTCGCAATGAATCCTTACGATATGGATAGTGATTGTCGCGTTCGGGTGAAGTTTTTTATGTAGCCGCTCTGCGATTGATATGCGTGTATGTTTTGTGGGAAGACAAGTCCTCGGTACAACCATTGTCATATCTGCCATACAACCACTCCCACCCCATTGCTGCTTTTGAGAAGTGATTCAATTTCGTTTACGCAAATAATCGAAAGAGCACTTGAGGATTTTTTTCACTTTTTCTTGCGAATAAATTCATTTACAGATTTTGATGAAGCAAATGGATGCACGAGTGGTTCGTTGGATAGGGTGGGACTCCTTGGTGAGTTTTACCAGGCTATTGGATGTGACTTAAGTGATTTATGCGCTGTAATGTTGTTCACCGCCACTCTATTGTGTGGCACCGAAATTGAATTGACCTCGAAAATGTATATAACAGCAATGCATCCGATGTGTGTGGTGTATGTACGGGACAATTATTGGCGCGCTGGTATTCAAATGGGAATTGCCGTGAAGTGCTAATACTAGCGTGCTATGCAAAGTAAGACGTTTCGCGCATTTTCAATTCTCGTATGACATGCTCTTGTGGGAATTGCAGATGAAGTCTACCCCCAAGCTCGGTAAATCGTTAAGTGGAGGTCCTGTTCGATGGTGAATTCAATAATTCAGTTTTCTTAACGCGTGCTAGAATTGATGAATATTTTGCGCCAAAATGTCAACACATCAATATGGTATTTTATGAGGCGTGCGCTCATAAATCATACAAGTAATGGCTCGCACAATGCCATAACTGACAGTCTTTTCAATCTTTCAGTTACGATGATGTGTGTGAAAAAAAGCTCTTCCCAGGAAATAATATATAGGAATTTGTGGCGCTCAAATTGGCACGTGTTGGTTTAATCGTCGCTTGATACCGATAATGAAGGAAGCCGGAAGTGGAGGAGGCGAGTTGATGGTTGATAAAGCGACTTGTTTCGTCGTGGCTGAAGTTTGTCGGCTTGTTGTTTGCTGACTGCCGAAATCACAGCAGTGACGTTTGATGGTCGATTTTTATTACATTTTTGTGGTAGGTACAAATTTTAGACCAAAGTAGGTACGCTTTTAATAACGCATGTTTTCACCGTTTCCTTTCAGTCTGGAACTTTCTCCAAATTATATATAACCACGAAAGAATAAACAAAAAATGTATAAAAAACTAATTTAGTCAAAGCAAAAACGTTCTGAATGCTTTATTTTAAATTCAAGTGCACAATATTTTAGCAAACATTTGATACTTTTTAATTAAAATGGAACTTGTTGTTGGATTTTATGAATAAAACGTAGAAATTGCTTTTACTCAAAAGAATGTCAAAAGGTTGTTAGGTTCCGTATTAATAAAAACGAGCTGACACGGCGAACTTCGTTCCGCCCAAATTCGGTAATGTAATGAAAATAATAATTTCAAGAATGGACAATGCACAAGGACATGCTGCTTTATGACAATTCGGTCAATTAAAATTCTGTATTTAAAAGTTATATTAAATACAATAGAAATAACTAAACTATAGCATTGTCGATGTGTTTAAATCAAACCGCGATGAGTGACATGTCAGCCAACTCTCCACTTTATCGCTAAAGTGTTTTACGGTACACGACGTACATAGCGGAATGTTTGAGCACGCCACATACGATTGACCATGTGAAAAACATAGGAATTCAAGAAATATCCAGCGATTGTCCTTGCGCCTCATTGTTTTTCAGAGTGAAAGCGATAGGTACGCATGGGAAATTGAAGGCGCTTGAAAACCAACGGCAAACCATCGGAATCCGCGGAATTGCATAATGTTTACTTGAATTTTGAAGTCAAAATCTTCGCTTCCATGACATTTAATTTGAGGTTCTTCACAATCGAATAAAACTTTCTATATCAAATTTTATAGCGGTGAGCCCGGGACATCCAAAGAATTTAAAAATTAAACGTTTGAAATAAGTTTTGTTGTATTGGAAGTGACACTACCCGTTTTTCTATTAAGTCTAATTTTTTTTTCAGAATGCGGTTTTAAGTACTAAGTTTCATTCCCAATCGCATCCAATTAAACTTTTATTTTCACTACAAAAAAGAGCATAATGTCCTTTCAATACGAATCCACCAAGGCCAAAATGAAAACCGTAAAAATCGAACGGTCCATTCTAGAGTTATGAGTCCACACACATACGTCAGTCTCTTTTTTACATAGAGGTATTAACCCGTTTTGTCTGTGCCTTTCATTTGGAACTATCGGGTCCAAAACTATCCCATCTTTAAAACTGGAACCAACCATATACTTATCCACAAAATTTCATTGAAATCGGTTGAGTGGTTTCGGGGGTCGACAACAGCGCCACCTATCGGATAGACCGTCAGCGCACCTACCCAATTCCCCCGCAAATTTTGTAAAATAAAATTCTTTCTTAGATTTCCTATCGGTGAATGTGTTAAAACTAAAAGTCATAAGAGCATTATGTTTTCACTAATCCTGCCTGACTGTAACTCTCTTCGGCCGTCGACTCTCATTCGTGCCGTCGTTTGTAGTTTGTACGGACATGTAGAACGAAAGAAAAGTATTTTCCTGAATCCTAGTATACTCGTACGTACACAACTGCGTAGTTCAAATTTAATGTAGTAAGATTCAACCTTTTCAATTGCTAATATTCAAAATAAAAAAAAAAAGTCAAAATGCAAAGATAAGTAAAGTATACCCAGAAAAAATCTCTCTATTTTAACACTTCATTTGTTAAGATTGGTTGAGCGTGTGAACCGAAAGAGGTAGTAAAAATACACTACAGAAACTACAGAAATAATATAGAGGGGATTATTTTGAGTTGCCTCCAACGTCCAACTTCTGATGTGTCCGAAAAGCGGAGCCACTTATCGTTTACTCATTTCGGTGTGAATAAAATTTCACAATTGATACAATAATCCAATAGCAATCGCTAAAGTGCTTTTCTTTACTAGGTAAACTTCTTACACAAATGCTAGTTTTTATCCCTGCAAACGCAGAAGTACTGAAATACCTGCTGAAATATGTACGGACAAAAAGTACTTTATTTCCACTGAAAAAGGATAGGCGCTTCACTCAGTTATATACCTATGTTTATGAGAATACGTGAAGCACCCATCCCTTTACAACATATTGAACAAACTACTGCCTTTAACCTCTGTTTCTACGTAATAGGAAGTACTTAATAAGTACTTTGTTCATACGTAAAAGGAAGTACTAAAGAAGTACCTACATCGTGCCTATGTAAAAGGAAGTACATAAGATGTGCTAAGGAAGTACTTTGCTTCTGATGGTTCCTTCAAACTATTATAAAAAAAATATTATTTACATTTTTCTCCACAAAGTTAACGCGTTAAGCGATATCTTACCTGCTCGGCCATATAGCACGCACTGAAAGCCAAAATGATTCGATTTCTTTCAAAACATTGCATTTTGCATCTGCTTTTGTATATTTTGGAAAGTGTCTAGACATCGGTCGCGATTCTTAATTGCCCAGGCATAAGATAAATCCCAATTGGATTATGAAGGATAACAACAACAAAAAACTGACAAGATTGAAAGTTTGCAGAGTAAATAAATCCAAATACTAATACTCCAAGAGAACGCAAACACATTCACAAAATCATGTTTATCTGTAGGTAGTTGTGTTTTTGATAAATTACTGACTTTTGGTTTGCAGGGATTCATACGTTTCATTGTATGCGAGCGCATAGGTAAACACTTGCATATGTAGTCATTTCGAGTAACATTCATAAGTTAATTAAATCTTCGAAAGAAATTGTCAAAATATTCATACGGAAAAATTATGTAATTCATTTTTTGGAACATTTTGCGTTTGTTTCATTAAATTGGTTATAATATTTATAAGTTATATTAAGGGACAAATTTGGGGGAAGACTGTTAAGTTAAAGTGAAAGAAGAAAGCAAAATAAAATATTATTGTTTCTTTTTACGTATGACTATAACTGTCATCTATTTTAGAGCTGGCGTTTAAATCTTTGTTTGTTGTCCATATTGCCGATTTAACAGTAATAGGTAGTATCCGAAGAAATGAATTAAACGTTGTCAAAATTGTGTGGACCATCAAAAGAAACATAATTCTGTATTACCAATAATTTTTGAATGTCAGCATTAAGTTACCAAAACGCGTTCATATTTGCAATCAAATAGATTTATGCGCCAACTAGTTAAATGATGATAGATTTATGATGCTATTATAGAGAAAGCGTCAGTTATTGTACTGTTCTTTAACTGAGCTAAGCAACATACAAGTAGGAGGCTCTTACGAGTTACGAGACTTAGAGATACAGTAAAAGCTCGTTAATTCGGAATGGTTGGGGGGAAGGTCAGTCCGAATAAACGAATTTTCCGAATTAATGAAATAAAACGCGTTCCCATTGATGAAAAAATGCAAGGACTTAAAAAGAAAAATTATTTTTTTCATTTAATTAATTTTTGTAACCAAAAATTGCCGGGAAATTGACTGGACTCCCCAAAAAAAAAAAAAAAATTGTATGATTTGTTCAGACTTCTACATATTTGAGATCTATTTGGTACCTAAATGTGTTCAATCAATAATTAATTAATATAATTCAATAGTACATTTAATTTAATTTTTAGACAAAAAATTGAAAACCGACTCTCGTTTATTAGGAACTTTTTTTTTCCGAATAAACGAGTTTTCCGAATTAAAGAATTCCCAATTAAAGGGTTTTTACTGTACTTGGAATATGTTGACAATAAGAAAAGAACATCACCGATTTTTATCAGATTTTTTTGCAAATAATTAAGTTCTAGACTCTTTTCTTATCAAATATAGCTATTTTTACCTATATAAGCGTAACCATAAATTAGCAGTTAAAGAATTTCTTTTGACCCGATATAATATTTCGGCTGTTTATTGAACTTATTGAACTTGGACCTATACAGTTTTTATTTATCTCCTGGTTTTAATTTTCTTAACAAAATATAAACCAAAGACACAAGGTCCTCAAAAATCAAGTCAATCGCTGTGGTTACTCCAGTTTGCACCCCGCGTATAGTTATATGCCCAAGATAATTTATTATTTTTGAAACAAACCATATAAAATGATACGAGGTATTCTTATTTTCAAGTAATGGACACCTCAAAATGCTTTTACAAATTCTGTAAGGTAATTTCTGGTCGGTAGGGATGATTTGAAAATACGGTTAAAGTGTTCTCTGAAAATTACGAAATTTTATAATGACTCACTTGCAAGAATATGGTAGCACTGCTCCAGGATCAGTCGTAGTCTGAATATTCAATCGTTTGTGGATAAAGGATTTCGATTCTTAGGCTCCATCACTAAAGCTCTCGGCGATTTTTAATAAAATGGTGTCGCTAAAAAAAAATTGGCGATTTCTTGCTACTTTTCATTACTACACCACCACTTGCACGAATCTCGTAAAAGTGGCATCTCCGACCCATTCGAATATAATTTTTCACATCGCGACCTACGCGTGGTTGGTTGGTGGTTGCGCATGCAAAAGGCAGATGTTTAGTAGGTGACGAGACAGAGTTTTTTGTTGGGGATTTTAATTTTTGTTGTTTTTTTTTTTTAATTAAGTATTTAATTTGATTAATATTTTAATAATTAACAATTTATTTTAAAAATAAATACATATTTTTATGAACTTACATTCAAATTGATATTTTAGGGATTTCAGAAACTAACATTTCTAGCGGATTTTAGGTTATGGTCTACCGACAATTTTTTTTCCTCAGCGGCAACACTGGGCTCCATTCGTCAGAAAATTTTCTCTATGTAATGTAGGTAGGTACCTACCCTAAATAGCTTGGCAGCGTTAGTAAATGGGTGGCATATATTCTCAATTGACCTTAGCCAGGCTGAGGAGAGAAATTCTGTTTTTGGTTGTCAATTTGGGTGGACAGTAAATTGAAGAATAAAAATATTTTTAACTATAAAAAAATTGTTGTTACTATAATTTCACAAAATAAAGCATTGGTATTTGCCGTCAACTTTAAAATGCTTCATCTCCTATTTGCTGTTGATATTTTAAAGATGACTTTAAGTAGCCAGAAGTATATACTTGAATTTTTTCAATTTAGGATTAAAATTACTTCACTTGTTGATAAGATATTATCTCCCTAATGTGCTCCTCTAATCACCTTCAAAATTGGGCTAACTCCGATTATATGATACACGTCTTAGATAACTCGGAGATTGCATAAAGAACATTGTACCTCTTCGGCCTTTAGTTCTACTGCAAAAATTTCCCTCCAGTCTTGAATACCATTGAAATTGTGTTTATTGTGAATTTTGGTCGGTGGTAGCAATATGTTTCACCTATAGGTTGTATTGGACTTTAAGATAAAACGCGACATAGGAAGATAAATCTTTATCAACAGAATCTGCAGAGCGGGCTATTAGTTGGAATGCGATCCTCTCCTTTGGTGACTTGTCGGGACGTAATTTTTCAATCCAACACATCCACACTTTGGTATGGTAGTGCACATTGTAGTCGAATTCCAATAGGACATGCCGGGTTAAGTAGCTGCGCAAAATGTTCGGCATTCATCTACGCTTCTACTTGTATAACCCATGCAAAGGTTTGCCTGTAATATTCAAGTAAAAGAATAGATCAATGTCCGAATTTAGATCAATGTCCGAATTTTGAGCAGTTTCATTCGATGCTAACATTTTCATAAGTACAATTTCAATATCTTTTTTTAACTAGGTACAACTAATTCTTACGTGTAGTTTGGGTCATCGCCTCTTCGGATTAAACAAGGTTAATTAATACTCCAATTGGTTATAAATTTTAAGTTTAAAATAGGTTAAGTTTTGGCTTGTGACCATGCGCTTCGCCCGATTTAATAGAAAAATAATTTTTTTTTTTTTGACATTTAACAAAGCAAAATAATAGAAGTAGGTATAAGTATGTAAGCGCCATGTTGCGGATGTTGCCGTAATTCTCAACACTTTGGCCATTGAGCGTGTTTGCCAGTTTCCAATAGAAACGGCTGTCTTTAACTCTTGCTAGCTCCGTCGTCAATTTCTGGGGGGTAACTTTTTTACTACTCCTCTTGCATATTATTTTAAATACTTTGCGGGACTTTATTAAGAATCCAGTGTGTCTAAGATTCTGGATAAACAAGCCTTCCCAATAATGCCAAGTCTAGCAAGGCCGGTGGATTTTGAGTAAATAAGAAAGGGAAGGGTAGAATTTCTAGAAAATTAACCAAAAAAACACATTAGACCTTAACAATAAACATGTTTAGATTCAACTTTAAATTGAAGCAATTTACATTAGCTATATTTAATGTCGAAGCTAAAATTTATTACTAGTACGGCACATTGCTAAAATAGTTGCCGCATGTACCCAAAAGTTACGCACCATTTCGCGTTCTATGCACCAGCTTGCGATTATGGAGGCAGAACGAGAACAAAGGTACATCCTCTTTGGCCTTAGGTATCATAGAACTAATTTTAGGTATCCCTGGTTCTCTACCTGGCCTAATGTCTTTCGTGACAGTGAAGCCTTGGTTTTGTCCATAGCAAGACTTGGGTCCACGCCTACTATTGTGTATCAATGGTCCAATACTTGAAATGTTTCCTCAGTGCCAAAATGTCCTTTCCACTAGAAAGTTGTTACTTATTGTTTTTTTTTTTTTGCCTTGAATAGCTACCTGCCTACTGCTCTTAGGAAGAATTACAAAAAAAAAATGGTTAACAATTTCGAATGCCCCAGAGAGTTTGTGCGAACAAGTACTCAAAACACTCGACTTCTCCTCGCAACGAATAACCCTGTTTCCCATTTGACAATTTTAGTCCTTGTAAATAAAAACCCGATTGCAGATACCTACCATAGGCAATTACCCCGATGTATAGTAACTTTCAAGCACTTACGTCATCCCCACTAGTTAACGATCTCACAAAATGTCCGACCCCTATATGGAAGTCTGTGTATACATTAAAAAATAATTGCTGCCATTAATGTATGTTCGTATATGACCCATCTTATATAATAAACTGACGAACCCAAACCATATGTACCATGAATGCCAGAGGCTCATCTAATAACACTACTCCTTGTGTGCGCTAGGATTGAAATTCGAGGCGTTCGCTTGTATTTCCTTCCTGGAAAGCCACTTACCGAAATCTATCTCATTATATGTAATTGAGGACACGATAGCACAATAATTAAATAAAACCAATTAACTTTGGCAGATATACCTATAACAATGGGCTCATTTTCGTTCATATAGTTATTGCGTCAATTGATTCATCAGAGAATAAATCAAAACGCAAATTCAATAATCTTCAAGTTACGGCGGCCTCAGTTGGAGAAAAGGAAATCACGATAGATTTATTATCGTGCGATATTTTATTCGTTCTGCAAAGGAGTGCACAAGCACATGTGGACGTCGTTTGCTGTATATGTCGCATAATTTATGAGGTATCGTAAATTGATTATTAAACGTAATTGGATTGTTGCGCCATTAAATGATCGACAATATACGAATTGATTGTAACTCTGCACATTATTGGACAACCAATTAAGTGGGCTCAACTGGATGAAGAAATTGCTTCAAATTTAAGAAACACCAATTCGTATACCTACATGCAGCAGGGAAGAAGAGGTGTTGGTTAAAAGAACTTCGTCCATCAGAGTACCGATTTGGATGCTTTGCTTGGTTTGTTCACAGGAATAAGTAAGCTACGAGTTTGTCTCATTTCGCTTCGGCATGATGTGTTCTTATGAGGCAGAGTCCCGAAAAAACTATATTGTACAGAGTTCGTCGTTTAAGAATTTTCGTGTTATCATGTCTCTAAAGTGCTTTGAAACGTTTGACCAAAGTCAGCCAGGTTTATGATATTATCCTTATTAATATTAGAAGGCTGCATCAGCGTCTCGGTTGTTTGCAGATACGTGATAGCTCTTTACTTAAATTGTTGTAGACCTATAGAGGGATATATCGCCAGAAAGTTGGATTTAAAGTGCACTTGTCCTGCACCCAGAGGAGTTGATGTCCTTGCGATTGTCAAGTGCACAGATAAGTGATGCACATTTATTCCATTCCTATCATATACTAGTATGTCACATTTCGGGGAAGGATCTTCTCAAGTTCCTCCTCCTATTAAACAGGAGTAGGTCAGAAACTAGTCTTCTGTCACATGTAGATTTTTTGTTACGGTAGGATCTTCTATTAGCAATAGTTCGGCCGGGGCTACCAGTTTTCTTCGTATCACGCGAATATATCTATTCACTATCGTTCCCTTTTTTCCCTACGATATGCCTCTTATTGAGGGAGACTTATAGGTACTTGCTAGGTCCTCAAAATAGTTTTTTTTTGAAATTCAATAAAATAATAAAATTCCTTTTATTCCAAGATATTGTTTCTAAAAAAAATCCATCCTGAGACATAATTTATTCAATAAAAACGTTTATAAATTCCCTTCAGGTGATGTGTTTCAAGGAAAAATAGAAGCATTCCTTTTTTTGAGCAATAATTGCCCATAAGTTTGAAATATGTGCCGTATGTCCTCTTCGCAATCTGGTTGCAATTTTTGCGCTTGTTTAACTGCCCCAATAGGTTTATTTGCCAAAGTGGCTCGACCCGTTTATAAGAAAAAAACGTCTCCCCAAATTGTTTGCCTTGACGAAAATTCCTTTTTTCACCTCTTGAAAGGGCCACTCCTGTTAACAAAACAAATTCATAAATGATTCACGAAACAATAATTTTTCACTGTATGCCGCAATACATGCCTTCTGCGGATTATCGTCGGCGTATGTTTATATTTGCCCTTGAGGACTAGCTAGACAGCCTCATAACTGTGTGCACTTATATTGCCATGCAAATAGCAAAGCTCGCATATGCTGGTCGTTTGTCCAAATAACCCTCGGCAGTTGTCGTCTGTTATAGCCAGAAAGGAAACAGCCAAACAAATGTCTTCATGTCGTTCATTTTGTGAGAAGTAATCCTTTTTTGGGAAAAGAATCAACATTTGACATTAGTAGAACTAGTGCGAACTGGGAACTATACTTGGAATGGCCATATTTATTCGTTCGTGTGCTCTCGTCAGCGCCATGACATTTATGGTTTACCGACTCAAGACAGACTCCAACCAAACCGCTTAGATTGCGTTTGAAAAGTTTCCCCCTACCCTCACACACAAACACTGGCATATGTCGCACATTTAAATACATACAACATGTGTTTACAAAATTTAATCTTAAACGCAAGAATTGAGTCTTTTGAAAGTCGTTAATGTTTTTAATGCTCGGGTGCTACTTTTGAAGAGGATTCACTGGAAATTGATTCACTGCAGCTACCTATAAGGACAACTGCCTTCTTAAAGTCCTTTCAGAACGGCTCCTTGACATTCGAAAAGCTGTTCAAAATTCAGTTCCTAACAAACTCCATATCCTTCTATATCCCATAGCCAGTTCAGGTGAATAACCGGATTAAAGGACGCCTGTTCGTTGTGATAAGTCCTCACGTTCGAACGCCTTTAATCGGCAGCGTCGTGTTTAAATCTGAGAGCTTAAACGCTTAGAGTAAGGATAACCATTTAACATTAACAGAATGTGTAATCAGACTAGGAACATCTTTTGAGCAATGGAAGCGGATATCCTTATCTCCAGGGCTACCAAAATTAAACCAAACAAAATATTGCATGCAAATTAATCCTTCGGAGAAAGAATTGCTGACAAAAAGAACAGAAATGGGGACAAATTTTGAAAATTAGATTTCTTTTGCACATGGCACTCCATTTTCAATATTGAATAGGAATATATGTGTACAAACATGCATATGAGAAGAAGGAATTTTTTGTTCTCCCTTTTTACATCGTTTGGTGAGTTATTTTGCTGTTCGTTTGCTCAATAGGGGATTTTCTTTAGGGATGCTTTTACCTATTGTTGTACTTGTCGTAAGATGTAAGAGGTTCTCGTCTGGGGAGTTCCACACTCACATGTAAATACGGGGGAGCAATTTGAAAGGCTTTTTGGTGAGCAACAATATATATTATATATGCAAAGAGTGTGGACCAAATGCATTTTGTATTTTATTTTCTCAAGATAAGATGGATTGCACCGGATCCGTTTCTGATGAAAGAATAACGATTGTTGTGTAGAGCATACTTTAAGGAGTGCAGTTGCAAATGGCAAGGGGGTAAGCTGCAAGGCTAAAGGACTTTGTTAGGGATGTGGTATTTATTTGCTGACAGATTGTGGAGTAGTTAGAGATGTGCAATTCGCAAGTGTGTGCGACACATTAACGGGACACACCTTTTCAAGCGTCACCTGTAGCGCAACCTTAAATTTGCGGTCGAAACGATCTGCGCAGATAGCCTCTTGTCATTACACTTGACTACAATAGCATTGGACACACTTACGCGTATGAGGAGGGCTTCAGTGTCTTTTGGAGTATACACATAGGTATAGAATCTGCCTTCAGCGTATGTTGAACTTGAGTTTTGTAATTTTTAGACTTCTCTGACCGAGTGAAGTCGATTTGGAATCGATAATCCGGTTGGGGAAGGCAGATATAAAAGTTCTCCCCTAGGTCCGCCTGAACGGACTCGGTGTTTTTCTTTGCCGTTGTGCTTCGTTCGGTGCGACGATCCCTGACCTTAAAGACGAAGACTTTTGAAGACTTTTGTTTTTATTGAGGCTTTGAGGTAATTTATGCGAGCTTGTAGTAACGTCATACACTTTGTTGTCGTGCTGGAACTAAATTTTGTTTTGTAAAGCTGTTTTCTTTTATTTCATTTCACAGAAGGCGCTGCAGTCAGGTGTGTCAAATACTCCATCAATTGCTTGATTTTTGGCCGCCAGTTGGACATCATATTCGAGGTTTTTCTCTACTTCGAGACCGACTCCAAGACTACGTGGCTGAGCATTTGTCGCACTACTTGTTCTATCGATCTGATACGACTGTTGTCCAATACTTGTACTAGGTCGTTGTCGTTGTATACAGCTTGTGAAATTCGCCGTTTTATTCCCCCTCATCAAAGTCGGTCAATGCAATCGGGACATTTTAAGAAAAATCCTATGATCGATGATATCTTCACTTGTTGTAGACTAAGTCCAGTCTTAAGTGCCAAAAAATATGACTGGAATGATCGAGGTCTTGTACAAAATCTCTATACTTCTATGATATAAAATTAAACACATGAATGGGCACAAATGCAATACGACAAATACTGCGGATTGCTGTGGAGCTTGCGATCCAAAGTCCTTTGAAAGGGAAAGAGGTGTAAGCCGTTCAGACAAAAAATAATAATATCTTTTCATTTGGTTTTGCCGACAATGTATGGAATGTTAACCAACAAACTTCGCTAGATTTGCTTGTCAGTTCTTTTCGCCTTTTTTAACTTTCTCCATTACGTAGTAAGAGAAAGATATAATTGTTTTCGTACAAAATTTCGAACTCGAGATATTAATCGATTCTGATATTACGATGATAGAGGAACTCAAAAAAGTGGGTCGCAAAATTCTGCCCGGTCTGTCAGTCTGTTTGTCCTTCCACAGGCCTACAGCCTAAACGGCTTCCCGGATTATGTTCAAACCTCAGATTTGGAGTTTTCGGGCTTACAGTTCGGGAGGGGTTTTTTTTTGCATTGCATTCCTATTTAAAATTTTCGTACCAGTCTGATTTGATCGAAAACGGTTCTAACGATTTCATCCAAAATTGATATTTAAGCTTAAATAGGTGAGGTTACCAGGACTGCGTACCCAGTTTTTGGCTAACAATTCGAACAACAGTACTTTTGAAATTTCGACATATCTCGAAAACGGTCTACCTATACGATTGTAACAAAATTAATTTCTAAGGTAATGTGGTCATTTATAACTTAATAGCAAACTAAGTTTTTCACTATATTATGGATTTTTGAAAAAAAATAAGTTTTTAAAATTTGTTTTTAAGTTAACCGGAAAACGGCGTTAACGATTTTGACCAAAATGCTATGTTAGAGTCAAATAGATGCCTTCAAAACTATTGTGCCCTCAATTTTCGATTTGCTGAACACTGTGAAAGTCTGTCAGACTCGCACTAAACGAGAAAGTTTCGTGCCACCCAGTTGTGCACTTTATTTTTCTTACATGTGTAAGCTAACCAGACGTCCACGTTTTATTTAAGAAAAGAAAATGTCCGGTTTCTATTTGATAAAATGCACAATTTGTCCTCTTTCTGGGACAAAGCTTTTTTTCAACACTAATTCAGAAATTTTCTCCATCTTTATTTTTTGAACATTACGTAAAATATATTTTTACCCGAACTCATTTACATTCATCTTTTGTTTTTTTTTTTTCTTAACAACCTTCTGAGCACACCCGCTCATTTGACAGCTGAAATCATTTTGCAATCTTATTAATTTGTTAAAACTTTGGTATTTTTTGTTTTTTTTTTAATGAACTACCTAGAAGAAAATCTTATTTTGGTTTTTGTTTTTTTTTTTTTGTTCTTAATTTTTTCATTTGAGATTTTTGAATTTGTCCACTTTTTGCTGGATCTAGTCACCCTATACCAGCGACTTTTATTTCCAGATTCATTCCAAGTTGCCAATTCTACCATTGCTATTTTGTCAAATCAACAGTTAGGTAACTGTTGAAATTTATCAATTTGGTCCTTATTTTTTTGTCAAACAAACAAAATTTTTTAATTATATCGAAGTAGTTTGTCAACTCATTTATTGTATTATTTTAAATCTACAAATATTATTGGTTGCACAGAAATAATTTCTCAGTACTGTCGTTGTGTTTTGGATTAAATATTAATAAATGACTCGCAAAACAAATAAGTTAAGTTAGATTTATTAAAAAAAAAGTAGTTCTAAAAATTATGAAATACCTATGTAATTACAAAATATTTTTTTGTTTGCATCCTTGTCAATATTCCATCCACCTCGTCTAATGCCCTTCCAATAGTCAAGCTAAGATTAGACTGTATGCCAATTATGCATGTGAATACCAAAAGGAAAATGACCTGATAAGCTGTCAAATGAACAAAATGCCACAGCTATCAGAACTTCATATTAGACTATATGACCGAAATTACCAATATGGTTATATTTGCCTCGATGATCATTTAAGGCATTTGTTATTTATTAACCAATGTTGTAGAAGGGTAATACAGCATTAAAAATACCTAAATTTTTTGATTCAACAAAAGAATCATTGAATGAAATCAAATACAAATAATATGTCATTTATTTATTTATTGTTCTGTTGAATTAAAAAAAAATGTTTGCTCAAAATGATCAATACTTACTTGCAGTTTCCTTTTAATTAATTTTGTAGGTATGAATTAATTATTTAAATAAAGAAATCATGTCCAAAATAATGTCTACAATATCATTGAAAAATAAATTAGGTATTAATAAATGACACGCCAAAGAAATAAGTTTAATAATTAGAGTTATTAATGCTACGTTTCCACCGGACACTAATTGCCAGATTTAGGGCAATAGATTACAAATAAATCCTGAGGTGTTTCCACACAAAAAAAAAACAATATTAACTTGACGTTTTACCAGATGTTGTCAACTACTGCCAAATCGGACAAGCCAAAATTGTGATAATAGGAAAAACATAAAATGTTTAAATTGATAAAACATGAGTTCCGGAAATATTTAAATATTATTAGCTATAATTTTATTCTACAAAATGTAATGAAAGGTTCGATTGTTGCATTTCTAGAAGAAATTGCTTAATTACAGAAATAAATTCGGATATGTTTTACACAATGTCAAATAAAGCTCTGGTTGCTGGGTATTTTTGACATTCCGACCTATAAAGAGTGTGTTCACAAGCCGGCTTCTACATGTAAATCTGATCAGTTTAGGAGATTAATTCTAGGTCTCCTTTTTATGAGATTAACGTTTGTATGATAAATCCCGAGATTTATGCGGGATTTACGGAAATTTTTCTAAATCTCGCAGATAATCTCCGGTGGAAACATAGCATAAGAAAAGTAATTATATAAATTAAATGAAACTCATTTCATTTTCTCAATAGGATTTTGTCAATATTACCTGGTAGATGTGTATTCTATTCTCAGTGTATGTGAAATTTCCATTTGTTTTTACATACAACATAAAAATATACACATTATAAAATAATTTCCTTGCTATTCGAAATAATATCAAAACGAGTGAATGCATTCAGATAAAAAATTCTTACGTATACTTTCGATGGGCTGTTTTTTTCTTTCATTCGTATTAAGAACAATTCGTTCTTTGAATTGTGTTCGTAAGAGATAGATAGATAGATAGATATTTTATTTTCTTAGATAAAGGCTTTTTTTTTACAATTTTTGCTTGCTCAGATATTTGATATTTAACCATATCTTACAACTGAAAAATTTTATAAACATTTTTAAATTATTTTTGAATTTTTAGAATACATTTGAAGGAAAAACTATTATTAAAACCTTCATTTAATTTGACTAAATTGTGTTCGTAATACTCGTATAAATACGACTTAATTTTAATTTAAAACAATATACGTTTCACGGAGGTTTTCGATGCTCTTGCCCTTTTTTTAAACTGGTTCATTCTTTTCCCGTTTTTCATGCAAAAGAGGCTAAATTGGCCAAAATTGGCGCTTTTCCCCTAAATTTGATGCCCATAACAATATTTTTCCCTTCAAGGTTCACACATGCTACATGACTTAAAGGGATAAATTTGACAACAAATGGTGACAGTAGATTGAGCTGCTTTTGCTCGCTAGTTCAATCATATAATTTTGCCACACATAAACGACCGCAGCTCTCTGACTCTATGACTCTTGATGAATGGAATCCTGAATTTTCTGAAGCATTGTGCAACAGCATAATGTTTGCACAATAAATTTCCGATGTTTACTAAAAGCAAATATGGCAACTATATCACCACTCCCTCTCATGACGGTCACCAGCAACACCGAGTGCCAATGCCAGATTGTTGATACTCTTTGTGTGAAACCTAATAATATTAATTTCCCGGCCCGAATCTGAGGTCAACAACCAGCTAAAAGTCCTCCAAAGTCCTCATATAATGGGTTTCGTTTGGCATCGATTAATGCTTAGAGACGTCGTCCTTGTGTGTCAGTTGGCTTCGCCACCGGCAAGTAAAATAAGACATAATACGAAACATAATGAATTTACACATGCGGTAAACCAAACATAAGACCGCAAAGAAAAGATGTGTGGTTATCCCCATTGAAATTTGGTAGTGGTTGAAGGGCCTAAAGGCTCCTGGCGGCGCTAGAAGTCAATTAGCATCTGTGTCTTCTCTCAAGGTTAAGTGAAACTTGTAAATTGTAATATTCTGCGCTTGGGAGAAATATCCCATTCGAATGTCATGACAACCGCAGTTTGGCGCGTATTTAATTAATTTACACTTCACTGCCAACGTACATGCGCCATGTGAAGGTGTATCTGTTGAAGTGTTCCTAATTACTTCAAAACCGCTGTGTGCAAACTTAGAAACGTTCCCATAATGATTCCACTGATTGTAAGGAACGCTTCAGGAGCTGATTTGCTACTCCATTGCAACCGCATGCAATATGCAGGGCGTGGAGGTAATATTTACACGGCAGCTACCGAATAAACATATCTCAGCGCTGAGTGAGATTTCCGCTATGCGGAAATGCCTGCATATAATCGTTTTCACTTCCGTTGGAGCTGTTGGTAGCTTGTTCTTTCCTTCTTGTTTTTTTGGCACCTCCCGGTGGTAGCACGAGCACTACATGGTGGTAGTATAGCTACAGCTTTTTGCAGGAAAACATTTTAATCATGGCAATTTCCTGGTGGTTGCGAATTCAAATTATGTTTGCTTGTGTAGGCTATACATGCTGGCTGGTTGGTGTTGTTGTTGCCATTGTCGGGTTGAGGGAGGTTTTAATCACATTAATTAGCAGAGCGGAACTTTGTTTCAATTTGTGGCATTTGTCGGCTTGGGGCAACACCGGGACGTGCAAGTAGAACGCGCTAATATATTAGGAGGGAACTCTGTTTCTTAAAATATTTGCATTTTAAGATGTTGTGCAGGTTGTTTGGATATTTTATTATTTCTGCATGCAAAACAAAGCGGTCCAGGTTTGGGCGCCGCTTAGGAAAGTACCCCTGGTACTGATAGTATTCCCAAAAAAAAAATCGCCTAAATGTGTCATTGGATTGTATAAAATAGAAGCTGCTATATTTTACAATTACCCGGGCGTATAAATGATTTGCCTGCCTACATTCGGCCGTGTTTCTTCGTCGATGGCTGTGTATTCACGACAAACCCATTCGTCAATGGATCTTCTATCTGCAGATGTTGGTTAGGTAGCTTCTCAAAATTTGGCGAAAGAGGTTTTAACGGATCTACGTATCAGCCACCAGCCTCACCAAAAAGTAATCGTCGCAAAGTGGTCTTATCATCATATGGATCCAAGCGACCGACCACGCTCTTTAGGTTTTTTTACTCGACATGTGAAAGCTGCTTGCCATGGCTACTAAAATGGACTACTTCCATCTAGACTGGAAGTAAAATGTGTCTACAAAACTTTTGCACAAACGTTATGCTAAATGCTAAAACAGAAAGCATGGGCGAACATATTATCCGCACAAGCCTGAGTGAGCTAGGCAGAGAATCAACTTTCATGTAACTTTTAAAACAAGGGGGCAAAATGTTGATTGTATCAAAAACTGTAGTGACACATTTAGGTGCGCCATTCTCAGCACCAGCGCAGGGAGATAAGTCCCCGAGACATGAGTTGCGAATTGATTTTTCGGGACATATGTCCCATTTTGTTGGTAAAATTCCCAAATTGAGTTCGCGACTTATGTTTGACTTTAGTGGGACATAAGTCCCGCATTTTTTCTTCGAAAATGGGACGAAAGTCTAGAAAGAAATTAAAAAAATGGAATTATTTTTATTATTAATCTTCATAAATCTTCTTCTTCTTCTATATACATAAAAGAGAATGAAGTCCGTGTGTGCCCGCATAACTCCAAAACGGATCTTTCGTTTTTCACGATTTTGGACTCGATGTTTTCGTTTTGGCCCAAGAAACGACATAGGCTGCTTTTTGTCGAGAAAACGTAGGTAACTTTATAAGTTGATGAAATAGGGGATGAAAGTTTGTATGGGGAAAAGAACTTTGAAAAAATAAACTAGATAGAAAAACGAGGAGTGCGACTTAAAATACTACAATTATTAATTTTTTTTTTTAAATAATATTATTGATCGATTTCGGTGCTTCAAAGTCGTATGCGGGAAGTGAAAAGGCCAAACCTTACCTACACGTCGCAGTCTTAATGCACACCGTATGGCGAGGGTGACTATTCGTGAAAACGCAAACCCGAAAACGGAAAGCGCTTGATTGTGAAAAATTTAAAATACAATGTCATTTTAGCGACGATTTTAAGGCGAAAAATCAAAGTCGAAGATGTTAGGTTTATATTTTTGAAAAGCGCACAATGCCCATTACTTTAACTTTACAGCTCTTACCTAATACATTTGAAAAAAATAATTTTTCAACTCTACAATGCCATATAAAATCGATTGTTTTCCTACAAGCTTTTTAGCTGTCACTTGGTTCTTGCTTCATCTTTTTTGACTCTGACGTTGTTGCAAACTAACCCGTTAAGTGAAAAAGCGGAATGTCGTGAACATCGACATTGTTATAATTAAACTTTTAATGAAAGAATTGGAATTGACCGAATTGCATAAAACACGCATGCTCGAAACCATTATTTTCATTAAATTAACGAATTTGGGCGGAACGAAGTTCGCCGGGCCAGCTAGTTTGATATAATATAATCATGATTAGCATAAAAAAATCAAGAGTTACAATAAACAATTTACGGTTTGTTGTCATTTTACAAATAAACAAAACAAGTGTTTTTTTAAATCTGTCGACAGAAATAATAATTAATCGAATTCATTCATTCATTACAAGTATGTTTCGAGTAATTTTTTTATTTCTATTTGATCAAATTCCCAAAAACATCGACTTCAGAAGTGGACCTGGACATAGAACTGAGAGAAGGTATTAAATCGATGATTGATTTCAATTTGCTCAAATAAAAATAATAAAATCGCGCGATTGTGTTTTTGTTCATTAATTAACCCTCAAGCCCAGCTTCGAAAGTAGGCACCTAGTGTGAATTTCCAGATTCCAGGTGTTAACCATGTGGAATGTGTAAAGTGTAACCAAACTCAAACAATTCTCTCTATTACATTACAATCCAAAAATTTTATAAACCGATGTACAATATCCCATCTCCTGTTTTTCGTTCCATTAATTCCCCCAAAAGTTGGCTTTAATTTAAGTGCGGAAAAGTGATTCGTATTCCCCAGAAGTGCTAAACAAAAAGCATTTTCATTGCTCAGGGCGTACACTTAGAACGACAGTCATTGAAAGGCGATGATCAGGAACCAATTCATTTTCAAAACAACTTCAAATTAAAGGTAATTCAAAGGAGCAAAACAAAACACCCAGGAAACAGCAACAAAAGTCCGTATCTTCTATAAAGGATCTGCTCGGGAGAATTGAGCTCCACTTTTGAAAATGGTGGTTTGTTTCCCACCATCTTTCCCTTTCGATTACAGCGGTCTATAATGACATCCGTTCTTGGGTTAGTGCCAAAAATAATACAATCGCATCGAAACGAAATCACCGTTCGTTGCTTTGTCTCGAAAAGATTAAAGTCGGCTCAACGTATAAAGGTGATGGTAAATAGACACAAAGGCGTTTTATTGGCCAGTGCTTTGACTGTAAGAGGCATTTAAATTGCGATTTACTTTTGGGGGTATTCCTTGGGTTGTCTATCCTTCTTTTTAGAATGACGTGAGGATGATGAAGGGAGATGCTTTATTTGCCGATGCTGTTGAGGGGTTCGTTTGGCGACATATAGAGTTCCGCTTTATTGTTGGTAGAGTTTTTTCGGGGGACGTGTTTTTATTTCGTTTCCCATATCATGCTGAAGAGCGTATCTTCATTTATCTTCTAGTAAATATAGGAAAGCGGCCACTATGCTGTCTTGGAATGGTACAAGTTTCCATGCAGGGTTCATTCGCGTCCAACCATTTCTTTCTAGTTGATATAGCTCATGAATAGGGACCGATCAGTTTTGCTATAAATACCATGTGATGCGTTTCAAATAGAAGCTGTGCATCTACATATTGCTTTTGTACCTGCCTGGCTGTTGATTAACCCGACGACCTTTTGTATTGCTGCCTTAAAGTGTAAAAAGTCACTGCCCAGTTTTCAGTTTGCAAAGTGCTTGCTTTATTCAGGAGGCATACATACATTTTGATATGTCAAGCGATTTGAAGAAGAGCCCCTACCAATAAAATCCGATTGAGGAGAAAAAGTAGAAAACGATCTCAAACTTAAGAAAATAAAAAATTATAAAAATCTGTGATACCTACGTCTAATTTTAAAAGTATAATTAAAAAGTGTGATAAAATGTTCATCCCAATCCCAAGCAATCCCAAAAAACGCACATCGAACGTATACTTACTTGTAGATACAAAAATGGAATTATATTTTATTTAATTGTAAGCGCTTTGAAATTCAAAATTATTGTTAAGAGCTAATGAATTTTGGCTCATTTTTTTTATATGAAAAGGAAGCTTTAATTTAAATGCTTTTGCTTATAAAAAAAGGGGCAAAACGCTCTTCAAGATCTTTGAACACTGAGCCCGAAATTAATATAAGTGCTCAGTAATCATCATTTGATGAAAATAGAGTTTTCTGCATTATAATCGTTGTTTGCTGTGTTAGCGATTATATTAATTGGTGCCGATTGCTCTCAAATTATTTTCACTAACTTACGCGAAATAGTCGATGACAAATAAATGCGTTTAATTTTTCTTAATGCATAGCGTATGCGCCTTTAGTTTTGTAATCCACATCTATAGAATCTAAATACCTATCATAAATTTAATTCTTGTGTTCAAAAAAATGTTTAAATAAAATTATACCTACAATAAAAATATGTATTACTTTGAGCTGAAAGCATCTGCAGACAGTGCTCAATTTTTTTTCTGTGTTAGTTTAAGAATTTATGAAAAATAAACATAAATACGATAACAAAAAATAAAACAAAAAATCACAGGAAATTAATGAACTATTTTTTTCTACGCAACTCTACCTTTCACTTTCGCATACACCTACAGGATGGTGTCGTTATGATGTGTTTAATGGAAATATTTTTTCTTTTTTATTTTTATTTAACTTTGGCATTTATTATAATTTAGATTTTACAAAAAAGAAAATGTTCACACCATGTCTCGCAGATAATTAATGCTATCGCAAATAAGTTCCGATAGAAGTGTTTCCCTTGTCAGCAATGTAAATAAGATTGCTGAATAGGAAACATTCGGGGGAAATATTATTCCCGATAGGGGTGAATATAACTTAAAGGGTGCTCATTTTTTGCTTTGACCTGATGAACTCTTATCAGAGCATTTACCATCAGTTTTTGAATAAGTTCCATCAGCTCCCCTATACTTCATCTCAGATATTGCTCTTAGGCAGCTATGGCTATTTCTTTGTCCTGAATTTGTCCCTCGTCCCATATTTAAATTAGCTTCTTGGTTTTAGCTTATATCTTATTGTTTAGGAATAATTATTTCCTAGTTACCAAACACACGATGTTAACACTATTGTTTCATATTAGAAAAACTGCTGTTTTCCTTTTGTTGTCACTGGACATAATTTTTTAGGGAAAAACAAAACACCTATAGATGGAGAAGGTGTAAATCACTTCAAATTCTTTAGACAGCCCGCCTAGACGTCACTAACCTCAATCCTTGCTTTCACCCGGGCAATGTTCACATAATTTCGAACAAGAATAAATCGGAATGCCGACTTTCACCTTTGTTTCTTTGTTCTCCACTACGTAGGTCTTTAGATCATACATTTTCCAAGTTTCCAGAATTAATTCGAAAAAAAATATAAAACAAAAAATAATTCAATAATTAAAGGATAACGCTATTTATGCGCCACCCTGTAGAAAGAGGAAAACAATACAGCCGAAGATAAAATTCTCCCGCCTCAAATGATTCCGTATATGTTTCCAAAATTGTGCTGACCATCAGTGAGGACGGGGGCGCATAAACTTCTTAGGGAAGCTCGAATATCGAAAATGTATAAATAAAATCAATGCAAGCCCCAACTTTGGATGTTGAATTCCAAAAGTTTTACCTCCCCAGTTGGCCGCTTGTTGAAATGGGTTCTATACATACATAATACAGATTGATGGATAGATGTGCCGATAGGATGTTGGATATCTGTTCTTTGTGAGAAGTTTTGATCATAAAGATGCTTCTTTTCGTGTTGATAGGTAGGTGAGTTGCAGCTGAAAACAAAGTTTTCACATACGGACCGAAGGTATCAGCGGACGGGACGACGCAAAAGGAGTTGTGGTATGAGTTATGTGCGAAAACTTGTTAATACCACATTGGGTGAAAGGGAAATCTATTCACATTACTTTGGGAATAATTTATCGATTCTATTTGGCTGTCTTCGTTTTGGTTTTTCATCAAATTTCTAATGCCAGAGGTCGACGAAGGCTGCCGCCGCACAAGTTTAGAACACGTTGCGGACAAGCGCGTAATTGAAAAGTTTTTTATTTTTCTGAAAATTTTGTAAAAACTTGCGACTTTTATTGAATAATTGGTTTAGAGGTTTTCCCACTGAAAAAGAAAAACTTTTCCTTTCATAAACGTGGTAGGTAATCTGAAGGATTCTTCTTTAAAGTCTTGATGAAGTTGTTGCTGGATTGACATGTTTCGTCAGATCTTGGACTTTGTTTAGATATGGATCTCCAGTCTTATTTATAACTATTTCTGTAATTCTCGTGCTGTGTACTTCAGATTACTTTATAAAATAAGGTGTAACCGATTTGAGGGTCTCCTAATAGGTAAGGGTAAGTTGTGCCACCGAAATTTATCACGCTCAGGTGTCAGTAGTAAACATCTATTCTCCATACCTATAGATGAACTTCTATTAGAATTAGAGGGTTAGAGCTGCCATTTTACTTTATCTGCTTGGGTGCCGAGAAATAGCTTCAGCTTGAGTCGGAGATAATTTCACTTTTTTTATGTGAAGTTATTTCCTACTCCAAGTGGGCAGTTTGTTATTTACCAAGCAAAGTGAAGTTGTTTTCCATGTGAAGTTATTGCCCGAGAAGATATTTCCCTGCTCCCTTACTTGGGACTACCTTTGTAGGTACATAACTAAGCTTCATAAAAATAAATTCTGTCCCAATCGGCCTAAACATTCTTAGGTTTGCCGGTACAGATTATTAGCATTCAGAGCTGCTGCTGCTGAAAAATTACAAGGCTTACCATGGCTACAAGTTGGCAGTCCCCCAAGCAGACCATTTCAGAATGGAAGCTGACTCTGAAGGACATTTAGTCAGTCACTTCAACCGAGGTGCCTGACACAATAACTATTGATCCTGGAATCCTCATGTGACCACTTAGATCACCTGGTTTGAATTTTTGGACTGAAGTTTTATTTAGAGCAGTTTGCGACTGTCTTCTCAGCTCGAGTGTATACTGGCGGAAGGTAGTGAAGTTCGTATAAGGTTGCAGTTGATTCCCATCGAGAATGCAAAAGACTCTTAAGAAAGAGTCAAGGAAGTACGTGCCTATAAAGCGGACGTCTTCTCAACAGAGATAAATTAATCGTGATCCTTTAGCTACCCCAACCCATTTAGAAGGTCTGGCGGCTTGTTTTTACTCCCACACGAATACCCCTGGTAGACTTATTTTCTACACGCATTTCGTCAAAGACTATATTTTTTCCAAACAAAGATAGTTATATTCTTCCACAGCCAGGCTGTGATTTAGGCCCGCGATTCTTCTGCGACTGTATTTTAAGATAGTCGACGGACAACCAGCTATAGGTTCGAGATAATTCTTGTCTGGGTTACTTGCCCGCGAACCAATGATGTGGCCAGAACTGATTCCGCTCTTTGCCTATCCAAAGCATAGGACGTCTACAAATCTTAAGAATCCGTGGAGAGAGAAATCTTACAGCGGTTAATCTCCACTTATTATATGTAACAATTGGACGGAATGCACAATTTGTTGGGAGGATTTGACCAACTCCTCCTTTTCGGAGCACATGTAAGTGGCGCTTATAGGTAAGGTCCACTGGCAGGCCATGCACAGAGCCAGTTTAGCATACCTTCTGTGTCTGTCGAATACTGGTTTTCAAGCTATATTCCATTTATCCAATCCCCTCTTGGTGCAGATGATGAGACCAACAAAAGATTTGCTAAGCGGAAACTTGTGCAACTACTGCCAACTCGTTCAGTCAACGTTCCTATTTCGATTTCGACAAGGAACTCAATATTGGATTGCCCCAATCGTCCATGTATTAGCCGATGGAGAAGTCCTTCACTGTCGTTTACCGGATAATAACAATTGAGTTGGGAATTCCTTAGCTAAAGTTCGACTTCAACGCCAAAACGCAAACCCCTCTGCTTCTATAAAAGCCACCCACGCTGAATTCCTTTCACGTTTCCCATATCACAAGACACCGAACGAAAATCACATCTTGGCTTCTACTCTACAGTCTACACCCAACGATTGTCATCCATTCAAACAGCCTCGACCATCGCTAAGGGGGAAAAAATTGTCCTTTGTGTTTGATATTTGAAAGTCACATGATACGTGTGCCAATTCATTTTCAATTTCCGGACTCCCCAAACTCGTCCTCGCTTCACAACAATGACGGAGCATGAAATCGCATCAGTGGAATAGCGCAGGTACCCTCAGTAAATTTATTACGTCATTATGACGAAGACATTTTCCCTCATTGTTGTCGTCGTCGCTCAGATTTGCAAAGCGTAATTTTCTAGCTCGCCCTTCACTCAATCTCTGCCGGATATACCGCTTATATACCGAGAGGACTGTCGAAAAGGATAGGCCTAATTTCCGATAACCAAGTAGACCGTAACGACATATTTCTCGGAGAAATGTGTGCGTCTGTGCGTCTTCGCGCAAGTTTGCCGCAGCCTCCACCATTCCCACCCTCAGTATGTTACGATAAAGTACCGCACACAGCGAATATATGTGAGACTCTGGAGCACTCAATGGACTTGGTCGGCCTTTGTCCTACATTGGTCTGAATAAAGGACAACGGACTTAGGGCACAGCAAACTAAAGTGGAATTAGATGGGGTGGATCGTGGATGGCAGTTTGAATGGAAAAGGCAGCATGCTATGAATAACAAAAAGATTCAATGTCCAACCCCCCACCCCACCATATGTAGTTTGACTCAGTCAGCGAGTATGTATATCGTATATGCCTGTGCGTTATGAGGAACACAGAAACATATACTTACCGCTGGAAATTTATTATCAAATTTGGAAGCTGACAGCTTTGCCATTTCGCGCAAGTTAACGGTCCCGAAATTCTGGCCTAAAAAAGATGGAAACAGAAACAGGAATAGTACACCGAGTAGAGGACTCCTGTGGCACTTGATTATAAATCGTCGGCAGTCCGTTAAGCGGCGTTTTGCCCATTATCCCAGCCACCAAGCCACAGAGCAGCTGTAAAATCGATGTGCTTTTCCGCAGCAGAAGCCGTTCACACGTGGTTTGTCATTGCGATGTGTTGGTGGCATGCGAGTTTCATGGTGATAACTGAGCTGGGTATGCTGAATCCAAAGGAACTGTGAAACAGCCGTTAAGTACATCACCATTGAAATCGTCCCTTCGCTATTGTAAATCACATTTTTAAGACGCGAATCTTGAAGGTAAGACGGCAGCGGCACTCGCTTTCTATTATGTGGACATTTTGTCACAATTACACATCTGAAGTGCGGATGAAAATGGGATAAGTGGAACGGCTGGGAAAGGGATGGATTAATGTTGATGGCTTAATGGTGCCCCTTCCGCTCGTAATTCATTCTACAACACTCAGGTAGAGTATAAGTAATTTCCGTACCCGTCCGTACGAAATAAATGAAAAGGTATTGTTTCCCTCATCATTGCCATGTAATGGATCGGGGGTTTTGTTTTAAAAATAGTAACACTGTGGAGAGATGTGTCATTATAGTGCTATTCCCGGGGGGAAGTCCTTTCAGGTGGTACGACACAATGGAAATGAAGACGTTCACTATAATGCAAACGAATTTCATTTGATGTCGGGACATGCGCTATCGTTTGCAACCGTTCCCTTTCTTTGCTAATTTCTTTTCACACTCGGTGGTTCATTGTAAAGGGAATACCTATGGTATGTGGATAGCTATTATATTTTTTTATTGTATACGGAATACGGATACCTACTATATTTTTATATATTTATCTTTTAAGACCGGGTCCGATTGAAAAATATTTTTTGTCATGCAGCGGTAGACGAGAGGAGTTCTAAAGTGGACGCAAGTTTTTTCTATATGTGTACACCAGTGTTCCTTTCGAAAATGTTCGTAAAGTCTCCTAAAAGGGTCGCTGGCTTTCAGCGAGGAACATTTTATAAAAAACACAAGAAATTGTATGCCCATTCCACTTACTGTCATAATAGAATCCATTGAATAAAAAAAAAAAGAATTATTTAATATTTTAGTTGTAGGTATAAGTTGCCTATATACTCGTAAGTGTGTCCACATAATTAAAACAAACTAGCTGCACCCCCCGGCTTCGCCCGTGCAAAATGCGGTTTCTCATCAAGCTTGAGTTGGCCAATAACAGGATATTTCTTCCCACTGCATAAAATAATTTGTCTTCCTTCCGTACTTTTAACAGGTATTCGATTCAAATGTTAAATCATTTTCTTTCAGTCCCGTATACATTTCGTACCCTACCTCTTTCAATTCCACGCCCCACACGCCACATTCTTACACGCCAAAAGTGGATACAATTGTATCAGTTAATACATGTTAAATGAAGTATTGAAACTAGGAATTTGTTAAGAAACGCATATCATAATTTTAAAATTGAAAGCTTTCTTTTACAAAAGAACTCACAAATAATAGTGATAAGGCGGACTAAAAAGCCTAAATCCTGAGGTAAGACTCAACTATTATTATTATTTTATCCTTTGAAAGTCTGAATTCCTTTAGCTATTTTTTTTTAAATAGCATATGCAATTGAAATAATGCTATAAATGACATAAACTTTCCGCATCGATTTTCTTTGAGCAACAAAATATTGTCAAATGGACTACAAACGATATATTTATTATGTAGGACTTTCGTAACACAATTCATTTTAAATATTTTTACTTTACTATGTCACTTTAAATTTTCAAAAGCCGTTTCTTATTTCCATTCTTTAAAAGTATAAAATTCCATAGAACGAATCAATTAAATATTACAACTTAAAAATAGTTACCGCAAAATAAAACTTTTCCCCAATGTATGTACGCACATTGTAGATGCACCCTGTGCTCAAACCTAAGGAAGTGGCCGTTTTTGATTCTAAGAAAGAAAAAAAGGACATTTTTCAATTACATAATTGAAATTCTAAACTACAGTCGAACTTCGATAACTCGAACTACCACTTGCCACAAAAAAAATTCGAGTTATCAAGACTTCGAGTTATCAAGTAAAATACAAAATTGATTCTCTAAACAACTAACAATATCTACACACTCCACTGTTTATACGAATCTTCAACTCTGTGTTTTGTTTTGTCTTCCTCTTATTTTTTTCAATAATTCAAAAAAATATAGCAACCTGGAAGAAATTTGAAAATGTTTACTCAAACATACGAAAATTACGATTTTCTACACGGTATGCATAAGGAACATTCAAACTCAGTGCCCCCGAAAGCGATGCATTATAAAACGAACTTGTTAAAACACGCAGAATTACGGAATTCCCCTTCAGAATTTGGGATTTCCCCCTTTAGAATTCGACTTATCGAAGGTGACGCCAAATAATCTCTTCGAGTTATCAAGACATTCGAGTTATAGAAGTTCGAGTTATCAAATACAAATTACATGCAAATTTTAGTGTTGGCGCTATTGCCAACCAATTTTATTCGAGTTATTAAATATTCGAGTTATCGAAGTTCGACTTATCGAAGTTCGACTGTAATTTGTTTTATAAATACGGATATGTTAAGTAGATAAATAGAAGAGAGTCAAGACGTCGTCAAGACCAGACGTGTTTCTTAAAGTGTCGTGGGGTGCGAAGCTTTAATTTTTCTCTACCTTTGTTCCAAAGTTAAATAACTTTCTTTTTTAAAATGAATTGCCCGGTCTGCAATGACAAGATAGATCGCAACGACGCAACAAAAATTCAGTGCGGTGATTGTAAAAGTCTGTTCCACGGTTCGTGCGCTAACATTCAACCGGCAGATTTAGATTATCTCACAACCAATAATCTTGCTCATCGCTGCGACAAGTGTTCTGTTTTGCGTCGCAAATCACTTCAACAACCACTACCTTCAACATCTGTTTCACAACAAAAGCAGCAAAAATCTACATCATCAAAGACAGCATCAGTTCCAGTAAAGTGTACCTCACTTTCTTCGCAACGTGAAAAAGTGCCTCCTAAAATAACAACAACACCTAAATTGCCGGCTGCCCATGCAACAACAACACCTAAAACACCGGCCGCCCATGCAAATATTGCATCACTTTCGTCTCAACGCGTAGCAGAATCTTCACCTGGCACAGTGGACGTCAGTATGTCAACGGTTCTCTCTACTTTGACCGAAAGTTCACTAACATTGCAACTGCTTTACACTGAAATTCTCGACTTGAAGAAAATTAACAGTGATTTTCTCAGCACAATACAGCAGCTGAAAGAAGAAAACCAAACGTTGCGTATGAAGGTGGCGAGTTTGGAGGGCAGGGTAAACTGGAGAGAGCAGAAGCAACTGGAGAATGTTGTTGAAATCGTTGGTGTTCCTAGCCTAAATAGTGCAAATGCAAGAGAGAGATTAAATGTGATCTTTGAAAAAGCTTTGAATATATCTGTTTCGACTGATGACATACAGAAATGTTATGTTAAGCAAGCTACCAATGTTAAACATACGAGCACAACTACAACATCAAATGAGCACGGTGGTATTCTCTGTGTGCATTTCTCTTCACTCAATGCCAAGCGGAAAGTGATGGAAAGCAAAAAAAATGCAAGGAGGAAGCTGAACTCATCGCTCTTTACTGCTGGTAGTAGTAGTAGTAGTTTAAATATTTTCATTAATGATAGCTTAACCAAATATTCTAAGGCTTTATTTATGGCAGCTAAAAGATGTAAAAGGGAGAATAAATTCAAATATGTGTGGTTCAGAAACTCTCATATTTTAATGAGGAAATCTGATAATAGTGAGGTTGTTGTCATAAGATCTTTTGAAGATTTAACTGCTCTTCATGGGCAATGACATGAATGACTACTTTGATCTTGTGCGCGATAGCCTCACTATAAGAACCATTAGATATAATTCAGATAGAAGTTTTAGCTGTGGCAATTCTTTTTTCGTTGTACATCAAAATATTCGCAGCTTGCGTCAAAACTTTGATTTACTGATTGGTCATCTAGAAACTTTTGTCAACCTGCCAGATATAATATTGGTCTCTGAAATTTGGATTTATTCATGCGAAGTTGACGATTATCTTATTCCTAATTACACTTTTTTTCCAAATCCTAATGATACGTACGCTGCCGGTGGAGTGGGAGTTTTTGTTTCAAACTTGTATGAGCCTGTTATTAAAGTTTTTAAGCTAAGAAGCGCGGATGTCATCAAAGTGTGTTGCAATATCCAAAATGAAGTATTTTGTTTTGTCTGTGTATACAGACTTCATTCATCATCACCTACATGTTTTTTAGATGAATTTTCAATCTTTTTGGCAAATGAACGATCTGGAAATCTTATCATATTAGGTGACTTTAACCTAGATATTTTAGTTTCTAACTCGGTTTCTGATTCGTATCAAACACTCATGGCTGAACACGGATTATTTTCCTTCATTGAAGAACCTACCAGGCCATCTGCTGGCACCTGCCTCGACCATGTTTTTGCTCGTCTTGAGAATTTTGCTGTTGATCAGCTTGCTGGAATCAACATGGATCTTAATATAACTGATCATTGTATGACAGGAATCTTTTTTGAAAACATTAAACGTAGTAGGTCATATGATTCTTCACCAACCCCTTATAATAAAATAAATTTTCTTGTATTAAACAATAAGCTTCTATATGAAAGTTGGGATAGTGTTTATGTGGCACAAAATGCTTCTACAGCTTATGAAATTTTTCTTAATGTTTTAAAAATTTACATTATTTCTTCTACCTTTACCTTATCACGTAAAAAATCAGAATATCGTCTCAAACCCTGGATAACTCGCTCCCTTATCAAAAAAATAAATACTAAACACAAATTAAGAAAAAAATGTTGGAAACATCCAATGAATAATAGCTTAAAAAGTCGCTTCAGAAATTTATGTAAAAAAGTGAATAAGGAAGTGATTAATGCGCGGGATATGTATTATCGTTCAAAATTACTAAAGACAAATGGAAATCTTAAGAAGGAGTGGCAAGTTGTTAACAGTATTATTAGCAGAAAAGTTACTACTAACACTAATCCTATCGTAATGAATATCGGAGGTACTGACATTTCGAATCCTTTAGAAATAGCCAACGAGTTTAGCAATTACTTCGCCTCCATTGGAGAATCCTCTTTTTCTGATAGTTCGCATACTTCATGTAATTGTTGTACTAAGTCTGTTACTACATGTAATAGCTTCGGAAACAGCTTCGCTTTTGAGCCTATCACAGGATTTGAATTGCTAAAAACTATTAATTCTCTGCCTAACTCTAATTCGTGTGGTAGTGATGAGATCTCGAATTTGGTTCTAAAGAATATTGGTCTCAATTTAGTAGATATTTTGTCTTACCTCTTTAACTTCAGCATTATGTCTGGAACTTTTCCCACTGATCTGAAATGCGCCATAGTAATTCCTCTACTTAAAAAGGGTAACAAATCAGACCCATCCAATTATAGACCAATTTCGTTATTGTCTTCTATTTCCAAAGTATTTGAAAAAGTAGTTAAAACGAGAATCTTAGCCTATCTCAATAATTTAAATTTTTTTAGTCCCCTACAGTTTGGTTTTCGGACTGGTCATTCCACTGAGGATGCTCTACTGGACTTCTGCTCTATATTATATAAGGGTTTAGATGACAAACTTTTCTGCGCTGGCCTATTTGTCGACATTACCAAGGCGTTTGACATGGTTGATCATGTAATTCTCCTAGATAAATTATATAAGGCCGGATTCAGAGGATTCATTTACAATTGGTTTGAGTCATATCTTAAAGATAGAATACAGCGAGTTAAAGTTGGTAGCAGTTTAAGCAGTCCTAAAACGAATAACCTGGGAGTACCCCAAGGCTCTGTACTTGGTCCAATTTTATTCCTAATATATATAAATTCCTTATTTTCACTTCCATTTTTGGGTAAAACTAAAGCCTTTGCCGATGACCTTGGTATTGCTTATTGTTCAGTCAGTCCGTTAGATTTAATATCTAACATAAACCATGACGCATTTTTACTAAGAAGCTGGTTTGCAGAAAATAGGCTTATTGTTAGTAGCAAAACTAAACTGATGTATTTCAGTCTAACTGAACAGAGGATTCCCGACTCAGAAATAGTTTTTCACTCCCATGATTGTGCTAGTCATAAGCTGTCGAACAACATCTGCAGTTCCCAAAATGATCCATCTTTCAATAGTAAGGCAGATTGCAGTCCTAACTGCTTCAAAATTGAAAGCGTTGATAGTTTTAAGTACCTTGGTGTTACTATTGACCAAAATTTGAACTGGTCCACGCACATTTCTCTTTTGAAAAAGTATCTTCTTTCCACTACTCGCTGTTTTTATCGTCTAAGAAAGTACTGCTCTTCTGACACTATGAAAATGGTCTATTATGGCTTATTCCATTCAAGATTGCAATATGGTCTCTGCAGTTGGGGTGGCGCTTATTTTAATAAGCTTCAGCAATTAACAGTTATTCAAAAATCTGTTATACGTAAAGTTTGTAGTTCTCGTCGTTCAGCTCACACTATGGACCTGTTCAGGTCGTTAAATATTCTTCCTTTGCGACATTTATATTTTTTCAAAGTTCTTAAGGTATTTTTTATGAGAGGCGGGTACCTGGAAAGTCCGATTTCTGACTTTCGCTGCTTACGAAGCTACTCGAACTTCGTTGTGAATTTGCCTTCGTTTCGCACTACAAGCTACAGAAACTTCTACTCCATTGCTTCTCGCAAACTTTTTAACTCCTTACCGTTTGAAATTCGGTCCATAAGAAATTCCCGCACGTTTACAAAACTAACGAAAATTTGGCTCTTTGGATTCAACCATGATGAAATCAAAACGCTTTTACGCTATACTGCATAGTAATAAAAATATATTATAATTATACAGAAAGGAATTGCTTATTTGCTAATTTTGATTAAGTAGCGGTAGTAGATACTGTTTGAATTTATCCTCTTTTATATATTTTTATTGTTTTTCCTTTTTGTCACTTGTTACAGATTGCTTTTTCTTTCTTTCTTAAATTGCTATAATTCTCTTATCTTAACTTCAACCTTTTACTTTTTATCCACCTTTGTACACCCCACAAAGTTAAATATATCAAATGTGACATCATCTCTATTTTTCTCAAATAAAGATGTCACTAACTATTCTGTATGTACTATGTAGCTATATTTAAAAATTTGCTTTGTTTTTTGTAATTATTCATACTTTGTACATATTTGAATAAAGAACTAAATGAAATGAAATGAAAAAATGAAATGAAAAGAAGATGTAATGCATTTAACTTACTTTAATTTACAGTCATCGTAATGATTTTCCAAGTCCTTGGAAGAATAAAAATAACTTGGAAATACAATTTTATTTAATTTTTTTCAGTTCCTCTCGCTACAACTTATTGATTATAGTGGTAATTGTAATTGTAAGTAATAGGCCCTGTACCTACACTGCGACCAGAAGAGATCTATTGTGTCGGCCTTTATTATTTAACCCAGGGAGCTGTTGAGGCTCTTTATAAACCTCAGTACCCTTCTTGGTTCCATGTTTCCTATATCTGCAGGACTTATAAATGCCCCTTGCATGTGGAACATTCTGCTCTTTGCCACAGCAGGGCATTCGCAGAGTATGTGTTCCGTTGTCTCCTCCTCTTCTCCGCAGAGTCGACAGGAGTCGTCGTCGGATAGTCCCATTTTTTTGAGGTGGTATCTTAGTGGCCAGTGACCAGTAAGATAACCCGTTAGGATCCTTAGATCTTCTTTGCTTAGCTCAAGTAACTTTTTTGTTTTACTACGAGCTGGGATTATGAGTCTTTTTGCCTGCCTCTGTCCTTTGGATTTTGTCCAGTGTTCGGCAAGTTGATCATCTTCCCATTTCCTGAATTTTGAGTGTACGTAACTCAAAGGTAACCCGAAAAAGGGCTCAGGACCAGTGAGCAGGCGTGATGCGCCTCTTCTCGCTAGACAATCCGCTCTTTCATTTCCTTCGAATCCCTCATGGCCTGGTATCCACGCGACGGTGACTGTGTTGTCCTTGGCCAAGTCTTCGAGGAGGTTAAAACATTCCCAAACTAGCTTTGATCTGATCGAGTACGATCTCAGGGCTTTAAGAGCTGCCTGGCTGTCTGAGAGGATGAAGATGCGGGCACCTTTAGTGCGCCTTCGTAAGCATTCTCGGACACATATCTCTATGGCATGTACCTCCGCCTGAAAGATGTCTGGTGATTTTCCCAGTGCTATGGCTCGTTGGAACCTGGGCCCATAGACCCCAGCACCGGTCGCATCATCTTCCATCTTTGAGCCGTCGGTGTACCAGATTTGTGATCCCGATGGTATTACGAATTGGTTGGTTCTCCAGATATTCCTGTCAGATATGACTATTTTGAATTTTCTGGTGAAGCGAAGCCTTTTAAGCATGTTGTCTGATACCTTGACCACAGGATCATCTTGAAGCATTTGTAATACCCGAAGGTGTCCTGTGAGGTTTCCTGCTTTAAGCTTTGATATATCAGGGAGCCTTAGGGCACTAAGACCTGCTTCCTTCTTTACAGATATATGTAAAGGCAACAGGCTGAGCATTGCCCCTATGGCTGCAGTTGGACAAGTTTTCATTGCCCCCGTTATACCAACACATGCTAAGCGATATATCTTGTTTAGTTTTTGTTGGGCCGTTGTTTGTTCGGTTTTTGGCCACCATGATATCGCTGCATAGGTGATCATTGGTTTGATGATCGTGTTGTATGACCAATAGATCATTTTTGGTTTTAAGCCCCAGGTTTTGCCGTAAAGACGCTGGCACATATAAATTGCCTTTGTCGCCTTCTTTGTGACTTGATCAAGATGTGAATTCCAGGTGAGGGTCTTGTCTAGGATTACTCCTAGATATTTTACCTCTCCTGATACGTCGATGATTGCGTTATTCAGCTTGATCGGTTTAAGTTCTAGTTTTCTCTTTCTTGAGAATGGTATCAGGACCGTTTTTGAGGGATTTATGGTCAATCCTTTGTTCTGACACCATCTGTAGGTTAAGTTTAGGGCCCTTTGCATAATTTCCGATATTGTGGAGTCATGCTCGCCCATAACAGTGATTACTACATCATCTGCATAACCTTGTATTGTATACCCCGATTGTGTGAGGTGATCTAGGAGTTCATCTATGACTAGTGTCCAGAGGAGAGGAGAAAGTACTCCTCCTTGAGGACAGCCTCTAGTGGCTTTGACAGTCTTTTGTGAGCCTCCATACGTCAGGTTAATGATTCTGCTTTCTAGCATATTCAGAACCCATTTTATGATTAGTGGGGCAATGCCTTTCCTTATCATAGCTTTCTTAATGGCATCGAAGGAGGTATTGTCAAACGCTCCCTGGATGTCAATGAAGGCACAGAGAGCCGTTTCCTTTACTGCGAGAGCCTTTTCAATCGTCGTCGTGAGGCTATGTATGGCAGTTTCGGTAGACTTGCCAGCTTGATATGCGAACTGGCTAGCATGAAGTGGGTTACCTTTAAGGAACTGATCCCTTATGTATTGATCTAGGACTTTCTCCATGGTTTTTAGGAGGAAGGAGCTGAGGCTGATGGGGCGATATGATTTCGCTAGTTGTTCAGATTTCCCACCTGCCTTTGGTATGAAGACCACCTTGACCTTAGTCCAGCTCAATGGTACGTGGCTTAGATACCGTTTGAGTGATCGCGAGCAAGGACTTTTTGGAGTCGTGTAGCTGCAGGGAGATTTTCAATGCTCTCACAGTGTTTCCTCCAAGTCACTCTTTTGGATTTTCTCAATTCTGTGTTGTATTCAGTAAGAGCTGTTCTGTATTGGCACCAGTTGCCATTGTTTTTAGCTCTATTGAAAAGCTTTCTTGCAGTGCTCCTAAGGGCATCAAGTCTTTTGTTCCACCATGGGACATCTCTTCGTGTTTTCCTATTTTTGAGGGGACAACTACTTTCGTAGGCGAAGATTATGTCTTTTTGGAGCTGTTCGGATTCAATTTCCAACTCCGGAACGATCCATAGTGGAACTAAAGAACGATTTGTTTCTGATTCAAGGACTAACTTATAGGTATCCCAGTCAGAGGATTTTGGGTTCCTGTAAACTGTGTTTCTTACGGAGTAAGCTTCCAGGTCGAATCTGATATGATTGTGGTCCGACATGGATGCTTCCCCAGAAACATGCCAGTTTGTGATGATATGATAGATAAATGGACTTGCCAATGTGAGATCAAGAACCTCTTGCCGAATCACATTTATGAAGGTTGGTTCTACACCTCTATTTACCACCACCAAATTATTAGCACAAATATATTCAAAAAGTGACTCACCCCTTTTGTTTATGTTGGTGCTCCCCCACACCGTGTGGTGGGCATTGGCGTCACAGCTGAGGATCCACTGTAGTCTCCTTTCTTCGCAATACCTTATCAAAGCCGCTACTTCTGAGGTTGGTGCTTCAGAAGTGTCTCCAGGGAGGTAGGCAGAGGCGATGACGACCTTCAAATCCCCTCCCTTTTGACCGGCTTTTGGTATTGCGATGAGTGCCGCCACCAGATCTCCTTGAATAAATTCTGAAATTGGAAAAGTTGTTTTAATTAAGTTTTTATTTATCATTAAAGCTGCCCTTGGTCGGACATGCTGTTTATCGTAAATTAACTTACAAGTTTCCTCGTTTGGGAGCCCTTTTATGGCTCCTGATAAGGTCCATGGTTCCTGAATCATGGCTAGATCCAGGTCTTCTTTAATAAACCTCCTGCTTAGGACACTAGAAGCTGCCTTAGCATGATGGAGATTTATTTGAAGGCACTTAAGTTGCCTTCTGGTGTTGTTTGCGGATGGACGTCGCATATTTATTTTCTTTGGTGGCCCCTCTGTGCCACCTTTTTACCCCTGCTGCTGTTCAAAAGAGCCGCTTCTTCTGGGTCTCGTCTTTCAAATTTTCGAGGTCTGCCAGGGGCACGTTGCCTTTGTTTTTCCCGACGTGCATTGGTTCCGGCGGTGCTGGTGCTTGGCACCTTAGTCGTCGGGCCTCTGTGCGAGCAGCTAGGGATATCATTCGTTGCGGCTTTTAGTGTATTAGCCGTAGTCCTTGGAGATGTAGGTGCTTTTGCTACAGCAGCACCAACAGCGACCGCTGTTTCCTTCTTGGCGACCTTTGGTATCGGGATGTCTTTGTTTCGTGGTCGCAGGTAAACGTCACCGAAACCATAGCTAATGCTGCCATTTTGGGCTTTCAGAGTGTCAGCCGACTTTGGGTCCAGAGCTAGGGTTAGCTCCGTCATTTGGGGCCTTTGCACCCGGTTGAGTACCTTCCAGTCGTCTACTCTCAGACCATTATTTTGGCCTTTCACGAGGCCCAGTATTTTGCTGGTTGGGGTTCCTTCGCCAGGGAAGTAGCCGACAAAGATTTGTGGACGAGGAACTTCTTCCTCACTCACAGCCTTAAGTTTGGCACCTTCCCATGGTGTCAGCGTCGGAATAATTTTTTCCAGCCAGTCACTTGTTGTTTGGTCCTTGCACGTAAAGGCAAGCCAACCGGGTTTGAATGTGCAACCTCGGAACTGGGGCTTGGTAGCATTATCCTGTTGTTTTACAATACTATCCAGGACACTATTTTGAACCAATTTTAGTTGGTCTGTAGACCATAAGGTAGTAGGGTAGTCTATCGGTATTACCCCTATCTTTTTGCATCCAACAACATCCCGGAAGGTGGGTGCCTGTTGAGGTGATGAAATTGCAGCCTCAGTAGCCTTCCGTTTTGGAGTGTTGCTCGTTGGAGTTGAGCTGTCGGCCCTTGGTCTTTTGAGACGAATATCCTTGCACTGCGCAGGTTCCAAGGCCAATGAACGTGCCTCTTCGATCTCATAACCTGCGTTCAGCAGCTTTTTCAGGCGTTTACGTCCAGCTCCTGATAGCTTGACTTTGCCAGCATCGTTTGGCTTGACTGACCCAGATGGTTTGTCGAGAGCTGTTGATGACTTCGGGGATGCGAGTAGAGCAGCTTCCTCTTCCGCCGATATAACATCCATGGGAGTGGTGATGACCGAGTCCTCACCAATCGACATGGTGTCATAAGGTGCAGTTTCTGCAGCAGGACCAAGTGCCCTAGCTGTAGAGACTGGGAGGTCCAGGGTGACCTCTGGTTGCAGTTTTAAAGGTGTGCATTCCTTGTTTGTTGAGTTATTGTTTTCTGTTTCCATATGTTTTGAAATTTGCGAGAAAGTCAGTCACCCGAGGCAGAGCTCCATACCTCGGGAGGGCTAATTTAAACCGGAGGTCGCCTGTTGTCCTGAGTTCACCGTAGTAAGACACACTTACGTAGTGCCATTCATCCCATAGGCACGGTTGTTAGACACCCGGGATTACGGGTTTTTATCGAGTTTCCGCTCTAGATCCGTCATATTCAGTCGAAAGCAGTGGCACCTCTTGCAGGTTGTGGCTCTGCACCACGTATGACGATCTTGAGAACACTGTTCCCCCGGTATCCTTTTTGGTCAAAGCATGACTGGCTCAAGGTGAGAGGTTGTGGCCTCTCCCCCTCGGTTCAGACAGCTTTCCCATTATGAGACACCTAACCACCAACTCTAGTGGTAAAACTGATATTCATTTGAAAATTTTGCATTCTGGTACAAAGCCTTGTAGTTATTAAATTCAGATAATATTAGGTACGTGCATTACCATTTTCATCACATTATCTCAGTTTAGGTATTTTAGCGTCCCCATTAAAGAGGGAAGGTTATCTATCTGTGTAAACGTTCTATATTGGAATCAGTATTTTTATTTGGCATATTTTTTTGTGTGAACCAACTTACAAACACAGGAAAACAAATTTGGCAGCTCACTAACAAGGCACAAATTCGGACACGTTTCGGTTACAAGTCATCGCCAAATATACCATTACGTGTGTGTCCCGAAATAACAGTTTAAATAGATTGAACTAATTCCCCACTAGAATGCCAAGGCATCCTTTGAATGATTTTTATTTTTTTGGGCATGTAACCCATTATGATCTTTAGGGTTGTATTGCCCAGTATAGCCAAACCTATGATGTAAAATTTAAATATTATAATTTCGGGTTTGCATCAGAACTCTAGAAGATGATGCTTTATTATAAAAGCATCATCTTCTAATTATTCAAATTAAAATCATAAATAAAAGCGTTTGGTGTAATGGTATAGACATGATTTTTATCACATGGCTTGCTGCTCTAACCCTAGCGCGCTATAACTTAATAAAACAGCCCCTTTCGTAGAGTACTCTATCATCATTTGAATACATCTGAACTTTCCCACTATTCTCACAACCTGTTTTCTTAAAATCCAACATCAACTATGCACGTAAAGGGCTTGATTAATTCTAAACATTCATCAAAGAGAACGAACTTCCTTCGGCAACAAAGTAGGTATACACCTAGATATTCCACAAGTGAAAGCATCCTGTTTACTCATTGCTTCATCCGCCACGAAAATCAGATAATCAAACTTCAATCACGTACACATTAGAGGCGATAAAACCGAATTCTTGGTGCGCACCAGCAAGTCGTAAAGCAAGTCGCTCTTTCACGTCTGACACATCACAAGGCACGTATAAACTCGGATAAAATGCTGCCACACCGCAAGTCGAACAGCCTCCCAAGCGTCTATCCCCTATCGAAAGCAACTAGACCACATCAAGGGGTGCTGTTTCCAATTTCCAATTCATTAGTTATATATAGGTACATGTTGCCACTATAACTTTGGGCCAAACGCGCACAGACTGTGACAATCTTCAGCCACTATAACCATTCGGCACTGAAACAGACCTTCGCGTGTTTCCTTCCACTAATCTGGATCCATTAGCAGTAGGCACGTTCGCTATGCGGTGCGGATTTCGAAAAGGCCTGTAGAAGCATTAAGCTATGTAAATAGCCAAGGAAACTAGGTATAGGTACCTATGCATCACAAGCCAGAGTCAGTGAACTGACACAGCACCAGGATGTTGTCCCTTTTTGCGAATCGATAATGAGCAAAAACTGAGAAATCCCTAATTAATCATTTAACCAGAAACAGATGGAAGGCTCACCTACCCTCTGTGTGTGTGCGGTTGTGAAGCGAGAGGGTTGAGCACGCTTAATGGCCACAATATCCGGCGGAAGAGAAAAGCAAACGAACAGTAAATCGTTCGTGACGAAAACAATGGCAAACGGCATGGACCAAAGCACCTTAACCGCAATAGAAACAAAAAACACATCAGAGCAAATATATGGGCAAGAATAGAATGGAAATTAACGCGATGGACTCGAATGGTCCGAATAATGGGAAACCATTGTCGTTACGACGATTACGTCGATTTTGCGAGGACAGGCCTTAAGGCTGTCGTCGCACTTTGCTTTCGTGTATACTAGTACGTTTGTTAATCTACGTTTTTATCACCCTCCATTTGGATCCTGCTATCAAAAGAAACAGAAAATTGACTACCTACATAGTCCCTGATGGAAACAGTTGCCATGGCAGAAAACTGGGTGGGACTGATGACTGACCGTATATTTAAGGATTCTTCATAAAGTGTCGAATATTAATCAAGGCTTTGATGCTTGTTTTTCATCTATTTTTTGTCTATATTATCCGACTTTGGGCATTGCCGGACAAGCAGTTCATTAAGAAAATAAAATAAAAAAAAAAATCTGCTACTAGAGGAACTCAGGGAAAGCCAACTGAAAGGTCAACTCGTTATTGTTACAACAATATGCTTAAAAGACTGAACGCAAGAATCAGCATCAGCACTTATGAGGATGGTCTAACTATTTTTTAGTTCAAGAAAAATGCTATACGATTGATGATTTAATCAGGCCTCAGAAAGGATGGCAGAAGAATGGTTTTGTGTCGATGCGGAAAAAATGCTTAGTACTTAACATGAAGTACAAGATACTGCCATTAATTTAGCTGGAATGAAGCTTTCCCACTTGGTTAGTTCAAATTATCTTGGTGAGGTACTGCATTTGAGCTTCGACCTCAGCTAGACAAAAGTCAAGTACGATTTTCAGAACGCAATTACGACAACTACGCTCTACTTGACACTTCGTGGACTCACAAACCTAGTCACCGAAGCGCAGGCAATAGTAGATGTATTTAAGCAGCATTTCCAGCAGGTGCTTAATGGGCATCATGTTGAGAGAGTGGTAGGGCAAGAAGATAACCCACGTCCAGTCAACGAAGAACCCCCACCCAGTATAGAAGAGGTTGGCTTAGCTATAAAAAAGCTTAAGAACAACAAAGCCGCAGGTTCGGATGGCTTACCAGCGGAGCTCTTTAAATACGGTTGTGATGTTTTGGTATAGGGCGCATGCACCAAGTCATCAACCAAGTATGGATGAAAGAAAACATGCCCGATGACTGGACTATCATACGCCCCATCTACAAAAAAGGCGATCCTATGTCTTGCATGAACAATCGAGGCATATCCCTCCTTAATGTCGCGTACCTATAAGATCCTAAATCTTATCAACGTACTGTGTGAATGTCTTAAAGCGTTCTGCAACACACTAATCGGCACGTACCAGTGTGGCTTCCGGCCCGGCAGATCGACTGTAGACCAAATTTTGACACTGAGGCAAATCCTGGAAAAGACCAACGAATTTCAAGTCGAGACACACCATCTATTCATCGACTTCAAGGCCGCGTAGCGTATGATATTATACATCGTCAGGAACTGGAGTATATGGCGATAGCCGAATTCGGAATCCCGACAAAACTGATTCAGTAGTGACGCATGACACTAAAAAACACGCACTGCAACGTGCAATTTAGAAATAGCTCCACCGAACTATTCCAAACATGCACCGGATTTCGGCAATTGGACGCGCTATCATGCGACTTCTTCAATCTCGTACTGGAGCAGATAATGCGTAGGGCAGGTGTCAACACGGAAGGCACTATCTTCAACAGATCCGTCCAGCTGCTGGGGTATGCGGACGATATTCACATCATCGGTCGGTCACAGCGCTCCGTGATAGAAGCTTTCACGGCGATTGAAGAACAGTCGAAATTTGTTGGCCTTGAAGTAAACGAGGACAAGACTAAGTACATGCTATCAACAAACAAACAAACATCTGTCCACCGCCTAGGACAAAACGTCACTATTTATAGCAACAATTTCGAGGTAGTTAAGGAGTTCATCTACCTCGGAGTAAACATGAACTCCACGAGTGACACCCTAGTGGAGATCAGGTGAAGAATTACCCTAGGAAATCGCTGCTACTTCGGTTTGGCAAAACCTCCTAACTAGAGGGACGAAATGTATGCTTTACAAAACCCTTATCCTGCCAGTTCTGCTTTACGGCCCCGAGTGCTGGATGATAAGCAGGAAGGGAGAGCTAATACTGGGTTCCTTCGAAAGAAAAATTCACCGGCGGATTTTTGGTCCTCTGTGCGAGGAGGACGAATGGAGGAGAAAATACAACCGCGAACTCTATGAGCTGTATCAAGATGTGGATGTAGTCCAAAAAGCCAAAATACGTCGACTATACATTGGCTCGGCCACAACGAGCGAATGGACAACAATGCTCCTGCTAAGAGGATCTTTGAATCCCAGCCCCCAGGCCCGAGGCGACAAGGAAGACCGAACCTCCGTTTCAAAGACCAAGCCATCGCGGATGCCAGAGCCAGAGCGCTTGGTCTGGAAAACTGGAAGCAGCGTGCCCGGATCGTAGAGGCTGGAAGTCTGCAGTGTCTCAGGCAGAGACTCTCCACGGGTCGGGAGCCCGTTAAGTAAGTAATAATAATAATAATTTTTGGCGCAACAGGTCCGTAGGGACCCTAGGCCTAGCTTCTCGCAACCATTCGTTTTGTGTGAGTTTTCATTTTTGGAACGAATGGAAGGGATCTACAATTTTATGCCGATTCCAAACGGCTAATTGAGAAGCTCTTTCATGACAGTTATACTCTCGGATGTTTGTCAGACGTTCGCGAGAGGCGGTGCAGTGAAAAAACCCTGAGTTGGAAATTGGGTTTTTGCGGGATTCGAACCTGAACCCCTCGCTTAGTAGTCCACCACACTAACCACTAAGCCACCTGCGCCCGTTAAGTAAGTAAGTAAACAAAAAACAAGCCTATTATACAAATAAATATATTACTGCATACTTTACAACTTCTGGATCAGTTGTACCTACTTAAAGTCAAACGCATGTCGGCACTGGCATTCAACCGATATCGTTGGTTGTTTTTTTAATTATCGGAAGCACTGAGAACCCCCGCTCGCATCTATATGTCGATGAAAAAAAAAGTTGAGGTGAAACTCGGTGACAATATAACTCGATAATCGCTGGGCCGATATTCGTGATTCTTTTTTGTTTTCATCCCGCAAAATCGATTTATTCGCATTGTTCGCAATTTAATACAACTACTGAGCACGGGCAAAGCCAGTTTATTTAATATTTTTCGGATGGCTTCGCGGACCACTTCAGGTGCTTCCATTGATCACCAGTGGTCCGCCTACCACCGGTTAAGAACCACTGGTACTTAACGTTACTTCGGCAATACAGCGGCAACAAATTGAATATCACTAAATTGTTATCAATTAACTGGTAACAATTTTGTATGGACAATTCTTAACTTAATTTTATTTTACCAGTCTTATTTGCGACCAACGATTTTTTGCTTTTGTGCATCTATGGCACAGTTTAACTTTCGAATGATATAAGTTTCGTTCTCCTCATTTCACAATAAAATAGCGGACCCCAGCCTGCTTTGCTAGGCGTTAAAATCTTAATTTTTTTTATACTACATAAATTTCGCTTCGTTGAGTCGAGAAGCTTCGATAAATGTCTAGGGAGGCAAAACGTCTCTCATAACAATGAATTTCACAATTGTCCGAAATTTTTCAAGCTTCACAACCAATTTTCAACCTTTACATCAAATCATGCGATAAAATGCAAAATTTCGTAAAAAAAAGATTAAAATTTTTCGCGTTTTTCCGGAATTTTCCGAGTTTTCCACTAAGAATTTTCTATTTTTCCATTCCGAAACAAATGCATACAAAATTCCATACAAAGAATTAATTTTCGATTTTTCCAATTTACCGATTTTCCGGAGGGTTATCCTAAAATTGCCTTTTGTAAAAACCTTTTCCTGACCATTACCAACAACTGAAAAAAATGCAGCCAAATTGGCACAGCCGTTCTCATACTCATATACATTTTTCACACCATTTTTATATGTACACTAGCTGACCCCGCGAACTTCGTTCCGCCCAAATTTGTTAATGTAATGAAAGTAATAATTTCGAGAATGCACAATGCACATGCTATTTTATGTAGACGCTTAAATACCAATGGCAAGCCGTTCTGAATAAGCGGAATCCGCAGAGGTTTGCAAAGTGCTTTATTTGGACAATGTCCATTATAATTTTAATTATGTAACTTAAGAAATAGCGGTTGATTTTATTTTTAAATGGGAGGTGCCACAAATCGTTTTCCTATACCGCTTATGTTTTGCAAAGTACCACCTACCTATAGTGTGGTATCCTATCCTTCAGCGCCACCTATCGGGTCCAGAACCCAAGTAAAAGTTGATGGTTATAGTGTCCTACATTTCAGACATATTTCCGTAACAGTATAACAGTCCGTGGTACTAATAATATTTTTAACGTCCAGACTAGGTACATTTTCCCAGCTCTCAATGGAAAAATTTCCATACAAAATTGTATATTGTGATTTGTGACCTAGGAAATATAACGGGTGATTTTTTAGCTGGTTTGGTTTTGGCAACACTGGTTTTGACAGCTGACGTGTGTTTAGTACCTTGTGTCACTGTCAAACAGCTTCAGTTTGGTTTGCAATTTAACCATGGATCGTCTTACAAATGAACAACGCTTGCAAATTATTGAATTTTACTATCAAAATTCGTGCTCGGTTCGAAATGTTCATCGCGCGCTGCTTCCATTTTATTGTGTTCAGCGATGATGCTCATTTTTGGTTGAATGGGTACGTAAATAAGCAAAATTGCCGCATTTGGAGTGAAGATCAGCCAGAAGCATTGCAACAGCTACCAATGCATCCCGAAAAAGCCACTGTTTGGTGCGGTTTATGGGCCGGCGGCATTATTGGGCCATATTTCTTCAAAGATGATGCGAATCGCAGCGTTACTGTCAATGGTGAACGCTACCGAGCGATGATAACAAACTTTTTTTTGCCCGAAATGGAAGTTCTTGACTTGCATGATAAGTGGTTTCAACAAGACGGTGCCACATGCCACACAGCACGCGAAACAATGGCGCAATTGCGAGGCGAGTTTGTTGAACAGTTAATTTCACGTTTCGGGCCGGTCAATTGGCCGCCTAGATCGTGCGATTTGACACCATTAGAATATTTTTTGTGGGGGTATGTCAGGGCTAATGTGTATAGGGACAAGCGCGCTTCGATTGACGCACTGGAAGCCAACATCCATGCATTCATTCGTGAGATACCGGCCGATATGTGTGAAAGAGTATGCCAAAATTGGACTCAGCGGATGGGCTACCTGAGACGCAGCCGCGGTCAACATTTGCATGAAATTATCTTTAAACATTAAATTGCAAGGTTCAAACTATCGACTCAAATAAATATTTCATTCATTTTTTCGAATTTTTTGTGTTTTTTTTTTTTTAAAGTTCTAAACCTCTTAAAAAATCACCCGTTATAAGTATGTAGTGTGAAGGTTAAAAATGATTATTAGTAAGTCCCAGTGTGTAATGTATTTGGGAATGACTTGTGACTGTTAAATTGGTTTTCATGTGTCTGTAAGTTGGTTCGCACGAAACAGAAAATGTGAAATAAAAATACTGATACCATTTTCAAATCTTCCCATGAATCATGTTTGTAATCATGACATCATGCAGGTATACGTATATCGGTTTCGGGATCTGGAACCTCGGCACATATAATGTCATCATCTTGGTCTGGTTGCATTCTTTCGACTAACCAAATGAGAATGTAAGCATGAGGCAAGCCTCTTTTTTGCCATTCAATCGAATACATCCAACATCGAGTATAACCAAAGACACGATGCTAACAATAATAGTTCATCAGCGACCGACGAAATATTTGTAACTTTAACAGAAATGAAGAAAACTAACCGCACCTATCAACTTGGTTGGTAAATTGTAAGCCTTTTCCCTTCTCTCTCTACACCGGTACCGAAGGTGTTATGGTACCTTTGAGTTGCGTTCCCCATAAGGCCATAACCCTATTCACTAATGAGCAGAATACCACAATTGTTACACGCTCATTTTTCGTAACAACCCCTACGTGCAAACTCATCATTGTCCACGTTATCTTAATCACCCCTACATTTCAACTTACTCACACATACTTATGCAAGGATCCTGAAAATAAATGTCAAACAAAAATGATGGATTCAAAAACCATGAAATAAAAAAAGTATCTACTCCATTTAAAAAAGTTACTTAATGTAACATAGTAAACATAAACAAACTTATTAGGTAGGTTATATAAAAAAAAATTCAAAATTGTTGACAACAACAATTTGCCAGGAAAATAATTAAAATAATTGACAACAACAATTGCTTTGATAATTTGAAATATTTTTTTTTGTATTTGAAGTGTCACTACTCGATTTATATTCAGTTTATTTTTTTTCAAGTAAACGAAAATCGATGCTGTAGTTAAATGCGTGTATATCATTACATCAGTATAGTGATAGTGCATTAAAAAACTGTTTTTCGACACCAGAGCCATCAACATCAAGGGGACATGTTCACAAAATAATTATTGAAATTCGCAGCAGAAAACTCCTCAAGAAAACGTCGCTTTCTCTGGAATATTAAAGACATCTGCGAAAACTCGATTTCCTTGCCACTTTGCGAGGGTGGGTTTGACATCATTTATACTGGGACACGCTGTTGTGACTCGGGTCTCGATTCAATTTGAAAGCTATCCCCTCTCCAACCCTTTGGTTAACCAAAAATAATATAGCAGCAGCTAAAAGCACCTTCATCATAAAACAACAACTCCTCTGACCGATACACTTCTTTCCCAGTACCCAAAGAAATAATCACACAAGGACCATAAGGACAAAATTGTAATTTATTCGTGGCGGTGACAGTGGTGTATGGTGGTGGCGTAGTGGCCCGAATAGATGTTTGCTGGGATGCTCTTGTACCATAAATATTTGTTGAATTTTAATGGTTATCCCACGCAGCGGTAATTACACTGTTCACATGGGAGTTCGCTGTAGCCTGTTTGGATTATTGTGTACATGGAAAGCCTTTTTTTTTTTTGGTATTGCATTGTGATTATTTAAAAACAGGGGATCCTCTCATCGAGGAGCGTAACAGATTATGTTACTTAGGTGCAGGAGTGTGTAGTACATTTCTAAATATGGATGGGACCATTTATTCGCCCGACACCACGTTCCCTGTATGTGTTTATGTGTCTACGGAAAAGTAGAAATTAATTTTTGCCACCGAAATTTGGTGTCTAATTAAATTTGTACACCACTCTGGGGAATGTTGGCAGAGGTATTTTAATCACCTCTCATAACGCACAATATGTCGATTACTTCGCGCGAATTCACATCCACAGCTACCATGGGGAGCGCCCCCCAAAGGCATTATTTGCCATCGTATCTCTCACATTGACAGAGCTGTCACGGATGATCACGAGTACACGAGGCAATGGGGCTTGTGATGTGATTCTATCTGCACCTGCTTGTGGTGTTAAGTTTCGCAACATGCGAGGCGATAAATGCACTAATTATCACAATACGTTGTATGCAATAACGGCGTGTTGTTGAAGGGGATAAATGAATGGGGATGACAGCTTAGTGTTCAAAGTATGGTGAGTAACACGTCATTGTACAGCTGTTGTGTACATGCTCGCTCACAAGCAATTTAGAGAAGTTGAAAATCATCAACAGTGAAGAGGGGCAGCAGAAAGCTCGCAATACCTCCCTCATTGTGAAATCTTAAGTTGGAAATGTGTCGGTTGTAATAGTCACTGACTTGCGGTGGACATGCGGTTCGTCGGCATTGGTGATGATAAATTATGTTTTATGTCTGTTTGTCGAACGGTTTCGATCAGGGAAATATTACATAGGTCAATAAATTTGGCTACTACCCGAGGTAGTCCAGTGCAGGAGGTCGGCCTTCGCTGACTTCTATTTGGCGAATTTTGCCGGGACTTTGGTTTGCAATCATACAAGATCCAACTGACCCAAGAGCTCAAAGTTATTGACCATAGCGAACGCCGTTTGTTCTCTGACTGGGCTTCGGAGCGTTTGGAAGATGACCTCAACTTTGGTCGAAACGAAATGCTAAGAGCAGCATTTTATATGAATGGATGATAGGAAGCAAATTGCCGTATATGGGGTGACGCCAATCTATACACGATATTCACAGGGTAGCAATGCCTCCATAAAAAGTAACTGTTTGGTGGGGATTTTGGTGAGGCAATCACCATCAACGGGGAGCACTAAAAGCGATGCTACCTGATTTCGTTTAGCCCAAATTAAATGACGTAGATATAGAGGGATGTGTGGCTACGTGAAACACACCAGACCCCATGATGTACATTCGCATGAACGAATTGAGGATGCGACTAATAAAAATATTCAACTTGATATTCTTCCTCCAAAAATTGTTATAATTATTGAAATTGATATTATTTTTAATATAACTCAGCTTTCTTCATTTAAATCATTTCAAGAACTAGAACTTATAGAATAATAAAATAAACGCAGCTAGACTCTTTTCTTTTGGGGTTTCCTAGACTCACAGGTCTGTTGTGTCAATAAGTCGCAATTAACCGACGCCCAAAGCCAATATAACCATGGCCATCACTCAAATTCAGGCCGATCTATGAGGCAGATTTATTAAAAATTGGACCACTCGAATTCGTGGCACCGTGAGAAGCTGCGGTGGAAATTTTAATTATGGTATGTTCCACACATAATGGCGTACATGGGCCTTTCAAATAAAAAAAAATTCGTTAATACCTCACAGGCAGCTTGTTATATTCCATTTCAACATCGGCCCGTATACTTATTGAAAAACCCTTTCCGCGGTACTAATAATCATTTTTAGTGTCCAGGTTAACTTTTTCGAGCTCACAATGGCGAAAATTTCCATACAAAATTCCATATTGTGACCTAGGAAATATTTAGTGTGAAGGTTAAAAATGATTATTGGTAAGGCCCTTTATCTATTACTACTTAGCGTAGGTATAGGTTAGATTAGTTGAGTTGGCTGCCATGAAATGCACACTTAGATTAGAGTTGTTTGCCAATTATCATACCACATGAGTGAAGGCCAGAAATTCTAGAGCAAATGTGCTAATGAGAGCCTTGTTGCTGTGTTCAATCTTCCTTTGGGAACCAGTAAGCAGTAACCAAAAACCAATTCCTCTGTGAGAGTCCCGAACGGTGACAGTCGAACTCAGTTGCCGGTAAATGGATTGGGTAGAGGTTGAGGTTTGTTGTTTGAAAGAACAGATGGTAACTAAAGCAGTAAATCCCCCACATATATCATGTCGACATTCCATTTGAATAAGGGAACTATTGCGGACCAGAACCGGTACGGCTATTCAATAAAGCCATTTAGACAAAAAAAAAATCCGTAGAGAACTTAGGCCTTGCTTCTAACAACCATTTTTGTTGTGTTTTTTTTTTTTTTTTTTTTTTACATTTTTAGGACGAAAGGAAAGGATCCACGCAATTCTTTGCCTAATGCAAAGCGATAATTGCGAAGCCCTTTCATGGCAGTTGTACCCCGATGTTTGTCAGACGTTCGCGGGAGGTGGAGTTTTGAATTTTTGGGAATCGAAGAGCCAACATAGAATTCATAATGAATGCATACTAAAAACACCAAACTTCACTACGAGACAGGTCGCTCAAGTCTTGAAGGAAGTATAACCTCGTAGGTTAGTTTTGTGCAAAATGAGAAGAGCTTGATGGGTTGCAAGTTAGGTCAACTGTATTTTTTTCTGCTTCTTCGTCTCTGCAGCTCCTATCAAAATGAGAAGCATACTCCTATTTCTGCAATGACAGTTAATGCCCCCATTGTGAGTTTTTTTTTTTGTTCTTTTTTCCTATTTACAGAAAGGAATTGTCGAGTTTTGACATCTAGTCCAGACAAAATTTGTCTGCTTTATCTACTTTGACGTATTTTATTTGTTTCATTTTATTTGTTTCGTTTTATTTGCGTATTTATCCTCAAACTGTCGATGTTAATATTCGTATAAAAAAGATTTCGTGGACGGAAATAAATATTTCACACCGAAAGCTTCCATTTGCATATCAAATACCAAATTGAGGCAATCAACAAAATTTGTTCAATTTATATCCTGACGACACAATTTCGACTCTCGCGTAAAAAATTAGGTTTACAGTCATAACGGCTGAATATAGCCGTAAAAGTTTAACGATCAAGTCGTATATTCCACCCACGTCCACCATCCGTCAAGGTCATCTAAAAATCACATATAATGAATACGAAAATGAGGACCGAGTCGTATACATCGCTCAAAGGCTTCCTCCCCTCCTACTCGAGCCATTCACTTTAATAATTGTAAACTCAGCATTGAATTTATCCCATGCGGAAAAAGTATACATTCAACTACATACACACACCGCTTATGCTTTTTTAAAATAGCACAAAATAAGGGAGCAATTTATTTTGAGTATCACTTCACGTTTGTGAGAGCTCGATTTCGCTTTGTCCTGTTCCTGCTATCGTCGAATCGATAAACCATAACATTAATACAGAATTTAAAACCAAAAATAAAAATGCCGAAAATAAAATTCATCTCTCATTGGAAAAGGTTACGGTTTACAACAATCGAAACCGATTAATCGTCTATTTTTAATGACCCAGTGCGAATACAAACACAAAACCACCATTCACTCCATCTGGCTGGCAGCGGCAGGACCAAGTTTTATTGGGTTCTGTGGTCTGTGGCGGTGTTGTGTTCGATTGTGCATATTTGTTTTTTTTTGCGTGCTCTTGCCAACGAAAATCGATGCGGTAGGCTAAATGGAAATATAATAATCACGCAAAGCATTGTTGGCCACCGCACTCCGATTAATGGCATCGGTGTTGAGAGAATCTATTTTCGATAGCGCACGAGAAGAGTATATCTTTATTTATCCCGTGGGGGAGCTTTTGTCCGAATGGCGTACACATTGTCAGGTGATTTATGTATGCCTCGTTTCGGCAGGTTTCCTTGCAACCACCGAACTGCGAGGTGAATTTTTCGTTTTATTTCGCGATAGCTCGTAGGTACCTGAGCGATAAATTTTGCTCTCCTTTTAGGGGATGATAGTATGGATACTGTTTACATATTGCCATGAAAAAAATAGTATCCTTGCAAATGACGGTATGAAGGTACACGTAACAACCCGTGTCTGTAAAGCAAGGACAATGATGATCAGGCATGCATCAGGCACAATTGGTGATTTTTTTTTTAAGAGAAACCCCATGAGGTAGTGTGGCTGGATTCACAAAAAGGAACGTCATGTGAGCGACTAACGCAAACAGTGTATATATATTTTTTGTCATTAATATCATGCTGAGGTAAGAATTAATCGTGATTTTGAAACATCAACCGGCATAGCCAAGGACAGCTTCTGATGCGATCTCTGCGACCTAAAACGCCTATACTCCTTCCCTGCACTGTTCTTGGCTTACAGTAATAATTCAGGATGCCATGATATTAAGGAATCTGGCCTACATTGTGGGCGTTGGAAACGCTTTCGTTTCGATGAATTCTACATCGTTTTTCATGAATTGCAAAACAAAGTAGGTACTTGCACTTTCCACCGTTGACAGATTGTAATGAACAGAGGTGACCATTTTTTGTAAGAGTCCGGAATCACTTTCCTTATGCAAAACTGTCCTAAGTCGCAATTCTCTTCACTGTCAGTGCTACCACTCAAATGTTGTATCCCAAACACGTCACGGAATATATTAGAGCAAATTGTTCTAAAATTACTTATTAAAGTGCTGAAGTAGTGAAGTTCTCATTGCACTACATGACTACATGAACGATTTTTACACATTTTTTTGCGTAAGTATATGTAGACTGCAGGAAATTATTTTTATAAGTAGGTAATCTTGATATTAAGTCTATCCAAAGTGGTGTAGTGTGTGATATAAACATTAACAATTCAAATTATTCCGATAATTTTACAGAGACCTATCTCCATTTTTTTAATTTTGTCAAAAAGTCTAGAAAGTATCCGACTTGCGTTGACCATATATTTACCAGGGTACACAAAATTTTTAATAATATTTTGAATGGTACAGTTTATGACTACAAAATTACTGACTTAATTATGTAGATGTTCTAATGAAATTGCCACAACAATTTATAGTTTAAATATTGTTCCTAAAAATCCCACGATTTCGTACTGTATCCTTTTATCCTATGGTGGATGTTTAGACATCGAAAATCATTGGTTGTGGTATTAGTGTCGCGAGTTGGAAGTGCCCAATGCTCCTAAAGAAGTTTTCACTTCCAAAATGTCACTGAACTTTAAGCCTTCAAACTCTAAAAACTAATCCGCCTAGCTGAAGGCCTTGGAATCCGACGGACAGATAGAAAGAGGGACGGAAACGGAATTGCGTTATATATACTCTTATGCCTGTAACTCTTTTTGACACTTCATCTGTTAGGATTGGATAGGATTGGTTGAGTGTGTGAACACGTATAAAAGCACGATGTTTTTACCCGACTGTCTGTTGATAAAGTTAAAGTAAAAAGGTTTTGTATTTTAAACTATTAATTCAGGTGAGCTTCAAAAGGCTATAATGCCATTAAATAATAAAAATTAGTGTACTAGCATTAGAATAACAAACATTTTATTAAAAAAAACATAATTATATTGGCAAGTGGTGGGTTTGTTGGGTTTCGTGTTTAACACAAGTGTCAGCAATAGACATTTACATCAATCTCTTCAATGTGGTGAGATAATTCCACTTTTCCAAAAAATTAATGGAATAGACGTATCTGACTATAGACAAAAAGTGAAATTAATTTTTATTTGTTCGTTCATTTCGCATGCTGTGCAAAAATTTCTGCCAAACGAATTTCGTTGTCATATGCAATTATAAGATTGAAATTATATTTCATAAAAAAATACCACGAACATTCACCAACAACAACCGCAAATAATAACATTCATCGTTATATTTGGATGCACTGTGTAGATGCCACCCACGTCTGAAGAAAATACATTTGGATGTCTTTCAACTGGTGTTCCTTGTTTTCGACGCTGACGCTGAAACGATTTTGATGATGCATTCCAGGTGTAATAGCGTGGCATGTCAGCATACAGCAAACTGCGAGCAAAATCATTAGTCTGACAGAGTGTGAAGAAATTTGTTAATGTTGTCGACGGTGGACATGCCGCTCTGTCTGCCGCGTTCGATTCATTAAAATAAACTCGTTGACCATTTTCTAAATGGACTGCCAAATGGACTACTGTAGGGTATCTTTAATGGATCGCAAATGAAAAGATACGCCAAATAGCTTTGTTCCTACTTACATAGCGACCCATCTGGTACTGCGATATTTCATCATTTGCATTGGTTACAGCAAAGACAGCCATATCGCTACCTACTTTATCATCAGTTTGCAGTTGACATGACGTATGTCAAAATTGAGACTGAACGATTGACCAAAATTAGCCTAATCGGTTCATCCATTCTCGAGTTTTAGCGAGACTAACGAACAGTAATTGATTTTTATAGATAGAGATAGATTGTGCATTTGTGATATTATTTCTTCTACTTCAGTTTTGTTGCTTGTGGGAAATTGGATTTGGCGGTGGTTGGTAGAATAGAAATAGGAATATGGATATAGGACGACACATAGATTATGATTGCAGTTTGATATTTTAGCCGTCCCTTCGAAGACTTTTCGGAAATGTTTTAGATACCTAGTTTGACTTTTTATTGTGTAAAATGATTTCATTTACAAAGCTAATCACAGCGGATGTCGGTTTCAGGGCAAAAAGGTAATAGATTTCTGTGTTTTCTGTAATTGTTTATCAAAATTCTTACCTACTTAGACACAAACCTCGTTATGTAAAGTTATTGCGGAAAAAAGTTAATAAATCACACTTTCAGGAAAGCCAACTAGTGGCAGCGTAAATCTTTACGCGATGTTTAACTAAACAACATCGTAGAGGCGTCGTAAGCGAATCTAATAAATACGGCTGTTAATTATTAGGCAACAACAGTTTAAGTCGAAGGGGTTTTTAGTAAACCTCGTGTTTAGAAAAATGGAGTCCCCCAAGGTTGTGTTCCGGGACCGCTTCTATTTTTGATATCTATAAATTGGCTTTTTGATCAGCAATTGTTAGGCTTAGTTGCTGCTTTTGCTGATGACAAAACGTTCAAATACTCATTCCAAAACGAGTTTGGATGTATTACTAAAATTGCAGGGGACCTAGAAAAATTAAGATTGTGGTCTGCCGCTCATAAGATGATTGATTACCAGCGAAAAAAACAAAACTGGTAAACTTTGAAATAGGTTAGATTAGGTTAGGTTAGAGTGGCAGGCCGCCTCAAGTGCAGCCACACTTAGGCCAAATTAGGCCCAATGTGTTACCACAGGATCGAAATCGACTCCTTATCTACCCATTGAACCAGCCGGAGCTAAGAATGAAGCGATGGAGGCAGTTGATACCTATGTTTGCGAGTTCGCTGAGATTGTCGAAGAAGTAATCTCCGAGGTATAGTTTTCTACGGAGTGACAGTGCTGGACACGTACAGAGAAGGTGCAGAATGGTCTCCTCCTCCTCCTCGTCCATACAGCTTCTGCAGAAATCATTTGAAGGGAGGCCCAATCTGAGAGCATGTCTCCCTATGACGCAGTGTCCCGTGATGACACCTACTATAGTGCTTATTATGGGTCTTTTCAGTGTAATGAGACTTTTTGAGCGCTTGGAATCCAGCTGAGGCCAGATCTGTTTCGAAGTGTGGCACGTTAAGCAACTAGACCACCTGCGATTAGTAGCGCTTAATGCGTTTTGTTTAATTAGGAGTTTGCAAGTAGCAAGAGGCATATAGAGACTCTTCTTTTCTGGTAGAGTCGACATAGTAGTGCCTTGTCTGGCGAGCTCATCGGCGATGCAATTGCCTGGAATGTCTCTATGGCCCGGCACCCAAATAAGGTGAATTTTGAATTGTTTCGCCATCTCGTTCAGAGATAGTCGGCAATTGAGGGCAGTTGTTGAATTGAAGACGACAGAATCCAGGGATTTAATCGCGGCTTGACTGTCGGTAAAGATGGTGATATCCCTTACAGATATTACATTATACCGAAGCCACGACAGGACCTCTTTGATCGCCATGACCTCCGCCTGAAATACACTACAGTGATTAGGAAGGCTGAATGAGATTTTATAAGAGAAAACACCACCCCCTACTCCTGTTTCAGTTTTAGACCCATCTGTATAGAAACAGACAGACTCCTTACGGGGTACTATTTCGTTCTCCCATTCACTCCTGGAGGGTATGTATTTTCGAAGTTCTTTTCGAATTGAAACTGAGGAAGGGTGTAATCAGTATCTTTTGGAATGCATTCCAATGTATTTAGAATAGATGAGTGACCAGTTTGGCGGCTGGTCCACAACTGAATTGCTTTCATCCGAGTGGCTGCATTTGCTGCCACTTGTTTGCAATAGATGTCTAGCGGTAGCAAGTGAAACATTACGTCCATGGCCGCTGTTGGAGTGGTTCTAAGGGCTCCACTTATGCATATTATGCATGCCGTTCTTTTGACGCGGCTAAGGTGATTATGATGGATGGCCCTTTCGAGGGCAGTCCACCATACAATAACGCCATAAGTGAGTATAGGTCTGATAACGGATACATATAGCCAATATGTAATTCGAGGCTGGAGTCCCCATCTGCTTCCAATGGCTTTTTTACAGCAGTACAGAGCCGTGGTGGCTTTCTGAACTCTCCGTAGGATATTGGGTTTCCAGCTCAATTTGCTGTCTAAAACTAGGCCTCAATAGCTAGCCGTATTGGTTAGCACCAGGAGTGTGCCGTTTAGTCTTGGGGGTACAAAATTGGGAATTTTGTATTTTCTTGTGAAGAGGACCAATTCAGTTTTCTGGGCATTGACCGCCAGACCGCATTTTTTGGTCCATTGAGAGAGCTTAGAGAGGGCATTCTGCATGAGATCTCTAAGCGTGTTGAGGTGTTTTCCTGAGACAGCGATGGCAACGTCATCTGCATAGGCAATTACTTTGCACCCTTCCTTAGAAGGAAAGTTATGGAAGGAGTGGGACAAGAAAGGAAGGGACGGGAAGGAGAGCACCCGTTGGTTTCACGGTTCCTCTGGAGAGATTCTCGAGAGTCTTTACCATTACTCAGCCCCCACAACTCGTCAAGTTCGGTGCTGAAATAACTAATAGCGTTTTGATTGATTTAAATTTTTTTTTACGGGTACGACTATAAACGATTTAGTCTACCGCTTGTGCTAAAAGTAATTTGTATAGTAACATCCCATGCTCTAACAATTGCTTTAAATTTGAGTCAGTTAAGAACTTTAAATATCTAGGAGTTTTAATAGACAATATCTTACACCGGAAGGATCATTATCCAAATTATAAAATCGAATATGAATCTTGTTCGATTGCACAGAAGCATTTAGTCAGTATTATTTGTAGATGTAATCGTAGCACTCATAGTTGGCCCTTGTTTAAAAAGCTTCACCCCTACTTAAGGGGTGACGTGAAATAAAGATAAACGAAATAAGGCCGAGTTCACAAAATGAAAACGAAATAGCACCAATTTGGCATTATTTCGTTTGGCGCAGGGACATAAGTCCACGAGACATAAGTCCATTCCTACCACTTCGGTGGGACATAAGTCCACTTTTTGATTATGGACTTATGTCTCACCGAAGCGGGTCATAAGTTCCAAAATTGTTTTGTCGAAGATGGGACATTAGTCCCAAATTTTACCATAGATAATATTTGGGAAAACGTGGTGGATCTCCAATAGGCATCGAATACTTCAAATAAGGCGCACGCGAGTTGCTACCATTGTATTATGAATGTGTATGGGGGGGGGGGGGGGGGGCATGCTGCCCCCCTGAAACCCCCCTGCTTGGGTTTACTGTTGGATTACGGGGTGGGTGCGAGGTTTTTTGCTTATATTTTTTGTTGAATTTTCAAATTGTTGGGTGGGGCAAAAGGCCCAAAATTTTTTCTTGGGACTTATGTCCCGCTTCGGGAGTACGGATTGGATGTGTTGCTAAGCGGACGTGTGTGACTGAGTGACAGTTTCGGTTTGGTTTTAAGTAGTTTAAATATCTATTCCAAGGTCAATTTAATAAACCTCGCGTCAAAGTTGTGGACTTTTTATTTTACAAATCTGTGTTAATGTCGTTTAAAAACAGGGAAAAAATAAATTAAAAAGAAATAGCAAGGAATTATATGGATTTTTTGGAATTTTTATGCCCGCTCTCTACAATAAACCGCTGAATAAAAGCTTTTCCCCAACTTGCCTATACTCTTGAGAATTTAATGCCTGCAAAACGGAACAGAGAACAGTTCGCGGAATCTCCATCACCTCCCAAACAACCGCAAAAAATATCAACACACTCACGGCTCGTACCACTAACACCTTCACATACATCACAGCTTGAAACATCTTATATATCAAATATGTCTACGAAACCCAACTCTTACGATGATTGCCAAATGTTGGATAAATTGGAGAAAATTATGTCACAAATTGCCACCTCGGAAAAAAGAATTTTGGAAAAGATTGATTTAGAAGTTGGAGCCTTAAAGTCATCGCTCGAAGCTGTCAATAACCGCTTGTCTTTGGTGGAATCAAAACAAAACGAAATTGACACACTAAGAGATGAGAACAAGGAACTCAAAGAAAAATTAGAAAAACACGATGAGGTAATACAAAAAATAAAAACTCAAGTGGAGACTAACGAAGAAAAACAACAACTAAAGGAGACGATGAGTGATGCTCTTTTACACGGGGTTCCACTGATACACAATGAAAATCTACAATCAATTTTTAATAAACTTTGCGAATGCTTGAAACTGAAACCGCCAACGATTAAAAACATATATCGTCTCAAATCAAAAAACAATTCTTTAACGCCACCGGTTATGATAAAATTTTTCTCCCCAAATGATAAGAGTCTTGTTCTGAGATCGATCGGCAAACACCGCAAAACAAATAAAACACAGCTATGTCTACGTGATCTTGGCATGAGTGACAATGGTGTTAATAACAACAACAACAACAAAATCTCTCCTGTTTACGTCCACGAATGTTTAACGGTTCGTAATCGTTCTCTTCTTCAACTTGCACTTAAATTAAAGCGTGAGCAGAAACTTCAAACAGCCTTTACTTTCCGTGGTCACGTCTACGTCAAGAAAACCAAAGAAGAGGATGCAAAATTAATTGAGACTGCCGATGACCTTGCCGAATACGCCACAACGTCACGAACAACAACACAATAGCTCTAACAGATGACAACACACATTACGTTATGCATTTTTATCATTATGCACTGTAAAATTTTTTCTTTTAAATCTTTAGTATTCTTTTCTTTCTTTCTTTTCTTAGTCTTATTTAATTTTATAAGTTTAATTCATTTTTGTTCTAATTTTTTATATTGTAAATACCTCTTATCATCACACTTTTTGTCTTCTTGTCTATGGTTTTTCTTTTTCAATTGGTCTTGCAGTTTATGGATTCTTTTTGTAAAGCGGTTGATTTGGAACCGTTTTTTCTTAGCTATTGAAAATGGTTGATTCCAACATACCATACAGAAACTCCACAGATGTTTTCAGCCGTAATCATACAAAGCGCGCAATGATTAATGTTTTATGTAGTCAACGCACTGGTTTACATGTTGTTCATATCAATGCGCAAAGTATTTTACCAAAATTCGATGAATTTAGACACTTATTCGAAGGTTCAAAGGTTGACGTTGTTTGTGTCTCAGAGACTTGGCTGTCAAGTAAAGTTAGTGACGTTGTATGTTCTTTAAACGGCTTTCATAAACCTTTTCGTTCCGATAGGGTTGGAAGATGTGGGGGAGGCGCTGCTATTTTCGTCCGCAGAGAAATAAATTGTAAACTTGTAAGGAAAGCGCCACTTGGAAGTGAGGTTGACTATGTATTTGTAGAAATAATATGTAATGATAATAAAATCTTACTAGGATCAGTGTACAGGCCAAACAACAATATAGATTCAACCACAATTATAAGAGTCATTGACGAATTATCCTTTGTATCACCCTTCGTTATCGTTGTTGGTGATTTCAACAGCAACTTACTTAATGATTCCACTCTTGTACACAATATGAGTACCTTAAACCTTTTTCCGGTAAATACATCATTACCCACTCATTTTACTAGTCATCGCAGTACTCTTCTTGATGTATTTTTTGTCAGTCATTTGTACAAAGTTCTAAACTTTAATCAAATCTCAGTTCCTGTTTTTTCACGTCATGATTTAATACATATGACATTTCAATGTGAGCCCTTGATTTTAAGCAGAACTATAAGTTTTCGCGATTTCAAACATATAAATTATAATCAGTTGGAATACGATTTACAGAGAATAGAATGGTTCCGGATATATGAAATGCCTGTGGTTGACGATCAAGTCTTTTTTATTCAAGAAAACATAAAAACATTATTTGAATCACACGTTCCAATGATTACAAAGAATGTCACAAGAAAAAATATCCCATGGTTCAATACTCATATTAAAAAACTTATTTTTGAACGTGACCAGGCCTATAAATGTTGGAAGCGTTTTCGACTAAATGTGTTGTTCGATGTGTTTAAAAGGTTGAGAAATAAGGTTAAGCAATTTAATTTTTCTTCCTCTTCGGCAATGTTAATCCAGTCATATCTGAATTGCAGATCTCAGGCAGTTGTTGCAAATTGTTTAATGTCCGACTTTCTCATGTTGAGCAGAGGGGTTCCACAGGGTTCAATACTGGGTCCGCTATTGTTCTCCATGTACATAAATGATTTGCCTCTTTGCCTGCAAAACTCTCAAGTAGATATGTACGCTGATGATGTTCAGATACGGAAAAGTTTTCCTCTAGGTTTGGTTGAAAATGCGGCAGTTGAAGTTAATGAGGATTTAATCAATGTTCATGGTTGGTCACAAAAAAATGGTCTCTGCCTGAACCCACTTAAATCTAAATGTTTGGTAATTTCGAGAAAGTCCATTGATACATCTGACTTCCCTAAAATATACTTAAATAATAAGCAAATTAATTTTGTTGAATCTGCTAAAAACTTAGGTATAACTTTTACAAAGACGCTTTCTTGGAATTACCATATCAGATTGACGATTGGGAGGGTTTATGGTGGACTCCGTTTACTGTGGAGCAACCATAAAATTACACCCTTGAAAACGCGCATTATCTTGGCCAAAACTTTACTTATTCCTATCATGCTCTACGGATGTGAAATGTTTTACAATTGTGATTATGAGCACAAGCGTAAACTTAATGTTGCTTACAATAGTATAGCTAGATATATCTTCGGATTAAGAAAATACGACCACATTTCTCAATTTTCCAAATCAATATATGGCGTTACTCTTGAAAATCTCTTCAAGCTTAGAACATTAACTTTGCTGAACAATGTTATGCAAACACGTCAACCACCTTACCTTTACAATAAGATATGTCAATGTCAGTCGCATTCTCGTAGATCTCTGAATCTTGTGCCATTACGTTACGCGTTTTTAATATCTGAGCGTCAATTTTTTATAAATGCGATACGTCTGTGGAACTCTCTACCCCGATCTTTAAGGATGATAAGCTGCACTAGGCTATTTGGAAGGAGGCTCAGGGAGTACTTGGAGACTTTAAGGTAGTGATGATTTTCTTTCTTATTTCTGATGTATTATATTATTATTATTCTTTTTTCTTTTTCTTTTTTCTTCTTATTTCTCAAATACTGAATACTGAAGTTAGTATTAAAATTATATTTTATTTTTGTATTTTCAATTTGCGTTCATTCTGTCGCAACTAAAAAACACATCATGGGAATTGTTTAATTGAGTTTATACTATCTAAGAAGATATTGTATCTTATTGTATAAATCTATACCAATGAATAAATTATTATTATTATTATTATTATTCGATGAGACATAAGTCCATAATCAACTTATGTCCATGCGCCATGAATGTGATCTTAAAAATGGAACATATTATTATTGTAATTTTAATTATTGTTTACTCTTAACTTACCTTTTCATGGAGTTTTGATTTTATAGTTAATCGGTAAATTATATTATTACTTATATTTTTATTTACACATTAATTACTGATTTTCACCCCACATCAGAACTTTAGATGGTTTAATCTGTAATGAAATGAATAAAACAAACAATCAATCAATTAAAATTGAAGCAGTAGTCCGCTAAAGTCATTTAATGTTTGCTTCAATACCCAAAATGGTATTCAGATAGGTATAATGCGTTCGGTTCTTAACTAAGATACCTACCACCTACATCTTGAACAATGGCTACCAAATTTCACACAACTTTGCTACCGCATCTTAATTTACTATCTACTATACAGACACCCACGACCCACCACATACATCATAACCGAAACCAGACTGCTTCTACCCAATCTGAGCTCAATAAATTTCCTCCTCAAATTAAGCAAACGAATCCACTCATTGGGTACCTGTTCAAATTATCTACCGAATGGCAAAGAGCACCATAAAAACTCGTCCGTGAAATGAGCAAATATAAGACAGACATTAAAGAGCTCCCCTCCTGCTTTACGATCTACCATTACCTCTGATTTAGATTAATATTTATTATCCTGTATTCTGACACAGGGAAATCCCCTTTCAGTATCATATTTCATTCACGGGCTGCCGTATACTTAACTAAATTTAATTTTGCAGCAAAAAAAAATAATAACCATAACCAACAAGCCAAGCACACACCCGCAGATGACAAGCCTCGTCTTTTTCTCCGAAATAGAAACAATTTAACGGATCTCAGTCAGTCCCGAAATCCTAGATTGCATTTAACCTTTCACATCTTGCCGTCCTGTCAAAAGCAAAAATTAAGGTACGAGGGAGGAAAAAAATGAAAACGGTTGAATATCATGCATCTACTATTTTACGTGTTTCAGTTATCATTTTAATCGATTTATCCCCATATTGCCACAGGACTTATGCCTACAGGATATACACCAACGACTATGTCATAAAAGAAGAGAAGAAAGTGACACAGAAGGACACCCTCGCCAAGACCATGTAAAGGTTTAATAAAATTTTGCCCAGCCTTGGGATGAAAACATATTTTTCTGTTCAGGACATGGGCGCTATCATGAACTGTGTCGATTGCTGTCACAGTAGCATGCCACATCAAACCTTTCTTTGTGTTGGTGCACGCATATACGAGCGCGATGGTCATCATTTCTTAGCCATTCTTATTACAAACACGAAGATGAAAGTCAACGTAATCCTTATGGCCGTCCAGACTATTGCAATAACTCTTTATTACGGTACAATAGACCATGTGCTATTGTTCGGTTCATTTTTGTTTTCGTCATTCGTAATTTCGTATACGGAGAGTTGCCTAGACATGGCTACGTGCAGGGACTCCTAAAGCTAACGATACCCATACGGGGGGATATAACATGATTTCGTGAAAGACTGTGGGTGGTAACGGTGTCAACAAAATGTCCACCCTCCCCGCAGCACAGTATACGCACACCGAATCGTCGTGTAATTCTTTTCTTTACTTGTAGAAGCGGAAATTTGGTTTTCGGTCATTGATCAATAATCCGATTTTATCTGGGGCTTTTATCTATAGACCCTTCATTTCCTGAACAAAATACATGCCTATCGTCAACATTTTCCTGTAATATTAAAATCGTGTTGTGAGAATGTTTACAGGCGCATCATATGTCGAAGCGGCAACAACACGAACAACTTCCTTTAACAAGCGGGTGGAAGATTGTGTTGTTATTTTTCCTCCCCCATTATTTGTCCTGGATAGAGGATGAAAAGTGGAATTCCGTTTGACTTTAGTAAATGGAAAAAGTTTCCAAAGAGAGCCGCATTGTCGTCAGCCTCGATTGTGGTAATTCAACTAATGTACTTTAGGGAGATCATGTTGCTGCGACGCTGTCATTGTCATATGCTGAACGCTGAAGTGTGGTGAATGGATCAACATAAATGTGGTTAGTGTTGGTAATGAATATTAAATAATTTTTAGCTGTACAGCAAAAGCAGTTTTGCTTCATCGATAAATTATTGACTGATACCCTCTCGGAGGGTTGCCACTTGGGAGGTTAACAGCACCTGAAGTGGATATTTGTAGTGGTGGACGCGAGGTTTTTTCCTTGTAGGTACATTTTGCTTACCTATAGTTGCTAGTCATTTAATTCTGTAATGAAATATATATTTAGATAAGGGCTTAGCCAGAGATGAGGAACCAGTTTTTCAAAAGTATCAGGGCCAATAATTACTTTCAATTTACAAAACTTACTTCATTGGTGAGAATTTTAATACTGTTGTAATGCGTTCTCTGAAACCAACCACGAAGATTAAATAGTACCTACACGTTTCGTGCCTTTCCAGTATAATTTTAACTATATGATCATGATCACATATTACGCCACCTGAGAAGTTAATAATAACAACTAGAAAAAAACCAGTGGCCTACATTTTACCTCATTCTAGGGCAGAGTAATTAATTAAAAAAGTTCTACTTTCAGTACTCGATTTAGACTCAGTTTTTGTAGTCTAATTCCCCCATTTAGAGGCCAAATGCCCCTTTTTTAAGGCAACCACGGTTATTCTATTTCCATGAATCGTGGCTGTCTTCTCGGTTCCATGCTCTTAGTATGCATCTTTCCGGGTGTTTATGGCGCTTCGATTGGGTCACGTACATCAGACTAAAATCTGCTTGTCAACGAAGTTTAGCCTGCAGTGATGTTGGTGTGGTCCTTTCAACATTTAGAGCACCGATTGGGGGACTTTGAGTCCCCCACTACCACTTTTTTGTCTATATTCCATTTAATAATTATTGCTTTCAATTCTTTAATCAGGTAGTCAAGTTTTTTGGCATTCTTAAAAGAAATTCAATATGATTACAGATTTTTGGCATTTTTTGAATAACAAACGATTTATTTCAAAATTAGAAGGACCCAAGCTACCCCCACTTCGTAATTTAGAGAATTTTTTTTTAATTCTGTTTACTACATATAATGTAAAAATATCAAATAGTCGATTTGTCCGAGTCTTTATTGGTTCTGGCATGGTTATTACTCCCTAAAATATTTTTTTTAAGTTAACGTCAATATATTTTGCTAAAAAATGTTACAAACAACTTTCATCACAAAACAAAAGAAAAATTTAATTTCTATTGTATTGGGCTATAAAAAATACTTAAATAAACTTGTATAAAGTTTAAACCTGCACCTAATGGGGAGCTATGGTACCCCACTCTGCCTCTTGGGTCTCAAAATTTAATCGGTTCTCTAAAAGTTAGAAAACTCAAAACCAGATATGACGTAACTGCAATGGCCCGTCTTTGTAGGCTTCGATTAGAGCTTGTAACAAAGTATTTCCTTTGCAAATTTTTCGTAAATTATAACCCTGACATGACGACTGAATAATTTTTACAATATTGTCTTCTCGTCATACTCATTCTTTCCTCTGAAAAAAAGTTAAGCCGTTGACTCGGTTCTAAGGACTGCTTATTCCTTGGCGATGCCTTCTGTTGGTATGCATGCAGTCGAAGCAAAATCCATGGGCAACACTAATGACTCTCTGGCAAAGTTGACTCCTGTCTTCTACACATAAATCTAACAGCTCTACACCTCTCCAATGATTCTGGATTAAAGCAAATTACGTTTATCACAACCGATTATTTCGGGTGAAGTTGAACGAAATCGTTCCGAGCTGATGCGAAATCGTTCCGAAAAACTGCACATCAAACGAGTTATATGTTTTATTAATTCGACATTTAACAAGAATGCCGATGGCCCACTGAGTTTCAATATTTGGTCGCATTGCAGACCGAATATTATGATTTTAATATAATTGCCTTATTATAATATACAATTTTTGGCGCAACAGGTCCGTAGGGACCCTTAGGCCTAGCTTCTCACAACCAATCGTTTTGTGTGAGATTTCATTTTTGGAACGAATGGAAGGGATCTACAATTTTTATGCCGATTCCAAACGGCTAATTGAGAAGCTCTTTCAAGACAGTTATACTCTCGGATGTTTGTCAGACGTTCGCGAGAGGTGGCGCAGTGAAAAAACCCTGAGTTGGAATTTGGGTTTTTGCAGGATTCGAACCTGAACCCCTTGCTTAGTAGTCCAACACACTAACCACTAAGCCACTGCGCCTACAATAATTGCCTTATCGGGTGGTATGAAATGCCAAAATCGAAGCATTTGCTACGTTTCGTATGAATGAAATAAAATTTGAGTTAGTTCCAACTTTCGGCATGTTCGAAAAGAGGCGGCACTGATCTTTTACTCAGATCGGTATGAATAAAACCTATCAGACAAAGCAAATGCTATACAGACCTTTAATTAAATATTTTGTGCGCATATTTTTAACATAAAAAAATCTAGGAATTGTGAATGATAGTTCTGTTTGTACAGGAAAATCAACAAAATACCTATGGGAAAACCAGAAATTGTTTAGTTTTACGCGAAGTATGGATTGTGGAGTGTGGACTATTTATCTATTATTTCTTTCAGATGGAAATATTTAGACAGAATCATTATTGTAAGGTAGGTATATAGCGGAGATCCGGGCTTTTAGGTTGACAGATCAAAAACCTCTCGGTAGTTCATAGTTCTAATTGTCTAGTGCAGTGGTTCCCAATATTTTTCAGCCCGCGGCGCACCTACAAGTTTAGTATTTTGTCACGACGTCCTACCCTAGCTATTTGAAAAATGCGAAGTTGACTTAGTTTGGCAAAATTACTGCCATTGCACTATTGCAGTCAAATGTTACAACAGACCAAATAAATTAGGCAAGTGCCAAGTGAGGTATTTTTTAAAATTCAGTTTAGAGCGCGAAGCTTAAATATATTTGTATTTTTGTTAATAACTCCTCACGGCGCGGCGCCCCTCATTACTTTCTATGGCGCACCAGGGCGCCGCGGCGCACACTTTGGGAACCCCTGGTCTAGTGTGTTAACAAATAAATATTTCCAACAATATCGGATACAATTTCCGACACATGAAGATGAAATGCAGCATCAACAAGCTATTTGTCAAACAAACATTTGCAGGTGCAATTGAAGCTTTAAATTGCATTTAGATTTCTTAATTTTATTTTTTTAATTTGAATTTCCACAAAAGTCGTTAGAATCTTATGAAAAATTCAAAAATTCCTGTTCAGGTTTGACAGGAACTGCAAGGCAAATACACGTACAGCGAAGTAAGTGCTATGTTCGAATTTTCGACCTTACTTTAGGAAGGATTTTTAAATTTGTATTCATACCGATTCAAAGCAATTGCTATACGGGCTTTTACTTTGCTGCAACCTTTTGCTCAAAGCAAATGCTAGTTTTTATTCATATATACGACCCATTATATACATCTCAAGTAATTTATCTGTTGTAACAACTTGGGGGCTTAGATCTCTGACGATTTCCAGGTCGGTAGCCATTTTATTTGATATCATATCAGATGGCAACCCTGCTAACCCAAAAATTTTATAAAAGATCACATCTCAGCAGCAATTCAGCCCTCAACCTACGTGGCCTTATTTCGTTAGGCGCTTTCCTAATAACAACCCGCATAATCTACCTTCCACGTTTCTCTTATCAGAATCCCATTACTCCACCCTCTTCGTCCAACAGGGAGGCTCCGTAGAGGCAGTTGTAAATATCTACGCTCGTGCAACCCTCTTTCAAAACGTATAATCTTAACCGCGAACACAACAACGCGGAACTATATCCAGACTAATTATCCATTAATCATGTATGAAACTTTCCAACATTAAACAAAGCTCTTTTATTATTTACAAAAAAAGAAATACCATCAGCCCCATCCGCCAGCAGGTGAGCGATAATATTACACTCTGCCATTGAATCGTTTAAAATTCCAAACGACGCCACTTTGAGCTCCGAAAAATCTCGTCTCATATATCCGTTTGGCAGATAACAACCACTGCGTGGGGCTTTAATTATAAAACATTTTATTGTCCCATTACCACCGCAGAGGGATGCATCCCCACCGTGGCAGAGAATGACTATAGCACGAGAATGGCATTCCATTGACATCATCATATCCGTTGAATGCTCTTCAGGACTTCTATAACTTAACCATCATCTCTTGCCGTAATTGCCGGTAAACATTTAAATGTGCTCAGGGATGTCCTTATTTTGAGCATCTTCAAGAGAATCGAGTGTCGGTATGAAAAGTGTTGGCAAACTGAAATTCCTCAACGAGGTAAGGATCAAAATGCGTTCGTTTGTAAGCGGCAGCTCGTTCTATTGTGGTATATTTCAATGGATTCCACGACGTCGTGTATATACATACATATAGTGGTGAAGAGCGGGTATAGTTTTACTGAGTGTAGGGCGAATGCAAATTGCTTTGCAGCATTCTTTGCAAAAATGTAATAATCAATAAAGAAATTCCATAAAGGACATAATTCAAAAAGAAAAGCATTGAAGTATGCCAACAGGAATTCGCACACGCACAAGGACACTGTCTGATGGAGCAGAAGATGCTTAAGACATGTAGGTACGTGGGGTAGAGATTGTTTTGTTTCCTCCTTCACCCTCGGCATTCAAATTTGGGAGAAAGCTTTCTCTTGGGTGGCTGTCAGCTGCAGTTGTATTGTTTGGATACTCTTCTTCTTAAGGATGTCTGCGCACAATTCCTTAAGTAGGTGACTACTATGAGACACTGAAATGGCCATCCAAACCAACAGGAGCAACCAACAACAACTACACAATTGGGTACCTAGTTCTCACAGCAAGGTGGGATGAATGGATGAGCTTGGGATAGATATCGTTCAGGGACTGCACAACGGGAGTGTGTCAAGAGTTTGTCGTTTTTATTTTCTTCATTTTTTCATCGAAATGGCGGATGGAATTTCCGTATTAAAATTCCTTTACTCAAAATTCCATTTTAGCTGACATTCTTCCGATGTTTTATTCTCATTTTTCATTGCTCCTAACTTGCACAGTTTCAGAGGGGTGGGGGTGGGGGTGAGCCTGGGGCGATTTATGTGCAACACAACGATGGAAGGACTAAAGTACTAGAAACGCATCTACACGTTTCGTGTAAGATATGGATTTTTCTTCTGGAAATCGTGCTTATGCATTCCTGCTCAAGGATTTTTCACTGTTTCACTGAGACTCAAATTGCACTAGTGAGAATAAGCATTTGTGACAACTGATGAGACGAATGAGTTATAACTTTTAATTTACAAAAAGGAAGTCCCGAATCTGAACGGGTGCATATAGGATATGCCAAGGCTTGGTCTTTCAATCTGTGTATTTGTGATGCGGTTCGATTTGTCCCTCCTTAAGTTATATATTAAACAGAGAGTTCCGCAACACACAACGGCGCCGTATATGAGCGTTGGTCTAGCTACACTCACATATAACCAGGGCATTACTTTCGGACTGTTGCATAAATATCTGCGCCCCAAGATCCTTTTGCAGGAGTAATGCCTTTTTTTACAAGTTCATGCTGAATTTTTTTCCAGTTCAGTTTATTTTACAGAACCAGACCTAGGAGCTTAAAGCTAGAAATGATTCCTTTTAGGTAAGGTGGTTCGATGAAAAGAACTCGATGGTTCGATGTTTCTTTAGGAGTAAAACCAGCTCTCTTTAAACGGTGTTTATAGGTCGCATTTAACAGTCCACAAGATTCCATATATGATGTAATAAAGATAAATGTCTCAGTTAATGCAAATGCACGTTATTAGCGTTGGCTTTAACTGTTCAGTCGGTTTTCCCGTGATCATCCGCTCTACCATTCCCCAGCAGACAATCATAAATTCCTTCCGGAAGAGTTCTAGGTTTCACCGACCTTCTCAGCTTGGGTCAGCCAAGTACCTAATGAATAACCCTGTTTAACAACTATGGCTGATCCTTAGAGTTGGGTTTCCAAGTGCGGTAATGATAGACCCCAGATCAATATTGCTAAAAGCTATTTCGGTATCTAGACCTAGAGAGACTATCATTGTGAGCTCCTTGGTTAAAGAATTTTCGACAATCCCAATTACTTAAAACAAAACCATTTGCACGCTGTTGCGATTTTACAGCATGAAAAAAGGTTGGACTTTTTTGTAAATAAACGATCCGATAGTCTTTCCAAAAATTCCAGTATAGAAAGGATGAAACGATGATGGACTTGTAGGACTGTGCTCTTTTGTGGTAGTGTAAATGAGGGTCGCACCTGTCCAGTAACGCATATTTTTCTTATTGACGAAGCCGTTTAACCAAAAATGCATTTCATCGGTGAACATTAAAAATTGGCGACTCGGAGTTTCCGTAGTAAATTTTAATTATTTGTAAACGTTGTACCTTCGTGTAGTTCATCATGATGAAAATGTTGATTTTACTGAATATTTTGACTTTGACAGTTCGATAATCGGTTTAGCTTTAGACAATCGGCAACAATCGTTAACAAAATTGTTGATCTTATTCTTATTTGTATTTGATAAAATAAGATCTGTTCTGAATGTATTGTAGCACAGCTCTTAGAATGCTAAAAGGCTAAAATGCTAAAAAAATATTTTTAATTTTTGAAACGATTAGAAGGGATCTACAATTTTATGCCGATTTCAAACGACCGACTGAGAAGATCTTTTAAGATAGCAGGTAGGACTCTCGGGTGTTTGTCGGACGTTCTCGAGAGGTGGCGCATTGAAAAAAACCCTCAGTTGTAATTTGGGTTTTTGCGGGATTCGAACCTAGGACCCCTCATTTAGTAGTCCAACTAGTAGACAACTAGTTTCTCAAAATCTATTCTAATAGTTTTTGTGAGAAGCTTCTAGAACCAGGCATAAATCGCATTCAAACACCTGACTTACTAAAGTCGACTTAATTGATTGGGACTAGTTTAAACTTCAACGCAATAACTAGATTGGTCGTAAACGCCACTGTTCGTACGTCAGGTATACATGTGGGAAAATAACTAGACCGAAGAAAACAAAAGGCTAAAAGATATTCAGTAAACAGACTTAAAACCGACGACACAGACGATACGAAAACAAATAAACAAAATTCCACAGCTGCCACTGAAAAACACGATAGATGTGAACGAATCTAAACAAGCTGTTCACGCAGACGTCATATAGGTACCTATGTAAACACAAACACAAGTCACAAAATTCTTGACGTGCGTCGGCTAATGCTTCATAGACGTCAACTGAACAAAGCTGTGTAGTGAAGTGATTGTGTTGTATTGTATTGTATTGACACACAACATCAAGTCATCCAGTTGCCAGACTTAGACTCGAGTGAATAAAATGGGCCTAAGTGCATAAATTAGTGGTCGCAGTGGCTTAGTGGTTAGTGTTCTGGACTACTAAGCGAGGGGTCCAGGTTCGAATCCCGCAAAAACCCAAATTCCAACTCAGGGTTTTTTTACTGCGCCACCTTTCGCGAACGTCTGACAAACATCCGAGAGTATAACTGTCATGAAAGAGCTTTTCAATCGGCCCATTTGCAACCGGAATAAAATTGTAGATCCCTTCCATTCGTTCCAAAAATTTAAAACTCACACAAAACGAATGGTTGCGAGAAGCCAGGCCCTGGGTCCCTACAGACCTGTTGCGCCAACTATTATTATTATTATTATTATTAAGTGCATAATGCGGACGTTTATACAAGCTCAAGAAAAAGAAAACATTCGTAGGAGTGTAAGACATGATTTTTTAGATTCTTAGGATTTATTTCATGTAGTGTTTTACTTATCAGTTAAAGACCAGCAGCTCCTCTGCTGTGATATTTGTCAGGTCACGAAACTGAACTTGGTTTTGTTAAAAAGTATGTGAAAAAAAATAATAATTTGGTGGAAAAGATTAAGCCAGAAATTCATTTGTATGTGCTGTCAATGTGCATTCAAAAATACGTAGAAATTTTTAACAAAATTCCATGTTCGTCTCACTTGAGATCGCACAATTGTTGCCCCATTTGCGTTCGCATAACATTCCTATGGTCCCATTTTTATCTTTGGTGTTGGCGTAAACGCAGCCGATTCGCCACAGATTTGGTAAACTTGCATGTGAAAGATATATTTTGCGGGAGAATGCTAAGCGAATAAAATGCGATTTGTCTGGGCACTCATTTCGTAATTTTACAGACGATTATTGTCGCAACGATAGACCTCCAAAAGTAGCCACGGCGGGACATGGAAAATGAGTAAATGAATTAAGATTCCAAACAGGCTAGAAATGGTTTGGGTTCGATATCCCGCTTTTTATAGTGCCGATTCTTAAAATCCCGCTATAAATATCCCGCTTTTTATAATCTCGCTTTTTATAATTCCGCTTTTTTAAATTCCTCTTTTCAAAATCCCGCCTCTTATAATCCCGTTTTTTATAATCCCTTTTCTTATTATCCCACTTTTACAATCAAAACTACTTTTGTAAAAGTTCCAATCTAAGGTATGTCTTTCATTCTACATCAAACCACTGACCGTTTTGGATAGACTGATTGTATTCCCGGTGTCGGCGCAGTGGCTTAGTGGTTAGTGTGTTGGACTACTAAGCGAGGGGCTCAGGTTCGAATCCCGCGAAAACCCAAATTCCAACTTAGGGTTTTTTTCCGCTGCGCCACCTCTCGCGAACGTCTGACAAACATCCGAGAGTATAACTGTCTTGAAAAAGCTTCTCAATTAGCCGTTTGGAATCGGCATAAAATTGTAGATCCCTTCCATTCGTTCCAAAAATGAAAACTCACACAAAACGAATGGTTGTGAGAAGCTAGGCCCAGGGTCCCTACGACCTGTAGCGCCAACTATTTATTTTTTTTTTTTGATTGTATTCCCGGAGCGTTAATCAGTAAACAGATCACGTAAGACGATATCGTCTTGAGCACTTTGGTGAATAAAATAACTTATGTTCAGGCTGATTTTTTTTACCCTCGAAAGGTAGCAATTCAAACGACGAAAGTTCTTGAGCCTCAACCGCAAGGAGCTAGTGACCGCGCTATACTCTTGTAGTTTGACAACGAAAAAAAGTTTTGGCTGTTGACACTCCCAACGAATTTTCCGCTCAAAGTCGTTTGCATGGATTAAATTTGATTTGGGATTTTTCACAATCAAATCAAATGCGTTCCGTTGCAAATTTTCGGAGCTTTGAGGTTGCCCAACAAAATTATAACAATTTCACACGGAAAATCCAAAGAAAAAGTAATTTAACAGTTTAAATAATTTCTGTTGTTGTTGTTGTTGTTGTATTCAAAGCGCGGTTCCCCATACAGACTTCTATCCCCTTAAAGTTTTGTTTTCACGACAAAAAGTAGCATAGTCCTTACGAATCCACCAAGCCCAAAGTCGTAAGAATCAAACAATCCGTTTCAGAGTTTTGAGTGCACATACGGACATCATTCTCTTTTCTATGAAAAGATTATTAAACTGTTGACACAATAATTCGTTGTTTCTACAGCTTTTCTAAATATGTAATTAAACAGTATAGGGAGGTACAATTTTAAGACGAAAGATTTGAATTCTCCTCCCACACGTGCGTCGTTTTGTAGAATAGCATGAATGGAAAATATTGTGGATATCAAGGGTGAATTTTTACACGATCTCCCCGCACCTATTCAAATATAATAACGTCGCGTGAAACTACAAAATCTATTTGTCAGCACTGCCAACAAAAGAGGGCACGGTAAACACACCGCCATTGTATACATCTCGCAGTTGCTCTGCCTTGCCACACACGAAGTTCCATTTACCGTCTATAATTTGTTTGCGAAAAATTCAGCAAATTTATACAAGAGTTTCAAAAAAGTAAGAAAAAAAAAAACAATTTCATTCAGTAGTTAATTTAATTGAATACATGGTCTTGCTATTGGCAAGTCGCACACGATGACAACTAAGGCTCGAACTAACTTTTATTCCTGCTAACGAAATTCCCTGGCTTTTTAAACTAATTATTTACTTAGGGACTCTTATCCCTTGGGGAGCAGATAACCCTCAAGTGCACTTATCCCCACATAGACGAACCCCACTGCCTCGTAGTACATAGCAGAAGGCAGAACCACCTCCTTCAAAAGTCGAATTGAAACTATTCTGATGACATATTTACGTTCACTCGAATACCGAAAGGTAGTGCACATATGTACACGGGAAATCTATTCCCTTTCAGCGCATTATGCGATACCCCAGATCCGACTCGATGAAAGCTCTCTACATCATTTGTGGTGTAAGGGATGCAGGGGTAAAGTTGCTGATACGCGCAGTGCCAAAAATGATGGCAGGACAAAGTTTGTCTACTTTCAAGGATTTGTTTGCCTTCTATGTTGTTCACGTCAGTCGGGTGTGGACACCTACAGTTTGTTATTTTTCTAGGAAAATCAACAAAAGACGGCAAGTTTGTTGAAATCTCCTAACGAACCTATTGTGCTGGTTTCGTTAACTTTGGTTATTTTTCCACAAAGTTGACCGAAAGTTTCGTCTTGAAATATTCAAAATGGTAATTCCAGCTGCAGCGGTAAAGGTAAGAGGACCCTCGCTAATGAAGACTAAGGAAAAGCATAGAAGGGTAAACCCGCGCCGATGGTTCATTTGTCAAAGGATTTTCATGAAATCAACTTTGAAATTCACAATGAAACGAATAGACTACAAATGGCAAAAAGGAAAATGAATTAAGCGGGTTACAGTGCAAGACTTTAAATTGGATTTCAACATTTAGCATATCTTAGCTAAGTCGCTGCAAAGCTTAGTGCAAAGCATTTCACTCAAAAGGGATCTAAACCAGTTTTAGGGATTTTATTTTATTTTATCTCTTTGGCGATTTGCTATTGCTGCAAGGAGAAGGACTTTTGATCGTCCGGGTGTATCGGATTATTTGACAAGAAATTTTCCTTGAACTGGTATAGATACATACAAATTAATTTTGTATTTTTAGCTACGATATTTCAATGCATTTACATTTGAGTCTGAATATTAGTTTCGTTATTGAAAATAATATGCCTTCCATAGCATTCCAATCTGCTAAGCGGATCAAAGCGATTCCGGTGTGGTATGGAATGGTGCGGAGTGACTAGTACCATTTGGGTACGGTGACCATCGGTTCATTATAAATTATTTTGTAAACAAAAAATTTTATAAATGTAATGTATTTTAGAAGTTTTTCATTATTTGTCCTGTATTTTATTTAGGTTAGGTTAGGTTAGGTAAGATGGCTGTCTAGAAAGACACACTTAGACCAATTTGATTTAGGTCCTTTGAGATACCATATGAGTTAAAAGGGGAGGGGGGGGGGGACGGCCAGAGTGTTATCTAGACCGGACGATCTAATGGGCATTGTTGCTGTTTTGTGCGTGTGACTTTTGTCTATGACTGCTATGTCTCGTGGAGAGAACCGGGGGCAGTTTATCCTCAGATGAGGGGAGGGTGGCCGAAGCAGCCAACCCTTCGCCTGTAATCCTCAGACAACTCCTTGAAGAAGTGAGACTGGGGATGACCATAGGACGAGATGTTTTCGGATGTGCGACGGGTGACCGAAACAGTGCACCCCTCACTTTTAATCCTCCAACATCTCGTAAAATAAGGTAACCGATATGTATTACCGATGATGGTTGTGTAACCGCCCTTACGTTATGTACCTTACTAAGGTCCTAATAAGGTTGGTCAAGGATGACCGGTGGACAGTGTGCCTTCGAATATGCGGATGGTGACCGTAACGGTTAGACACTCGCTTTGTCCTCTGGCAGCTTGTCAGGAAAGGGCGGATGTTGCAAAGAGCATGGTAGTAGTGGTGATTGTAACAATCAACCTGTTTGCTGCGCATGATTGCAGGGTGTTTTGACTTGGTCAAGAAAGGTGAGTTTGACCGAGTGACAGTTTGTTTTGAAATGTAGTAAAGGATGACCGAAACAGTCTACCTTTTGATTGTAATTTGCAAAACAGCCCGTCTAAGAGATGGTGGTGCGGCCAGTGGTTAGCTGACGCTTAGTATTCATTGAAGATTATTCAAGCCATTTGGACTTTGTTATGAATTTGCTGATGCAGCGTATGTCTGTACGAGACAAGTCACTGAGGTCTTCGAAGAAGAATTCCCCTAGGTTGCTTTTTCGCAACTGTATTTTATTTAACAACAAGAAAAATCTAAATTCAATCAACAAAGTGATAATGTTGACGTGTCTGCTGAACAAGGAAAGAAGTTGCGTGCGGTGTGTGTGTGGCTTGATACACGTCATTGAGAAAAGAGGGAATTGTAATAACTTTATTCTTGATATATTATGAAATAACAACAAACACTCCTAACATATGCAGTGGAAAATACTCGGTTGCATTTCCATCCCCGCAAGTTAAATGACATCAACTTTTATACAGTAAATGAAAGTGTCATTGGAATTTCATTCGACTTGCCGTCACAGGGAAGAAATGTGAGACCATCATTATATGAAAAACATGCTTTAATAATAATAATAATTTTTGGCGCAACAGGTCCGTAGGGACCCTGGGCCTAGCTTCTCACAACCATTCGTTTTGTGTGAGTTTTCATTTTTTGGAACGAATGGAAGGGATCTACAATTTTATGCCGATTCCAAACGGCTAATTGAGAAGCTCTTTCATGACAGTTATACTCTCGGATGTTTGTCAGACGTTCGCGAGAGGTGGCGCAGTGAAAAAACCCTGAGTTGGAAATTGGGTTTTTGCGGGATTCGAACCGGAACCCCTCGCTTAGTAGTCGAACACACTAACCACTAAGCCACTGCGCTTTATATGAACAAAAAGCTGAAATTAATATGCCCCAGCTCATAAATGTATGCACTGATAAAAACGTATGCAAAGATGAAACACCGTGACGCATTTCCGTTCCGGCAAGTTAAATGTGTGGAATTATGCCACCAGATTCCAACAACGCGCGCTTAGATGTTTACACATCAAAAAATTCCTTTAGGTACAAAAGAACTTACCTATACATATTAAGTGAAATAATTATTATTATTGAAATTTAGTGAAATAAAGAATTGAATTATTGAAAATAGTTTCGAAATTTGTTTCTTTTTCTATTGTTCATTGTTTGGAATTCTAAAACATGGTCACCGTACGGTATGGGTAACCAGGTGCTGCCAAATTTAAACATTCACCCTGTCCTAGATTGGCTAATATTATATATTTTCATTTCAAGGGAAATTGGTATTATTGTTGTAAATATTTGCACTATAAGACTTAAAAATAATAAGACCAGAGGATTATAGGGTAGCCATTTTAAAACTAGCTATATCGTTCGGTCGTTCATTACAATTTTGATTTGGTTTGCTGGTTTTATGGTTGCAGCTTATTTTAATGCGTTTAAAGTGGGCGCTATTTGTAAAAATAGATTTTTAATGGTTGTAATTGCATTTATGTTATAAGTGCCCAAGTAACCATTCGAGGCTGTCTAACGTCCAATTTTGACTACAAAGGGGGTAATGGAAACTCATCTGGCGCATTTTTATGCAGGTACATATTTAAAGGGTGTTTTTTTTAGAGACATAGAACTTTGAAATGGAATAAAACAAAGATGATTCACATGATGAAAACGGAACTATGCGGTTACCAAACGCTTCCTTAAATAAATCAATTGTGGCACGAGCTGTGTAGGTGGTATGTTGCGCCGTCTTGTTGAAACCACAACTCCTGCACATCATGGTTGTTCAATTGTTGAACGTATCAGGCAGTAATCATGGCTCTATAACAGTAACCATTGACTGTAACGTTCTGGCCAGCATGGTAATGACTTAAGCCGCTGTGCAGAAGTCAACCTCATCTTTACACCACTCCTTATATACCTCAAAGCGCGCCTAAACCGTTGGTATATAGGTTGTGTATTTTTTTTTTTTTTGGCAACTGAACTGGATTTCGCATAGGAAATCACTTGTAAGCCGCGTGGGTAATACATTTAAATCTTAATACCATTAAATTCCCTTTTTCCAGTGTTTCAAAATAAATATAGCCATAAGAATAGGCACCTTTTTCATTCCAGCCTTTGATTGCCACGTTTTCAATTGCATTCGCCAAGCATCCTCGTAAATAGCATAAATATGTGAATTAAGTGAGCTTGGACAGAATGGTAAAAGTGTATAATTAATTTTTCGTCACAATAATCGAAGGTAAGAGTTTTTTTTTAATCTGTCTCACAATTGCATCCAAATAGGCGGATTAAAACTTCAGAATGGACACGAAAATCCAGCATTTATAATTATATACCTTTGTGAAACCACTAAAATCACGAGGCTTCTCAGTAAAACATTGAGTAAAGGTCACTAGTGACTCCACAACAAATTGGAAAAATACTCCGTCTGTAACAAAAAATTAATGTTCGCCGTGAGCAACATACTTTCAGTGCATGAAGTACTAAACACGCCACATTGTCCCAGGAACACTTGTGGCACTCAAAAACACCTGGTTGAAACACGACCATTCCATCATCTCAATCATCCAGGACTTTCACCCACACCGCCTTTTAACTGAATTCAGCTTTCCTCGGCTACCTGTACACTTCCCACATGGAGAAACAAAAGAGAGCTCATCCCAACTTTATATCAAATCTTTGATTAGTGCATTTTAAATGACAAAACTTAACTTAACACGAAGTGAATCATAAAACAATTAATAATTTATTATCTAATACGAGTGCCTTCTGCACAATGTAAATAGTATCAATTCACCATTGCAAATTCATTCGATAAATGCAAGTATAGCTACCTACCTAGTAAGAGATTTGATCACCTAAACTTAAAGTTACCTAAGATCACAGATTTGACTTAAATTTGCTAAAATTATCACTAACCGCTTATATCTAAGCTATATATGTACTCTATTATGTGTGTCCATTATGCGCACTAAGCAAACTTTTTTTTTATTTTTTTTTCTAGCTTCAAATGCCCTAAAAAACATAAATATAATATTTTTTGTTTTCTATTTATTTTTATTTTTTTTTTAATGAAACCATGTTTATGTGTTTTATACACAGAGATTTAAAAATCATTTTTTCCGAAATCTCCAGACACATGCACAACTGTTTGAAACAACTCTGCAAAGGGATCTAATTTTCTAATAAGAAGTGTATACCAAAAACTGTCAGACAGGTTAAGAAAGTCTGATGTATTTAAAGTATGCGGTGCGTGGATCGCTAGCAGGATTTTAACCCTTTTTCCGCAGGGTTAAGGTATGTCAAAAACTGTCAGGCAGGCGCCTTTAGCTAAAGTTTATATTATTTACTTTGATTTAGCAGTAGTACCTATAATATTTTCAGTCAGAAAAAAAGAAAAATCAAAAAAGTCAAAATTAACCTAAATTGTTTTAACTTTTTGTCATATGGCAATAGGTACCTATATATCTAATATTTTCTAACATTCACCACCCTTCCACAGCAACAGAAAACACTTAGCACAAACGTTATGCAAAATCCATTTGTGCAGTTTGTATACCTACCTACATGCACTTTTCGGTGAAAATTGAAAACTTTAAAAATAAAAAATAAACTGAAAAAAAGTTCTACTTCTACAGTAGGTACATCTTAGAATAAGTCATTTTAAATAAACAAATTTAAAAAAAAAATGAATTTGCTTAGTGCGCATAATGGAAGCCTCAGCCGCACTTTTTAATAACGTCCCGAAAGGAGGACCCTGAGCGAAAACCAGCTTTTTCCTCATCAAAACATTCAGCATTGCAACAGCCGAATTTCACAGTTGAAGCCACCAATTGACATCAAAATGGTCATCTCTAATCTAAACTGTCAAAATCATGGCCCCAACTGTTCTTCGCCTAACTAGACAATTCGGTTCTATAAGAACTATAACTGACTAACTAACTGACAAATGACAACCCATGCCTCCCTGATCGCAAACACAAACCTTGAAAACACTGACATCACAAAAGAAAAACCACTCAAGGCAATTATTTCCCCGTTTGTCGACAGCCAATTCTAATTCCCATCAAGTCTGCTATTTGCTGTGCAACAAACGGTTGCAAATAGAAAGCAAAAAACGCCACAGAACCACTTTCGCCATTATACTCAGTTGTCCTTCGAGCCAAATGTTATTTTACCTTTACAGACTTACAGCGTAAAATCGCTCACATTCGCAACCCATTCACACAAATGCTGATTTGAGGTATAGTTCTCGCCTGTTAAGGTCGCCTCCGTCCAAATGGCATACACACACAATCTACTGTCGGCCGTTTCGCCATGTTTTTGACCAACGATGTGAGAAAAGAGCCCTACAAAGGCAATCCTTGCATCGGGCAAAGCAATACCCAGTCAATGTTGTCTTTTTTTTAATTCCTTGCTAAAGCAGCCCACAACACACAGCCCGCGGCGTACTCAAAAAAAAACTGTGGATGGCAATAAAAGTCGTAAAAAAAATCCCTGTCCCATTTTCTTTAAAGTGGATAATGCAAAAGTGATTTATTAATTAAAATCGTTTAAGGGGGACCCCGCTAGCCTCCTTGTGGTATAGCTGCGCCAAGGATATAAAATATAATGGACGTACTAAGGAAGAAGAACTGACCTAGTAATAAAGCATTCTCAGAACCCAGTGTCTCTTGTCTATAAATTAGGTAAATCTTTTCTGAAATCTCCCAATAATTTATAGCACTTGTCGTTGAAGGTAAATCTGGAATTATTTGGCATAGGCTTCACCCAGTTACCGCACTGTGTCCTGTGTGTGTCCCTAAAGTCTTAATGGCGTTCGGATTTGGTTTTGCCATTCGAAATGGTCAGGTACCTACTACTCCGTCTCTGTGGAGTCTAACGAATTCATTTCATTTTCCATTACTGGGTTTGCGCCTGTTCTATCAACACCCGCTGGACCTTATCCCTGAGCCCTGACTATTGGCTTAAAGTGAAATGCAAAACAGAGAACTGATAAAGTGCGCTGAAATTCATTTGCTTCATCCTCCTCTTTCGTTTGTAGATTCGGAGAAACCGCGTATACGCGTCCGCTAGGGAAGAGTAAGATAAAAAGATTATTAATACCTACACATATATTTTTTGCCTTTCGCTAAGGAATGCTTGCTTTCTTATTCTTTTTCCCTTTCGTCACCGTGGAAATATTCACTCCTTGGCCATAAATCAATAAGGGCGTAGATATACGCAGGCACAACAGGAAAAGCCAATGAAATTGATTTAATATTTGCCTTTTACTACTTTGTTTTTTTACTTTACTTTTCTTGTTTGGCAAATGAAAAATGAGTGATTTCACTGCCGTATTTCTAGCAACATCCACAAAGAAAAAGAAAGGATTCTTTGATTTAGTACTTTCGTTCGGAAGACAATAAAATGTTGAACCATATTGTACATAATAAATCTTATCGAACGCGTATACATATTTTCTTTATGAGTTTCAGTTCACAGCGGCCTGCTGTGACATTGAAAAACAATTTAGCGAAGGAGTGGGTAGACTGTTTACGGATTGAGTAAAAGCCCTCAATAGCAGTAAAATATAGCATCAAATTTATGAGTAAAATTAAACGGCTGTTTTATATAGGCCTTGTAGGTTTTAGTGCATTCGTTTTATTTTAATGGAAGGGGTGGCGTTTTTAATACTTTTCCGAGCACGTGCCAAAGTCCAGGATATTTATGTACCTTAGCCAGTGGATGCCTCCAGTTAATCACATTAAGTTGGTTCAGGTCGCTCCCCAAATGTGCGGTTCACCTAGGTAAGGATAGAGCGCCGTATGGATACAAACTGTAACAGAATAACTGTCCGTCTTTGTTGCAGAATTGCTATTTTTCAATCCTTAATACAGACCAGGAATCTACCTACTTATGTAGACTCATGAAGGTGTTGAAGTTGAGATTGGTTAGCCCTTTCATGTCCAGTGTAGTATTAGTGTACTACATAAACTTTGTATATTTATAGTTTTAAAAAAATCACGCTAGGCTTTCAAATATTGACTTCAGCTATAATATTTTTATAAAATATATAAAAATGTGTGACCAAGCTACTTGTTTTTAGTAATAAATATTCATGTCATTTAAAAATGACACCAGACACCAAGGAAGTTTTTTTTTTTTTTTTTTTTTTTTTTTCATTTTTCGACATGTCAGTTGTATACACACCAAGCACCTGTGTACATTGGCCGCAGTGCAATGATAAGCAGAACCGTTGTAGATACTGCAAAGAAGGGCAGTCAACGGTACAGTGCATAAAACTTAAATAAAAAATTATACGTTTTTAAATTATATTTTCTTGAAATTAACCGTGACAGTTTGAATTAAAGTAATCAACAAATTATCGAAATGTTTACTACAATTATACATGACCAGTGTAGTATAGAAATTACATTCCTTATCCGGCAATCCCATCCAGGGCTGCCATTTTAGCGCTTTCGGCGGTAGATCTGGCGCTTTTTTGGGTTTTTTTAGTATGTTTAGCGCGCTTTAAAAAGTTTTAGCACCTAGCGGAATTTCTAGCGCTTTTTATTTGCAAGTCCACTCTACTATGTTTGTAGTAAATATCCCTTTTGTGGTTCTCACACTCAATCAATCTTAACAAATGAAGTGTCAAAAGAAATAATAATAACTAAAAAAATTCAATTTTACTACTATGTAGGTAATATAACATCCACGTGCGAGAGTTCTCAACTTCTATGCGTTTTGGAGAAACCTATAAATATTTGTTACACGATGATAGCGAAGATTAAATAAATACTTGATGGTTTGTGAAAATAATGAACAATAAAACCCTGAATATGTTGTGGTTGTACTATCCTTATATGAATTTCAGATCTAGCGCGAACAGTGTTTTCGATCGCATTCTACAGTCTTTTCTATCACTGAATTAACATTTGACAACATTTAAGAGATTGGTAAGTTTATATCGTTTTGACAAAGTAATATGTGGGGAAGTTCAGCTTTCATTAGTTTAATATCTCATAGAACTTCTAACCCAAAGGCTCAGAGAGCTGATGTAAAAAGTCGTTGATGGATTCCATTGGCAAATATTTCACCACAAAATTAAGTCTCAGCCCCACAAGAAAAATCCTGAGTAAGCTACTGAAATCGCTTCTCAAACACCTCTGGAATCGGTCAGAGAAAAGATAGTTCTGTTAATACCTACAATGGTTGGGAGAGTGAAAAAGCTTTTTTGCATTTGTATAAAATATCCATCATTCAACTGCTTTTGGGGCTTTTAAAATATTTGCCTTTATTTGCTGTTAATACGAGTTCTATTTGAAACAAAAACCTAATCGCATATTTTTTTCTTTTCTTTTCAGGTAAGTGCCAAAATGAGTAGTAGCTAACAGGAGAGCCTAAAATGGTCTACTGTCGAATCAAATCTCTACGTTAAGAACGAGGTAATTTAGAACACAAATGATAACAAACTTTTGGCCCCATTATTGGTGTCAACAGGGTCACACTGGTAAATATACAGTCGAACCTGGTTAATTGGAATCTAATGGGCCATTTACTTCAGTCTCATTGGAATACATCTATTCCAGTTACCCAGTTTCACACTTATAGCCCATATATTTGTTTCATTGAAGGAGGCCTTCAGTCCAGACTTGCTTTACCAGACCTTAAGGCCATGTATAGGCTTGCCATATTTTTGGAACCGACTAAAGTCAAAAATATATTTATTAGATTTAGTCATCATCCTGTTCCATCGACTGCTGTTTCTGTGGATACTTTTCCTTGGAATGGATCTATGTTAATTTTGCAAAGAATGAGACTTCTGACAGTTGTTTCATGCATTTGACCTCTGTCATCTCTCCAAGTGTTGTTTATGAGGGAGAAAACTGTCTCAACTGGAGCTGAAGTTCCTGGCAGACAGAATATATACTCCAGAATGAGTTTGAGATTAGGAACAGGAATGTCATTTTCCTTGCAGTGGCAGAAGACTGTTGACCGCATCTTTTCGCCTTTTAAGCTTTGGCTCCATATTATTCTGTTCAGTCAGAGTTTCCCAGACCTTCTTTGCAACGACAAGCTCATCATATGTAATGTATGTTCTTACTTTATAAATTTTCGACGATTATCTTCCATCGATACGGTTCTGTCTTTACATCCATAGAACACACCGAAATGAGCCGGTATTACAACTAATAATTGGTTTGATAGAAAATCTATTTCCTTTGTGCGTTCTCGTCGTATTTTATTAGATGTATCATTTGGCGATATCAGACCAACATCCTGCAATGTGGCGGATGCAATGACGGAACCTATGCGCCATCAGAGATACCGTTCCGATCCAGGGTTCATGTAACTACGTGAAAGTTATTTACAGCTGCTCCAATGTGCGTAGGTGAGGGCGTAATTGGTAAATCTGGATCAGGAGTACTGACTGGTGCCTTCAAAATATGTTATTAAAAAAGGTCAAAAAGACTCAGGTTGAACTAACTTAATTTTCTTCCTTTCTTCTTGAGTTTCCTCGAACTTCCGCTTTCTGACCAAAAGAGCTTCTTTTTGCTTTTTATTTCTTAATTTTGTGATCTGCGATGGCCATAATCATTTACCGACAAGTACGTTTATCAGCTAAGAAGTCTCGTTCAATGGTGGGTAGATAGTTTACGACTTTTTTCACACAATCGTAAATCAAAATTATTGCTGGCCATATAGGAAATAACTTTGTATTCGTCATTAAATCTATGGAGTTTCAGATACAATACTTATCCTTGTAAGAATCGATATGTGCCAACATATTTTGAGATTCAACTATGGGAATTGATGCCTTTTTCAAACTTCTGCTAACTTTAGATCCACTTCTGCACTTATTTTAGGACTAAATCTTTATATTGTTTTTATTATGGTTCGCCCATACAGAAAAATATCTCATAACATCTTAGATGGTAAAACGTTGCGCGGCAAATCACACCCAGTGCAGAATATAGGATCAATAACTTCACTTCTTAACAAAGCCATAATTTTACTTAAATTACATATTCGCAATTAAATCTTTCTATTCAGTCACAAAATAAGACTAACCTATCGACTGTCAAAACAACTTTAAAATTGCATGGCAATCTACTGCAGACAAATTTTATTTGAATGTTAGCATTTTTTTTCGCTTTTTAACATTTAACATTATTCAAAAAGGGTGGGGCAGTATATTAAACGTTAACATTTTGAAAATTAATTTCGAAAGTAAATGGTAACGCAACTTTTCCATACCCATTGCTTTTAATTTGAAAAACAATAAATTTGTCTTACGAAACCACTCCACCCTAATGTAGAGGAAGGAGAAGGAGCAATAGGCAGTAGGTATTGATTTAACTGCTGGTAGCTTTTTTTTTATGTACAATCATTATTTCAGCCGATTAATCCGAGTCATGCTTACGATGATGGTGATTTGCAAAAATTCCTCAATTTTCACAAAGTCTTTTGATACAATTAGAAATCTGAAGGCCGACGGACCTCAAACCCACATGTAGCTTTTTCTCGGTCGCATCTTTTGAAACGACAGAAGATGATGATTTTCAAATAAATGAAGACGAATTACTGATTTATAGCCACAATTTCGATTTTTTTTAGACGCCTCATATTCTCAGCACTACCTACTCTATAAATTTTAGGAATATGTAGGTAGGTAGTTAAAATTCGCTATGTAATTATTACCCACACACAGAATGAACAAAGTATATTCCGAGTGTTTGTTGTTCAAACTATGGACTTGAAAAACAATTGGAATTTTAAATGTTAGCGTTACCTACCTTTCCACTTCAATGAATAATTATCGCTCTTGCAGCACAGACCACACACCACAGAGCAGTGCGTTTATTTTGCTCTTTTTCTCTACTTATGTACTTGGCATTATTCCAGATATAAACACACTAGATACGCCTGCATAAAAGATGCAAAACAATCCACAATAATTCATCTCAATGTAGGAGATAGCTTGTGTGTTTGTATAGCCGGCGAATAGGAACATTTATTTCTTTTTCGCAGGTGAAAGAAAACTGAAATATTGCACTTTAAAATAATAGTTAATCAATTTGCAGAAGGTGATGCTAAGATAGAAAACTTATCGATGTCATGCCAAATGGCAAAGTTTTCCACAACACAAACACCAAATGAATGACACTCAAATGGATGGAATAATATACTGTATTTAAACGAGCGTATGAGGTATGATTTCCATTTATGATTTTATCGGCACGTACTACATAATATTATAATTAAACTTTTTGAACGCGAAAGCACATTTACGATGATTGTTGCACAAAATGGGCCAATCTGATATTTTCAATGGGGTTTCTAAGATTTGATCATTGCTAATAGAGCAAATTTAGTGATTGAAGGCAACGAAAATGGTGGACCTGATAGATTAAAATATCCTGTAGGTACATTACAAAAATAAAATTTAATAGTTTAAAGGCTGCTTGTCAAAATTGGATAGTAAAAAGAGCAATAAAGTGTGGTTTGGGCCTTTTTGCATAACATCGGTTTCTGTTAGCTAAAATTAAAAAACCGGCCAAGTGCGAGTGTCACTCGCGCACCGAAGGTTCCGTATTTGGCTAAACACCAACACATCACATATTATTTGAAATCTATATCATTCAATCTTTCCCCTCTTCATGAATTCATCACAATTTAGTTTAATTTAATTACTTAATATTTTTACTCTCAAAAATTACTCGCACATGAATCTCATTTTCTAATTATTACCTATAGTACCCAACCCACGCCAATTTTCCATTCTGTATACTACCTGTCCCAATTAAAAACTAATACTTTTATTTTGTTCTGTACTCCCCAAAAAAATGTATTATACTCCCCAACGAAATTAGCAAGCGGGAACCCTGGTGGTATGCCACCAGTGACTCTCTTCTGTCTTTGATGGGGTCAATTGTGCACAACTGCGTAGTAGAGATTAAAACTTATGAGAGCAACGTATTTTACATGGTAAAATTATCTTTTTTGAAAATATCTTGTAAACTATTAACTTTTCGGCTAAACAGTATTCAGCACATATATAGCTAAGAATATGATCTAAAAAAAGGAATTTATGTATTTTTTGTGAATCAAGAAATAAACCGTTTTTTGGGCTAATGAAAATATTTTTTTCACCAGATTACTAATTAATCCAAAACCAATCGATGTATTCCTTCCATTGGTACTTGTCGTTTAACTAGAGGTTATACGTTATACCGGATGTTGTGTGTAAATTTTAGCCTCCTATGTCAATCGGTTCTTGAGGTAGATCTGGTAACAAAATTGGCTTAGTGGGTTCGGACAGACAGACAGACAGACAGACGGAGAGACATCCGAGCGAAACTAATAAGGTTACGTTTTTTCCCTTTGGGTACGAACCTTAAAAATGACAATCTAGCAGTTTGGCCCTTTTTGCTTCAATACTTTCTTACCTAAATCCTCAGTACAGGGCCATTCTATAATACCCTATAAACCAAAATTAACAGAACAGCTAAACACGAATTAACTATTTTAAGAAATAGTATTATTAATAATAAAAAAATAATAAATTAATTATAATTTTTTTAATTTTTTTATAAAACTATATTCAAATTCCTCCTCAACACTCAACTCGTCTTCGTTAGGTTCAGCAAGTGAATTATTTACTATAGGTTTGTGAGGTAAATCAATGAACTCATGATGGAGGTGAGATGGAATTGCTGCTTTTAAAGAGAGACCAACAAGTTCTCGGTACTTTCCCTCTAATATTGGCTGATCCGAACCGAATACCAAAGTTAAAGCGTATCTTCTAATGGGTTAGTGCCCAATCTTCTTTTAATTTCAAAGCAATACTTGATTTCAGTATCTTCGGCAGAGTTAAAAATACAGAAACATTCTAAAACAGTCAAGCATTTTAATTATTATTTAATTTTTTGTTGATGTAATAAATGGTGGAGCCCGGCACAATTATCGTAGTATTAAGCTACTTCTTTGATTTCCCTTGCATTCAATTTCAGCAAGTATAACTCCATGGCCGTACAAACTTCATTGCATTCTATTTTCCGATCCTTTTTTGAAACAAGGAGCAAACCAACATCTAGTACCGTGACTTCTCTAATACATTTGAGCCTGGCTTATCTAAAAACTTTCCTCTGCCCCAGCATCCTCCATAACGACTGTAACAGAAGTTGAAGTACCTATAACACAAAATGTTAAAACACAATGCCATAATGGAAATTTGTCTGGGGTTATCAATGGTATCGAAATCTTTGGAATCCAATATCACACTAGCGTCTTCCATAATAACTGCAATCAAGATAGCGAAGTAGAAGACATTTGTTGTTAATGGTTTTAGAGTAATAGGATTTGGACCAAAAGGAAGCTAAGGAAAAGGAGAATTTTGTAGTGTAAAAAAATCTAATTTGAATTTTAACTTATTGCCACAGTTAAAATATACATATATATTTTTTTTCGGCTTTCTGCCAATAGTCCTAGCATAAGCCTACCCCTTGATACAAGGATAACTTTAAAATTAAAAAAAAAAATTCCAACACAACTGTCATCTGGAAACTATTACTCGTTTTTGGTGCCCTTTTGGATGCGTTTCCTGACACTATTTTAGATGCTGTTTCGTAAGCGTTTTTGAACCCGTTGTTTTACGCGGTTCTTGGCCCTTTTGAGCACCTGTTTTTATTGTGATTTTTAAAGCGTTTTTGATACTTTCCGGCATACGATTTTAACACAATTTTTGGACTATGTTCTTGACACTATTATGATCGTAATTTGTTCGCCTTTTTTTGACTCCATTTTAGAGCCGTTTTTGACGGTGTTTTTGATGTACAGAGTTCTTGACCCTATTCTCGGACTTGTTTTTGAAAATTTTTTGTTAACTGGGTTGGCAAACATTTTGGATATTTCGGGTGTGTTTTTACTATTCTTTCTTACCCACTTTTGTGTCGTTTTTTTATTTAAGTGTACCTACGTTTTTGTCGGGGTTTTTAAGGCGGTTTTGGACACGTTGGTGGAAGCTGCTTTTAACGAGGTATTCTATTTCTCAGATATCAACTAAGATCTCAGCTTTGTTAATCTTTGCTTTTTCTTTCTATTCCGGGCAAACTCATTACAGCCGGAAAACAAAAAACAGTTTTATTATATTAAGAATTGTTAGTTAATTGAAAATAAATTCGTTTGAAAATTTGTGATTGCTTAGCAAACAATATATTGCTTTCTCTTTTACAAGCAGTTGACTTTTTAACATGATTTGATGTGACAAAAATAAGAAAAAAATTAAAGGACAAAGACCAGACTTGTTACCTTCAAATATTTATTTGATTTTATTGTTTGGTCCTTTACACATTCTTTTTTTTTATATGTAAATAAAGAATTACATGTAGGTACAGGTCAGAAGAAAATGCATTTTGGCTAAGAACGCTTTCAAAAAGTAGGCGTGGCACTGGGCGATTACACCTGTTGCCTTCTCTGAGGCAGCTGATAAATATAAAAAAGGGGCCCATGGCGATTGGCCTCCACATTAAATACTATTGTAGCAAAAAAAATATATAAAAAACAACACAGAGTAAGAAAAACATTTATTTTAAACAAAAAAAAACAAATTTATTCATGACGAAACACTTTTTTCCACATGCTTACATTCTTTTTCGTTCAATGAAGAATAGAATCTTACCTAACTAAAACAGGGGTTATTTTGATAATTTTTTTTTAAAGTGGGCCAAGGGTCCTGAAGCTCAAAAAGGGGCCAAACGGCCACACTTCTCTGAGGCTATAGAAACATTTCTAAAAGAGTTTCAAAAATCTGTCCGGCGTTTTTCACCTTAACAAGTAAATGGCAAAGGACCCCTATACAATTTCCTTTAATGTTCAAGTTGAGTTTTCCATTCAACTCACATAACAAAAAATTTCATTTGCAGTAAACCATTCTGGACAGTCGTTTAAAATTATAGGAACTCCACTATGTCCTCAATTCTCTTTATTTGGAACGATATTTTTGATGTCTGCTCCTTAAACTCTTCCAAACACCACCACTTCTTCACCCCCTATGCCCGAACAAGTCGAATCCACTTTGGAGTTAGCTCAGTTTTATGAGCTCTATGAGGAGAACAATATTTATCAATATTAACAGGTCGCATTGGTCGCGGGATAATCAAGTGAATCAGCTACATCTCTGAACCTTCCGCCACCGACTTTTAATCATTGTGGTATAGCCACCCTATGCGGGTAGAGGAAGTATGTCCGACTTAATTAAGCCTTCCTAGATGACCCCTCCTAGGTGATACGAATTTCGCAACATTTTCTGCTGCCTAGAATAACATTTTTTATTTCGAATGCACTCAATGAATATCTAAATATCTCGTTAAACATCCAGCTTTTATCGCCAACCTAGAGACGATAAACGCCCTTTGAACATGAACACGTCAGGACTAATAAAAATGAACATCAATGGTAAATTCAAATACACAATTCATACTCATCACTAGCAGTTAATTTTCTTTTATGGCATCCTTGCTGCCTGCGCAAAATGATACCTACCCTACCCATGTTTAGCGCACAGAAATTTCATTCAAAATTATTTCGCAGGAGTATTAACGGATCAAAGTATTCCACTAGAAATGAAATTCAAATGAAGATGCAATTATACAAATGATGTTGATGTTTCCCACCTCTTGTCGTATATGGAGGTCCTTAGCCCGACGGGTGATCACCTCATGATTCTCTTAACATTTGCCTTTCCCTCGAATGAACTTAACAACCAATTACACTCGGTGGTACATACACACCGCATCTACACCGAACTCAAATAAAGCAAAAGCAAGCAAAAAATGAACGTAACGCAAATTTGTTCCTTTGAGTATTTTACGTTCTTATACGGGGTGTGTATGTAAAAGTACTAAAGACAACGGTTTATATGCCATAAAGTTTATATTTTTATATCCATCTTTTTGTGTGTTTGTTTTTTGTTTCTCCTGCAAATACCTCCCTGCAAAGCGCAGATGTGCAATTCTCTGGAAACGATTACTTTTCAAGTACAAACGACAAACGAGAGCCAGTGTCAGGTAGAGTGTAGTCTTTCAACACGAGTACGCTACGTAATAGGTACATGCCCCACAATGTACTCGGAGGGTGGAACGAATGTTATACATGGACCAAGACCAGAGTAAGTGCATAAATTGTGTGTATGGCTGCTGCTGTCGTTGTGGTGGTGCTTGGTTCAAATCGTAAAGTCAGCAAAGGAATGCCATAAATAACTTAATTTTCATAAAGAAGCCAAAGCCGGAGAGTGGTAAAGCATAATCCACGGCCTTTGCATAGGGCTCTCACTTAGAACAGTATAAGGAAGACAATTTGATTTCGGTATTTTCCAGAAGTAAAATTTTATATTTTCTTTGAGAGATTTATATGGAAATTGGAGTTTATTGGAAAGAGATAAACCGAGTCGGTAGATGCTCATTGTGCAAGCAATAAACACGTTTTAATGTCGGAACTTCGAGCTGTAATTGAACCAGCGGATTGGGCCTATAAAGTTGACAATTACACGGAAGACGGAATGACCAGCATAAATGTAAATTTCTTGAGCGTCAGCTGTCGCTGCTATTGCTCGTCGTCAGTTCAAAGAATGGTGGATGAGGGTTTTACACCCAACAAAAGTGGAGGCATCCTTGGGAGTGTAAAAATATTGTGCCTGTAAGTCGTAAGCCTAACATATAGGTATACCCACATTTTTTATAGGTCCCATCTTCGAAGTATGTCACAATCTAAGTGCTTGGTTATATTCAAATACAAACTTGACTTATCCTTTTTTCCCCGAATCATCTTAAATAATGCATATATTGAATATGTCGAGTCGGCAAGGAACCTCGGGGTTGTCTTTAACCGTAGCCTCACATGGGACCAGCACATAACCGGTACTGTAAGGCATATGGAGTACCATACGCACTCTTTGGGTCTCCCAGTTCCAAATCAGATTTTCGGGTCAAGTCACCCTCCCCACCAGGAGACTGGAACAACCCTCCGGGAAGTCTTTACAATACACGGATTCTACGAGCAAAACAATAAAACGAGTAATTTATCCGCTTCCAATGTGATTTTAATTTATTTTTATTGTTTTAGTGGTTTGAAAAAAAAAAAAAAAAAAAAAAAAATAAGAAACATACCGTTTTTCAGTAGACAAATAAAAAAAAAGTAGGTACTTTAGTTTCTTAGCATAACTGAAGTAAAAAATGGTAAACAAAAACTAAACTTCAGAAACATAATGAAAATAAATAAATACCTTAATTTAATAATTAATAACTATATGGCTATACATCATTAAGCAATAATTGGTATCACATTGAGGGCAGATAAAGGTTTCGTTGTCATTTTTGGCCAGTCCGTCAAACATCTCGTGCTCAGTTTTTTTTTGCATAAGGCGCAAAGGTGCATGTCCACAATATCATCAGTTTTGCACACAAAGTAAAGCCATTTTCTTCAATTTCCATTTGTTCAAACCTTCATCGAAATTGACTTCTTCAGAAGTTTCACTTTCACATGATTGCAAAATTTTTTAATTGCAGTAGGTTTATTTTTTTGTGTTTTTAACTAAATTAATTTTTTTAATGAATTCAAATTAAATACATGGCTTTAAAACACTTAAATAACATTTAACCCTAACTTCCGGGTCGTCTAGACCCCAGGGTAGGAATACTGTATAATATATTCGAGTTTTCGTGGTATATTGTTTATTAATTCATTCGATTGGTAAGTTGATAAAGTAATAGAAAATAGAATTGTATTTATTATTGTGTTACCTGGGTTTATTCTCCGCGTCTTAGTTTCAAAAAATACTTTTTTTAAAATATGGATGAAGATATCTGCCGATGGTTGCATGAAGACACAGCAAAATTTGCTTTTCTAAAGAGCTTGTTTTATGGTCGTACTGCCCATGCCCACAAAAATCCAAACAAAAAAAAATTATTTCAAACAATGCACACCAAAATAGATCCTGATGCAAGAAACCAATTACCGGAGATGGTGGAACTCTACAATAAGTCAAAATGTGGTGTTGATTTGAGGGACCAACTTTGTCGGTACAGTGTATCTAGACGTACCAAGCGGTGGCCGATGGCTATGTTTTACAGTTTATTGAATATAGAGGGTGTTAATTCACATGTTCTTCTGAAAATGCCATCAAATCAGCGCCAAAAAAAGGCGCAATTTCCTCCAAAAAAAACTTGCACTTGACCTCATCACGCCCCAAATAGAAGAAAGATTTACTTGGCCAACTTTACCTGCAAATCTCCAAGTTTTCCTAGGAGATATTTTCAAAAAGAAACGGCCATTAGTTGAGCCCAATCCATCTGTAAATGAAAAAAAAAGATGTGCAATCTGTCCAAGGGATAAGGACCGGAAGCCGAAACCCCCTTTGCGGCGAACATAGCCGGTCTGTGTGCCAAGAATGCCGCGATTCTAAACTTTAAGATATTTTTAATATTAAACTATTTGTGTGATCTTAATTCCAAATAGTTTATATTAAAACGTCTTTTTGTTTTTGAAATAATAACAAAACTTTATTGAGGTTTTTTGGACCCCAGGGTAGTAATAGTGTTTCTTCAGGGATGGGTAGGGTTTAAGGGTTAATCAGAGACTTGAACCACTGATCAACTCCCTCTTCAGAAACTGTCTCAAGCCTCCCTTTCACATTTGTTACCAAATTTATATTCATAACTTTTGTTAAAGCCAGAATGGTTTCATGCTATTATTTACAATGTAAAATATCAATATTATTAGGTTACATCAAATTTATTTACCTACCGTGTTACTTGTTACAAATCAATTTTATAAGAAAAAACATTTTTTTTAAATTTTAACACTGCAAAACACCTATTCTCTCCCACCAACCAGAGACAGCTGATGATTTAGAATTATTTTTGTGTGCAATTAACGCGTCACTGTACTGTCTGCATCGCATGCACTTACTCTTGTTGGATTTCAATGGAATTTGAGCAAATTATTGAGAGTGGCTCAAGTCTCCCATATGTTCAAGTCTCCCGCATGTTCAAGTCTCCCGCTTTCCCCCTACGTTGTCCGTCTTTTCTCTTTTCAGCGGTCTTGTAATAATTTTCAGTAGGTACTCTCGATACACCTTTTACAATGTTTATCTGAATTTTCGTCTTTGGTTGTGTTTTCAGCCCATGCCCGTAGTGTAGTCCTTTTGTAATTCCACGGCATTTCTATTAAAAATAAGTACCGAAAGAAGTTCTAATAACCATGTTTATCAAAATATTGGGTGAGGCGTTTTAGACACACTCCACTAGGGCATTTTGTAAATTTCGCAGTGCACAACGCCCACTAAAATTATGGATATTCCATCCACTTCTAAGAGATAAGCAAAACTGTACTGAAACCATAATTTACTTACTTTATACATAAGTAGCTATATAAAAAACGAAACGTTTGAAACGTTTTTTTTTTTAAGAAATACAATGTTTATTGTTCTACCGCAATATGTTTGGGCGATAAAAATTGTTTTCATAAGATATTTCGTAAAGTGACAACAAAAACACAATCGCCTACTACCGCAATTCGCACCAGTGAATGAAACTGGACACAAGGCAATCTTGGCAAGGCGGGCACCTTTGTTTCTTCTTGATATTACTCTGTATCAAATACATCACATAAAAATAGATCGTCCTACGATCCATGACCCATTTAGGTCATAGCGATGGTTGAAAGTCGAAAATGAACATCTCCTTTAGAGCTGCCTTAAGTATGAGCATGAGCAACAGACGATAAATGGTTTGTGCGACAGGTTTCTTATTTCTTGAGGCTAAGTAGGTACCCTAGTTCGAGTTCCTTACCACTTGTTTTGTATGCATTCTTATTTATGGAGGCGGAAGAAAGGGAGCTACGACCTACGAGTCCAACCGGCTGAATTGGAAAGCTTTTCGAAGACAAGAATGCTCTCGGATGTTTGCCAGACGTTTGAGGGAGTCGGTGCTGCAGAAAAAACCCAAAGACGTGACATTTGTTTTTCAAAGGAATCGAAACAGAGACTTCTAGTGCAGCGCCGATGATTTAGTTATCATTGTTACAGCCAAAGTCTTGGGACATCTTGAGAATGATGTCACTTCCGACTACATGTCTCCCCATCTGAACTTTGATACAGCATTCACCTACTCCTTTCCGAGCAGAGATGAATGGAGAACAGATGAACCCACAAAGCGGAAATCGGTATCCATCTATACAGATGGATCAAAGATGGACTGTGGAACCGGTCGGTGCCGGTATATTCTGTGAGGAATTGAACATAAACTGCTCCATCAGGCTTCCTGATAGCAGTAGTGTCTTCCAAGCAGAGATTCTGGCAATCGCGGAAGCGGCCCGAATGGTGTCATTGTTGGCAATACCACGTAAGGATATTACCATTTTCATTGATAGCCAGGCGGCTATTAAAGCAATTTCTGCTATAGAAATTAAATCGAGTGGAGAACAAGATTCGTATGAAAACCAATAACATGTGGAAAGCACTAACTACCTGTGAAGTATCTCGGAAGCTATGGCCAGCATTATGACAAAGGCGAACATTCAAACTTCTACAGTTTGACAGGCCATCGCTGTCTAAGCTGGTAGGGGCTCTAACGGGTCATAACTTCTTAAGAAATCACATGATGAAACTAAATCTCAAGGATGACGATATATGTAGAGGTTGCGGAGACGAAGATGTCCATGAGGACATATCTTACTTCCACTGTCACTGCCCGAGCCTCTGTGACTTGAGGAACAGAACACTTGGAAGCTTCTACTTCCATGACTTACGAGAACTTTCTGACGTTACACTTTCTGATCTTTACAGGTTTTTGAGGGCATCAGGATGGTTGGACGGCATCGGGTAAATACAAGAAGGATGACACAAGCTGACCATCAACAACACCGACGGTTAACCCCCAAAAAAGGGTATCACAATGGGTCCGCAAGGACCTAAGTGTGGTATAGTAGGATCTACCCTGCTCTACCAACCCACATACCTAACCTAACCTACAGCCAAAGTCTGAGGATATTTTCTGTACAGTTAACGCCATCGTTTCGTTTAGTTCAAAAATTGTAAGAAAATCCTCTATTGAGTGTCATACAAGGAATGTAAGCATTCTGCTAGCCTAGACATTCATCTGACCCTTTCGCCACAAAAGATCTCTTCAGTCGACTTTCTTGAAATCGGCTTAGAGGGTCAACAGTTTAAAAATAAAAGTTCCCGCTCAAAACAACACTTACATTTTTAATTATTCTTGAAATTAATCGAGCTTTACACCCGAAAGGACCTTCCTCTGACATTAAAAAGTCACCTCTGACTCTTAACTGCAGCTTTCGCAAACATTCCTTGTTAGAATTATTGTTATTAATAACAAATCCGAACAGCCCGTGTAGGGAAAGAGGTTAAAATGCTGTCACGCGTCCGCACCCCCAAGCGTGTCGTTGGCAGTTTGCAAAGGAAAACGTCAAAACACCTAGCGTTGTTGGTCTCGTTATTTCCCGATTTCACACAATACTGCTCCAGCTCCAGCCATACCTTGCATTTTTATTTCTCCGACATTTTTATTTTTTGCTTGGAATTTTTCCATCTCCCCATCTCCCTTGTGCGCGAGTGCTGTTTGCTGTACAACTATTTTTATGTGAAACGATAACGCACGGGCGTATGTGCACTTTCCTAATTGAGTCATGAAATTCTGAACACTTCTTGCATGGTCGCTTTCCCATTTGTTGCTGTTGTGTGCCAGGATGACATAATTCACTCGGGGAGTGTATTTTATAAATTTATATTCAAATACCTAATACGAATGGTAATGGTGATGGAATTATGCAAATGCCACAGTCAGTCATGCCCCCAATTGGAATGCACTCTTGATGTGTGTGCGTGTACAGTGTGTAGGTACATCACCCAGAAGAGTTTTTCTTTGTCCCTTTTCATAAAATTTAACTCGGGTATGTTTGCTGCACGATTTGACCCATCATTCAGTTGTTAATAAACTGATTATAAGCCCTGTCCCTATTGTAAGGTATAAGGGATTTTTAATCAATAGTCCTTTCTGACATAAACAAAAATCCTTTCAGATCACAATTTGAATGCTGGTTGGTATGTCATTCACACGGCGCATCTTGAACTGTCATCTACCAAGGCAAGAACTGGTGTGTCCATTTGACGGAAATCAAAAATGAAGGACCCATTTGAAGCAACAAAAATGAGAAGTCCCTTTATCGATTTTCAGTTTCAATGTGTCCTCGTTAAGGCGAGGCGACCATAGTTTCAAACAGAAAAAAAAACTATCGATATTTAATGACGGTGAGTATTAACGGACATCGAAGAAGCATTTAAAGCGTCAATGTTGGCAAAGACTACCGCATGTAACACACTTGTGCGTTGTGGGTGTATTCGGCACAGCATAAGTTTTGAAAGTCATTAAGATGTATAGGTATAAATGGGTGAGAAACTTTATGTGGCTTAACTTGGGTAATGACAGTTCCGCAAGTGATTAAAAGCGGTAGAGATGAAAAACAGTCTTCTATACTACTAGAGCAGACGATGACTTAACCGGATGCAGTTTTTTTTTCAATCCGAAGGAAAGTTTTAGCTCGCATTCATTAATCGACATTGTGAACTTTGCAAGAGAAGTGTGATAATGACTCGGAGTTTTTCTTCTTTTTTTCTTGTTGCTATATTTATCTTGAAGTGGTATGTTTTAATCTGTTTGGTATTGTTCTTCGAAAGGTGGCTTTTGAATGGAGGAAGACCTTTCTTAACAACCAATATAAACCAATTGGTGGATCTCAACTTGAGGTTGGATGGTTCACCAGACTTGGTTAGGTTTTCGCTTCGGGTAAGATGACATTAAACGCATGCCAGGCAGTATTTGACCAATCGGCGAACGATGCTGTGTATACCAATTGACCGCAAAGGTGGACATTGTAACAACATGCGGATGGTGGTTGAATGGCAAATGTGAGGAGACAGTTGTTGTCAAAAAGACGCAATTGTTGTTAGAGGGCTCTACGAAGGAAATCGCAATTAATGCTTAAGTCAAATTTGGTGCAGCTTCTTACTGATTTTAGTAGAACTCGGCGACCCAAACTGACATGCGTTTTAAGTCGCCATCATTCATTCCGCAATAGCGACCAAACAACTGGATACACTACCTTCCCCAGAAATATCCTGTCCGTCAATGCTAGTCGCGCATATGCCACATACCTCAACTAGGTATGTAGCTTGTTAAAAATGAATTAAAAAAAAAATTAATAATGTAGCTCGGAAGAATTTCCGTAATCACGTAAAAAGAACTATTCAAGTCATGCAGGAGAAGAGCCGCCAGGGATGCACCCGGGCCCCGATGACATCTCGAATATGACACTCAATACGGCCTGTTATACACGAGATACTTTTAGGGCGACAGCCGACAATACAAAGGTACCTTGAAGACGGGATCTTCTCCTACCAGTGGAAACCAGAGCACCTGGCTTTACTATCCAAAGCAGAAGAGTCATCTTTGTCCTGGGCAATATGTCCAATAAAGTGGAAAATATTAGAAAGCGTCATATACGCCAGACTGCTTGAAAAGGGTCATTCATTTTTCTGTTTCAAAAGTAAAGCACACACAGCGATACATTTTCGAAGGAAATTTTATTTCATTATAAAGTTTTGACTTTGCCATTAAGTACGGAAATCGATTTCATTCGCAGCATGCGATTCTTTTGAGGTAATTTTTAACCACCTATTTGTACATTTGGGGCGGTATCTCGACCATAACATGTTGGTTTTTAATGCGTCTAGGGTTCGGGGATTATTTGCATAGCCCCAACGAAAATAAAGTGCACGACTGGGTCGCACGAAACTTTCTCGTTTAGTGCGAGTCCGACTGACTTTCAGAGTTTTCAGTAAATCGAAAATTGAGGACACAATAGTTTTGAAAACATCCATTTGACTCTAAGTTAGCATTTTGGTCAAAATCGTTAACGCCGTTTTCCGCCGTTTAAAAAAACTAAATTTTAAAAAATCCATTGTACGATAATATAGAGAAAAACTGAGTTTGCAATCAAGTTATAAATTACCACATTATCTACCTTAGAAATTAATTGTTGTTACAATCGTATAGACCGTTTTCGAGGTATGTCGAAATTTCAAAAGTACCGTTGTTCGAATTTTTAGCCAAAAACTGGGTACGCAGTCATGGTAACCCCACCTACTTAAGCTTAAATAGCAATTTTGGTTGAAATCGTTATAGCAGTTTTCGATCAAATCAAACTGGTACGAACATTTTATATGTGAAGTACCGCATTAATATTGAGGTTACCTTGCAAAAACAAAACACCTCCCGAACTGTAAGCCCAAAAACTCCAAATCCGAGGTTTGAACGTAATCCGGGTAGCCGTTTAGGCTGTAGGCCTGTGGAAGGATGGACAGACGGACAGGCCGGACAGAATTTTGAGACCCACTTTTTTGAGTTCCTCTAGGTATCATCGTAATATTAATATCTCGAAATCGAAATTTTGTACGAAAACAATATCTATTGAACGTATAATGTGTGGCTTGTTGCCCCGTTTTATTGGAACCACTTATCGTCCAAGTCATGATCTTCCATCGCCGGCCAAAAAAAAAAAATTGGTTAACATTCGGCCATATCGCTCCGAATTGATAAGTCGATAAATTCGGATCATCAGATCTCTGGCTAGTTAGACACAGTTTTACCACCTACAGGAAGTTGATGTACCTAACTCTAACTGGCTACGTGAACATCGCGTTCTATCCTCGCCGATGCAATGAATCGCTATTAGTTCTGCGAATAACTCTGTCACAAGGAGTTAAGCAGGTTGCTGTTGCGAACGAATCCATTAAGTGAAATAAGACTTCGTAGCAATGTTCGACAGCATCTGGCCAGTCATTAAGAGCCACGTCAAAACTTTACGGAATGTCGAGGATGCTGTTCAAAAACTGACTTCTATCACCACCAAATGTTTATAACTGTTTTGCCCGTTTATGAAAACTCTCCTGTAGACCGCGATAGGTTTGGTGGAACGCTGACACATATAGAAAGTAAACCCGAACTCTTCTGAATAACTCAAGCAAGACGAATTAGAAGACTGGAGACGTTTCCGATCCAAGCAAAAAGCATTCGAGAAGTAAGTCGAAGGTCCTTTGAAAAATGCTTCCACTAAAAAGGTTGGTTAAAGCTCGCAGTAGGGTCCGGTGCTGTCTTATTTGAAATAGACAACTGTAGACTTTACTACTCAAGTATGTATCTGTTTTTCAAGTGATAATAGTTTTGGTTTGTATGACCACTCTGAATCAGGTTTGAAAGCTGAACTCTTACTCTTGAATGAGTCCCAAGTCAAGCTCTGATTGCCTGAAATCAGTTTACTATGATCAGAGTTCTTGTATCCAGAAACCTTATAGCATTTCTCGTTTTAAAGGTCTACAGTTTCGAGGGCAATAAATTTTAAAAATTTACAGACTAGTTGCCTGACTATGTGGCACAGTCGGGGGGCATCCACCAGTCCAAAGACGGAAAGTAGGTGACTTTCATGTTTTAATGAAATCCTATTTCTATTTAACGTTACAATATATTCAATCCTTTATTGTTATTTCAGTTTACTGAGTTGTTACAAATTTAATAGCGATAGGTTAATAATAAAAAATGAATAAGAGAGGTTAGATCCACGTGTGTCTTCTTTCGGCTCGGTGGAGAGACAGCTGTCAAAGCTGCTGTCATTCATCTCGTATTGGCAGCAGTGTCACTTTTGGTTACAGGGTTCATTTAATTTCATTTAATTGAAACCAGAATAAATAGGTATGCCCGACAACTCAAATGAACATTGACAGATAGATATTCCGGAAACCGAAATGAATATTACTATAGACGAATAAATATCCCAAACGCCATGAAACTACGCTCCATTTTCTTTAGGCCATCATACAGAACATCCATTCCATTCCACTCAACGCTTCGTGTGCTCATAATCAATTTACTCCACTAAATTATATAAAACAAACAAACTGAAGAAATCTGCCCACCCGCATGATAGAGAACAAAGAATACAATCTGTCGGTAAATCAAACCAACAGATTGACGTCGAATCAAAATTAAATCAGTAGCTGTACCCCACGCCCCGCCCACCCCCAACTACCTCTCATTAACGAAAATCATTACCATCGTTGAACTAGGCTGAGTCTCCCTTCGCCTGCACCCACTTTCGTCTTCTCCGAAATAATAACGGATGGGGATTCTCGTGACCGTTGTTCAAAATATACTCCTACGGGATGAGAATTCGTCGTGGATTCTCGAGATTTTTCATTTTCTTCTTTACTGTTCCATTGCCGATTCCTGGTGTGGCTTCGTAGTCTACTTTGCGCGCCATTATCATCTGCTTGAAATACACGAATGGAAGCGAATTGTTCTGGGAAATATCCTCCCGGCTGTGGTAGTGGTATATAGCTTTCTGTGCCAGTAAATTAAATTATTGTACGGCAGTGGCATTAGCGTGGAAATTAATTGAAATCGATAATGATTGTGTATGCGTAGGTGAGTTTGTTGGAAATGTTGTTTGTTTATTAAACACTTGTTTGCAGATTACTGATTATGTTCTCCCGCTGATTAAATTTCAAGTAACTGGATGTTCTGTTTGGGTTTTTTTTTTTAATAGCCAGTCAGAAATTGGAACCTTTGGCTTTTGCGGTAAGACTTTCGTTATCCATAATCACACCTTCGAGCTACTGAAGGGAGCTGCCAATATGAAGCTGGAAATCATAATCAATTCCGATATCGAGACTGTGGGGAAATTCAGAAAAGATTGTCTCACGATTGAATTTGAAGCCAGTCTGCCCGCTCACTGTTGAAGAGATTATATTCTAATAACCGACGTCGAAAAATGCAAGAGAGCTACGGCTTAGTTTGTAATGCACATGCACGTGTCCTGTTTGCTACATTGTGAAAGTATAGAAAAAATGTTTAAAAAAAAATGGGAACTGCAAAATTGAACATTTCTTTTTTTAATTCTTCTAAAAACCGATTATTCTACTTTTGAGGGATTGGGGCAGAAGGTCGTATAACCTACAAACCACGCTAATGACTTACAACGCACACACAGGCAGGTAACAAAGGGCAGAGCAGACGACAGAAAAAAACATCAGTCACACACACCCACAGTTATCAACCACCTTGCAACCCTCCGCATTTGGGTGAGGTGTGAAAGATGATTTATCTTTTCAAAGCTTTTCCACCCTTACCCTATGCGCTTGTATCATATGTTAAAATTACTCTAAAAGGCGACCGCATGATGTCCCAAGGCATTAAAAAGAAGGATGAGTTTTATATAACTGGAAATGGTAAACCCTCAGCTTGGTGTTTGTTTGAATTTTATTTTTAGGTAAAATTTAATAAAAAAAAAGAAAACAATTTCACACACTACCCCCAGTGTCAGAGAGAATTCTGAGACCCCTCCCTAACCCGCAATCTTCTTGCCGATGGCCCGCTTAATTTTTTTTTTTAAATTCGCCTTTTTGTTTTCCTATCGGTAATGCCAGTTCAGAATATAAAATAAATGCTGCGCTACCAACCGTGAGGACGTTGTGATAGAGTTCGGAAATACCACGTTTTTACATTGCTGAATGCGATTGGTTAAGCCCGACAATACGAAGTGGCTTAGTGGTTAGTGTATTGGACTACTAAGTGAGGGGTCTCAGGTTCGAATCCCACAAAAATCGAAATTCCAACTCATGGTTTTTTCACTGTGCCACCTCTCGCGAACGTCTGACAAACATCCGAGAGTACAACTGTCTTGAAAGAACTTCTCAATTAGCCGTTTGGAATCGGCCTAATATTGTAGATCCCTTCCATTCGTTCCAAAAATAAAATCTCACACAAAACGAATGGCTGTGAGAAGCTAGGCGTAGGGACCTGTTGCGCCAAAAATTGTTATTATTATTATAAATTGAGTACGTTGGAAAGGGAAAAATTACCACGTAAGTATAGAGTACTTAGGCCCATTTTATTCACTCGAAGTTGTGTTCAACTTCGAAGCTTCAAATGGGCCTTAAACACTGCTGGTCACCGTATGCGACGGATTCTATGGGACAGCTCGTTCCGTCAAATACTGCAGTCAGTCAACGCTACGGATGCAGCGGATTCTATCTGCTGAGCCCTTAACTGAGCCTGTTAAGCAGTCTGCGTGCTTCCATGTTCGCCGGTTGATAGGGCTATCAGAACTGAACATTAATCATCGCATCAATTTGAACCCCTAATCGTAAGCGATGGAGCTCAGTAAACGGTCCTATAAATCCTTTTGCATTGGCATTTTGACTTTGAAAATTGTAACTCCGAAAATGTTGACCAAATTAAACTTAAATGAATAATGTACACAAATAAAACACATAGGGCTGGCAAATAGCCCGTTTAAATTGAATTTTGCTCGAAGTTTTAATGCCAGCATATAGCCCACGCCACGTCTTCAGTATCGTCTTTCTAGAGCAACTTTTAAATTGACTAAGCAGAGCTTCGCAGGAAATACCCAATTATAGGTATATATACACAAAGAATTAGCGACTTAAACGAAAACCGAACTAAGTGGGTCAAACATTTTATTTCAACACTTAAACAAGGAAAATATATTTTTTTTATGTGCTTAAAACTGTCAAGTACAACTGACCGTTATAGACACTCGCAAATTGAATACAAACGAGGGCGAACAACGAGCCCAGTAAGTTTCTAATTCCATTAAGAACTTCTTCAATTTCCAAAAAATAAGGTAGAAACTTTCTTATTGTGTAAACAATTTTTCGTTCTCTTTCTTTCTTTTCCACTCTTACAGCTGCAAGGTTGGATAATAAGATTTTCATGTTCAGATGCACAAACAGACAACTGGAAATGAGTTTCTCGAGGCCGGGATAAAGTTGACAAAAAGAAATTGAAAACAAATTGGTAAATAATAAGAAGCTTAGCTAAACGTAGATGGGTATCTCGGTTTCGACCCCAATGCCCATTTCGATGGGACGAAGGGTGAATATTGATAACTGGAGTTGGGTAATTGGCTGGGGGATTTCTTCAACTCTCCCATACGGTTTGCAATCAAAACATGTCACAGGAGCGAAAGAAGAAGATGTACGATTGCAATAAAAATATGTATGAGGTTAATGGAATTTTTATTGACCGTCATAATATTGTGGCACAAGGTGACATAGTGAATCAAACTGCGGATAAATGATGAATGCTTACGGATTAAGTTGTGGATGATAAACTGGAGATATCTAAACTAGCATAAAGTGGCACAGCTTACTGATGTATAGGTTTGTACATCCACAAACTGCACTTAGTTCCTTATAAAGGTTAAAGTAAAATACCAATATTTTTGATTTCTCATTCTCACTGTGAAGTTTCAAACACTGCATCAGAAAATTGCAAGCTGCTGCTGATGACATGCTTTAAGAGTTGTCTGGAAGTATCTCTCTACTCTCCTAACTTGTGTGCATAGTATCGTTTGTTTGAAGGCGTTTTCAGTGTCTTTACTAAAGATGTGGTCTATAGGACTTTTTAAGTGGTGAAATAGATCCACCGAAAGTGTACGAGGAACCACCCCAATCGGCAGCTATGAACTTTAAAAATGTTTATACTCATTACAAGATTGTTTTTATTATTTTTTTCTTTTTTTAAGAAGAAAGTCCGAACGGTACCACCTCACATGCATTCGCAACGCAACTACAGGCATTCGAATTCAAAGGCAGCTCGCACATACGTATAATGACAATCTTGCGACCGCTTTTAAGATTATATTTAGAGTAGGTATTCTTTTTTAAGAAATGGCGTTATTGTACTGTGACCTTTGGGCATATTGTACCTCCTACTTCTTTCTTTCGGAATAAATGTGAATGAGAATCCCGTCTCATAGTACTCTTTCCAATCCTGTTTCCATTATATTTAAAAAAAGAAAAACACCTAGGGAAGAATTACCGCATCCAAATTCAGTCACGTATTACTAGTTGACGGATGCGGTAATTCAATCCCTGATAATTGGTGATAATTTCAGTCTTTTGTGGGTTGATGCCCCACAAGATTTCCAAACATTTTTTCCGAACATCCACAGGACTCATCGAAGTATCTGCAGGGACATTTTTTGTTTGAGTTTTCTGAATACGGAACTTATTTTTGATGCAATATTTCTCTTTTATGTTGCCATATGAGTTTTAAAGATTGCACCATGTCCATAGTATTTAACCAGCTTCTAGCCGTGTTTTTTTTTGCTTTTTGTAGCCTCTTGAGTTTTTCTTTGAGGGCAAAACCGTACAGGACCTATGAGCGCTATTGCTGTTCCCATTCTTTCCAGGAAGACGGCTACTTAATTAGCCCACACAGTTTATTAAGTTTTCCACGGTTACCACACGAAGACTTAATTAAATAGAAAGTCATTTTAGTCCCAACTATAGTTACATTGAAACTATTGAAAGTTGGCTTTATTACACTTTTGCATAGCGAAATGTATGAGTGGCCTCACCGAGTGTTCTCACAACAAATAACACCTTTCTAACCGTAAAGACAGGTTCTTGTTCTTGACAATATAAACATGTACCATAGTTTTTTGAAATATGGCCCTATGTCGCAAAAAATTATGGCCTTATGACGCTTTAGCAAAGCGACAAAAGGCCATATGTTCGAATATGGCTCTATGTCGTTTTGTGAAAGTGTCATAACGCCATATTTCGAAATATGGCCTTATGTCGCATGGCCTTATGTCACGGCACCTTACATCACAGTTGGCTTTCGATCGTCAAAAGTAGCATAATATATAGGAACATGATTCTTATCACTGGCAACGCTTTGACACCGAATTTTAGTGGTACATCGGCAAAAGCATTCGCTGATCTAGTCTTAAATTTGGTTGACATGGCTGTCATGGATCACTATATACGTTCCCTTGCAATTCCAAAAGGAAGTAGGAGTTTTTTGCATGCTGAAGAGTAAAAAGCTCGTGAGGCCGTTACTTTTGAACTAACCTTGAGCTATTAACTTCAAAGATCTATTACTCTTATAAGCGCTTATAAAAATTACAAGCGTTCCCGCCTACTGAAGTCAGGAGCGATCGCATCTTGAATTCGTATAAGTTATGGGAACGTATCAAATTTAACCAAAATATGCACATCATTGCCCACTGTACCATAACTTTGATTACCAAATCAAACCAAAGAATAAAAGCTGCACCACCAGTTGCTCGAACATAGTTCTCACCTAGCAACAGCGATAGCGTCGAGAGTCAACACATAACAAACATATGACAACAACATATAACAAAAAAACCAAAGCTGTTAACATGTAATACGACAAGAGCAGCATTCGCAACAATAACTGCAGGAGATAACGCTCCAGCCGACTTTCTTGTTAACAACACAACTAAAGAAAGCTCTCTGGTTATTGATAAAATGTTCCCTATGTGCCGAAGTGGATTATAGTCTTTAGTCTTTCTTGGTTAGTGAAGAAGATTGGTAAATGCAAAAGTGTGCACATGAGTTTCTCATAGAGAAATAATTACATAAATGTAAAATTAATTTAAGGTGAAATAAAATAATAAATGAAATAAATTATAAAGATTAGACTGAGTGTTCCTTAAATCATTTACTGGCGCCCAACTTGGACTACGCGAATTTTATTCTATAGATCCCTATAAAGGACAATAGTTCGCGTTACGATCTCAGTACCTACATTTTATTTTCTGGCCGGTGCTGCATACATATAAACTTACCTAACTAAAAGACAAGTGAATAGAAAGCTAATTGCTAAAAAAAAAAAAAAAAAAAAAAAAAAAAAAAAAATAATGCAGATTTAGAGAAGTTAAAAATAAAAAGTGAACATACATTGGATTCATAACAAAACAAATAGAAATAAATCTTCAGTGACATTGACATTGAAAATACGTTGCGTATCATCTTTAAAAATCATCAGAGCAGTGATTGGAGAAAATAACAAACATAACTGGAGAGAAGCGGACTTTAGAATATTAGAATATTTAAAAGTAAGCCATTTATTTATTAGAAATTTAAATTTAGATAAGTTAAGTTGTTGTAATATCATTTGGATGAGTTAGACTGTTAGAGTATTATTTTGTTCCATAATTCTTTGTTAGATTTTTTTAATTTAAGTTGAATTTAAGGAAAAATCTGATAGTTTACAGAATTGTAAATTGATGTTTTGAACCTCCTTTTGCCTTTGTAAGAAATGGACGCTGCACAGTTAGGCGCGATAGTAACCGCTGCAGTTCAAGCTGCAACACTTCAAACAAGACAAGCGTTCGAAACGACGATCAACGAATTGACGACTAGGCTAAGCGCGTTAGAGACTCCTACGGTAGTTGAGGAACATCAGCCAGTTACTATTGAGGCTGGTAAATATTGTGAAGAATCGTTAGATTTGGTTAAGTCTCTGCCTGAGTTTAGTGGTGAACAGGTTCGGTACGTATCATGGCGTCAGGCTGCCTTTGCCGCCTACAAATTATTTGAGGGACATGAAGGAAGCTCGAAGCATTACCAAGCTGTTGCTATAATCAGGAATAAAATCGTGGACTCTGCAGATCAAGTTTTATCTTCTTTCAACACTGTACTGAATTTTAAAGCAATTATTGCAAGGTTGGACTTTACTTATGCAGATAAAAGACCCGTTTATCTTATAGAGCAGGAGATGTCCACTTTGCGCCAAGGCAGAATGTCGATCATAGATTTCTATGACGAGGTAGAAAAGAAGTTGACCTTAATCATTAACAAAACTCTGATGCTTCATGAGGGCAATAAGACGTTGATTGATTCCCTTTGTCAGAAATACCGTCAAGATGCATTAAGGGTATTTATTTCAGGTTTGCAAAAGCCAATGTGTGATATTCTTTTTTCTTCGAGACCTACCGACATGCCAGGTGCACTCGCTCTAGCCCAGGAACTCGCAGCAAACCAAGAGCGATATGTGTTTGCGAACTCATTTTCTAATAGAAACGAACGTCCAACTTACCCTTTATATAGGCAGAATTTTAGCCATAATCAATATACCCCATATAATTCCCCGCACTACTGCCAAACTCCCGCTAACCAAACACGACCTAGAACAACACCTATGGAAATAGACCCAACACTTTCCCATTACAGGAGTCCGACAAATTTTCAAATGTCTATACAAAATCAAAATATGCAAAGACCTATGATGCAGAATCCTAATAACTCCCAAGGCTTTATGCGGCTCCCAAATCATTCCCAAAGGCCCGTCCTAAATCCCAATAAATTCAAGCGACACTGCGAATCCGACCGCCAAACTCTTCCGAAACTCCAGAGAGTCAATCACCTTAGTCAGAGACTATCGACCCCAAGCGCTGTCACTGGAAATCAGTATTTTCCATTTACTGATGAACAATATGATGATTTACATAATAGTCACTGTGAGCAAAACATTTCCGACCAATGTAATGACGTCGCTCAGGAAAATACAGACTGTCAGGATCAAGAAGTTTTTGACGAAATCAATTTTTTAGGGGTAAGTCCCTCCTGCCATACGTCGGTCGAACATTGGCAGGAAAGGAAATAAAGCTTCTTGTAGATACCGGTGCCTCTAAAAATTATATCAAGGATTTAAATACTCTCAGAGCTATCAAGCCGATTGATAAACCATTTATCGTTAAGTCAATACATGGAACCAACCAGATCACTTCCAAGTGCACTATTAATATTTTTGATAGAAATACTACCTTTTTTTTGCTTCCTAACCTTGAAACTTTTGATGGTATTATTGGGTTTGATTTTTTAAAGAAAATAGACGCAAAATTAGATCTGGTGAAAGGAATTGTAAGTTACAATGGGGGTCAAGAAAAATTGTTATATTTTTACTGCAAGAATATAAATAGCCTCTCCGTAGGAAAAGGAAATATCTCTGCGGAATTAGATAATAGATTTTCGTTAATGATGGCACGGTATTCAAAGGCTTTCGCTGATCCTAATGAGTCGCTTCCTTTTAACACAAATGTTGTTGCGACTATACGAACCACCGATAGTGATCCTATCTATTCAAAGGCTTATCCCTATCCTATGTCAGCAGCAGAGTTTGTTAATAATGAAATTGTTGAGCTACTTCATAATGGAATTATAAGACCATCCCGATCTCCCTATAACAATCCTATATGGGTTGTTGACAAAAAAGGGGTTGATGGCACAGGTAAACGGAAAATGCGTCTTGTAATAGATTTTCGAAAGCTGAATAATAACACTATAAGCGATAAATACCCAATTCCAAATACAGCCGTTATTCTTTCTAATCTTGGGAAAGCCTCATATTTCTCAACATTGGACCTGAAATCAGGATTTCACCAAATTAATCTTGCTGAGCGCGATCGAGAAAAAACTGCATTTTCCATAAATAACGGAAAATACGAATTCTGCAGACTACCGTTCGGGTTAAAAAACGCCCCCAGCATTTTTCAAAGGGCAATAGATGACGTGCTTAGGGGAGAAATAGGCAAATGCTGTCATGTTTATATTGACGACGTCATTATATTTTCTAAATCTAAAGAAGAGCACCTTGAGGATGTAGAAAAAGTTTTAAAACTACTGTTTGAGGCCAATATGCGGGTTGCTCCAGAGAAATCGCATTTCTTTAAAGAAGAGGTAGAATTTCTTGGTTTTGTAGTATCCAATAAGGGAATTATGACTTGCTCAAATAAGGTTAAGGACATAGTAGGTTACGAGGTGCCCAAGACACTCCGAAGTTTACGATCCTTTCTCGGATTGTCTGGATACTACAGACGATTTATTAGAGACTACGCTCGAATTGCGAAGCCTCTTACCCAATATTTGCGAGGCGAAAATGGTAATGTGGGCACAAATCGCTCAAAAAATGTCAAAATAGAATTAAACGTCGAAGCTATGGATGCCTTTAATAGAATAAAAAGAATCTTAGCTTCAGAGGATGTCTTGCTATTGTATCCGGACTACGAAAAGCCCTTTGATTTGACAACTGACGCCTCGTCACATGCGCTCGGTGCTGTTCTTTCTCAGGAAGGGAGACCAATCACGATGATTTCTCGTACGTTATCTTCTACCGAAGAAAGTTACGCTACTAATGAGCGCGAACTACTTGCAATAGTGTGGTCATTACAAAAGCTGCGTAACTATCTATATGGCGTGAATCGTCTGAACATCTTTACAGACCACCAACCATTAACCTTTGCAATTTCGGACAAAAACCCCAATGCAAAAATTAAGCGGTGGAGGGCCTTTGTAGAAGAATTTTCTCCAACTTTTTTTTATAAGCCAGGCAAAGAGAACTTTGTAGCCGACGCTTTGTCCAGACAGCACTTAAATGCCCTGGAGCACTCTACAGACTCAAACTCTTTAACGGCCCATAGTGAATCCTCCTTAACTCAAACAATACGCAGCATCCAAAATCCATTAAATTGTTTTAGGAATCAAATAATTATTGACAAAGGACTAGAAGTGATTAAAAAAACTAAAATAATTTTTAAGTCTCAAATCAGGCATACAATAACATTCGATAGCCTGGACAATCTCTTCCCAGTTTTCAAAGAAATAATCAATCCCAACGTTGCTAATGCAATTTATTGTGATCTTCCTGTTTTAGCACAGATTCAGGACAAACTAAGAAACTTGTTTCCCTCAGTAAAATTTGTTCATACATTAAATGTAGTGACTGATATTTTTAACCCAACTGACCAAATCGAAATTCTTTCAACCGAACATAATCGCGCTCATCGATCTGTCCACGAAAATACGCAACAAATCTTAAAGGATTATTACTTTCCTGAAATTCGGAAGAGGTTAAAGGAAATAGTATCGAACTGTAGAATTTGCCATGAGGCGAAATATCAAAGGCATCCCCCGAAGCCCGAGATAGGTGCAACCCCCATACCAAGTCGCTCAGGAGAAATACTTCACATAGACATATATTCAACGGCCGGAAAATATTTTCTTACTTGTCTTGACAAATTTTCCAAATTTGCGGTACTGAAACCAATAAAATCAAGATCAATAATTGACATCAAGGGACCACTGCTAGAAATACTTAACTTTTTTAAAAACACTAAGACAATAGTTTGTGATAACGAGCGTTCCTTTGTCTCGGAGACCATAAAATCCTTGCTTAGGGATCACTTTAAGATAACCATGTTTAATACACCACCCTTTCACAGCGAAACAAATGGGCAGGTTGAAAGGTTTCATAGCACTCTTTCCGAGATAGCAAGGTGTACGAGACTAGAACAAAACATCAATGATACTGCTGAGCTCCTTTTACTTGCAACATTTAAGTACAATAGGACGATTCACTCAGTGACAAACTATAGACCAATCGATGTTATACATTCAATCCCGGATATTTTAGGAGAGAAAATTAAGGAAAATATAGCCAATACCCAGAAAATGGATTTACATTACCACAATAGGAAAAGACAGACGAAGACATACCAACCAGGAGAAAAGGTTTTTGTACGAACAAATAAACGTATCGGAAACAAGTTTAGGAAGCTTTTCGTCGAAAAGTTTGTCCAAAAAGATCTAGGGACTACGGTGTTAATAGATAACAAGAAGGTTCATAAAATCAATGTAAGGTAATTTAAAATTCTCCATTTGAATATACACAAATCATGTCTTACAATACTTAATTTAGAGAAATGTTTAATTTTTTGGATAAAAAAATATTTTGTGAATTTTGTAAAAGCAACACAGTGTTAATATATTGTTTATATTAATATAACATAGTAAGTAAGAAAATTGTTGTAAAATCATTATTACAGAAGTATTATTGTTATTTTTTTTTCTCTCTTCTCTTGTTGTTCGTTGTTGAAAATATTTACACATAAGTTTACATTAAAAAAACGAGAAAGCATTTAGTCATAGAATTATAGGAAGCCGAGGACGACTTCGCTTGAAGGGGGGAATAGTTATGGGAACGTATCAAATTTAACCAAAATATGCACATCATTGCCCACTGTACCATAACTTTGATTACCAAATCAAACCAAAGAATAAAAGCTGCACCACCAGTTGCTCGAACATAGTTCTCACCTAGCAACAGCGATAGCGTCGAGAGTCAACACATAACAAACATATGACAACAACATATAACAAAAAAACCAAAGCTGTTAACATGTAATACGACAAGAGCAGCATTCGCAACAATAACTGCAGGAGATAACGCTCCAGCCGACTTTCTTGTTAACAACACAACTAAAGAAAGCTCTCTGGTTATTGATAAAATGTTCCCTATGTGCCGAAGTGGATTATAGTCTTTAGTCTTTCTTGGTTAGTGAAGAAGATTGGTAAATGCAAAAGTGTGCACATGAGTTTCTCATAGAGAAATAATTACATAAATGTAAAATTAATTTAAGGTGAAATAAAATAATAAATGAAATAAATTATAAAGATTAGACTGAGTGTTCCTTAAATCATTTACTTATACGAAAGCAGAGTGCCATTCACGCTTAGCGCACGTATCAGCATGCTGCGATATTCATTGCGCGCCCCAAACTAAAGACGTGGATGGTTTTAAAAAGGACTTCGTTGAATTTATCCTACCCAACTGATGGGTTCCAGCCAAATCTATTCTCGAACTCGCGAATATCACTCTAGATCTGGGTCTTAATGTATCCCAACCCACATACTCGCGAACAGTGAAGCAGTATCTCGCCGATCTTATGGATGTAACTACATTCAGGAAAAGAACAACTTTGAAGTGCCGCACTTATCCTTCTAAGACCATTTTCTACTTTAAGACACTTTCGACTGACAGACTCTGAAGATTTTCCATACATATATGAAGACTTAGGTATATATGGCAATGGAAATGCAAGAGAGGCATATCATCATGCTATCAGCAATCCCACAAGACAGTAATTTATCCACAATCACACCACCGTCAAGTCCTTTTCAGTTTTAACACACATTTTCCACTTGAACATACCCAGCCCATGCCTGCGCTCAGTGTTTGCCGGAATGTTCCTTTGACAAACTGACTGACAAGCTCACGTAACTGACTATATCCTCTGGTATCCGGATCCGGACATGTCTATTGATTTCTCGTAAAATTAAATGCATCACGTTCAATAGCTTGTCCTTTTTTCACGTTTATCCTTTGATCGGCGTGTAACTTGCCTTGCTTTCCCACTGGATAGCATTTTTCACAATTGGTCCTTTTTAAGAGCGCACACAAAGGGGACATCGGGCGGGCAAATAGCAAACACTTTCAGCACTTTGATGAAGAGGAGTGGGAAAAAATGAACGAAAAGGAAAACATCATTAAAGGTTTTACATATAAAATAAAAAAAAATCGGTTAAGGTAGGTACGTCGTTGTCCTTATGGCTGTTCCTCGTAGCATACATAATAAACACGGTCATTTGAAGCGGATATTTAATTTCACATATTTTTTGTCGTTATACAGGTGAATAAAGGGGGGGAAGGGGGTTGGCACAGCCACGTACACTTGTAACGGTTCCGCTCGGAGTTACTTCCGTTTATTAACATGCCACGAATATGGGCATCCATTAGAAAACCCACACGAAAAAAGTTCGAATGCGACTCCTTTCCTTATTCCGCTCGGTAGGTAGGTCTAGGTATATATACTATACGTACAATTGGCAACTGCACAATTTGAGTTTTAAACAACTGATAGCAAGAAGATTTGCCGGGCGGTGCAACAGGACCTTCGAGGAAGAGCATTGCATTTATAGAGTACACTGAGCACATCCAATCATATGAGTTGCTATTTTTAAGAGTAGGTACTTTATTATGATGATGAATGAGCAACAGTAAGTTGGTTTCATTGTTACGCTTAGTCCTTTTTCTGCATGAAAAGAAATCAAAGGAGACACTTATGTGCTTGGATGGACAGCTAAAAGAAGTTACTTGCGGAAATAATGCCGTGGGAATAAATATAAATAAAATAGCAATGGTCAAGATAAGAATTTCACTCGTATGTATAATGTGTGAAAGAAGATGAATAGCTATACGCATATTCTTTTGGTCATCCAACGAAGTGGTGAGGTTCAGGATATCCGTGCTAATACTAAGGCGGAGTTTACTGTAATGGGGGAAATTTAATCAGCACAAGTGAGTCGGATTTTTTTTTTTTAAATATTAACTTAAATAGAAGTTTAAGAAGAAATTTGTAAAGGATATTTATATGAGGTTAATGCACTTGTTAGGACCGATTTTCAATAGTCAGATAGCAAATTAGATAGGCGTTAACTTTCAGATAAGACATAAATCCATTTTCCAATAGTCAATAGTCTAATAACTGTCTGATAAAGTTATCTGCCCGTTTCTGAGACTAATAAAATATTGATCTCTAGATAAAGAAGGCGAACTGTAAAATTTGAAAATTTTATTTAACAAAATTTTGTTTGGGGATATATTTTCATATTGTAGAAATGGAATTGTTCGACATTATTGAAAAAGAGGAACTAAACTAGCAAACAAATACTTGAACCCAAAAAGGAAACAAAGAGAAGTGAGGAAGAGATCTAACGATTATGTACAATGGGAAAATGCAGATTTCAAACGACGATTCAGGCTCCAGAAATATTCTTGGCATTACGTACTTTCCGCATGATAAAAACCAAAGTCGTACACCAAAAAGATTTTTGTATTTTTAACTTTCTCCATTACGCAGTAAGAGAAAGATATTGGTTTCGTACAAAATTTCGAACTAGAGCTCTTAATCAATTCTTATATTACCTACGATGATAGAGGAACTCAAAAAAGTGGGTCACAAAATTCTGTCCGGTCTGTCCGTCTGTCCGTCCTTCCATAGGCCTAAAGCCTAAACGGCTTCCCGGATTACGTTCAAACCTCGGATTTGGAGTTTTTGGGCTTACAGTTCGGGAGGTTTTTTTTTTTTTGCAAGTTAACCCATATAAAATTATCGTACCAGTTTGATTTCATCGAAAGCGGCTATAACGATTTCAACCAAAATTGATATTTACGCTAAAGTAGGTGAAGTTACCAGGACTGCGTATCCAGTTTTTGGCTAAAAATTCGAACAACGGTACTTTTGAAAATTCGACATACATATCTCGAAAACGCTCTATACGATTGTAACATAAAATAATTTCTAAGGTGATGTGGTCATTTATAACTTAAGAGTGGGTGTCCCTCAGCTATGAACTCCGAGCTCATGTAAACATGCTTACATGTATTAGTGTACAGAATTTCAAATAGCCGAGCACACCCTCCCCCATTAAGATCACATTTGTGACTACAGAGTCTGTAAAATGAGTACTCGCTCAACGTTCACTAAATAAAAATAACAAACAATTCGCTGCACAAAAAATCAAAACAAACCAAAACAAAAAAACAACAAAAAGGACAAGCTGGCTGCCTAGGGCGATAGGCTAGCTGTATTGAGCTGCAAACTCTGTCTGAATAGACTGAAAATGTTAGTGTGTGTGATATCCAGTTTTCTACGAATTTCGTACAAATCCAATCGCAAATTTTCTACTTTTCAAGATATGTATCCAACATTCTATAATTTATATTTTTGTAAAAATTGGTTCGGCTTGATTGCTGCTTTTCTTTGTTTGTGGGTCTAGGATGGGAATAGTTAAACTAAGAATCTACGCCCACCGAACTTAGCCTAGGGATGATACACTATTCATGGATGTATTTATGATTGTCCTTTTACAAAATTCTACACCAAGGGGTTGGACAATCTTTCTTACCGCTAATATTAGGGGACATATTCTTAAATTTTAATAAGATAAAAGTTGTATCAATGTGTAACTTTACGTTTCGGCCGTTGTGAGTAAATCGAAGTGTATTCTGTACCTACTACTTAGGGGATACCTAATAATAATACATAAATTTAATGATATGTGCTGGTAATCTACACATTTCTTCGAACTAAAAGCGATATGGTATTACATGTATTATTCTATCAACTGTGAACTTTATTATTGCAGTCTAATTTAAGTCATGCTAATGCTAAGCATTTTAAGCACTTTTATTATCTGGCAATTAGAAAAGCAGAGCTTCTCTTAGTTATTTTTATACCTACTCGTTTTTAAAAACTTCAATTCACCAAAATATTCAAGTCTAATGTATGTAGTTCTAGCAGTTACATTGCAATAATGTACGTACTATATAGTCAGATCCATAATAACTCTTACCGACAATTACATTATATACATTATATAGAAACTGATGAATGGGAATTGTTAGTACCTACTACTTTTAAGCTTTTAAACCAGACAGCTTACAGGAATAAGGTGATTTTTTTTGACATCGGAAAGTTATAATGAGCATCTCTACCAGCACAACGTAAAAAGAAATTCAAAAAACAAAAACAATCAAATAGGGCATTTTTTTTAAAGCAGAAATTTACTTATGGACTTGGTTTTTTTAGTTCGGTGTTCGATTTGCCACAGAAATTCTTGGATTTTTTGGACATTTACATTTCTCAGAAAGTACCTTCTTTTAATTTTAGTAAATACACAAAATCAGGGCCCGAACACTGTAAAGCTAAATTATATCTTGGTATTGTGAACTTGCCCTTCAATTTTTTAAAAAGAGTTTCTGAGTTGTGGGGTTCTTTTAGCTAAAAATAATCTTTATTAATTTTCAATTTATTAATTTCTTTTTCTACACCTTCCATAACTATTAAGTCTCTAGCTGATAATACCATACTTCTCATTTTGTATAAGTGTTGACAATGCACTATACAGGAATGTTTTAATTAGGTACCTTATTTTAATTATTTTACTTTAAATTTATAAAACACAAATAATTAATATTTTAAAGCCAAATGTGACCCTGTAAAGTAGGTACAGCTTCATTGAACAGGGAAATCCCTCCCTTATTTCGAAATATCTAACTAAAAATACAAATATTATACGTATGCTTTTTCCAATTAGATATAAAACAATAATATTTGAAACTGGGGTTCTACATCTGCATACAAGCACATAAATTCAAATACATCTACAACAAACAAATCATCACCCATTTCCCACCCACTCTCATATCAATGTTTTTTGGATTACCAAAATTTATACACAAATATTGAACGTATGCCTTTTCCAAGGAAATATACAACAATTTTATTTGAAACTTCTACAAACAAAAAGGGAAAAAAAAATTGAACACATTTACAACAACAAAGTCATTACCCAGTCTTCAGTCCCCACCCACTCTCATATCAATGTTTCTCGGATTATCAAAATTTATCTCATTTTTGCTTCCTTCACTTTATCAAACAGCAAGAATATTAGTATGTATCTATCAGAAACCCAAACAAAACGAAATAAACAATTTTTTGTCATTTTTTGTTTAAGCAGCTCTAGTGAGCGAAAATCTGCAAACTATAGATTCTCAATAGAGAGTAAATTTAGAGAAAAATCGAATAACGCCATGTCGGATATTTCGTGAACTACATTGCATAAGTGTGCGTAAACTCTGAAACAAAATTCAGAATGCAATAAAAAGGCAAACATTTTAAAATTCGAATTTAACTATTTTATGAACTAAACATCTAATTTTTATTCATTGAGCAGACATACAAATATGCAAAGCCCATTCTCTTTTTTACAGATTAAAAAAATAGTTCCTTGTTCCTCCACAAAGATTGTTTGCTTTTAGTAATATTAACCTGCAGTTTTAAGATGGTAAGCACAAAAAATCAAAATTGTGCTTCAATAGCTACCTCGAGCAGTTCATTGGTAACAAAAGTAAATCATAAAAAAAATCAAAATATTTGATCTAGGGATTGCCCCACCGGGGCGCAGAAAAAAACACCCAAAAAAGGGGGTTTTTGGTACTTTATGCAATATCAAGGTCGAAAAATAAAATTGTGCTTCAATAGCTACCTGCGTCTATTTACTGGCTATTGAAAACCGTTTACTCCGATCGATTATCTCTTAAGAACTGCGAGAAACTACGGGGCGCAGAAACGTCTACCCCTGCCACCCAGCCTTAATAGCAAACTCAGTTTTTCTCTATATTATCGTACAATGGATTTTTGAAAAAAGAATTTTTTTTTAATTTAGTTTTTTTCACCTTACCGAAGAACGGCTCTAACGATTTCAACCAAAATTTATATTTAAGCTTAAGTAGGAGAGGTTACCAGGACTGCGTACTCAGTTTTTGGCTAAAAATTCGAACAACGATTCTCTTGAAATTTTGAAATATGTATTTCGAAAACGGTCTACCTATACGATTGTAACAAAAATTCATTTTTAAGGTAATGTGGTCCATTATAACAACAGCAAACTCAGTTTTTCTCATTATTATCATACAAAGGATTGTTGAAAATTGTATTTTTTTTAAAAATTTTGTTTTATTTAGTTTATACCTGAAAACGGCAACAACGATTCTGACCAAAATGCAGACTTAAAGTAAAATGGATGTTTTCAAAACTATTGTGTCCTTAATTTTCAATTCGAATCATCGAAAACGCTAATTTTAAAAACTGCTCATATCTCGAAAACTCCATCTTTGATTTCGATAAAACTACGAAGAAATGCTTACATACCGAACAATAACTTACATATAATCGCTTTTCACCTAATTATTTACGCAATAGTATTTATCAAATTAGACATTGCAATATTTGGTAGGGGAGAGTGGGTATGTATGGGGCACTTTTCAGTCAAACGTGAACTGCTGGCAACTTATAAATCATATCGGCACAAAACATTTTTCTAAATATAAGATAACATTTTGGCAAGCTATCCAAAATATAAAAGTATCCAAAAGTATACCAGAATAAAATTTATAAGTCATTTCATGCACCAGAAAACTTTGTCCCATTCCTCTTGGAAGCAGGAGGTATGGGACAGCTATGTGGTGGAAAGGGACACCTTATATTACAAATGTGTTTTTTATCTTAAAACCTTTGTTTCTAATGTGCTTTGCGTACGAACATTTTTAAGTGTTCTTTGCTTAGACTTTGATGTGGAAAAGCTTTTTTTTTTTGTCGGGGGGTGTTACTATCCGATGGAGCGCTCAGACACAACTACTGGTCCATTGTACTGCCAACCAGACACCTTATACTACTGTACTTAGGTTACCTAAGGGGTAGTGTAGTCTAATTTTCTCGCTTTCCCCAAAGACTCCAGAACCAGACCCCTGTTCGGTTCACGGACAGTGTCCCATTCCTCCTGCTTAGAAGTGTCCCAATCATCCTGTAGGGCACTTCAAGGAGATAATACATAATATCACCTGAAATACGACACAGACTAAATAAAATTAATTATAATTCACTTCTTAATATATGATAATATCTGTTTAATTCACTTTTTGAACAATAAGTTGACGTATTAGCTATTTTTTTTTCACTCAAATTTTACCCAAAGATTTTACTTTTTATGCACAAATTACCTTTTTTTGCTTTCCACTGCGTTATTTCAACTGTGCACAAGACCTGCTTCGTTTACCGGTGGATACAGACTTAAGAGCAAATTTGTGATCAACAGGAACGAGAAAAAGAATACGACGATGAGGATAATGCTTGTGTCCTCCTGTGTCCCATACATACCCACTCTCCCCTAAAGAGAACATAAGCCGCGTTTCGATCAATTGTGAATTCACCTGAGAGTTGAAGTAGTGCGCTCGTCAGTATCGGTTGTGCTCAACGCTCAAAGAAATTAGAAATCGTGCTTCTTACTTTTGTTCCATTTAAAAAAGTACTAAGCTTAAGTTTTGTGGGATAGAGTTTAAAATTTTAATTATTGATATGAATTAAAATTGGTTTGTCAATCAAATTTGTGAAATGGTTTGTTTTTATGAAAATATTTTTCTCCAAAAAGTCACTTTTCCAACAGTGAACCAGCTCATACTCGTATACAAAGTGAACAATGGTAAACATGGTATCAATTCCAGGCTTCAGAATTCCGTATTTTTACTAAGCATTAAGCAACGACCTATCAGCATTTAACTTTCGGTAATATTATTTTTTTTTAGTTTCAAATTTTGTGATTAATGAAGTCCTTGAAAGTAATTTTTGTTAGTTTTATACTTTGCGTTGTTTTTATTACTTATGTTTTTTTATTGTTTACCACCCATACTTTTTTATAAGGGAAGGCCATCTACGTCTATGCCAATATTTTATTGTGCGAATAGTAACAATATTTAAATTATAATATTCTTTAATCAATTTTGAAATACCGAAGTGCATATAACAACTCAACATCTATAATTGCATTTATTTCAATTTGGTTGACTTAAATTAAGGCTTGAACTAGTAAGGGAACTTCTAATCTTTCTTCTTTTAATAATAAACAACAACTTATTTCCAACCAATAAGCCAATTTGTTTTTTATGAGGCTCAACTCAGAATTATCTATTATTCAATAAGGTTTTCCATTTTGTCTATGCCTTTTAAACCTTAACCTGATATACCTTATACGATTTTTCACTATGCACCCTCTCGCACTCACTTGTGTTCCCACCCCTGCTCACAAACCCCAATAAAGTACTTCTCCAAAAAAAGAAAAAGAAAAAAAAAATCAATTCTCTGTCCCAACAACAAAATGCAATCAAACGTACACAATAAAAATCCATTACAAGACACCTACACAAAAACATCAAATGTAATGGAATATTGGAAAAATCGTTACTCAACCCTTGCATCAAATCAAATGATTTTCAGTTCAAAAACCATACTGCACCAGAGCCACAGCCACCAGAAATCAACACGACAATTCAACAAAAACGCCATTGTCCTCGCTGGACACTCGAAAGGATTTTCAATTCAATTTTCAATTATCCTCTCGTACAATAGGGATCATTGGCATTCACAAATGTGTTCCATATGATGGTAAGCGGTCGCTTAACACCCTGACATCTACTCATATTTGCATTTGGATGGTGGATACGGGATACCCTTTGCTTCATGCGCACATTTTTCATATCCTGACAGTTGATGATGCTCAAACATAATCCCGCATACTCCTCTCGGTTCGATATTATTCCGATGAACATGCAATAACTATTCAGCCAGTTATCTCAAATCTGAGTATGTGTTAACATGCAGACCTACATTTATGCATAGAACAGAAAAATAAACCAAAAAAAAATCTCTCATACGTCCTGTCGCTTACATTCCGTTTTTAATGAAATATCACATTCTTTGTTCTTTTCATTTGCAGCTAAGTGAAGATATCGGTTACGTTTTATACTCAGCTTTAGGATCATTCTACATTCCTAGTTGTATAATGGTGTTCGTTTATATTCGAATTTATTTTGCGGCAAAGGCCCGAGCGAGACGTGGAATTAAAAAACAGCCAAGGAAACCACCCAACGAACAGGTAAATTATTGATCTTTCATTAGTACCTAGAGTTATTTTATTTTTTTACGTGGTAATCCGTTTGTAATATGTTGCACAGGGTGGCACAAAACAAACGAGTGGCTTTGAAGCTCTCAATTTTAGGGTTTAATAATAATTTTAATTTTTTAACTACACTAGGGGATATCCAGGGAACATTTTATTTAATTGTTGTGTCCATGCTCGGAATGTGTGATGGTTACATTCGAGACACCACTCATCGGAAATCTGTAGATTCATTCTCAATGTATTTTTTATATTAGGTAGGGTAGAAGGGGGAACATTTGCCAGGGGGGTACCTCTGCCAATCGATTTTTGTTCCCAAAACAACAAAGTGTAAAATATCGAAATATCCGCTAGACACCAACGAAGTCCGACGTAAGTTTGTGTTTTCATCTGCTGGGAACCAATAATTTAAGGTAATACGTCGTCCTTTATTTAAAATATTTTTTTTGTTGAGTAACTTTTGACAACATATGTAATATCTTTTGTAAACATGTTTGCTGCAGAAAGTGGTTGATTATGTTGCCAACAAGGAAAAAACTTTTGACTATTTTGTCGTAAAATCAGCATGTGGGGGGTTTTGCCATTTTTGTGTGAAGAGAATTTGCCTGGCGAAGCCACATCATGGGTTACCTACTTTTGAGAATGGCAAACCCACTTTGCGGGTTACTTTTGCCAATGGCAAAACCAATATAGGTACAAGTGATTTTACAAGGAAGTCTAAACGCTATCAGCCGTATTTATTAGATTCGCTAACGACGCCGACGCCTCTACGATGTTGTTTAGTTAAACATCGCGTAAAGATATACGCTGCCTCTACCTACGTGGCTTTCCTGAAATTGTGATTTATAAACATTTTTCCGCGGTAGTTTTACTAAACAATTTTTGTGTCTAAATAGGTAAGAATTTCGATAAACTATTACAGAAAACACAGAAATCTATTACCCTTTTGCCCTGAAACCGACATCAGCTCTGCTTAGCTTTGTAAATGAAATCATTTTACACAATAAAAAGTCAAATTAGGTAGGTATCTAAAACAATTCCGAAAAGTCTTCGAAGGGACTGCTAAAATATCAAACTGCAATCATATATCTATGTGTCTTCCTATATCCATATTCCTATTTCTATTCTACCAACCACCGCCAAATCCAATGCCAGGACCCCAATTCTCGAATTCCGCATAGCATAATTCGTATACGAGCAAATCCGCCTGAAATTTTCGCATACGGAAAAAATTGGTATTCTCAAAGCTGTTCGGCTTTCTTTTCCACCAATGCGAAAATTACATTCACCTCTCGAATGAGGTAGAATTTTTGAAAGGTTGTGAAAAAAAATTCCCATCAATTTAAAGAGCAATATTCAAATTTAAATTGGTTTCGTATTAATATTTTTGATTGACAAAAACAAGAGATATAATAAAATACTTGTATGTTTAGTGAACATTTATGTGTTTTTGCAATGGATTCTTTGGGTGATTTGGGCTTAGCATTTGTTGATTTGGCAATGGAGCAGTTAGGCGCAATGGAAATATACATAATTCAAGGGAGCGTATCGGAATCCCGCTTTTTGAAATCCCGCTTTTCAAAAATCCCGAAAAAAAAGTTTTAAAATCCCGTCTGCTAAAATACTGTTTTTTTTTAAATCCAGTCTTCTAAAATCCCGCTTGTTCAAAATCCCGATCTGTTACAATCCCGTTTTCTAAAATCCCGCCAAATCCCGCTAATCCCGTTTTTTTACAAAACATTGTTATCAAAAAAATAGATGTTGGTTATATGCGCTTTTTAATTATATTATTATATACGAGTATATTAAAAAATACTCGACCAAAAAGAAAATGCATCCGTCCGAATGTTTTTATTTTTTACTGTAAGCACACATTTGTTTTTGCTTACATAATACATTGTTTTTACGCATTGCGAAAATAGTATATGCCTAATGAAGTAATGCACATAAAAACCTACTTCTTGCTTACGGTTTTACCCTTATCATTTACTGCTCTGCTGTAACAATAATTGGGAGTTTGCGCCAATTTATATTGTGTAGTATTGGATTGAGTGCGCACGGAGAACTATTGACCGCGATGAGTTATATTATAAGTGAAGTAAAGTCAAACAAAGGTGGCAAAAAATTAATAGTTGACGGCTACGATTATCACCTTGAAAAACAAGTAGGTGCAGTTTTCCGATGGTGCTGTTCGCAGATAAAAAATAGATTTTGCAAGGGAAGAGTCAATACAACTTTAAAAGACGGAGAACATATCATAAAAAAGGCACCATCAGAGCATTGCCACACTCCTGATTCATGTGTTAAAGAAATTTGCAAAACAAATAACAACATAAAAAAACCGGCCAAGTGCGAGTGTCACTCGCGCACCGAAGGTTCCGTATTTGGCTAAAGTCCAACACACACATCAGATATTATTTGAAATCTATATCATTCAATCTTTCCCCTCTTCATGAATTCATCACAATTTAGTTTAATTTAATTACTTAATATTTTTTCTCTCAAAAATTACTCGCACATGAATCTCATTTTCTAATTATTACCTAGTACCCAACCCACGCCAATTTTCCATTCTGTATGCGACCTGTCAAAACTATTGACTAAAAATATATTACTTTTATTTTGTTCTGTACTCCCCAAAAAAAATGTGTTATACTCCCCAACGAAATTAGCAAGCGGGAACCCTGGTGACTCTCTTCTGTCTTTGATGGGGTCAATTGTGCACAACTGCGTAGTAGAGATTAAAACTTATGAGAGCAACGTATTTTACATGGTAAAATTATCTTTTTTGAAAATATCTTGTAAACTATTAACTTTTCGGCAAAACAGTATTCAGCACATATATAGATAAGAACATGGTCTACAAAAAAGGAATTTATGTATTTTTTTGTGAATCAAGAAATAAACCGTATTTTGGGTAAATGAAAATATTTTTTTCACCAGATTACAAATTAATCCAAAACAAATCGATGTATTCCTTCCATTGGTATTTGTCGTTTAACTAGAGGTTATACCGGATGTTGTGTGTAAATTTTAGCCTCCTATGTCGATCGGTTCTTGAGATAGACCTGGTAACAAAATTGGCTTAGTGGGTTCGGACAGACAGACAGACAGACAGACAGACAGACAGACGGAGAGACATCCGAGCAAAACTAATAAGGTTACGTTTTTTCCCTTTGGGTACGGAACCTTAAAAAGCTGCAGAATCACTCTGTTTTAATCCATCGCAGATTATACGTGATAGTGTAGTGGAATGTGAATCTTCTGTGAGACCATGCTTGCCATCTTCTTCTGCCCAAAAGCAAAAAATATCTCGTGTTCGAGTGTCTTCGACTAAGGAACCTTAAAGTTTAAATGATATTAACATACCAGAAGATTTGACGCATCTTGATGGCGAATTATTTGTTTTGTCCGAGAAGGAAAGCGACGGCAGCAAAATTATTTTGTTAGGAACAATGTCTAATCTGGTTCTCCTAAAAAGAGCAAGATGTTGGTTGATGGACGGTACATTTTATGTCGTTCCCACTGTAATGCGTCAATTGTTTACAGTCCACGGTCAGATTGAGAAAAGTATTGTCCCACTTATTTTCTGTTTTATGTCAAAAAAGACAATGAAGTGTTACGAGCTATTTTTTTCCGAATTGTTAAGAGTTGCAACTGAATTCAAAATTGAGTTAAAACCTGAAAGAATAATAACTGATTTCGAAAAGGCAATAGTTTCGGTTGCGAAAGTGTTTTTTCCGCTCTCAGATTTTAGAGGATGTTTGTTTCACTTTGGTCAAATCATTTGGCGAAGAATACAACAAAAAGGATTTGCGACCAAATAATGGTAACTGTAACGAGTTTGCATTAAAAATAAAAATGGTGAAAAGTTTAGCATTTGTACCACCAGAAGAAGTCTCTTCCTATTTTGACTCTTTGCAAAATAGTTTGAAAGATGACGAAGACGCACTTAGTTTTGCAGATTGGTTCAAAATTAATTACATTCGTAATGGGAGTAGAAAAGTGCAGTACTCTCCTAGCTTTTGGTCTGTGTAGGACAGTGCAGAAAAACAATTTCCTAGAACACAAAATAATGCTGAAGCGTGGCACCGCAGACTGAAAGTTTTGGTTGGACAAAAAAGTACTGGCTTGTATAGACTCATTGCAGATTTAAGAAAGGAAGCAATTGTTGTGCAAACTGAAATAGAAAAATTAGAAAATGGACAAGAAAAATTATATAAAAAAACAAATGTTATAAAGTCACGCGCTGTAAAAAAAAATTTGAGAAATAGAAATAATACGAGTAAAACAGGTTTTTTGCGTCGCATTGCTTACAATATACAGCTCTAATAAAAAAAATATTGTTAATGGTTTGAAGTTTCTTCTGTTCCCTTTTGCAGAATATCATATAACATTACTTTCTTTTTTTTTTAAATTATTGAAGATTGTCATATTTATTACTTAAAAATTTGTTTTGATATTACTTATTTCTTATTTTGTTACTTCCTCTAAAAATGATAAATGTTAGAATAAACTGCATTTAAAAAAAAAACACTCATTGCTTGATTTATTTAAATTTTCTTATCATCCCGCTTTTAGAATCAAAAGTAGTTGTTTTATTTTAAAAAATCGCGCGATTTTAGAATCAAAAGTAGTTGTTTTATTTTAAAAAATCGCGCGATTTTTGAAAATAAAACAACTACTTTTGATTCTAAAAGCGGGATAATAAGAAACGGGATTATAAAAAACGGGATTATAAGATGCGGGATTTTAAAAAGCGGGATTTAATAAAAAGCGGGATTATAAAAAGCGAGATTATAAAAAGCGGGATTTAAATAACGGGATTTTAAGAATCGTTATTATAAAAAGCGGGATATCGAACCCAACCCATAATTCAAAACACAAACCGTAATTTGAAGTATTGAAGTGTCAAACTCACAATTCCGTATGCGAGGCGCAAATCCGCATGGAAAATGCAGACGAGTAAAATTCGAAGAGAGATTCTCGTATGCGGATTTCGAGAATTGCAAATTTCAGTTTTTCGCATAGCATCGGAGATTTTGATTGATAAACGTATGCGAGAATTTTCGAGAATTGGGGTCCAGGTCATTTGTAGACATATTCACACACATCCTAAGCAACAAAACTGAAGTAGAAGAAATAATATCACAAACGCACAATATTTTATATATTTTTATTTATTAAATATAATTTCAATCATATAATGACAGCGAAATTCGTTTCAACAGAAATTTAGCATAGCATGCGAAATGAACGAACAAACAAAAATGAATTTCACTTTTTGGTTTTGTTTACAATTCGACGACGACAAAATGACATTTGATGCAAAAACACATTTACGTAAGCTCTACACAGGCTCTAAACGCAAATTTTCGCGTTTAACTTACGCAGCCCTAAAGCAACGTTGCTTAAGTTCGAAAAATCTTTGTAAATCACATTTTCCTGCGTAAGGGCACTTTAAAGGGTGCGTACAGATAAGCAGACTCTACGGTGAGTTTATAAATAAATAAGGCTGTATAGGTATACGTTTAAGTTATTTTTTTTAAAAGAATTTGAATACAAATGTTTGTTTTGTTTGCCTTAATACTGCTTTTTAGTCACATGGTAAAACCTCCCCAACCCTATGACAAACTTTCTCTCACCTGGGAACTTTTTTTATATATTTAATAATTAAAAATATAAATTAGTGAGGGATTTAGACGAAATGCACTTTAAAGTCAAGGCAATAAAGCAATGTACATATTAGATATCAAAAACAAATAGAACACTCAAAAGGATATGCGTAGGGTCAGATTTCCAAAATCCCGGCAAATGCACCCCCGTCCACCCTACATAGAATAATAATAATAAATAATAGTTGGCGCAACAGGTCTGTAGGGACCCTAGGCCTAGCTTCTCGCAACCATTCGTTTTGTGTGAGTTTTTCATTTTTGGAACGAATGGAAGGGATCTACAATTTTATGCCGATTCCAAACGGCTAATTGAGAAGCTCTTTCAAGACAGTTATACTCTCGGATGTTTGTCAGACGTTCGCGAGAGGTGGCGCAGTGAAAAAAACCCAGAGTTGGAATTTGGGTTTTTGCGGGATTCGAACCTAGGACCCCTCGCTTAGTAGTCCAACACACTAACCACTAAGAGTGGACAAATCTGAAGAAAGGCGATACCAATCCCATCCGACTATTATTTATATAAGTACTTGTCCATTTAGATTTTGATACTGGAACTATAAACTTTGAGTTCATTTGGTCGTGGCTGTTAACAGTTTATAGGTTTATTGTATTATGGTTCATTGGGACAACACCTCTGCTACTATAGTCTTGTTCCACTGCTATGTATATACCATATTCAGAAAATCGGTTAAATTTGCATTTTCATCGGTTTTGATCTTCTATCTTCTACTATTCTTCTTTCAGGGTATTTACCTACTGTATATAATAAAGGAGTTGAGAATTTTTTTTTTTTTGTTTAAATAAAATGCAAACTATTTGAGATTTCGCTCAAATTTTGAATTATGTACCTACTATAAACATATTTATGAATCGAATTCGACTTCGTTCATAAAGCGTCATTAATTTCTCGGTTTCGAAAGTTAAGCTACATAAAACACACAGCGATACAATTTTGGTAACCATTTTATTTCTTTTAAAGTTTGGACCTTGTCAATCAGTTAGAACGTGGTTTTGAAATAGAATCTGTTAACGAAAATGATGTCATAAAATGTGTTGCAGCTATTAAATCAAATGCTATTGGCGAAGATGGAATACCAATACGATTTGTAAAACTCATTTTGCCCTATATTGTTTCTCACTTGACACATATTATAAACCACTGCATTACCACGTCAACTTTTCCAAAATCTTGGAAAATAGCTCGAGTTGTACCTGTTGCAAAAAAGAACACCCCGACATCTGCTGCTGACTTTAGACCAATCAGTATTTTACCGTGCTTGTCAAAGGTCTTTGAGAAACTCATAGCGGGACAGGTTATTGAATACTTATCTCTTAATAGCCTTCTATATGGTGGGCAATCGGGTTTTAGGTCCAACCACAGTTGTTCTTCTGCAATGGTTAATATTTTAGAAGACATAAGAAAAGAGTTTGATAATGGATGTCTAACGCTTCTTTGTCTGCTTGATTTCTCAAAGGCTTTTGACAAGGTTAACCATAAAATTCTTTGCTGGAAATTGCAACATCTTTTTGGTTTTTGTAACAGTGCAGTAAAACTTTTTGAGAACTTTCTTTCAAATAGATTTCAGAAAGTTATAACTTCCGATTCTTCTTCCGCTCTTCTGCCAGTAAAACAGGGTGTCCCACAAGGATCAATACTTGGTCCCATTATCTTTTGTATGTTTATAAATGACCTGCCATCTGTCTGTAGACATACTTCGGTCCATCTTTATGCCGATGATGTTCAGCTCTACTTGGCCAGGCCATTCAATAATAAAGCTGAACTTGTACGCAACCTAAATGAGGATCTTTCCAGTATTTATTTATGGTCTGTAACTAATGGATTACTTCTAAATCCAGACAAGTCGCAAGTTATACCCATATCTAAAAAAAAAACTACCCATCCAAACTTTACCTGATGTCGTGCTTTCTGTTTTCAAATTAAAGGTTGTTCATACTGTTACTAGCCTGGGATTTGTTATCGACTCTAACTTATCAGGATACGAACATACAAACTATGTAATAAGAAGGGTTTATGGATGCCTTAGGAAACTGTGGCTAAGTGCAGATTTTACTCCTATTGCCACTAGACGTAGACTTGTAATAAGTCTCATCCTACCCTTAATTACGTATTCTGAGGCTGTATACTGTAATGTCGATTCCTTATCCCAGCGCAAGCTTCAAGTTGCTTTCAACGATACGGTAAGATATATTCATGGGCTACGAAGATATGACCATATTTCACAGCAGGCAAAAAGCCTATTGGGTACAACCCTTAAGCACTATATTGACGCTAGAAACTGTATATTCCTATATAACATAATAACAACTAAGACTCCTATGTATCTATATGAAAAACTTAATTTTGCTCGTTCCCTTAGATCTTAGAACGCTCTGTTTAATTCCACCGCGTTACACCTATCTTAATTCGTCTCGTTTATTTTTTATTTATGCTGTAAAATTATGGAACTCCCTACCAACAAATATAAGAACCATCCCCAATGCCAATCGTTTTAAAAACTCTGTCTTTCTTCATTTCTCAAACCTATCCTAATGCTTTTATTCTAATTTTCCTCCTCACTTGAAGTGTCATCTATTCTATTTGCTTATACTCAGTCTATTTTCCTCCTATTCTCTCCTTTCTTCTTTATCTTATTTTATATCTTAATAATAAACTTAATTGTAATTATAAGATTAACTTATTGTATTATTGAAATTATTTTCTTATTGTATTAACTCTAAGTACTATAAAAGATATTTATCTTAATGTACCTTTATATTGTATAATAATAATAAATTGAATTGAATTGAATTGAATTAAGTTCGAAAAACAATATCATTGAAATTTCAAAGCATTTTTTCGCGATTTTCTGGCGGTATCTTCGGGAATTATTCGCGTATGCACGGTATTTTGCCAAGACCCACAGAAAAAATCTAACGGTGTCAAATCGCATGACGCTTCCACTCTCTTCAAATTTCTTCACAATTTTACCAATTGCTTGCAGTCGGTCGATTATGACGACCATAAACATCGCGTAATGCGTGAAATGTGGCTACCTTTGAGTCACCACTTTCGTAGTAAGCTTTAATAATTTTAACGAGTTGTTCGATTGCTAAGCGATCCATTTTCGTAAATGGCAAATATTCAATACTAATAATATGAAACTTCAAGTGATATCTGAGCTTGGCACGCACGTAAATGCACCACGGTAACGTATGAAGCGGTCTCTAACACGTTCACCGAACTAAGACTTCAATACCTCGATTGATGCACCCGCTGTGTGGCCTGTGGCACCGTCTTGTTGAAACCATATAACACTGATGTCCAATTCATGCAATTACTCAATAAATAAAAATATCGTTCCAAAATGTCATCGATGAAAAAAAAAAAAAAAACCGGCCAAGTGCGAGTGTCACTCGCGCACCGAAGGTTCCTTATTTGGCTAAAGTCCAACACATCAGATATTATTTGAAATCTATAATATCATTCAATCTTTCCCCTCTTCATGAATTCATCACAATTTAGTTTAATTTAATTACTTAATATTTTTACTCTCAAAAATTACTCGCACAAGAATCTCATTTTCTAATTATTACCTAGTACCTACCCAACCCACGCCAATTTTCCATTCTGTATGCGACCTGTCCCAATTGAAAAATATTGACTAAAAATATATTACCTACTTTTATTTTGTTCTATACTCCCCAAAAAATGTATTATACTCCCCAACGAAATTATGAAGCGACAGCCCTGGTGTCTTTGATGGGGTCAATTGTGCACAACTGCGTAGTAGATTAGAACATCAATGAGAGCAACGTATTTTACATGGTAAAATTATCTTTTTTGAAAATATCTTGTAAACTATTAACTTTTCGGCAAAACAGTATTCAGCACATATATAGATAAGAACATGATCTACAAAAAAGGAATTAATGTATTTTTTTGTGAATCAAGAAATAAACCTTTTTTTGGGCGAATGAAAATATTTTTTTCACCAGATAACTAATTAATCCAAAACCAATCGATGTATTCCTTCCATTGGTATTTGTCGTTTAACTAGAGGTTATACCGGATGTTGTGTGTAAATTTTAGCCTCCTATGTCAATCGGTTCTTGAGATAGACCTGGTAACAAAATTGGCTTAGTGGGTTCGGACAGACAGACAGACAGACAGACATCCGAGCGAAACTAATAAGGTTACGTTTTTTCCCTTTGGGTACGGAACCTTAAAAACCACACCAATCAGTGCCTTTTCGCAAATGAAGTACTGTTTCATGAAGCACATGAGGGTTCTCACCTGTCGCATATTTTGCTTATTGACGAAGCCGTTCAACCAAAAATGCAATTCATCGCTGAAAATTGAAAATTGGCGTCAACGCTCTTAAAATTGCAGCCACCGAATCCGAAATTCGGTAGTAAATTTTAATTATTTGCATACGCTCCTTTGTGTGCTTCACCATGATAAAAATGTTGATTTTACTGAATATTTTGACATTGACAGTTCGGTAAGCGGTTCAAGGTTTTTTTAGCACTGAAAGTTTGAAGTTGTCAAGTCGCTAATGAAATACCCTTTCATTATAATGAGTATTGTTTAATTTTCTTTAATTAACAATACAACAGGATACAACGCATATTGAAGGGTGATTATCTCTTTTTATATCATGTACGCAGTACGCATGAAGTGCAGGTCTTGCTGTGGAGCCATCAGCTTTTCAATTGAAGGCAACAATCATTAACCGGAAATTGGCATTTCTAATATCAGTACCTACTAAAATTTTCGGAAATCTCATCAAACGTAAGGTACCTTCTGCAGCTGGTTGGACGTAAATCTGTAGCTCTACTATTGTCAAGCAAAGATTTAATTATTCACAAGGAACCGGGGACCCCCTTTCCGCTGAACGAAAGCAACTTCATAACTAACACACGAAACACGATACAAGCAAAATACATCTTGGGGTGGTGGGTTGGTGGGAAAACACCTCAGTTCAGTTGGGACCGTCTGCCAAATCTATCTTCCATTGCCGGTGAGCGTACATGCTTCGTGCATTCTGTTGTACAGAATTGCGTGGTGACCTGAGGGCATGTTTATGTGGCATAAGCTGCTGCTGGATGAATAATAGAATATCTTGGAATGCGAGCACCGGATGTGGTCATGTGTTAAAAGCCTTCCAAATTGAAGTAACAATTGCCGCAGCTAGGGGTTGACTGAAAAGGAAATGAATAAATAAAAGGCTTCTCACAGGTTCGCTGAAAAATAAATGCTTTTGATTGTGCCACTAATGGATTGAGAAACAATCGTAGTTGCACTGAAGGGAGCAGGCGTGCTTTTGAAAACTTTCCTTGGGCTCGTTTTAACATTATACAGAGCACCCGGGTACTTATATACAAAAAAAAAGACTGAATGTGTTCAGATTGTTGTAGGTATTCGAAAATCCTGTCCTGTTCAATAAGTGTCTAAAAAATGTGGAACTGTGTCGTTTAGTCATGTGCATTATGGAAGAGCTGTAGAAAACCGTGATTTAGGTTGAAGTACTTTTAAATGGTAGTACCTTATAGCCAAATTAGTTGTGCAGCTAGAAATTGATTTTAATAAAGTCCGTACGATATGGCGGGGTACTTGGAAAAGTAGCACAAGGGCTAAAATATGTGCTATAATAGCAACGATAAATTCGGGCACAGACAGTTTTATTTGGGATCGACCAAAACGAAAAATTGCGACATTGGTTATGTATGGGGCACCACTGAGCACTAAGTTAACGTCATTTTAGATGCGAAGAATTTTTAGCCTTTGACAGGTAAGTGAATTTCTCAGTCTTAAGGTTACATTTGCTTTCAAAGGCGTGATATACACGCATGGCCCTCCAGGTGAAAAATACGACACAGAAAAGGAAAGTCAAAGAAGTTTCAATTGGTCAGACTCTTAGGGGTGGAAAAAGGGATGCAAACAGACACGAATACTATTTTTAACCAGCAAAACCAACTCTGGTAACCGAGGTGTAAGATGTACCTTACTCTGGCACACAATAAACTGCCAAATACATTCATCATAGATCATAGTTACTGCAATCTATGACAACCAACCCTTGGCCTATGCGAAGAATGTTTGTCAGATGCGATGAAGTACTCGTAAACAAAAAATTGTAAGGAGTACTTTAATCTTTGCTGGGGTTTGAACTTGAAACTACTAGAGCTCCGATAATATGTCAAGCTGGTGAAACTAGACCCGGATCTTCTTTCTAAATGCAGCCAAAGTATAGAACTACAGATATCCCAAATCTAGGTAAATTCTGTAAGAAGATTAAATGTTGAAAAATCTCCACAAACTGACTGGAAAAGTATTTTTTGCAGTACCTATATATTTCACGTTCAAATTTAATAATCAGTGTTATGGAGGCAATCATCGGATCCTACTTGCAGACTCTGTCTTGGGAGTGACGAATCTGCTCTTCACATACTCATGGATTGTCTGGCTATATGTCGTTTTAGAAAAAAACATCCTTCATGATGAAATTGTCAATTCACCATCCATTGCTGAAAAAATAAGATGCTTGTCTTCCTGACTACCTCCGGAGTGAAAAGAGGGCTCTAGGAACCAATCAGAGGGCTTTGATGGCTCTATCGCTTTACAATCTATGCAGGCCATGAAAAGCGCGTCCGATATGTCTTATTTATTTAGTCTTTGCGGACATTCTCACAAAGTGATTACATCATGAAATTTCGACGGATATATAAGAACTAGGCTTCATAAACCAACAGCGAACAAGGTATTTATACGTTCTTGAGGTTGTTTCATATTTTTTATACGTGTCAATTTGTACAGAAGCCCTATGGAGAATTCTCGCCACTATATTAATGTTAGAAATAACCTCTCAAGGAATTCGATGTCATAAAAGATTGGTACTTTTATGTTAGGTACATCTTTAAAGCAGTACTTGAGAAAATTGTCTTGAAAACAAAAATTCCCCAAGTTCATCAGAAAACAGTGAGCTGGGTTAAAATGATTGGGATAGAGTTTAACTCCAAAATTGAGCGAATCTGTCTACAAACCGCGTCAAAAGCCATATCAAGCGTCATCGACCGTGTTCAATGGGTGCGCATAAGCCACCATAGTTAGTCAGTACAGGGTTGGGTGAAATGAACATAAATGCTCCCTCCCGAAGTCTTCAACTGCTACCTTGGATATCACTATTTTACCTTCTTAGAAGGAAAGACCGTGTTTACCAGCTTTGCGAATCTCGGGTGGAAAAGTCCTAAAAAAAATTACTTCTCTCCGAAATACTGCAGGTTATATGTTTTGTTTATTATCTCAACTAAGAGAAGTGGCTTCAATAGGTGAAAACCTTTATTACAAAATTTTAATTTGCAATCTAATTTATTTTGTTGAATATAATTTAAATAATTAAGCCTTTTTAATAAATTCTAACTAAAAAAAAAAACTATATGTGAAATAATTGTTAGCTCTAGGGTTCTTTTGACAGCCGCTTTTAAGTCGCCTAAATGAAAATTCCACATTGATATGCTGCGTCAGTGGTATAAAGCAAAAGCTTGCAAGATAAAATCGGTACGCTGTATTTTAACAATAGAATTCTTTCTTTAATGTGAGACGGTAAGAATAAAATAAAATGGCAGCCGAGAATCACCAAACCTCCAAATTACTTTTTCATACATCTACAATTCCCGTTACAGCCATACCATGCCCAATTGGTTTAACCAATATGAATTTAAAATCTGTCGATCTTTACTTTATTTTACTCTTAACCAAAAGTAACTTCCAACCAATTCCAGAATACGTTACGTACCTACATAAAACGAAAGAACATTTCAATGGGAACGCATATGAAACTCATTGAACCAATCAACCACTTAAAGCAGTATCCACATTCCACATCTACACACACACAGTATTTGGCTGGCACCAACATGTTTGTGAGATACCAAAACAGCCCTCCTCCATTTCGTGCACAAAGCAACTACCAAATTCAATACACTACCAGGAAACTCAATCACCGCATCCACCATGGTACCATAAAAAAGCAAAATTCAATCTACAATCGGTTCTCCGATGTCGTTTTCCGATATTTCCGCAATTTACGGAAGATTGCACCAGTGTGCATTTGGAGAAAATTTTCGAAAATATAGATAGGGCATGCAGTCAGTCAGTAGTGGGTAGACGCCCTGTTTCCGTTCCCGTTCCAATTCCCATTCCCAGTCGCTTTCTCAATCTCAATGCCATAGTGAACTTAGAACTTAGAAGTACAGAAAATAGCTTTCGGGTTTCAATCGACTGAATTTGTGCAAACTCTCTGGGAAATGGGATTAAATTGATTCCCGAATTGGATTAAATCCGTTGACAGTTGTGCCCGTGTATAGGTACATATAGGTATCTACTTTTGTTTCTCGAATCATCAGAGTGTGGTATAAAGTATTAACCCTTGTTACAAATTTAATCGCACTCAAGTTCTTGTGATTATCCATAGAGAGATAGTGCGCGATACCAATAATTGTCATATTTAGTGTTCAGGCTTAATTTAATTTGGGTGAAAAAGGACACCTTCATAAATCTTAAATGAAAAATTGAGACAACCAAAATAACAAAATGGGATATTATAATTTTATTAATTCACTAGCTGATCCCGCGAACTTCGTTCCGCCCAAATTCGTTAATGTAATGAAAGTAATAATTTCGAGAATGCACAATGCTCATGATATTTTGTGTAGATGCTTAAATACCAATGGCAAGCCGTTCTGAATAAGCGGAATCCGCTGAGATTTGCAAAGTGATTTATTTGGACAATGTCCATTATAATTTTAATTATGCAACTTTACAAATAGCGCTTGATTTTATTTTTGAATGGGAGGTGCCACAAATCGTTTTCCTATACCGCCTATGTTTTGCAAAGTACAACCTATAGTGTGGTATCCTATCTTCCAGCACCACCCATCGGGTCCAGAACTCAAGTAGAAATTGATGGTTATAGTGTAAGCGCTGTTTCTACATTTCAGACATATTTCCGTAACAGTAACATTTTGTATAATGTAGGTATTTGGAAATGACTTGTAACCGAAATGTGATCGAATTTTAGTGAGCTGTTAAATTGGTTTTCATGTGTTTGTAAGTTGGTTCGCACGAAACAGAAAATGTGAAATAAAAATACTGATACCATTTTCAAACCTTCCCATGACATCATGTTTGTAATTATGACATCATGCAGGTCTGGATCGGTTTCGGGATCTGGCACCTCGGCACATATGATGTCATAAACTTGGTCTGGTTGCATTGTTTCGACTTACCAAATGAGAATGTGCGCATGAAGCAAGCCTCTTTTTTGCCATTCAATCGAATACATCCAACATCGAGTATTGTATAACCAAAGACACGATGCTTAACAATTATAGTCCATCAGCGACTGACGAATTATTTGTAACTTTAACAGAAATGAAGAAAACTAACCGCACCTATCAACTTGGTTGGTAAATGGTAAGCCTTCTCCCTTCTCTCTCCACACCGGTACCGAACCGAGCTGCCCTCCCCATAACCCTACTCACGAATGAGCAGAGTACCACGATTGTTACTCGCTCATTTTTCGTAACAACCCCTACGTGAGAACTTAAAACGCTCAACAGCTCCTGTCCTGTTGTCTATCATCATTGTCCACGTATACGTCAGCTCAATCACCCCTACATTTCAACTTACTTCTTACTCACACATGCTAATGCAAGGATCCTGAAAAACTTGACAAACATAAATGATGGATTCAAACACCATCAAACAAACCAAAGTATCTACTCCAATAATAGCTTTTAAAATTTAAAATATATTTTTTTTTTGTATTTGAACTACTCGATTTCTATCCAGTTTATCGTTTTTTCCCCATGAAAAACGAAATATGTGCCTACAAAAAAACCGAACTTCTGGTCAAAAATTCTTATTTTAACTTATGACCAAATTTTTTTGACCGAATTTCAAATAATAGAAATCGGTCATTCGGTCAGATTTGACCGGATTCACTTTTTTTTAGCGGTAACACGCTATGCATATCTAAGTAAGAAGTAAATAATAAAAAATATTTATTTATATTGAAGCAAGCCGAAATATTATTACGACTATTAAAAAACTGTCCGCCGGTCATGGCGGTCCGTATCTTTGACATATCCGTGCTAAAACTTTATGTATGGAGCGCTAATTTCTTAAGATATCTGGTTCTGGTAACGCTGCTGCTGACTGTAGGTGTAGGTGGAAGGTGAACTCCTTCTTTAGGATTTAGAAAAAACAAAAAAATCATATTATGTTAGTTATATATAAACATTTGTTACATTAAATTGTACCAGTTAACACGATCGTCCAAGGCCAGCTACAAAATACACCGCAGCCAATCGTATGGGAGTGGCTGCGTCATCACTTTCACATATCTACCTGTTCCCACAGTCTGGGTGCAATGGATCGTATGGCACACGCGCGATCGTCTCCGGATGCGCGTGCATGGACACTTTGAGCAGTCAGCAGTTTCACCGTGGGACCAGCGATTTCCTAACGGGAAATATTTTAGTTTGTAAGTCAGTCAGAATCTGGACTTGGACGTGCGCGGACGGAATTATAAAGAATACAAATAAATCTTATAACGTTTACTGTGTTGTTTCATTCAATCGAACAAGTGGGCGTGTCTTCGGGCACGGTTCGAGTTTTTTTTGGAATTCAAGGACCAAAGGTCCTTTACTGGCGCCCGAGCAGGGACCTTCACAAAAAAGTAATAAGTGAAGGTCAGTGTTGAATAAAAAATGCAACAAGCATAAGTGAACTAAACTGTGAAATTATAAATTAAACTTCCTGTTAATGGAAAAGGCAACAAGCATAAGTGAACCAAACTGTGAAGTTAAAAGTTAAAATTCCTGTTAAAGGAAAAGGCAACAAGCATAAGTGAGCTAAATCAAAAAGCAATAAGTGAAAGTCCAAAAAGAATTAAAGGAAAAAAACACGCAAAAAGCATAGCTAAGTGAATTGAACTAAATGAAATCCAGTGCTGGAAAGAAGCAGAAAAAGGAAGATACAACGAGGATTAAATACCACCATATCAGTAGACGACTAGATTCAATCAGAAGGATGCAATTGACGTCAGCAATTTTTGGATTTTAGTAAGAATTATGAATTAAGATTCAAGAAAAATTTCTAAAGCCATAAATTAATATGAAAATTTAAAAGAAACTTGTTCAATGAAAATTGTCATACAAATAACATAGCTTAAGAACTCTGCCTAGTACATAAGAAAATTGTGGAAGTAAATTACCCACTCGTTAACGAATTCTAGAAGAAAAAACATTTATGCCTAGGGGCGAATTCTCTTGAAAAAAGGGGCCGGTTCGCTGAGAATTATACTTAATTATCCGTGTGAAGTCCCTTGTACCCTAGTAGGTCGCTGCAGAAATACATGCATTAACGACTAAAAAGGATTCATACAAGCCTTCCGTGAGGACAGTGACTACCCCGAAATCTTAAAACAGAGAGCGCTTAGCAGGCATCCAGGGAAACAATTAAACTAAGCTTTAACCAAATCAAGTTAAACAAACTAAATTAATTTATGAACGAAAGAGCGAAAATCGAACTAACTATATGAAATTGATATTAATAGATTCAACTGTGAAATTTATGAAAAGAGTAAATCCAAATTAACTTCTGCCACTAGTCAGCTTATTTAACATATTAAAAAGGTCGTTTCACGGTATATTTACACTCTCACTTACTATCCATCGTTATTGGAATGGACGAACTTAAGAATTCGGTGACTCAGTTAACGGGAGCCGTCAATTCGGTTCTCGAGCAACTAAGAGGATTTGAGTCCCGAATTGCTCGCATTGAACAGGGGGATTCGAGACAGGAAATTCACGATTTAATAAGGCGGCTTAGTTCCATTGAAAGTAGAATAACAAACATTGAAGGTGTAGGCTTGGGGGTACCAGCGGCCCAGCAACCCGAAATTCAAGAACAGTTGCGAGGCCCGAACAACGAGGCCGAATTAAAAGAAATTTCGAAGCTGCCGGACTCCGTGAAGGAGCTCCAGATATTTGAAGGTAATCCGGTTCACTATGTATCCTGGGTACATAGTGTCGAAACAGTCCTCAGGGACTACGCGATCGTCCGTAATAAGCCCATTTACAGGGCTATACTTCAACATATCAGGCAGAAAATTAGGGGGAAGGCCGATTCTGCGCTCGTCTCGTATAACGTGTTCGACGACGAGTGGACGGAAATCAAAAGGGTCCTCTCTCTGCATTATGCGGACAAGAGGGACATAAGGACCCTCGAACACCAGCTAAATCAGCTGAAGCAAGGTGGCTCTCGAGTCGATGACTTCTACGCCACCGTGAACCATCAGTTCTCACTTGTCATAAATAAGATTCGGTCAGAATCACACTCCGTCGAGACGATGAATGCATTGGTAGAAGCTTACCGCAATCGTGCATTGGACGTCTTCGTGCGAGGACTAAATGGGGACCTTTCGAGGCTCCTTATGATCCAGAGACCAAGAACGCTCCCTGAGGCCTATTCTGCTTGCCTCGAAATGCAGAACCTCAATTTCAGGAGTAATACTGTGCATGTGCAAGCACAGAATGTTATATCTTCCCCCGTGCATTATAACTTCAAGAATGAGAGGGGCCCTCCTTTGCCTGCAAGAAACCCGAATAGGTTTTCGAACGATGGATTCGGGCAGCGCCAATATCACTCTTGGAATGGAGGATTCCAAGGCGGGCCATCCACATCGTCGAGACCAGGGGACCCGAGGCCCCCAGTTAAGATGGAGGTAGACAGTTCTGTCCAGTCCAGAAACGTTAATTACGTGAATCGGCCTAACAACCGGTTCAAACGGGAACCGAGGTCTGATAATTATAATCCGCGTAAACAACAGCGGCTGCATCATATGGAGTCGGTCGGTTCCGAAGCAATAGAGGAAGCGGAATCCGCTGACCTTGACCACGAGGTACCATCGCCGGAAAATTTTATGGCAGGAGCCTCGTTTCCAGCGTACCATACCTAGAGTATGTAACGCGGGACGGGGCTGTTCTGAGTTTTTTAGTGGATACAGGAGCTAACAAAAACTTTATTAGGTCAAATTTAGTTCCACATCCAGACCCCGTCCAACAACCATTTTTTGTGAGCAGTCCAGGCGGGAAGATTCACGTCAGTAACAAAATAAGTGGAAAATTCTTCCGTGATTTGGGTTGCGAGCTAGACGTCACATTCTTTGTTCTTCCGAGCCTTACATCCTTTGACGGTATAATTGGCGATGACACGCTAAGGCAATTAAAAGCGGTCATCGACAGAGAAAAAAACGAGCTTACTATTGCATCAAACAGAGTCATAACCCTAAAAAATCGAGCCTCCGCCGCAGTCAATTTCCTATTACCTTTGAGCGACAAGATTTCAGCGTCTGCGAAGCCTAGATTGGAGGCCATTTGTAGTAAATTTAAAAGTCTTTTTGGTCCAGTAGGTAACGAAATGATAAAAACCAACGTAAGAGCCGCAATCCGTACTAACACGGATGAGCCAATATATGCTAAGAGCTACCCATACCCTGCCTGCATGAGAAATGAGGTTGAGCGACAGATTAAAGAGCTCCTGTCAGAAAACTTTATCCGTCCTTCGAATAGCCCATATAATTCTCCAATATGGGTTGTTCCCAAGAAGCCAAAACCCAACGGCGAGAAACAATATAGAATGGTGATCGACTATAAGCGTCTAAACGCTGTAACCATTCCAGACACATACCCCATTCCCGACATTAATAGCACTCTTGCCAGTCTTGGAGATGCAAAAATCTTCACCACCCTCGACCTGACTTCAGGATTCCATCAGATATTGATGAACGAGAAAGATATTCAAAAAACAGCCTTCTCAACCATGAATGGGAAGTATGAATATCTGAGACTTCCTTTCGGACTCAAGAATGCTCCCGCTATCTTCCAAAGGATGATAGACGATGTCCTCAAGGAATTAATCGGGAAGGTATGTTATGTATACATAGACGACATTATCGTTTTTAGCAAAACTGAGGAGGAACACTTGAAACACATTGAGACCGTTTTCTCCAAGTTAAATGAGGCCGGACTAAAAATTAATCTGGAGAAAACTAGCTTCATGGCCACTAGCGTTGAGTTTCTTGGATATCTTGTTACCCCAGAGGGCATTCTCCCAGACAGGAAAAAGATAAAGGCCATCGAAAACATTCCTCCTCCAAAGAACTTGAAGGAACTAAAGAGCTTCCTCGGTTTGACATCCTATTACAGGAAGTTCATTAAAGACTATGCTAAGATCGCCAAACCTCTTACCAATTTAACACGTGGGGATCTTTCAAATGTTAGGGCCAGCCAATCTAGAAACGTACCAGTCTCTCTCGACGACGATGCAATTAGGGCATTTGAAACTCTAAAGGAGTTACTCACGTCTGCTGATGTCCTGGCTTTTCCCAACTTCGATAAGGGCTTTAATTTGACGACTGATGCATCTGACTACGCCATTGGTGCTGTCCTATCCCAGGGTGAGCATGGTAAGGAAAGACCTGTGGCATACATCTCCCGCTCCTTGAATCGAACGGAGGAGAATTATGCCACCAATGAAAAGGAGATGCTTGCCATAGTTTGGGCTCTCGATAATTTGAGGAATTATCTATATGGAGCTAAAAAGATCAAGATATTCACTGATCACCAGCCTCTGACGTTTGCCTTGAGTAACAGAAATCACAATGCCAAGCTCAAGCGTTGGAAGGCAAGGATTGAAGAGTACAACTACGAGTTGATTTACACTCCTGGTAAATCGAACTCTGTGGCTGATGCTCTTTCACGATTAGGGGTAGAGGTCAATCATCTTTCAGATACCGATACGGCCAGCGAGGCGCAATCGAACTCACGAACGGGGGAGGTCACAGACACCGCAACTGAAGGATCCCAGACGGGTACAGCTGAGGAAGGACTTTGCGAGCTTTCTAGTAGTGATACCGAATCCTGTACGGTGCACAGTGCTGATCAAGACAACTCAGACCTCATACCGCATGTGGAGGCCCCGATCAATGTTTTCAGAAACCAATTGATCTTTAGGACAGGTATCGATCTGCGCTCTCACGAGGAGCCGCATCCTGGCTATCATCGCCACTACATTTCAGTTAACAGTTTACACCGCGGCAACCTCGTAGAGCTATTGAGGGAAAATCTTAATCCAAGGGTAGTAAATGGAATAAAGATTCCAGAGAAGTACCTTGGCTTACTTCAAAGTGTTTACCTGGAGAATTTTGATACTTACAAAATACGAGTCACTCAAAGAATAGTTGAGGATGTCGCCAATGAAGAGCGCAAAATTATAATAATTGAGAAAGAACATAGAAGAGCCCATCGCGCTCCTAGGGAAAACAGGGAGCAAATCTTAGAGAAATTTTACTTTCCACAAATGATGTCTCAGGTTAGGAAATTCGCTGCCTCATGCGAGATCTGTGGGTCGAACAAATACGACAGACACCCGCTGATTCCCGAATTCCAGTCAACGCCGTCTCCTAAATATCCATGTCAGATCCTTCATATGGATATCATGGAAATTCAGAATAACAAATTTTTAACCGTCGTCGACAAATTTTCAAAATTTTCCAAATTTTTTCATATTAAAGAAAAATCCTCCATTTACATTCGATCAAAATTAATTAAAATCTTACACTATTTCACTGTGCCTGAAATCCTGGTAACAGATAATGAAAGGGGTTTTCTTAGCCCAATTGTGCTAAACTTCATAAGAACGCTAGGCGTCAAGCTTTACCTGACACCCTCCTATCGAAGTGAAGTGAATGGGCAAATAGAGCGAGTCCATTCCACAATATTGGAGATTTATCGATGCCTCAAAGTAGAAAACCCGGATCTTGGTGTTAAAGAACTCGTCGACGTAGCGGTAGACCGCTACAACAACACCATACATTCGGTAATCAAACGAAAACCTACCGACGTTTTCTTTAACCGTTCTCAGAGGGTTAATTATCAGAACCTTTTGAATATCCGCTCCAAAATCAATAAGGACCTGAGAGGTATTATTAAGAGGAATATGGAGGCTAGGAAGTAGGAATGTGAGGTTAAATCTAAAAAGGAGTGCGCCCAGAAAGTATTGTGAGGGTGAGGTAGTGTACGCTGCCGTGAAATGCATTAAGGGAAAAAATAAACCATTGTATCGAAAAGAAATTGTCGCAAAGGACAACCGCGTAACAATAACTACGGCTAGTGGCAAAAGGATTCACAAGGCTCACCTGAAAAACTTAAAAAAATGCTAAACAAAAAGCTCATATATAAAAAATAAAAAAAAAAAAAAAAAAAACGGGGGATGGTTCCCTGACCTACCTACCTATTAAGCTAGTGAAGAAGTAAAGAGTAATTATCAATTTTGAGAACGAAAAGATTAGTAAGTAAGAAAACGAAAAAGAACAAAGACTTATTAAAAAGTCTCCGATTAAAGTAAGAAATTCTTTTGAGCAAACTATTAAGTCCAACTTGGTATTTAGATAATTAATGAATTAATAAAATTAATAAATCATATTGAAATTGTATTGCAGTTTAGCTTTCTTGGTTCCTGTGCAGCCCTTGCACATTTTTGAGTAGGTACACATCACCAATCGTTACCGTAAAGGAGGGCAACGCATGGGTGATAAATGGCTACTTCAAGCTAATCCATGTTATTGATTTAAACAAATACAGCGCGCTCATCGAACGAACCGAACAACTCGCCGCAAAACATGTAGCAGATCAGGAAATGCAACTGGTTTTAACCTACCATCTGAACCAGGTAAAAGACCGATTAAAGGAGCTAGGGGAGCCAAGGACGAGACGGGCTCGATCTATCGACTGGATAGGGAGCGCATGGAAATGGCTGGCGGGCTCTCCTGACGCAACCGACTGGGGAAGACTTTTACAGACGCAAACAGACATAATAGAGAACAATAACGACCAATACAGAATCAACGAAAGACTCTTCGAGGCGACACATGAGGTTATGAACAAGGTTAACAAAATGATTGATGGCTATAATAACGCGGTACAAGAGGGAGAGGCAGAGCGATTGAGGCACGACTTACTCAACAAGGTACTTATACTAAAAGAAGGCGTGAACGAAATAATAAGAGCCTGCCAAATGGCCAAGACTGGAATAGTCAATAGCAACATATTAGACGCTGAGGAGGTTAACACTATCATTAATGAACTGGAAACTCTGCCTTACCAAAACTTCGTGGAGGCAGTGGAGTATGGACGACCCTCTGTATACAGTAATGGAACCCTTCTGCTGTATGTCCTATCTATCCCTAAGGTTGGGACCAATATTTTCCATCTTATAAACGCTCGTGCTGCCATCAAGGATGGTAGACAAATTGACTTAGACTATACGAAATTACTAGTTAATCACGACTTGACCTACGGACTCAAAGGTGACTGCTTCCATATAGGGAACACATCGGTATGCGACGGTAGCATTTTAGAGAAAATGGCAGAGGACGGATGCCTTCCCAGGATCCTTAAGGGTGGCATTGCAGCGTGCGACTTCAAAAGCACTAACGAAGAGGTCATAGAGCTTATTGGGGAAAACACGATTTTTGTGACAAATTTTAATGGTTCTGTCTTAAATAAAAATTCTTCTATTCCTCTAGAAGGTACCTACCTCATCCAACTAGACAACGACACGGTCATCATCAGGGGCCAGACGTACTATAGTGGATCCGCTTCGAGTCTACAAGCACTTCCTGCTGTCCTGGCTAATGTAACCAGCAAAAGGATCAGGCCTAATCTGGAATTTGTGCATGATATCAGCATCAAGAACATCGAGCTCATCAAAACCCTGAAAGAGCATTTTAATTCCTCTATCGTTACAGAAATCCTCATTATCATAGCACTAGCTATCGCCATCTGTCTCTTGTGGAAGAAAATCTATGGAAGGGTCAATATCCCGGAACTTCGCCTATCTTTCCGCCGGAAGCGTATCCCTCGCCCAGCCCAACGTTCAACGGAAGTTCAACGACCAGACGGTAACCTAAGCTGTTCCACATGTTCAGCGATAGATCTGCGGGACGCAGATATTTGAAGAGGCGGCAGTTAACACGATCGTCCAAGGCCAGCTACAAAATACACCGCAGCCAATCGTATGGGAGTGGCTGCGTCATCACTTTCACATATCTACCTGTTCCCACAGTCTGGGTGCAATGGATCGTATGGCACACGCGCGATCGTCTCCGGATGCGCGTGCATGGACACTTTGACCAGTCAGCAGTTTCACCGTGGGACCAGCGATTTCCTAACGGGAAATATTTTAGTTTGTAAGTCAGTCAGAATCTGGACTTGGACGTGCGCGGACGGAATTATAAAGAATACAAATAAATCTTATAACGTTTACTGTGTTGTTTCATTCAATCGAACAAGTGGGCGTGTCTTCGGGCACGGTTCGAGTTTTTTTTGGAATTCAAGGACCAAAGGTCCTTTACTTACCTATACTTGTTTCAATTTATTTATTTATTTATCATTGGTATTTCCACTTCTCATCCACTTCAATGTTATTTTCTTATCAATCGACTTAAAGTCACATCTCATTGCATTTAAAACTTCTAAACGCGAAACTGGCTGTCAGCAAAACTCAGTTAAATAGTCGGTATTAATAAATAAAAAAAATAAAAAATAAAAAAACACTGCCAATGTAGAAACTCATAAAAATGCAAATATCCTCGCTATAGGGGTAGTCAGTCTTTTGCGCATTCACTCACTCGACACGAACCTTTCTTCAATAGCAATCTGAAATTAAATACAAGCAAGACCATCAAGAAGTAGGTCAATGAAAAACCATAAACAAGGATAAAACAAAAAGAAATCAATAAAAGTCCCAGCATCTGTTGTTTCTGTAGGTACTCCATGGCGTATTATAAAACCGTTAATAAAGAACGGCAACTATCCACTCCGCATCCATGTGACCATGGCCAACATGGGAATAAACTTAGTTCGGTACGATAACGAGCTATACCATACCCAACAGCTACATACGATTCCTTGCTACTACAACGCGGACAAAAAATATCAAAATGTAACAGGACTTTTGGTCATTATGTAAGCATTCGTTTTTTGTTCACTTTATTCTAGTCAATAATAATAATAACATTAGTTTGTTCAAGACTGTTTCGAAATAAATGTCAAAAGTGAGAGCACCAACTAAAACGGACGACAGCCCCCGTTCTCCGCAAATCCAGAATCTATAACCTTGTCGTCCCTACACCTGATAAATAAACAAGTTCGCTGGCCGATGCTCCACCGTGAGCAGTTGGATATAGGTACCGTTCTCCCCGGATAAAAACACATGCACATGGGTATAAAATTATAGTGCTTATAGCCGGGTTTTCAATTAAATTCTTACTAAGCGGGGCCCTTGTAATGCATAGGATGGCGTTTTTGCATCCCAACACTGACTTTTGTGTTGCTATTAAAAGGTTCCGGGAGTACCTACTGTACATAATTATCCAACTTTCTATCAAGAAATTTGATGCAGCCAGTATCAAGTGCCGAAGAAATGTGGCGCAAAAAGACAAGAGGAATGTCGGAACTGATTTGTTGGCTGTTGAATTGCCTTCGTCCACCTCATATGACGAGCAATTCATTTTGTTGGTTGGATTCTGTAAGAAAAAAAAGTTCAATCGTTTTCGGTTGCACAAACGTTTAGCGTCACTTCGAAATCGAAGGTAATTTTCGTTTGCATTTAATCGAAAGCTTTTTCGTGGATTCTTTCGTTTTTTTTTTTTTTTTGTTTGATGCAACTCCAAAACCGAAGGACAGTTTTGTTTCGGACAAAAGGTAAACTATTTTTAAAGCGGTCCTAATTTTTATTTCCTCAGTATGTAGCTATAGGTAAATCATTTTCGGCTTTAACACCCTATAATTCTAAACAAAAATAAGATGTTAAAAGAAAGAAGTTGCTAATGACAGCATTATAGCTGTTTGGAAAATAAATTTTGAAAGCGAAAACTTGAATCATGTTTCATGTAACTACTTTCGTTTTTGGCGTTTGAGAAGCAGTGCAGTTTCAATTCAACAATCTTTATATTCTGACAGCGCTGCCTAAAGCCTAAACGTACTTACGAAATATTTCTTTCTTTTGACAATTATTTATTTTTCAGTTTTTTATTTCCTTATGAATAAAAATAATAATAGTTGGCGCAACAGGTCTGTAGGGAACCTGGGCCTAGCTTCTCACAACCATTCGTTTTGTGTGAGTTTTTAATTTTTTTTTGGAACCAATGAAAGGGATCTACAATTTTATGCCGATTCCAAACGGCTAATTGAAAAGCTCCCTCAAGACAGTCATACTCTCGGATGTTTGTCAGACGTTCGCGAGAGGTGGTGCAGTGAAAAAAACCCTGAATTGGAATTTGGGTTTTTGCGGGATTCGAACCTAGGACTAGTAGTCCAACACACTAACCACAAAGCCACTGCGCCTTCGGGGGTACCTATGAATGATTCAGATGAAAAATGAAAAACGTCCATGTTGTCATTGTTTTCCTTTTGCACAAAACGAAAATGTCTTTCGTTTTTGGAATACGTAGTAGATAGTTGGTTTTTTTGTTAACAATTTAGTGTTTTATTTCATTTAAACATCAAAGCACAAGCTAGTCTTACAAGTTTTTGAAGTATGGCAAAAAATTCTTACGACTGTTGCTTCACTTATAACATCACACATTCCTAACACGGAAGAGTAAAGGGATGCCTATTGAACATGCTCAGAGCCGTCTGAGAGAAAGGAACAGCACTACCTAACACGCAAAAATACGTGAAGCGTTTTTCAGGGCCGATTTTTCAATAGTCAGATATGGATTAACTGTCAGATAAGACATAAATAAATATTCCGTTTGATGGACGCATTCCAAGAAAGTCTTGACTGCATTGAAATATCTAGCGGTATTATCAACCCTAATAAAGGGTTTTCCAATGAGAGGTGCTATTGTGAATGACCCACTATTTCGGTAGCTGTCACTTTTGAAGCTTTTATTCTTTGACATTTCACAAGTAGAAACTACGCCATCACTAAAAATGGAAGCCGGCCAATCATCAACAACATCGTGTCTTTGCTGATTGGGTCCATGAAATGCATGAAAATGAACCGGAATTCCATCGAAAAATCATCTTGACTGATGAGGCACATTTCCACCTCGGTGGCTACGTCAACGAGCAAAATTGTCGCATTTGGAGCTCGGAAAACCCAAGAGTTGTTGTTGAGAAGCATTTTTTAGGTTTATGGACCGGCGGAATCATTGGATCTTACTTTTACGAAGATGAGGTTGGATCATACCAGTTACGGTGAACGGATTGCGCTCCCGAGAGATGAATAATGATTTTTTATGGTCGGAGTTGGATGCTATGGATCCGGACAACGTTTACTTTTAACAAGACGGCGCTACGTGCCACACAAGCAACGAAACCATTGATCTTATACGGGAAGAGTTTCCGGACCGTGTTATCTCGCGAAAAGGTGATCACAATTGGCCACTGAGATCTTGTTATTTAACACATCGCGACTTCTTCCTTTGGGGCCACGTGAAAGATAAGATCTACGCCAACAGCCCAGCGTCGATTCAGGACCTCAAAGATAAAATTCGTGAGGCTATCGAGGACATAGGGTAGAAACTTTGCGATTTGGTTATGGAAAATTTCATGAAAAGGATATGGTCCTGTATGCGCGCTCGTGGTGGCCATTTGGCTGATGTTGTTTTTTATTATTAACGGCACAACTTCCTCTTTATTATGAAATAAACATCCGATCATCAAAAAATTACATTTTTCTTTGAATACCAAAACAACACCTCTTATTGGAAAACCCTTTATGTTAAGGAGGGTTGGGGTCGAAATTCTGGCGAGGTCAAAATCCTTTTTCCAAAATTCTGCTTTCAAAATTATGTATTACAAAATTCTACTTTACAAAATTCTGCTTTACAAAATTCTACTTTACAAAATTCTGCTTTACAAAACTCTGCAAATAAAAAAAAAGGTTTGGAAAATGTTAAAAAGCGCGAGCTTTTTTCTATTTTTTATGGTTTTAAGTTTGCTCTCTTGGTTTAGACAAATATAATGTTAGTTAGTGAGTGAAAATAAATATAGGTATCTGTATCCAATAAAGGAAAATATGAGGTAATTTTTTGGCTGTTTTTTTTTTTTTTGTGTGTTCCTGGTACCCAGTACCAACCCGTGTATCTTACTATGTATATAAAATATATTGTAATTTTTGACAAAATTGAAAAATATTTGTTTTCTTCAAATACGTAAATTGGAAAAAAAAACAGAATTAGCAGGATTTATTTGTTTAAAATATTGCCAGTCAGAATTTTAAAAAGCTGAATTTTGTTCGACAGAACAGAAAAAAAATTTTTTTTTGAAGAGCAGAATTTTTGTGTAACAAGGCAGAATTTTTCAAAGCAGAATTTTGAAAGCAGAATTTCGACCCGCTCCCGTTAAGGATTGTACCTAATCGTACCGACGGTATGGACATTGTTCTCATTACTCTTGTACAGCTCTGACAGACAGTTCTCTTCTGTTCAAATGAAGCTTAACAAAAAAAAAATATATTTCCCCACCACATGTGCGCCTGCTTTACTTCAAATGGCGAATTCCCACACTTCTTAGTCGAAAATAAACAAATTACTCACATATCCCTGGGAGGGAAGAATTCAATTTGAATTTCAACAAACTTCGTAACATTCTGCAAGGACCCTTCAACGCAAAATCCACACCATTCCTTCTTTGGTAGCATTTTTTTTTTAAAAACATTTTTCTCTTCTTTTCCTCAAAATTAACTCTATTATTTAGCCAGTGCGGCGGTTGCACTCGCTCGTTTACTTTGTTTCCTTTAGCGACAGTCGCCCAACCCATCGTCAGTCTTTTGAATTGCTTCCACTTCGTGCACAGCAATTCATCTCGAAAGGAGATATATTTAAAATTTATTCAGCTCCTCGCAGATTCTTTAACCCACAAGATACGACGAGCGGGCGTATTGCTCAGACGTGAGGTTGGATGTAATTGAATCGGCATTCAAACACTCTATGGCCAAAAAGCGGAAAGGGACTCAATACGTTTCAACTGAATGTTAGAACGAGGCTGACGATGGGCATGGAGTAGGGCTGATCTAGCGATTATATAACGATGCCGGTAATGGTAGCACTTTAATTTTATTCAGAACGATTATGTCCGCGACAAGAGGCCCACTAGGACGATGCTCTCAACTCTCAACTGGGATTTTATTCCACTGGATATCGTGCCAATGTTGGCTCACTGTCTGACGTGAAAATGTTTGGAACAGATTCAGATGGAAGTGTGTGAATGAATGCGATAGGCATGCTTTTTTTTAGTTGAATATTATGCCCGCGAACTTACTTGTTCTTTTTATACTAATTTTTTCCTCATTTGGGTCTTTGCAGGTGACCAGTTTCACAACATCCACCAATAAGGGAACAATTCCGATGCCAAGTGTGCCTGGTACGTCGTCAGCGAACAACAGCAGTCAGCGGCAAATAGCGACAATCGAAAGCCAGCCCAATGCTATTATGCCCATTCCAACGGTGACGTGTGATCTCGCATCGGATATATCGACCAGTGAGGCTGCCGAAGTGGAAACGCACCAGCCACCCCCGCCCTACTCGAACGGCACCGACAGTGGGATCAATGTCAATGGCAAGGAGACCCTCAAAGTCAGTACAATAGCGACGACGCATAATGCATTCAATCAGCTGAGTGCGTCACTGCCGCCAGGATGCGCAGGCGCAACGCCCAACTCCACACTGATGGCCACAATGGCTATGAACAACAACTGTCCGTCGTCGTCATCGCCGAACGAGCTGAAAGTTTCACCAGTGATAGCGGGCCGCTGTAGAGCGCTCTCCGTTGGCATCGACACGGACATGGTCAGCGAATTTGACCCGTCCAGCTCGGACTCGGGCGTGGTGAGTCGATGTGCGGTCGTCAAACCGCTCAAATTCCGACTGTGTCAGCCGATATTCGGTCGCAAGAATCAGCGACGCAACGAATCAAAAGCGACAGCGGTCAAGGTGAGCAAACCCTCCGAAACGGCCGAACTAGAACCGGCCATACCAAAGGTGCAGAAGCCCCGTGACCCCGAGAAGGAGAAACGCCGAATAGCGCGGAAAAAAGAGAAACGTGCCACACTCATTCTGGGGCTGATTATGGGCAGCTTCATCGCCTGCTGGCTGCCGTTCTTCTTCCTGTACATCCTGATGCCGGCATGCAAGCGCCACTGTACGATACCGGACTCGGCGTTTGCGATCGCTTTCTGGCTGGGCTACATGAACTCGGCTCTGAATCCTGCCATCTATACGATATTCAACAAAGACTTTCGGCGAGCGTTTCGCCGCATATTGTTTAAGTGATGTTTGGCCTATGTGTGCTGCTATCGGTGCGTTCACGCCAGCATCGAAAAGGCGACCGAACGTGCTATGGGCAGCACACCAATGGGCTATGGGATGTACAACTACCGGCGATAGATTGGCCTCCGCGACATCGACACCCAACCCCGAAGGTTCGTTTTGCTGTGGTGTGTGTCTGTGCTGCTATCAAACGGTAAGGAATGCATGCAATTTATTATCCCTTTTCGATTTTAATTACCCGAAGGTCAACTGGTATTAATTTATCGACGGTAGGTACTTTGTTTTAGTGGAACCATTTTCGGGTTGATTATGATGGGGTGCAGCAAAATCGATTCGACCACAGCAGGTGAATTGATTGTTGTTTGTTCTTACAAGTTTTGACAATCCTGGAGGATAATTTGCTTTGGCATGGTTTAGGGGTTTCCAATAATTGTCATTGCGTAATGCGCCCCGCAGTGGCTAGCAATATAATCGGATTTAGATTGATTCGCTGAACGTTGACAAAGACCATTACGTGCTTGGGGGAGGGAAGTGAGTACAGTTAACGGTGGGGGTGGCAGTGGGATTTTGAATAATAAGCCTTAACTACAGATTACAGAGAAGCACTGTTGCAAGTTTAACCTGTTAGTATAGGTAATGGGACTCAAGTTAATACTCGATTAGGTGATTAAATTGTAGAGTGCTTAGAGGGAGATCTACTTGATGAGAGAGGGCTACTTGATGAGGGAGGGCGACTTGATGATTTTTGAGGGCGACCAACCTGATGATGCATTCATTATGCATGTTGGTATAGGTTTACTGACTGCTCTCCCGTATTCTAAGTCCTAACAAGTGCCTAAGGAAGCGATTACCGCATGGATGTTTTGGCCAGAGGCAGCACGATATCGATAATAATTGAACAGATTGACTACATCAGCCATTCAGGACACACACACACTTAAGGGCGCACACTACCACTCACACACAACATTTATGCTCTATTCGAAGTGAGTCCCCAAAGCTAATCAGAATCACAGTACCAGATATCAAAGTTGCCTCTCATGCTAGAGCTCAATAAAACAGTTTCGAATGCATGTCAGATGACAATTCATGGATTTATCAGGCATGTCCTCGTTAGCTGGCATACATACTTGAATACCTACCATAAAAATGCTTGCAAATAATTCAATAATCGTACAACATCCCCTATAGATAGACAGATACAAGGTTGGGTCGAACGTTTCTCCTTGTATACACCCTTAATAACGGCGATTATGTCATTTGTCGGTTTATCCATTAAGGGGTTATCCTGCTGCCATTCTAGAGTGTCCTATGTGTGCACGTATGTGTAGTCCATCCCTGACCAAGAAACTGTTAGCCCTTTCATAACGTTTCGTTTCTTTTCGTTTAAATGTGCCAATTTAGCGACACAAGTCCAGTGAGTCTTTGCTTTCATTTATGATTTAAGCTGGACCAAATGGAACGGGAAAAATTTCTATACTCGTAATACAGTATAAAAGGATTCGTCACATCCATAAAACGTCCATTTCCGCTCCATCGCATCGTCGTCCATTTGGTGCTTTGTTTCTTCTTTTTTTTCCTCACTCCTTCTAAGTAAAGAAAATATTTTCATTCTTGTCCATAATGTTTTCGTTTCTCCTTTATGTGGATTTTATTTATTTGCTTTCTTGGAAAATGAGAAATGGAAATTGGAAATTGGAAAATTTAAGAATAAATGCACAAGTGACGGTATCGAAATGGCGGACGGAATGTAAGTAAATGACTGGTGAAATTGGTTTCCTTTGTCATGCTATCGCACCTTAAATTGGTTACCTAATTTGACGCTGAAAATGCTTGTAGTGAACGAGTTTTAGTGATCGGAAATAGGGTTCGCGATAACTTTACATAAATATAGGTATAATGTAAGAATAATTCTGAGATTTGTTTTCAAACTTTGCAGTAGCAGTTATGAACTGAATATACCGATGGAAGTTTTCGGGGGTGCAAATGAAGTGGGAGTTTCTGATTGTGTTAGTTCCAAGTGGCTGAGTTATTCTGAGATTCAGATGGTTATAAAAAATTATAAGTGCGAAATATTCTCTAGAAAAATGTTTTGATTACATTTTTATTGGCAGGGCGGTATTGAGTTTAAAAAAAAATATACAAACAGAGATCTGGATTTGAGAAGCCAATTTTGAGAAATATAATTAAAGAAGGATTTATTTGATTTTCTTGAAGAAAATCTAAGTACGGGATCTTAATTATAATGGCGCAAAATTATAGTCGTATAAAGCCCACTTTTAAATTATTTTAGTACGTGACAATGTCCGTGTTAGTATTTTTTTTAAATTATAGTCGACATAAAACCCACTGAATAGTTATAACCTGGTATTAAATTTAAAACTATCAAAAGTACATTTTATCCCTTAGTATGGAGCTTTAAACCTCTCCCATCTGTCATTGAGATATTTAAATTTAGGTATATTTTTTCTTTAAATATTTTTAAAGAAATGTTCCCAAGTATGTTTAAATATATTGTGATTTTAAGAAAAAAAAAAATACTTTTAAAATTTTTTATAAGTAAGGGTTTTATACATTCAATAAAAAAAAATGTTCATTCCATTCCTGCCTTTTTGATTATTTTTTCTCTTCTGCTGTCATTTTGGCTAAAATTTATTAAGATAATTCCTCAAATTGTGTTTAGTTTCTGAAACGGTACATTTTTGGGTCTGTTTGACAAAAATTTGAGTCGTGCCGGCTCTAAGGTTGGTACTAGTTGTAGACAAAGCGTTTATAATTTACTAATAAGCTAGGCAACGGCTTTGAAGTTGACGTGGTGCTAGTTTGTATCTACTAATCTCTCCTTATACACGATATCTATAATTATGCGCCAATTATTTTACTATTATCCTTAACATGTATTTTGATAAAAATCGTAATAGCGGCTTTTGTAAAAGTATGCAGACAAAACAGCAACAAATATTACAATGTATAGTTTGAAAAATAATATTGATTAACTATTTAGTTGAAAACTGAGCTAGATTACAGTTTTTACAGTAGTTACAGTTTTGAAAGCTTCATCCAAATCGAAAATGGGTTTTTCGAGATATGCGCTGTTAATAAAATTGGTGTTTTCGGTGATTCCATTTGAAAATAAAGGACGCGATTATTTTGAAAACATAATATCAAATTAACATTTTGGTCAAAGTCCAAGGCCATTTTTTGTAAACTAAGAAGAAATTAAAAAAAAACCGGCCAAGTGCGAGTGTCACTCGCGCACCGAAGGTTCCGTATTTGGCTTAAGTCCAACTCATCAGATATTATGTGAAATCTATAATATCATTCAATCTTTCCCCTCTTCATGAATTCATCACAATTTAGTTTAATTTAATTACTTAATATTTTTACTATAAAAAATTACTCGCACATGAATCTCATTTTCTAATTATGTATTAACTAGTACCCAACCCACGCCAATTTTCCATTCTGTATGCGACCTGTCCCAATTAAAAACTATTGACTAAAAATATATTACTTTTATTTTGTTCTGTACCTACTCCCCAAAAAAATGTATTATACTCCCCAACGAAATTAGCAAGCGGGAACCCTGGTGGTCTTCTGTCTTTTATGGGGTCAATTGTGCACAACTGCGTAGTAGAGATTAAAACTTATGAGAGCAACGTATTTTACATGGTAAAATTATCTTTTTTGAAAACATCTTGTAAACTATTAACTTTTCGGCAAAACAGTGTTCAGCACATATAGCTAGGAACATGATCTACAACAAAGGAATTTATGTATTTTTTTGTGAATCAAGAAATAAACCGTTTTTTGGGCGAATGAAAATATTTTTTTCACCAGATTACTAATTAATGCAAAACCAATCGATGTATTCCTTCCATTGGTATTTGTCGTTTAACTAGAGGTTATACCGGATGTTGTGTGTAAATTTTAGCCTCCTATGTCAATCGGTTCTTGAGATAGACCTGGTAACAAAATTGGCTTAGTGGGTTCGGACAGACAGACAGACAGACAGACAGACAGACAGACGGAGAGACATCCGAGCGAAACTAATAAGGTTACGTTTTTTCCCTTTGGGTACGGAACCTTAAAAAGAGTTTGTTGTTGTTATAGAGGTAATCGTATAGACAGACGATTTTCGAGATAAGTACCTACTATTTTATAAAGTCACGTTATGCGATTTTATACCCAAAAACTGGGTATTATTATTATGTGAAAGGGGTTATTGTACTGCGACCTTTTGGGCTATTGTACCCCCTGCTTCCGCCACAGAGTGGATTCCCTCAAAAGAGTTCCCGTCATAGTATAATTCCTTTCGGAATCATTTAATCATTTTCATTCACTCTTCTTTCTCCTTGGCGGAAGAAATCCGTCCCATAGCATTCTCTCCAGTCTAGTTACCTTTAAGAATCCAAGGATGACAGCTGGATCCAGTGACTGTATTTCCTCCTCATATAGTTGGCACTTGCCCATGTATTTCAGTCTTTTGTGGGTCAGTGCCCCACATGATCCCAGCAATTGTTCTGGGATTTCATTGGTCTCTTCGCAGAAGCTGCAAAAACCTTTTTCAGATCAATTATCTGTGATCAAATTAAAGTAAATATTGAGTCTTCCGTTCCGGACTTACTTGTTACTGCCATCATGATAAAAGTGACCGACGATATACGGGAGGCTATCGACCGAGATGAATGAAGTAACTCTAGTTACTTTAATTGACTTTTCAAAAGCTTTCGATTCTGTCTGTCCTGATATTCTTAAAACTTGTGTCTTATTTCAATTTTGCTCACCTTTCCGCAAACTTAAATATGTCATACTTAACGAAAAGAATCCAATCTGTCTTTCACAATCAGTCCTCAAGGGTCAATAATTGGCCCTTTGTTATTCTATATATTCTCTCTATACCTACCACTTGTTATACGTAATTGCCATTTTTATATTTATGCTGACGATGTGCAAATCTACATTCATTTCCCCATTGGTTTGATGGACGATGCAGTCGAAAGAATGAACGAGGACCTCAAATCGTTGACCAAGTGGTCTACTGATAACAAACTCGTATTAAATCATTCAAAGACATAATCGATTGATGTATTTAAACACTTCTTGATGTCTTACATTTCTCCTGTTATATTAAGTGGTGTCGAGGTCGAAATGGTTTCAAAAATTTAAAACCTTGGCATTATATCGTTAATAGTAACCTTACTTAGAGCGACCATATCAACTCAGTGGTGTCCAAAATCGATGGTGCTCTACGCGGCTTATCAGTATGCAGAGATAGCTTGCCTACGAACGTTAAACTCAAATTGGTAAAGGCTATTGTTATACCTTTATTAACGTATGATGCTAAATCAAGGCGCAAATTCAATATTGCGTTTAATTCAATAGTAAGATTTGTATACAATCTTCGTAGATACGATCATGTCTCAAGCTATTCTCGACAACTACTAGGATGCAGTCTTAACCAGTTTTTAAATTTTAGAGCTTGCGCCATGATCCATAAAATCATAAATAAAAAACAGCATATTTACTTGCTTAATAATGTCGCCTTTTCACAGTCCCTCCGTTCTCATGGTATCCGACCGAATACTTATACATGTACGATAACACGCAGGCAATTTTTCATTCATGCCATTCGCCTTTATAATGAACTTCCCCTTAGTATAAGAACCAGAGTCGGGCACAGAAGTTTTTTGTCCTTAGTCTTTTCCCACCTTTGTACGCTTCATTGATCTTTCACCCACTTAAAGTAACGTAAGTCTAAAGTCATCATTTTCTTTATCTTTTTTATTTTCATTTTCATTTACTTTCTTTTGTTGTTTTTCTAACTTAATTTATATTATATTTATTTTGTTTCCCCTCAATTTCATATGTTATATACATATAACTATTATACTGTAAGTTATTAAAATTGTAATTTTTGTAAGCTGTGCACTCATAAAGAATGTATTTCTTATTGTACCTACAGCAAATTCATATTAAATAAATACAAAATACAAGGTATACCCAGTTGCCTAAGGTGTTCCTTGAGTCTTACAGTGCCCCGTTAGGAAGCCCGTTAGGATATGTAGGTGAAAGGTGCGAACAGTGAGACAGAGCAAACAGTGAGACAACTCATTTTTCTATTTCGTTAAAGCATGCACAGACATGCCGGTATTGGTATAAACGTTTATTTCCCTCTCCACGTGCTTTGATTCTTTTGAACACAAGTTTCGGTTGCGCGTTAACCTCCACCTGGTAAACACAAAAAAAAATCGCTCAAAGTATTGTTCGGAGTGTAGGTATTTAAATTTAGCATAATAATAATAATAATAATTGTTAGCGCAACAGGTCTGTAGGGACCCTGGGCCTAGCTTCTCGCAACCATTCGTTTTGTGTGAGATTTCATTTTTTGGAACCAATGGAAGGCATCTACAATTTTATGCCGATTCCAAACGGCTAATTGAGAAGCTCTTTCATGATGGTTATACTCTCGGATGTTTGTCGCGAGAGGTGGCGCAGTGAAAAAAACCCTGAGTTGGAATTTAGCATAGTAACGGGAAATAATCAGGAAAATACACACAAAAAAATCTTAGAATTCTTTGTCATTTTTGTAATATTATTTCTTTTCTATGAAATGACAAATCGCACCGCTGGCAAACAATGAGACTGTTTGACTTTTCCTTAGATTCAGTTTGTTGTGATGCTCTCATGGGCCCTTTCACTAAAATTTGTATTGAAACATTAAGGTAAAATATGCCTCAAAATATACTCCAAGTTTGGTTACGATCGCTTGAAAACATTCAGATATATACCAATTTAAAAGAAAAGTGTCTCACTGTTCGCACCTTTCCCCTATATGCTATTTTTGCCCATGCCGATTCAAGCTTGGAATCTTTTCCGGTTGTATTGTCCCAGAAGGTTTTGGCCTGCCTCATGCCCTGAGTGTTATGCCAGGATTTAGCCCTGTTTTCTTTCTCTAGTTTCCTAAATTCTGCTTTGAGGGTGTGATCCCCTATTCCGCAGAATGGTTCAGGACCTATAAGAGTTTCTGATGCTCCCTTGGGTTAACTCCACCTACTAAAAGGGTGAGCCCTGCAACTGCAATACCTCACTTAAGTCCTCGTGGACCCATTGTGATGCCCTTTATTTGGGGTTAACCGTATGTGTTTTATTATTCATCCAGATGAATATAATGAGTAATTGTTAAAGTATAAGGTACACAAATTCCATAACAAGGTCTTGTTATTTTTATTAATCACCTGAAAGCAATTCCTATATGAGCTACGGAGGAATAAGCAATTTATGACTTTAAGTCAGTTTTTCGTAAACAAATTAATATTGCTTGGACACCACCCAATAATCTTATCATAATAAATCAATATTTATCTATATCTTAGTCAAGCAATTTGTATAAGAAAATAAAACAAATTCGTAACAATCCATTACCTCCTAATTTAAATATAATTCCAGCTGAATAATTATTGAACCAGAAACTGGAGCTTCTACATGAGCTTTTGGTAGTCGGAACATGGGCTGTGTAGAGCGCGAAATTTCACTCCATATTTTTCCTATTATTCGTCGGCTGTTCGCTACAGTCTACAGTGTTATTTATGGAGCTGATTATGGAGCTGATGGTTACCCCAAGATAGATGAACCCATTAATCATAATTATAATAATTAACCAACAGTTATGCATTGTCCTAGATGGTGGACAGGTGTTTGTTGGTTGCTTTTACTTTAGGATCGATGAACATTACGTGTTCTTCCATCGCCTTAATTGCCCTTATGGCGGCCTGCTTAAAGCGGCCGGTAAAATCGATATCGTCGGCGTTTCCAATCAGCTAAACGGATCCGTTAACGATATTGCTCTTCCTTTTGACACCTATAACTTAGCTCTCTATATCTGCTTCCAAACGAGATTGCAACTTGTAGTACGAACCGTTTCCGATATCAGTAGAAATAATATTTGGTATCTGGGCGTGCTATAAAGCTAAGTGTATTTATCGGTTAATTGACAGACTTAATATTTAATTGCAATCAACATTTCACTTGCAGCCCAAAATTTCGGGGCCAATGGGTAATTTGGTTCCACATCAAAATCGCTTCCAATTCATCTCTCAAAATTATTTATTACCAACTACCTCAGAAACATTTAAAAGAAAACCTACCATAAGCTCATCATATTGGATCCCTCAGATGATTGACGTTATGATATGTCAGCTGTACAGTGTGCATGTGCAGCCTTTGAAAATTAGTTATGGAATTTCGGCGACCGGCCCACTCGTGTGGGAATTTAATCTTCGATGTATGGTATGGGCTCAGTTATACACCATGTTCATGTAGAATGCATTCCACACGTTCATGTACCTATACCCGAATATAATGTTTCCATTTCCAGGTACTAGGCACATCCGTCTTTGTATACGCCTGCATCAATATTTTCAATAATTAATCTCATCTCTAATCTCCACAGTCGTAATTGGGATTTAAATTGCACCACATCATTAACTTGGATGCACAGCTTACTATCATAGGATTTGGGCAATTACGCAAGTATTAATTATTCCTTTTGGCATTTATGTATGTTTATGAAAATGCATAGGCACATAAGGGGATACTCGGGCGATCACATCTTTAATTTAAGGTAAAACAACTAGTGGTTGATGTACGAGTATAGTGAATTTTCATATTTAATGTTTTATTGATCATTATGACCTCGAAATAATATCGTAGCTTAAGCGTAGGTAGATACATGGTTTTGACTGCAGGTGGTCCAATTGTGAACGACACAGAGACATAAGTTGGCCTCAGTAAAAAAAAACGTACCATGTGAAAATATTTGCCTCGTCTCTGGAAGAGATTTTTTCGTCTAACAGTTTCCAACCGCTTATGAGACCAATCAGCGAACGCACGAACCACGGAACTTTCAGTAGGCTTCAATGCTAGACCAAAAACAGATCGTCCTTGAAAAAGATGCAAATCTTACGAGTAATATTTTCAATCGACAGCGCATAATGTGACGTTCTGGGACAAGACTTTTAAAGCTGGTAAGAGAAATGGCCGACAAGAAAAAAAATTGCATTAAATTATAGGCATCAAGCTTATAGTGGTCGGGTAGGTATAAGATGGACCTTGGGTGAAGCTTTGCTAAGCTTCATGAAAAATGAAAACAATTTCCAGAATAGGCCAACTAGGCATGAAACTTAGCTTACGTCTAATCGCATAATTCATTATGAGCACTTGAAGCTTATATAAAGCTTAAAATATTCATCAAATTTTTGGCTACCTACCTAAAGTATTTGCCAGTAAAGTATGAACAAAATACATTCGGAAAGTTAAGCGTGACAATGAGCTACGTAGCCTTCTAGTTCTGAGTCTTAAAAAAAATATTTAGAGCAAAAAAACTTTTTTCTTTAATCTGTGTGGTAGTTTTAACGCACAAACTAGTCTCAGGCAACCACATAACATTCCCAATAGTTTTATTAAAAGTTTTGAGCAGCTGAACCGCCGAACTAGAAGAACTTCTAGAAGGATAAAAACTTATTGCGCATACACTGTTCATTGAAACTAAAAAAAACATTAATTTGGAAGTTTCCGCAATCTTCCTGTACGCTTTTGTATAATCTTCATTTAGGTACGATCGCATTTTGTTCTTCCGCGAGGGTTTTCACGAATCGCATTGGCTTCTTTTACCTTCAGTTCTGCGAGTTCAACAATTTTACACGAATCATGCTTGTATCGCTTGGGATTAGTAGATGAAGGAATATCATGCGAGGTTTGCTTGGTACCTTACTAAAAAAAATCCCTAATGTATTTTTACATTATCCGAAGGCCTTCCGAATTAAAAAATAAAAACAATCAACAAGTTTTGTAAAATTCAATGTATACGTCAAAAACTTTTTTTTTTAATTAAAATATAAACCAATATTACTAAATTTCTGGAAAGTGCGTTTTTTGCAGCATAATATATTCATTATACAATATATTTCAACACAATAATTAGCGTGGGGCATTTATTAAAATAAACTCATGTGTGCAAACACTGTGATAAAAATCTGATATTTAAAGCAGACAATAATTTTCCGATTTCTCCAAACTTTGTTATTATTTTGAAGGGCTGCACTATTCAAATGCGTGGGAATTCGCTTTAATTTGTATATCACAGTGGAATGCCCAGCAAATTAACCACAAAAATAATGAGACCGTGAAATGATTCATTTGGATATTTAAAAAAAATGAAAACCCTTTCACCGACCTTTTGAATTTATGGTATTATCCGCTACAGTTGGTATATCCGCTCACAGTCGCACTAAATTGTTTAAGTGCGTGCATTGCGGAAACACCTTTTATTGTTATGGTTTAAATATTATACAGAAACCAGAATGATTCAAAAGAGAACAACCTGTAATTTATTGGTTTAACGAGTGGGAAAATGTAGTGGATTGGTCGTGAAGCTTACTGTAAATAACTACATAATCGATTAGAAGATTAAAATGAATAAAACGATGTACCTAACTTTTATAGTTATGTAAAGTTTCCACCGGACACAAATCCCAAGGTTTAGTGCAAAAGGTTTGAAATTAATCTTGAAGTGTCACTGAATAAATAATAATGTTAATATTTATATGAAATTTCTAGAGCGAGAAACATTTTTCCATTTTTTGTTTTCTTTTTCATACCTCTCAAATGCAGCTCTGTTTGTTTTGCAAAGTTGGCATTTTCTAGACTCGTTTTCTGTTGGTTTTCATCCGGGATCCACTGCAATGGATCAAGAAAAAAATAATCAGTATTTCAGTTTAGTTTAGTCACTGAATTTTGTGGATTTTACAAGCAAAACAATAACAAATTCAGTCACGTATTACTCGATCACGGATGCGGTAATTCAACCCCTTACTTGCATAAAATACATAAATTCCTCTCCACTGGTGTAGTGTGAGTGTGAGTACCTTTTGAGTGAATTCTGACTTCAAATCGATAAGCTACACTCTCTTCTCAGAACCACCAGAAGAGGGATTTTTGTGCCAATGGAATGGTTTCAGAAGTGATTTATTCGATTCCGTATCCGGACTCTCCCGGACGCTTCTTTCGCCCAACGGAAAACGATATAAATTGTAGTTTATATTATTTAATTGCAATCGGCCAACTGATGACAGGTTTCTCCTATTTTTTTTCGTTATTTGTTTTTTTCCTTTTCGTCGACAATTAAAGTGGGAGGGAAAATTATAACTTTCGGGACACACTGTAGCGTCCGCCTACAATTAAGCTGCATGCAATTAAGGCCGGCTGAGTGGAAAAAATAAAATAAAAAATTCGACGTGGTGGTAATTATTATAACTGCTCACTTTCATATTCGCTTATATTTTCCGCGAAACAAATAGCAACATCCTCCAGGGGCCGTACAGTAATTTAATATTTACACCATACGCATACAGCAATAAAGCAAAGTCAATGTTGGTCTTTTGCGTGTCCCCAACATATAGCGGAAGCCCACGGCTCAGCAACCATAACAGCAGTTGAAAGTAAAGCGGATGTATAATAATTGGCCGCAATCGGAAATTCGTATATAGGCCTTTAACTTATAAATTATTCCATGGATTGGCAATAAGTGGAACTATAGTGGGCTTCTCAAGCAGAACGAATTTTGGTCACAATTTAATATAGCTTTCAACCTTAAAGTTGAGAAGACATAAACGCATAATATTTAATATATTGTTTAAGGTTTTGCAGTTATCTACTGCATTTAGCTAGATTCATAAGGGTTGTTCGTGGGTAACGAGATATTTCTGCTTTTTGTTAATAATTCACGAACCAGCTTAAAAACAACGGGTTCACAATTCAACCAATAAAAAATTCAGTCGAAACATATTTAACTTTTTAACACAAAGAACTCAGAGAAAGATGCTTAATTTGTTGACTTTGTGTAAAGTAGTTTTACCTGTGGGTATATGGAAACATTGATGCCATTAAACTTAACAAAAAAAAAAACATTCAACTGTGTTAATGTCAGGGTTCAAAAAGTTTTTTTCCGTAGCTCAATTTATACAAATGGTCAAAATGGAGACATACTTACCTTTTGGTATCTTTTTCTAATATTTTTGAAAAACCTATGGAACCATGCGAATTGGTGGAACTTCGAACAAGTGTTGTCAGTTTGGGGGTTTTCCACCCAGATTTAGGGTTTTTTTGAAGTTATTACTTCAGTTGGGCACTTTTAGATGGGAAGAAATTGATGAATTCGCGTTACCTTTAAAACGACACCGCGTCATCGTCACCGAGAAACCGACACCCGATAGGTGGCGCTATTGTCCATTTTCTGAGAAACTCAACCGATCTCAATGAAACTTTGTATGTGAGTATGGTTGGATGCAGCTAGAAAGATAGGATAGTTTTTGACCCGATAGGTGGCGCTGTTGTCGATGTTTTTGTTCGCTGTTTTTACTCCCAAAACAGTTTTAAGTATTTCCTGCGCAATAAAATATCTCCTGACGATTCGAAAAATACACACGTAATTGTTCAAGTAATGACTTCTGTCGGCACTCCCGGAGTGACTGATGTTTTTTTGTGAACTGTGGGAAATTTAGGGGAGAAATTTTTTTTTGTTTTTTTATAATTCTATTTTATTTGTATTTCGTTATAATATCCTTTGTGGTAACCTTAAAATTTGCGTGTTACGAGTATTTTAAAATGAATTCAAATAATCAATCGATTAAGCCTTGACTTGAAACGCTTTATCGAAACTACGATTTTAAATGCTATATGTAGGCGCATTGGCTTAGTGGTTAGTGTGTTGGACTACTAAGCGAGGGGTTCAGGTTCGAATCCCGCAGAAACAAAATTTCCAACTCAGGGTTTTTTTCACTGCGCCACCTCTCGCGAACGTCTGACAAACATCCGAGAGTATAACTGTCATGAAAGATAATTGTAGATCCCTTCCATTCGTTCCAAAAATGAAAACTCACACAAAACGAATGGTTGCGAGAAGCTAGGCCTAGGGTCTCTACGGGCCTGTTGCGCCAAAAATTATATTATTATTATGCTAAAGCGCGATAGCAAGATATTCATAAAATGGAATGCCGTAGAGTGTAGAGTAAACCAATACAAAATAATAAATAATTTAATGAGAAAGGTAAGAATCTTTTTAAGCTAAATACATTAATTTATTATAACGAAATCGGCAAACTAAAAGTTCGGTTTGTTTTTGGCTAAAAAACGGAAATTTTGAGCAGAATTAAAATTGCAAGTCTACCTACTCATTTTTTTTTTTTTTTTTTACTTTTTTAGATTTATTTGCATTTGAAAAAAATATCATACAGTTCTTTAAAAACATTAGCGGATCTAACTAAGAACGACACACACATTCTATGACTTCAAATCGAACAAGTCGAAATTCTACAGCTGTTAAACGCGAGTGATACATTCTTTTTTGTTCACAGTCGGGGGTTGAAATCAGTGTTGCCGCTGAGGAAAAAAATTGTCGCTAGACCATAACCTAAAATCCGCTAGAAACGTTAGTTTTTGAATTGCGAAAATCCGCTAAAAATCCCTAAAATATCAATTTGAATGTAAGTTCATAAAAATATGTATTTATTTTAAAAATAAATTGTTAATTATTAAATTATTAATCAAATTAAATACTACATTAAAAAAAAACCAACAAAAATAAAAATCCCCAACAAAAATCTCTGTCTCGTCACCTACTAAACATCTGCCTTTTACATGTGCAACCACCAACGTAGGTCGCGATGTGAAAAATTATATTCGAATGGGTCGTAGATGCCACTTTTAGCGGATTCGTGTACGTGGTGGTGTAGTAATGAAAAGTAGCTAGAAATCGCCAATTTTTTTTTTAGCGACAACATTTTATTAAAAATCGCCGAGGGCCTTAAAAATACGCTAGAAATAGCGACAAAATCGCTAAAGTGGCAACAGTGGTTGAAATATCCATCTCTTTTAATCATTCATCTCTGGGTAGGACTTTTGACCGCACTTCCTTTCCTAGTACTCCATCTATCTCTTTCATTTTGAGACTTCGATGCTTCCTTCTTATTTCTTTCCTTGTCGATTACTTACTTACTTACTTACTTATGTAGGTGGCGCTACAGTCCGGCTGGACCTGGGCCTTAACCAATTCGCCTCTCCAGTTAGCGCGATCTTTGGCTAACTGCCTCCAGTTGCGCACTCCAAGTTGGTTGAGGTCCCCTTCCACTTGCTCGCGCCACCTAAGGCGAGGTCTTCCTCTACTTCTCCCTCCTCCTCGTTCGATACTCTTCAATCGCTGCCCTTGTTTTGCGCTGCAGCGTCTTCATATGTGCATCTTCTGTCACCTTTTTCCGACGTTTGCATTCATCATTATACCACGGGCTTTTTCTCTGGGGTGGCATCTGGCATGTATCCTATAGTAGTTTCGGGTACCTCCTTGATGATCTCGCGATACTGAGACCACTGGTTGTTGGCGTCTGTGCTAAATGAATGCACAGTGGAGAGTTTCTCACTAAGGCGAATTTAGCAGCAACAAGAAAATGGTCAGAGTCGACGTTTGCCCCTCGGAATGTCGAGGATGTTGGATGCGTGCCTAGCATCGATTAGCACATGGTCGATTTGGTTGGCGGTTCGACCGTCTGGAGAGCACCAGGCTGCGCTGTGTGGATCCTTAGCCTTGGAAACCTAGTGCTACTTATCACCGTATTACGAGCTGCTGCAAAATCAATTAGTCGATAGCCGTTGTCTGTTGTCGTTTCGTGGATTCTCTGCTTACCAACTAACCCGCCAAAGATGTTTTCCTGACCGATTTTGGCATTGAAGTCGCCGAGCACAACTTTAACGTCATACTCCGGACAGGCTCCGTAGGGTCCATCTAGGAGGTCATAAAACTCCACCTTGATAGGGTCTTCAGCCTCGTCGGTAGGGGAGTGTGCACATATTAGGCTTATGTTTTGGAAAGTAGCTTTGATGCGGATCACAGCCAGGCAATCATTTATTGGCTTAAAGTCAATAAATTTTGGCCTAAGCCGATTTCCCACGACGAATGCGCATCCTAATATACACGCAATCTTTTATGGCAGCTGGAATAAATGTTGCATTTTTTTCTTTTCATCTTAACTCAATACCTCTGACTCACTTGACGAGCTGCATTGTGCACTGTGCAGTCCAATGTCCAGTACTAATATCAAGAGGCTATTGAGCAGGAGGGATTTCCCTGTTCATTGAAGCTGTTACAGGGTAACATAAATGTGTACAAAGTTTTTAAGATCTAAATTTTACAAAACTCGAAAAATGAAAAAGTTGTAATTTCAACTGAAGCGGTGCAAAATCTGTTTTTTATTGTGCACGTTTTGTCTGTTTTTTTTTTTTTTTATAATTTGAACTAAATCCTTACTGGCACGTCGCGAACACAGTTGTGTAAGCACTCACGACCTTACGTAAAATTTTAATTGGAATTTGTTCAATGTTACTCATCGAATTTGCGAAGCGTCAGACGAGCACGGGTCAGCTTATAAATAAACAAAAAACACCCAATCTAGCATAATCCGTATATATTTGAAGTAAGCGTCAGTGGAAAAACGCTTTTCCATTAGTTATTCATGGATTTGTGGCGCGTTAAATGTATTCAGAGCCACATTTTAATTAGTTCAGACAATTTACAATTCAAAGCCGAGTCCGATTTGCATTCTATAGGTAACCGAAAAATCCATATTTATTCTGTTGGTTTGTTTTATCTGCCGATAATCTAATAATAGCAGTTGTTCAGCGAAACAATTCCATTCCCCATCCCGGCGCAACATCACCTCCTCAAACAAAAACCTCCTCGCAATGCATTGTTCGGTTTGCACAATAAGCTGAAACCGATTAGCTAGCTGGTAGTAATATTAAATTTCAAAATTGAAAATTCAATTAAAACAAATCACCAGAGGGTCTATGGTTGTAATGGATTCACTTACATGGCCGGCATCAATTAGTTACCATCCGCAACACGACGAGCCACTAATGCGATTCTCTTCCTGTGTGTCCTGGCGGCGCGGCACTCCCCCGACCATTTGAATTGATAAATCGGTTGAATCTGTAAACACGGCGTTTAATTTATTGCCATAATTACAACGCCCCTTTAGGCAAATATTATACTCTAAAATTAATTTTCCATCATCACCATCGCAATAGAGTCTTTGTTGAATTTCGCCATCGATGCGGCGAATTCCACGGTCGTGTTTGTCGCTCACTAGTCTTTGCCTGTGCCAATGTCAATGCCATAGCCAAGTGGCTACGTGCTACGTCACCGCGAACAGAATTCTCAAATATTTCAGCTGTAAAAATAGCCAAAGAGCTAACAAATTCGCAGATCCAAAATTACCAAACTACCGATGGTGGCTTTTCGTTCATAATTCTTCGGGTATGCAATATTGTATCTATATTGACTGATTTATGGCCGTACAGTGTTGTGAGTGTGCAAGTGCAAAAATAAATAAATTTGTCAGCGGGTCTAAGCGCTTGGCCTTTGGCTTTGGGGCGTTGGGTGCTGCTAATGGTTTTATTCAACTTCAAGACTGCGCTGTGGAGGGTACTTAGGCTGTGTTGTGATATAGTTCACACTTTCGCATGCAGTTTGCAGTCATGGCAAGGGGCCAATTTTCGGACGCTTGTTTGTCGGACAAAAGCGTACTGCCACAGTAATTGACGATAATCATAATTGGTTGACGGAAGTTTTTTTGCATCGATGATGATATCCAATGCGGGGGTGGTGTGTAATTCGCATTGTTGGAGTGTGGAAAAATATTTCCACAGTTGGCGTGGAATAGAGCTTGTAAGTGTTTTTATTGGGTGGGTGTATGAGTGGATTTGTGAATTGACATGATTCTTCTGTTGGGGCAGACATTGAATGGATGGCCAAAAGGATTTGGAATTAGAGATTTCCGTCTTTCGAGATGAGGTTTTGTTTATTTGCATCGTGATAGGCAAATCAATCCCGGGATCCCGGATCCCGGGATCCCGGACGATTTTTGCTCTTTATCGATCCCGGGATTGCCAGTCACCAATCCCGGGATTTTCGGGATTGATACTTTCTGTCTCTGAAGGAAATACCTAAGTAATTTTGATTATGCTAGAACGATTCGTCCTTCTGAAAACAAGCATTCAAAAGGCCTTAATTGATCTCAACCATTTTGCTCAGATAGAAGATGCTGATTTTGATTTAGCAGGTGAAATCGTCGACGTTCTTACTCCATTAAAATTAGCTGTTGAAGCAATTTGCCGCCAAGAATCAAATCTGTGTACAGCTGATGCAGCATTAAGATTTTGTATCGATCAATTGGCCAGCAAAAATAAAATTTTGGCCAAAAAAATGACGATATCTTTGTCAGAAAGAATCAAACAAAGACGGCGCACGGAATTAACTGGTTTGCTAAACTATCTCCAAAATCCATCAACACAATATTCTGGTGAAGTATTCTTGTCACCTAGTCAAGCTACGATAAAAAAAAATCGAGATTACTCTCTCTGTTCCTCTTTCGCTCTCTACACACATATATACTTATATATACATACATATTATATATATCTTCTGTTATTTACATTATCTATATTATAGAGAGAAAAGATATATACGCTACCGCTTTCACCTTTTCTCGGTTCATAGTGCCAGTTAGTTTAGATTACTCTCTCTGTTCCTCTTTCGCTCTCTACACACATATATTTGAGAATTTTCCGACTTTTCTTTTTTCCTAAACCATCCCTGAATCAAGACGAACAACACAAAACAAAAATCATCCAAATCGGTGGAGCCGTTCTCGAGTTTTCATCTTCCAAGTGCGCCATGGAGGGGGAAGTTAACGCTACGGTGACGATTTTTTTCGGTTTACTCCCCATCTTTTTGAATAATTTATATGCGTGACCCACCGACCGTCCGTAAAAAAGCTATATTCGCTTCAAAAAACAGATAAAATCACTAATTCAGAGACTTACTGCTACTAACCAACACCAAAACATTTCTAATAGTGATGAAGAAGAAGAAAACAGTGCAAATTTATTGAAACCACCCATCCAACTTACACTAAAGCAGTAACTACAAGCCGAAATTAAAAAAAGTATGCAAACCATTGCACCAGAAACACAAACAGAATCGGATTTACCAGCGTGCATAAGAAAAGAGTTGAATCTCTTTGAAAATGGAGGTACCCGAGGACACCATCTAGATTTAGTTCATAAGTATTTACTGTCCATTCCACCAACAAGCGTAGAAGCAGAGCCGTTTTCAGCGGCCAGTTATATTGGCAACAAATTTAGAAGGCTTGGAGATGATACTCTCGATGCCCTTATTTTCCTGCGTTTTTATTTCCAAAGGTCGAATGAAGACCAAGAGCAAGAATAAATACGCCCTTATATTTTTTCATTTTTTTTACTTTGGAATTAATTTATTTTTTTTATTTTGTAAGCCCCTTGAATTGAGGTATTTTTTTATTTATCTTTATCAAAAATTATCATCTTAAAATTTTTTATGGAGTGTAAATATTTCTTTGTTTCTTAGCAATTAAGTTTATATTAATTTAAATAAACTTCTTAAATTTTGATTCATTTTAATAATAAAAAAGCAGAGCATAATAGTTACGCTGCTTTTTACTTAAAAAGATAATGCACTTTTAATTAATTTCTACATTTTTGAGAGCACTTTTTCACCCGTGCATCGATTTTTGGTTTGATTTCTTTTTTTTTACCAAAAAAAAAAAATATACTGTCCAATCCCGGGATACCCCGGGATCCCGGGATTCATTTTTTCAAATCCCGGAATCCCGGGATTGAAAATTAGCTTCGGGATTGAAATCCCTAATCGTGAGCCATTGCAGGTGAGATGGAAAGTCCTGTGTAAATTTATTTTTGATGAATAGACTAAAATTCGTTCGCTCATATGATGGTTTTGGATCGATGATTTCATCAGATTTACAACCGGTAATTACTTTTAGTGCATCATTATATAGAATATAATTTGGCGCAACAGGTCCATAGGGAATCTAGGCCTAGCTTCTCACAACCATATGTTTGGTGTGAAATTTCATTTTTGAAACGAATGGAAGGGATCTACAATTTTATGCCGATTCCAAACGGCTAATTGAGAAGCTCTTTCAAGACAGTTGTACTCTCGGATATTTGCCCGACGTTCGCGAGAGGTGGCGCAGTGAAAAAAAAACCTGAGTTGGAAGTTGGGTTTTTTGCGGGATTCGAACGTGGACTCCTCGCTTAGTAGTCCAACACACTAACCACTAAGCCAATGCGCCTACATCATTACCATTTTTAAATGTCTCGCATGGATAGGGTCGGAAAGATGTCTAATTAAAACGAACCATCTGGGCCTGAATAGAGGCCGAGGCTTGTCTGATAGTAGGTTCGGCATACATGCAGCTCTTGCCAACTGATGTGGCAGACTTTAGCTATCCTGTGGAAAATGTATCCCAGGTTGTCCGCCTATATGTATGTTTGGATTACCCAGTATTGCTGTCTTAGAACCTGCACCGCCATTGATCACTAGCAATGACTCCAACTTAGCATAGATTAGAAGAGATAATATAATTAATGCTTTTACCAATCTTTTTGAAGTTGCTAGTGGCGAACGAGTAATGAAACAAACATTTTTCCAACTAAGCTCCAAGACAGCTTACACCTTAATACTGCTTTTAGGTTTCTAATCTTCGACAAGTTTCTAACCCGCAATTCTGTTAATAAAATGGGATGGAAATCTGCAAAGTCTTGTTGATGCCTTTTCAATTCTCTCCTTAATGTGAAAAGGAAAAGTTTCATACACAATGCAATTAATCAAATAGCTGAAAATCCGTTTAAATAGGTTTATGAGATGAAATTAGTTCAACTACATAAATGAAAGGCCTAACAGGGTTGCTATTTTTAAATTGATGGTATTTATTGCTCGGCGAATGTCATTCAAAAATCCATACCTTCAACAAAGCTGTTGTGCAGCTGTGAGAAGATTGCAGAGAATTTAATATTTTTTAACTATTTATACGAGTACCGCTCCTTGATTTGAGTGCTGATAAATAAATAGCTCCGTGTGCTCCTCGACGATCCTTTAGAATTTGTTTTTATATTTAGGAAATAATTAAGCTGATCGTGTTTCGATAAAAAAAAAAGAAAAATACATCAGAGCAAGGTTACAACCATTTAATTGCCTAATGCTTACCAGACATTGGTTGGTACGCAAGTAACAAGTGACGATTGGGAATGAAATAAAATGAATATCAAAACAAAACAAACTGTATTTTTTTTTTTAGCGGATTGGACCATAGTCACTCGCAGCTCTTGTTAATAGTAATCTACTGCTAAGTCTTAGGCACACTCGATCGAACAAAACGTTTTTGACTATTAAGGTAAAAAGACAAATAAAAAGTTTCGTTTTCTTTATTCGTTTGAAATAAGTAAAGCAAAATGGAGCCTTATTGGCATGCTCCTATCTTTATAATAATATAGATAGCGCTTCTTGTCTCAATCAAAAAATAACATTTTTTCTTCACCGGCGACGTCCATATTTCTACAAATTTGAAAGCTGAAAAGTGCAGCGACAGAAGACATACTGAATGAAAGAAAAAATAGGTACCAACAATACCCGAACCAACATTTTGTTCTAAGAAAAGCTACAGGATAGCTACGAGTATCTGCAACAAAACATGTTTTGCTTTCTTTTAATATGTTTCGTTTCATTTGGCGTGAATTTTCTCATAAGAAACAATGTTCTCTTGCTACAGTACTCGCCGGATAAAAGCGCATGCACATGGGTATAAAATTGTCATAGCTAGGTGGGATGGTAAAAGTAGATGGTGGTTGACCTATGTCCCTTGGCAGCAGTAGGCACGCTTGCGATCGCACGGCGTTAGCTCGTCGGTGGGGTGGGATCTTGCTGCCTCCCTATGCACACATGATTATCGTGCCTGGATCAGTATTGATTTGCGTCGGAAAGAATTTAATAAAGAGAGAGGAAGAGAGGAGGAAACGATTCGAGAACGAATTGGTAAAACGCGAAAAAAAAGAAGAGGTATATGAACGATGGAAGCTGATGTTGTTTCAGATGTTGCGAAACATTTTGGACAAGCCCTCCCCTATGTACCTGGTGAGTCGAGGTACACCATGACTATCTTTCGTCCACTTTTGTTAAGATAGTCCCAAAAGAAACCCTTGATAAGTATCTACCAGATCACGACCCTAATGGCTCTGGATTAAACGCGTAACGTCATTTTATCAAATGACAAAAAAAGGAAGTGTGTTCATATTACTTGTTAGAAAGTATAATGATAAGTTTTTTGTTTCATTTTATAGTGCCTTTTGTTTTAATGAACTTCATAGTATATGTATATAGTATTTTAAAATAGTAAGTGTGTATGTGCCAATATTATTTAAGTGTGAATGTATAAAAGTAATTAGGTGTCTAGGTATTTAGATTTAGTTAATTTTATATTTAGGTATTTACTTCACGTTTTATATATGCATAGATTTAAGTATTTTTTTGTAGGTAGGGAATTTTACGCAATATATATTTAAGATTTTTACGAAATTTTATGTGTTCTATGTACTATGTATATGTATATAGTTATTGCCAAAGAAATGTATAATGCAAAAAATATGTGCATGTACTTACAAATTGTCCATACGTCGAAAGTTGTGGCCACAAGTTTCCTTCGTTGGTGTGTGATGTGATGTATGAATGTGTAGTTGTTTTATATTTCACTTAGGTTTGATATAATTTAGAATTTCTTAGGCAATAATTTAGGTAGTGTAAATTAATGTAATTAAATAAGGTAATAGGTAGTTATTAAATATATACAAATTGACACTTTTCAAGGCAAAAGATTTGATTTTAGGTTATGCAAGGTTCTATCAAAGTATGAACATTAGAATAATATTGGAAAATTTAGGCAAATAAAAAAAACTATGAGCACTTTTCTTTATTTTTGGTTGCACTTGTTGTGGCGCTTGTGGTGATGGGGTAATGGTGAGGATGATGAAGATGGTGTCTGCGGGAGATTAACTTATCTCGCACGCACGTGTGATGTCGGGATGAATTTTCCGCGCGTGTTCTCCCTTTTCACGTCCAATACGAAACTGGTTGAGTTTGAGAGCACGGCGTTGCGTGATGGCGATCGATGTGATTCTCGATCTTTGTTAGCACAATGTCCAGAGAATGAAAAAACCTGATGACAATCGATAAACCATAAACCATAAAGGTTGCGGACGCTCCCTTCTCGGCTGCTGCTATACATATATATTATATGTAGATAGCAGAATTTTGGAGCAACCGAAGGTTATTTGGGCGTCCGCAAATTTCTGTGGACACCAAATGAAAAGAATTACCATGGGCACATTTTGCAAATATGTAATATGCGATTACGTACCTTTATTTTTAAATGTTCGGTGCAATAATTCAAGATAGTTTGTGTGTGATTTTCAGGATAGTCTTGGCTTATCCAATAGTCACAATCAATTATCTTTGTGCAATTTCTGATGCGTCTCAGCTTTGATTTGGATAGCGTGGTAGGGAAACTATATATACAGATATATATGGAGGGATATAGCTGGATGATGAAAATCAAGGCCGTAGCTAGGGGGGGGGGGGATCACAGGGGTTTGAACCCCCCCCCCCCCCGAAACATTAACAATTGCACTTTCTTAAAACAAGAACAGAGTAAATCTAAACAAAAATGACCAAATTTGGCCGTTAACCAAAATGCAAGAATGTTCAAATCAAATCAAGCATAGCATTGACTTTTTTTCAATTAAAAATACCAAAGCACCGTTACACACTACACAAGAATACCACAAAAATAAAATAAATTCCAAAAGTACTCCGGTACTCCCCAACGACAAATTGTACTCTTATTTTTTTTTTATTTCGGATCGAACTATTTTGACTTTTCCTTAGCATTCCTTTACCTAAAGGCTGGTATGCAGATCGAGTGAAGTGAAATTTTCACTCCTCTCCAAAAAGTGCTGTGAAATAGAGAGTGAAATATTTTGTTGGAGATTTTAGTTGGAGAAATTTATGCAGGGTGACTGAGCTCAAAAGTTTTTTTTTGTGTGGCAGTTACTCCAATATTCAACTCTCGCACTTTTATTTTACTAGACAAGAAAACAACTGGAAGAAACAAATTGGAAGCTTCACTTTTTGTGAATCATGTGATACAGTGAAATGTATTGACTCTTTGGAAGATATTCATCCGTGTTCAACCACAATAACAATAAGTTATTGCTATAAAACCAAATTCTGCAACCAGTATGGACTTACGGGCCAATTGTGGGTATGACCGCGCCAAACGTATTTCTAAAAAAATTAAGGTGTTTCAAAAATATTAGAAAGAAACATAAATTCATAGTCAATGAACAATTGAGGAAAAAAGCATGTGTTTTAGATCGGCTGAACGGCCCTCCCTATTGTAGAAGCATCTCTTGCGTAGGTACCTACTTGACGCGAATGAGTTTCGATTATTTTCTTCCAGCGAACCTCCAAACACACAATGTTTCGTATTTTTTTCATGACAATTTTAATAGTTTTGAATTTGGCAAATAATGTCTGATTTCTAAAATAAAAGTGACAGTCGTCAAATTTAAATAATTGAAAGTGCATGGAAATTATACCTACATATTTTCAAACATCATCTGCTGGTTTTGCTTGATCAAAACTGGGTAGAAAAATATTCTTGAGGCACCCTACTCATGGAAAAGATCATCCATTCCACCAAATATAAACATAACACTATCGCACTATATTCAATGAAAAAACTATTTTATAAGTGCGAAAAACTTTTTATTCTCTTAAGGAAACATCTGAAATTCCAATAAATTTCTAAACCGCATCCTACAACTAATTTTTCACGCTGAAATGTCAAAAAATTAATGCGACGGACAATGAAATAGCTGTGGAGGGATTTTCGTATCGCCACCTACGCCTCAGTTTTGGAAGCGCTATTTTCCACTCGAACTGCGTACCGTCTAGTGAAATTTTCATTTGGAAAGTACATTTTGACATTTCGCAGTGAAAAATTTGTATGAAAAATTGGATTTCACTTGAACTGCGTACCAGCCTTAATAAATTGCAAAACAAATTTTTGTTCGTGAATCGATTTTATTACATTCGCTTCGAAACACACTCTTGAAAATCCTGAAAATTCATTTTCTTCCGCCACTATTTAAAAATTTTAAATGAAATGAAACAAGCTGTGTATGAGGTATTAACGAAATATTACTTTTTAATTTAAAAATGTCATTCATGCCTTAATGCATGAAATAAAACATCGTTTAAATGTCCGCTGCGATTATTATGCTACTTATTTCAGTGACTGAATAATAAACAGCAGACTCCACCAAAACAACATGGCCACATCGAAAGATGAAATTTGAAATTGAAGATTATTTTATTTTCCTCAATCGCTTCCACCCTTTAAATTAAAAAGTTATTTTTTAAAGATCATATCCCCCCCGAAATATTAGTCTGGCTACGGCCTTGATGAAAATTTATGCAAATTATGCAAATAAAATTAGTTGGAAACTAATAAAGGGAAATTAAAAGAAAAGATCACGCTTACCTCAGGTATTTTTCTCCGGAAATATATATATACGGAGTTTTCTCAACAAAAAAATGTCTGGCCTTTACCTTTGGGAGTTTAGCACCCTACCACGAACACTATCAGCACGCAAAAGAACGAGTATGAAACCACGAATTGCATTGTAAGTGCTCACTGAGCGGGAGTTCTATAGTTCAGTGGTAACCAAGTTTGAACTGCGGTAATGGGAATTACTAAGGGTATGTTCGTTAAATGTCCGGTTGGTGTCAATGCTATGGGGAATCGGCAGTTTCTTTTGAAACTGAACGAAAAAATGAACTTCATATTTTCTTTCTTAGGTTTAAGGCGTACGCTACAAAATTATAGTGCTTATAGCCGGGTTTTCAATTAAATTAAGCGGGGGCCTTGCAATTCAAAGGATGGCGTTTTTGAATCCCAGCACTGACTAATTTCATGCTATTAAAAGGGTTGCCGTTATAAGGGTAGTACTGTATATGAAACTAAATAAAACGTTTTGTTTGATCAGGTGTGTGCTTCAGCCTTAGAAAAAAGAATTTGTTCAAAGCCGGGGCTAGTATAAGTATATAGCCCAACTCACTTTGACTATATATTTTATTAACATATATATCTACGTCAAGTTTGTTAAGAGATATATCTACAAACCCTTTGACTTTATTGTAAAAATCGCCTGCAGTGAATACGTTCCGATTTATCACATAGGTACAAATTTTCTCACAACTAACTCTTCATTGATGTTAAACTATAAACTTGAGTAAATAAAAACTGATAAATTGTGTTGTTTTTTACCACTATGCATTTATTGTTTTAATATCGGTATAGTTTTTCAGAACTCATTTATTTTAATATCATTTTTTTTTTAATCAATCAAAATTCGCACTCGGTTGGGTCCAATTTTCGAGAGAACAATTTTATATGAAAGACCCAGCTAATCCTTAAATTAATAATAAAATTTCCCGCGATTTAGTCATGCACGCCTTTTCTTGTTTAAGAAGTAATTTCCTCAGATTCTGAACTATTTGGGCTTGAGAGTCAGGTCAGATACGGCAGTATCAGTCTGTCTTTCCTTGTCGCTCCCAATTTAGCGCTGTTGTTAAAAGCAAACATTCGATCTCATTTCTTACTACAATGTTGATGTTATTGATGTAGGTAGACAAGACCTGAGGGCTTAGAGAAGCTCTAAAAAATCCAGTTGCCTTGTGTTAGGGCGGACTGTGAAGGAGATTGAATACTCGCAATTATTTTTCCTCACGAGAAATCGCTACTTCAAGGCGAACTTCGTAGGACGAAATGCTGCCAGACGAAGTTCTAATACTGAAAGCGTTATAAGACATTTCCTAGTAAAGCCTAGTACGTAGCTGTTTTTGAAACAAATTTTCCGGTGGTCTTCTGCGCTACAGTACAAAAGTACAAAAAAGCTGACGTCTTCTTCTAAGATGACAACTTCTAAATGAAAATGTCTGTGCGGCATTCTGTCCTCTTTTTAACTTTCTCCATTACGTACTAAGAGAAAAATATTGTTTTCCTATAAAATTTCGAACTCACGATATTAATCAATTCTGATATTACGATGATAGAGGAACTCAAAAAAATGGGTCGCAAAATTCTGTCCGTCTGTCCGTCCTTCCACAGGCCTACAGCCTAAAAACAGCTTCCCGGATTACGGTCAAGCCTCGGATTTGGAGTTTTTGGGCTTACAGTTCGGGAGGTGTTTTTTTTTTTTGAAAGGTAACCTCATTATTAATGGTACTTCCCATACAACATTTTCGTACCAGTTTGATTTAATCGAAAACGGCTCTAACGATTTCAACCAAAATTGATATTTAAGCTTAGGTAGATATGAGGTTACCACTGACCCAGTTTTTGGCTAAAAATCGAACAACGGTAGGTACTTTTGAAATTTCGACATATCTCGAAAACGGTCTAATACGAAAATAATTTCTAAGGCAATGTGGTCATTTATAACTTAATAGCAAGCTCAGTTTTTCTCTAAATTATCGAACAATGGATTTATGGAAATAGTAATTTTTTTAAATTATAGTTTTGTCTAGTTAACTTAAAACGGCAATAACGATTTTGACCAAAATGCAAATTCCTAGAGTCAAATGGATGTTCTCAAAACTATTATATCCTCAATTTTCGATTTGCTGAAGACTCTGAAAGTCAGTCAGACTCGCACTAAGCGAGAAAGTTTCGTGCGACCCAGTCGTGCACTTTATTTGTTCATGATTTCGTAACTCGTTGTATCACTTTTGCAGCTAACAGCTAACAAGAACGAGAAATTTGGTTGAAAACGTTTGCAATATGCAATACTACAAAAGCAAACCAAACGGTCAACAAAAGATTCACCGGAACATAAATAGGTTCACAGCCACGGATAGGTACACGACGCGAGTTAAGTATCCATAGCAAGACATATTGAGAAAAAAGATAACATTATTTGTATTCAATGATATCTTTAGTCTCTAGTACAGTCTTGCACACAACGCTACAATGATAACATATGTAAAAGAGATAATATCGTTTGTATACAATGTTGGAATATTATCTCTTCTTCATTATCAAGCAAGACGATTGTACGCTTGGGTCTCCTTGTAGATAGATAAGAAAAGTATATAAATACGACTGTATGATGAATTTATCAACAGTCTTATTGTAACTACATAGTAGCCTTAAGCTCCTTTTAGAATTAGTAAAAAGTATTTCAATAATAAAGGACATAGTTCCAAATAAATATTGTTTAATTTTAAAAGTAAGAAACAAGTGTTTTAATTGGCGATCCTGCCAGGAGGTTAAATATACTTTTTAACTTCAATCGAGCGGACCTCGGGAACAAGTAGTGAAATCTAGTATAAACAGAACACTCGCGTTACCGGTTACAAGAATTACCTAGCATAGCAGGTACAAATATAGCTTCTTCGTACGAAGCAGCAAAGCAATTCAGTGAAAGTGTATATGTGGAGAAAAAAAACACACAAATTCGACGACAACAGACACGAGTTCAAAATGGAACAACTCGCAGTATTAATGGCAAGATTAGAAGCTTTAGAAACCAGGAGCAACACAGTAACACAAACCCTAGAGCACACACGCACAGAGAATGCAAGGTTAGCAGCAATAATAACTAACCAAAATCAAATAAACACTAATTTAGAAACAAAACTAAATGAAGTAAAATCTGGATTAGGCATAGTACCAAACATACCTGTGCTAGAGGAAATAAGAACCACATATACAGATGGTAGTGAAATACAGTTAGACGCATTTAAAAGCCTACCTATTTTCAACGGCGATCAATCAAATTATCGGTCGTGGCGCGAAGAAGCATCCAGATTAATGGACAGCATTAAAAACTTCAAAACACACAGTAAGTACGCAGCAGCATTGACTATAGTGAAAAGTAAAATACAGGGTGCAGCCGCGAATGTGTTAACTAATTATAACACAATTTTTAATTTTGAGGCGATACGTAACAGATTAGATTATACGTACTCTAATCAAGAACCTCTATACGTGCTACAAGACATGATGAAAGCCATCACGCAAAAAAGAAGCACACTGTCTGAATACCACGACGAGATAAATAAAAATCTCAATTTAATAATATCGAAAATCACTATGTCAGGTGATCCGCCGAATATAATCGACAGACTAATTAAAAATGCTAACGACGACGCAGTTCGTATATTCATTGATGGTATGAGTGACAACTTTACAAGAGGATCATTATATTCAGCTACAATAAATGATCTAGAACACGCATTCGCAATTGCTCGCAGAATAGAACATGATAATGTGCACAGGCATTTACATCTCACTCAAGATAAGCACCACAAAAATATGCCACATGAACGCAGAAACGAAAGAAGACCAAATTATTCGAGCCAAACAACGAATTATCAACCCCAGAAGCAATACGATAATATGCAGCAACACAATCAAGGACCACAGCCGATGGAGATAAACTCGAGACAAATTGTACATGCACAGCGACAAAATTGGAATCAATACAAACCCGATGTATATAATCCACCAGCGAAACGTGAACACAGCGGGAGTTTCAACACACACAACAGACCGCAACGATCTTATCAGCAGAACTTCAAGCAGCAGAGAGTAAATAACTCCCGACAACAACGCAGAGACGATGTCAGCAGTACATATGCAGAAGCAGATGAAACGGAATGTATGGTAAATAATAACATAAGAATAGATCATTTAAACTAGTAGACGGGTTGCCCTGCTTAAATTTAACTAGTACTATTTCTAAGGAAATTTATAAAATTCTTATTGATACTGGTGCAACCCATAATTACATTAATAGAAAATGCGATTCTAGCGAAAAAATTAAAATTAAACCTATAAAAATAAAAACAATGCATGGTTATTCTATGGTAGATACAAAGAAAGTAGTTAGGATATTAAAGAAAAATATAACATTTTTTGAATTAGAGGATATTCAGTCTTTTGATATGATATTAGGATATGAAGGACTTAAAGTTCTAAACGCGGAAATAAATTTCAGTAATATGACTCTAACTACCATAAGCAGTGTCGAATCTATTCAGAAAATTAATTACATAATTGGGGAAAATAATATTTATAAAGCAGACATAGATAGACTGATGAAGATTAATAACAGCATAGGACCGTTACCCTTTACAGATACTATAGAAGCAAGCATTAGGACGACCAATGATAATCCGGTTTATGTTAAACAATATCCATATCCCATAGCAGATAACGAATTCGTAAACAAAGAAATACAGAAACTCTTACATGACGATATAATAGAAAAAAGCCATAGTCCTTATAACAGTCCCATATGGACAGTACCTAAAAAAGGTTTGGACGAAAAAGGAAAACCAAAACGGCGCATGGTTGTTGATTTCCAAAAACTTAACGTTCACACTGTAACAGACAGATACCCCATTCCGGATGTCAACATGACAATTCAAAATTTAGGTAAAGCCAAGTACTTTACAACATTAGATTTGGAGTCAGGTTTCCACCAAATTAAAATCAAAACAGATGATAAAGAAAAAACAGCTTTTGCTATAAATGGCGCAAAATATCATTTTAAACGAATGCCTTTCGGGCTCAAAAATGCACCAAGCATATTTCAGAGATGCGTGGACGACATTTTGAGAGACTTTGTAGGTAAATTCGTACACGTTTACATTGATGACGTATTGATATATTCTTCATCTGAGGAAGAACATATACAGCACATAAGTCAAGTATTCGACGTACTCAATAAAGCCACATTAAAAATATCTGATGAGAAAAGTAAGTTTTTTCAAGAAGAAGTAGAATACTTAGGTCACATAATCAGACATGGTAGAATCACTACGAACCCTGAGAAAATAGCAGCTATAGAAAATTTTCCAGTCCCACAAACGGTAAAGGATTTGAGAGGATTTTTAGGTCTTACAGGTTACTATCGTAAGTTTATAAAAGGATACGCAAGCATAGCCAAGCCCCTGACATTATATTTACGAGGAGATAACGGTAAAGTAAACAAAAAACAAAGTAAAAATATTAAGTTAAATCTGAATGATTCAGCATTAGAAGCGATTAGAATTTTAAAAAATTATTTGAAAGAACAAGTCGAACTTTTTCAACCGGATTATAGTAAACCATTCGAGCTTACTACTGATGCATCCAACATAGCTATTGGAGCCGTACTAAGTCAGAATAAGCAACCTATACACTTCTTGTCAAGAACACTGAGTAAGACAGAAGAGAACTATAGCACAAACGAGAAAGAGCTATTAGCGATCATATGGTCCTTACAAAAACTCAGAAACTACATATATGGTATAGCAGACTTCTGTATCAGAAAAAAATCCCAACACAAAGCTGAAACGTTGGAAGGGAATCATTGAAGACTTTGGAGCAAAATTAGTTTATAAACCAGGAAACCTAAATCTTGTAGCTGACGCATTATCACGTCAACGCATAAATACTTCTACCATAGAAACAGCACATTCAGCTGAAAGTTCTTCTAATGATATAATAAAAACTGTGAATCAGCCTTTTAATGCATACACTGCACAGTTCGAACTTATTGAAGATATAACAAATAATATCGAAACACAAATCTATTTTAGTAACAAAATAAGACTCATAATAAAGTTTAAGGACAAAGACTCTTTACTAAGGCAGATGAAAGAAGTTATACAACCCCAAAAGATTGTAGCTTTGCATACGAAATTTGAAAACATATACAAATATGGTGAAAACATAAAAAAAGAATTCCCACTAGTAAGATTTATATTCACACCAAGAAAACTTCAAGACGTGACAAATTTGGAGGAACAACTAAAACTTGTAAGGGTAACTCACGAAAGAGCACACCGAGGGTTACGTAACAATATACAAGAAATCTCAGAGAAATATTACTGGCCCGATCTAAATAAACAAGCAAAGAGTTTCAACAGAAAATGCATAGCATGTCTATTTGGAAAATATGAAAGAAAACCTATCAGAGAACCTCTGAATAATTCAGAAATACCAACACATGTGGGAACACACATTCATATGGACATATACTTCAACGACAAGTATACTTTCCTTGTAACAGTAGATAAGTATTCTAAATATACAATCCTTCGGGAAATCGAAACTCGAAACAGACTGTACGACGTTATGGAAGAGGTCTTATCTAATTATTTCCCAAAATGTGAACGACTCATGACAGATAACGAGAAGGGATTCAAAACAGAAATGGTGAACCAAATGTGTTTGAAATACAACATAACTAAAGTAGAAACTCCAGTATACAGATCGACAGCGAACGGTCAGGTAGAACGTGTAAACGGTACAATAACTGAACTGTCTAGAATATTCACAATTCAGAATAAAACAAGACTTATCGAAGAAATATTTAGAACAGTGCGTGAATTAAATAATTCTATACACTCAGTTACCGGTTTGAAACCTAGAGACATTTTCTTTAATCAAAATAAATATAGCAATAGTGAAATTATAATAAATAAACTAAACTCAGCATCCAAAAAAGTGATCGAACGTCTAAATAAAGGAACTCGACACAGAGAGTATAAAAAAGGAGATAAGATAATGGTAAGAATCACAGGTCTTAGAAAGAAATCTAACGCCAGATACATAACAAGAATAGTAGAAGAAGATAAAGGAGACACTGTAATCTCTAAAGAAGGAATAAAAATTCACAAGGATAACATAAAGAATTATCATTTTTCAGATGACGAAAATATTAATATTCCTAACATTACTAGGAATTGTACAGAGTCAAGAAGGGCAAGGAAACGTTCAAATAACTGAGTTACTAAACAAGAAGTTTATACTTACGCAAACAGATGACGTGTATTTATTCAAAGAACAAACTTATTTGTTACATGCCACCAACCTGACTTCGATATTTCAACCTTACGTAAATATCGTAACTAGTAAATATCAACCTACACAAGAAGAAAAAATTTGGTTAAGTAAAATTAAGAATTTAGCAGACCAATTACAAGAACATACTAGGCATACTAGATCAATTAACTTTTTAGGAACAGCTTTCAAATATGTGTTTGGTAATCCTGACCATTATGACTTAGTTAACATAGAAACGAGTATAAATAATCTCATAGAAAACAATAATAAACAAAAAACTATAAATTCTAGATTTTAACAAATTTTGCAACAATTCGAAGGTCAGAGCCTTAAAGAACATTTAGTAATAGAACAAGTGTACGAACAATTATTATTATTGACCAGAACAATTAATGCAGCAAAAAATAATGAATATTTATCAGAAAGCCTAGACTTAGATGACATTAAAAATATTATTCAACATGAAATAATTCAAGTACCCATAATAAATATACTTGAGTACTCTAAAATATTATTAGCTAGAACTGATGAATTCTTCATCACAATATATAAATATCCAGTTCTAATTAAATCATGTAAATTGTATAAAGTAACACCTTTAAATTCAAAACATGGAAAAATCATTACAGATAAAACAATTGCCTTATGTAACCAAACTTATTTAAGAACAAGAAATTGTCAAAATCATCTAAGTAAAAACATTTGTGAAATTAACTTTGAAGAAGAAAATTGTCTTATTCCACTTTTAAAGAATATAACTTCAAAATGCAACATTAAACAAGAATACGATTACGACTTAGAAATTGAATCCGGTGTTATGTTATTAAGCGGTAAGCATAAGTTAAATAATCAAACAATTAATGGTATAAACTTAGTTACTTATGAAAATACTATAAATCTAGACGATAAAATATACAAAAACATGCATAAGCAAATTAAAGAAGTTATATTAAGAAATCATAATTCAGAGTCTTACATCGACCAAATAATTAAAGAAGATACAATGTACAAATTCGATAACATAGATACTTTAAAAAAACTAATTATTCCTTTTGAAGAAAAACCGATATTATCAACTATATACACAATTGTAACACTGATTGTTATTCTAGCATTTACGTACGTAATGATAAAAACTATACAATGTATAACAGATCGTCAAAAACAAAAAAAGATTGACGCATATAACAAAACTTATGAAAGAGAAATGTTAAAAATAGCGTCGAAAAATCGGGACGATTTCGTTTAACAAGGGGGGGAGTTAAGTATCCATAGCAAGACATATTGAGAAAAAAGATAACATTATTTGTATTCAATGATATCTTTAGTCTCTAGTACAGTCTTGCACACAACGCTACAATGATAACATATGTAAAAGAGATAATATCGTTTGTATACAATGTTGGAATATTATCTCTTCTTCATTATCAAGCAAGACGATTGTACGCTTGGGTCTCCTTGTAGATAGATAAGAAAAGTATATAAATACGACTGTATGATGAATTTATCAACAGTCTTATTGTAACTACATAGTAGCCTTAAGCTCCTTTTAGAATTAGTAAAAAGTATTTCAATAATAAAGGACATAGTTCCAAATAAATATTGTTTAATTTTAAAAGTAAGAAACAAGTGTTTTAATTCGCGCTTTTAATTCAACTATACCCATCAACCGAGGTAGCCGTGCGTCGTTCACTTTATCGAAGGCTTACCGAGTTTCCGTGACTCTGTCGGAATAAGATTTCCAACGACCCAATGCTCTGTAGTTGCCAAAATCCATGTTCCATCCCCAATAAACCCCCATCAGTGGGGAAATTCGAATACAACTATAGAGGTCAAGGAATAACCAACATTTTCGGCTTTAAAAGTCATGCCATGTGTCTTGTTTACATTGTACACGCAAAACACATTCGTTTCCAAGTCCTGTGCATGTTCGTGTAAGATAAACAACACACAAACTGCCAGCCAGCATTGCGAATACACGAAAGAGGTGCTACCACCACCAAGATGAATGGAAATTTAATTCTGTGTTTTCGCCAGACTTTGTAGCTCCTAAAGCTGGGCTTGACCACTTCCATCAGTTTTCGGACCACTAAATACTACTGTGACTCTGCAGAAACGCACTTCAATGGGCATCGCATCAATGCGATTCGGAAGGCGTCCGAATTAATTTTCCACGCATAACGTGACCACCAGCGTCGAAACGCACTTAGTCGGCTCTTGCAACGTGGTGTTGGTTGCGTAATGTCATCCAGATGAGCGGCAAAATGCCACAGCTGATGTTTATTTGCCTGCAAGTGCTTCTGACAGGGCCTCCGCCTTTTTGTCGAAAGTCATTACCACTTAAAAGTTTGCTCGGTCCTTATGCCAACGCCACCGCACCCACATGAATGTGATGCTGTCCGGCCAATAGGCGTTTCCACACAGAGAAGGTGGCGTTTTCACAGTTCCGGCCGGAATCGTTGTGGCGATGTAGCTGAGAGGGATGCTAACCAAAATGTGTGGTCTCTTTGTTACAAGCCATCACATGGCTCGCAGGAGTGTTGATCAGGAGTTCATTTGGAAGGTTTCGGGATTAGGACGAAACGCCTCCGGTCCTGAGTGAGGTTAAAGTGTTTCCAACTAGAATGTAATTTGAATTCCTTGAGAAAAACTTCCTAGGACTTATTCCCGACTCGAATCGAATGTAATGCGGAATTTTCTGGATGTTTAGATATTTTCGCCGTCGCCCGGCCCTCGGAAACATCCTGAATGTAGTTATTGAATTTACATTATATGCTTGTGCACATTTATAGCTGCTGAGGTTGGAATTTCATTTGAATTTTGTATTATTTTGCTGTGTGGTTGTACATACATAGACACAACTGTGTGTATAGTGCTGTCGGCATCTTGCGCCAAAAGGAACACTCTTGTTGACATGCAGGACAGCAGTGTCATCCGTTCAAGCTAACATCAAATTTAATATCTCCAAGCAGTTGTCGGACACCGAATTTAAATGCGTAGAAGTGTGTTGTCTGTGTGTTCGGGATGCGGCTGCGGAGCTTACATTAAAAAGTTGAATATCGGTTTTAAGGTTTCTCGTAGATTGTTGTGTGTTTCAAATGAAATTTATTCAGAAATAAAATTCTGTTTTCCTCAACGTCCTGGCGCAGGAGGGCCATTATGCAAATAAACTTCGGAATAGCGCTCATTCCTTCCTGTCTCTTGGATACGATGGAATAAAAAATGAGGATAACCTGTCGGAGGTAAGACTTTGTGGCGGTTTTGAAAGGCAGGTGTATATGAGACGGTTGAGTGGCGTGAAATGGTGACAGGCCACTCTGTCGGTCGGTGCACTTCAAAATGCTTGAAAAACTGTATGAGTTCTAGTGAACTGCTACTTTGGAAAATAAATATTTGTCGACGACGAGTGGTACAAGATGGTAATTTTTTATTTCGTAAAGGATCATGATCGAGGTTTGAAAGTCCATTGCATGGAAAAAGTACTGTTTTCGGTTAGAATTTTGAGCTCGACGTGTTGAAAAGGTTTAGAGGAGCTCAAAGGCGTTCACTATTCTCCAGAGTCCTCCTGATGGCGCATGCGTACATGGTACATGATGACAATGAAAAAAAAGTATGAAAAAGTCATTGAAATTGAGCTAAAGTAAGAGTTCATTCAATCAGTGTATCTTCGTTCATTCGTGTATGAAAATAGTTTTAGTGGTCTTTGGCCTTTCACAAAAAGAACAAAATCAGTTGATCTGAACGAAGTTCTTCGCATTTGTATTAACAAGGCAAATCGTAGAATTCAGCTGTTTTAAATATTTTGTATAAGTATGTTAATTATTATAATAAGTTTGCAGAAACAATATGATCTATATGGTATTTTTGGTCGTTTCTATTTATTCGTATCACCCCACCTAACAATAAAGTATTACCTCACTCTCACGTCTCAGTCAGACGTGGATATCTACATCCAAATCTGGAAGTTCAACCATCTTGTTCGCTTGTTCTTCATCCTTGAAGATTTAATATTTCTTAGAACCATGCTCATCCTCTGTCACAGAAATTATTTGTCTACGAATAGATATTGAATGTTCATCACTGACCTAGAGGAATGATATACATGGTGATTGATTTAGGAGTCCGTGTTTCGAGGACAGATCAATTATGATAATTTTGTTTACTTCCGCCCTACCTGTAACCAATGTTGCCCTACCTCAAATTCGACTCTAGCTACAGCCCTGAAGCCTCCCACGAACTATAAAGTATTGTCCATTTTTACGCCCGAGATATGAGATCAATGTGTGCCGAACTAGAAGAAATTATTATGTAGATTAGAAAACAAATTACCACTATTAATTTTAGCTACTTCGATTTTTTAAAGCATTTCTCTCATTGCTTGTCTCGTGAAAGATTTTCCTTTAAAAGACACTTTTTTAAAAGGCTGACTTGTTCGGACCATGTTTGGACGAATTTCAAGAACAATTACAAAGTCCCCTATTATAGTTGTAATATTAATTTCAAAAAAATTCAGCTTATCAAACCTTGATGGCCCATTTACGTTACCTCTGCGAACAACAAACAGTAACTTTTTGTGGATGCATTACCACCTGGTGAGCCTTGCGCAGCGTTGTTATATTGTAGGATTTATATACCTTTCTGTGGGAATTTCGATGTCCGAAAAGCCTTGCGTGGGATAAAGGGAAACGCTGCAAAATCATGGGAATTTTAGAAATCTATTACAAAAAACATTCAAACTATAACTTTCGCTGAAATTTCATCACCATGATTATCAACACACTTAATGTGCATGTTCATGTATAAACGGTCTTTTATAAAAGTGTTCTTGTACCAAAAAAATGGTCACAGTAGGTAATGTTAACGATTTTTATACAAAAGTTTAATTTAATACTAATTTCCTTCCGTGTGGTGCACATTTTACTTTAGAAATTAGATTCGCAAAAAGGATCGATGTAATTTTAAGGGAACTTAAATGAAAAAATGGGAAAATGAATGGAGAGTCCTAACAACACTGCCCTTGTTTAGGTTGGAGTCATCCCATATATGGATGGCAAAGTTTGCTCGCTAATGTAGTCATTCATCCAAAATTGCGCCTCATGACTAAAGATTATTTTTCGGTCAAAATTGACGTCTTCTTCCCATTGCTCCGAAGCCCAGTCAGCGAACAAACAGCATTGTTTATGGTCATGAATTTGGAGCTCCTGCATCAGTTGGATATTTTGCAGGTATACGCCCAAGTCGCGATGCAAAATTCTCCAAGTTGAAGACCAAGTGGTAAACAATCCGCGATACTAATAATCATTTTTAGTAAGACTAAATTTTTCAAACTCACAATGGCGAAATTTCCTATACAGAATTGCATATTGTGACCTAGGAAATATTTTGTGTGGAGGTTAAGAATGATTATTAGTAAGGCCCAATACATATAAATTGAAAAACCCTTCATAAGAGAGCTGTCGCATCAGCAAAGCGACTTGAGTGAGTGCAGAAGTTGTTGCCACCAGTCGTTTCCAGATTCTATATCACGAATTTTCGTTAATTATTCGTTAATTATTTTGATTAAACTACAATCCAAAAAAGTTCCCGAATTGAGAAAATATCCCAATCGTTTGCCACTAATGACAGCTTAACGCATCCCTCCGTAATAGCTTTTCCATAGTAACATTTGTTCAACGATACGTTCACCGCAAGCACACATTCTTTAGAGACTCATTAATCTGGGAAAGTTTTCATCTGCACGGCACTATAAAGAGAAAGACCAGTTTTTCATACCAGTCATCCTCTGCAGTAGTTTTCAGCATTAGCTTGGGAAAAAAAGTCCTCCCAACGACTCTTTGCGGGATCAGAACTTTCTCATTAATGACCTCAAATATTTCCCTGTTGTGTCGATATACTGCATCGTGGTAGGGTACACACTCTCTCTCTCTCTCTCTCTGTCTGCTTCTGCTTCTGGCTTAATCCCAAGAGTAGTAAGAATTTTTCTATTTTTAGTTTCCTGTTAATAGAAATGCAGAAAGGAACGAGGAATGGAAAAATATCCCCCATCAACTACAAAACTTTCAAAGCAATCAGCTATCGCCTTGGAACTTAGCATCGCATTCATTCATCTTCGTCTCCATTTCGTATGGATATTGTAATGCCGCGTAGAATTTCAATAGGTCCTGCCTGGGCCTTGTAATGCAGGAAGAGCATCTGTCCTGAATACACCAGTTCAACAGACAATGCAAAATGTTCTACAATTGTGTGCAGCCAACTGTTCAGCAACGTATCCTATAGTTGCGCAAACATGTGTTACATAATGTATTTGTATATATACCTACACATTGAAAACTTAGTCAACAATGTTGCCATATCAGCCTTCAAACCTGATGCTGGACCACCTTCTGCACGTTAAAGTTGCTCGCAGGAAGGAAAAAAAAATATATAGCAAAACCAAATCGAATAGGCAAGAAAAAACCAAAAAAAAAAAAAAAATCCCTACCATTTATTCTATTTTAATATTTCATGCAACGAAAAATGAAATTCTACTGAACTATAATATTCGCAATAAAAGATCAGGTCATCTATGTGGGGTATATGGAGGCGTATAGTCATAGTGCATGCAGCTGAGAGGAAAAAGGAGGTTGGAGGGTTCAGGCGCAGCCCCATATTCGGGCGGAAACGGAACACTGGAGTTCGACTACAAAAGCAGCTGAATACGACAGCGGCTATATGGCGACAGCGACGATGAATTCGAATGCGGTAGGTTGCCCGTTGACGATGCCTATTATGCAACATTTCACAATAACTATTGAACCCAAAAATAAAATGTGCGCAGTATTGTGTTTTGGGAATTGCGAGCACGGGCGTCCTTAGCTTTGCGGAAAAATGTTCGAAGATGTCGAATCTCGAATGTGTTCATTGCGATTGTGTTTTTACGGCCGCACTGTTGCGGATGCCTGCTGCTAAAGGCAATTGAAATAAAAGGTATACCCCGTGTTCGAGGTCAGGCCAATAAAAGGAGTACGTAATGTATGCAAAGTGGTTGCCTCTAAATGGTTTGCATTTGACGACATATTGTTATAATATGACCGAGCTCGCTGTTTGGAGTCAAGGAAATCAATGTCAATGAAATCCTTTCCAACGAACTAAATACAAAGGAGGACAGTCTTCGGTTGCCTAGATAACTATTCACTATTTGCGCGCTCATGTCCGGAACTATAGATTGTGCGGGATCTAGGGAAACCTTCGGGATGTCCTCGAAGAATAGTTTAAATAAGCTTCTTGAAATTCACTGCCTGAAACTAGGCTCTCCTAGACTGTCAAAATCGCCTCACCTACACGCCTAACTGACTAGTTTCAAGGTTTTTCTTGGCTAACTCAGCTTAAGCCAGGCTTAACAAGTTGAAATTTGCGATTCTTATCCAAATGAATAGTCGCCACACGGTATATTCGACTTGGCCACCATTTCTTGCATTCGTTGAGGGCCGCTCAAAACCAATTCAAATGACCTGCAGTTTGCTTGAAACGCAGATACCTATATATGCTCGGTTTTATCTCGGTTTTGTGTCGATGCGCCTTTTAATGCTGGCGTGCACAAAGAATTATATGACATTGCTCATCAAGCGTAAAAGGATATAGGGTAGCAGAGAAAAAAACATCATAAATGAACGATGAACGATGAATTTATCGGAAAAGAGTCAAAATATGGAATTAAGAGACTAGGTAGATACCTTCCTCCTAAAGTTTTAATTTTCATTTTAAACAGTGTATTGAAAATTGTTTGCCGGTGTAGTGCTACATAGAACAAACTTTTAATTGTATACCTAGGAACCTAGGTACATTTACTATGTGCGCTGCGCTGCTTTCCTACGGTTCAATATTGTAGTAGAATGAGAATGCTTTCTGATTTTGCCACATAAACTGCAGAAGAAAACATGCCCGATGGCTGGACTATCAGCTCCATTATGCCCCATCTACAAAAATCCTATATGTCTTGCAATAACTATCGAGGCATATCCCTGCTTGTAATGCCGCGTATAAGATCCTATCCAACGTACTGTGCCAACGTCTTAAACCCTTTTGCAACACACTGTGTGTGTGGCTTCCGTCCCGGAGACCTGTAGACCAAATTTTCAGACTGAGGCAAATCCTGGAAAAGACCAACGAATTTCAAGTAGAGACACCACCATCTATTCATCGACTTCAAGGCCGCGTATGATAGTATACATCGTCAGGAGCTGTATATGGCGATGGCCGAATTCGGAATCCCGGCAAAACTGATTCAGTATAGTTTCGCGTGACACACAAAAACACGCGCTGATGCAATGTGCAATTTGGAAATAACTCCTCCCAACTATTCGCGCCTCCTTCAATCTCGTACTGAAACAGATAGCGCGCAGGGCGGGTGTCAACACGGAAGGCACTATCTTTAAAAATGATTATTAGTACCGCGGATTAACATTAATAGCTAGAGTAAATAACAACATCAGTAACAAAAAAAAAAAAAAAAGCTAGATAAACTTCGTATTTAAGTTCATTTTTATCAAAAGAATCTTCCTTTTTCTTTGAATTTTGCTTCTATATCTTTCAGAAATTTTTGCCTGAATACTTTCAAAATTAGATCCATTTAAGTGATTAAAGTCCTGAAATGATTCTTCTAATTGACATTATAAAAGTTTGTATAAATAACAACTACTATCTGTCACAGAAAGAAGAAAGATAAATTAAAAATTTCTGACATTTTTTGTTACTGCCTACTGCATATATGAACTCTTTTTTGAAAATGCAAAACTACTGCAAATTTGCAGCAGTGTTTCTATTCATTATTGCATTGAATAAATATTTTTAGCATGGCATGTGCAACAATGTTGCAATTATGAACTTGCCCATACATAAGACCGTCATCGTCCCAGCCCAGCCAAGGCATGGAAGTTATTTCAAATGTATTGGACAAGTGCCACCTAACCTTACCTAGCGTAGGCGAATGAAGATGTCACTCGTCGTTTTAAACGCAAATTTCTTAGAGCGGTTTTCAGACCAATTTCCTGTTGACGAGATAAAAATTTAAAGTTTCACTCGCGTCAGCCCAGCCAATGCTCCTAAAACCAAATAAATTTTTAAAAAACTTTAAAAAATATTTATTCTCCAACAAAATGTTCTTTTCTGCCCTGCTTAATTTGAAAACGTTAAGACATGTGCGCGATAATTTATTTTTGCGTTATCCTCACAAGCCCATGCTCTGCTCGCAGTTCGAAAATAAAAAAAATCATTTCTGGGATATGCATTAAAAGTTTTAAATAACCGCTGTCAAAACCTATCGTCCACATGAAGTCTTACCAGCATGATACCGCAGTTACCAGCATTGCAATAAATTTCATTTCGCTCATATGAAAGGTCTGAAATGTAATTTATCACCTGTCTGTCCAATGATAAGGGTTTCCGTTTTTTGCAAGTACATAAAATTGCGTGTGACCAAAAAATATGTCCAATATATGAAGTATTTATAGATATTTTCAATATTTTTAATTGCATGCGGGTGGCGCTGTTCAATGGGACCTGTAGATTCCCGCAAATGATGTTTACATCAGTCACTCACAATCATATCAAGCTGTTTGATAAGGATAATCCCACATTGAGGAAGCCCTTTAATTCACCGGACTTTAATTAAAGTGGGCACAAACACAATAAATATTAATTGCGAAAGTAAAGTAGAAAATGACATCGAAAGGGAAAGGGGGTAAGGGTAATTCAGTGGAGGAGAAAAGTTGGAGTGCACGAATTGATCACACGGAACGGGAACTAAATGCCGATGCGTGTACTGCGTGCTGGCAGTAAGAGTCCCTTTTTCTTATCTAAATCGACTTAAATATGAATAAGTAGTTTGTGACTACTTTCGCATTATTCTCTGGGTGTAAATTAGGCCTACGGGAATTATACATCTTAAATGGTCAGTAGAAATTATCACTTGCAAGCACGCACAAAAGTAGACTAATAATAGACGAATTTAAAACTTTAAAGCAGTGTTTATCACTCTATAACTTTCGCAAGTCGTAAAAGTCTGGAAAACTTTCAAAAGTAGATATTACTGTCATCGAAATGCTTCTCAATTCAACCAATAAGCTTCAAAGTTAAGGTCCCTTCCATTAACCAAAAAAAAAAAAAAAATAATAATAAACAGAAAAACTTTTAAAAAATATCATTAAATTTGTGATGAAGTGATGTGGCTTGTTTGATGTGCTGGATTGGCTCCGGTTTATTTGGGCTTAGTTATTCTGACAGTTCATGTTCAAAGTTGGGGTCTAGGTTAATTATTTTAGACACAGGACAGATAAATAAAATATGGCAGACTGTGATAAGTCCACATTACAAAAAATATTTTCTGCATTCTTTTTGGTGTAGTAATTTCTACTGGTGAAAAGAGTTTTAAGCCTAATCCTACCAAGGTGTGCCTCGGAGGCACATTCCATTCTAAAAAGCGCAATATTTCTAGAAACAATTTTAATCGAACTGTGTTTTTTAGTATTCCTATCAATTGCTTTTTGACACATAAAACAAATAAAGTAGATTTAAATATATTTACAGAATTTTAGATATCGTAATAAACACACTTTACTGACAACCTGTACATTAAATTGCAGAAACTGCAAAGAGAAGCAATTAAATAAATGGGTACTTTTAATATGTTCAGTTAAAGCTAAAATGAATAAAATGTGTGTAACTCTTTGTTTATACATGTGTTTAACAATTTATAACAGTTAGCTATTTAATCAGTAACAATGTGCCTGAGAGGCACACCTTGGTATGGGATGTAACGCAAATACCTTGGTAGGATTAGGATTATGCTATTTATTTGTTTCACATCGGGCAGAAATAAGTCTTTCCATCGAATTAATAAAATATGTTGCCAAGTTAGTTAGGCAATAGAAATAACTTTCACGCTGCCACTATTAATTCGTGCCTTTACCTGCCTGCAGGGTTGCATGGTTGGGGATTTTCCCCCAAGATTTAGGTGTGTAATCGTTAATTTATACAACATACAACTTGACATAAAAAAAACCATACAACGATTCAAACACGTCTTGTCGAAACGATAGCTTTATTCAGACTGCTGGCTCTCGCCAAATAGATAACAGATAACCGATCATACTACATAAATGTCATACATAAAAGAGCTTGCGGCTTAAACGCAACAAAGTCGATAGTTTACATAAAAACTGTTCAATCGAATGATGTTACAACTATGCATTGTCTATTGTAAATGTAAATATAAATGTACATACATAATTCATTATATATTTGTATAATGGCAAACAAGATCACAGGGTGGCGAAGAGACATTTCAATAAATTAAGATTATTTATGTTATACAAAATGATAAGCGCATGTAATATAATAAATGTCTTACAGGTGTTTTTTTTTTTTTTTTTTTCAACGGGGGTTACCTAATCTGGGGGAGAAATTGTTTAGGGAAGAATACCTATGGTGTTTTTTTTTTAATTCTATTTTATTTGTATTGTGTCATATAATTTATATACATACATTCCGCGAACGAAAGAAACGCGGAGTAACTTAAACATAAGTCGTTTTGTTTTGTTCACTACCAAATGATTAAAATTTTTGGGGGTGTTATATTTAAAAATGCTGTTCAAAAATCGATTTGTTCTAATATCTGTGAACTATTTTCCTTTAGATACAAAACATATCTTTCAAAAGGAGCATTCACCAGTTTCTTTAGGAAAAAACTTAAAATTTTTTTTTTTGTAATAGTGCCTTAAATATAATACAAATAAATAATAATATAATATGGCAATCTACAAATTTTATTGAAAGCAAATTTCATCACAGTTGCGTAAGGGGTTGTCCAAATGTTTGCATGTTCGCGTTTCAAATTCGAAATTCCTACTTCTAACATGAAACATCTAAAAAAAATTATTACAAGAAATCTGGTTTTCGTAGATTTATCTGGGAGGAAATATTTTTAGCGTCTGGCAACGCTGCCTGAACTCTACAATTCCCTCGTCAAAAAGCATTGATGCATATCTATAGAGAACTGAAGAATCCGTGTGCCCAATCGCATCGCACAAAGTGACGTCGCTCTGCCATTAACAAAATCACTAATAGCTCAGGGCCTAACAGGGATTGCAGACATACGATATCATATATTTAAATTATTTTTTTTCGTCCCTCAATAGCTCAGTTGCTCGTACACAGTCAGCGACTGTTTATTTGTATAAAGTAATTCACTGGCTCATAGGATCAAATACACCAAAATCTCGCTTAACGTCACTAATTGGGACCAGACGAACACGACGCAAATTGAAATAACGATTCTTTAGTCTTACGGTAAACTCCACTGTTGGTAAATGTATTTCTTCTGCAAACTTATTGATAGCCCCAGTTTTGGGGAATCTCCTTTTTACAAAAATAATGCAAAAAAAGGAACAAAAATTCAAAACGCAAACTTCGAAACCACGACGAACGACGCAAGGCTAGGTTTTGGTGTATACTAAAAGACACAAAATAGTCGTTGAAGCTTTGCTGCATGTGTTGATGCATTGGATTCATTAAAGCAGAAGAAAACCCTCTGAACAGTTTTGAGTTAAAAATTCCTCCCGTGATATTCAGTCCATTTTATGTCGATGGAGTGTCAAAGAGCTTAACATATATTACACGCCGAGTTCAAGTGGAATCAACCTTACATCCGTATGACTAGACGCAGGAATTGAGTTTTAATCCAGGAATACGTTATTTAAATAGACGCAGTTATGCACTTTTGATTTTTCAAATTACTTTTGCTGATAGGCTCTATCAAACTGATTCTATGTCAAGACGCTTGTTACCAGGGTTACCGTTTGGCCTCTTTTTAAGCCTCAGGACACTTGGCCCCCACTTTTTGAAAAATGATAAAATCCAATTAATTTAATGCATTTATTATGACGCCAGGACTTTTAACCAAACACGAAAAATGTTAACAATTCCCATTGTTCAGTTAATTCGAGACAATAAAAAAAAAATAGAGACAGTCTTCTCTCCGTGCATGAAAACACCACAATGAATTTTGTTTTACACTCCCTTCCAAAGAGACTTGCAATAACTAAACGTAGGTACCTACGCGACAACCAACGCTTGGTAATTAGATTATTTCCAGTACATAGGTGTGTACATTGTAGCCGTCAAATTCGCAGAACCAAAAGATTAAAAAACAAAAAATCAACCAAGTGACTTTTGCTAGAATTCCCAAGAGCGCAGAAAAATTTAATGAGAATAAATGGCACCGGAACAAGAGGTTAAAAGCTAAAGGACCTTACCGGTGGTAGTTCACCTACATGACATGCCAGCGAAAATTGCCTGCTCAGAACAAAGAACGAAAAAGTTGCAAACAATTTTATATGAGCGTGTACCATGTACCTATACGACTAAATGTGTCCTCATCTGTTGTTCGGCTCAGTTCATTTATTTTGTGCTCGGCGAGGGGGAAATGGAAATGAAATTATTTAATGCAGCCCATATAGCTCCTGCAGGTGTTTTATTTCGTCGACGGGTAGTACGTATGCAAATTCAAGCTGAAAAAAAATTGTTAAAAAATAGCGTGACTCAAAATATCGAAACTTTTGGATAAGTCGTGTTCACAAGGAGACCCCGAAGCCGGTTTCTGTAACATGTTTTGTACATGTAGTCTTTTTAACTTTGGATCGCGCTTACAGTCCAGGACCACGGGCTCAGCTAACAATTCTCTCCTGTCGTCTCGACTAAATTTTCGCTGGCCATTGCTTGGCGCCTTCTAGGGGATCATCCTCTATTACAACGAACCTTAGGGCGGACCCAAGGACTGTTTATCCAATCTCTATACGCTTTGGGCTTGTGCGACGGATCGGCTTCCTTCAAAGCTTATTGAACAAATTACCGTCGCCCAAAGAATTTACCTATGCATTCAACCCATTCTATCTAGCTGGAACTAATTAAATAAGTGGTCGACTCAAAGACTCTTAATGATGGGGATTTATTCTCCATATATGGCCCAACCATTTGTTTCTGAAGCCTTTTGACCAAGTCAACGTCGTTCAAGTAAAATGCGCGGCTTCCCTCCCGGGACTAATTTAAAACGGAGATTTTTATTATTTTATTTAAAATCTCCATGCTCCGCCCTTATAGTGTTATCCTTATCATGTTTCCTTCTTTGATGTATGCGACTTTATGCAGTCAAAGACTCCCCAGTAACTCAAAAATTAGCATTTCTCCAGCAAGGATAACGAACGAGTGTGAGGTCAAAAGGAATTCAAATAGTAATAGTTTCCCGCTTCGTGTATACCTACACAAAAATAAAATTAGATTATTCAAACAAATTTACAACCGTCCTTTGGAGAGTCGCGTTAGTTTAAGCTTCTTGCACTGAACTCCATTACATCCGAACCATGCAGTCCTGCACAGCGCACTAATAAACGAGGACTAATGAAATATTCATGTAATTTTTGGCACAAAGTTCTATTTTGCTTCTACATACTTACAGTGCTGCTGCTTTCAAATTACAAAGCACAACAGCTCTTTAGCTGCAAACGAAGTAGCTAACCAGAGGAGAGGAAAGGGCATTATTTTATTTTTGTATATTTCCCACCTAGAAAGGACTTAAGTTTATAGGTTTTTAAGTTTTTTTTTTTCTGCTAATGAACAAGTTAGTATATGTACGCATTCGAATATTGATGAAATTTGGTTTGTTTTCTTAAAGTTTGTTGTTGTGCAAACAGTTTTCGGAAACTTTTATTTGGCAGACAAACAGGGACGGATTAATTATTCCTTTGATCAGATACTATAATTGCAAGCTATATCTACTATAAGAAGTAAGACCTTTGAGCTGCTTTCAAAGCAATTATATGAACTCGTTTGGTTGGCTAAGAGAAATTGCTTTTGTATGCAATCACGGAAGTTGGTGACTGCAAGAAAGCGTAAATCTTGTTTCTGCTTCTTGTTCATTATGTTGTTAAAGTGCACAGACATTGGACCTGGACGTTGTCAACTAATCCGTCACTTTTACGATTGCACTTGCTCGGAGATTTGGCGACTGTGAACTTGAAGGGGATTTATATGGAAATTAAGTTTATTGAGCTCCAAAAGTTTGCAGCTTGAGATTTGTATGATAATAATTTACTGCTAATATTAACACGCAGAAAATTCATTTATTAAAATAATTCTACTTTCGGTTAAAAACAACTTTTTTAACGAAAAATAGCCTATTTATCAATTTCCTCGGTCGTAAATAACAAACTTACTAATAACAACAGAGTAGCATGGATGATACCAACTGATAAAGTGTGTTACTTTTACGCGACTGTACACAGAGCGGGTTATGTGCTTCGAGCGTATCATATGTACGTTCCTAAGGGACACTTTGTAGCCCAAACGGCTTGACCGATTTTAAAGAGTGGGGTGTCAATAAATTGGTATTCTTACCCGGAGTGTCATAGGCTAATCATATTTCACTGAACTGTGAAATAAGTTACTTTCTGATGTAGGTATTCCTAATTGCGCTATTTTGGACTGTCTGCATTTGGTTTGAATTCATTTATTTTAAATTAAATAATATTTTTTTTATTACATAAGCTACATTACACTACATTTGCTATTGACATAAAATAGAAGTGCTTTAAAGACTTCGGTAAAGTGCTCCAGCCACACTACTAAAACGCTGACAAATAAATGTAATGCACACCATTCACAGAAGAAACGGTTGGATACTTTTTTTGTAAATCTACAGACATTTGACCCATTCCATTTTCCATACAATTTTTAATTGTTTTATGGAAATTAAACTTTTTACATATTTTTAATCATTGGAAAAAAATTTAGTTTGCGTCGTACCTACTAATAAGAAATTTGAAACTTTAAATCTTACGGATGCTCACAATTGCGGAATTTGTATGGAAATATATTTTCTGAAAAAAACTTATTTAAATAAAAAAGTTAATTAAAAAAAAACCTAAAAACCCGACTGACTGTAACAAAAGATTTAAAAATATTAAAACAAGACACTTTCAAGTATAGTGAACCGAATGACCACTTTGAATCCAACCTGTCGTGAAGTAACTGAAGTAAGAGATTGGCCATGACCAGACCAATCTCAATTGTTAAAATTCGTACTTACGTGCGGTGAGTGGCTAGATTAGCTAGTCGTACAATCTGACAAAAATATGCGCAGCCTCCGACTGCCAATTAGTTATACCTACTTGAAATTGTCTTGTTTTAATATTTTTAAATTTCTAACTTTTTTGCTCGCTAGTCTTCAACAACAAATCTTCGTTGTTTTTCTACAGAAACTTAGTTATTTTTAACCCATTTTTAAGGTTCAAATTTCTGCGTGATACTACCTACGATGAACGCTAAATTAAGAAGTGTAGTCAAATTCTATATAATAGGTACCCTTCATCAACGTAAAGTACTTACTGTTACTGTGTTTCAAGCAAATGCTATAAAAACACATGCAATAGTTGTTGTTGCCCCCAACAGAGATTAGGCTGGAAACAAAATCTCCTGAAATGCAAGCTCTAATATTTTCTAATCTTTATCAGTAGGAACGCACAATTTGCAGATCGCTTCTATAAGCAGTAACACGTTAGCTCTAAGCGCCAAATATATATATTCGGCCTTATACGGATAATCAACTTAAGTCTCCCAGCTTACGCCAAGACTCCACACTTTCCGAACTTCCCTTACCAATAAACACATAAAGCTGCCAGAATTTCGTTTTCTGTAAGGTTAAATGTTAATGTTGGGAAAGAAATATTTATCTCGAGAATTAGCTAAATTAATCCTGCCTTGTTGTCATTTTGAGGAGGAGTGTTGCTCAACCATCCAAAATTACGGAATTGAATTTCGTAATGCGAGCGAATTTAAATACCTACCCTGTTTTTCAGGCTGAGAGTTTATAATTATAAATTAATTTTAGTAAACCGGAAATGTTTTCTGATCGTGGGAATACAACAATGCAAGTTAGTCAGTTGAAAAATATTGCATTGTTGTTTTATTGCGGATCCCATAAAATTATATAGTTACTAGCGAACCCACTGCAACGCCATCTGCCGGGCTGATTTGTGAATCTCTTAACCATCCAGGGCGCCACTTAAACGCATACAGAAAACTTCAAACTATCATTCTTGCATGTACCTATCCTAAACGCAAAAACTATCAGTCTGCTTTCCTATGTCAGCAACATACTCGAACTGTCAACTCAGTTCTCAGTATACTTAGGTCACAAAATTCTTAAACAAATCTGTTGTTCATAAACTTCAACTTAGAAAACAAATCAATATCAATAAAAAGTGAAACTGAAATCAGTCAAGTCAGCCAGCTTTTCTTACCTAGTTTCTTGAACGTCTCCATTTTATTCCGATATCGTTCTCCCTTGACACTTAATGGGTCGGTTTTAAATTTTAATGACAAAGTACCTATGTCGAATATTCAGACCGCAATTATAGCAACTTCTACACTCCATTTAACACATCTGAAGCTCACACCACACACGAGGTATATTTATTCTAGTGACATAAGTGACAGCCAAATTCTTGAGTTTATATTGACTGACATCTTTCTAATGGGATATGTTTTGTTCATGTTTCATGATATTGTGGAGTAAACCGATGTCAACGCCTGCCAATTCCAGTGTATACTAATAGAACGCTGACTTGAACGGTGTACAGTCAACGAAAGTTGTTTGGATGGGAAAATTTACGTTCGTTCCTCGATGCGGATTGTAGGAAAATTCTCACCAACGAAAGGGGCATGGATACGGCGATTTTCCGGATGTTTATTTTTAAACGACTTTTAAGAGGTTATTTTTCTTATGAAATAAAAAATAAACACTATATAGGTTCACTGCGAACTACCCGGTGGTTCACTGTGTCCACCATCTAGTACACAGGAAACCATTTGAGGTGCGTCTTAAAAAACTAAAAATTTAGTGTTTTCTACGATCTTTCTAAAGCTGGATGTGGTTAAATCCAAAGCTAATAAAGCATATAGTAATAAGTACCTTCAAACCATTTAAAGATTAAACAAATAATTTATAAACTAAATCTACTCAAACGCAAATTGGTCCACTGTTGGACAGTTTACCCTAGCTTATCTAAATAAATGTCCTTGTTTCATTGATCAGACTCTCCGAACTTTTCTTTCGTAATCCGCTGGATAAACTTAAATCTGAAGGTAGCATATCTTATAAATAAAATTGGTGTAGTTCTGTTCGACTTAGAATGAATTTGACTGCCTGTCTTTAAATGCAAAAATCTTAGAAACTTCTTAATATATTTTGGTGCATTTTTCACAGGCCTATAAAGGATACCTAGGCCCACAATCTCTGATTTGTTTCAACATATATAACTAAATACCTATATTCCGGAAAAAATGGACAAGAGTAATTTATTTTTTCGTTTCGTTTCGCTTTTTTCTTTGTCACGCTTTGCGTTCGTAAATAAATATAGTAAGTGCCACCTTATAGAGGACATCTGCAGGTACAACATAGGATATCCAATAACTCGATAACTTAAATGGTAGGCCAAATTTGAGACATTTCTACGATTTTCACCTGGGAGATTTTACTACATATTTACTAAGCTCATGATTTAAAAAAAAAACAAATATGTTCCCTCCTTGGCCTTTAAATAAACTAAGTCGATATTTTGAAAACATTATTGGTGACATAATATTATGACTATAATAAAAAATACATTGTTTTTGAAAACAAATGAATTCAGACTTTCAAAGGATGAAATAATAATAATAATAGTTGAGTCTTACCCCAGGATTTAGGCTTTTTAGTCCGAACTATCATTATTATTTGTGAGTTCTATTGTAAAAGAAAGCTTTCAATTTTAAAATTATGATATGCGTTTCTTAACAAATTCTTAGTTTCAATACTTCTTTGAACGTGTATTAACTGATGCAATTGTATCCGCTTTTGGCGTGTAAGAATGTGGCGTGTGGGGCGTGGAATTGAAAGAGATAGGGTGCGAAATGTAGGTATACGGGACTGAAAGAAAATGATTTAACATTTGAAACGAATACCTATTAAAATTACGGAAGGAAGACAAATTATTTTATGCAGTGGGAAGATATATCCTGTTATTAACTCAAGCTATATGAGAATATATATTTTTTGCAAAAAAAATGGCCCCTACATGATAGCAAATTTCTTAGATCTTTTTTCCATCAACTGTTCTGAAACCACATTTTGCACGGGCGAAGCCGGGGGGTACAGCTAGTCTTAGATATATATAAAACGGCGAAGGGAAATATTTAAGAACTACTTTCACTGCATTAACCACAAAATGTTGGTTTAATTTTTTTTTATCGAGAAGATGGTGCAGCGATGCAATCCTGTGTGTAATTTGTGTTCCAATTTTTAGTGTAAATTAATTAAAGAGAGAAGTCCGGTAATGAAACAACTCTTCTCTTTTGCGACTTGATGTAAAGTGACTATTTATTTTTCCCAATCCTTAAAAATATCTTCTTTTTTTTTTGTAATAATAAAAAAGGGAATTCCAAGTCCCGGAAGCACTCAGACTCGATACCGGTCCATTGTACTGCCAAGCAGAAACCCCTTTTTTGGTGTAGTGTTAGAGAAACTCAGATGTTAATCGTTTCTCTTTTTAATGTCACAGTGGCAGTGTTTTTGCTGTTCCCCGCTGGGGCTCGAACCTACGCCGCTTCGGGGCACAAGAAAACACTCAACCACCACACCATGGCCACCTAAAAATATCTTAATACTACCTTCTAACGCTGGAAGCCGTTCGCTTTGCTTGGTTTGCAGGTCATCGTCATTGGTTCTGCGTGTTAACTTGTAAAAGCCAGGTGACTATTATGGTACAATTTCTACCACTGGGCGAAATCTAGTTACCTATATGAACTCGCCCAAGAAGCACATTGTGAATTAACAATGAATTTGGCAGAGCAAAATTTTCTTTTACTGTCTTCATCCCATAAGAAGCCCATAAGCCCTCTTCACAAAATCATCTCAATGGTTGCTTTGTTTTTAGGTGGTCCAAAATAAGTGGATCCCGATGAGATTTTAAAATTTTAAAATCATGTAGCACCTTCAGAACTCTGAGAACACTACTGCCATTAGTATCATACGTGTTATTGGTTTTAGCAGGTAACAGGTATAATTTTTTTTTTTTCCAAACTGTTTACTATAAAATAATAATAATTTTTGGCGCAATAGGTCCGTAGGGACCCTAGGCCTAGCTTCTCACAACCATTCGTTTTGTGTGATTTTTTTTTTAATTTGTGGAACGAATGGAAGGGATCTACAATTTTATGCCGATTACAAACGGCTTATTAAGAAGCTCTTTCAAGACAGTTATACTCTCGGATGTTTGTCAGATCTCAAATGTTCGCGAGAGGTGGCGCAGTGAAAAAACCCTGAGTTGGAATTCTTACTAGTTATATGCATTTTGGAATTTAATTTATATATTTTTTATATTGCCTCTTCAACAGAAATAAGGACGAATACATTATGTAGTCATTAACCGGGTTCCAAGAGATAGCTGAGAGCTATCCAAATTTTTAATAAGTCAGGCTGAGTATGAAAGGCTTTTAATGCTTCACAAAGGCTGAAACATCCACCAAGGTTTATGGGGATATGAGAATACTTTTACAAAGCTTTTTCAACTTTGCATTTGGTTTCACAACCCCCCTATGAGGTTCTGACTGCTCTGGGTACTACAAATCTTTTGAGCGGCTGTGACAGCCTCTTATGAAGGTCAGAACCTCTGTATATGGGTATCACAGATCTGTTCAGAGGCTATGATAGCCTCGAATGCTTGCGCATTAGCTCTATAAGGAGGTCTTAACAGCTCTGTATAAGGGTCTAATAGCTAACTTGGATGTCTTCAAATATTATTTATTGGTTACCGCAGCTCTGTTAATGTGCTGTACCCATGTAACTGAAGCCATCACACCTTACTTTTGGTTATAGTAGCCATAAAGTTAGCAGTTGATGTGCCTACACACAAAAGACGTGGCGCATTAAGTAGGGCTATCGTATCTCTGTAGTTTTTTGAGTGAGATAAATACAGTTTTTGTAATCATCAGTTTCCATATTTGGTTTCCCTTTGTCTAATTTATAATATCCTCACTTTTATTTCTTCAAAAATTACCCATTATTTCAGAGTTAGTCTTAAACGCCCCCAGAAAGTAGGTGTATTCATTGCGGACATACATATGAGCGAATTGCTTAGAAAATATCGCTTATTTATTAAAAAAAAAAAAAAAAACAACATAGCCAACAATAAAACAATATTTTCTAAAAATGTCAGTGGCCGGCAGAGGCAGACGCTATACGCTTATTTATTGCTTCTATAAAATGCAGTCCAAATAACTATTCCTGGGGGGCCTTTAAACTTTGTAAACACCTCTAACCTACAAAAAGGATTTATTTTTTGTATAATCCTTAACTTTGTTTGAAAATTTCCTAAACGGACATGTCGAAGTAAATAAAACAGTTTGACCAAAAACTCCAAAAAGACATCATCAGGATCAATTAAATCTTCTCAAAAACTGCAAATACGAGAAGAAAACTTTTGTCTCTGTGTTGACTTTTTCTGTCCCCGACCCCGTATCATAGATGAGAAATAAACTTAAAAACTTATCAGGTGCTCAGATCCAAAACTTCTTGTAAATTATGAGGTGAATTCCTTCGAACAGGATTATGACCACCATTAATCAGTACTTGAGGGTATACCTTTTTTTGTTTTATCTTTTATTCTGAACAGTATTTTCCCTAGTCATATCAAATTCGGCTGAAGGTTTTTTTTTCGGAAACACATGCCAATCTATTACCTGTCTTAAAAGTTTCCGTTTCCATCATTTGTCTTCTTTTGGTTTATTGTTACAACCAGTTTCGGTTTGAAACAGTTAACAATTTTAAAGTCCATATAATATTTATGTACCAGGGGGATGGTACTAGTCCATCTGTGGAATATGTCGGCACGGATGTTTACGGAAATTTAAACATTTCGCAATTAAATGTCAGAGTTTGAGGTGGTAGTGGTACCAGAGAAACTATTGCAAAACAGTTTTTTGTAAATAAAAATAGGAACCAGACGATAAAGTTCGTTGTCGGAAGCTTATCAAAAATATCTTCGGATCAATATGTCCGCGTTTGTCCTCATCTTCACTTTGTTCTTTGTCAGGCTTGTTGCTTGCAGTTATATTTATATCAAGTGCAGTATGCAAGTCTCTGGTTGTTATTAATAAATTCATTGCATGGTGCGATATATACAAAAATCAAAAATTTACTGATTTTTAAATATTCTTTCAGTTCTCTGCAACATTAAGCAATTAGCGAATTTATTTACTTACACTTAGAGCTAGGCAAACAAATCAGAATCAGACATCGTCGGTCGTCGCTCTGAAAGGAGAGTGTAAACTTTTCATTCGCTGATTGCTGTGTAAACACATTTGCAATGCGTATTTAGCACCAAATTGATTACGAATCAAGAGAATGATCATTTATCACGAGGATTCCAAGGGAAATAGAATGTAGTGCAGTGCGGTTTACATCGCCAGATGGTGTCGATACGAGTATGTGTGTATATATTCATAGGTCATACACATGGTTTACAAATGGGATGTGTGTAATCATTCATTTGTAATTGATAGTCGGTCTCTTGATAAGTTTCTGGAAACACAATTAATCTGGATATGTGCCTCGGCGAGCTCACTGCGGGGAAGCTTAATAAGCATATTATGTAAGTCTTGTAACAGAGAGCGATATACTGTAGCAGGTGTATATATTATGAGTGGGGCTGATCGACTTTTCGTTTCATAAAATAATACGATTTACTTAATCTATTTATCGATTAAGAAAGCTTAGTCCGTGAGGCATCCAGCCGTTGGAGAAACTTCGAAACAGCGTACCTATTATCGAAGTGATGTTGGCACACTTGGATATAAACAACCAACAACAAGGTTCGATGTGATGATTGCAGAATTCAAATACGATATCATTGACGTTGCACATAATTGGATACATGCCAAATACATGTGCAATACGCTTTTAATACATGAGATAACATATGCATAATTGCATGCCACTAACAGCAGTCGTATATAGAACAAATTTTATGCAAAAGTGGATTCACATTTTATTTGGAGTGGAAAATGAACCAAGTCAAATATGCATACACCAATTGATGGAATACAGCATATGTATGTTACCCAACCCATACTGGAGGGTGGCCTTTCCAATTCTGACGAGTTGTGTGATTGATATCAATCGGCTTCGATTTCGACATCTGCCATTTTGACAGAGAATGTGCATATTGATTCATGCCGCCTTTCTCTGACAGGTTATCAGTTACAGCCTATATCCTCTCTTGGGAAACAAATTAGCCTGATGTATTTTCAGAGGTGGAGTTTGCTGCTTTACAATTGCAGCATTTGGACGCTTGCATGGAAACATGCACCGACACCTAAAACTGCAAACTTTGCGTTCAAAAATGCTATTATATCAGAAAACTTTAAATTCGTGTACGTTCTAAATGAGTTGGTCGGTTACGAAAGATATAAATTATATCCTGCTATATGATTTGATAAGCCACATTTTCGTCTTAGAAATCAGAATGAATTATGCTTTGTTGAGATCGAAGCTAAAAAACACGGCTAATATCGCTTTTCGTATTTCAAAAACACATAAAGTGTACCTACTTGTTTTTGTTAGTTAATAATTTAGAGATGCTTATAAAAATATCAGTGGACATTTTAAAATACAACGTTATAAAATTATAAGCAACATCCTAATCATATTTTGATTCTGTACAAATACGGTACTAAAAAAAACGAAGTTGAAAACACCCACCAAGTTATAGAAATGAATGCAATGTTCGGGAATTATTTAAAAGTAAATCACTTTAGCCCTAGTGAACACTTGGGTTTAACTTGCATGGCATTAACCTATTTTTGGAACAACTCCCAAAGGATTTTGCCGTCAAAAATGCTGCTTATGTGTAGGAAAATGCTAAAAAAAATTTTCTAAAGGACATTTTATCTCTTAGCTGTTCTTCATTTATCAGAAATGTTACCTTGGAATGACTATTGCAAATGCAAATAAAAGGTTTGAATATATATATTTTTCAGAAAAATATAAGCAGTGACGCATTTCTTGCATACTCTAACTAACTCTTCTTAACAAACAGAACCGCACAGCTTACAATTTCATATCAAATTTCATATAATTCCCTTAAACTTCTTCCAGAGGTATTACAAAGTTAGTTTATCGAAAATAAAATAAGTAAATTAACTTTAAATTTTCTTAAAAGTGTTTCGTATGGAAAACTTTATACCTACTTAGATTGTTATTTTAGAAAATTAAAATATAATTTGCAAGTTTTTTTTTTTGATAAGCTAACTTATTAATTCATAAGCAGCGTTTTAAGACCAAGAAAAGCAAAAGAAAAATGTTGGGCTTCGTTTTATTGTGGCTGTAACTGAGACATTGGTCTTCGAATGACAGTAGCCCTATTAGCCGATGCAAAGCATGTTAAAAAATTGTCTCCACCTGTTTTCCTTGCAGCACTGCACTCTGCGCTGCATCCAGAATTTCTGTACATGTGCCTTGGGCATGAGACTGACATTCGCGTCGACGTGTAGCATTTCTCACGATACATGCATCACCTGGGATTCTCGGGTAAACTTTGCCGGCAAACAAAATCTTCTTCTGGGCAATTTTAAGCCAACAAAATGCGAATTACGTGGTTTGCTGCTATGTGATGAGATTATTATTATTTGAAATTATAGCAGGAGAAAAGTGGCATGCCAGAAGCCATAATTAATTCCACTGATAAACCCCAGGTTCGCACCTAGCAAAAGCAGCATTACAACGTTCATACATAGGGGCACTGCGAAAAAGTTGGTCGAGAGCTCTTCGAGCAGAATTGAAATGAGTGACTTCGTAAATTGCAATATTATTATATAATATTTATCAATATTCAGACAACTTCGTTAAAATAGTTTTTAATATTAATAAAAGCATTAATAAAAAATAAAATAGAAAAAGATGCAATTCGATAAGTGAGACAAATCAGTAAAATATGTCCCTTCAGTTGCAGAAGGAGAAAAATAATATAACAAATAATAGCTGTTGAAACAGGTCTAGAAAGGGACTCTTTCCATCTATTTTTATTTTTTATTTTTAATGAAATCAGTATATTTAGAGAACCATCCCCTCTATATTATTTCTGTAGTTTTTGTAGTGTGTTTCTCCCTTTTGCGGCTCACACGCTCAACCAATCTTAACAAATCAAGTGTCAAAAAAAAGATATTTTCAGGGTGCTTATCTTTGCATTTTTTTTTTTTTAAATATTAACTATTGAAAAAGTTGAATTTTAAATAATATTAAATATTATTATATAATATTTATCAATATTCAGACAACTTCGTTAAAATAGTTTTTAATATTAATAAAAGCATTAATAAAAAATAAAATAGAAAAAGATGCAATTCGATAAGTGAGACAAATCAGTAAAATATGTCCCTTCAGTTGCAGAAGGAGAAAAATAATATAACAAATAATAGCTGTTGAAACAGGTCTAGAAAGGGACTCTTTCCATCTATTTTTATTTTTTATTTTTAATGAAATCAGTATATTTAGAGAACCATCCCCTCTATATTATTTCTGTAGTTTTTGTAGTGTGTTTCTCCCTTTTGCGGCTCACACGCTCAACCAATCTTAACAAATCAAGTGTCAAAAAAAAGATATTTTCAGGGTGCTTATCTTTGCATTTTTTTTTTTTTAAATATTAACTATTGAAAAAGTTGAATTTTACTACACTAAATTTCAACTACGCAGTTGTGTACATACTTTGATTCGGGATACACTTTTCTTTCGTTCTTCATGCGCATGCCTGTACAAATTACAAACGACGTCACGAAAGAGAGTCGACGGCCGAAGAGAGTTACAGTCAAGACTCAAGATTAGTGAAAACATATAATGCTCTGATGACTCTTAGCAGTTAGCACATTCACAGATAGGAAATCTAAGAAAGAATTTTAATTTCAAAATCTAGGGAGGAATTGGTTAGGGTTAGGTGTTGTCGATCTCCGAAACCACTCAACCGATTTCAATGAAATTTTGTGGATACCTACCCATCCAGTTGGTTTCAGTTTTAAAGATAGGATAGTTTTGGACCCGATAGTTCCAAATGAAAGGCACGGAAATACCGGGTGGGTACCCCTATAAATAAAAGAGACTGACGTCTGTGTGTGGCACTCATAACTCGAGAATGGATCATTCGATATTTACGATTTTGGGCTTGGAGGATTCGTTTAGGAAGGACATTATGATACTTTTTGTCGTGAAAATAAAAGTTTAAGGGGATGAGATTGGGCATAGAACTTAGTATGGCGACCGCACTTTGTAAAAAAATATACTGGATACGAAATACAATACAACAAAACTTATTTCAAAAGTTTGATTCTCAAATTCTTTAGATGTTCCGGGCTCACCGCTACACAATTTTAATTCGAAAGTCGGCTCAGTTATAATTTTGTTGAGCAACCTCAATCAACCGAAACTTTTTTAACGGATTGGGTTTGATTTGAATGTGAAGTATCTCAAATCAAATGTCTTGGAAGCGAAGATTTTGACTTAAAAATTCAAGCAACGGATTCCGATGATTTGCAATAATTGGTTTCCGAGCGTCTTCAATTTCCCATGCATATCGCTTTCATGAAAAAAAAAATAATAGGTCGCAAGGACAATTGCTGGATATTTGTGACATCAATTATTGAATTCCAATGTTTTTCAATCGTACAATCAATCGTATGTGGCGTGCTCACGTGTGACCAAATCTTCCGCTTTGTACGTCGTGTACCGTAAAGCATTTTAGTGATAAAAATTAAGGTTGGCTGACACGTCAATCATTGCGGTTTGATTTAAATACATCAACAATGCTAAACTTTAGTTATTATTGTATTGTTTTTAATACAATTTTTCAATACAGAATTTGAATTGACCGAATTGCATAAAGCAGCATGTTCATTGTTCGTTCTCGGAATTATTATTTTTATTACATTAACGAATTTGGGCGGAGCGAAGTTCGCCGGGTCAGCTAGTACGAAATACTTAATTCTGTACGACGAAATCGTGAGCCAACTTTTAATATGCAAAAAGATTTAATTTTTGCTTTAAAATTGCTTTTTGATTTAAAATTGTTTTAACAAATATAATTGCCACCAAATCAATAAACTAAAAACTGGTTAAAATTTATATTTTCAGGTGAGAACTGTTGCACACCATCAGGCGCACTTTACTCAAAAGTTAATCTTCCAACTTTAATGCCAACAAACGTTATTCTACTAAGCAGCACCGAATCCCATCGATACAAACCGAATAATAGCAGAACTATAATATAAAAAACACGAAAAAAATCTTCACTAGCTGTTGACTGTTAACAAAATGAAAAACAAATCACTTCGTTTAGAATCAACTTCCGTAGTTAGGACAAACAAAACAGGCTAAATGAATTTGAAAGAAAGAAAACTAAAACTCTTTTCTGACTGAATATGATTTGAATTATGATTAAATTAAATAAAATTAATAAAATAAAATAAAACGACAAATTTTCTATTTCTATAAAAAGTATATTATAAAATACACAAAAAAAAAAAACCTCTGTGAAATTCGATTGGTTAGCATTACATTGTAAAAAAGAAACAACAACACTTTATATCTAAGTAACTGATTTAGTATTATTGTTTGCTATAAAAGCAAAAATATGAACAAACAACATTTTATAGTTTATTTCTTAATTATAAGCGGAAGTCTTCCACTATTGTTATACTATAATTAATAGTAAAATCAACTACTTAAATTAAATTTAAGTAAACAGAATAAAACTACTAGAAAATGAATGATTTTGTTGAGTATCCTTGGTTTGCTGTACAACTAAGAGAGTAACATAAATTAAATAATATATTATTATAACTTGTATAAAAAAATAGGTTTCGCTCGTTATAGGACAAAAAAAAAAACTCAAACTAATAAGCCTAAAACAACAATTACAACAAGAAGAAAACTAGAAAAACTTAAGCAAAATTATTTTAAATACATACTAGATGCAAAATATCAAATGGAATTATTTCTTCAAATCCTTTTACTTACTTCTTATAATTATCATTTATTTTTTTTTAGTGAATGTCTTTAATAATTGTAATAAACTATTTCATTTATAATTTGATACAGGTTTTATTAGTGAAATTAAGAATGTAAGTACCATCAGTAGGACTAAGTTTTTTTAATTAAATTCTATTTGCCAAACTAGACATAATATTTGTGTGCAACATAAGTGGCATGGTAGGAGGAATGCTGAAAGAAATATTGCAGTGATTGCTAGAAATGTTCTTCAGCTAATTAGTGACAGGGAATGGAACCGGCCATCACTAGTCAGCAAGAATGGTAGTATAATGTACTTACCAACAGAGATTTGTTTTACTTGAATCTTTTCGTTATAAGCGATTACAAGATTCGTACAAAAATTTAAGTAGGTATCGGAAAACTTGGGATTCAGTGGTACATATCAGTTGGTGCAAAAGAATTATGGAGCTTCCTAGAACTGCTGGTAGAGAATATTTAATAGTATTTATTTCAATCTTCGCTATGCCGCGTACGAACTACACAGGGCAGCCTGTGCTTTTTTAGCTGGAAAATATAAAGTAGCTATGGATGCAACTTTAACCTTGACATAAAGTGGTACTCACATTTAGACCAATTGTAATATTTCCAGAGGGGATTCTATTTTTCAAAATTTGTTGACGAATCGCCTTGTATGAGAAGCAGCAAATTGCTGCAGTCTTGTTAAGTTGGTACTTCAGCTTACGCGGACTCCGACAACGGAGGGAAATAGTTATATTAAATACAAGTTTTTGAAGTGAATGACGATTGCAGTACTATGCTTGGGGTGACCTGAGTAGCTTCTTTATCAAGTTTTTCAAAGACTGGCTGAATCGAAATAATTTTCTATGAATTGGAGCTTTCTTTCAACAAAAAACCTATCTTCGCGTCAGCCCTGGTTCATATGATTGGACAATATTTTTGACTAGGTATTCAAATGCCTACAATTGTACCGGTAAAAGAAAACCAAATGGAACCCACGTGCCATCGATACGGTTTTTGAAAATTTCCGAAGAAGTTCGTATTAATCACTGTTAAATTTCACGGACAACGATTAGGCAATCAGTCGGGACAAACTTTTTTATATGATTACTATTCACCTTCTATTAATGTCGAACCCGTAGGTGGAGGGCCAAGTGACAAACATGATCTTCAAAATTGGAGTAACTTTTCTAATAATATAATCATCAGTCAATATGACGCGTGATATTTATTTGTTACGGCGACGATACGTTCATTAAAATAATGAGGAGTTCTGTATTTGAAGACAACGTATATTATAATTTATTTTAAAAATGTGAAAAATATTAAAATGTTTTTTTTTTTTGTTCAATTATTTAAAATATTGAAAGCATTAAATAAAACAACATTCAAATAATGAAATGATACTGCTAACGTGCCCTACATTGCTGAATTATTCTATTCAAGTAATCTAGTACTGAAGAATGTAATATTTTGTTAAGTTTCTTTTACATAAAGTATTTACCTACCTAGCTATATTTATAAAATAAAAAATACTTAAATAACTGACAATTGAGCTGAAAGTTGATCCTTTTTCTATTGTTCATTATTTGAAATTCCAAAAGGTATGGTCTGGTCACCATACCTATAGTCAAAGAAGAAGTACACAAGTTGATTTTATAACATACCAAAAATTGACATCTGATCTATTACAACATTACAAAGAGCATTTCTAGAGTGAATAGGTACCAAGCTTTGGAGCTGAAAACATCGATCTGCCTATTACGCTTTTGTACGTTTATGAATGAAAAGAAGGTTTAAAAATTGTTTATAAACGTATTTGAAACAAGTGCAATAGGTATTTCTGGTTAGTGCACGAGAAAAAGTTCAGCATTTTAGTAGATCGAAGAGTTAAAGGTCAGACAAAGCTTTAATTGTTAAACAGGTACTCTTGTTTCTTAGCAGCCTTGGAAAGTTCCCACCTAACATGAAATGCAATTGCCACATTTGTTTGCACACGAATAAGTACCTACAGCTACAGTTTTCCGAGTGGGAACTTAGAAAGTTTTTTTTTTTGTTTTATATAATTTTTTTCGGTTTCGGATAAAATGCAACAACGAATTAATGGTGCTAAGTTAATTGAAATACCATTTCATAACAAATCAAAACAAAAAAAAAAAGGTTTCCCCTCAGTAAAAATATATAAAAATAGATACACTTATTTAATATTATCTGGTGGTAGTTGAGAACAACAAAAAAAAACTAACAAATTCTTTTGTTACATAGTATCTTATTTGTTAACAGATAAACTCATTATAAATTTTTCTATATAACTAGTTAGTAAATAAAAACTTTGCCGATTCGCTTGACTAAATGGATAATCCTGAGCCCGATTATCATTTTGGTAGGCGAATCAGACGTCTAGTATACGTTTCTAGAAAGCGATTTTCATGTCTCACTCCAAAAACAGTGCGATGTCAAAACCCCTACAAAAGAATTATAATACATCTCTGTCTAATATATAAAAGTAGAGGAATTTGTAAATACAACTAACAAATTATCGTAGAAATTATCTATATTAATATATATTATATTTTTTTCATTCAAAAAAAAAATAATTAAATCCAAATTCTAAAAAATAAACAACAGCAATTTTTATTAAACAAGAAAATAAATCATTTTATAAAGATGTTAACTAAATAGTTGATTGTATATTCTATTGAACAAGTAAATAAATTAAATTCTCTTATAAATATGTAAGCATAGTATTTTCCGTAAAACACTATATGAATGTTATCTACTGTCTAAGAAAAATAGAAACGACTTGTAATTAACTGTTTTAGTAGGTTTTTTTCTATGAATAAACTATGTAAATACTGTAAATTCTTGTATAGCCGTAAGCCTAATCGAATGGGACACATATATGTATATAAAAATAAAAGTAGAACCTATCGTAAATGTTAGAATGGAAAACTCTTAAGAAACAAAAAATATAAAAAAGTGAATATTAATTTATTTCAACTGTAATACAATGTCAAAGGAATTATAACAATAGAAATGCATTAACTAATATAAAAACACTAGAAATTGTTTAAATTCAATTGAAACTTATGAATAGTTTTCCTTATATGGTTCCAAGTATGACTTAAGTAAAATCCCACTAGCAAAAATATATACATTATATTAAGAGAAAGGCGACGTTTTAATTGAAGATAAAAACAACAAGAGAATACAATTATTATAAGAAATTTTTAGATATTTACAATAATGTTAGGCTGTCTTCAAAGGACACAAATAACAGAACATGATAGAAATTAATACAAACGTTTTAAAATTGCTCTTATTACTAAAATAAAAATTATGTCCTAAAAAAAAATCGAGTTGGTTGTTTGTGTGTTCTAAATTTTCACTCACGTGTGGATGAAGACTGCCAACCAAACCTCATTGTAGGGTAGATGAACTAGCTAAATGGAAGTGGACTAATTATTGGGTTTGATGCCAAAATGCGACTGTTCTGAGGGAAACCGGACACTGATCAGCTGGGAAATCAAAAAAATGTATTATGCATATTCGTCCATCAAATAGTAAAAAATCTGTATATTTTTCATTAATTTCATATTTTCGCTGTCGAAAGCTCTAGAATCAAATAAACTCAAAGAATTCGTTTCTGACTTCTCCTATATCACGTTCCCATCACATAATTCCTGTCAAATTAATAGCCGTGCTGCAAAAGCGTCTTAAATCAGACTGTGCATCGAAAATAAATTGTAGCTAGTTTCCAATCGTCCTAAAAAAACACACACACAACAAACGAATGGTTGTGAGAAGCTATGTCTTGGAGCTCTAATCTATCGTTTAAACTGCTGATGGACATACCCTTCCCATGTCCGGGCAGATCAAATCTTTCTTGTCACTTGGATACAGATCAAATGTACAAATGTGCTTTGTCTGCTGCACACCATAAAATCATACAATTCTGAAAGATAAGGTGGCGTTTTTAAACCTAGGGAATTACACCTTCGGATCATCCCGTATGTCTTCCAAGCAGAGGTCCTGGCAGTGACAACAGCAGCCCGTGAGTCTGTGATAAGGGCAATACCACCTGAAGGTATCACCTTCTTTATCGACAGCCAAGCAGCTATAAAAGCATTAACTGCAACAGAAATCAAATCAAAGCTTGTGAAATGCTGTCGCGAAGAACTCAATGTTCTTGGCACTTAGCATAAGGTATTGCTCTGCTGGGTTCCGGGACATGTAGGTATTCCAGGCAACGAGAAAGCGGACGAATTAGCTAGACTAGGTTCAGCGGCTGTATTAGAACAAGTCGATCCCTCTGTGAATATCCCGCCTTGCTCACTCAAGCTTGAAGCAGGGAGAAAAGCCACAAGAGAGGCGAACGCTAGATGGACTAGACTAGAAACTTGCCATAAAACAAGAATGCTATGGCCAAGCTTCAATGAAACAATAACCGAGAGTCTAATACGAAAGGATAGGAAATCCCTCTCCATCCTCGTAGGAATCATAACAGGGCACAATACTCTGCGGTATCACATGAAGAAACTACGCTTTGACGGAGGAAGAACTTTGTAGAGGCTGCGGCGATGAGGAAGCTCTTGAGGACACAACCCACTTCCTGTGCCACTGCCCAAGCCTCCAACACAATAGGCACAGATTCCTAGGGAGACACTTCTTCCACGACATAGACGAGCTATCTAGCACACCAGTAGACAAGATAATGAGCTTCATCAAATCCACAGGATGGTTTGTATCCAACGGCACAGTGAGTAATTGATCTCAAATATGTATAGATAGGGTTAACATGGTACGGGTCGAAGATGCAAGCATGTATGGCCCTAAAATCAGAAAGGACTCCGCTAAGCACGCTCACAAGGAAGATTGACATTGAATCCTGGAGTAGAACTAACCTACGCTGGACCAATGTCACCACCTGCAGGCATACAAAAGAACTTTGGCCAGAGGTGAGCAAAATGAGATCTAAATACATGATCAGATTAAACCGCAAAGAGATTCGAATACTCACGGGGGTCATTACTGGACACTGTGCGATAGGCGTACATGCGAAAAGGCTGGGGATACTGCATAATGATTTCTGCAGAAGCTGTAGGGACGTTGAAGAAATTGAATCCTTTCGCCACATACTTTGCGAATGCCCAGCCCTCAAAAACAGCAGACAGAGGATTCTCAATAGTTACTTCTTCGACGACCTAGATGATTTGAAGAATGTTGATCCCAAAGTACTCCTGAGATTCATACTCAAATCTGGGTGGTTCTAGTAGATAAACAGACTTCATATCATTGGCTAGTCGTAGAACGAACTAGCGGATCATGTTACAACGGAGCTTTAAGAGCCAATGAGATTAATACCAATCTATGTGGCTCCAAATGAAAGCGGTTTATTTTCTTGTCTTTAACAGGTCACACTGGATGGTTCCCGTAAATGGACACAATGGACCCAACTGATGGTCTAAGTGAAGCTGTGGCAGACTGTCACAAGAGCACCCTTTTACCTACCTACCTACCATGGGTAAGGGACAACCTTTTTCCCCAATGGGCATCACAATGGGTCAACATTGACCTGAGTGTGGCACGGAGTACTCCACGCCAACCCGCCTACCTAGCCTAACCTATCCCGTATGTCCACAGAACGCAGGGGACAGAGCGGCAAGGGCACGTCATTGACAATTTTATTCTCTGTTTGCCAAACAGATGCTTTCGCTCGGACTTTGTTGAATGCTGAAATTCCACGCTAATACACATGGAATGCATCAACGAAATCGTTTCAACGTCGGAAACAAGGAAAACAAGTTGAAGGATATACAAATGTATATGCTTCAGACGCTCTCGGTCACATCTACACTGTTCATCCAAATAACGACGAATGTTACAGCGAGGCATGTCAACTCTTACACTTGATCAAGAACGGTTCACATTGGGACAGCACCATCAAAGATTCCGTCATATCTTCATTACCGCATCAAATATCCACATTCCACATGTTTCCCTTCAAATCGCAAAAATCTGCAAGTCAAACATAAGGACAACATGTCTGAAGATGTTTTGCATCGTGTACGTCGTCAAACTTCAAACTCAACATTGCGAATGACAGCAGAAATACACAATGAATCATTGATCATGATAGGAGACATATGTTTATTGATGGCGAATAAGGTGTTCGCGCAGTTGGGCAAGATATCACCTAAATGTCCAACACACGATGTATTCAACCACGAATTGCAAAGCAATACGATACTGAAGCATTAGCCGAACGGGTCGCAGAAATGGTCTGCAATTGAATCGACAACAAATGATTGCGTGACTCTTTGATAGAAGCTGTGAACAAAAGAACTGGTGGCATTTACTTTCTGGGTGCTCCCGGAGGTACTGGATTGTCAAGACTCTCCGATTGACCAAAGATGCGAGTGAAAAAGATGCGAGTGTTTTTGCAATGAGATCAAACTTAAGATATGTTTCCGAAGCAATTGTTGGACCGGATTTATCACTTGCCCACTGATTGCTGCCACCCACATGACCGATTCGAAGGAAGAGCACATTCGACGTGTTTTTTCCGGACATAGCGCAGAACTTCAAAAACAATAGTTGGATGAGCGAACGAACCATATTGGCGGCGAAAAACAGAGATGTCCATTATCTTGTTTTCCTTGAAATCGGTTGACACAGTTATCAACCAGGGGTGGAATTCTGTAAGGCGATTTGCGATAGTTGATAGTCGCAATAACATTTTTTGCTCTACCACCTTACGTAGAGCTCATCACTGTGACTATCTTTTTTTTGCGATCGTTTTCGTGTAACACCTATTTATATATCATTCTCAGCTAAAGCCCTAGTTATAGCCATACGTAAAAGTAAAATGCAACCGTCTTCTTTTGCTTTTTTAGAACACTTAGTCCTAATTTTTGAACTCAATCTTTATCTTAAAATGTTGCTTATGAATTATAAAGTTAGTTTAAGAAACAAAAATAAACAAATAATCTTCAAATTTTCTAGAAAAATAATTTATTCATTAATTATTAATTATTTATTTATTAATTATGATGGGAATGAGAACAGTTTTGGTGCGGAATTTGGTTTGTTTGAGTGGAATCGTGTAGTCTTGAAAAAATAACTTCCCTTTTGAAGTAGGTACTCAAAAGTATAGGAAACGGTTTTGACAAATTTTAGCTAAATACTTAGATGGCTTTTAAAGAACACTTTATCACACTTAAATCATTTTTGAAGAAAGTGGAGTGGAAGAGTTTTTAAATTATACCCCTCATATTATAAAGACGTCTATTATAAGTTTTCAATACATAAATGTTCTAAAATTGAACAAGTTTATTCATACAGTTTTTTTTTTTTTTTCATTTCTAGCGAACTATTTAGTAAAGCATCAGTTTTAATAATAAAATCTTTAAAGCCCATATCCGTCGTCCTCGAAGCTCTGTTCTTATGCTAAATTGAGCAACACAGAGGAGTACTAGCTTTACCTAGATGATCTTTGACGAAAAATCTAACTTTTCCGGAAACTGATTTGAGGACTTAAGGGTAGGGTAAAGGTGTCAACAGTGAATCAGAGTACACAGTGAATCACTTGCTCTCATAATGTCTCCTTTTACTTTAAAATAAATCTGAAAAAGAGAAAAGAACACATTTTCACATCCCCTCGCAACAGACTATCAGTCTGCGCGATTGCCATGTCGAAGATGGCTATATTCGTGTATTTGTGTTTTCTGCATAGGTAAGTATTTTTTTTTCCGTTTTATTGTTTATCTTATTTAAAAAGTGTGTATTGTAACTTCATTTGAGTATATTATTTGTACTTTTGTTTATATATCCTTACCAATTCTTTTCGATTTGATTACTTTGGTGAAATATTTTATAAATTATTAACATGTTTTTGTGAAATGATAGCAGTGTACACAGTGAATCAGTTTTGTATTCCATGTTAATTTTTCAAATACGGATGTTCGATAGAAGCTTATAGCAATAATTTTTGGCAACTGTTAAGTTTTTTTTATTTATTTTTATATTAAATTTGAAGAGTTTTTATTTTCGTACATATGTAACAAAAAACTTGTGTTTTTACTGAATAAATTGATTTTAAATATCCGTGTTTCACTGTGTACCATGCACTGATTCACCGTGTACACTGTACACCCATAGTACACAGTGGATCACATGGGAAGGGTAATTTCAAATATTTTTTTTATTATCTCAGCATAAATAAAGCTTCGAGTTATTATGATTAAAATGAGGATAAAACATTGAAAAAGCTGTGGAAAAAAATGAATAGCTATACTACTATAAATGCGAGCTCTACGGCGCAAGAAGTCAAAAATGATCCACTGTTGACACCTTTACCCTACTCACTTTACCTGTCTTAATGCATAACATCTAGCTTTTCCGCAAACTTCTTTAAGGACTGTTCATAACTGTGCGTCGATGGTGATAATATTTGTCCCACTGCTTCTTACTACTGAGGTACCCGGTACCGGTACCTGGTTTGAATGAATTCAGTACAGTGACAAAGCCCTTGTATGCCATAAGAATCTATGTCCGGGTGCAGTATCGAAAAGTCATCAAAACAAATTATCTATTTCTATAAGAGACGTGCGTGTTAAATCGGTAGACTAGAAAGCTCGAACGATTTGCAGTTTTGGTCAATAAGTTCATAAGTTAAGGATAGCGATATGCTCGTTTTGGTGCCTTGTGCAGACAGTCTCTACTTGGATGACACAACTGGTGGGAGTGTGATTGATATGTCGCTACCCAAGTTCTAAGCATTCAATCGCAGCCCAGATCTCGAATAAAGTTACTGGTAAATGTCTTTTATAACCTCGAAAATAAGACAGCAAGGGCTTTGCATTTAGGTTAAGGCATTGATGGTTTTTCATGCACCAGTCCAGAAGTTCCAATTTTATTTGCAAGTTCCCCAACCCTACTATCCTCATGGAATGTAAAATGGTAAAATAGCTGAACAGACCCCAAGTTGCGAACTACTGCTGAGCAGTACCTAATACGTACCGAACTAAAACTTCTGACATATCGACACATTTACTGCTCGAAAAGACCACCATTCTTTACACTCCTGATCCTTGGAAATGGAATTAACTTTTCCATTATACGAGTTTGCAAAAGTATTAAAAAAAAAAAACACTGAAATTCGCCGGGAGGGAGAAGCTCTGGCTGCAAAGGACGTAATGAATAAACCCGAACAATGTACACTTTTTATTGTCAGAGTCAGTGCCCTAAGGTTCGTTTCTATTTTCGTAAATTAATCAATTGATGATACTGTGGCTTTAACCCAATAAATATGGCATGTTCGCATTAAAATGCGACTCGTATTGAACAACTCGCAGTCACAATCACAATTGCATCCTCTGTCAATTTAATTGAATTACTTCAATGCAATGAATCAATGCGCTCTACATATACACGGATACCAATACCAGTCCGATGCCTTGAGGCAACGAAAGTCAGAACTTGTACGTGTATTGCGTATGGTGTATCTACTGTCGCATGAAATTCTATATCCTAGCGGATTGCGACAAGCTACCTTCCGACCACATGCCGTGTACAATTCATTAGATTGCATCCTGCAGCTATTTATACAGAGAATCGAGGCGGTGCAGTTCCCATCACCAGAAGTAGGCATGGAATATGATATTAGTTTAATTAAATGCCTTATCTGGATTTCAGACTCCAGTGCCTTGCCGTCTCTGTTGAATACCCCAGTACTGTTTCAACGAATGTCCCTAGAGAGGCAGGGGAACTTTTTAACTAGAAAAACGAGTTAAACAGCTAATTAGAGCTAAGCAATGCATAGAGAAGATGCACAAGTGAATTCAAACTCCCGTGCCTGATTTTTGTTCACCATGTACCCGGTAGATGGTTTAGTTACCTACCAGCATGGATAATTGTAATTAGTTGCAACTTAGTATTTGTCGGACGTACTACTTATTTAGTAAAGCTTCGCCGTGAGTTCATGAGCTATATGCATCCAGTACAAGTACGCATGATGTTAATTTTTTAACCGCACTGAACTGAGCGAAATTAATGAAAAACAGTGTGGTTTGCAAGACACAAACACTAGCGGTATTTGTATCAATAATAGGTGTGGATAAAGGATATATTTAAAAAGTGAAGCAACACAATCGGCTTTTATCGTTTTTGCGGAATGTCTAAGGAACATTTATTATAACCGCTATTATGGCCGCTTTCCTTTGACCACTAGGAGAATATCTACCAAACGCAGAACTCTTACGAGGGTTGTTTGATAGTCAGTGACTTTTTGGATCTTTTTTTTTTTGCCAAACAGTTTTTATATTTCTCAACATATAATTTTATTACCTTTTAGCTCGATACACTTAGTCCAGCGTTTTTCCAATTTTTGTATTCCCTCCGAAAAATAGGTTTTCTCCAAACTCTCAAAATAGGCATTTGTTTCAATGGTGACCACTTCGTCTTCAGTGGACCTAAATCTCTTACCTCCCAGCCATTTTTTTAGGTTTGGGAACAGGAAATAGTCGCAAAGGGCCAAATCTGAAGAATCTACCTATGCTGGACAACTTTCCATTTTTTCACTAAAGCGCTTTACGGTTCACGACGTACAAAGCGGAAAATTTTGCTCGCATGTGTGCAGTGTGCACGCCATAGGTATACGATTGACCATGTGAAAAACATTGGAATTCAAGAATTGATGTTACAAATATCCAGTGGTCCTTGCGACTTATTATTTTTCATAATGAAAGCGATACGCATGGGAAATTGAAGGCGCTTGAAAACCAATAGCAAATCATCGGAATCCGCGGAATTATATAATGTTTGCCTTGAACGCGTTGTGTGCTTTCGTCAACGTGAAAACCGAACGCTCTCAGCTGGTAAATTTTCCATAAGCTTAGTTGATGTTATTTTACGTTGACGAAAGCACACAACGCATTCATGAACGACCTTGCGTATAAGAGGTTACGACAACCGACGATGAAATATTCTTGTCGTAGAATAGCAAACATTTGTGAAACACCGACGTTTAGGTAGCGTTTGTGGATGTCTTCGACAATAAGCTTGACAAACCGAGTGTTTTTGTCTATAATTATTGGGTTTTTTGTGGAAAAAGTTGCATCTGATTTCTGAAAACGACTACCGACGGGAAGGACACGCGAAGGCGTTAGAGATTCCAACTTATTACTTCCTTTGAGTGCGTCACCTTTCGCGATAATGTTTATTTCGGACGAGAGACACAATGATATGGTGGAACTTAACAAGATGCGTTTTTGCCATTGAGAGTTCACTCGATGACAACGATTGCCGATTTCTAGAAGAAGGTTCACACGCGAGTTAGAAATAAACCGCAAGATATAGGCGAGCACACGAATTGTCTTGAGGTACCGCGAGGAATTGTTTATGAGTGTTTCGAAAATATTATGGGGTTCTATTTGTGAAGCTAGTAATTGCACAGGGGGATTTTTCCGTTCTTCCAGGTGTTCCATTGGAAAATCTTTGATCGCACATGATACTATGATTCTCTGGGTATTCCAGACAGAATTTCTGATGTACGGTTGGCTATAAAAACTGACCATACCTTTTGGGCAACGCAGAGAGAAAATGAAGGACTATTGCAGAATCAGTCCAGGCAAAAACTTTCATTTCTTTGTATTGCAAAGAAGTTTTAAGCTTTTTACTAACCGGGTTAAAATAACCGCTCCACAGAGTTCCAGTCGGGGCAGAGAAATTACCTTTAAAGGCGCTACTCTGCTCTTAGCAGCGATGATTTTGCAACTAATAGTACCCGTTGAGTCTATACTCCTGCAGTATACAACTGCCGCGTAAGCGTCGAGCGATGCATTGCAGAATGCATGGAATTCCAAATTTTCCTTTGTTGGATACATATTTCGTGGGATACTTAAAGCTTTAAACGAAGGAAGCTGATCTCTAATTGAGCACCATTGACCCGAGAGTTCTAAAACGAAATAGGATCGTCCATCGTCCCATGAATACTTCTTTCGCCAGAGCTCCTGAAAGAGAATTTTAATTGAGATTATATGAGACTGGTGTTAAAAATCCTATGTGGTCAAATATCTTAGACGGCTCAGACCAGAATGCGCCGCTTAGTAACTAATGAGCTATCACTTATGTTGACCTTGTACGAAAAGGTATCGGGAGCAGGTGACCATTGCAATCCCAACAGCTTGCGGAGATTAAATCCACCAGATTTAAGTAACTGTACAAGTTCTAAACAAAGGGAAGTGACTTCATCGATTGAATCTGCTCCGGTCATTACGTCATCGACGTAAAAGTCATTAAGCATTAAGCAATACTGTATACTGCTGCCGCTCGTGGATACGTTTTCATAGAGTCGAGTGCGACTTGATAAAGGGTACGAACAGCCAAGAATGGTGCACACGCTGTACCATAGGTGACAGTCGAAAGACGATAATGTTTCAGTGGCTGGTCACTTGACTCTCTCCATAGAATTCGTTGGAAGTCAAAGTAATTGCTGGTAACGCGTATCTGACGAAACATTTTCCCTTCCAAGACATTTGATTTGAGACTTAAAAATTAAACATTTGAAATAAGTTTCGTTGTATTTGAAGTGGTACTACACTACTACTAGTGCAGTTCCCCCACTTTTATTCAGTTTTATTCCCAATCTCATCCCTTTAAACTTTTATTTTCACGACAAGAAGTAGCATAATGTCCTTCCAATACGAATCCATCAAGCACAACAAAAAAATCGAACGATCCATTATCGAGTTATGAGTGCACACATAGACATCAAAGTCCAAAGCTATCCTATATTTAAACCTAAAACCAACCAAACCCATCCACAAAATTTCGTTGAAATTGGTTGAGTAAATCGAATCGACAACAGCGCCCCGTATCGGATAGACCGTCAGCGCACCTACCCAATTCCCCCGCAAAAAAATTAAAAATTATTTCCTAGAAACATCGGCGAAAATGCTTAGTCGTTCGGACTTCAAACCCACAAGAACCAAATTAAGTTATGACAATCTAAGGTGAGGGTACCGAAGGGGAAAGTATGTAGGTACCTGTGAGTGGATCAACGGAAGTGGAAACTACAGGAAGATCTGGTTATCTCCTCGCACGAAGACGGACAGAATCGTATTAATTACTTATGACCATCAACCAATTCAAATTAAATCTATCTCGCTGAGCAAGTATATTAAAACGTGCCTTCAATCAACTTGGCTCGAGTTCATAATATAGCAAGTAATTTTAAAAGCGATATTACGTTCGTCAATATCCGCCTCTACTTAATTTTTGTTTAAAATTCAACGAGGAATTTCGGACTAAACCCAATCGATTAGTGCGTTAGATTGACTTTTCAGCAAAGAATATAGTAAGTCGACGGCTCCCTGAAATTACGCCAAAAAGTGTTTTGGAAAAAAGACCTAAATAATTGGGGGGTAATAATTTTGGCAAAAAACGCCAAAAACGAAAAATTAAAATTCGCCAGAATGACAGGCCATGATTTTGGAAAAATAGCCAAAAAATAAAATGGAAATTACGCCAAAAAATTATTATTTCTGGCTAAATTTCGAGAATTTATTAGGTATGGAAATTAGGCCCAAAACTCGTTGTGGACTTATTAAGCCATACCTATCTAGTTATTCTGAAATAAAACTAAATATGCGCGAGGAAACGCGGGAGGGGAAGGGGGGCGGTCCGACGCGTCAGGCGGCTGCGCGTGTTGCGGCAGGCTGCGTACCATCGCGCGGTCGTGTGGCCGCCCGCCGCGCCGTCCCGCGCCACCACGTTCATCAATGCTTTGTAACGGGTGATTTTTTAAGAGGTTTAGAACTTTAAAAAAAAAAAAACACAAAAAATTCGAAAAAATTAATGAAATATTTATTTGAATCGATAGTTTGAACCTTGCAATTTAATGTTTAAAGATAATTTCATGCAAATGTTGACCGCGGCTGCGTCTCAGGTAGCCCAACCGCTGAGTCCAATTTTGGTATACTCTTTCACACATATCGGCCGGTATCTCACGAATGAATGCATGGATGTTGGCTTCCAGTGCGTCAATCGAAGCGGGCTTGTCCCTATACACATTAGCCTTGGCATACCCCCACAAAAAATAATCTAATGGTGTCAAATCGCACGATCTAGGCGGCCAATTGACCGGCCCGAAACGTGAAATTAACTGTTCACCAAACTCGCCTCGCAATTGCGCCATTGTTTCGCGTGCTGTGTGGCATGTGGCACCGTCTTGTTGAAACCACATATCATGCAAGTCAAGAACTTCCATTTCGGGCAAAAAAAAGTTTGTTATCATCGCTCGGTAGCGTTCACCATTGACAGTAACGCTGCGATTCGCATCATCTTTGAAGACATATGGCCCAATAATGTCGCCGGCCCATAAACCGCACCAAACAGTGGCTTTTTCGGGATGCATTGGTAGCTGTTGCAATGCTTCTGGCTGATCTTCACTCCAAATGCGGCAATTTTGCTTATTTACGTTATTATGAGCCTCATCGCTGAACACAATTTTTCGATAAAAAAGCGAAAATGAACATTTCGAACCGAGCACGAATTTTGATAGTAAAATTCAATAATTTGCAAGCGTTGTTCATTTGTAAGACGATCCATGGTTTAAATTGCAGAACAAACTGAAGCTGTTTGACAGTGACACAAGGTACTAAACACACGTCAGCTGTCAAAACCAGTGTTGCCAAAACCAAACCAGCTAAAAAATCACCCGTTAGAACTTAATTTAAGAATTTCGCAATCTGGAACCTAAGACATTGAAACTTTCCATTTCATTCACTTCTTTTAAGATTGCACTTAAACGTTACTAAGCGAAAACCCGCTAACTTATATATCTACTGATTACGCATTATCGCACGTGCTGCATCAATGCTCTTCAAACTTAATGGCAAAACAACATAAAAACTAAGCCGAACAATGCGCTCTATGGTGCTTTTTTTCTATAAGAAAATGTTTGCCGTATTTCCTTTTTAATTTTGAAAAATGACCAAAAACTTTTCTGGTGTTTTTTCCAAAATATTTTTCTTGGGCTTTTTTTCCATTTTTCTTTAATTGAAAAAATGCCCAAAACATTTATGGAAAAAAAGGCAAATTTCGCGGCACTTGCGCCAAAATATTTGGGCGTTTTTTCCTAGGAAAAACCACCACAACTTTGTATGGAGATTTTGGACTTTTTTCCCATTTTTTTTTTTTTGACGTAATTTCAGGGAGCCTAATTTGACTTCTCATTTAATTTTCCGTGCATTTTGTTTTATTTTTTCATAATTTGCAGAGATAGTTGTACAAGGAACCTTTAACTCGTCATTTCTTTCGAAGTTTAATCTACGACAGACACATGTAATTTTATCCACAAGCCGCATTTAAAACTTATTCTCACTCAGAGTGCACGTTTTCGTTTCTACACTTCACTGTAAGGTGCGCTTTCTCTTGCAGCACTTATTGTCTGCTCATAAAGTTTCCCAAAATGAATTTCTAAGCAAACAGCGCACATTAACGTTTTCACAATTTCCGCAAATAATATTGTTTTTTTTTTTCGCCTGTCGCCTTCAATTACGTACACCGTTGCACTTGGCGAATTTCGAATAAAGTGAAACTTTGAAAACTTTTCCCCATTTTAATGCATGTTCGCCAAAGACTCAATATTCGCTCTAGGTATGCATAACCAACTGTAATGCTCAGAACGACGCAATGCACAGCGAAATGAGCATTTTCTCTAAAGTGATCCATAATTTTCCGACACATTCAGGAGATTTCATTTTGGCAAATGGAAACGAATTTCAAATGCTAATTTCAAAGTTTTGCAGAGCTCCATCGAGAATCCATTTTGACTTTTTATGACTCTGCCACGGTAGGTATAGGTAGGTACTATGGGTACGATTATGAGCTAAAACTCACCTACGTTCGTATAATGTTTTCCACTTCACTGAGACGATGATGAAGAGGGTAGTGGATGCGGTACGACTGAGCGAATCAAAGGAAATATGAATTATTGGAAATTCCGTAGAATATCTGCACCGCATACACTTATCTGAATAAAAATAAAGAGGAAAGTGCTTTCCATTACGTTTATGATGTGCATCGCGTCTTGGGGTGGATTATTGTTTTGTGTAGCTGGTAGGTAGGTACTACTTGCCTCTTAATCTCGAGTGGAATTTTAGCTTGTAGGGGCAATCGGATTATTGATGAGAATTATGTTATTTTGTAATCCTTTTGCTGGCAATAATAATAACTAATGAGTCGATTGGTTGGTGTTTCCCATAGATAGCTGCAAATTTTATCAGTGACAACCATGGATTCCCATGAATTATGGAATACGCGCCATATGGGTGCAATAATCCGATTAACTTTTCTATGCACAACGTTTTTGAATATAGAATATTGATGAATGTGAATTTTCAATATTTATTTATGGGATAGTTTTAACAGTGGCAGCTTCATGTTGACGTTTAATATCTCCTGTTGATCCTCACGAAAGATACGCCTCAAAACTACATAATTGTGAATACAAGCGACATCAACGTCATTTGTTTTCGTTAATTTGTGGAGGGCTGTCAATTGCCTATTTGACAAGTGACAGACATTTAAGACAGTCCAATATAATTCTGGACACACGTAGCATGCTCGTTGTCCGTGTGGATTTTTTCAGTACAAACGCACAATTAGACACTTTTGACAGTCGAGGAAAATATGAAAGCTAGTTGACTCTTCCGTATTAAGACTGAAGTTAGTTATTTCCGAATACCACAATTTCAGGAGGTGAATATCATGGTTTATATCCGCGCTTAGGTTTAGAAGACTATACGAAGGGTATGCAAAGGACGGTGCCGTGAAGTAAGGCCAAGCGAAGTAAGGCCAAATCTCACAATTTGGCCTTTTTTCACTTTACAAGTGAAATAAAGCCATATTTCAACAGTTGGTCTTATTTCACTCCGACAAAGTGCAATAACGCCAAATTGGTGTTATTGCGCTTTCAAACTATGAAATCTGTATGGGGGCATGTTGCCCCCCTGCAACCCCCCTGCTTGGGTTTATTGTTGGATTACGGGGTGGGTGCAAGTTTGGTCTTATTACTCAAATTTTGTTGGCATTATTGCACTTTGTCCGAGTGTAATAAGACCAACTGTAGAAATATGGCCTTATTTCACTTTTGTAAAGTGAAAAAAGGCCATATTTTCAGATTTGGCATTATTTCGCTTGGCCTTATTTCACGGCACCATCTGCGGAAGCTCTAACTATCATTATAAATGGTTGGTTAGACAAGGAGTCGATGTACAGTACATAGATAATAAAGAGATTAGGACCAATTACTTATGTACCTAAAGGTGATAGTTTTTTTCTGTTAACAAAGTTGCCTGCAATTACTTTTTGAGTTATATTTTTTAAGTAGGTCCTTAAATAGTTGTGCACTAAGTCCCGAAATCCTGCATAGTGCAATCTGTTTACTATTACTCTGTAGTTGACTATGTTCAAAGCTGAGCAAAATTGGAAAAGCACATCTTCTGTAGCACAACCTTACTTAAATACAATCTGGGCAGAAGAGAGGACTTTTTTCAAACACTTTAGAGACTGATGAGTGGAAAGAAATCAGCCTATTATTTTTTTACAAAGAGGGACTACATAAGCACAATTCAATTTATGAGGCAAAAACACGGCCAATTATATTTCTGTGAAAAAATATAAGATAATATGTCTACTACATTAAATGCTATGTTCTTGAGGGAAGGACAGGAAAATCACTGGAGCTATTAAGTGCGCACAGATTAAGTGGTTAGGTGAACAGATAATTGTATACACTTCCGAGCATGTTAATTCAACTATGTACGTCTCATTAAAGATATCAGACCTTTCGAGCAAAAATATAAATTTAATACTGCTATAGGATTATCAATAGTAATACCATTATAATTTATGCTAATTGGGCGAGTTGTTATAAACAATTCTATAAGTAGGCTGCCAATCTTTCTTGGAGCATTACATACTATGGAGTAAAGGTTGAATTCAAGAGATTGAAATATTAAAAAAAAAAAAACACCGAGCCTTCCTTATATCATTGTTAACTTCCGTATAGTCAATATTCTTAACCGTATTTTCAGAGCTGTATTATCCTTATCCTTACTAATAATAAAACTGTAACTTTTTTCAGGCTTTAAATAGTTTGTGTGCTAAAGGCACAAGAAGTACTGCACGAAATTGATTTCGGTTTTCACAATTGCATTGGAAATTGTCGATATTAGAATTTAGGATAATGTTTAATCATTATCCGCTGTCCGGAAGCGGAGATTTAAGCTGATATCTAACAAAAGTTGTAATTCTCGAATGCCTTCTAGCTCCTAGCTTTGGAATGACTCAACCGAATAAAATAGTTTTTTTTTTAATATAAAGTTCAATTATGTACAAAGATTTTAAGATATAAATCATCTTTGTACGTAGTCCTGAAGCTGTACAATAAGCATTAAACTATAAATTTTATACAGCTCAAAAAAGTAAAATGTTCGATTGAAGCTAGATCGTTGGATTTGCCCGGCATTCAGTGGAGGAAATTTTGTGTGTGTGTGCGGCAAAACCTGTTTCTCTCTCTGCTGAATGCTGTATGCTTTTTGTTTCTCTTTTTTACATACACCTTTTGTGCTTTGTGTTTGTGTTGTTTTTTTTTCTCACTTCTTTTAAATTGAAATTGAACTGGTGATAGTGGAGAGAGTGGAGTTGTGGCCTTATGGGTGGAGTATTAATGTGGTGCATCGGTGGGAGGGAGATAGGTCAGGTCAGGTATGTAATGTAATTGAGATTGGGAGGGAGTCACACTCAATTGTGATTTAAAATGCGCTATATTGATTGTGATCTGATGATGCATGCCACGAACGAATCCCGTTTGTGCTCGGTATTGTTTTTTTTCGTATGCATGCATATGCAACTGCACCTTTTCTGCCTTATGTTTTTTTGAGGTTATTATTTCTTTAGGCGCGTTGGGCACTTTTAGATAAGAAGAAATTAATGAATTTGGGTTACTTTGAAAAAGAAACCGCGTCATCGACACCGAGCGACCGACACCCGATAGGTGGCGCTTTTTTTTTTGAGAAACTCAACCGATCTCAATGAAACTTTGTTTGTGTGCATGGTTGGATGCAGCTAGAAAAATAGGATAGTTTTGGACCCGATAGGTGGCGCTGTTGTCGATTTTTTTGAGAAACTCAACCGATCTCAATGAAACTTTGTTTGTGTGCATGGTTGGATGCAGCTAGAAAAATAGGATAGTTTTGGACCCGATAGGTGGCGCTGTTGTCGATTTTTTTGAGAAACTCAACCGATCTCAATGAAATTTTGTTTGTGTGCATGGTTGGATGCAGCTAGAAAAATAGGATAGTTTTGGACCCGATAGGTGGCGCTGTTGTCGATTTTTTTGAGAAACTCAACCGATCTCAATGAAACTTTGTTTGTGTGCATGGTTGGATGCAGCTAGAAAAATAGGATAGTTTTGGACCCGATAGGTGGCGCTGTTGTCGATTTTTTTGAGAAACTCAACTGATCTCAATGAAACTTTGTTTGTGTGCATGGTTGGATGCAGCTAGAAAAATAGGATAGTTTTGGACCCGATAGGTGGCGCTGTTGTCGATTTTTTTGAGAAACTCAACCGATCACAATGAAACTTTGTTTGTGTTTGTGGTTGTGTGCCGCTAGAAAGATAGGATAGTTTTGGACCCGATAGGTGGCGCTGTTGTCGATTTTTTTGAGAAACTCAACCGATCACAATGAAACTTTGTTTGTGTTTGTGGTTGTGTGCCGCTAGAAAGATAGGATAGTTTTGGACCCGATAGGTGGCGCTGTTGTCGATTTTTTTGTTCGCTAGGGAAATTTAATAATTTGAATGTAATGTGGTATTCGATTGGGCGCTCTGAGAGCACTTTTTTTTCTCTCAGAGCAATTTATATGTTCGCTTGGTACAAATAAAGCAATCTTTTTCAAATTTCAGAACACTTTTGCGAACCAAGATATTTTTTCAGATTTACCAATAACAAGTGCGTTTGAATTTGACAACTGGTAGTTTGTTTACATTTTAGTGATTTTTTTCTCCAGCAAAGAAAAACATTGCATCGAGTGAATCAATTTTTGTAAATTATTTATGTATAAATATTTAATAATCAATCGGGACGGATATTTCTAATGTTTTAATACAAAATTTAACCAGTGAATGGAAATCGCTTAGAAAAGTGTCGAAGACTGTACATATTCAAATCGCACGAATAGGTATCAACACAAAAAAGAGCAGGTGACGTTTTTATGTGCGACAACTACATAATTAAAAAATCCCTACTATTATAAAACTAAGTCATTCTTTCCTTTGTTTCTTGCTACACGTCACTTACAGCACCGAAGTGGGTTTGTATAGCTCTTATTATTTTGTTTTAAATTTGAGAAGTGGAACTCTGGCGAAGCAAGGCGAGCACGGGTCAGCTAGTCTATATATATAAAAGGCAATGAAGTCCGTGTGTGCGCGCATAACTCGATAAAGGATTGTTGGATTTCAACGATTTTGGGCTTGACGGTTTCGTTTTGGACCAAGGAAGGTTATAGGCTACTTTTTGTCGCGAAAACAGAACTTTGAGGGGATGAAAAAGGTTATGAAAGTTTGTATGGGGAAATGCACTTTGAAAATAAATAAACGGGGTGGAAATCGAGTAGTGATACTTCATATACAAAAAAAATTGTTGTTGTCAATTATTTTAATTATTTTGCAAGCAAATTGTTGTTGCAAACAATTTTGAAATTTCTTTTTTTTAAATACACCTAATAAGATTGCTTATGTTTACTATGTCACATTAAGTAGCTTTTTGAAATGGAGTAGATACTTATTTGTTTGATGGCGTTTGAATGCATCATTTTTGTTTGCCAAATATTTTCAGGATCCTTGCATTAGTATGAGAGTGAGTAAGTTGAAATGTTTGAGATGATGATGATAGGCAACACAGGAGTTGTTGAGCGTTTTGAGTTTTTACGCACATAACTCGAAAGAGGGTGGTTAGTTTTTAAAGATTTTGAGCTTGATGGTTTCGATTGGGCTCAAGGAAGGCCATAGGCTACTTTATGTCTCGAAAACAAAACTTTGACAGGATGATATAGGGGATGAAAGTTTGTGTGGGATTCGGCGATTCCAAGACAAATTTGATCATGCCGCCAGTGCGAAGGTCAAACGTTTCACGTCGCAGAAAATCAGGACGAACAGTTAGATCGGAATATTAACAATCGATAGAATATTTCGGAACTTCAGGAAAGAATACCATGCAGTCGTCCATACTGGAGACCGAGATAGACAACAACACAATCATCATCAGCATAGCGTTCCATGTTTCTCACATGGTCAATTGTATGTGGCGTGCTCACATGTCGGCAAACCTCTCGCTTTGTACGCGTACGCACCCGTAAATGGAACGTAAAATGCTATGTACCATAAAGCACTTCAGTAAAAAAGCGGTAGGTTGACCGACAAGTAAATCGCTGCGGTTATTGCAATTGTATTTCACCGGGCCAGCTGAATCTGAATCCTGAATATTTCTTTAGCGCGTGGTATTTGTAGTAAAACAGATTTTCGTTAAAATATTTTGCACTCGGGTACGAAGATATGCAATTATTAAATTCGCATTATATTACCTCCATTACCATTTTCATGACACTTTGTTCGTTTAGGTACTTTAGCATCCCCATTAAAGAGGGAAGGTACCAGTATTTCTACATCACAATTTCTTTTTCGTGCGAACCAACTTACAAACACATGAAAACTAATTTGAGAGCTCACTTAAATTCGGGAACATTCCGGTAACAAGTCATACCCAAAATATGTGTTTCCCGAAATAGTAATTTTATAAGCTAAATCTTTTTCCTCACTTTTGCCAACGTTCCATTCTGCACTGCAAATAAAGGGTTTTTCAACAGGGACGATTTGACGCCGTTAGACTATTTCCTATGGGGCTACGTCAAGTCTATGGTCTATGCCAACAAGCCAGCGACGATTGATGAATTTTGTAGGAATATCGAACGTGAAATTGCAGCAGTATCGGCCGATTTATGCTTGAAAACCGTCGTAAATTGGGTTCAGCGTCTGGACTTCTGCAAGCGTGCCCGTGGTGGCCATGCAAAAGAAATCGAGTTCCATACATAATGGCATCGAACGTACTTTCACAGGAATAAAGAATTTCATTGTATTCCAAAACCGTTTTTGTTTTATTTAAAAAAAAAACTTTTGTAGCGCTCTTATTGAAAAACCCTTTAGTAAGCACTCTGATACACTATGCACACTGTTATCTACTGTTACGGAAGCATGTCAGAAATGTAGGAAAATCGCTTACACTATAACCAACAATTTCCACTTGGGCTATGGACCCAATAGCTGGTGCTGTCGTCGATCTCCGAAACCACACAACTCTTTTCAATGAAAAATTGTGCATGTTTATGGCTGGTTCCCGGTTGAAAGATAGGACACCATCCTAAAGGTGATACCTTGCAAACCATAAGCGCAAACGGGTTGTGGCACCTTTCATTCAAAAATCAAATCAAACGCTATTTCTATAAAGTTGTAATTAGGTAAAATCATAAATGGGCATGGTCCAAATAAAGCACTTTGAGAAATCTGAGCAAGACTTAAAACGAAATATACGGTCAAAGCCGGATATATAAAAAAGACTGACGTCCGTATGTGCACTCATAACTCGGGAATAAATCGTTACCCCCGTATTAATAAACGACGATCAGCGGCGAGTTAGCACTAACACACATGTTAGCTTCAAATTCCTATTAATAAACGTGTGTTTGGTTTCACTGACACTTAAAAACGAGCGGATAACTTAACTCACCGAATTCGGCGTATAGAGAGCGGATAACTTTTTAACTCAGAGAGGGTAAGGGACTTTACAAAATCTCGAATCCTTTTCGGTGTTACGAATACCAAAAGTTAAGGTTTTTGTTTATATTAGGTTTGCAAATTTGTGTAGATAAATTTGGGTTCACATTTCGAATAATAATTAAATATAAAATATATCCTGGGAACATAAATAATTTTCAAATGACAAGACATCAATATTCGAATGACGCGTGACATCTGAACATTCTACAAGAGAGAATCTGAGAGAGAATCGGTGAGTTTCTGAGCGCAACAACCGCTTGAAAAACGAAATATGACAGATGTACTAGAATGTTTAGTACAATTCCGTGTAGTGCTGCTGCTGCGTGCTGCCGTGCGTTAGGTGATAAAGAGCGAATAGCTAATATGTAGATGGAATATGTTTATTAATAAGAAAAGTTAACAAACGGATAGGGTCACTATCCGTCTGCCAGCTAAAACATGTGTTAGAGAGCGGATAGCGTTTTTTTATTAATACGGGGGTTAGATTTTTATTATTTTTGGTTTAAAAAAGAACATGTTATGCTAATTTTTGTCGAGAAAACTCAATACCTTATGGGGATAGAATTTAGTATGGAGAATCGCATTTTGAAAAAAAAAATACTGGATAGTGCCACTTCCAATAGGTGCAACAAAAAATATGTAAAATTTTAAATTTTTGAATTCCTTAGATATCCCGTGCTTACCGCTACACAATTTGAAATTGTAAGTCGGCCCAGTTATAATTTTGTTGTGAAACATCAATGCACCGCAAGTTTGCGAATGAAAGACATCGACATTGCTATACTTCAGTCATTTCTGTTGCATAACTATAAGTTTTGAAAAAAAGAATTTGAATTGACCGAATTACATAAAGTAGCATAAGCATTGTGCACGCTCGAAATTATTATTTTTATTACATTAAAGAAATTGGGCGGAACAAAGTTCGCCGGGTCAGCTAGTCTATATATATAAAAGGCAATGAAGTCCGTGTGTGCGCGCATAACTCGATAAAGAATTGTTGGATTTCAACGATTTTGGGTTTGGCGGTTTCGTTTTGGACCACAGAAGGTTATAGGCTACTTTTTGTCGCGAAAACAAAACTTTGAGGGGATGAAAAAGGTTATGAAAGTTTGTATGGGGAAATGCACTTTGAAAAATAATAAACGGGGTGGAAATCGAGTAGCGATACTTCAAACATAAAAAAAAATATTTTTGTAGGAGGGGTATTTTCCTCCTGGTTTCGGGGTTCGACTACGTCGGTTTGTGTTCGGGCCTCGTAGTATTCCTCGGCGTCACCGTCTTCCATTCGCCAACTCAGCAGCTTTGTTTGACTCTCTACCTCGCTTATGCTGTCCGAAGACCGCAGTAAACGTTGAGTAGGCAGACGAACAAAGGGAAAAAAGGAACGGGAAGTGCGTTGCGCAACAACCCAGCAACAACAACAAGCGAAAAAAGAGAAAACCGATCAAAAGAATAACACTGCTTGTTATAATTTAACAAAAGAATGTTTTTTAATTTTATTAGATAAAAAATATTAAAGGTTTTTAAAAGGCGAAAAACTATTGTGGCAACTCTGGCTGTAGTTGTTCAACCTCAAAAGTAACAGTTTACTTATGCAGTCCGGGAACCGCAGTAAGCAATTGGTTTGTTTACAATGACGGAAAGAACTAAGCAGAGGCAAAAGCAAAAAAAAACTCAGATGTGGCACTTTTCGAGATGACGGTAGCGGAACCTTCGATCAGGCGAAATACCAAATGTGAGTAGCAAGAGGCAGAACTCAGATGTGGCACTTTTCGAGATGACGGTAGCGTAACCTTCGATCGGGCGAAATACCAAATGTGAGTCAACTCGATATGCTGTTTGCTCTGGCTTTTATACTAAAATCTGAAAGCTTTTTATGTTTGTTTATTGTTTTGCTGAAAGAGCTTTTGGGGAGTGTTTGGTAACTTAATTACTGCCAGTCAGTGATGCCAAGTTACAATTTGTTTTGTTTCTATGTTTTCAACAATGAATGATAAAAATATATGTAAAGAATGAAAATAATTTTAACAATGGAAAAAATGTAAGGAAAAATGTGAAATATATGTAAAGAATGAAAATAATTTTAACAATGGGAAAAATGTAAGGAAAAGATGTAAAGTATACAAAGAATGAATTGTTGTGTATGAAAACAAATTTAACAATGAAGGAAAAGATGAATGTTAAGTATACGAAGAATGATAATCGTATATAAAAAAAATTAATAAAAATGGTGGTGTTACATTTTTAATTTTAATGGCAATTGTTGTTGTCAATTATTTTAATTATTTTGCAAGCAAATTGTTGTTGCCAACAATTTTGAAATTTATTTTTTTAAATACACCTAATAAGTTTGCTTATGTTTACTATGTTACACAATTATTAAGTAGCTTTTTGAAATGGAGTAGATACCTACTTCGATTTGTTTGATGGTGTTTGAATGCATCATTTTTGTTTGCCAAATATTTTCAGGATCCTTGCATTAGTATGAGTGAGTAAGTTGAAATGTTTGAGATAATGATGATAGGCTACACAGGAGTTCTTGAGCGTTTTGAGTTTTTACGCGCATAACTCGAGACAGGATGGGTAGTTTTTAAAGGATTTTGAGCTTGATGGTTTCGATTGGACCCAAGGAAGGCCATAGGCTACTTTATGTCTCGAAAACAAAACTTTGACAGGATGATATAGGGGATGAAAGTTTGTGTGGGATTCGGCGATTCCAAGACAAATTTGATAATGCCGCCAGTGAGAAGGTCAAACGTTTCACGCCGCAGAAAATCAGGACGAACAGTCAGATCGGATTATTAACAATCAAGAGAATATGTCGGATTTTCGGGAAAGAATATCATTCAGTCGTCCATACTGGAGACCGAGATAGACAACAACACAATCGTCATCAGCATAGCGTCCCATGTTTCTCTCATGGTCAGTTGTATGTGGCGTGCTCACGTGTCGGCAAACCTCGCGCTTTGTACGTGTACGCACCCGTAAATGGAACGAAAAATGTTATGTACCATAAAGTCCTTCAGTGAAAAAGCGGTAGGTTGGTCGACAAGTAAATCGCTGCGGTTGTTGCAGTTGTATTTATTTAAATATCATTTTTGAATAAAGAATTTAAATTGACCGGAAGCGAATGCTCGGAATTAATAATTTCATTAACTACATTAACGAATTTTTGCGGAACGAAGTTCGCCGGGCCAGCTAGTTATGTATATTTGAAGCAATTTCTCCCCAGTTAATTTTTTTGAACGCAGAATAAGTTAACCAAGGTAGATTTTTCACGGAAAGTACTAAATATATGTGAAAGTTTGAATGTACCTAATTCTGAAGTAACATTTCTCAGCTCATAAGCCTTACAAGCACTTCTGCATAAATTTTCACCCAGGTTTCGCACAGTAGCTCAATATTATGGCAGGTCGAAGTTCGTTTAGTTTTTTTTTTTTTCGGAGGGATAAATGTCCACAATATTGCATTAAAAAAACTTGAGAGAAACCGCTATCAAAAAGGCTGTGAAACAGCTCGAAGGGCGTACAAAAAAAACTAGATAAAAACGCACGTAGCACCTCATCGAAAAAATGTAAAAATCTGGTCGAAAAACGCGTCAGAAAGCTTGTGGGAAATTGGGGAAATTGCATAAAAACGCCTCAAAAAACGAATAAAAAATCAGCCAAAAATAAGAAACTTCGTGGGAAAACGCGTTAAAAGAGCGTCAAAAATTGCTTTGAAAATAGCCAAAACCGAAAAAAACACGAAAATTCTGGTCGAAAAACGTATCCAAAAAATGTGGAACAAAACACACTGAAAGATCAATTTCTCGTTTTATAAGAGCCATTTAAAAAATATGTAAATCCGTAAGGTTCTTTTGCATCTTCTTGTATATACATATGTACTTTATCTGTATAGACCCGTTTTAGAGTCTTAATAAATGAATTGTAAATAATTTGACGAAAAAGTGGTACACAAAACAAAATTTTTTTTTGCTCAAACGCTTCTAATCTTTAACCTAGTTAATTTGAACAATTATTTTTTTCACAAAAATGTCGCAACAAAGGTTCCACCAGTTTGGTCTAATAATTAAAACTTACTTTTGTATTCAAACTTATCCTATACGAATAAATATTGTTTAAAAGCCATGTACATATGAATTCTAACATAATCACATTGACGAGCAAAATATTCGCTGAAACTCCATCATCGCGTTTAATTCCCTATGGTCCTTCGATATGAATAACGAGCTTCAATAAAAATATCCCAGTGTTATGTTAATAAACGTAATCTCTTGGCTTGCTATAAAAGAGACATAACACTCTTCCTTATGCAAACACCGATAAATCATATAACTTGGCGGCGAAACGGCGGCACCAATAAATCTGCCGATGGGAATGGAATCCTTAATTAAGACTGCTCGCTGATTTTGACGTTTCCCCAACGTGACAGACAAGTTGGGACACAACTAGATGTCACATCGCATGAATTTTCCATAACGCTGTCCAAGATCATTGAGCAAAAATTATTCCATCTAAAAAAGAGACCTTGATGGATTAGGGAATTTTATCATCAGTCCAGATGCAAATAAGTGTAAGCTCTACCGTCCCAGTCTTTGTGTTATCCCATATCAAGTAGAAGAGGACGAAGCGCCCCATTAAGTGGTGAATTTGTTGTACCCTCATAAATCTTGTTGTGTCATTTACTACAAAACGAAATAGTTTCGCATTACTGTTTCAGTATAGCATTTGTTAATTTAAACTTTTTACATCCCTTTATTAGCCAGATAGTTTAAATTCTCCGACAAGTGGTATACACATGGTACGAAAGTCAACCCTTCTCGCACTCCATGCAGATATACACACATTGGACAGAGCTCCACTTTATCAACGTCAAAATTTAATTACCTCCCCTAGTGGGGAAAATGTATAAGGCAACCAGGCAGCAGCAGCAGCGGCAGCTACTGATAGCGCAGCGGTGGTGTGGTTCAGCATGAATCCTTTAACGTCTTAGTGGCAGAATAATTACATTTTAATTGCCCACAAAAGTGAGCTGAGTTTGCTAGGGAAAATTTGCTCCCAGTGGAAGGAGTTCTAAAATTAAGTACTTACCATCAGCCCCTTTCCGGAAGCCAGCGGCAAAATCAACTAAGAAACAAAAAAAATATATGCAAAACTGCATAATAAAGCTGCGGGTATTCCTATATTTCCGGTGTGTCTTGCAGTGCAATGTGGTATAGCCAAGTTTTATGGTTGCACTTAAGGCACGAAGCGAATGTATAAATCTTTTATATTCCCTGTTCGGTTGGAGCTACGTTTGGAGTTTGCAGTATTCCAAAGGTTCATTAAAAGAAAATCACCAGCTCAGCTGGGAGAAATCCAAGAGGGACCTATCTAAAGTCTCTGCAGCACTCACATCCACTTGGACTTGCAAAACTGTAAATTTTGTAGTTTGCGGTAGATAGAGGTAGAGATATGTCCTCGCTACGTACTAGATCGTAAAATGTTCAACTTCACTCCCAGGGCTTGGATTTATGTGCGTGGATGTTTAATATGAGCACATACCTTGGAAAAAAAACGAAAAAGGAAAAACCTCTGAAGATGACAACTTCATTGTTGAACTCGTCATAATTTCTGGATTTCCAAGGCGCTTCTCATGTAATCTGAAATGGAAACCATACGTAATTTTATCATCAATGAGACCTACCTGATCAGGGATTTATATCCAAAGAAAAGAAGACTCTTTTCAAGTCTTTTGGAATACAATAAGTCACAAGCCCCAAAGAGTCAATCGCCAAATCCATAATTGCAAGTATATAATGGTAATGTAAGACGAGAAACAGCTTCAAGGTTGGTCTTGAAGTAAACACGGACAAGACTTGATAAAAATATTATCAACAAAGAAACACACATCTGTCCATCGCATAGCACAAAGTGTCTCTACTAAGTATCAGGCATCAGCAACTTCAATGTAACAAAGGAGTCCATCAGCGTTGCCGATGAAAAATTTTAAAAATGGGACACGAGCTGAAAAAGAGGGCCTCCACCTAAAATTCTAGTACCTACCTACATATAACAGAAACAAAAACAGAGCAACAGAGACATATATTTTTTAACAAAAAAATAATTTATTCATCAACAAACACTTCTTTTCATGTGCTTGCATTCTGTTTCGTTCAATAAAGAATAAAATCTTACTTGAACTGAAAAGGGACCATTTTGATAATCGGAAAATTATTCTGCTTCCTTGAAGCTTCTGACTTGAGGGGCGAACTGTATACGCTAAGCAAAGCTCTATGTCAGTTGTTTTTGTGAAGATACCACGGAAGTATTGACCACTTTGTCCAGAGAATATTTTGTAGGTCACAGTGGGTAATTTTTTAATGAAAAAATTTCGAGACTGTTAGTTCGTAGAATCTAGAATGGTCACTAACAGGCCGTTTAGTCGCCTATGCCGTTCTGACTACGGGCGGCAGCGAAAAACCCAGGGCCTATATCTGTTCTAGCATCAATCCAGATTGTGCTGAGCATTCCACACTAATGCATAGATGCTACACCTACACACAAAATATAACCGAGGAACAACCTACACAACAATAGTTTTGGTAGCCATTTTTCGTTTTAAAAATTAATTTGAATATGGCTATAAATACAAAAAATATTTTTTTAACATTTTTTATACCTTTCTTATTAATAAACAGTCATAAAATAAAACAAAAAAAAATAATAGACAAAGTCTTTTCATGCAAAATGCCATAGAAATAGGTCCCTGCGGACCTTGTTCTTCATATAAGGTCAACGGATGACTCACTAATCGAAGGGTCAAAGGAAGAAACAGACGAAACAAATTTTTTTTTCCTAAGCATGAGCAGGTCTGTTAAAAAACTTGATTTGCCAACCAATGTTAGGTAAGGTGGCTGTCTAGAAAGATAGACTTAGACCAAATTGCCGAATGGACAATGTTATCTAGGCCGGACATGCTAGTTTGCTTGACCAAATTAAGATCAAATTTTATCAGTATAAGGCAATAAATGAAGTTGAATACGAAAAAGTTGCAGTAGCATCGTCTTCGTCATCTCCCCCAGAAGTAGCAAGTTCCTCAACTCCTTGACTTCAAAACATTTCAAATAAAAATTCAAGATCAAAATTCTAGCTATGATTTGCTCACGCATTTTACCAAGATTTAGATTTTTCAGATTAAATAGAATGTAGGTATTTACCTTAAACATGTTGCTAGTCTTTCTTTGGTCCCAACGGATGGTCCGAATTTTGTATTAATTTTTTCTATATCGTATTTAATAATCAAATGGATTTCTTAGAACTGTATTTTGTTTCGTTTGAAGCGCTCTTCGTCAGCTTCAAGTTCTTTAATGAGGCTTCGAAATTCACCTTATTTTTTTCTCAGTTTATTTATAGGATGAACCCAATATCTCTTTTTTTTTCTTTTTTCTTTTTAGAAGTTCAGCATAGCCAAGCAGAGCAATTATTTAAATCACTGTCACCTTTCAAAAAACATTTTTAATAAGCTAGATAAGCACAATATATTTGATCAGCAATCGGTAAACGTTAGCAACATAGCATACTTGATTTGCACAGTAAGCGACACGACACACAACTCCACAACACAATACACGTTATACGTCTGGTTCCGGCTTCAGGCCCCAGTTATAGCCATACTTAAAATGCAACCGAAAAAGTTGTAACAGTATGAAGGCGGTCATGACAAAAATTCTTGCACAGTTTTAGTTCCAAGCCAAACGGACCCCAACGAGCGTTACAAGGAGCCAGCGGTCTCCCCAATGGTTACCGGTCCGATACACATACCGGAACCTTTCGGCGCCGGCAAAATTGAATCGGGGATTAATTTTAATTGGAGCGATTCTGCGTTTGACATTTTTTGTCCGCGGATAGTTTTAATCCATATTTGGAATTTTAAGGTCAACGTTTCTTCTTGTGCTGTTGGCAGAAAAACGGGGGATGAGTTTTAAAAAACCTGTGTAATTTTTGTTAAGGTATATATTTTTATTGAATTTCTTTGGATTTTAGTGTTAACTGTTAAGTGCAGAACCATTTTTTTTTTTTTTGTAGATTTAAGTTTTGGATTTTTCTTCGCCCTGGAAGGACAATGGGATGGAAAGTTGCGCTTAGGGTTAGATTAGCCTAGTTTTAAGTTAGTGTAGTAGTAGCCTAGCATAAGTATTAGGTTAGATTACGTATAGTTTAGGATAGTTAGGATTATTTTCGCGGTTCGTTCCCGTCCTCCCTCAGGGGTAATGGCATAAGTCCTTGGAGCACTTTTAGTTCTTTATTTTTTTTTTTTTCTTTTCTGTCCAATCTTTTTTGAAGTCCGTATTTACTCCACTTATTGTTATTGTTTTGGTTGGCTAATTGCAAGATTACATCAGTTAAATTTATGATATCACTTTTTTTTTATCAAATACAACTACTTTTTGACTTTTATATATATAATTTATATAATTTAAAATTTAAATTCGTTTTATGTGTTTACACATATCACAAAATTTAGATATTAATATGTATTTGAATTATTTTTTAATATATAACGGCCATTGGTAACTTAAAATTTATTGTTTGAATTAACAATAACTCCATAGGAGGCTCAAAAATACCTACCAACTATCACCTCTTTCACAGCAAAAACAGTAATAAATGAAGAGCGAAGTTTGATGCAGTTTATTGTTTAGAAATGTGCGACTGGATTTATATGAAAGAGTTTAAAACATTTTTTAAATATTTTTTTGTTGGAGTAGATCTAAGGTTTTTTTTTTTATTAAAATTGAAGCAGATTAAATAAGGGATTTCTAAAGTGAAGTAGATATTAAAAATGTAATTTACCAATAGTGCGAAGTAGGGAGCAGATTGAAATTTTTTTCCCAAAATTGAAGTAGATCTACGAAACTCCCTTTTTCTTTTGCAATTTTTCTCTCTTGGCATGGATAAAAGTTTGTTGAGTAGGTGGTATGTGGTAAGGGGGCAAGAGCACCCGCGTCCGACGAGCTTTAGCCTAGCAACCACACGCTCGACCCTGGCTCACAACAAACTTTATAATTATTCATAGGCAATATTTTAAAATAAAGATTGAGTTCAACCATTAGGTTTAAGCAAAAGGCGCCTTAACTAAATACTTGAGCGTCCCCAATCATTTCAATATACAAAGGTGTTATTTGAAGCAAACTCTCAGTTTGAACAATTTTTTTGTAGTCCAAGATGAATTGCAGTTTTCGTCGCGTTTGCTTTTTTTCTGACGTCGAATGTAGGTAGGTATTTTTCCTTTGAATTTTTTGAGAGGTTTATTTATTTTAAAAGCAATGGTTTTCCTCAAATTTTTCATTCGTCCATTTTCCAATTTCTGCATAAACATAAATGCAAAGTATAAGCTTAAATCGAATGAATCATTTGCTTTGTCCTTTGAAATTTCGTTTAATTTGTTGTCGATGAGCAATTTAATTGTCAGCTTTAAAATCTCCCTACTAAAAGAATAATAGGTTTTTCATTGAATGCAAATAGTATTAAAATATTGAATTCAAAGAGCATTACCAGCCGCAAAGTTTTTCTGTTTACTTTGACGGAGTGTAAGTGTCACAAATAATTATTTCACTATGAAGGATTATATTCAGATAATAACATTATTATATTTAGTAAACATTAATTGTTTATTGGAATTTCTGTTACTACCACCACAGTATGAAAAGACAACGTGTGATATTACAAGTTCAAAACACTGATGCACTGGATGTGTAATTTAATAAATTTAATAAAATTAATTTCATCCTCCACGTGCACAAAGTAATATCACGATTTATAATTTTCGAGCGTTCCAAATGACCGGCGATGAAAACTCCAGATACCTTTTATCTTAACCATCCAATTTAATGGATGCCCACAACGCATTTTGTCCACCATGACAAAGTAGTTAGTCAACATGCTCTTGGCGTGTTGTAAACAGAGTTCATGTAGGCCATGAAACGGAATCTGCATACAAGTACACAATAATCAAGCAACCCCGCATTTAAAATGCGTAAATTGAATTGCGTGGGATGGAAGATTAATGCGTGTGTAAGTAAATAAATCATTACTTAAGCGTTGGAATGTTTTTTTAAGCGTATCTTTTAAATGAACCACGCAAGACTAAATTTGTAGTTTACTGCAGTGATTTACGACTTTAAATGAGTTCGCTTGAATAATTGCATTTGTATCTGCCGTACTTCTGACTTAATGAGTTTGGAAAATCAGACCAGGTGAGTCTTTGCTTTGGCAACCAAAAGGACATTTTTAATTTTTCGACAATTAAGCTCTTAATGGTGTGGTTCAACAACGGATATACGAAATGTTTTCCTCGAAACGACCAAGGATATCTTATTTCGCTTTTGTGAAAGTCTATACGCTGCAGATCCACAGGCAACTTCCACATACAAATTCTCCGTTAACCATGATTATGTCAACCGCAGCACCAACAGTTTTATCTCATGATTTGATTTAGTGTTATCCTCGGTCTGGAGTTCTAGACTATCTGTCCAAGTACACAGTCTCGAATCGACTATATGTCACCCAACTGCTGTAATCGTTCGGTGAACAGTTTTTAAGGCACAACAATTTGAATGCTTAATTCAAACCATATTTCACATGAATTAAGTAAATTTATGTGCTGCTTACTCGTATAAGATTTTATTTATAATAAGACACTATAAGATCGTACAGTTTTTATACGAACAAGCCTACCTACGTAAAGGCAATATTAATGCCTTTTTAGCGACAGCTGCGATGCTGCTATAAATGATAAAAGCAATCCAGATAATGGTTGAATTGATGCTTGATATTTTTCGTTTTTCGTTGTAATTTACTGCACAACACGCACCAATTTATTACCGGGGAACGGTATTACCTTTAATGGAGCCCGCAGCCCAGCGACATCGTGTTGCATTTAAAGTATATATTTGTAAAGGTATTTACGGTAGTTGATACTTCTGTTTCATTTCTCTTTGATGGTGGTCAATTAGCAAAATTTTTGGATTCCGAGCCCATGCTGTTAAGGCTTTTCATTTCAAAGGCAATTAGGACAGTATCAGATGATGTATTTTAATCAAACACGATCTAAGGGTTATGCAATATATGTATTGAGAAAAGGACAATCTAGTTGGATAGCCTTTAGTAGTAACAGACAAGTAAAACAAACAGTGGTAGTCGGTTTATGATTATGCGCGCACGCAGAACTAGCTCTAAGGATTAGTATTATTTTGCTTTTGATTAGTTATGGTTTTTACATCGCGATCAACTTTAAAATTCAAATTAAAGTAAGTAAATTTCGTAAACGGTGAGTGGTAGCAGTACAGTACGGCAGAAGTTGAAAATATAATAATCCTAAGACTCGACAGGATTGTCAAGATATTTTCTACCGTGTCCAGAGTCCCAGTTAAAAACAGTTTGTCCAGTCTCAAAGGTCTCAGGCAGACATTTTTTTTTTGTAAATTCCCTAAACTTTGAAATGTTTTTAATTTGAAAAGGTAACTGAATGCGTCCACTTCACGAAACTTGAAGCACTTTGAAACTGAAGTTGAAATCCGAAAAGTTAGAGAACTAAAATGCAAAATCCGGCAGTAGGTTTTTTTTTAAATTTAAATTCTCTGTTTTTTTCGAGGCTTCTTTCTGCAATACTTAGTATCTAAATAACAAAGATTGTTATCGTTTTGCCTGTAATTACAGCTCTGAGAATACATTGGCTTTTCTGCTGTTAAAATACAGTGTCCCCTTCTTAAGAATTCTTCCAATGAGTTAAAAAACTTGAAGAAGCTGATTTCAATTGCACTTTCGTCAATAACGCGTTTAGCAAAAGAGCTTCCGAGTAGGTACCATCTGACTTCTTGAAAACCAATCATTTATTTTTAAGGAAATTGCATTAGTTTTTAAGCATTTTTTAAAATTAAACTTGTAAATTCGGTAAAAACAATTATTAAAAGAGACAAGAGTCATCTACAAGAAGAACTCATAGAAATTGTTAGGCGTTAACTTTGTTAAAGACATGCTTGCAATTTCTTCTGTAGATTAAGTAAGAAAAGAATAGACATATAAAAATTAAGGTTTAAAATAATATTTGTTCGGCAAGTCTTTTATTACCTGGTTGAAAGCAATCAATAAGCTGTTTTTATTTATATACTAGCAAACCCGGCGCACTCCGTTTCGCCACCAGATGGCTTCGTTTTTTGTAACATTTCGTTTGAGGATTAAAAGATAAAGAATAATATTTTTTTTTTATATTTGAAAAGGAAAAACTTTATTTCATTTCACAACAGTAATGAATTCATTTCGATTACAAAAATGAAGTGTAATTTAGTTGAACTTCTCTAAGTAAAAAATGAAAGTGAATCCAAAGTAAATACTGAATCGATGAGTTATAGGTACGTGTCCGCAAATTATCCGTTTCGTTGAAGTGCTCTTTGGTAAACCACATTTTTTGTTTTTTGGTCTGACTACGTTAACACAAATAAAGCGGATGGTTTCCCAACTCGTGAATACGCAACGTATAGCTGCCCATGTCAAAAACAATGATTTTCTAAATGAAAAAATGCTTGCAACTGTTCAATAATTCGTCTCTTTAACTGTTGTGTTCCCTGTATATTGCACCGCACATTCAGCTGATCCACCATCGACGAAATGAAATTTATTTGCAGAAATTGATGCGGTTCATCTGGTGTTGGCTGACCTGGTGATTTAAACTTAGTTTGGTGATTAAATAAATTTTGTTAGTAATTCAAATTAATTCAATGCCTTTTATTTTTGAATTTGAATGGTAAGTCCGTTGGAATCATCGGGATGCGTGGAATCAACACATCTTCTCCTCTATATTCTGCGGTATGCCCGGAAAAACACTTCGAATGAGCTCTTCCTTAGAATCGGTCATGTGGCAGAAATCAGTGGGCAAAGTGATAAGTCCGGTCGAGATAAACTGCAATCTTTTCATTACCAATGTCCAACAATTGCTTCGAAAACAAATCTGCAGTTTGATCTCGTCAATCGGAGCGTCTTGACAAGAAGCCACAAATTTGATGCTTTCAAGCACGCATTTAGTTCGTCAGCTGCAATTGATCGTGGGAATAACTGGAAGAGTCTCCCGAAAATCACCGGATAATACAACCATGGCTATTCAAAAAATGTTTTGATTGACACGAAGATCTTTCAACGTCCTTTCCACCGCCACCATTGACCTTTTGTGGGGCCATCGTACATTCGACCCAATCGATCAATTTGCATCATTGTAAAATCTTCGCATTTTTTCTTCGATTTTTCAAGAATGTGTCTGGTTGATTTGCATGTTCAGTGGCAATATCAATGCTGAATGTGCAGTTCGGTAGCCTTCTAACAAAGTTGCTGTTATTCCAGATGAAGCCAATGCCACGGAAACTCATGCTGCGATCAAATCCGTGCCAAAAGCAATGAAATTAAGAACGTTTTGGCAGTACCTCCGGGAGCACCCAGAAAGTAAATGCTACCAGTTCTTTTGTTCACAGCTTCCATCAAAGAGTCATACGCAATCATTTGTTGTCGATTCAATTGCAGAACATTTTTACGAACTGCTTCGGCTATTGCTGCAGTATCGTATTGTTTTGTTGTTCTCTTTGCAATTCGTGGTTGAATGCATCGTGTATTGGACGATTAGATGATATCATGCCCAACTGCGCACTTTATTCGCCATCAATAAACACTAACTCTAAAAGAAATATTTGTAACTTTAACAGCCTAGAGGAAAACTAACCACACCTATCAACTTGGTTGGAAAGCCTTCTCCCTTCACTCTCCACACCGGTACCGAAGGTGTTATGGTAGCTTTGAGCTGCCCTCCCCATAACCCTACTCACGAATTAGCATAGTACCATGATTGTTACTCATTCATTTTTCGTAACAACCCCTTCGTGAACACTCAAAACGCTCAGAAACTCCTGTTGCCTGTCATCATTGTCCTCGTCATCTCAATCACCCCTCCATTTGAACTTACCCACCTATTCAAATGCAAGGATATTGAAAATAGGTACTTCCCAAACAAAAATGATGGATACAAACAAATCAAAGTATCTACTTCATTTCAAAAAGTTACTTAATGTAACATAGTAAACATAAACAAACTTATTAGGTAGCTAGCTATATCGTATATTAAAAAATAAAGTTCAAAATTTTTGACAACAACAATTTGCTTGGAAAATCATTAAAATAATTGACAACAACAATATTGCTTTTAAAATTTAAAATATTTTTTTTTTTTGTATTTGAAACTACTCGATTTCTATCCAGTATATTTTTTTTTCAAAGTGCATGAAAAACGAAATATGTGCCTACAACGCCAACTGTTGAGAATTTTTCAACTTTTCTTTTTTCATAAACCACCCCTGATCTAAGACTAACAAAACAAAATAAAAATCATTCAAATCGGTTAAGCCGTTCTGGAGTTATATCGTCAGGAAGGAAAACCCGACTTATTTTTATATAGTAGATTAAAACTATCGGATCCAGCGGACTTCATCTCGTCCCAATTTAACGCCTTCAGATAAATTCCAGAGTGATAATAAAACACACTTAAGTAGTTAAAATTTATTATGTAATAAACAACGTTTTTAGATTTGTTTTCCGGCGCAAAAACAAACAGCTAAGACGGTTTGCCAACACGCGAACAAGGCAACGTACATCTGACCGTGCGAAAAACATGGAAGTTCAATATTAATCCTACAGACTTCCAAAGATTGGCTTTGCGATTTATTGATTTATTGATTGTGATCGCTTGAATTAGACATTCTCTCCTTTGAATTTGTCCTTGATGATCGTCGGTTGAATTACATTGTTCATCCGTTTCTTGGCCGACAACCGCGTACCGATTCCGCAACATGATTATGATCGATCCCACCTTCAGCTGTAATTTATGCGGCAGAGTTCCTGGCACATCAGGCGAGTTAAAAAATTCCTTCATATAGTTGGTCTCTTCATCAACGTCGGTCACTCTGTCAACGGATTTGTACGAATGCAATTCTCCAGCGATTTGACTTTGAGTAATGAAATTCAAGCTATCGACGCACGTCCTTATTCTTCGCTGCTGGTATTGCCCGTTCACTAATAAAATCGAGATTTTTATAATTTTTTGCAGTGCCGGTTGAGTTCCTCCTTCGACGATGTGAACTCACAAAAAACATTAACAAGAATTTGGTTGTTGCCAAGCGCCAGCAGTTGTGTCGAGAATTCAGCAGCCGATGGGTCGTTCTGCACTTCGACTCTCATGTTCGTGGTCGATTTCAACTTCTTGACATGATGCCACAAAGGCGACGAATTGATGCACGCATTAAGTTCATCGGCAGCAGTAGATTTCGGTGTGACGGGAAGTGTTTGACGAAAATCCCCGAAAAGTAATATTATTGCCCCACCTCGTAAATCCTTCATCGTTAGGTGAACGGTCTCCAAAGATCGTTTATGCGTCATCGTGCATTAATCCCAAATAATGATTCGCATTAATTTCGCTGTCGTCGAATTATTCATCACTGTGCACGTTGGCTTGTCATCGTGAGAAGATTCATCGGCAGCTTCAAAACGGAATGTGCAGTTCGACCGCTTTCCAACAATGTGGCAGCAATGTCAGAGGATGCAACAGCTTGAAATCTTGACCGAATTGTTCCCAGAATCAACGAAATGAGGAATATCTTAAGGAATGTCCCACCGGTAGCATCGAGTAAGCAAATTCCTTCCGTTCCTTCGTCAACAACCTTCATCAGAAAATCGTTTCTTCTACTCGGCATTCAAGTATTTATCTCGTTTACTTCTACACACAAAATGCACGCAAAATTCAAAATTATTCGAAATTTTCCAAGCTTGACAACGAATTTTCCACCTTTACGTCGTCCAAAATCATTAAAATGCGATAAAATGCAAAATTTCATGAAAAAAAAAAATTATAATTTTTCGCTTTTTTCCAATTTTTGATTTTTTCAATTTCCCGAATTTTCCGGAGGGTTTTTCCAAATTTTTCTTTCGTTAGAACCTTCTTCTAGCAATTACGAGCAACTGAGATTTTTTTAGCCAAATCGGCACAGCTGCTCTTAATTGATGAATTACTATACATTTTTGACACCATTTTTATATATATAGAAAACAAAATAAATTTTTTTTAATAATAAAATAAAAATACAAAATCGTCGAACTTTGAAATGTCCAGGAGAGTTCCGAAGTATCAACATAATTTCCAGATAATGTTTTCATTTCAAATTAAAAATTGTATTTAGAGAGACGCGGATTCGATGAATCATGAAGGACAGTTTCCAACTCACTGAATGGACAAATAAATTTCCGAAAATTAAACAATACACAATTTAACTGCTATCAAATATATTAAATTCTGCCGTTCGTAGGTATAACTTACATTTCACATTTGGTAATTACTTTTTGATTTCAACACGGCGTAGAATCAACACAAAAGTCAAAAGCACAAATGTGGTGTAATTATTGCTCACTTAAACCGCAGTGAGAGATTATTTTGCTAAAATGTCCAGCCAAGAGTGGTTTCATAAAAAAAACCCAAAATAAATTACATCAAATGCCAAAAAGCGATCATTGTTGGCCCGGAGCTAGACCACATTCATTTGCATCCACCGCACAGTCGATTAAAATTCCACTTAATAGACAATCAAACTTAAAACAAATCAATTATCTATTTAAATCAGAGCCTTAATTTCTTGGATGTTTACACTGTACATACATATAGTTGGAACTACGCAATATAAGTACCTATATAATTTGATTTTTGTTATTTCAAATACCTACTTGTGGAAATTAATTGCATTGAATTTCAGTAATTAATTTAATTAATTTCCAAATAGGAATTCTTTATTACAAAACACTACTTGTGATTTTTCCCGGCTGGCGGTGTGCGTTGGGATGCATATAACAATAACATAATAATTTGATATGGCTACGAAACGCAATTAAAAAGTTAACTTAACCCCCAAAATGCCAAACGAACGTACATTCAATTTTAATTGCCGTTTTGGTCGAAAAAACAATTAGTGAGTATCGCATTCAACTGAATTGAGCCGATTATAACAGTTACATTTTGTTTATGTAATTAATTTTTATAGCAATGCGTTGACCAAAAATCATTGAGCAAAGCTGACAAAAATAAATAAAATAAGAGTTTTAGGAATTTCGTTTATTCGCGTAAATTTGACACGTTTAACTTCCAATATTCCGAAGTTAGGAAAATTCAAAGTTAATTCGCAAAACTTCGGAAAGTAGTAGAACTTACAAGCTTCCAGAGCAAACTTGGGATTTTGTGGAACTTTCGAATTTTTCTTCTTTTCTCTTGTGGACTTCCAAGAACAATTTAAAATTTAATCGGTAAAATTGAAACAATAAATCAAGTAAATTACTTCTGAGAAATTGTAAGGGTTGCGAAAGGTCTATTTTAGTTCTTGAAAAAAAAAGCAATAAATTAGCAATAATATAGTAAAACTATACACATAGATGCATGTTGTATCGAACTGCATGAGTATTGCAACTCTGCAGTCGATGTATAAAGCAAATATGTATAAAAACTTAACGAAAGACCGAGAAGGTTCTGAGATTTGTATGACGAAAGTCTTTCAGCAGGAACCAACCGAGAAGGTTGTATGAGAATAATAAACAAAAGTGTTTTTTTATAACAAACTAGCTGGCCCAGCGAACTTCGTTCCGCAAAAATTCGTTAATGTAGTTAATGAAATTATGAATTCCGAGCTTTCGCTTCCGGTCAATTTAAATTCTTTATTCAAAAATGATATTTAAATAAATACAATTGCAACAACCGCAGCGATTTACTTGTCGACCAACCTACGGCTTTGTCACTGAAGGACTTTATGGTACATAACATTTTTCGTTCCATTTACGGGTGCGTACAGTACACGTACAAAGCGAGACGTTTGCCGACACGTGAGCACGCTACATACAACTGACCATGTGAGAAACATGGGACGCTATGCTGATGACGATTGTGTTGTTGTCTATCTCGGTCTCCAGTATGGACGACTGAATGATTTTCTTTCCAAAGTTCCGACATATTCTCTCGATTGTTAATATTCCGATCTGACTGTTCGTCCTGATTTTCTGCGGGGTGAAACGTTTGACCTTCTCACTGGCGGCATTATCAAATTTGTCTTGGAATCGCCGAATCCCACACAAACTTTCATCCCCTATATCATCCTGTCAAAGTTTTGTTTTCGAGACATAAAGTAGCCTATGGCCTTCCTTGGGTCCAATCGAAACCACCAAGCTTAAAATCTTTAAAAACTACCCATCCTCTCGAGTCTCGAGTTATGCGCGTAAAAACTCGAAACGCTGAACAACTCCTGTGTTGCCTATCATCATCATCATCTCAAACATTTCAACTTACTCACTCTCATACTAATGCAAGGATCCTGAAAATATTTGGCAAACAAAAATGATGCATTCAATCACCATCAAACAAATCGAAGTATCTACTCCATTTCAAAAAGCTACTTAATGTAACATAGTAAACATAAGCAAACTTATTAGGTGTATTTAAAAAAAAAAAGAAATTTAAAAATTGTTTGCAACAACAAAATAAACAAAATGCTTGCAAAATAATTAAAATAATTGACAAATTGTATATGAAGTATCACTACTCGATTTCCACCCCGTTTATTTTTTTTCAAAGTGCATTTCCCCATACAAACTTTCATAACCTTTTTCATACCCTCAAAGTTTTGTTTTCGCGACAAAAAGTAGCCTATAACCTTCCTTGGTCCAAAACGAAACCGTCAAGCCCAAAATCGTTGAAATCCAACAATCCTTTATCGAGTTATGCGCGCACACACGGACTTCATTGCCTTTTATATATATAGATGTTTCCACTATAATTGTGTTGTCTTTTTATTTGTCTGTTGGTTCTATATTTTTCCCTCGGATTGTGACGGGTAATATTTCTTGTGAGTATAATTTCGCTGAGCTACGATACACATATCATTACTTAAAATTGTATCGCGGTGGCCATTTTTGCAAGTCTAGCTCCACTACAACTCTAGTCTAGATTGTCTGGCAACAAATATTTCTCCAAAGCCGATAATCGGATGCAATGTACGTTAACACAAAAAGAAATGAATCATCTCCAAGCTATTTGGCAAACAAAATTCTTCTTCCCAGGTGCAATTGGAGCTATATAGGCTTTTCACACCAAGCCCAAAACCGCGTTTTCCTCGAAAACTCGTCGATGCATTCACACCGACCATCAACTCGTTTTCGTTTGGCGTTTCAATCAGATGTGAGACACTTGTCGTTAAACGTCGCGTCGGTGCAAACTTATTTGGTTACAAATTTTTATCGCATTAATTAACAAACAAAATTAATTTAGTGCATTTAAAAACAATTTTAGCCCATCAATTAATTGTGGAAAATAATTTTAATTTGAGAGTTGTGACATTTTTTCGGTCCGCCATTTTGCTGAATTTGCTGGATATTACAAAAGGTGTGTTTGTTCCAACAAACCAACGATTGGAAGTCGTTTTCGTGGAAAACGAGTGCAAAAGAATCGTTTTGAAAACTGAAACATTGTATGCGTACTTCTGTTTTCGTTGAAGTTTTCGTGTGTTTTGGCGAAAATCCGGTTTTTGGCTTGGTGCGAAAAGCCTATAATAGATTTTATGTTTTTGTTTCTCAATTTATTTCGTTTATTATCGTTAGATTAAAATTTACTGGTCAGGTTTGACAGGAATTGCAAGGCAAGTACACGTACAGCTAAGTTAATTTTCGAATGTTTTTTTTATTAACATCGATTCAAAGCAATTGCTAAGGGGGCTTATGCTTTCCTAAAACATTTTACTCAACGCAAATGCAAGTTTTCATTCAATATGAATAGGAAGAAACTCGCCTTCTTGTCCAATTTTGACTGAACTATTCTGGGCCCATGTTCTATAATTATCACATCGATATATTTATCACTAAAACGATACAAATTGAAAAACATGTTACTATGTTTCTGATGTGAAAATTTATCGCATGAGTAACAGAACATGGGCACGTCCCATACATTATGAGGATTTTCTCATCACAAAGGGTACACGAGGAGCTAAGTGGGGTAGAGCAGGGAGAAACCTACCCGTTTACCTATACATTTAACTACTCGTCCATATAAGGTACAATAGGTAACCCACTTGCTCACGACCTCATAGGGATTGCCTGGACAAGAGGCAGATCAGATTTAAGAGTAGAATGTCATTAAATCTACATGATTTTCTATTTCTGATTGCGTAAAAAAAAAATGTTTCAAAAAGAAGATAGCATCAAATTTGTCCTGATGGTTGTGTTTAAAAAGATTACTGGGCTTTCCTTTGATACCCTTGGGGAAATATTTATGTTTATTCAAAACTAGGTAGTCGATAAAAACTCCACCCTTGCACCATCGCTTTTTAATTACTCCACCTTGTCTCGCAGTGGCTCCAGAAAATATATACGAAACAGCAGCTATGCAACTTCTTTTCGAAATTCCTTACTCTTTTCAATTAAAACATTTTTTGTGAAGCAAATAAATTAGTTATTAAATAATGTTCGTTTATTATCATATCTGAATAATTTATGGCAAATACTCAATCCTACACAATGTCACCACTTTTTGTTATCGCCCAACTTTTTCACTTCCCAGAACTAAAACCCATTTATTTGCAAAAACAAAAAATGTGAATGCCAATCTTTTACATGCAAGTTAATCTATTTGCTAAAAGTCTGGTAAATTCAACCGGCTAACGACCGTAGTTTTTGCCCGGAGCTTTCTTAATTAAATTAAGTTTTATCTGCTTTTAATCCCGAAGATGTAAAGTAATTAAGCAAAATTTCTTCGAGTTCAGTGACAACGAGTCCTTGATGACAGCATGTTTTCTTAGAAAATGTAAGGAGGATGTTCGTAGCATACCCCATCTATAGCTATATGTAAAAAATAAATAAAAAATATTTCCAAGAAACATTTTTTTTTTGTGTTGGGAATTCGCTGGAAGTAAAAAATCATCGAAAGACATTGCAGAGCTATACGCGAGGGATGCTTCTGCAATAGTGATGGACTTTTACTTATCTAAAAAAAACTCCCGGGACTGACATAAGCCATCCCGAAAAAGATTGCACCTAGTCGTACGACAAATCAGCAAATTATATTTTGAATAATTTAATGAATTTAAAGAGACAAATCCGCCGTTTGTCGGATTTTTAAACTTGTTTTGTTTGAAATTAACACCTAATTTCCTAGCCCTAGCCAAATCTTACAGATCAAGGAGTTTAATCCGTCTCAGTTTCCTGATTTCATTGTCATTATTTAAAAGTTCTGTTATTTCTGTGTTTACGTGGTTGAGAAGCCGATTTCTATGCCTCCGAGCAACCTTCTTAACCTCATCTTCAACCATTTCAACATTAAGATCTCTATGCAGATCGGCGTTGCGTATGTACCAAGGTGCATTAACTATGTTCCATAGTTCTTTATTTTGAAAAACCTGAATTTTTTGTAAGTTTGGTTGGCATGTGCATGCCCACAATTGGAGCGCGGAGGTTCATACTGGTTTTAGAACTTGCTTGTATAGCAATAACTTATTGTAGTTGGACAGGGATGAGTATCTCCCAATAAGCCAATACATTTTACTGTATCGCATACTCAACTCATCTTTTTTTTCTTAACGTGCGCTTTCCAACGCAGTTTAGCGTCTAGAGTCATGCCCAGATATTTAGCTGTGCTATAAAATTCTACTACATTGTTGTTAATGTAGACTGGAATGTGTGGTACGTTTTTATACGTAAAATTAATATGGACTGACTTAAGGTCATTTAATCTAATGACTGCCATTTCTTAGTCCATTCTGAAATATTGTTTATTGCCGCCCGAAGCTTTTTTGTTGCTATTTCGACAGTTGCTCCCACAGCAAGGACGGCTGTGTCATCTGCAAAAGTAGCTATGGTGGTTTCTTCACTTTCAGGCAAATCGCTAGTGAAGAGTAGGTATAAAACTGGACCTAGTACACTGCCTTGCGGTACACCAGCTTTAATGTCTCTTAATGTTGAGCACTCTTAATTCTGAAGAATCGATCTGATATATAAGACTCCAGAATATTCGAATACTGCCTCGGCAGTTGCTTTTGTAATTTGTGTATCAGCCAGACTTTATCGAAAGCTTGTGCTATATCAAGAAATACTGTAGAGCACACATTTTTCTTTTCAAATGCTTTTTCAATTTTATCGGTGATATTTCTTGCCACTATAAGAATACACACTGGGGATATGCTATTTGTGACATGGAATATATGTCAAATATGAAAGTGGCGCAAAGTAACTCGAAGGCAATTTTAGTATAATGATGTATATTTCTAGGTCTCTGAGAGAGTTTCGCTAATTTTTTTGTGGTTGTGGTTGTCTCTGGAAAGTACGCGAATATACCTATTTTACACACTTTCGAATTTTAAACCATTTGGGAACAAGTTAAGGTGGCTTTTTTAGCGTTTTTAGCATCTTTAAGCACTAGGCCTCATTTGCAAAAACATAACACTGAAATTGGAAAAACCCGCACATTAACCAAAATTTAAAGGAATAAAACTTCGCAAACTCCAACTGGCACGACATACCTACTTCCCAAAATAATTGCCTATTGTCATTAGGCCAAGACAATTTCTTTTTCACTCGAAATGGGCGTTATGATATTGACTGGGTTGATGTTTTGAACTTTGACGAAAAGTTTCAAAGCCATTTGACACGAAAAAATGCAATTACGCCCAAAACAAAAGAATTGTAAATTAACCCAAATTTATGTTAATTTTACAAAAACAAAAAGTCTATTAACTTTTTGGACTTCATGGAATAGTCATAAAGCTTTTGTCCCGCAAGACAGTGTTCTAGGTCCAGAGTTATACCTATTATTTTTTACTAGCGATCTGCCTGTTATTGGATATACTACAACAGCAACATGTGCAGGTGACATTGCTGTACTTTCTGTTCGGTTTTGAATGTTCTAGTAGATATTTTGAACCGTTGCGCATTTTCTGGCGTCATCCCCGAAGTTCTAAAATGTACTGATGTTGTCCCACTGTCTCTAATTATCGGCCAATTATCTTCTTCCTGTCTTCTGTAACATTTTCGATATTATTATTTAAATAATAATTAATTTTTTAGTCCACTTCAATTTGGACTTCAAAAAGGAACATCATCTGAAGACGCTCTTAAATAATGTCAAACCTCAATAGTAAAAAATATGCATCTAACTTATTTATTGGCATTACCAAAGCCTTCGATATGGTTGACCGTAACTTTCTATTGTGGAAATTGGGAAAGCTGGGGCCAGATTCTGTAAGGCGAAATGATCAAACGTTTTTGTGCGCACGCATGATTGGCCATATGTTACACAAGCAAATTTGTTCGTGCACACGAAAACGTTTGAACGTTTCGCCTTACAGAATGCCGACCCTGGTTCTTGTGGTTTCATACTTGACTGGTTTCGGTCTTATCTTAGTAAAAGGTCGCAAAGAGTGAAGCTTGACGACATAAGAAGTCAAATTAGATTCTTTAACTTAGGTGTACCCCAAGGCTCAGTTTTATGGCCTATTTTGTTTGCTATTTAATTCATTATTTACATATATATACCTACTAAACCAACAGGTTTTTCCTATGGTTGCAGTTGTTAATGGACATTTAATTTCGGACATAAACTGGGATCTCAACCTATTGATAAAGTGGTTCGCTGAAAAAATTTTTTTAATGAGCTCCAAAACTAAAATTATGTTTTACAATAATTTGTCTTCCATACCAAAGATGGAAGTCAATATTTATTTTCATGTATCTGAATGATTGTAATTGAAATTAGTTGTTGTGGATGTTTTCAAATATCTGGTCCTATAAATATTAATTTTAGAATGAGTTTCCTTAATCACGTGTTAACCTTAAAGCTGTACTTTCGCTAAAAAAAAATGTTGCAGCTTTGTTATGAAAGTGAAAAAAATTGTAGGGAGTAATACCCATGCCAGAACCAATAAAGATTTGGACAAATCGACTATTTGACATTTTTACCTAAAAACAGAATTTAAAAAAAATGTCTCTAAATTACGATGTGGAGGTAGCTTGGGTCCCTCTTACTTTGAAATTAATCTTTTGTTATTCAAAAAATTACAAAAATCTGTAATCACGTTGAATTTCTTTTAAGAATGCCAAAAAACTTGACTACCTCAATAAAGAATCAATAAAGAATTAAAAGCATTTGTTAAAACGGAATATAGACAAAAAATCGGTGCTCTAAGGGGTAATAAAATGTAACACTTACTAATTTTGCAAAAATGTGTCTTAAGAAAAATTTGTCGCAAAACTGCTATATAACCTAGTTATCCATTATTTTGTGACTTGAGATTTCTTTCCTTAATTTATATTGTTTCAAAGTGTTGAAGACAATCTTTATGAAGACTGGTAATCGTAATTTCCGTCTAATTTCAATGCATAATTTACGTGGAAACTTTTTTAATATGTTAACTGTACCCAATTTGTGTACCACCGCATTTAGTAGTTTTTATACTGTCTCTTCTTTTAACAAACGTTTAACAAACTTCCACCGTTGATCTGGACTATATCGATATCTGGATTGTTTATTAAAAATGTAAAACGCTGGCTATGGTAATTCAGAATCACTTATTGCCGATTTTTTTGTTTAATTACTCCGTATACCGAGCGTGTAGTGTATACAAAAAATGCAATGAACAAAACGAAAAGATTAATTACCCCAGTCCAGCTTTACTGGAAAATCCACCCTCTTCGGAGGTCGGCTCTACGGATTCTGGGGAGAGCCGCTTATTGCAGTCCATTAACCCTTTTATTAAAAGTTCAAGGGTATCTCGATCGCCTCCATCTAGATCGAACAACCCCGGGAAAAGAAGTCCGCCGGGAGCGCCAGTGCGTGAAAAACGGGACTCAGTGAAAGATATAAGCTCTGAGGACGAAATTAAAACACTCCGAATCAAGCTTAAGGAAATGGATCTACTCTATCAAACTCTGAAGAAAGAGATAGAACTGTTAAAAGAAGAAAATAATGTTCTAAGGAACACTAATTCTCAGAAAGAACGCGAATGTACTCCACCACGCTTGCCTAGTCAGGAATACCACACTGATGAAGAAGAGCTAGCACGCGAAACGAATCGGGTCCCTAAGAAAAGACCTAGTAAGAAAAGGAGAGCCGGTTCTTCGCCTGAAGTCGAGCCTCTAAGAGAACAAACGCGTAAAGTACCGCAAGAAAAACAACTCCGAGGGCAAATTCGTCCACCACCTCCAATAAACGTCGTTGGGGTAACGGATTATAATAAGTTACACAGCCTCCTTAAAGCAACGATAACATCGGAATTTAAGGTAAAATCTTTGAGGAATAATGCGTGGAAAATTAACGTCGTTAACCACGAAGACTACCGGGCAGTGTCCCAAAAGCTAAACACCGAGAAGATCCAGTGGTATACTTTTGAAATAAAGTCAGAAAGGCCACATCGTGTTGTAGCGAGGGGACTCCACCCCTCATGCACCAAAGAAGAGGTTATAAACGACCTCCGTTCCAAAGGGTTTAAAATTCTTGATGCCGTAAATATCATCAAGAAAGAGAAGCAAAAAATGGAAGAAGATAAGGACATCCTGGTAAGGCGTGGACTTCCGCTCTTTATGCTTACCTTCGATAGGTCTGATAATATCAAAGATATCTACCGAATTAAAACCATACTTAATATTGTGGTAAAAATCGAGCCCATGCGCAGAAATTTGAAAACAATTCCGCAGTGCAAACGTTGCCAAGAATTCAATCATACGCAAATGTATTGCAAAAAAGAGCCGCGATGTGTAAAATGCGCCGGAAGTCATTTCTCCCAAGACTGTGGAGCAAACAAACAATCCTCCGCTACCTGTGCTAACTGTAAGGGAAAGCACCCGGCAAATTATAGAGGCTGTGAAGTAGCTAAAGAGTTGCAAAAACGGAGAGATGCGCTACTCAAAAGCCAAAATAAAAAAACAAAGCCGCATACCAAGGTAAAGCGTAGGACCGCCCAGGAGGTAGTAGGCAATATAAAACCTCCGGTTCAAAAGCGTAGCATTGTCAGAGAAAGAGAGACAATAGAAAGGCCCTCGACCTCTGTTGTCAAAAGAAACGCTACTGAAAAGTTACCATCAGGAAAGCCATCGAATAGTGGCCCTCGGACAGCCAGAGTGCAGACCTACGCTCAGGCCGCGGCATTCGAAGTAGCGAAAAACGTTGAAACTTCGCCGGACCCTGTTTCTCATGTTTTCTCAGTTATTCTCGAGAAACTTGAAGAACAATGCAAAATAAACAAAATTATTCTCGATCGCTTGGTTAAGCTCGAAAATAATTCACGGAAAACGCGTGCTTCAAAAAAAACATGAATGAAAAACCAATGTTAAAAATATGCACTTGGAATGCAAACGGGCTTTCACAAAAACTCGGCGAATTGGAAATATTCATACGCGAGAAAGATATTGACATTTGCTTGATTTCTGAAACTCACGTGAAAAAGGGATCGAATTTAAAAATAAAAGGATATAATGATTTCCACGCTTGTCACCCATCGGGGAACGCCAGAGGTGGATCATCATTGCTTATTAAAGACTGCATTGAACAATACGAAGACCTGAAGATAGAGCTCGAAACTATGCAACTGCGCACGATTCGAGTTAAAAATAGTCAGCGTACTCTTAGAATTTCATCTATCTACTGTCCACCGCGTTCCGCGCTTGAAAAAAGTGATTATACTAACCTGCTTAAATCGCTCAAACCAAATTTCATTATTGGCGGCGATTTTAACGCGAAGCACACGTTCTGGGGCTCCAGATACATCTCGCGAAAAGGTAGAATGCTCTATGGGGCAGGTATGGAATACAGTTGCGATTTCCTCTCGACGGGCAAACCGACCTACTGGCCAACTGATACCTCAAAACTACCTGACCTGATAGATTTTTTCGTTGTGAAAGGAATACCTACCAACCACATTAAAGTTGAAGAGAGCTTTGATCTATCATCTGACCACTCACCGGTTATATTAACATTGAGTGTAAAACTAGTCAATAACCTAGAGCCAGCGTGATTAACTGGTAGAAACACTAACTGGGGAGGCTTTAGGAACGAAATAGAAGAGAATGTTGAACTGAGTGTTCCACTTACGACACCCTATGAACTTAAGGTTGAGGTTGATCGTTTCGTCGAGATCGTACAGATCGCCTCCTGGAATAATACGCCTAATCCAAGGAAAACGCCGGCCAAATACGGGCTACGATATCCTCCCGAAATAAAAGAATTGGTCAACGAAAAAAGGAAGGCGCGTAAGAAATGGCAACAGAGTCGCGCTCCGCAACATAAAGCACATTTGAATTATTTATGCAATTTGTTGAAGACAGTTATTAAGGATTTTAAAAATCGTGCGATAGGTTCTTACCTTGAAAGTTTAACAGCGAAAAAAGATTCCAATTATTCACTTTGGAAAGCTGTAAAAGTCACCAAAAGGCCCAAAATCCCCGCACCGCCAATTAGAATAAATCAAAATGAATGGGCAAGGGAAGATAAGGAAAAAGCGGACGTTTTTGCCGCTCATCTAGAAGAAACCTTTAAACCGTACGATGGCCAAGCGATCTACGACAATACTAATAGGACGGAATTACAACCTAACGAATCAACACTCACAAGTGCAACGCTAAGGGAACTAAAACGTGAAATAGAATCCCTAAAACCTAAGAAAGCTACTGGTTATGATTTGATCACCGGAGAAGTTATCAAAGCTCTTCCAAGGAAAGCATTAATTAAGGTCCTTCATATTATAAATGCTGCGCTCAGACTAAAACACGTGCCGAGTCAATGGAAAGTCGCGGAGGTCATAATGGTTTTAAAACCAGGAAAACCGCCAAATGATGTAAAATCGTATAGACCGATTTCCCTTCTTCCAGTAATTTCCAAAGTATTCGAGACAATATTGCTTAGGCGCCTACAACCGGTTATTGAAGACAATAATCTAATCCCTGACCACCAAGTACATAGAACTACTGACGTAATCGAGAAAGCATTTGAAGAAAAAAAGATTTGCTCAAGCGTATTCCTTGACGTCTCACAAGCCTTTGATAAGGTGTGGCACGATGGCTTGAAATTTAAATTACGACAAGTTCTCCCCGCAAGCCTATATGATATTCTAGAATCATATCTCTGGAATAGACTCTTCCGTGTTAGAAATGGAAACGAATACTCGGATCTAAAAGAAATTTCGGCCGGGGTACCGCAAGGAAGCGTCCTTGGTCGGCTTCTCTATTTGTTATATACTCGCGATATTCCAAGGGAAGATGGGACTACCCTTGCTACGTTCGCCGACGACACAGCTATCCTAGCTGTAGGTAATACAATCGAAGAAGCGACTACAAAACTACAAGCCGCAGTGAATAAGGTAAATGAATGGACAAGGAACTGGCGGATCGCCCTCAACGAAACTAAATCTGTTCACGTGAATTTCACTTATAAGAAAACTAATGACTTGCCAATTTTTCTAAACTTGGCCCGAATACCCTTTGCAAACGAGGCCAAATACCTGGGAATGACACTCGACGCAAAGCTGAAATGGAGTTCGCACGTGAAAATGAAACGTAAAGAACTCGATATCAAATATAGAGAAATGTACTGGTTACTCGGAAAACATTCCCAGCTCAGTACTGAGAACAAACTGCTTTTATACAAGCAAGTGCTAAAGCCGGTGTGGACCTACGGTATACAACTTTGGGGTTGTACCAAGAAAACACATGTCAATATTCTACAAACTTTTCAAATTAAAGTTCTTAGAGAAATTGTACAAGCACCATGGTATATTAGAAACGACGATATCCATAGGGATCTCGGAATTCCAACAATCGAAGCTGAAACTAGAAGCTTCGCGAGAAAGCATAGAAACCGACTAATCGGACATATCAACAATACAGTCCGACAAATCTTGGACGAGACCAATTTATTGCGCCGACTACGAAACCGTTCGACTTGGCAAGATAAGATTAACCGCGTTTAATTTGCGGAACACGCAGGATCTTTTATTGGAAAGTAACCTGTCAAAAGTTGTTATTTCATGATAGAAAAATTGCTTGATAAGTTATATCTTATTTGCAGTATCTAACAATCTTTAGAAGGGTGGTGTTTTTAGTCAGTAAAAATCTGGAAAATTTCGCCATTGTGAGTTCGAAAAACTTAGCCTGGACACTAAAAATGATTATTGGTATCGCGGATAGTGTCTTTGGAAGATTTTCACCAACCCTCGAAAAAAAAAAAAAAAAAAAAAAAAAAAAAAAATTACTGATATTGTGGTCTAATTTTTAATTATTAATTTTGCGTATAAAAACGTGGGCTTGTTGCCCAAATTAGCATTTTTGAAATCGATTTTGAAAGCTTTTTTTGTCGAGTTTCTAGGCGGATATTTCGACTCGTTTTTAGTGTGATTTTGAAACCTTTTTCGAATTAAATGCCGAGTTAAAACACTGAAAACAATCAGAAGAGGTATTTCTAGACAAGTTATTTTAATAACTCTTTTTTTTTAAATTGTTTTTTATACGACGTATTTTTCTGAAAATTAGGCATGATATCTTAAATCGCACTGCATTTTTAATAGATAGATTTTTATACAAGAGATTTACAAAACGACCCTTTCAAGCGACTCTACTGTTCACCTGCCGGAGAATTTTATAAAGTCTTGGCCTCAAATCCACGGAAGCAGAATTATTGCTCACTAATTTCAGTGACCGTATAACACATTTGTAGCTATATGCCTACAGCTTTGAAATTGATTTTCTATCAAAAGGCGAAGCAGTCACCATTTGCAGGCATCATCACGAGCATAATAGTGTTTAATCATCTCCTGTCATTACTCAATCGATATCTAATCAAATAAGAAAAAGCACAAGCTCATTCACAGAAGCTTAAGTCAGCCCAGTCAGCATTAAGTATATTGCATGCGCGGCGTGTGTACAATGATAATAATATATCCTCTAATGTCACTATAAATTAAGCGATTTTAAGACGAGCACATTGACACTGAATGATTATAAAGGTATTCTACTACCGCAGAGACACCTTCCATCACCAGCACCTAATGATTGCGAATGTTGAAAATATAATGGGTTGGATTCTGTCTTGTGTATGGTGTTTTCTCCGACAATCACGTGACAATATTATTGTGTGGTAACGTTGCGCCATCCAACATTCAGACATGCGGTTTTTGTGACAATTATTGTGGTTTAATATTCAAGAGGTTGACCAAGTTATGCCGTTGGGGGTTAGGTTAGGTACCTATGAGCAGAAATGGAGTACTTTATTGTCATCCGGAAATAAAAAACTCTTCGATATCTGGATAAACCAGCGTTAGCGTTGATAGACGATACAAATATTTCACCCCAGAGAAATCCGAGAAAAAAACACCAGATTCGGTAGGTACATTTTTCCTAAAAAAAATTTTTTATCCGGGGGTAGGTGAAAATCTTCCAAAGACACTATGAGAATAGCAAGCTTGGTCTCATAGTAGTGTCAGATTTTTACTGACTAAAAACACCACCCTTCTAAAGATTGTTAGATACTGCAACTAAGATATAACTTATCAAGCAATTTTTCTATCATGAAATAACAACTTTTGATAGGTTACTTTCCAATGAAAGATCCTGCGTGTTCCGCAAATTAGACGCGGTTAATCTTATCTTGCCAAGTCGAACGGTTTCGTTCTTTGTAGTCGGCGCAATAAATTGCTCTCGTCCAAGATTTGTCGGACTGTATTGTTTATATGTCCGATTAGTCGGTTTCTATGCTTTCTCGCGAAGCTCCTAGTTTCAGCTTCGATTGTTGGAATTCGGAGATCCCTATGGATATCGTCGTTTGTAGAATTTATCTAAGCACTTTATTTTGAAAAGTTTGTAGAATATTGGCATTTGTTTTCTTGGTACAACCCCAAAGTTGTATACCATAGGTCCACACCGGCTTTAGCACTTGCTTGTATAAAAGCAGTTTGTTCTCAGTACTTAGCTGGGAATGTTTTCCGAGTAACCAGTACATTTCTCTATATTTGATATCGAGTTCTTTACGTTTGCCTCGTTTGCAAAGGGTATACGGGCCAAGTTTAGAAAAATTGGCAAGTCATTAGTTTTCTTATAGGTGAAATTCACGTGGACAGATTTAGTTTCGTTGAGGGCAATCCGCCAGTTCCTTGTCCATTCATTTACCTTATTCGCTGCGGCTTGCAGTTTTGTAGTAGTTTCTTCGATTGTATTACCTACTGTTCGGTCTTCCGAATGCAGCAAATAAACACACCCGATGGAAAACAACTTGATAGGTATGGTTGAATAAGAGACGCATGAGTCCCATTAGCACGAATTTCGACAATTTAGCTCGATGTCAAACTCTGTCAAATGCCTTTGAGATAACAAGTTCAAACAGTGTTCGTTTCACTGGAGTGATGAAAAGAATTCTTCCTATTATCGGTGAACACATTACCAGTGGATCTTTTACCATACTGCCGGTTATAAGGAATTCCGTATGAGGATATACAAGGAAACAATTTTTCTTGTTACAATTAGAGCTGCTTTGGCTACATAAGCACCCATGGAAATAAATCCAGTATTGGTACAGTGGCAATTCTCTAATTACCGAAATTTCCATACCCACTTCTTTTAATTGGCCCCCTATTCGCCCTAAGACCAACACGAAACCGGAAACAGCGACACACTCTCTTGAGATGTTTCATAAACTTTAGCAAAGTAATAAATTTAAGCATACATATTATTACAAACATGAATGTTCGCAGTATGTCTCAATTACTGAACCAAAATTGTGGGACAAACAAACAGGAAGTCATGCTTCTTCCGCCACATATTTCTGCAACATGTGAAGGCAAGGCACAGTGCACCGCATCATGTACTGATTGATGGACGTTCAAGTGATGAAAATACCGAATGACAGCGAAAAGTTATGTGACAGTGTGGTATGAATAATCGCCATTTGAGGAGAGCTTATAGTATGAATGAATGCAACCACCTCAAGCGTGGTACCTGGTACCATAAGGTAAGTTACAAATGGTTGAGGAAAGCAGCTGCTAATCGGATTTGATTTCACAGCTCATCGGCGTGTGTGGGTATGTGGTATGAATCGATGTGCTCTATAATTAACATAATAGCCGTGTTTTATTATCAGCCATGATCTATATAGATCATCGATTTACATGCACTTACAACAACAGCATATGATCCTGCTTCTCATCGAGATCATGAACCATGATCTGAAAATTATTTCTACTATTGCTCGCAGCGCTGTTTGGCGCTGTTTGTTTCTTTCTTGAATGTTGGTGTGTCTGTAAAAGATAGCCACACAGTCACGTTGCCAGACTAAAAAATTCAATACTCTTCATAGCACAAAAAATCAATAAGCATTTTTTTACATCCAATAAATTTCGCGCCCTTGGAGATTTTGCTTTTTAATTCTGTAAAGATATGACAAGCCCAGCGAAATATTCCATAATTTTTTAAGTAAATGTTTAACAAAAAATGTTTATGAAATGTGTCGCTGTCGCAGTTCGTAAATAATTATTGTTTCACAAGTTTTCCGGCAGAAAGGTGATAGTTGTTTTTTGTTTTTACATAAAGTACAAATCAGGTACAAATGTCCAGAAAATCTCGGAATATCTAATGAAAAATGTAAACTAGCAGGCTGTTTTATAACTGCAACTGTTTTCGCCGAGTTTTTTTTGGACAAATAGCTTTAAATTTACGTGAAGTGACGATTTTATTTTAACAATCAAACGTATTTTGTGTGTGTTCAGGGAGAGAACTATGGTATTATTATGAAAAGTATAATGCTTTGTCTAAGAATTATTCCAATCTAAACGGACCAGATGTGTAAACTGCGGTTTTCATTATATTTCGAACTGATTGTAAACACTTTAAATAAGTTCTTAAAAAACTCTCACCATCAAAAATGAAAAATGATTAATTTGACTGATATGGCAACACCCCCGACAAGCAACTGAAATGTCGTTGTACAGAATGTTTGCAATATGGCTGGTAGCATGGTCGTCTTTTGAAAGCAACTGTTGCCACAACTCGTCTATGATCCGTATTGTTTTATTTTCGTGATCTGATTCGGATCAGATCACGCTGATAATAAAACACGGCTAATATATCGGATAAACTTTCCGACGAACAGTTTCGTCCTGACGCCGACGGAAGCAAATAATCTCACCAGACAAGGTCAAAAGGACATTTTGTTTTCCTATATTCCAAAGCCAAACGTATACAGATACACCTTATGTACATATATAAGGAATAAATGGAGAAAACTGCTTAATACTTTTCTCAGCTGCACGGTTTCCTTAGATCCTTTCTTTTTTTACCTGTAAGTATACATTTTTCCAACTTATAACCCGTCCAAGTTTGAGGTTGGCTTAGAAGTTGTAAGGCGTTCCTCGTTTTTATATAGCTTATTGCTGGCTGGTCGGGTGAAGCTTTTTGAATAATTTATATGTGCTTAGGTTTAGGGCAACCATCGATTCCATTGATGAATTACTAACCTATTTTGCTTTCTAACAAAAGAGTGAGTTAAGAAATTCCTCGCTGGTGTGTGTACGCATTCGCATGACAGCTTGCTTCTTTAAAATTTATATAAATTTTTAAGTTTCTAGAAGAAACATTTAATTTTGTTAAAGCAGAGCTTTCGGTTTCGAAAGTATTGCTAAAGATAACATACACAGTGATATATTTTTCATGAAACTTTTATTTCATCGTAAAGTTTGGACGTTGCCATTAGGTGCGAAAAAGATTATCATTGAAATGGCCGGAAAGATTTTCAGCATGCGATTCTTTTGAGGAAATTTTTAACCACCTATTCGCACATTTGGTGCGGTATCTTGGCCAAAACATCAGTAATGTTGGTTTTTAATGCGTCTAGAGTTCGGGGATTTATTCGCGTAAGCACGGTATTTTGCGTAGACGCACAGAAAAAATCTATAGGTGTCAAATCACATGATCTTGGTGGCCAATTAACTTCGCCAAAATGTGAAATTACGCGACCAGGAAACTTCTCACACAATTAAGCAATAGTTGGTCGTGTTGTGTGGCCTGTTGCCGCGTCTTGTTGGAACCACATGTCGTCATACATCTTTAATCGTCGGCCATAAAAAAAAAAGGTTATTATTCGGCCATATCGCTCCGAATTGATAAATCGATAAATTCTGATCATCAACAAAAGTTGCACTTGCAGGTGTAATATTTACAACGTCAATAACGCTTCCACTCTCTTCAAATTTCTTGCCAATTTTACTGATACCTACGTAGTCGGTCGATTATGGCGACCATAATCATAAAAGTGGCTACGTTTGAATCGCCTCTTTTGTAGTAAGTTTTAATAATTTTAACGCGTTGTTCGATTGATCCATTATCGTAGATGGCAAAGATTCACCTAATATTACGACACTTCAAGTGACAGCTGAGTTTGACAGGTGTCAATGAAAAGAATGTCTGTACATTCATTGTTAGTGTTTAAAAAGGAGTATATGTATATTTCAATCAATAAATCGTATGAATGAAAAATGGTATTTGCTTTAAGTAAAAGGTTTTAGCAAAGTAAATTATTCCCTCATTGAAAAATTACGTGTGCATTTTTCGAATCGGCAAGAAATACTATTAAATGAAGTATTTATTGATTACTAGCTGGATGTACCCGCTTTCGCTTTGCTGGGTCCTTTAATAAATGCATACATGTGAACATGAAGTAAGGATACTAAAAACCATCCTATGTAATACCGCTACTCACGACAAATCGATTGCTATATATATTATTGAGGTATCGTTACGTACCTACTCCCTACTCGCGGACAAACAGAAAAATGTGTTCTCTTTTATAGAGGTAGAGAAGAGAGGGGGCGGGTTTCCAATATGCGCACTAAGCAAACATTTTTTTATATTTTTCTATAGCTTAAAATGGGCTAAAAAATATAAATATAATATTTTTTTTGGAGGAAATGAATTTTTTTTTTAATTTTTTTATTCATTTTTTACTTTTTTTTATATTAAATTTTAATTTTTTTTTTTGAATGAAACCATGTTTATGTGATTTATGCACAAAGATTTGAAACCTTTTTTTCCGATATCTCAATACACATGCACAACTGCTCCGCTAAGGGTATGTCAACAACTATCAGACAGGCGCCTTTAAGAAAGTCTGGTGTATTTAAAGTATGGGGTGCGTGGCTCGCTTCGCTCGCTAACAGGATTTTAACCCTTTTTTTCGCAGGGTTTAGACGCTCACGCGACTTCGTCGCTCCGCTAAGGGTATGCCAACAACTGTCAGGCAGGCGCCTGGAGCTAAAGTTTATATTATATATATTTAGCAGTTGTGGTCGCAGTGGCCTAGTGGTTAGTGTGTTGGACTACTAAGCGAGGGGTCCAGGTTCGAATCCCGCAAAAACCCAAATTCCAACTCTGGGTTTTTTTCACTGCGCCACCTCTCGCGAACGTCTGACAAACATCCGAGAGTATAACTGTCATGAAAGAGCTTCTCAATCGGCCCGTTTGGAACCGGCATAAAATTGTAGATCCCTTCCATTCGTTCCAAAAAAAAAAAATTAAAAACTCACACAAAACGAATGGTTGCGAGAAGCTAGGCCCTGGGTCCCTACAGACCTGTTGCGCCAACTATTATTATTATTATTATTATTTAGCAGTATAATATATTCAGTAAAAAAAAAAAATCAAAAAAGACAAAATTGTTTTAACATTTTGACATATGGCAATACCTACCTATAATGAATTTGTTCAGTGCGCATATTGGAAACCTCAGCCCAACCATGCATATAAACAAAGTTTCATTGCGATCGGTTGAGTTTCTAAGAAAACGGACAACAGCGCCGCCTATCGGGTCCAAAACTATCCTACCTTTCTAGCTGCATACAAACATGCACACATACAAAGTTTCATTGAAATCGGTTGAGTTTCTCAAAAAAATTGACACCAGCGCCACCTATCGTGCCCAAAACTATCCTATCTTTCTAGCTGCATACAAACATGCACACATACAAAGTTTCATTGAGATCGGTTAAGCTTCTCAGAAAATCGACAACAGCGCCACCTATCGGGTGTCGGTTTCTCGGTGACGATGATGCGGTGTCGCTTTAAAGGTAACGCGAATTCATTAATTTCTTCTCATCTTAAAGTGCCCAACGCTAAAGAAGTAATAACTTCAAAAAACTAAAAAAATATTAACCAGACACTCACACTATACCTACACAATAGCTTGTAGTCTAGTACAAAGAAAGAAGAGAGAAGAAAAAAAAATTGATAAACGTGTCCGCACAGCGATGCCAACCTATGCTTTTTCATGCCTTTTAGGCATTATTTCATTAGCTAAGGCTTTAAGGCTTTTTTATTTCCAAAAAGGCATCTTTTTTTTATTTGAAATATATGTATATACTAGCTGGCCCGGCGAACTTCGTTCCGCAAAAATTCGTTAATGTAGAAATTATTAATTCCGAGCTTTGGCTTCAGGTCAATTTAAATTCCTTATCCAAAAATTATATTAAAGTAAATACAATTGCAACAACCGCAGCGATTTACTTGTCGCTTTTACCGCTTTTTCACAGAAGTACTTAATGGTAGGTACATAGCATTTTTCGTTCCATTTACGGGTGCGTACACGTACAAAGCGAGAGGTTTGCCGACACGTGAGCACGCCACATATAATTGACCATTTGAGAAACATGGAACGCTATGCTGATGACGACTGTGTTGTTGTCTATCTCGGTCTCCAGTATGGACGACAGCATGATATTCTTTCCCGAAGTTCCGACATATTCTCTCGATTGTTAATATTCCGATCTGACTGTTCGTCCTGATATTCTGCGACGTGAAACGTTTGACCTTCTCACTGGCGGCATGATCAAATTTGTCTTGGAATCGCCGAATCCCATACAAACGTTCATTCCCTATATCATCCTGTCAAAGTTTTGTTTTCGAGACATAAAGTAGCCTATGGCCTTCCTTGGGCCCAATCGAAACCATCAAGCTCAAAATCTTTAAAAACTAACCATCCTGTCTCGAGTTATGCGCGTAAAAACTCAAAACGCTCAACAACTACTCCTGTGGACTGTCATCATCTCAAACATTTCAACTTACTCACTCATAGGTACTAATGCAAGGATCCTGAGAAAACTTGGCAAACAAAAATGATGCATTCAAACACCATCAAACAAATCGAAGTATCAACTCCATTGCAAATTAAAAATATTTTTTTTTTATATTTGAAGTATCACTACTCGATTTCCACCCCGTTTATTATTTTTCAAAGTGCATTTCCCCATACAAACTTTCATAACCTTTTTCATCCCTTCAAAGTTTTATTTTCGCGACAAAAAGTAGCCTATAACCTTCCTTGGTCCAAAACGAAATCGTCAAGCCCAAAATCGTTGAAATCCAACAATCCTTTATCGAGTTATGCGCGCACACACGGACTTCATTGCCTTTTATATATATAACTAGCTGACCCGGCGAACTTTGTTCCGCCCAATTTCTTTAATGTAATAAAAATAATAATTTCGAGCGTGCACAATGCTAATGCTACTGTATCGAACTGCATGAGTATTGTAACTCTGCCGTCGATGTATTGAGAAAATATATAAACTTGACGAAAGTCCGAGAAGATTCTTAGATGTGTATGACGAAAGTTAGTCTTTCAGCAGGAACCAACCGAGAAGGTTGTATGAGATTAATAAACAAAAGTGGTTTTTTATAACATTTTTCCACTATAATTGTCTTGTGTTTTATTTTCTGATGGTTTTATATTTTTACCTCGGATTGTGCATATAATTTCGCTGAGCTACGATACATTTTGGTCCGTGTCGAGCCGGATAAGTGCCAGTGACGTGATGGTGCAGGTTTTATTTGGAAAAAGTGCATTGTGAGTGAGCAGGTCTCGTTTTATTGAGAAACTAAAGTGGTGATGGTGAAATTGCGCTGCGATGAAAATCACGCAGTTGCAAAATAAAGAAAAATGTGCGCAGGAATACATTATGCGAGCAGGAAGCGTTATATCATCAGCAGGCAGTGCGAAAAAAGGGCACTGTACATCAATTTGTACCTACCAGCATGTAAGTACCTAAGTGCATAGATATTGTTTCGTTGTTTTTCCCTTTTGCAAGCAGAAGCGACCCATACAAATTCTTCATCAAGAATTAAGAGCAGGAGCAGGTAGGAGTGTTTGTGTTCTCGCGCCACAGCGAAAATACACACACACACCACGAGCAGCGAGCGAGAATCGAGAAAAATATTTACAAAAAATATTCTGTTCTGCCGCGCACTCGCAGCAGCTAGGAGAAGGAGAAATGGGAAGGTTTCGTCAAAAACGAAAAAAAAAGGGCAACGAGCGGTCGAGTTTTGCAAGGCAGAAGAATTCAAACCGAAACAATATTAAATTTTTTAGAGATAGATACCTACCTAACAGTAAATTTTTTTATAAAATTTCGTAGATAAGCCTTAAATACAGTCCACATTGATAGCAGGACAATTAACATTTCTTAGATATTGTAAAATTTTTTGTTTGCAAGTGAAAGGTGATGGTTGCGGTATTATAAAATTTCTTAGTTTTTCTGTGAATGTGCGCTGGCGCTGGTGTCGACAACGAGGGTGCAGGGGCAGGGTGTCTGGTTCATTTACGTTTCAGATGCAGAAGGAAAATATATTCAAATAAGTGAAGCGAGTGTGCGTATTCCTATTTTTGTGTGCTTGTGTGAAGGGGAACAACAATAATTCCATGTTTTGTTTTGTGCTTGTGTGATAGGGGAATTACAAGAATTCCATATTCTGATTCTACTTTTGTGTGATGGGAGTAATTATTATTATTATACATAATTATATTTATCAAAAACCTAAATATCGGATTATGGTGGTTGTTGTTGCTGCTGGGTTAAGATTTTTTTTTTTCAGGTTACTTGAGTTAAGTTTTTTTTGTTGTCACCTTTTTTTCTGGCCAAGTTATTAGTTTGTCGAGACATTGAAAGAGAAGGGGAAGGAGGGGCTTGAGCACAAATGTGCCAGTCGCCATTAATTTTACAAAGCGAGAAATATGGTCGAGACAAACAATGTGAATGAGCAGCGAAGCAGGTGGAACTCAGAGCACTTGAGTGCGAGTTACCAAAAATAAAAGAGAAGGAGTGAAGGAGGAACTTGAGTGCAAATGCACCAGTTGCCGTAGATCAAGATGTTAGTTGATTTTTATGTAGGTAAATAAAAAAAAGGAGACATAGCAGGAGAAGGAAAAAACGCAAAGCACGACGGTGCTAGTTTTTAACAGAAGGAGCTTGCAAGCAGCAGGAACAAATATTTCAGAACATGCTCAATTGAGATCTGAAAAGCAACAAACAATATGAAATTGTTGTGAGAGATTTTGATTATGAAACAAGAATTTAAAGCAAAAACAGCTATAAAAGCAGCAACAATTTGCCACCCCATTAATTTTTTATTGATTTATTTATTTCCGCATACTGGGAAAAGCCAATTGCCTAGTACCTACTGCGAAATATTTTTTATTTATTTATTTTCGCATACTGGGAAATGGCAATTCCTTAGTACCTACTGCGAAATATTTTTTATTTATTTCTTCCAACATTCATTTATTTTCGCATACTGGGAAATGGCAATTCCTTAGTACCTACTGCGAAATATTTTTTATTTATTTCTTCCAACATTCATTTATTTTCGCATACTGGGAAATGGCAATTCCTTAGTACCTACTGCGAAATATTTTTTTATTTGTTTATTTCAACTATCGCATACTGGGAAAATGCAAATTGCTTAGTACCTACTGCCTTATATTTTTTATTTATTTTTCCAACATATATTTTAATATCGCATACTGGGAAATTGCAAATTGCTTAGTACCTACTGCGAACTATTATATATTTATTTTTATTCCAGGATAAAGCATTATTGAAATAAAATTTCTAATGCAATACACTTTTTAGGAAAAGAAAAGCAAGCAGGCATTTTTTATTAATAATAAAAAAGAGGCAGGCAAGCAGGTGAAAGAGACGGAAAAAGAGCAAGCACGCAACGATAATTATACGTTGCATGCCGGAATATTTTCGATGAGCAGGATGCTGGCCTTTGTGGAATCTCCAACCATTGGGACTTACACGATGGCAACAGCGCAGGTCAGGCTTGAAGCCTATCAGGATGCATGGTCGCAGGTGAAGGTGTCTTATAGCAGGATTGCGTTGGCCAACGATTTGTTGATCAACTGAGTTGCAACGCAGGGTTGCTGAAGCAGAGGCAAAACATTTGCCTCCTATGCAGCATGAAAGAAGGTAGCAGAAAGAACTCCAAGATCAGGAGCAGCAGGCAGAGCAGGACATCCCATCGAAGTCCAGGTTAGTCTTCCATTCGCCAACACGATGTGTAGAACACCTGACGATCGTTCAATGGTGATTTTATAAAATGGCAGGGTTTTGAGATTGATTTGTGGCAGCGATCTATGACAATGACATAATAGCGCCCGCCTACGTATTTTCGTATCGAAAGGTAACGCATTGGGTGGAGCAGCAAGCAGGAAAATTGAGCAGCCGTGTCGTCCATACAGTAGGCGCGGTCAGCTCTAAGCAAATGTGAGAATGTGCGAGCAGGTGGCAGCAATGCCCGGAGAGAGGAAGCAGAAGCTGACTAAAAACCATTATCTAGCCACTCGTGCAAATCTTTGAGTCATCCAATATGGCGTTTCCCGGAGTTTGCGGTGTCGAACTTGCGGGCCAAGCAGGACTTCGTGAAGGAGAAAACACTCTGCTTGAATTGTCTGATGTAGGACATGCACCGAAGGAGTGCTTCCAGGGACCGTGCGTACAGTGCACCGGGAAGCAAATACAATAGTGTACTCTGTACTCTATGAGAGAGCTTAAGAAGGTTGAAGCAATGATATTCCATGTGCAGGAAAAGGGAAGAAAGAGAAGGAGCTAGCAGGAAGGCGGAAACAAGCAGAAGAGAGATTGACTATAGTTGTCCTTTCCGAGAGACGCCCTCATTTGGACAAAACTAGGACAAAAGCAATAGCAAGTACAGAAGGAGTGAAGGAAGCAGAGAGTGAGTCATAGGATAAATAAAGCTATAAGTAGCATTTATTTAACATATTTTAATTATAATGAGCAAGAGCAGCGAAAATTTACTTTGATGCCTACGGCACAGGTAATAATCGAGATGGATGGCAGGAAGTATGGGCCAATAAGGGAACAACCTGACCTAGCAAGTTATCAGCTTTCCCAGAGATTGGGCTTACCAAAGGGGCAAATAGCGAAGAGAGTGATTGGTGTGAAAGGCGAACCACACTTCTTGTAGGTCCATGGTTCAATTCGCAGGTTTCAGTAGAGCAGGATTTCTGGGTACTGCCCAAAGGAAGTAAATGGGAGCCAATTGTGCCTACACACAATTTGGGATCGCCACGGATGGACATGTCTACGGGGTTGCCACTTGCGTATCCAGAATATTGGAAAGCAGGTCCCGTAGATTTATTGCCAAGGTTTATAGCAGAGACATTTATTTCTTTTTAAGGGCATCAGCCTGATGATGTTCTAGAGATGGAAGCTATTTTTAGCAGGATCATACTCGGAAAGTATGATAGCGAGAAGGATAGCATGGACATTGAGCTTGAGTAGGTGTCACATGTTGTGTACATCGAAGACAATCAACATCATGAATCGCTTAAGCGTTTATGGCAGTTGGATGGCATTGAAATGTCATCAAGCAGGTCAAAAGAGCAGTAGCATGTGGAACAGAATTTCATCAATACGTTTTCACGTGATAATTCTTGCAGGTTTGTTGTGACGATTCCTTTGAAGGAATCAGAGAAGGAGCTTGGAAGCTTGGAGCTTACAGCGAGACATTATTTCTTTGCTTTAGAGAGAAGGCTAGCAGGAGATTCTGAACTAAAACAGAATTCATGAGAGCGTATGAAAGAGCAGGGCACATGACACCAGTAACTGGTACAGTGCATGGCAGGTTTATATACCACATGCCACATCATTGCATCACTAAAAAGTTTAGAGTCGTATTCGATGCGAGCTGCAGGACAAATAAGGGCATTTCATTAAATGAAGTGTGAAATGCTAAGTGAAAAACTACAGAAGGATTTGCACGAAATTTTAATGCGTTTCCGCAGGCATCGAGTTGCTATTAGTGCGGATATTAAAATGATGTTCAGAATGGTGAAGGTTGTGAAGGAACAGTGGGATTTGCAGCGTATATTCTGGAGATAAGCCCGCAGGACAATTTGAGAGAATATTGGCTGACGGTAGTCACCTTTGGTATGACTTCAGCAGCTTATAACACTGAAAGAGCATTAACACAGAGAAGCAGAGCAGGAGTTTCCAAAAGCTGCTAAGGCAATTATGGAAGACTTTTATATGGATGACTGTACCACGCGTGCGGATTCCAAAGAGAAGGGGATCGAATTATCGAAAGATATCGATCATGTTTTAAAAGGCGCAGGTTTTGAGCTAAGAAAATGGATATCTAATTCCAAGGCTCTAGTGAAGGACATGAACTATGAAAAGCAGAAGTCAACCTTGTTCCAAGATGATGAAAAGGCATCGATTTTGGGCCTTAAGTGGCTGCTTGAGAAGGACCAATTCACACTTGCAGTGAAAACACCAGTGACTGAGCACACAATGACGAAGAGAAAGGTAGTGAGCTGCGTTGTGCAATTTTACGATCCTAATGGGTTCATAGCTCCCGTTACGATTGTAGGGAAGATGGAGAGATTTTTGGCAGGAAATAACATTCTTAGAGAATGTAAGAATTCAGAGATGGATAGGTACCTCGGAAAAGGTACAGAAGGAAATTCATGGTTTTTCGGATGCTTCCAAAAGAGCATATGGAGCAGCGAATAAAGAAAGCCAAATGGCTGTATTTAAGCCATTCTTCTCACAGCAATAACACGGGTTGCGCCACTTAAAACAGTGACAATACCAACACCGCGTTTTGAGCTTGCCGCAGCGGAGCTATTGGGACGACTAATTGTTAGCGTCATCAAAACAATGGAATGTGAAGGTATCGAGTAGGCATTGGATAAAAAAAATTACCATTCAATTTGAGAATATTTGTAGCGAATAGAGTCTCGTCTATACAGACAAACACTGAAGTAAAAAGGTGGAGACATGTTGGAGCGAAGAATAACCCTGCTGATCTCCTAAGTAGAAGAGTAAACTCATCAGCATTGGTTGAAAACAAGTTGTGGCGACATGGGCAGGAATGGTTGACAAAACCTCGGTCGAGCTGGTCATCTGAAAAGTTTGTGCCAAATGTTTCAGATGGGGGGAGGGATGAGAATAAGGTTTTTGTGATCACAAAATTCACAGCCAATTTATCTATTTATATGAGGTGCTGGAGAAGGAGTATTCCATTCATCGAATACACGTCTACATTAGAGAAGGCTATAAAAATAATCAGCTATGTACTTCACTTTGTCAATGCAACTAGAGCAAAGATAAAATGACGGAAGGATGATGAGAAGAGATATGGCAAGAGACGGAGACGTTCTGTACGTCATGTGAAAAGGAGAGAAAGAGCAGGAAACATAGCACGAAATAGAGCAGAGAATATAGCAGGAGTACTTGAACAACCGTCTTCCGAAGAGAAGATGGAATCAATTGATCACTTACTAAGAAAAGAGCAGGAAAAGTATTTTGCAAGGGAAACTTCTTGTATAGAGAAGGACGGGTGTCTACCTGTCAAGAGCAGGATAGAATCTTTAAAACCAATAGTGGATGGTGAAAAGATTCTGAGAGTTGGAGGAAGGTTAGAGAGGGCAGAGATGGAGTACGAGAGAAGGCACCCAGCAATCGTGCCAAATGGTTCTCGATTAGCTTGGTTGATTATGGATAGCGCTCATTCAGCAACTAAGCATGGAGCTGTGCAAGTCATGATGCAGTACATTCGTCAGAGATTCTGGATTCCAAAGCTCCGAAGTGAGCTGAGGAATTACCTGCATAAGTGCTTGGTTTGTGTGCGACATAATCATCGCTTTGAGATGCAACTGATGGCTGATTTGCCAGCAGAGAGAGTTACAGCAGGAAAAGCATTTCTAAATACAGGGGTAGATTACGCAGGTCCATTTGAGATCAAGATGATCGACAGAGCAGGTGAGCAAATTATAAGGCAGAAGTGTTGGGTTGCCGTGTTTGTTTGTCTCAAAACAAGAGCAGTGCATATTGATTTGGTATCAAATCTTACGTCAGTGGCGTTTATTGCTTGTTTCGAAAGATTTGTAGCGAGAAGGGGCAGGTGTGGAAGGTTATATAGTGACAATGGTACAGCATTTGTCGGTGCAGCGAAGGAATTACAGAAGGCAAAAGAGCGTTGGCTAGTCAAGAATACCTTTGAACATTTAAGTTTGAAAGGAACGGAATGGAGGTTTATGGCTCCGGCAGCACCACATCAAGGTGGTATATACGAAGCAGCGGTTAAGTCAATGAAATATCATTTGACGAGAATTGTTGGAGTGAAGGTTCTAGCATATGAACAGTTTTTGACACTACTAACTGGGGTAGAAGCCATCTTGAATTCAAGACCGCTACATCCATTGAGCGACGATCCAAATGATCTGCAGGCGTTAACGCCGGGACATTTTTTGGTGGGTGAGCCACTGGTGTTACCGTTACCATTCGTAACCAATGAGATGCCAAACACAAAAGGTATAAAACTATGGAAGGAGCAGGTGGAAGGAAGAATACCTATCTACCCTGTATGAGAGGAAGAAATGGCGGAAGGAGAAATACGGCTTGAGAGAAGGACAATTGTGCGTAATAAAGAGTGAGAATCACCCACCATCGACATGGGCGATGGGGCGTATATTGAAATTAATACCGAGCGGAGATGGGCTAGTTAGGAGCGTTATTCTGCGTACAGCAACCAATCAACTTACGAGGCCAGTACAAAGGATCTGTATCCTGCCAATCGAAGAGCTGGAATGATTTATCAAATTATTACAATTTATATTTATATTTAAGAGAAATATATTTAAATAAAAAGCGAAAGGGTGAAAACCGTAGGTTTTCGCCGGGACTGTATCGAACTGCATGAGTATTGTAACTCTGCCGTCGATGTATTGAGAAAATATATAAACTTGACGAAAGTCCGAGAAGATTCTTAGATGTGTATGACGAAAGTTAGTCTTTCAGCAGGAACCAACCGAGAAGGTTGTATGAGATTAATAAACAAAAGTGGTTTTTTATAACATTTTTCCACTATAATTGTCTTGTGTTTTATTTTCTGATGGTTTTATATTTTTACCTCGGATTGTGCATATAATTTCGCTGAGCTACGATACAGCTACTTTATGTAATTCAGTCAATTCAAATTCTTTTTTCAAAACTTGTAGTTATGCAATAGAAATGACTGAAGTATAGCAATGTCGATGTCTTTCATTCGCAAACTGCGGTGCATTGATGTTTCACAACAAAATTATAACTGAGCCGACTTACAATTTCAAATTGTATAGCGGTAAGCACGGAATATCTAAGGAATTCAAAAATTTAAAATTTTACATATTTTTTGTTGCACCTATTGGAAGTGGTACTATCCAGTAATTTTTTTTCAAAATGCGATTCTCCATACTAAATTCTATCCCCATAAGGTATTGAGTTTTCTCGACAAAAAGTAACATAACATGTTCTTTTTTAAACCAAAAATAATAAAAATCTAACGATTTATTCCCGAGTTATGAGTGCACATACGGACGTCAGTCTTTTTTATATATAGCTGTACCCACCCGGCTTTGACCGTATATTTCGTTTTAAGTCTTGATCAGATTTCTCAAAGTGTTTTATTTGGACCATGTCCATTTATGATTTTACCTAATTATACAACTTTATAGAAATAGCGTTTGATTTGATTTTTGAATGAAAGGTGCCACAACCCGTTTTGCGCTTATGGTTTGCAACTTGCAAGGTATCACCTTTAGGATGGTGTCCTATCTTTCAACCGGGAACCAGCCATAAACATGCAGAATATTTCATTGAAGAGTTGTGTGGTTTCGGAGATCGACGACAGCACCAGCTATAGGGTCCATAGCCCAAGTGGAAATTGTTGGTTATAGTGTAAGCGATGTTCCTACATTTCTGACATGCTTCCGTAACAGTAGATAACAGTGTACATAGTGTATCAGAGTGCTTACTAAAGGGTTTTTCAATAGGAGCGCTGCAAAAGTTTTTTTTAAATAAAACAAAAACGGTTTCGGATATCAATAAAATTATTTATTCCTGTGAAAGTTCGTTCGATGCCATTATGTATGGAACTCGATTTCTTTTGCATGGCCACCACGGGCACGCCTGCAGAAGTCCAGACGCTGAACCCAATTTACGACGGTTTTCAAGCATAAATCGCCCGATACTGCTACAATTTCACGTTCGATATTCCTACGAAGTTCATCAATCGACCATAGACTTGACGTAGCCCCACAGGAAATAGTCTAACGGCGTCAAATCGTCCCTGTTGAAAAACCCTTTATTTCCAGTGCAGAATGGAACGTTGGCCAAAGTGAGGAAAAAGTTTTAGCTTATAAAATTACTATTTCGGGAAACACATATTTTGGGTATGACTTGTTACCGGAATGTTCCTGAATTTAAGGTAGCTGTGAAATTAGTTTTCATGTGTTTGTAAGTTGTTTCGCACGAAAAAGAAAAAGTGATATAGAAATACTGGTACCTTCCCTCTTTAATGGGGATGCTAAAGTACCTAAACGAACAAAGTGCCATGAAAATGGTAATGGGGGTAATATAATGCGAATTTAATAATTGCATATCTTCGTACCCGTTTTACTACAAATACCACGCGCTAAAGAAATATTCAGGATTCAGATTCAGCTGGCACGGCGAAATACAATTGCAATAACCGCAGCGATTTACTTGTCGGCCAACCTACCGCTTTTTCACTGAAGTGCTTTATGGTACATAGCATTTTTTGTTCCATTTACGGGTGCGTACACGTACAAAGCGAGAGGTTTGCCGACACGTAAGCACGCCACATACAATTGACCATGTGAGAAACATGGAACGCTATGCTGATGATGATTGTGTTGTTGTCTATCTCGGTCTCCAGTATGGACGACTGCATGGTATTCTTTCCTGAAGTTCCGAAATATTCTATCGATTGTTAATGTTCCGATCTCACTGTTCGTCCTGATTTTCTGCGACGTGAAACGTTTGACCTTCGCACTGGCGGCATGATCAAATTTGTCTTGGAATCGCTGAGTCCCATACAAACTTTCATCCCCTATATCATCCTGTCAAAGTTTTGTTTTCGAGACATAAAGTAGCCTTCCTTGGGCCCAATCGAAACCATCAAGCTCAAAATCTGTAAAAACTAACCATCCTCTTTCGAGTTATGTGCGTAAAAACTCAAAACGCTCAACAACTCTTGTGTTGCCTATCATCATCATCATCTCAAACATTTCAACTTACTCACTCTCATACTAATGCAAGGATCCTGAAAATAAAAAATGATGCATTCAAACACCATCAAACAAATCGAAGTATCTACTCCATTTCAAAAAGCTACTTAATGTGACATAGTAAACATAAGCAATCTTATTAGGTGTATTTAAAAAAAAAGAAATTTCAAAATTGTTTGCAACAACAATTTGCTTGCTAAATAATTAAAATAATTGACAACAACAATTGGCATTAAAATAATTTTTTTTTTTGTATATGAAGTATCACTACTCGATTTCAACCCCGTTTATTTTTTTTCAAAGTGCATTTCCCCATACAAACTTTCATAACCTTTTTCATCCCCTCAAAGTTCTGTTTTCGCGACAAAAAGTAGCCTATAACCTTCCTTGGTCCAAAACGAAACCGTCAAGCCCAAAATCGTTGAAATCCAACAATCCTTTATCGAGTTATGCGCGCACACACGGACTTCATTGCCTTTTATATATATAGATTTGTTTGATTCAACGTATACTGACTTTTTATTTTTTTAAATATTCTTAAGAAATCTTGGCAAAAAGAAGACCTCGGTGCTCGGTCTTAAAGAATGTGTTTCCAAACGAAAAAAAAGTTTTTGTTATTTTTTTTATATTTGTGTTTAATTTTTGATTTATTGTTCCAATTTACATAAAAAAATATTTCATGCACTATTTTATTGAAAAAGGCATCTTTTTTTTCAAGTTAGGCTTTTTTTCGTTAAAATTGGTTGGCAACGCTGTCCGCACTCCACTGGTAGGCTGTTGATTGCAATGACCTACGCATATCTGTGAAATATGTAAGTCTCAAATAATTACATTTTTGCTTATAACTTCTGTTATACAATTCAGAGAATAATGATTGATACATCAATCTCTTCACCGGGAAGTGTACTAATCGAAGAATAAATTCATATTCAAATTTGTTTGGCCATTTCGTAGTAATATATGTTTAAACCATAAAAAATGGTCTTTTTTTGGTTAAAAACTCATATAAAATGGGCTTGAAGGACCAATAACGGACTTGAGGATACTAAAAACCATCCTATGTAATACCGCTACTCACGACAAATCGATTAATATATATATTGTTGAGGTTTCGTTACGAACCTACTCCCTCTTCGCGGACAAACAGAAAAATGTGTTCTCTTTTATAGAGGTAGAGATTATAAACTACTTCTGCAAATATTATATTACAATTTTCACTTTCATTTAGAGCGCTATTGTGCATGAAAAAATAACGCGTATTATTTGGGAACAAAGTTCTTAGAGATGAGTTGAATAAAGCAACAAGCAGCATGGTAGTTTCCAAAGATGTTTACAAAATTTATAATAGATGGTTTAATAACACCCTAGCTCAGTTAAAACGCGAAAAAGTTCAGAGATACCAAGAGTTTATGCAGAACAACAATAACGAAAATTGGAACAGATACCGGGAGTGCAGGAACTTATACATAGCTGAAATAGTTAAAGCAAAAAATTCGAATATAAAACAAAAAATTGCGAACGCGACTTACCAAAAAGCAATGTGGAGAGCCATAAAGTCACATGTCCTGAATGAAAAAAGACTGTGCATCAAAAATGTCTATTTCAACAACGTTAACATATCAAATAATGAAGAGATAGCTGAAAAATTTAATTAATACTTTGTCAGAAGTGTTTCTGAAATCAACGAGTCAATACCACATGTCCAGTTCATTCAACGAAGCAATACTACCAAGGCAACGTTCAAATTTAAGTACGTCTTAGTAACAGAAATAAAAGGTATATTAAAGACACTGAACAACAAAAAAGATTTTAATTTTTTAAACGTGAAAATGCTGATTGATGCAATTAACACAACTAGACCAATGATTGCTAAAGTTGTAAACCACTCAATGCTAACAGGACGCTTCCCTGAAACATGAAAAAAATCAGTAGTCACCCCGATCGAAAAAATAAAGTGAACTGACAAGTGTGAGAACTTTCGTCCTATCAACGCTCTTCCCGTGTACGAAAAGGTTATTGAAAAACTAGTGCATAGGTACACAACTCGAAGATTACTTTGAAGCCAACAATCTTTTCATTGAGAACCAGTCCGGAATTCGGAAAAAACACTCCTGCGAGTCAGCGCTTAATAATGTACTTATAAGCTGGAAAGAGGAAGTTGCAAGAAAAAAGTTCGTGTTTGCTGTTTTTCTTGATTTGAAAAGAGCCTTTGAGACAATAGACCGGAAAATATTATTAATAAAGCTGAATAGTTATGGTGTAAGAGGTAAGGAACAAGACTGGTATTCGTCCTATCTATCAAATAGAACTCAAAAAACATCAGTGAACGGCGTAATGTCGCAGAGCATCGAAACAATTCATGGAGTTCCCCAGGGATCGATTCTGGGGCACTGCTATTTATGATCTACATAAATGATATTAAGGAAGTTATTCGACATTCTCAAATTGTGCTCTTTGTCGATGATGCACTAATTTTTATATCGGGACATAATGCGGACGAATGTACAAAACTTTTTCAAGAAGACCTCAACAGAGTTAACATGTGGTTGAAAGCGAACAAACTAAAATTGAATGTGACAAAATCAAAATGTATGTCCCTTAAACAAAATTTCAGCCTCAACCTGGAGATCGATAGCGAACAAATAGAACAAGTCAATATAATTAAATATCTACGCATAGTCGTAGATGATAAACTAAAGTTTGATATTCATATCGATAATTTAGTCAAAAAAATTTAAAAAAAGAATGGACAGAATAAGAAGCAAGTTGTCTGTAATGTGCGCTATTAATGTCTATAATGTTATGACACACTTCCGCACATAGCAAAAAATGAAACGAATTTAATAACATTTAAAAGATATACAAATGAATTCATAAAATGTAATTATCCTCCATAAACTAATGGAATTAGATAAATGTAAATATGGTTTTAAGTTGAATTGTTAAAAAAAAAACTGAATTTAAATAGCAGAGTTCTGCTAAATAAATAAATAAATTATTATTATTATATTTACATAAAAATATTGCAATCTATTGCTTAAAACGTACATTTCCAAATATGTAGGCATACATGAAATATTGAATTTAATAATTAATTGGTACTTTTTGAAATGAATAGCTGCATACAACCATGCACACATACAAAGTTTCATTGAGATCGATTGAGCTTCTCAGAAAATCGACAACAGCGCCACCTATCGGGTGTCGGTTTCTCGATGTCGATATCTGGGTGTTGATATCTCGCTGTCGATGACGCGGTGTCGTTTTGAAAGTAACCCGAATTCATTAAAGAAGTAATAACTTCAAAAACTTTAACAAGATGCCAATGCAAGGTAATTTGGCCTCCAAAAATTTTATTTTTTAAATACTTCTTCAAGCAAACCAGCAAGAGGACTTCAGACAGGCTTTCATCGTAAAATGGTAGATATATTACCTTCCAAAATTAATCGAAAAAGATGCTGTGCCCATTGAATCCGGAAACTAGTACGCTACCATCCGACCATAGGATATAAGTCCATGTACAAAAAACACTCCTTGTTAGCGAGGTTCATTTTTCGCCCCCCTCTCCTTTCTTGTGCTTCGGGTTTCGTTTCCTCTATCTCAGCTTGAATTAATTCCTCCACACGGATGTGGTCTGTTTAAGTAGTGCGGCCTCTGGAACTCTGCCTGGCACACATGCACCCTGCAGAACTATGTACAAGGACACGAAGCAAAAAGCACTGTCATCATCACCAACACCACAACTGCTAACAATGTGACTAAACGAACGACGGATCGTGTTAATTGAGTGTTGGATACACATCCCCAGCCAGACATTGCCCTTTCCTATACCAATTATAACCGAACTCCTGCCATACTGCGAGGGCTCCAATTTAAGTTCCCTTTAACTGTGTACACTGGACAGCAAACTGAATGGGAGAAGACAGGAAACGTACCAGGAAACCACATTGCTACCGCCCTTAGACACCTCGATATAATAAATGATTTTATGAGACCTATGGTGAGCCAGATGCCATATAATTAGATTTTTGGTGAAACAAAAATTTCACCAGCCCAGCAAAGGATGTGGCTCTTCGCTGAATGGTGTCCTTCGACAATAGAGTACCGGAATAACTGCGGTCAAATGAGATATGAATGGAAGCATAATTACACTGTGCGCTTGTTGTTGAACTGGAAGGCATTTTGGGAAACAGGATCCTCTGATGCCGAACGGCGGGGGTAATTACAGGGACAGCACAGTGTGCAGGCAAAGTTGTCGTAAACTTCTCAATCAATCTCGGAATTCAACAAATGGCACTCCACGATATGTCAGGGCATACAAAACAGTCTGACGTGTGATTTCATCCCTCGCACAAACGAAAATGCGCAGAACAATAAAACCTTTTTCACACCAAGCCGAAAATCGGGTTTTCGCAACAAAAAAAAAAATAAAAACACTCGAAAACTGAAGTTTTCCACGAAAACGACTTCCAATCCTTGGGTTGTTGAAACAAACACACCTTTTACAATATTGAACAAACAAATGTCACAACTTAAGACAATTTTCCATAATTAATTGATGGGCCAATATTATTTTTAAATTAACTAAATTCATTTTATTTGTTAATTAATGCGATCGAAATTTGAAACCAAAATAGTTTGCACCGAATTTTAGCGACTAGTGTCTCACAGCTGATTGAAACGTCAAACGAAAACCAGTTGGTGTTCAGTGTGAATTCGTCGACGATTTGTCGACTTAAATACGGTTCTCGGATCGGTGTGAAAATGGTATAACCTAACCAACACACCGTAGTCTGAACTATACGTATCACATTGCTCAACGGTTTCACAGCGACGCGACGCTCACCAACTCCTTTTAATCGAATAAACCCTCGGCTAATTTTAGATGTCCTTGGTGATGTGGTTCCCTTTGCTCGTTTGCTTTTTATGCGACACATTATAGCAGCATGCATGTGAGAAATCTCGCATTACAGCATCGCCCCATTTGTTATGAATGCCACTGCGGGCGGCACCACCCCTCCCCCGTTGCACACATCTATGGTGAAACTTGCACACCACTTGAGGTGACGCTGACGATACCGAGGCCAGTGCTGTCAATGACATCGGCCAACCCGCTTAGATGGAAGATGTCCCACCATCACAAGCACACCGAACTTGTTATAGCATATCCTTTGGACGATCGATTTTCTACCACTGGAGCTGTTTCCGTTTTTTTTTGCAAAGGAATTTTGTTGCGTTCATGTCTTTGTACTTCCTATACTCTTTTAGTCCTTTTCTTGGTATCGCAGAACATTAGGACCAACTCATGCATATATTCCTTTGGTCGATAGATGCATGCGAAAGTTATCCTCCATTTGACTGAATTCCGCAGTTTAATCTGGTCCTTTAGGGGGTGTCTGGGCGCCCGTGTACAATGGCGTTCGTTCGGTTAAAGGTCATTATCTGGAAACTACAACAATCTCCCCTTTCATTAGGGTACGGCGTATGGGGGATTTGGGAGGGATCGCCTTCATTATTATTATTATACTTTCTCAGCTGGATGGGTATACCCTTCGGTTGCATCTATACCCTTGAAGTGAAGAATGGAGTACTGCGGCCCTTTGGGTGGATGACAGCTATTTATAACAGCGTTTAAATTATTTATACCAGCCATTTGTATTCAGAAGGATCTACGGCTTCAAATGTCTATACCCCCAGCTGGAAGAAAGATTTTCAAAATGATGGCGGTGAAATGACGCATAGATGTCTTACATCCATCAGAAAGCCATCCGGAAAATGTGGATTTTACTTTACATTAAAGTAGATGTATGAAGTGAGCCACTTGGGCATTATGTTGGAAGCTGTGAACGATAGTTGTATAAGCCATTAGCCCATGCAAATGAAAAATGTGCGCCTTGTCGGTTGTCCTCTAAGCATGTAGGTGGTTCAGGAATACTTCTCCGATGCCATTTATTTCACTAAAAAAATCTGACATATTGCTAGAGTCGCAGCTGCCGCAAAATATATGCAAACTTGAGTTTGACGCGACGTTTGAACAGATGTGTTTATTAGGTGAGAAGAAATCAGACGCAATTTAAAGGACTGACTGAACGGCCCTACGGAAGTACAAGTTTTGTTAATAGAAGAACTCTGAGTCTCAACATATTATGCTCATGTCTAGAATTGGACATTGGAAGAGCGGTATAAGCAACAGTCCATAATGGACTTTTGACCACTATGAGTGCAACATAAGTCCACAAAGAATTAATGAAATTGGCCGAACCGATTTTGATGATTTATACTTTGTTGGAAAGGTATTTTCTCAGCAAGGGTTAAAAAAAAAAAAAATCAAAATGTCTTATTTTGACCACCCTGCGTGTTACGACAGGTTTTTTTTTCGATTTTTTTCACCTTTTTTTTTCATTTTGTATATATTTATTTTGGCAACAACCACAAAAAGAATCAAATTGAATGTAACATATCGTAGCAACGTAACGCCATCTATTATCGATCAATCGAGAAGCCAATTTTGTTTCATATGTGGTGGCGCTGTCCACGTTGACTGTGCCATTTGATTCAGTTGCGCAGTTTCTTCATTTGTTGCTGTTTCAGCGTCCATATTGTTCGACTTAGAATGAATTTGACTGCCTGTCTTTAAATGCAAAAATCTTAGAAACTTCCGAATATATTTTGGTGCATTTTTCACAGGCCTATATGGGATATAATAGGCCTACAATCTGCACTTTGTTTCAACTCTATATCTCTATAAAATCCGGAAAAATGGATAGAAGTATCTAATTTATTTTTTTCGTTTTGTTTCGATTTTGTCTTTGTCACGCTTTGCGTTCGAAAATACTGGGAGCATTTAAATATAGTAAATACCACCTTATAGAGGACATCTTCAGGTACAACATAGGATACTCATTAACTCGATAACTTAAATGGTTTTTAAATAAATAGGCAAAACTTGAAACATTTCTACGATTTTCACTTGGGTGAGTGGATATGCACTTCATTCTCAAATCAAACATACTAACCACGCAACATAATGACATCTGGCAGTACATATTTTGTTTGTATGGCTAAGAAAACAAGAAAGCCATAAAAGAAATGTCAAATATGTAGGAAAGGTTTCTTCAACTCTGTTTTGATTACAAAAAAAATTATCTGTGAACGAAATGTCAATAAGGTATTGGTATTTTGCATTTTAAAATTTAAAAACATCAATTTTAACGGATTATTTGTATTGATTTTTGTGGCAAATCAAACATGAAAAGCGATTTCGATCAAAAAAGAATTGATTTTTTCTCAAAAAGATTGATCGGTTTGCCAAATCAAAAAACGACATACTTATCCATAGACAATTTCTGCCGCCTTCGTCTTGCTCTCTTTCTCAATTCTTATTTCACTCATAGGTAGGATAGAGATGGTATTTCATTAAAGCCTAAAGCGGCCCATACACCTTATACACTTGCGTGTGCAATACAATCATAGCTCTCAGTATTAATGCACAGCACAATCAGTGATGTAAAACTAACTTTTCAGATTGTAGATACTTTTCACAAGTTAAAACTGTAACTCTTAGGACTGAAGTGTAACTTTGCCGTTATGGAAATTCATAGGTATATAAATATTAATTTAAATATACCCACATACTTTTTACTACATATTTAATACGCTCATGATTTAAAAAAAAAAAAAAAAACAAATATGTTCCCTCCTTGGCCTTTAAATAAAACAAGTCTATATTTTTAAAACATTATTGGTGACATAACATATGAACATAATAAAAAATACATCACATTGTTTTTGAAACAAATCAATTTCAAGGGATAAAATAATAATAATAGTTGAGTCCCACCTCAGGATTTGTGCTTATTAGTGCGGCTTTATCAATATCACTATTATTTGTGAGTTCTTTCGTAAAAGAAAACTTTCAATTTAAAATTATGACTGCGTCTGTTCTTAACAAATTCTTGGTTTCAATTCACTGAACATGTATCAACTGATACAATTGTATCCGCTTTTCAATCCCACTACAACTGTGCTGAAATCACATTTTGCACGTCATTTTGCGAAGCCGGGGGGTACAGCTAGTTCAGAATAAAAGCGAAAAGAGAAATAATGTATTAAAACTTTTACAATAAAATTTACATTTTTGAGGTTGTCATTATAGCGATGACAATGTAAAGTTTCGAAGCTTCGCATTTTATCGAGGGCACTACTGCGTCTTAAATTTTTTTGAAAAACTGCTTTTTACCCGACTAAACACAGGGAGGGCTATGTGTTTCGCGCGTATCCTATGTACGTTCCTACGTGACGACCTGTAGCCCAAACGGCTTGACCGATTTTGAAGACTGAGGTGTCCTTAAATGGGTATTCTTTATCGGAGTCCCATAGGCTTAACAAATAAACATAAAAATAAAATATAAATATAAAAAAAAGTTAATTTAAAAAACCAAAACACCCGACTGACTGTAAAAAAGATTGAAACAAGACACTTTCAAGTATAACTAATTAGCAGTTGGAGGCTGCGCATATTTTTGTCAGTTTGATTTGTTCGAAAACGGCTCTAATGATTTCAACCATATTTGAGCTTAAGAAGGTGAGGTTAGCATTAGCATTACTGCATAGTCAGTTTTTCGCTAAGGAATCGAATAACCATACTTTTAAAATTTGAACATGTCTCTAAAACGTCCATACAACTGTAACAAAAACTCATTTCTAATATCAATTTTTCTCTATATTATCATGCAATGAATTTTTGACATAACGCTATTTTTAAAAATTAGGTTTTCTTTAGTTTACCGGAAAACGGTAGTGACGATGTTGACCAGAATGTGTACTAAGGGTAAGATTGACGTTTTCAAAATAAATGCGTTCTTAATTTTCAGTTCAAATCACCAAAATCGCATATTTGAAAAACTGCAATATATGTCGAAAACCCCACATTCGATTTCGATAAGACTTTAAAATCCAGGTAATGCTTACATTTCAAAAAATATCTAATACTCAGCTTTGAGTGTTTTTCAAATTAAACATTGGAATATTTGTTACTGTTTCGTCAACAAAATTTTAGAAAATCCGCTTTGCCGATTTTGATCAAAATACACAAATTAAATTTTGAATGAGTATTCTCAATATGATTCCGTAGGTACTTAGTTTTTCTTAAAAACAAATAAAATAAATCTGTTGTCTGTGTAAAGATATCGGTCTAATAGGAACCCTACTTCCAGTCAAAGACATCTTAAACCAGCGTTACTAATACTTATATATCAGTCAAAAATATTAGCATGCATCAACATCGCTTTTGGAAGAAAAAAAACAATAGCACATAGTTGTCACGTATTGACGGTGTATGACATAAAAGAAATGGTGTGATTGTGACTACACACCAGCGTTACCACTTCCAAAAATGAGGAGTGCAGTAGATTATTACAAAAAATGCAGCAGATTTTTTACTATACAACAAATAACTGATTAAAGCTTTATTAATAACTACAATAATTTTGAAAATACTCTGAAAGCCCAGGAGAATCTGAGGGTGACCAGTAAAGACGATACACAATTGAAAACTAGATGGTCAACTGAGAGCATAAACGGTACATGTCCGATGTTTCTATACAAGCTTAATGTTCTGCATGGGATTTCCGAAGAATTGATGACCGTGCAAATCAAAAGCCGCACGAAACCTTAGGAAATGCTTTGCACCGACTTGATGGCCATTTTACTTGGTTTTAACTTGCATACACACCACAAGTGAAACTTCTCTCGCTAAATGTCCATAAGTACAATTATGTTTGTATACCCTAGAAGCTTAAGGTTACTGACTACCCCTAATAAGCTGACGACTTTGCATGGACATAATTCACTGGTTCGCCGAATCTTCAATACCTCTATACCAAAAGCCCTTGTTAAATATATACCTACTAATAATCGGTTTCATCGAAAGCGCCCTCGTCATTGAAGTGTACACAAGGCGCTATTTCAACATCCACAGGCATATTCTCGAATCTCCAGCAAAGATTAGTAGGTATTTATAACAATTTCATTATCTTAATACTCGCATGGGCAAAGGTGAACCTATACCGCTTTGAGGTGCTCGCAGATTGCGGTTAGGTGTGCACTTAAAAACTCAATTGAAACTCTGAACTGTTTCAAAATCTACCCATACGATAATATCTTAAGAATTTAAACTCGAAATCTCTGTCCAAATATTTACCGAAATTTAGCATCGCTTCCCAACCCCTGCCTAGGTCATAATAATTAAAAATACCATCGACTTCCCATAGCCTACTTCCCAGTAATTGCCAAAGCGTCTTATAGCGAAATTTCCAAAAAAAAAACAACATCAATTACCATTAGCCATTCGAAAACTTATGTTGTGGGCCTCAAATCGACGGAGAGGAAGGCAAACAGTAAATTAACTGATCCGAAGCTACCCCACAACACTGCCGCAAATCAATAGACTCCGAGAACTTTCAAAAACTTCTCAGTCAATCAGTGAAGATACAAATGGGAGGCGGCCCTCCTCCCGAGAGACTGCGTACGGCAAAACGAACGACGGCGATATTTTACACTGCAAGGATTCCTTCAAAGCAACAACAGCAACTGATAGCAAATCCAACACAAAAGCGCGCCACGGGCTTGTGGCTTTCGAGTCTAATTCAAAACAACCGGCAGCAGAAAGTGCTCAACATTTGCATACCTAATGATCTTTTGAATATGCATGACAAACAGGCACGCAAAATGTCCCGAGAAGTTGTTCAAACTTGTTTTCCATAAAAACTTTTTATACACTTCGAAGACGAAAGAGAGGGGGGCTGTCAACCTGCGTTTGCCATATTGCGTAAGCTAAACCAAGCCTTGGGGCCCTATCGCCTAAGCCGTGCACACTTGGGATAATTTTTTAAATATCTTCCGTTCAATTTATGCGAAAGTTGGAATGGAATTAAACAAAATTAAGACCGCTGCCTCAGGAAATGGAATGGGGAGAAATGACGCGGTGAACAACTTACGTCAATGTCAGTCAGGATGTGCGGTTTGTGTTAACATGGCATACCCATCAGCATGCTTGTTTTATATCTGAGTGCGTGTCAGTCAAGGTAGTTGAACGTGTAAAAGCAAATGCTGCCAACAATGCCAGCCCTTTATCATTAACATGTCTGCAGAAGGGAAGGGATTCAAAATGCTGCCTTTCGAAGAGATGAGCTGTCAATGTGAACGTGTGAGTAGTGGACAGAACAGCGCGAATTGCTCGACTTTTCTCTCATTCAGCAAAATACGAGAATCAGTATTTCCGACCTACAACAGAATACATTTCTAAACTGGTGATGTATTCCAATCGAGGGCACTAAAAATATCAAGAAACCTTAACTGTATGACTTTTCGGCATAGGTAGACAGACAGGCTCCTGTGTAGTCAGGCTATATATCTGCGAAAAAGCAAGCAGAGTTGATCGGAGTCTTCTTCGAGACAGAAGAGAGATAGTGTGGGACGGTCTTTGCGTCCCAGTTTACCGGCGAGTACCATATAACGATTCAGTCCCAATAGACATACGTAGATTGACCTTGATTTAAGTAGCAAGACCTGATGCATCCGATTTGTTGCATATTCTCATACTGTGGTAACAGAGAGGTACAATCTGTGAAGTTTCACGGAAGCTTTGGCCACAATATGACAAAGGCCGGACCATCAAACTTCTACAGTTGGCAGGTCGAAGCTGCCTAAGCTGGTAGAGACTAAAGCAAAATATAAAATGACGTCGGGTAATTACAAAAAGGAGGTGCAAGAAGTTAGCCATATCTAACACCAACGATTCATGTCATAAGGACATTAGTGTTTTATAAAAGGTGTAGAAGGTAAATCTAAACTTTTTCTCTTGGAATCATTGCCTTAAATCTAAAAATGTAAACGTTTGCAACAAGACCTTTTCTGCATATAGCTTACGCGTCGGTTTTTGGGTGAATAGGTCTTTCTTGCAATTATTTTACTGGGTCTCACACTGAACATTAAAGATCCGCCTGTCTATGTGGCAAGGGTTCACGACTGGCTCTGCGCTATTATACAAAGCTTAAGTTTTGATGAAGCTGCTCTTGATACTTTTGCCACGGATTATAAAGTTTTTTCCAATAAGAGGTGTTATTATGAATGACCCGCTTTTTCGGTAGCTGTCACCTTTGAAGCTTTTATTCTTTGACATTTGACAAGTAGAAACTACGCCATTACTAAAAATGGTAGCCGGCCGATCATCAATAACGTCGTGTCTTTGCTGATTGAGTCCTTGAAATGCATGAAAATGATCCGGAATTCCATAGAAAAATCATCTTGACTGATGACGCCTATTTCCACCTCGGTGGCTACATCAAACCTAAGAGTTATTGTTGAGAAGCCTCTCCATCCTCAACGTGTGACTGTTTGGTGCGGTTTATGAGGTTGGATCAACAGTTATGGTGAATGGATTGCGCTATCGAGAGATGATTAATTATTTTTTATTGTCGGAGCTGGATGGTATTGATCTGGACAACTTACGCTGCTCTACGTGCCACACAAGCAACGAAACCATTGATATTTTACGGGGAAATTTTCCGGACCATGTTATCTCTCGAAGAGGTGATCACAATTGGCCACCGAGATCTTGTAATTTAACACCTTGCGACTTAATTTGGGGCAACGTGAAAGCCCGGCGTCGATTCAAGACCTCAAAGATAAAATTCGTGAAGCTACCGAGGACATAGGGCAGCCACTTTGCGATTTGGTTATGGAAAATTTCATGAAAAGGTTATGGTCCTAGTGATGGTGGCCATTTGGCTGAAGTTGTTTTTCATTATTAACGACATACCTTCCTCTTTATTATGAAATAAACATCCGATCATCTATCTCAAAAAATTTCATTTTTCTTTGAATACCAAATTACGCCTCTTATTGGAAAACCCTTTACTATTACCTAAAGCAGTTTGCTATCAGGATGGGTTTTGATATCACACGCTGGAGGTTCGATGACCCTGCTTTTTTTTTTTTTTTTTTTATAATAAACACGCGCTAAAGAGGTTGTGACTATTCTTATGGTGTAGTTCGAAGTACACAGCGCGGGCGTTAATGCCTTATCTTACAACTCTGTCTTTACAGATATGCCGTCTAGTAAAAATAGATCTCTGGCTGCTATACAAATTTAGAGTAGACTTTGCTTGCGTTCGGGACTGGTTTAAGCCTGGAAGGAGCTGTACTCGAATCTTCCAAATTTTAATAAGATGTGGCAAGGCAATGTCCCGAGATATCAGCGGCATTCTTGCTGTTTCTGAACAGAAGAGACTGTACAACTTTTTGGCATTCTTACTGGGCACTTTCCTCCTGCGAAGAATTCTAGTGCGTGATCTGCTTATGGAGAGACCGACACCTCGGATGACTTTTTCATTATTGCACTGGCTTTGCTGGTGCTAGAATCAGTCAGCAGATCTTTGGTAACCAATGTAGGGAGTGCTCATATAGGAAGGTCCTCCACTCAAGTGCATTTTTGGCTTTCTCTAAGGTCAAATATAGACTCCAGTAAACTTGGTAGCAAATGGAAACCAACGCTTCGGCCCGAAGAGTCTTTGATTCCGAATCGGAGGGACAACGCTGTAGAGAAGACCTCGCCATAGGTGCCGCTCCCAAGGGGACCTCAACCAACTTTGTATGCCCAACTTGAAGCATTTAGTCGATAACTAGAAAGGCCTATTGGATGAGGCTCTGATCCACCCCGGGACTGTAGAGCCGACGAAGTAAGTAAGGAAACTTGATAAAACTGGATTTTTTCCTGGTAGCACGATCGACCAATGTGGTCTGATTTATCCAGCGGACTATTACCCGAAATAAATATTCTTCTATTTAGTTAGTGAGTTAGTCATCGCAAAAATCCTCAATTACAAGTTCCAGCTTCTTACTAACTGCTTAGAGCCTTTAAGTAGCAACCACGATCTGTAATTTGGGGATCCGTTGGGCTGGTTTTCACGGCCTAATTTTTTTGCCTTCCATTTCACTTCACAAAATAATTATGAAGTGGAAGTACTCTGAAATTTTTCTTAACACGTTTCGAAATGCTTCGCCAACCACTGGCAGTTTTGTGACAATGACGGCTGTTTTCAAATTTTTTTTTTAGAAAAGCGTTCCTGGAAAAATGTTCTCTTTTCCCTAAAATATCCGCTGCCAAATATCAAGGGAAAAACTGAACACAAAGAAAATTTAACTCAATTCAATACCCGCTTTACCAGGCCAAAGAGACAAGGAAGAAAAACCGCATGTTGATGCCACTCGAATTGAAATTCAGCAACAGTCACTTGACCTGCCCTTTATCCCTTCCAATTAACATCGCACAGCAAAATCAAAGAGCACTCCAAACCGAACCCGAAGAGTTATTATTACCTTATCTCGTATACCACATACACCACTGTCGAGTCGAGAGTCGAGGTCGACCATTAGCACAGTGTCCGGATATAACTGGCCACAATCCAGTTCGTTTGGTTCAGCAGGCAAGCAGAAAATACACCTCCGCCCTCTTGCCAAAATGCAAATAAAAGTGCTGCAAACTGAAATCCACCCATAACAGAAATACCAAGGGCTGCGGGGTAACAATTTATGGAATCCTCCGTTCACAAGCCACACATGAGGACGACACAGCCGACGATGGTTAGTATCGATTTCTAGTTGGCTATACGAAGTCGGAGGATATGCAAACCTAATACCAGGTGATCCTTCTGTGGTGTAGAACGATTTCCATTTTCCACCACCGCCGGTTTACAGACATCTCAAGCACGGCCAGTGTGCGACAGTCTAATGTAAAACAATGTAAGCACTCACACTATGTGAAAAAAAATTCACTTCTTTCTGAGTGTAATTCCACGTGAGATACGATATACACCTAACAACACCCTTGTGCAGAAACAACCTCATCACCGATGCTCCTCTGAGAGAGAGAATCCCAACTGCAGTCGAAGGAACCAATATTTTCCCAGCAAATTGGATTGCCCTTAGGCGTGTGCGTGGGTGGAAAAGAAAGAAAACCCAAACTCAAGAGTCCTTTGTGGATTTTAAAAAAAAAGAATTTCAATATCTAGAAGTATACTCAGTTATTTCGGACTCCCGCCTTCCGCGCCGACAAAGGTCGCTTACTCTCTGTATTGTAGTTTCAGTATTACTCTGCTTTGGTATTGGTAATTGCTTGGGGAGTTATTTAATCGGAAAGTTTCGCCAGTAAAAATCAAATGCACAAATTTGATGGCGCTGTTCACAACGTGAAAAAAAAACAAAGGTCCACTATTGAAAGAGCTTGCGGCTGCAGGCGACTAGGGAAAAAATTAAAAATTAAATCCTTAAGGGCTGTTGCAGTTGATTGAGTTTATGATTTAAACAGCTGAATGAACAGAAAGTTCATGGGGACGAGAATGTATAAATTCTCCACTTTGAATGTTGGAGTTGAGCCAAGAATATCCGGATCCAGTGGCTCCTTGTGCAAATTGAATGTAACTGACGAAATAATCGAAAGGTGCTATATAGGATTCGGCTGGGGATGTGCCAGTGTAAAAGTGTTTTAAGGGAAATAATCCTAATGGAAATTATTCGGATTGAGCGGACTCCGACCAGGCCGGCAAAAGTGTTCAAAAGATCATTGTATCTAATGAATGCGAGCCAATGAATCAGTAATTGAATTGGATTCGTTTGAATTTGTATCAGCTTAAGCTGGTAATGGATATCAATTTTGCGTTCAATTGATTTGCTTCCGTTTATTGCAGACACCAAAGTTTAGAGTGACTCACACTTTTGCGACTATTAATTGAATGCACAACTGAAGGCGAGATGCCAAGTTAAAGTTAAGAGATATAGCTGTAGGTACGGCGCTGCGACGGATATGGCAACGTCGGAAGCAGAAACTCTGAACACGCCCTAGAGCTGATGAATGGCAATTGGCAAGCTGTCAAGCGCGTGTCATGCGTTTTATTTTTGAATTGCGGTTAGGAGAGAACGACTTCTGGGAAATTTTTGCAGGAATTGTAGGCATATAAGCAAATTGATTTTGTATGGCAAGTATTAGATAAACATTTTTATTACATGTTTGCACAAATGGAAAGTCAGGGTACGAACATTTGGTCAAAGAATGTCAGGAAAAGTCAGGGAATTTTGAAAACAGTCCAGGGAAAATTCACGGCTTGGGGACATAAGTCTTTTTTTGTGGGACATAAGTTCAAAATTTTACTGTGGAATTATGTCCCTTCAAAGTGGGCTATAAGTCCATAATTTTGATTTCAAAGATGGGACATAATTCCAACATTTTGTAAGCACATATTTAACATTTTTTTCTTACACATTATTTTCATTAACAATTTAAGGTTATTTTTTTAACGAAAAAGAAGAAAAAAAATTCTGAATCTAAAATTAAATTTATTTACTAAAACTACTTTTTGTTTTAGTTTCAGAAGATTTCAGAAATAAAAAGTGAAAAACAAGCGCAAATTTTTGTCTTTTACTTTCTCGAATTTTCTCAAGTTAAGATTCAATTTATTTGACAAGCAACCCTTATTAGCTTCGGAAAATTTGATAAAATAAAAGATCGCCTAAAATAATGCATATTTCGCTTCCAATTTTAATCAGTTTGAGAGATTTTTTAATATGAGAAAAAGCCCAAATATAAAATGCAGACAATAGTTCAAACTTAGTGCACCATCGGCCAAACTATGGGACCGCTGGATGCTTAGGAGTTAAGCGTCTGGCATGGCAGCTCTGAGAAAACATGTTAGAAGGGACATAAACATAATTATATAAATATTTTCAGTGGACTTATGTCCCACTTTAGTGGATTAAAGTCTCGTGGAATTTTGTCCCTGTACCAAAATTCACTCTGATTTTTTTTATAATATTAATTTTATTTATGTCAACCGCGCTTACGCAAAATATTCAAAAGAACTTACGAGGTTGAGCCAGCATCGTTCGATTTCTTTTATACGTATTACTTATACATTTATCGATTGCGATTTGTTTCAAGCAAAAAAATAAGCTTTATGTAAGAAACTTATTGTTCTCAAGGACAAGCACCTACAGCCTTATTTATATAAACTCGCCGTAGAGTCTTCTTATTTCTGCCAAACGAATTTCGTTTGCATAGCTATGCAATAATTATTAGATTGAAATAATATTTAATAAATGAAAATATAAAAAATATTGTGCGTTTGTGATATTATTTCTTCAACTTCAGTTTTGTTGCTTTCGGGGAATGTCTTAGGATGTGTGTGAAAATGTCTACAAGTGGCCTGGCATTGCATTTGGCGGTGTTTGGTAGAATGGAAATAGGAATATAGATATAGGAAGACACATAGATACCTATATGATTGCAGTTTGATATTTCAGCAGAACCTTCGAAGCCTTTTCGGAATTGTTTTAGATAATACATTTACAAAGGTAATCAGAGCTGATGTCGGTTTCAGGGCAAAAAGGTAATGGATTTCTTTGTTTTCTGTAATAGTTTACCGAAATTCTTATCTAGTTAGACGCAAACCTCGTTTAGTAAAACTTTCGCGGAAAAATGTTTATAAATCACAATTTCAGAAAAGCCACGTAGAGGCTGCGTAAAACTTTACGCGATGTTTAACTAAACAACGTCGTAGGGGCGTCGTAAGGGAATCTAATAAATACGGCTGCTAGTGTTTAAATATCTACGTTTTTTTTTTGTTGCTATATTTGCAAAATTTTATCAGGGAAAACTTTAAAGCTGGTCAGGGAAAGTCATGGTCATTATTATAACAGGCATTTTTTTAAAACCATAAATTAAGTAATAAATAGACCGTCAGCTCCCGCGCACCTACCCGATTCCCGCCGCAAATTTTGAAAGAAAAATTCTCTCTTAAATTTCGTATCCGTGAAGCGTGAATACGTGGGAAGCAACAAAAAAAAAAAAGAATTGTAAATGGAGGGGGTAGAATGAAATACTGACACTCATCAGTCATCCTACATCGTGGAATTTCTACCATTTTTTGAAATTTTGTTGCCCGAAAATCCATTCGTACAAAAAAAAAATATAGCATCAAAATTGTTTAAGTATCATGAATCTGACGAAAAAACATTCGAACTGCATTCGAATGCAACACACTAAATGCCCATAAAAAAGAGATTTGTCTTTTAGCAAAAAAATTTCGTGTAGCAAGAAATAATCATTATAATGTTAACAAGCTCCGATTTTTATACTGAAGGTTAATTTAATGTGAATTTCTTTTCCAGTAATACCAATTTTACTTTTAAGAAATATTTTTTTCATAAACAAATCGAGGGAATTTGAGTTCGGTGACAAAAGATAAATACACTCACTTCGTGGGAAAAATATAGAGAGAATGTTAAGAACACTGACATGGATGCGTTGCCACAATAATATTTTTTTTGTTTTATTTCACCACGAAAACATGTATTTTTGTAAATGGTTAGTAACTAATGTAATCAACCTATAAATAAAGGAATAAACTGAGAAATATTCATTCGGGGAAATTAAATAATACATTTTTGTTCCTACAATTGTTATTGCGTCTGTTTTCGTTTGTTGTTTTTGGCAAAACGTTATTTGGCCGGCGAACGTCAACTGAAAAAAAGGCAACGGATTCAAAGCGAAGAACTAAGGAACATTATGACCGAAAATGTGTTGGGGTTCTAGGCAGTGATGCCATTCTGGCATTTTTAATGCTAGATCTGGTGTTTTCGAAAACTAGAACATTTTTTTTTTAAACAGAAAAATGCCAAACATAATGCTTTTCTAGCATTTTTTTGTATTTTTAGATTTTTGCCTTTTTTTTATCGGAATTAGGGTCGTTAGTGTAGAAAGCTGATATGATTGTACTGCAACGAATTTTCAAGATGTTTTCCTTCACTTTCCCATATATCAGATTGAACGTGAAACGTGAGCTGGGAAGTGTGAGTGCTATGAATCCAGTCTATCGTGTACAGAAAGGTATAGATACTCTATTCAGATATGGAAGCCGTGAATCGACGGATTTGTATCTTATCTAAATTGAAAGTTTGTGTTTTTTGTAAGTATCGTTTCCATATTAACTGATCTGTGTTTTGTCTTCAAGATGTTGTGTTTCGTCACATTGTGTGCAGTGATTTAACTTGTTGAAAAGTTTATTGTTTATTTAGTTTAACATTGATAATGAAAAGGAAAATACATATGATTTCTTCTACATATCTTTTAAAATTCATCGAATGAATCTGATAATGATTCCCTTGAAGTTTATTAAGAACAAGGAAATACCGAAGACTTTTATTATTATGAGTAGGCACTCAATATATAGAATTTAAAAAAAAAAATTTTTGTTTGTTCTGAAGGCTGATACTTTAATAATAATAAAATTCGTTGTTGTTAAATCGTTCATTGTTGTTAAATACATGTTTTAACTGGAATCATTTTCTCAGTATATTTCATGGTAGTTTAGTTTTTCGACTTCATTTTCGTCATTCAGTTTTATAATATTAAAGTCGAAAGTCCCTCTAAAACGGCCTCTAGACGCTCAATATTATAGTGATATATGCTGCACAATATTGTTGGCTGGGCGCCCCAGACAGTGCAATATTTTCCCAATAATTCAGTTGACCGCTCATATTTGTGTAGACAACATGTTAACTGAAAGATACTGAAGTTTTCACATTTTCACTAGCGGGGGTGGGGTAGCGAGGGGGGTGCAAGGGGTGCACAAGGCCCGGGCGGCACTTCGCTAGGGGCGGCAATTTGGAGCTGCTACAATTTTTAAATATATAAAATCTACGAAACGGATTCTTTTTCCTACTCAACAAATTTATTTACAAGGTTTAACAGCATTAACACTGCTTCACAGTAACTAATGAGGCATTCCTTGCTTAGCAACAAAATCCAATGAACGCTTCTCCCTAGTGTAGTATAAAAGACAACTAATTATATATTTTTTTTTTAAAGCTGGTGAAAACAAATTTTGTTTTGTCTAGCGTTTTTTTTTTGTTTTGTTGGCTTCATACATTTTAGCATTTTTTTTCGCAGTCTAGCATTTTCCATTTTGAATTTCTGGCAACACTGGTTCTGGGGAGAGATATGAAATGCAGTGCGTTACCAATTTAGATCTTACTATTGGTGATTGCTTTTGCAGCCGCTTAACTCTCTCAGTTCCATAAGTTCAGCGGTTTCACGAATACTGGAAAAACACCGGCGCGCTTTTTAACATTTTCCAAACTTTTTTTTTTATATGCAGAATTTTGTAAAGCAGAATTTTGAAAGCAGAATTTTGTAAAACAGAACTTTGAAAGCAGAATTTTGAAAATTTAATTTTGACCTCGCCAGAATTTCGACCCCAACCCATGGCTGTCGACTAGCCGACACACTTAGATCATTATAAGGTCCCTTGTGATACCACATGAATGTAAAATTTAATTCTTCCTACTCGTTGACCGAATAGGAGCTTCTGATGAAGCGAAGGAGATTACGAATGTCTATGTTTTTTAGATCGTTCAGATCACTACAGTAGAACGCTCCTGAATGGACGTTTTCGTACTTTAGACCCATGCAACGAGGACTGGGCACCTTAAGGCTCTAGCCTTGCGGGTTTTTCAAAAATTGTTTTTTTTTTTACCTATAGGCTTCGATATCGCTTGTTCAGAGTGGTGTTGGCAGAACGAAAAACTTGGCACGAATTTGATCGCAATGGCGTTCAGTGATTTTCCTATTGTCGACATCGTCACGACATTTGATCCTCTTTTGACAGTCGCCATCGAATTGAAATCAGTCATGCAGGTCGCATGAAAAAGTCCATTGATGAGTTCAATTTTGTCTCAGTTAAGATTAGGATCTGTGACTGATTTTCTACTAATGTTGTTACAGTTAATGTAGACACTTGTGGTCATTTATGGTATTTTCGGTTAAGCTGCTTGTTGATTCATCCGGAGAGATGCAAATGTGGAAATGAGCCTTGGGGTCTACATATATGTACTAAAACCATCCGAGTGCCTTTTGAGGAATCCCTCGTGTCATATTGCAAAATATGCTGCATAAATCACTGGCAGGAATGCCTCCCTATGCTTTTGGACACTCAACAACATCCCCCAATATTCTTTGCCTGCTCCTGTTCCCTTACTCTATCTCATTTGGAGCCAGTCTCAGGAGGCAGCAAATTATGCGCCCAAAAAGAAGGGAAAACTCACACTACTGCTAACTAGTTATATGCGGATGTTTCTGATGATGACGATGATGACGATACTGTCAGGGATAGCGTTTTCAAATGTAAATTTTGCAATAGAATATTATTCTATTATGTAGGTATGTTGGTTCCAACGCAAAGTCCTTTGAATCTGCCAGTGCCAAGTGCGCCGAAGGCAGTCTAATCAAATTCGATAACACGACATAATTATCAATACAACATTCATCTGACATTCTGCCTTTGATGCATCAAAACCGAATCACGGCAATTTCCTATTACTCTAACGAGCACAGACCTGCATTGCTGCGTACGTCCTGTGCATGTCCACCGGCACTCTACACACTCTCAACAGGTAAATCACAATGTCCAATGCATGGCCTGATCTAATTTCAGTCCCATTATTTTGTATCGATTCGTCCAACAGAGAGTGTCCTTCGGGTATACGTGCGGGTGCATTTCTTATCAGTATCCTTTCCATTCATTCAATCCGAACAGAGGATTCAAAGCACACACATCATGCAATAGCCTAACCGCACTCCTAAAATTGATTACCTTGGATTCGACTATTGCAGCATATATCTTTTTACCAGCTCGGGACGTGTCCGTGTCCGTACTACACAAAGGGCATTCGTCAAACAAATCCGTTCACAGAATTGCATGATAAATTAATAACAAACACATCGACGAGATAACAAGTACAAAAGCGGTTGGATTTGTCTCCTCTTGCCTTGAGAGGGCTATACAGAAGGGCGTAACGTCGTTGTTGTATATTTCATTAATTTAGCTCAATCTGTCAGAGCATTATAGAGCACGTTCGGTTGGCTATTTTCATTTTGTATCCGTAGTGAAATTCGTCGTGACAGTCGTCATCATTCGAACGATAGATTGCAATAATTTCCTCCTTTTGGGTGTAGATGCTATGCGAGAACTGTCACAGGGAGGTATAGTCTTATAGCGGGATAAGCACTTACTCAGTTGTATCTTACAAGCTGACAGTGATAAATACAAAGCATTGTCTGAGCTGTTATTCATGGGACTGGGCAGAGGATTAGAAGGAGCTGTCTATACCATCATTCATGTGTTGGATGTATACAAAGCCTACGCATGGGATGGATGTGAGGGAAAATGTCTAAATACAGCCACTGTGAGGGCGGGACAGTCCATGGTAGCCCGTTAGGTTCTATCCATTGTGAAATTAAATCATTGCAAACGACAGGCTAATGACTGTCGAATTTGCAACTTACTGATAATTGGAAAATTTTAAGCCCAGATAAAGATCTAATCTAATCTGTCACAATCAGCACCTCCAACAATGAACATCATCTTACACGAAGAGCAGCGGAACTCATCCATCAGTTGAATTTGCTGAATTTAGTGAGATTTAGTATGCGAGGAAAATAATTGCAGCCAACAGAAGAGGCTTTAATTAATTATTCACAATGTACATTGGCAAGTGACGTCAGCCGATAAAGAGAGAATTTTTATAAGATTTTTATTAACAAAAGTTCAAATGTTTTGAATTTCAATTTTAATTTTAATAATTTTCGAAAAAGGCATACATTTTTACGGGTTTTAATTATACAACTTTGGCGTTTAATTTTTTTCTTATTTTGTAACGGGAGGTGCCACAGCCAGTTTTCCTATTCCCGCTTATCTTTCGCAAGGTGCCACCTACATATCAGGTCCAAAACTATCCTATGACTGGAACCAACAATACCCATCCCATTGGAGATCGACAACAGTGCCACATATCAGGTCCAAAAGTATCCTATCCTTCAAACTGGAACCAACCATACACATTCACAAATTTGCATTGAAATCGGCTGAGTGGCTTTGAAGATAGAAAACGTTGCCACCTTTAAGGTCCAAAAGTATCCTATCTTTTTAATTCTTGCTAAACCTGAAATACAGGAATACGAACAAAACAAAAAAGATTCAAGAAGATTGGCCCATTAGTTTTCGAGTTATAGAGATTCACACCGAAGGAATTATGTATATATTGTTGTTATACTTTATTGTATTCACTTTTTGTGTGTACAGCGCCGTAAACTTTGACAGCTTGTATGTACTACCGCTACTACAGCGGCCTCATTTAGGCAAACGCACAGCAATTGGTTTTAGATTAGATTTTATATTTAAAATATTTCGTTTGCAAATTTTTGCCGATATTTCCAAGCCTTTCTTACATAACTTGAAAGTACATTTAAATCGTGACCCTCTGACCATTTAGGCACAGAACAACTTCATCTTCCGTAAGTGGATACTTCTATGAATAGGAGAAACTCCTATGAAATGCTGAACGTCTTCCTTCACACGTAGAGGTTACATAGATTTCATTCTGAATAATTGCTGTTTGGTCTGAGTGGCTGTAGTTTAAACTAAGAAGTTCCCCGCAGACCTTAAAAAAGGTTGCAATAATTTCTATACTATATTTTTATCATGTAAGCAGGCTTGCTCCATAAGTTCATAATTGAGTATTCGATGTGTAAACCTGCTTTCGCTCTGCTGTGCTCTGGCTTTTTAATCCGCACAGTGAGCTTGATCGATATTCCTTCCCTTCCGATTTTCCGGAAGGTGGTGGCTGGAAAGCGTCATTACTTTTATTATTATACTGCATATGCAACCTGATTGTAAATGTGTAGAGGAGGCAGTCCTGTTTCAAGATGATACTCGTACATAGCAGAGGTTGCCCACAAGGAGGTGCTCTCTCACCTACACTGTTGAATATAACTGTGGACTCAAAAACGAAGTCGAAAAGGGTGCTACATCAGTGCAAACGTGCATGTGGGTAGAGGTGGGAACTCTGGAATGTGTACTCAAGCTCAAGAAGTGTTCATTTAAAATTAAGTACAACACTGACTTGGGTACAAGGACACATAGGGATCGAAGGCAACGAAAAGGCGGACTCCCTTGACCCAAAACAGGGGTCAACTGAAAAGTTGCTGGGACCAGAACCATTCGCTTTAATTGGCAGAGAAATGGTTGAACAGCTGATTCACAAATGGATCACGGCAGAACACCTGAGAAGATGGCCAAATGTGGAACAAGTTAAAATTGCAATTAAGTGGCCGACCTGCTCCACTTAAAAAAGTGTTCTTTGTCTATAGGATATGGTCATTTTGGGAATCACATAACGAAGATGGGTCTTAGAGAGGATGATAAGTTCAAACTATGCCTGGAGAACACATTCCGACTTTGGCTGGCATAACATAAGACCTCACATAAACAGATGCTAGCGCTAACACTAGGAATCGAACCCAGGGAAGAACTCTGTAGAAATATGGAGAGTCTACGAAAAGGGACCAGTCAATTGTGGTCGGATTCGGTTATCTCTCGAAATCTGTACATAGATGCAAAAAATACTTTGGTTTATTTTCTGGAAGCCTAAAGATTTTCTTTAAAAAATATATTAATATCTTACTACCGAGAGAGCCCAAACTTGTGCAGCATAAAACAATAAAGATCGAACGACAGCATCAAAAACTTTAAGTTTAGAACTCGATGGGATGTTTTTTTGTTGCCAAGGATCACCTTCCAGATTCCAGTTGCAGTTGGTTGCCCTCTACGCTTCCCTTAGTTTTTCTTGTATTTTCGTTCAATAAAGAATAAAATTTTACTTCAACTGAAATATTGGCCATTTTGATAGTTGTTTTTTTCAAAAAGTGGGGGCCAAGGACCCTGGGGCTCGAAAAGGGGCAACGCTGACACCCGTACATCAAAGGCATGCCTAACCGACAGAAAACTTAGCAGCAATCCGTGAAAGTATACTAGAGAAGGAGTTCCCCGGTTCAGTCCATTCCTTGCACAAAATGTCGACTTTTCGTACCTCAATTTGGTGAATTTTGCGTTGGGACTTGGGCCTACACCCGAACAAGATCTAACTGCCTCCAATTTGTGGCGTTTAGAAGAAGGTCCTAATTTCGAAAATAAAAAAAAAAAAACTTTTGCGATGAAGCGCATTTTTGGATGAATAGCTCACCAGGTGCAAATACGTCCACAAAAAGTTACTGCTTGGTGCGGATTTACGGACGGCGGCGTCATTGGTCCGTACTTTTACTAAATGATATTGGTGAGGAGATCACTATCAACGATCGATTGAAGAAAAGTAAAAGTGAATTTTGTAATAAAAATATTTTTTCTTTTATTAAGACATTTAAAAAAAAAAAAAAAAACGCAGTGTTGTATATGGCGATATTGAATTTGATGATATTGAATTTGCAAATCAGTGATTATACACGTAGGGAAAAATCCCTATATGTAGGTATTTTCGACTTAGAAATTGCTCCGTAGGGGAAAAAAAATATTTTTTTTTAATATTTAAAACCGGTAAACGTATTTTTTAAAATATCATAGGAAATGCCTGATAAACGAGAACGTGTATGTTATTTTTAAATTCGTAACGTTTTATTTCTATAGAGAAACTAGATTTGAGATCTTGCTACATACCTCTTACCCTAAATTCATTATTCTATTTCCACCTTAAATTTTTGTCGCCATTAGTATGTCGCGGCCACACATAAATAGGCCGCACGAACCACAATTCTGTGAGTCTACAAATTATCGTCGTAGGGAAAGGGTCTCTTTATTCCTGAATAAACACTTAGTTAATTTCAAGAACGGTTTCTTTTCTTTCGTGTCTCATTTTCTCATCCACAGCAGAAACATTGGTCCTTCTTCGCCACATACATATTTCAAGAATCAGTGCAGTTTTACATATCGCGTAATACCCTTTCCCTCAACTTCGTAAATCGGTAGCATCCGTACAAACCCGTTCGTATATACAATTGTACATACATTCAATCACGCCACCGTGTCGTGCGCTCGCGAAAAATAACAGCTCCGTTCATCGTACAAGTACATAAATGTACATTTATGCACATTTCCCCAGCTTGCATTTGTGAAAGACAACACAACAGCTCATCGTAAACGAACATATAAGTACATATGTATATACATTTGTGCACATCACGCCATTCGCACAAATAAACTCCGTTTTCACTATTTTTTTGTCATTCTTTCTTTGACCAGCGACGCGTTATCTCGTTATCTCGTTATGTCAAACGCGCTTATTAAACGCGACAGTACTCGAAATTCGATAAAACGGGTTTTAATATCCAGCAAGAAAGCAGAGTCTTTCGACCACGCGGAAATTGAAGCACATCGAATCCTTCTGCTCGAGCATTGGAACAAGTTCGACCAAGCCCAGGAAGCAGTCGAGCTCTCTTGCGGTGATGAGACCAGGGAGGAACAGGAAGCGGAGCGCGAGCAAGGCGAACAATGGTACAGAGAAGCTTTGGCCAATCTCACTCGAGCGTCGAGCAAGCTCAATTTATCACCGCCAATAAAACCCGACAACCTCACAAAAATTCGAGCAGACGTCAAGCTTCCCTCAATGGACCTCCCGCACTTTTCTGGCGACGCCAAAGATTGGCGTGCTTTTCGTGACGCATTCGCGTCTCTGATCCATAATGAAACTTCTCTTACCGGGTCCCAAAAGCTGCACTTTTTGCGGTGTAGTTTAGAAGATGAGGCGCTGCAGGTTGTGAAAGGTTTCCCAATCACCGACAGTAACTACGACGAAGCTTGGAACTTGCTGACCAAAAGGTACGATCACGAACGCATCATTGTAGACGTTCATTTCCGTGCGCTTTTCGCTCTACAAAAAATCGACGGCGAGTCATCGTGTTCCATCAAAGCCTTGTTGGACAGAACCCAAGAACATTTTCAATCCCTTAAAGCGCTTGGAAGACCGGTCGAGAATTGGGACGATTGGCTAATCCACTTAACGGTAAGCAAATTAGACTGTGAAACGCATAGGCAGTGGGAATTGTCCCAAAAAGAAGACAAGGTGCCGAAGTTTGACGCGCTCGTATCATTTTTGGAAATGAGATGCCGCTCATTAGATGCCATTAACCCGCATCAGCAGCTTGCATTTTCCTCTTCCAAATTTATCAACGGCCGTCAATCAAAGGGCAAACCCATGCCCGCCTCCGGTTCACAGCGTACTTCACTTCCAGCTCGCGTAGCCAATCAAAGCGCATCGTCAAAACCACGCAAAGACGCTTGTTATTTTTGTTCCGCCAAACATCGAATCTATAGCTGCGACAAGTTCCGGTCCCTCGACGTCGCTCGACGAATCTCATTCACGCAAGAAAAACATCTCTGCAGCAACTGCCTTGCTGCGGGTCACGATCACGGAAGCTGCCGCAGTACCAGCGCGTGTCGTGTATGTCAAGTACGTCACCACACTTTGTTGCATCGTGAAATTCCAGACGCTGCTGGTACAGTTTCGAGTACTAGCCTAACGCCGTCCTATTTCGCACATGCAGAGCATCACGTTCTTCTCGGTACTGCCATCGTCAAGATCGTCGATCAATCCGGAAGATATCAGCCGGCCAGACTGTTGTTTGACAACGGATCGCACCTCACATTTATCAGTGAAGCCTGTTTGCAGAGACTAAAGTTGAGGAGGACTCCAGCCTGTACAGCCATTGAAGGGATAGGAGCAACTGCGGCCGGAAATTCCACAGGTGAGGTACAACTTACTCTCTCATCGTTTGATGTTAGCTTTACAACAACCATTCGCGCACACGTTCTACCCAAAATTACTAGCAATTTACCTCCGGTTCAAGTACGTCAAAGGAATTGGCCACACATCGAAAGATTGAAGTTGGCGGATCCCGAGTTCCATACACCTGCGGCCGTTGATATTCTGCTGGGAACAGATGAAGTAGGACAGTTCCTTCGCACCGGTTTGGTAAAGGGCCCAGTTGGGACTCCAATTGCGCAACAATCAACACTCGGATGGGTTCTCTTCGGCAAGGTGTTTGATTCCACAGTTACCAACACAGTTTCTACGGCAGTTTGCATGTTCACAGACACTGCGCTCACAAAGGCTGTATCTAAGTTTTGGGAGATTGAGGCTCTGCCCGAAGTGAGGCACCTTACAGTTGAGGAACAGCTTTGCGAGAAAACCTTTGTTGAGAGTCACTTTCGTCAGGAAGATGGTCGCTACGTTGTGAAGCTGCCTTTTAAGGGTGGCTGCCCACTTGGGGTTTCCCGACACGCTGCTGTTCGGGCTCTTTTACGGATGGAAACGCTGTTTTCAAAAGATGATAATCTTCGTAAAATGTACGTGGACTTCATGCACGAATTTATCACTTTGGGACATATGGAGCAGACGAATCAGGAGCCTGTACCCGGCGAACATTATTACATGCCGCATAGAGCAGTCATAAAGGATTCAAGCACAACGACCAAACTAAGAGTTGTGTTTAATGCGTCCTGCCGGACCACATCAGGATTTTCCCTCAACGACTCTCAAATGATCGGTCCGCAGTTGCAGTCGGATCTGTTCTCAACACTGATCCGCCTTCGCTCCCATCGCTTTGCTATGAGTGCCGATGTGGCAAAGATGTATCGCCAGGTTCGGGTCTCTGAAGAGCACATCGATTATCAGCGGATAGTTTGGCGCGATTCTCCTGCAGATGACATTAAGGATTTCCGATTGTTGACTGTCACGTATGGAGTCGCGTCTGCCTCCTACTTAGCAGTTCGAGCCCTTCAGCAAGCTGCACTGGATGAAGGCCTGGACTATCCCTTAGCAACGCAAGTCATCCTCCGCGATTTTTATATGGACGATCTGCTGACTGGCTGCTATGATGAGGCAGATCTACAACAGCTACAACACCAAGTATCAGCCATATTGAGTCGAGGTGGCTTCCACCTCAGAAAATGGTCTTCTAACTCCCCGCTAGTCATCAATGCTGTCCCAGAGGATCAACGCGAGATTATGCAGTCTTTGGATTTCTCGGAAACTGATGGTGTTCGAACGCTGGGGTTACTTTGGGATCCTTCCTCCGACCATCTCACATTCACTGTTCAGCTACAACAGGTAGATATGAACCATTATACAAAACGTTTACTACTTTCAGAAGCATCCAAGCTCTTCGACCCGTTAGGCTTGTTATCGCCAAGCACTATCATTCCCAAGATGTTGTTCCAGCGCCTCTGGAGACCGAAAGTAGACTGGGATGAAGCTGTACCGGACGACGTAAAACGTCAGTGGGTTTACTACAGGGACCATATCACCCACCTCGCAGCAATCAAAGTGCCGAGATGGGTCGGTATCGGAATCCCAAATTCCCATATAGATCTGCATGGTTTCGCTGACGCCTCACAAACCGCGTACGCAGCTGCTGTGTATGTCCGTACAGTAGCTCCCGACGGCAGTGTATATCTCCAATTGCTGACAGCGAAAACGAGAGTTGCACCTTTGAAGCTCACCACAGTGTCTCTACCCCGCTTGGAGTTGTGCGGTGCCGCCTTGCTGGCACAATTAATAAAGCATGTTCGAGACTCACTTAATCTTCATATCCGTTACATATGCGGATGGACTGATTCTACCGTCGCACTCGCATGGATACGTCAACATCCTGGCAAATGGTCCACGTTTGTAGCGAATCGTGTCTCTCAGATCCAGGAGGTCATACCAGCAAACAACTGGTTCCACGTGCAGTCATCGGAGAATCCAGCCGACTGTGCAACTCGAGGGGTACTACCACATCATCTGGTCAACCATTCTCTCTGGTGGAGTGGCCCGTCATGGCTCAGGCAACAAGAGTCATCTTGGCCCCAGCAACAACTTTTCGTAACCAATCTCGACAGGCGCTCTGAGCTGGTCAATCTGTCGAATCAGCGTGCAGCACCACCGGTCTGGGAACTCATCGATCATTATTCGTCGTTAAGGAAGCTGAAGCGTGTCACAGCGTACATCCTGAGATTCCAGCATAATGTGCAAGCAGCAGTCGAAGTCAACAAGAGCGGTGATCAAAGACCACGCCGCAGCGGCAAGCATCTAAGTCTCTTTGAACTCGAAGAAGCCCTTATTGTTTGGATAAAAATCACCCAAGCACATCATTTTGCCGAAGACATCCATCGACTTCAGTCAAAAAATGCGGTAAGTCGTCATGGCAAACTTTCTAAACTCTATCCATTTTTAGACGAAAGGGGATTGCTCAGGGTGGGCGGACGACTGCGGAACGCCTCGATATCATCGGATAAAAAGCACCCAATTCTCTTACCATCGCATGCCAAGCTTACTACTCTCGTTTGTAACGATATCCATCGCATCACACTGCATGCTGGACCTCAAGCGATGCATTGTATGCTCCAAAGCCGCTTCTGGGTCATCAACGCCCGAAACATCGTACGAAAGATCTACAGATCGTGTGTAAAATGCCGCAGACACTCGCATATACTTCAACAACAGCTGATGGGCGATCTACCACGGCCTCGTGTAGAAGCATGCCGTCCTTTCCTTCGCACCGGCGTCGATTTCGCTGGGCCAGTACATCTTCGCTTCTCCAGAGGACGTGGCTCAAGAGCCATCAACGGATACATATCAGTATTCATTTGCATGGCGACTGGTGCTATGCATCTAGAGTTGGCGAGCGATATGTCTTCGTCAACTTTCATAGCGGTTTTTAAGCGGTTTGTCGCTCGTCGTGGTCAATGTAGAGAGCTCTACAGCGACAACGGCACCAATTTTGTCGGCGCGGAAAAGGAGCTCAACAGCCTGCTTTCACGTGCTACCGAGGATGAACATCTGGCTAAATATCTTTCAGACGACGGCACCATCTGGCACTTCAACCCGCCAGCATCACCACATATGGGTGGTTACTGGGAAACGGCCGTAAAGCGTGTCAAATATCACTTACGGCGTACTTTGGGTGACAGTCTTCTTACCTATGAAGAGTTCGCAACGCTGCTGACGGAAGTTGAAGCCTGTGTCAACTCACGACCACTTTGTTCGATATCAACCGACGTCAATGACTTCCACGCCCTGACCCCGGGACATTTCCTGATCGGGGAATCTCTCAAAGTCATTCCTGAACCCGACTCGACAATCTTCAAAGGAAACCTGAAAAGCAGATGGCAACTATTGACTAATATGAGACAGCATTTCTGGCGAAGGTGGAGTTCCGAGTATCTTGTTCAACTTCAGCGGCGCTCTAAATGGACACGGCCAAGTCCCAACATCGGCGTAGGCGAATTGGTAGTAATCCGCGACGAAAGAATACCTCCAACCAAGTGGAAATTAGGAAGGGTCATCTCTACTCATCCGGGAGCAGATGGTAACGTGCGGGTCGTTACACTTAAGACAGCCGAAGGGACACTTACTCGTCCAGTGGTCAAAGTGTCTCCGCTCCTTCCGATAAACGACGAATAATAAAATATAAATTGATTCTACATTTCACTCGACTCAAGGTGGGCGGAATGTCGCGGCCACACATAAATAGGCCGCACGAACCACAATTCTGTGAGTCTACAAATTATCGTCGTAGGGAAAGGGTCTCTTTATTCCTGAATAAACACTTAGTTAATTTCAAGAACGGTTTCTTTTCTTTCGTGTCTCATTTTCTCATCCACAGCAGAAACAAGTACATATAGGATATAGGTACTCTTCTTTATATGTCATTGTCAAAAGTCAATTAAATAAACTAGGTAATTTAATTTAATAAATTTATACCGAACCTTACATTTAAATATAAATATTCAATTCAATTCAAAACTATCCTTTGTTTCATACCAATTTTATATACGAAAAGAACCTTTTTAAATAAGAAAAAATTAAATAAAATAAATACCGAATTTGAACACCTTTCTTTTAAATTTTACAAATTGTATGTAGGCAAGCAGATTTTTAGGGGAAATCTTACGTCGATCGGTAGGGAAATTTAAATTTGTACCCGTGGTAGGTATTTTTTTTAAATGTTAAATCACTGGTTGCAATTAGTGAACTGAATGTGAAAATAGCAGTAAAGGTGGTGTTCAGTTCGAAATGCGTTTAGAGCTAAATCGCTTAGATTTTATGAAAGCGGTGATGTTTCTATTCCGTGTTCTCCCATTTACCCCACATCTGGCATCGCTGATTGGAGGGTATATGGTTATCACTCTCAGAGGTGTCGTGAAGGGGCCATCAAGATTGTGCGATTTGTGCTCGACTTTTTCTGGTGGTGTTTGCAGCTTAACCAACGCAATTGCTTAAATTCAAGCGGATAATATGTTAGCACAGTCGTTAACAACATTTATCCGTGGTATCGTGAGAAGCCGTGATTTATATTTCAGCAATGTTATAGGTATTCAACATCGACCAGCCCCTATTCAGAAACACTTAATGCAATGGTCAGCGGTTTCCGCGCACCTGTACTCGCACGAGTCGCATCCTTTGGCACCAGTCTCAGCGTCCTAACGTATTTGTACGATTTATTTAACCTCTAAGTGGGGAAATACAGGACCTTTTAAGTGTGCTCAGTCATGTAACACCAATACACGATATTAAGTATAGAATCAACAGCTCAAAGGAAATGTTTCGCGAACATCGATTTCACTCGGATTACAAACATGTTTGTCATTTTACTTATTCTCGTCCAGGTGTCCGCTTACCGCACACACATACACACCAGCTTCCAACTTGACCCTTTGTGTGCCACCCTTTACCAGCGATGTTATGAAACAAACAATCGGCTTACATTTTTGTCCTTTTATTTTTGTTTGCCAATGCTATCTGCAAATTCACGTTTACATTCGGATTCCGATTGCGATCTGTTCGATTTATCCAATTAGCAATGTTGCACACTTGCACGTGATGGTGTATCCTTCAGCGAGCCTCTGCTGTTTGTCCCTACAACAAAGATAAAATAAATTCTAAATCTTGTTATTTATTTTTTGTTTCCACCCTGACCAGTGACCACCCTGGTGTTCGTTTGTGTTTGTTTATGCTTCTCACTTTGGAACTGGATTTTGGTTTTTTTTTAACCTATTTTTTCATTTTTCCTGAAAGCCTCACCTCTTTCGACTGGCAGTGGCATGCATGCATATAACTCTAACAATCGCTTGAGGGAGAGATGCAGCCGTACAGTGGGGAATACAAAAATATTTCCTTTTTCCAAGGGATTCGTTTGCAGGAAAGCATTCGAACCGCTCGCCGCCAGGAACGGACTGCAATCTGCAACTAAAAAATCTTCCATAGATTTGCAAATTAATTTGCTATTCCTGCCGCTAAAGGAACGTCGGTTCGGTAACGGTACGCCATATGCACTGAACAGAAACAGAGTCATCCGTTGCCGTTGGCACCGTTGATCCGGAAAGGATTTGTTTTTATAGAATTTCAGAACGACTTTTATGTTAGTTTTTGGTTGTGTTGGTCCCTTAGTCCCGCGGCTAATTGTTTTGTTTTTCGAAAGCTTATTTTCTAGAATTCAATTTGGCGGTTCTATTGTTGGCATCGCGTTGCGTTTGTCTGTATTTTCGGCGATTGAGTGACGGTGCTAAATCGCCGGACATGGTCTCGTTATTTATTTGATTCGTTTTCATTCCATTAAACAGGATTTCACCAATCAACTGGGCCAAAATAATTGTTTTATGCGTTCAGACTTCAGAAAATCCAAACAATCGACGAATTCAATTTCATGGAAACGAATTGAAAAAGATTAACATGTCGCCACGAATTGTTATCGGGGAAAAAAATGACAGATTTAGGGTTTTACCCAATTCCATTCACTTTCATGGATGCATTGCGCTTTTGACGCATAAACGTAGGCTGAATTGGGTTGCGTAGAGTGGGTGACTTTGTTTAGTCTAAATACGTTCTCATCAAAAATGTCAGAAAAAGAGCAAATTAACAAAACAAAACACAGTCGGTGCCGTTACATTGTGCCAAACGACATTATGCCAAATACGGCGCAGGGTCATAAGTCCACAGGCCAAAAGTCCACAATGGACTTTTTACCCACAAATCAATTGTGGACTTATAACCCACCCAGGTGAGCCAAAAGTTCACACAAAATTCTTGTGAATTTTTGACTCACTGATTGTGGTCTTATGGCTCACGGATGAAGAAGGTGAGGAAGAGGACAACGAGCTTGAAAGCGAAGCTAAAAATTCTAGTAATGACCTCATTTGCGGTGTTTGCCTCCAAAACCCGCAAGACACACTTCTCCAGCATTGCAATCATTTTAAGATTGCGCTTTCAAACTATGAATTCTGTATGGGGGGGCATGTTGCCCCCCTGCAACCCCTCTGCTTAGGTTTACTGATGGATTACGGGGTGGGTGCAAGGTTCTTCTTATTACTCAAATTTTGTTGGCGTTATTGCACTTTGTGGGAGTGAAATAAGACCAACTGTTGGAAGTTATCCTTATTACACTATTTAAGAGCGAAATAAGGTACATTTTTAGAAGTTGGTCTTATTTCACGGCATCTATCAAACATTCCCATACTTTTGGAGTTGTTAAAAGAACTCTTTTTGTCATATGGATAATTGTGGACTTATGGCCTACTTCCATTTTAAAATTGTGAACCTATGGCCCAAATTATTGTGAACTTTTGGCTCATCTGGGTGGGTCAAATGGGTCAAAAGTCCATTGTGGACTTTTGGCCTGTGGACTTATGGCCCTGCGCCGCCAAATACCTACAAAAATTAGGCATAATGACGCTTTCGAAAGAGACACTAGGCCGAATTAAAGCATTTGGCATAATGCGGCTTTAGTATCTACATATTGGCCAACTTTTAACTTTTGTCGCGCTGCATGTCACAAAATCACTGAAAATAATTTAGGGTATGTATAACAGTGACTTTTTAGACAGGCGTTAGGTCTTATTGCCCAAAACCATAACGCCCAAATCGAAAAATTTCATAACGCCCAAAACATCACTAGGCAATTTGTTGGTTGAATTTTCATGTAAATTTGGATGATATGACATTGATTTTGGGCGTATCTAAAAACATTATTTTTGCATAAAGTAGCGTTGTGTCTTATCGCCCAAGGTTAAAGAACCCAAGTAAATAAATGTATCAATGCCCAAAATCCGTCACATCCCCCAAAATATTGGAAAAGAAAACGGCAAAAAGCCCAAATGTATTGACAAATCGCCGAAAAAATCAATTCTCGTTTTTTCCAATTTCCCGACATTCCCGGATGGTTTTTCCAAAATGTTCTTTCCTTATAATTACGAACCGCTGAAAAAAAAATTAAGCCAAATCGGCCCAGCCGTTCTCAATAATTGATGAATTACCATACATTTTTTACACCATTTTTATATAATAAGATTTAAGCACTTTGAAAAGTCAGAACTTTCGTTATTGTAATTATTTAAATTTTTCAGGGGGAACTTTATTCAAATTTAAAGCCTAGTATGCTGTTCCAGGAAAGCTTAAATTATGCGCCTCTCCAATGTTTCTCTCTTTTTGACAGTAAGTTCCGTCAAAGAAAGAAATGTGTTGGCACAGCTGCTTGACTTGCTCTATTTAGTCATTTGGTAGGTACTTACCTACTAAAGAAATTTCTAAAGCAACAACAACGAATTTCTTTGTGCTAAACTAACCATTCGCAATTGGTACTGTTTCGTTTGAAATTTTGTTGCGCGAATACCGCTATTTTCGCTGATCTGTCAAAATTTAGCTGTGGGAAAATGTATTTTGCATTAATACGCTTACTTTAATTCTCTAGAGAGTTTTCGTACAGCGGCTAAGAAATTTAGCTTGAACTGCGTACTTCTTTGCTTAACTGCTTTGCTTAGTTTTATCTTTGGAGACATTTTTGTATGGGGGCTTAATTTAAGAGCGAGCAGCATACTAGGCTTAAGGGAAAACTAATGTTTTTGCTGATGACAAAAAGGGAAAAACAGTCTGCAAAGTCTGGGAACACTGCTGTCCAAGTCCATACTTTTGAGTATATTTTTGCTATCGGAGAGTTTCGCTCCAGTTTTTTATTTGGACTGGACATATTCAGTCAGAAAAGTGTGCAAATGGAGGTGTCGTTCCCAGAATTTTCCCACTTGGGTAATTTTCAAGTAAAAAATCACACACACCTCATTTTGAATATTATGATTAGGAAATTAGGTAGTATTAAGGAAGGAAAAAATTTAGACCGTCTTGTTTTGTGAACACTAAATAGATAGTAGAAATGTGATCTTAAGCTTAGTATGCTGATCGAGCTGAAATTTTGGTCCCATACAAAATTCTCTCCAAAAATTAGCTGTGCTAAATTTAAATAAAAAAAACCCATTTCGCTAAGTGGTACGCTGCTAAAGCTAAAAAATTAAACTTTTGTTTCAGAATGTACATCGTGTATCTGTCAAAATTTGTCGTGCCCATTTAATGGGACGGCACATTTTCTCAAGCTAAATCTTGACAGATCTTTGTGTTATGTTGTTTTGTTGCGTTTTTGTATTGCAAAGAGCGGTAGAAGTAAGCAAGGATATTTTTTTTAATAAATTCCTAGACGGGGAGTACCTAGAATCGGAAATGGTTTAAATTAGACAGAGTTGGATTTTTGAAGTAAGTTATTTTCAAAGAAAAACAGTTTTTTTTTGTGACATTTATCCACAGCTCTCTGTGTCAAAATTTAGCTAGGACCTTGACAGATGTTTGGAGAGAAAAGTTGGAGACCAGATAAAATGTAGTTTAGCTCGAGCAGCGTACTAAGCTTTAGGTAGCGGTTGTAGTACTTTTTTTGTAGTTTTCTTTTTTCCCACGCGTCGGTTTCTAATCATCGAAACTCCCCCCAAAAGGTAAATTTCTTACAAGAGTAAACCCGAACTGTCAGTTTCAAAGATACATAGACATACCGGCGGATGAGTGCTGCCAAGCACACGCGTAAACAACCAGACACAGAGTCTCGTAACGCATGAAACGGAATCGGAAATAACATCCCTTCTCCTGTCAACTTGGTTGCTCTGTTTTAACTCACATTATCTGTTATTGTAGTTGTTCTATATCCGCAATTTAAAACGAGTGCACATATTGAACTGACCTGCCGAAAGAAGTTGTGCGGTTATCAATTCCATTCCATTTTAACGAGTCTTTAAAAGTATTGTGTTTCCATCCGGCTTCTGCTTCTGGTTCAGCTTCACTGTACAAACAGTAAAAGTTAGGTCCTTTTTTGGAAAATAACTTCGACTTCCTTTCGTTTATCGATTTGTACTAGATTGTGTCCTCTTGGGGAAGTGTTGGAACTAAAGTACCCATCCAAGGAAAACGGAAATACATCAGTAAAACAGCAGATACTCAACTGAAGGATAAAAATAAGGGTGTATACGAAAAACAATGAGATTTGCTAACAGTTCCGTTGTTATTACGTGTACTAGAGGAAAGGCTATACAGGGGTGCCTCCATCTCAACCATCAGTAAGAGAAGAGACCATGCTACCCACCATCATAAGGAAAACAATTTTCAATCACTTAAAGTTCTGTGTACATTAACCTTCACCCACCAATAAGGCCAAAAGCAGTGCTCGAACTACCTCTTCCTGTTCTATCCAAATACCCGACGTATCGGAAGCGGAACTCATTATATGACTGAGAACACAACTGAAACACACACAGGACATGGTGGTGCGCTAGAATCTACCTTGGCAGCGCCTCTCTGTATTCGAGTAGGGACTAGGGAATTACCATATGCAGTGGGATAGGTACTATTTCGATTTTGAAAATAAATATTGTTTATCTCCGGGAGTAATAGTCATGGAGTAGCGAATTAAATGTCAACTGATAACTTAGGATGCTGTTCCGTTAGCTATAGAAATACATAGCTCCATGCTTGAATTTATTCAACATTGTGTGGATCAATTTAAATTTAATTTAAATTGCTAGTAATCATTTTTAGAGTCGAAGCTACATTTTTCAAACTCACAAAATTGCATATAGTGACCTACAACATATTTAGTGAGGCTAAAAATGATTATTAGCAAGGCCGTAGGACATTAATTCCCACCAACGCACCGCTCTCATATTGAAAGCCCGTCGTGCGACGGGAAAGCGAATAAAATATTTCATGTTGCACGCGCAGTGTCAGCCAACATGGCATGGAACGTATTTAAAAATAAAGTGCACGACTGGGTCGAACGAAACTTTCTCGATACTAGACAAAAGAAAACAAAATTCTCTTTTGGATATTCATCTCATATGGCACTTATGTAAAATAACAATATAAGTTTTAAAGGTTAAAGCTCTCAGTAACTGGCAATGTCGCAAGCGTCTACTGTACTAGTTATATTAAGGTCTTAAGGACTATTCACATGAGAGCGAGCGAACAAATTGCTGAAATGCGAACAAACCACTTTTGATGCATTTATGAACAGAAAATTGTATATTTTACTATTTCAAGAGGATGATAGTTAATTATCCCATCAAAATGTATTAAGAAAACATGTTAATAAACAGTTGAAATAACGAAATTTCGAATTGCAAACTTTTTGCCGCGAACGAATACACCCTTGGCGAGAATTGTCAAAGTTTATTCACAATCCACATCATTCAATTCGCGTTCCACAAACTAACGAATAAAGCATTCGTTCGAACTTAACCTCAAACTCAAAATGTTATAGAGACAAATACCGGCGACTGTCATTGGATTCGCGGGTTTCTGCGACCAAATTAAATGTATCATGTGAATGGACTGTCACAACTTGCGAATATTCGTTCGTTCGTATAGGTAGTTGGTCGCTCTCATGTGAATGATCCTTTACTCCTCACTTGATTTTTGAGTACAGAGCAAGCGTACCTAGTAGCAGTTTCTGTTTTTGACCTAAGGATATGTTTTTAATTTTGATTGGAATATGATTTAAGTTTTCAATTATTGGAAGTATTGCTCGTGATAGACCGATATCTTAAGATAGATTATGTAATAATTCAGGCATTTGTGAATTTGCATTAGTAGCTATAAATTGAATATCCCGATGCTTGTGTGTGCGGTGCAAATGAAGTTTTTGTTTTTGTAAAACTATCCAGACATAACAGTTGCAAATATTGCAATGTTTATTTGGAAAAATACAGCTGACTGTATGATATTGTTCCGGATTATAGAAATACTTCGTTTTTGACATTTTATCGAAATCGAAGATGGGGTTTTCGAGATATGAGCAGTTTCTAAAATTAGCGTTTTCGGTGTATCGAATTGAAAACTAAGGACACAATAGTTTTGAAAACATCAATTTGACTCTAAGTTTGCATTTTGGTCAAAATCGTTATTGCCGTTTTAAGATAACTAGACAAAACTGTATTTTTAAAAAAATACTCTTTCCATAAATCCATTGTACGATAATAAGAGAAAAACTGAGGTTGCTATTAAGTTATAAATGACCAAATAACCTTAGAAATTAATTTTTGCTACAATCGTATAGACCGTTTTCGAGATATGTCGAAATTTCAATAGTTCCGTTGTTCGAATTTTTAGCCAAAAACTGGGTACGCAGTCATGGTAACCTCACCTACTTAAAATCAAATTGGTACGAAAATGTTGTATGGGAAGTACCATTAATATTGACGTTAGGTACATTGAAAAAAAAAACACCTTCCGAACTGTAAGCCCAAAAACTCCAAATCCGAATTTTGAATGTAATCCGGGAAGCCCTTTAGACTGTACGCCCGTGGAAGGACGGACAGACGGACAGACCGGACAGAAATTTGCGACCCACTTTTTTGAGTTCCTCTATCATCGTAATATCAGAATTGATTAAAATCCCGAGTTCGAAATTTCGTACGAAACCAATATCTTTCTCTTACTACGTAATGGAGAAAGTTTAAAAGGGTTAATTACAGTGATAACGGATGCACAGGTTTGCCAATTGTCCACCTAGATTTAGTGGATTTTTTGGAAGACGGAGGGATACGAGTAGGTACCTATAGAAATTTTTTAGGGGGAAATATGGGGTTTTTGTAATTTATATTTTATTTGTTTACCTTTATAAAATAATTTTAGATAACTTTAACATAAATGTGTGCTCTTTCAAAAATGTTAAAATGTTGAATGTTTTGCACATTTTATGTACCTACGTTTGATATGTTTTTTTAATTTTCTTTTTAAATGTTTCCTAACCCTTTACAACTGTTTGCAAAAACTATTTCTAATTTGTGGGCTGTCAATGAAAGGAGACTCAGTTTTGATGGACATCCTATAAAGTTCATCCTTCATTTTTATATGGTACATGGTAGTTGCAGCGATAGTTTTCGTCGTATACCAGAACTATTGTTGCTGTTGTTCTTGGCACTTTCGTGGAAGCTATAAGCCCTTCCAGTGTCGCTCCGCCAGTCCGTTGACGAATTTTGTTCGTGTGAATGGTAAAATACTTTCCCATAAGGACAAAAAAGGAAGAGCGAATAGAAAAGGATCGATTTTATGTGTTCTTGATTATTTGTTGGTTCTTCTTATTTTTTTTGCAAACGTTTTTTTTTTTTTTGGTTTAAAAGACGATACTCAATTAGGGAAACAGAAACAGGAAAAAAGAATGTCATCTTCTGCACAACTGGTTGCAAACAGGACTATTTGTATAAAACTAAGACAGCGACGACGACGATAATGCTGATGGTGCTATTGATCATCGAAGATGACAATGATTATGATGAAAGGGTGCACAAAGTTTCCCTTTTATAGGTGAACATCGATAAAAGTTGTCTCCCATTATTTTACTTTTCCTTGTGTGCTGTCGTCCTTGGGGAAATTGAAAATCAATGGGTAAAAGGTTGAGAACTTTTCCCTGCTGTCATTTACAATAAAAATGTGCGTTCGAGTTGAACTTATTCTGTGTGCTACATAGTCAGGTGAAGAAAAGTCGAAGGTAATTCTCAGGTTGAACCCCTTTTGTTGTGTTTCTGGGTGTTAACAAAAGTTCGTTTAATTAAAGCGAGTTGTAGTTCTATACGGGTGTTTTGATAGAAGTGGAACATTAAGCTTCGATTGGAGAGTTTTCTAATTGGGCATTATCGGTACAAGTTTTAGATATTGGGAGCTTGGGAACAAGTTGAATTACAGCAACTTTGACAGTGTTTCTGAATGCATGATGGTAACTTCGTCGAAGAGTCAAATAACATTTTTAACTCGTAGGTTGTTCCTTTGTTCAGAATCAATCATTGGAACAACTTTCTTGATTGAGTCGGAAAGAGGGCGTACGGACATCGGATGCATTTAATTCCAGACTACGAAATTAAAATTCTCATGACAGAAGCACAATGAGAACCGGAGAATAAAACGTCACCACACGGACTTCATTATAAGCGTGTGTACCTCTACATAAAGAAAGCCGCTGTGTGAAGTCGGATTGAAACAGATGTTAATGGATCTTCTCAATAAGCAATTCAAGTTATGACTTTACATTTTAGAAGCCGTAAATCGAGGAAGTTCAGTAGGGAAAAATGAAAACCGCGTGTTTTATTAGGCTTAGCAAGATGGATGAAATTCATTAAGAGTGGGTGTCCCTCAGCTATGAACTCCGAGCTCATGTAAACATGCTTACATGTATTAGTGCACAGAAATAGCCGAGCACACTCTCCCCCATTAAGATCACATTTGTGACAACAGAGTCTGTAAAATGAGAACTCGCTCAACGTTCACTAAATAAAAATAACAAAAAATTTGCTGCACAAACAATTTAAATAAATCAAAACAAAAAACAACAAAAAGGACAAGCTGGCTGCCTAGGGCGATAGGCTAGCTGTATTGAGCTGCAAACTCTGTCCGAATAGATTGAAAATGTTAGTGTGTGTGATATCCAGTTTTCTACGAATTACGTACAAATCCAATCGCAAATTTTCTACTTTTCAAGATATGTATCCAAGATTCAATAATTTATATTTTTATATAAAATTGGTTTTGGCTTGTTTGTTGCTTTTGCTTTGTTTGCGGGTCTGGGATGGGTTTCTTGTATAGTTAAACTTAGAATCTATGCGAAACCTAGCCTAGGATAATACACTATTCATTTATGTATTTATTATTGTCCTTTCACGGAATTCTATCCAAGGGGTTGCACAGTCTTTGTTACCGCTAATATTATTAGAACTTTTCTTAAATTTTAGCCTAAAACCGAAGTTGGAGTTCGGTAACACGAAACAAAAGTAAATAAAGAAAATACTATTTTAGACAACGTGACTTCATTTATTATACATACGTTATAATAAGTGGTGTTTTTGTACAAATTAATGTCTTAAACGCTTTTATACAGCACTTTTTTCCGCTACGAAACCTGAAAAAATTGTGTATTTACCTACCACCTTTAACCATATCCAACTCCTTTATTTTAAGTACAGTAGAGTATCGGCGAATAGATTAAAATTTAAGTTGTCACATAACAACTTTATCGGATAAAAAATTTTCAAAAATGTCACTTAACACCTTCTCATTCTCAACGCTTCACTGTGAACTTGCAGTCTAATTTAAGTCACGTTAATGCTTAGCAAGTTAAGCACTTTTATTATCTGCCAATTAGAAAAGCAGAGCTTCTCTTAGTCATTTTATACCTAGGTACTCGTATTTAAAAACTTCAATTCACCAAAATATTCTGGAATAATATAATGTATACGTATTATTTAGTCAGTTTCATATCACTCTTACCGATTATTACATTATACCGGTTTTTCTTTAGGAGTTTAGTGTCGAGCGGAAAGAAACAGGATGGGAAGTGTCAGTACTACTTTTAAGCTTATATGCTTTTTAACCAGACAGCTTACAGGAATAAGGTGATTTTTTTACATCTGAAAGTCATACTGAGCATCTCTACCAGCACAACGTAAAAGGAGATTCAAAAAACAAGAACAATCAAACAGGGTATTTAATCTAAGCAGAAATTTACTTATGGACTTTGTTTTTTTGTTAGGTGTTCGATACTTGTATATGCCTTAGATTTTCTCGGATTTTGCATTTACATTTCTCAGAATGCATCTTCTTTTAATTTTAGTAAATAAGAAAAAAAAATCATAGGGCCCAAACGCTGGAAAGCTAAATTATCTCTTGGTAATATGAACTTGCTCTTAAATTTAAAAAAAAAAGTTTTTGAGTCTTTTAGCTCCAAATAGATGTTCATAATTTATTTTCAAACAATTAATTTCTTTTTCTACACCTTCCATAATTATTAAGTCTCTAGACTCTAGCTGATGAAGGGCAATAAAAAGTCCACACCGTTCGACAATAATACCATTTTCACTTTGTATTAGTGTTGACAATGCACTATACAGGAATGTTTTAACTACACTACCTATTTTAATTATTTTATTTTGAATTTATAAAGCAAAAATAATTAATATTTTAAAGCCAAATAAATGTTTTTATTTTTAACACTTTCGGCATCTTGCTATTTTTTTCAATTATCTGAACTCGTAACAGTAGAAAATAGTAAGCAAATTATTTCAGAATATCTAAATAAAAACACAAATATTGAACGTTTGCCTTTTCCAAGGAAATATGTATAAAACAATAATATTTGAAACTCCTACAAACAAAGCAAAAAATTCAAACACATCAACAACAACAAAGTCATCACCCAGTCCCCACCCACTCTCACATAAATTTTTCTCGGATTATCAAAATTTATCTCATTGTTGCTTTCTTCACTTTATCAAACAGCAAGAATATTAGTATGTATCTATCAGAAACCCAAACAAAGCGAAATAAACAAATTTTTGTCATTTCCTGTTCAAACAGCTCGAGCGAGCGAAAATCTGCAAACTATAAATTCTCAATAGAGTAAATTTAGAGAAAAATCGAATAACGCCATGTCGGATATTTTGTGAACTACATTGCATAAGTGTGCGTAAACTCTGAAGCAAAATTCAGAATGCAGTAAAATAGTAAAATTTTCAAAATTCGAATTTAACTATTTTATGAACTAAACATCAAACTTTTATTCATTGAACAGACATACAAATATGCAAAGCCCATTCTCTTTTTTACAGATTAAACAAATAGTTCCCTGTTTCTCCACAAAGATTGTTTGCTTTTAGTGATATTAAACTGCAGTTTTAAGATGGTAAACAAAAAAAAATCAAAATTGTGCTTCAATAGCTACCTCGAGTAGTTTATTGGTAACAAAATTAAATCATAAAAAAAATAAAAATGTTTGATCTAGGGATTGCCCCACCGGGGCGCAGAAAAAACACCCAAAAAAGGGGGTTTTTGGTACTTTATGCAATATCAAGGTCGAAAAATAAAATTGTGCTTCAATAGCTACCTGCGTCTATTTACTGGCTATTGAAAACCGTTTACTCCGGTCAATTATCTCTTAAGAACTGCGAGAAACTACGGGGCGCAGAAACGTCTACCCCTGCCACCCAGCCTTAAAAAAAAAACACGCCAGTTGCATAAGAGGGGCCACTTCAAGAAGCTTTTTAATAAGACAAGCGGATTATTTTTCATCATCAGCCCCCAGGTTCTAGACGACAATGACAAGGTAGGTGTCAAAGCGCTTGGCTTACGCAACTGCAGTTGAACTGCCAAAGACCACAAAGGATGCGGAAGGCTTTAGTGCATTTTTGGAAGCGACTTATCCCTCTAAGCAAATAAATAGGTAAAGTGGAAGTATGAGTTGGGTTCCACTAGAATTTACTATTGCGAAATCTGTTCCTTCACTTAAGGCTGGGTGGCAGGGGTAGACGTTTCTGCGCCCCGTAGTTTCTCGCAGTTCTTAAGAGATAATTGACCGGAGTAAACGGTTTTCAATAGCCAGTAAATAGACGCAGGTAGCTATTGAAGCACAATTTTATTTTTCGACCTTGATATTGCATAAAGTACCAAAAACCCCCTTTTTTGGGTGTTTTTTCTGCGCCCCGGTGGGGCAATCCCTAGATCAAACATTTTTATTTTTTTTATGATTTAATTTTGTTACCAATAAACTACTCGAGGTAGCTATTGAAGCACAATTTTGATTTTTTTTTGTTTACCATCTTAAAACTGCAGTTTAATATCACTAAAAGCAAACAATCTTTGTGGAGAAACAGGGAACTATTTGTTTAATCTGTAAAAAAGAGAATGGGCTTTGCATATTTGTATGTCTGTTCAATGAATAAAAGTTTGATGTTTAGTTCATAAAATAGTTAAATTCGAATTTTGAAAATTTTACTATTTTACTGCATTCTGAATTTTGCTTCAGAGTTTACGCACACTTATGCAATGTAGTTCACAAAATATCCGACATGGCGTTATTCGATTTTTCTCTAAATTTACTCTATTGAGAATTTATAGTTTGCAGATTTTCGCTCGCTCGAGCTGTTTGAACAGGAAATGACAAAAATTTGTTTATTTCGCTTTGTTTGGGTTTCTGATAGATACATACTAATATTCTTGCTGTTTGATAAAGTGAAGAAAGCAACAATTAGATAAATTTTGATAATCCGAGAAAAATTTATGTGAGAGTGGGTGGGGCTGGGGACTGGGTGATGACTTTGTTGTTGTTGATGTGTTTGAATTTTTTGCTTTGTTTGTAGGAGTTTCAAATATTATTGTTTTATACATATTTCCTTGGAAAAGGCAAACGTTCAATATTTGTGTTTTTATTTAGATATTCCGAAATAATTTGCTTACTATTTTCTACCGTTACGAGTTCAGATAATTGAAAAAAATAGCAAGATGCCGAAAGTGTTAAAAATAAAAACACATTCATTAGGCTTTAAAATATTAATTATTTTTGCTTTATAAATTCAAAATAAAATAATTAAAATAGGTAATATAATTAAAACATTCCTGTATGGTGCATTGTCAACACTAATACAAAGTGAAAATGGTATTATTGTCGAACGGTGTGGACTTTTTATTGCCCTTCATCAGCTAGAGTCTATAGAGACTTAATAATTATGGAAGGTGTAGAAAAAGAAATTAATTGTTTGAAAATAAATTATGAATATCTATTTGGAGCTGAAAGAAACTCACAACCCAAAAACTTTTTTTTTAAATTTAAGAGCAAGTTGATATTACCAAGAGATAATTTAGCTTTCCAGTGTTTGGGCCCTATGATTTTGTGTACTTATTTACTAAAATTAAAAGAAGATGCATTCTGAGAAATGTAAATGCAAAATCCGAGAAAATCTAAGGCATATACAAGTATCGAACACCTAACAAAAAGCAAAGTCCATAAGTAAATTTCTGCTTAGATTAAATGCCCTGTTTGATTGTTCTTGTTTTTTTAATCTCCTTTTACATTGTGCTGGTAGAGATGCTCAGTATGACTTTCAGATGTAAAAAAATCATCTTATTCCTGTAAGCTGTCTGGTTAAAAAGCATATAAGCTTAAAAGTAGTACTGACACTTCCCATCCTGTTTCTTTCCGATCGACACTAGACTCCTAAAGAAAAACCGGTATAATGTAATAATCGGTAAGAGTGATATGGAACTGACTACATAATACGTATACATTATATTATTCTAGAATATTTCGGTGAATTGAAGTTTTTAAATACGAGTACCTAGGTATAAAATGACTAAGAGAAGCTCTGCTTTTCTAATTGGCAGATAATAAAAGTGCTTAACTTGCTAAGCATTAACGTGACTTAAATTAGACTGCAAGTTCACTGTTGATATAATAAAACACGTAAAAACATATCTAACATATCGTTTTTAGTTCCCAAAAATTTGTAGATTACCCACATATCATTAAATTAATTAAATTAATATACTTCGATTGTCTCACAAAGGCCGAAACGTACAGTTAAAAAATTGATACAACTTTCAGCTTGCTAAAATTTAAGAAAAGTTCTAATAATATTAGCGGTAACAAAGATTGTGCAACCCCTTGGTATAGAATTCCGTGAAAGGACAATAATAAATACATAGGTGAATGAATAGTGTATTTTCCTAGGCTAGGTTCGGTGGGCGTTTCGCATATATTCTAAGTTTAACTATACAAGAAACCCATCCCAGACCCGCAAACAAAGCAAAAGCTACAAACAAGTCAAAACCAATTTTATATAAAAAAATATAAATTATTGAATCTTGGATACATATCTTGAAAAGTAGAAAATTTGCGATTGGATTTGTACGTAATTCGTAGAAAACTGGATATAACACACACTTACATTTTCAGTCTATTCAGACAGAGTTTGCAGCTCAATACAGCTAGCCTATCGCCCTAGGCAGCCAGCTTGTCCTTTTTGTTGTTTTTTTGTTTTGATTTTTTGTGCAGCGAATTTTTTGTTATTTTTATTTAGTGATCTTTTATAATGTGATCTTAATGGGGTAGGGTGTGCTCGGCTATTTGAAATTCTGTGCACTAATACATGTAAGCATGTTTACATGAGCTCGGAGTTCATAGCTGAGGGACACCCACTCTTAAGTAAATATATAAATTTGCCTCTTTTATTCAAAAGAAAAAAAAAACTTCAACGAGCGTTAGGTCTTTGTAAAGAACTATGGGTATTTTTGAAATTATCCTTCTTTTTTTTTTTGCATTGGCGTAGATTGGATATCGGAATGATAGGCTGATTTTGTTTTTGCACGAGAAAACTCACCCTCTGTTTACTGAACTATGGGGTGAGGTTTGGTTTAATACTTGTTACGAGTCTGTTTTCTAGATAGAAAGTCACTCGTTGAATTTGTGCATAAGATATATATACCACAAAATAAGTACAAAATGTTCCACTGAAAGAATATTCCTGAACTCGAAGCTTTCTCGTGTAGTTGATTGTTCTTTATATTTAGGTACGTAGCATAGGTAAGAAAATCAAAACTACCTAAACAGAATAATACTGCATTTACATACACGCATCTTTGCACGTCAGAGAGATTTGTCCGTTAATAAAGGCGTAAAATTGAGATCAAAAATCAGACGCCTAAAGTGTCATAGAACTTCTGCCCATAATTATATATATGTAAAACGGAGATAAACACATTTCTGTATTGACTTGAAAACATTTCCATTTCTGATTGAAGACAAGTGATGTGTTCCATATCTCTTTCGTCCATCGCTACTCTCAAGGGGAATTTCCTCATATATTAAAGTCCTCTTTCATAACATTTCATTTCAAGGGATCAAAGAGCGAAGTAACTTATTACCGCCCCAAAGCAAAACTTTCCCATATTACCGAACCCTTTGAAAGTATGCTGTATGAAGCTTCATATGCAAATCCCATCACAACCTCTTTAGCGCGTGTTTATTATAAAAAAAAAAAAAAAAAAAGCAAGGTTTTCTCAATTACAGATCAACAACCACTAACCTTTTGGAATTCACATCCTCTACACTCTCTGCTCTAAAAAGCGGTACAGAAATCGATGTTATTACAACTGCTTAAAACATTGCGTTTTTCGTTGTTGACATTCTAGCATATATTTTCAATAAAAGTGTTTTATCTGGAGTTTTCCCCGCAGCTCTTAAATCTGCGGATGTGGTTCCACTTTTCAAAAAAGGTGCTGCCAATGATGTAAGTAACTACAGACCTATTTCGCTTCTTCCTTCAGTAAGCAACGTTTTTGAAAAAAAAGGTTGTGAAAAATAGGATTGTTAGATTTCTTAATAAAAAAAGTTTCTTCAGCTCTTTTCAATATGGATTTCAAACAGGTAAAAGTACGGAGGATGCATTGTTGACTTTCTGTTCGCAAATTTTCGTAAGTTTAGATAATAAAAAGTTCACAGCAGGTCTAAAGGCATTTGTTATGGTTAACCATTTCATTCTGTTGCAGAAGTTACAAAATGCTGGTTTTCGCGGTTTTATGCTCGAGTGGTTAAAATCTTATCTTGTTAATAGAGTTCAAAGAGTGAAGATTGAAGCAAATAGAAGTGGAATCAAGCGAATGAATCTAGGGGTACCTCAGGGCTCTGTATTGATCTATATAAACTCCTTGTTCGAGTTAAATTTCAAAGGCCTTATCACTGCTTTTACAGATGACGTAGGATTAACCTACGGTTCACTAAGCCCTCTAAATATGATAGCTGATATCAATTCGGATTTAGAACTACATACTTAGAGCATGGTTTGCTGCGCATAAACTCATGATAAGTTCCAAAACAAAAATAATCTTTTTCAGTCTGGCAGCGCAAAATTCTTTTGACGCTGAAGTTTTTTTCCATGCACCTGAGTGCCAAAAATTCAAACTGAACTGCTTTTGTAGTAGCTCCCGTTCCACTAGTACATTTTTTTTACAATCTTGACCGCAAAGTGTTTTCAAATTGAAAGTGTGAAAGAATTTAAATACCTGGGTCTTTTCATTGACTCTAGAATGTGTTTTTATAATCACATCGATAATTTGAGGAAATATTTTCGCGCAACGCTTAGGAGTTTCTTTTATCTCAGGAATGTCTGCTCAGAAAATCTTCTTAAAATAATTTATAATGGAATCTTCCACTCTAAACTACAATATGGCATTACTTGTTAGGGAGGTGCTTATTTTAACAAAATTCAACCGCTGCTAGTTTTGCAGAAATATATTGTTAGAAAAATATGCAGGTAAAATCGCTTACATCCAAGTTTCTCGCTGTTAGACGATTTAAAAATTCGTCCAGTCCGGCATTCATATTGTTTTAAGGTTCTTAAGTAATTTTTTTATAGATCTGGTCATTTGAATATAAGAGTTCTTGAAAATTACAATATACGTGGTAATCACTTGCATCAAGTAACTGTTCCTAGTTTTCGCACCACAGCCTTTTAAAACTTTTTATACAATTGCATCGCGCCGTCTTTTTAATCAGCTTCCTCTTTGGATCAGGTCTCTTTGTCCAATTAATAGATTTATGAATCACGTAAAACATTGGCTTCTAGCTCATGATGTTACAAGCTTTGAATCCGTTATATGTTCTCGTTTATAGCTTGATGTTATGGTGGCTCGTTATTTCGTATAAAGAACTCGAATCTCTAATATAATATTTTGAATTGTATTCCATTTCTTCAATTGTGTAAAGTATTACTTTGCTAAAGTTCAATGAATTTGTTGTTTTTAATTTTGAATAATTATAAAGATATTTAATCTCAAAGGGTCACCCCACCCAATTATTTATTTCTTGTCATTAATTTCTTGAAGTGGCATTTAATACTATTTCTGTTTAAGAAATATGGAATGTCACTATTTTCTCTAGTTTAAATTACTTATTACAATTAAGCTAAATATATTTTTAAATATTGTAATTATATAACAAGTGAAAATAAACTTTTATACTACTACTACTACTACTACTAACTGATTTCAGTAAGGCTTTTGATAAGATTTGCCATAAATTAAAACTTTTTTAACTATCTGCCCATGGCCTCGAGCCCATAATACTAAAATAAATATCTTCATATCTGGATTCTGGAAAACAGTTTACATAGAGTTTACTTCACATGCGTCCTCTCAGTACCTATCTTAGCCAGATCGGGTGTTTCTCAAGGTAGTCACCTAGGCCCCCTTCTCTTCATCCTAACAATAAACCATCTTGAAAGGGTCATTCAACACTCAGAACTCTTTAACCCGCTTTAACACTAACCCTCGTAGTCTACGTAGCCTTCGTTGCAATACGGCTTAATTTGCATTTTTTTTTTAAAACTAAGTACAAGGTCTTCTTAAGTGTTTTTTTACTAACCTAAATTATGTATTTTAATCCAAATCGCTATGCAGAGAAAACAGTAACAAATGTTTTAAAGTTAGTTCAAAAAATTCTATTGCTTAACTACTTATTTTAAAACTGGGTATAAGGTTTCCTACAGGATGTTAGCCTTATTTGGTTTTTAAAGCTAACTCAAAATTGAAATTAGGGCGTTTCGAGATATGAGCAGCCTTTAAAAGTAGATACAGTTTTCGGTGATTCGAATTCCAAGAAATGAAGAGCGCAATCATTTTAAAAACATCGAAATTTGCATTTTGGTCGAAATCGTTATGCGAGTTTTTTCACTAAAATAAATTAATTTTTTTTTAAGTCCATTCTACGACAATTTAGAGACAGTTATACTCTCAGATGTTTGTCAGATGTTCGTGAAAGGAGGCGCAGTGGAATCGTACCTGGGACCCTTCGCTTAATAGTTCAACACATGTACCACTAAGATATTGCGCCTTGATGCGCTAGCAATGCCCCTCTTCTCACCTTTAATATAATATCAAAACTTCATCTAGAAAACCAAATCGCCCGATAGATTAATATGCTTCGAATCCGTAGTTGGCTAAATTACCATAAACCAATAATCAAAAGTTAGCAACAGCCGGTCCATTCCGATCTGCCCGATATCAACATCTAAGGAAATGAACTCCAACTTCGCCCGTCTTTGCTTGGGTCATACTATTACAACCACGGTTGCCACTTGAAAAAAAAATTGTTCTCAAAAATTGGTAATAAAAATGACCAACTATAGCTAAAAACGACCAAACTAATTTAAGGACGAAATATTTGTCAATTCATCATATTCATTTCAACATAATATTCTTCATGTACACAGATAAAAAATGACTAGGTATGTGACCAAGACAAAAAATAATGACCAAATTTGGTCTCAAATGACCAATGTGGCAACAGTGATTACAACGCATCAACACATACTAAATGGAAAAAACAAACCAAAATGCACAGTCTGCAACAACACTATCGTTATTGAACATACATATCATCGGACACATTCCTCGCCCTATCTCCAGATCATTTGACTCACTCCTGTCAGATAATCAAACAGTCTACACTTTACCAAAGAGGATCTAAACGAGAGGTCCAACTTCACGTGCCCCCTAATTTTATTCATATATAAAACAAAATATTACTCTCGGAAAGTAAATTCGTAAAAACGAGTCATATTTACTATGACTTTCAGCTCAACCAGCTCAAAGTAGGGCGTTGTTTTTTCTGCTAGATATTGACAAAAAACGTTGATTTTATTACGGTATTTGGCATTGTGACGAGATTATATCAGGAATTCCATTTTCCTATTTCATAAACTATAAAAACTTTTAAACTGAACTGCGATGTGAACGCAGTGTAACTAAAGGGTACCAAAAATGTCGAACACAGTCGCCTAACAATACAATATTTACTTCTTCGTGACATTTTTCGACGAGCCCTTGTTTCAACCCGCACTTTTCCTGCGGTAAAATCATTTCAACCATAAAATTGTGAAAACTGTCCATCAATACCATCTACCTATATAATATGCAGCGTGAATACAATTGAAAAACAAGTCCCACAAGGCATTTACCCAGCGACCACTGCAAAAATTAAAATAACTTCGCTATGCAGGCTTATTCCGATGAATGCAATTTTAGCGAGCCAGCTCGAAGACATATTTCCAATCGATTTGCTCTCCCAGGCCAACAGAACAATGCTATGTAAAATGATTGAGGTAAATGAGGTAAAATAAATATTTGATGACGGCAAGCTCCATGAATTCAGTATGAGCAACAGTGTCAAATGTGCACGATAGACAGTGAATTTCGAAATTAACCCCCCTCCCCCCATTGGGAATATTTACACGCAAAATGCCTGGCCCAATGACGACGCCACCGGTCAGCGTTGCCGTTGGCCCCTTTTCAAGCCTCAAAACCCGTGGCTCCTAGTTTTTGAAAATTTGTCAAAATGGCCCCTTTTTCAGTTTAAAAATTGTGCGAACGAAAAAGAATGCAAACATACAAAAAAAGTGTTTTGTAATGAATAAATTTGTATTTTGGTAAAAATAAATGTCTTTGTTGCTCTGTTTTCTTTTTTTTTTGTTGCTTTCTTAGTGTTTTTTAGATGGGCCCCTTTTTTGCGGCTCGGGCGTCTTTTTAGTCCCCTTTTTGAAATTGTTCAGCGGCAACGCTGCCACCGGTTATAGTGTAGTCGACTACAGCTACAGCCAATAATACTCTAAGCCCATAAACTAAGCCAGTAAATTTATAATTTCTGTCAAAGTGACTCCCTCCGAATGGCCTAATGTGCGGATTAGTGAAATTGCTTGCATTATTGGCATATAATTGCGGTTTTTATTGTTTTCTATTTTATGGGGGGGAGTGGCTGACCAATAAAAGTCTGTTCTGTGTTTTGGTAACTTTTATCGATGTCACAAATAGATTCACAAATGTTTATTCACCGCGATTGGCGGTGATAGCATTCCTGGAACCTATCTAAATATTTTAGAGCCGCCCTGAACAATTTTTCACTCTGATTACACCATAAAATTTTATTGGTTTTGTCTCCGAAGCCGCATAGCAGTGGTATGGATATGGTAGCACGACACGGCCTGCAGTAATTTGGCATTTCTGTGTTCGATAACATGGCAGGCGTGGTGTTGCGGCAGCAAATATTTGCCCGCGCCACGTGTATGGGGAAGTAAGTGGTAAATAATTCGATGTATAACTCCTTTTTTGTTATGTGGCAAGGATTTGCGTAAATTGCTGAATACACAAAGTGGTAAACAATCGCTTGTGAAGTGTTACACCCAGTAGAGTTAGGTTTTTCTATAGCATTACATTGGTCATAAAATCGCCCAGTTGAGCAGATGTAGAGGGTGGAACACGGTGTGCGGAAGGTCTCCTAACCCCTATAGTTTCTATATCATTCACATGAATACGCTGACGCCTTCATAGACCAAAGAGCTCTACGGGCCCCTTGGAAGCACTCAAAGTATATTTAACAACAGGACATGAAAGAAGGTTTCAAAACTGATTGAGGATGATTGACTCTGCGACACTAAAGTCAGCGCATGGTTCCCTAATCTCAGTATCGTACCCATAAGGGAGCATTGCTGTCCCCTATGATCTTTAAACCGACTGCCAAATTGATCACATTTTCAGTAACATGTGTCCAAAAACTCCGAGCTGTCAACATGGACACGGGCTAGTGCCGTTCTGTGCGAAAAAAACAATAGAACATTTCTGTGAAAAGATCTAGGGCTGAACGGCTGCTATCGCAACAAACGGCCGGTCTGTTCCGTTCGCGTTTCTCTCACCCAGCCTATTGATTAAGAGAAACTTTTGCCACCACCATCAGAAACGCACCAACTGACAGACTCACGAATTCAAACACTCACAATCATGCAGAGACGGATAAGGCGACTTGTTTATAGATAAGCTCTACGAACAAAGGTGGAAGGAAGAAGATCTGCTTCTGAAGAGGAAACCAGAAAGAGCACAATAATAGAGAAATGCTACTTCAAGTATATTTTTTGAAAGTTGTACCAAAAAGGTGGAGGGAATGTGTCAGGGCAACAATACCTGAATAGATGAACAGGAACAGGTACCTCTAGAGATGAACATGAAAGCCTCTGGTGGTAACATCAAAGTCTATGTCGAAAATATGGACAAAAAAAAAACTCTTCTGATGCAGGCCGTTTGCCGGCGAAGACCGCTATCAGGCAGAACGTAACACTCCATGTGGGTAAAAGAAAGCCAAGACTATCCTACTACCTACAACCATCCTCATTAGAAGTCAGCAACAAGGATTACCCAAGCTTGACAGTCGACTTCCGTGCACACCTACCTACCTGATTTTTCCCGCTATTACATTTGTTGTCATTGCAGAATTCAAATTCCATAATTTGTTTTCTTGAAAAACAAGGTCCATGGTATCTTTCACAACGAGGACTTTATCCTAAAAAAACGGGAATTTTCAGTACTTTTTATAGTACGCTTTCAATTGTTTTTTTAATACTACTTCAGGATTGTTATATGAGTGCATTTGTATCGTAATACCATCCCTTTTAAATCTATATCTATATCTATATGTATATACATAAAATATATAAAATACAATGTTTGTATGTTTGTCCTCTATAGACTCCAAAACTATCCAACCGATTTGGCCCAAACCGGTTTCATTTGAAAGGTTATAGTCTTAATTAGGTTTTCGGCATGGCCCCTCCCACATAAATTGAATAACATGATATATCTTGACCATTGTGATAGCAAGAGTTTTGAAACATTGCAGTATCCCATATGTTACTGATTTGAATAATCAGGAAAAAAATGAGCGGGATCGGATCAGTGGGCGTGGCAGCTCCCAGAGCTCATATACAAAATTAATATTAATTTTAAATATCTAGCGTTCTATTTTAGCTATATAGCCTTCAAATTTTGTACGAGTCCATCAATTACAAATATTAGTAACGAACTGAAAATGGGCGGAATGGGATAAATGGGCGTGGTACCAAAAGCAAAAAACAAATAAGCATTAAAATAAATTATCACATTTTGCAAGGTTATTTGATAATGTTGTTCAAAAATTGTTTTAGCGTTCCTCATAGTCCTAGAATAAATAAAAAAGGTAAAGAAGTAAACAATAAATTTTATGATATGGTTTTAAGTAACAATTCATGTTTAACAGGTACAGTTAACATAAAAAATATATTTTATTGCTATGGTAATCACATGCGGTTGAATTTCCATCATTACAGAATTTAACAAGTGAATTATGTAGTTCAGGTAGGTATATACAAGTCATCATAGAATTAACAAGTGAAATGGATCAGTTATATTTCATTCAACTGATTTCCTTCTTAAAATTTTATTGGGATTTCCCCCCTTAAGCGTGAAAAACGCGTTTTCAATAACACAGGTATTCATTGAACATTTTTCAATGATTTTATTGCTGTATCAGGCAATTTTTTTTTAAAAATTAATATATAATTCTGTTTTTTAACATTTGTTTGCCATTGTTATTTTTTAAGTGATAGTGAAAAGCTATAAAGTGATAAGACTTGCTGTTAAAAAACTATCTCCAAATTTAATCGAAGCCACAATCATCAGCGGCAAATTTAAAGGAGAAGAAGTGCTGATACCAGGAATTCCAATGATTTCAACCGATTAACCCTTCGATTTCAAACGATTGCAGTTTCCAGTGCGTCTTGCTTTCACCATAACCATCAATGAGGCTCAAGGCCAATCGCTAAGAAGTGTTGCTGGTTTGAGCTTAGAAAATTCCTGTTCTAGAGTTTGAACGCCAACAAATCTTTATGTTTACACACCTACTGAAAAAAATCAAAATATTGTTTATTAAGATAAAGAAGTTAATAAATAAACAAATTTTTTTTTTTTGCAAACACACTTATTTAATTTTATTAGCGTAGTAGCACACGCAGGGTATTCGTTAGTTATTCAATATAACGGAACACAGTTTATTTGAATCCTTTCATTTATTCGAAGGCTGATGATGCAAATCAAAACTTATTGTTCGCAGATGGTCCGAAACGAAAAATCCAATACAAAAGTGACACACGAAATCACGAACGAAAAATTTCGCTCTCCTTTTCGTTTTGCAGTAGGTTCGCAGCTGCCCCGAAATGATGGCGGAAAAGTGGTTAGTTGTAGTAGATTGCACTCTATTTTCGCACACGTTTATTGTCCGGGATATTATTTGCTAGCGAAAATTTGACATTTGTACTCCAGTGTTGCCAGATTTTATAAGAAGTATGGAGCCAAGTTGGAAAATGTTGGCGCCAAAAATACCTAAACTCAAATATGATGATCAAAAATGCACATTTTTGTTGTATTTCTTTGGCACACTTTTTCCGATTGAATTGTTTTTAAGACGACAATGATAAATAAAAAATAGGCTGACATCGCAAAAATTCAGATAGATGGAACAGTACAAAAATGCACATTTTTGTTGTATTTCTTTGGCACACTTTTTCCGATTGAATTGTTTTTAAGACGACAATGATAAATAAAAAATAGGCTGACATCGCAAAAATTCAGATAGATGGAACAGTAAAGAAATTGAATATTTCTGGAATGATTTTTTTTTTTTGTGGAATTAACTAAGAAGTTGATCGGTAAATTTGTTCTTACAGAACAATTTATAAATTCTTTTTCTAGAAAATTTTCAGATATTTGCCAATTTTTTTTCGATGAACGGACTTTATAATGTACAAGCAACATTTGAAGACCAAAATTGAGCTCAACCAACAACCACCAATTTTTAGTGGTCAAAAAAAGCAAAAAGCTTTCCTTTTGGAGACCACTAGAAAATTTCGTTTCGGATCATCTGCGTAACTACGATTTTTGAAAATAGAAATATTAGCGGCTCATTCATTTCAAATAAACTAAAATCTTATGTATGAAGCTAGGAAGCGTGTGAAGAACTTATCGCTTCCGGTTTTGAAAATAAATACAATTTTAGCTGCCTATTAAAAAATGTGGCTTTTATAATACTTCTTTTGGGAAACTTAGAAAACGACAAAAAATTTAATTCTAACTGAAAAATATAAAGCGCAAATTTGTACACACGAAAGCTGTTATGTTCCCTCTTCTATGAATTCACAATTATTCTCTTACTACCTGTTACTCCTCCAGAAGTTAATAAACTTGTTATTTTGCATGTATTTTTCTGAGTGCTGATAATTATATTTTTACTAGCTGGTGCCCGCAACTTCGTACGCGGCGTCAGACTGTGTAATTTCCAATAAAAGAGATAATAATAGTTAAGTTTCAATACATGAGATAGTTATATTTTTTATGATAACTTTTTTACAAAGCTTCTTGAAGTACAATATTTGAGGTTCTGTTGCCTGGAGCATACACGTATGCATGTTTACTTTCGCTGACTCGGGAAGGAGACACGTATAATCGACCGTGCGAGAAACAGTCGTTGGTGAGGGTTACACCCGCGGTGCACAACGTCACAGCCCTAAGTCATACCAGCAAATTCGCCATAATTAATTTCTTTGGTGTAGGTAATAAAATCCACTTCTGATTTAATTTACCACGGAGTATGTGTTTCTTTGTAACGATGGGGTCTGATATTTTTCATCCGTTTTCTATGATCTAACTCGTCTCATTTTTTAGATCTTGTTGAGCTTCGAGAAAGATTTCACCGTTTCCTCGACGACATATTTGTTTAAAATTAACAGTCTAACTAAAACAAAGCGGTAAACATTGTCAATGTGAAAAAAAACATCAGGCACTCCGGGAGTGCCGACAGAAGTTATTACTTGAACAATTACGCGTGTATTTTTCGAATCGTCAGGAGATATTTTATTGTGCAGAAAATACTTGAAACTGTTTTGGGAGCCACCTATCGGGTCCGAAACTATCCTATCTTTCTAGCTGCATCCAACCATGCACACATACAAAGTTTCAATTCACCTATATCGTCTTAATTCTTCAATTCTTTAATTCTTTACTGTAGGTATCACCGTAGGTACTATATACCTAAACAATTAAACCAAAAACCTTAAACTCAATTTCCATATACACCAAACACCACCATAATGTACGTTCATCAGCGCACGTCATCAGCCAACTGCGCATTTCCTCAGAAACATATTGTCGCTGTTGATTACATACACATTCACATTCACGTCGCATACTTCTCTATCTCTTTCGTTTCATTTAATTCGAAGAAAACACCACGCAGTTTTTTTTTTCATATGAACGTGCTTGTGCGATGTGCGCCACCCAACCACCCCAAAGCAGAACGACGATCAAGAACCGCGGCTGCTGATAAAGTTCGATTTGAGAAAATAAATTTATTTTTTTCGTGTTAGATTTTAGGTTGTAGCTCAGCTTCTAGAGGACGTAGAAAGTTGATTGATGGCTTGAAATAACTATGAAAGTGTTGGCTGTCCTAAGTATTTTATTTTGTTAGCATTGATTACGAATTGTTTGAGTAATAGCGAGTTAAAGGCAGTAAAGTAAGGAAAAAAAAACACATTTTGGTCAAAAACGCTCCCAAAAATAGACTTGTCAATGAAAGGATGGCCTAAGACCTTCTCAGAATCTTAACTAACATTTCAAAAAAAAGTTTCATTAAAATCTGTGCAGTAGTTCCTGAGATTAGCGCGTTCAAACGAAAAAACTCTCCAGCTTTATAATATTAACTAGCTGGTGCCCGCAACTTCGTACGCGGCGTGAGACTGTGTAATTTCCAATAAAAGAGATAATAATAGTTAAGTTTCAATACATGAGACAGTTATATTTTTTATGATAACTTTTTTACAAAGCTTCTTGAAGTACAATATTTGAGGTTCTGTTGCCTGGAGCATACACGTATGCATGTTTACTTTCGCTGACTCGGGAAGGAGACACGTATAATCGACCGTGCGAGTCGTTGGTGAGGGTTACACCCGCGGTGCACAACGTCACAGGCCTAAGTCATACCAGCAAATTCGCTATAATTAATTTCTTTGGTGTAGGTAATAAAATCCACTTCTGATTTAATTTACCACGGAGTATGTGTTTGTTGGTAACGATGGGGTCTGATATTCTTCATCCGTTTTCTATGATCTAACTCGTCTCATTTTTTAGATCTTGTTGAGCTTCGAGAAAGATTTCCCCGTTTCCTCGACGACATATTTGTAAATTAACAGTCTAACTTAAACAAAGCGGTGAACATTGTCAATGTGAAAAAAAACATCAGGCACTGCGGGAGTGCCGACAGAAGTTATTACTTGAACAACTACGTGTGTATTTTTCGAATCGTCAGGAGATATTTTATTGTGCAGGAAATATTTAAAACTGTTTTGGGAGTAAAAACAGCGAACAAAAAAATCGACAAAGGCGCCACCTATCGGATCCAAAACTATCCTATCTTTCTTGCTGCATCCAACCATGCTCACATACAAAGTTTCATTGAGATCGATTGAGTATCTAAAAAAAATCGACAACAGCGCCACCTATCGGATCCAAAACTATCCTATCTTTCTAGCTGCATCCAACCATGCACACATACAAAGTTTCATTGAGGTCGGCTGAATTTCTCAGAAAATGGACAACAGCGTCACTCTATCGGGTTTCGATGACGCGGTGTCGTTTTAGAAGTAACCCGAATTCATTAATTTCTTCCCATCTAAAAGTGCCCAATGCGCCTAAAGAAGTAATAACTTAAAAAAACCTTGAGCTCAATTTCTATATACACCACCATATGTACGATTGTACGTCCATCAGCGCACGTCATCAGCCACCTGCGCATTTCCTCAGAAACATATTGTCGCTGTTGATTACATACACATTCACATTCACATTCACGTCGCATAGCGCATACTTCTCTATCTCTTTCGTTTCACTTAATTCGGAGAAAACACCACTCAGTTTTTTTTTTCATATGAACGTGCTTGTGCGATGTGCGCCACCCAATCACCCCAAAGCAGAACGACGATCAAGAACCGCGGCTGCTGATAAAGTTCGATTTGAGAAAATAAATTTATTTTTTTCGTGTTAGATTTTAGGTTGTAGCTCAGCTTCTAGAGGACGTAGAAAGCTGATTGATGGCTTGAAATAACTGTGAAAGTGTTGGCTCTCCTAAGAATTTTATTTTGTTAGCATTGATTACGAATTGTTTGAGTAATAGCGAGTTAAAGGCAATAAAGTAAGGAAAAAAAACACACTTTGGTCAAAAACGCTCCCAAAAATAGACTTGTCAATGAAAAAAATAGCCTATGACCTTCTCAGAATCTTAACTAACATTTCAAAAAAAGTTTCATTAAAATCTGTGCAGTAGTTCCTGAGATTAGCGCGTTCAAACGAAAAAACTCTCCAGCTTTATAATATTAATATGATATGATATGATATGATAACAATAATTTCCGCGAAGTGAACATTTTAACACCAACCATTGTTTCACTATACTCTGTCCAGGAAAAATTGTCAGTACAGGGAAGATAGGATGTTTGTCTCTCAGTCTGGTTGCAATGACTTACATAAATCGGTCCCTCTTTAAAGCTCTCACAGGGTTGCCAAGGTTTATATGATAATTCGCCATAACTCAGAGAGCAATACTATTAGGGTTACCATCTTCCAATTTAAAACATATTGTTGAATGAAATAAATTACGTATCTTTTTTTTCCGGTAAGATGATAGGAGTTTTTTTTTAAGGGTGAATGAAGAATGCAATAAAACATCTGACGAATAAATGTTATTTCTAAAAGACAACTATAAAAAGGGGTTTACTGAATATTATTGAATCCTTCAGAAATACAAACAAATTAAAACCGAATGGCAACACCCTATATAAAAACTCGCTCTCAAAAGCACCAAAACCGAAAGTTCATTGACAAAATCCATAGAAAAAACCCTAATGACATGCTTGCATTGTAGATTAGGGCAACACTCTTCTGATGTGCTTCAGTCACACACACTGCTTATTTTGCTTGGTGATAATAGCAAGTGAACACAAGCCGATCATGCTCATTCTGCCTGCGGCTGTGTGGCAGACTGGTTGTGGTGGGCTGTATGCGAGTTTTAGGAAAATTACAACAACAATTCCTTGGTATGACAGTGGTTTGGTTCTTATTTCAGTGGCAATTCTTGTGTTTGAATGCCGTGAGAGTATCTACCGGCACCACTGGTACAAAAAAAGCTCCTCCATAAGGCCTGTACTGACAATTTTTCCTGGACAGAGTATAGAGATCCTCATTCTCGGTAAACAAACTCTTTTTGCAAAGAATTTGAAAAGGGTTTGGTTGCAACAAAAGGGTTGAGTCTCCTAAGGTATACCTACTGAGAATTGTTGAAACAAGGTATGAAGATATTTTATTATGTTTGCGACGACTGTCAAGAAAGTCTTGGAAATATCCCAAACTTATAAATTTTTTTTTTTAATAAACATCCATTTGTTGCTTGCAAAGTATTTAAAAATGAGAATCAATCAAAAAGCAAGAACTAGCGGTTAAACAAGAGAAAACACAGAAATTCGTTTGTGTTAACTTAAAAACCATTTGCAATATTGTATTGCAACGAATAGAATTAGAAAACATTTACAATAATTAGGTAACTAAAAGTAATTTATAATATTGCAATCGCTCAAGCTGAACAACAGCATATTAAATTCTCTCCTAATACGAAATTTTTTATGCGAAGGTATTGTACCTTGGTCCGGATTTCAGTTTGTGTCAAAATTTGGATGGTTGGGCACTTGTCTTCAAAGTGACACTAAGGGAGGATTTGTTTAGCTAATGCCCGAGATAAACATGGCTTTCTCAACATTAACATTTAACCCTAAAGTTAGCGATATTCTGGCAACTATATTGGTTTATTGGTAATGGGATTTTGGAAAGTGTGGAATCTTTGCGTAAACTGCCAGACTACAGTTGATAACTGTGTTTAGAGTCGAAGTTAAAAAAATAATTGGTAAGGCCCAATTTGTTTTATCGATTAACTACTCGTATATTGTTTTTCTAATGCATTTTGAATAAATGTCCCTTTAATATTAGATTTGACTAACTAAGTCTGTATTTCTATATTCATTGTGAATTAAAGCTGAATTGTGTTACTTAGAAAAATATTTGCTAAATAAGGCTTGTCGTGAGGAAGGCCAGCTCGAAGAATTTAAATGTTACTATATGCACTTTTAGGGTTTGAATTTAAATTTGAAATTATGAAGTGTACCTACTTTGATTTATTTATAGGCTTATTTTATATATTTGATATTAAGAACAGGTGGCTTATTCGGTCCTTTCTTGATGACAGCATATACTTTGTCTTGCCCTCATTGACCGCCAAACCCATTTTCGCCGCTTCCGTCTCAATACTCACGAACGCGCCGGTGACATCACGCTGCGTTCTGCCGATTATGTCGATGTCGTCGGCATAGGCGAGTAGGTGGACGGACTTTTGGAAGATAGTGCCTCTGGTGTTAGCGTTTGAGTTTTGCACTATTCTTTCAAGAATGATGTTGAAGAAGTCACATGACAGCGCATCGCCTTGTCTAAATCCTTTTTTGACATCGAAGGTTTCGGTGAGTTCTTTACCAACCTTGATGGAGCAGCGTGCATTCTCCATCGTCATCCTGCACAAACGGACGAGTTTGGCAGGGATGCCAAAACTAGACATTGCTCTGTATAGCTCGTCTCTATAAATGCTGTCATAGGCGGCCTTAAAATCGATGAAAAGGTGGTGGGTATCGATTTGGACTTCCTGGGTTTTCTCCAAGATCTGCCGCAGTGTGAATATTTGGTCTATGGTGGACTTTCCTGGCCTGAAGCCACACTGATATGGACCAATCAGGTTGTTTACGAAAGGCTTCAGGCGTTCACACAAAACGGCAGATAAGATCTTGTAGGCAATGTTTAGAAGACTGATACCTCTGTAATTGGCGCAGTTCAGAGGGTCTCCTTTCTTGAGGATCGGGCAAACAATGCTGAGGTTCCACTCATCGGGCATACTTTCCTCCGACCATATTTTACAGATGAGTTGGTGCATGCTCCTAACCAAGTCATCGCCTGCCGCTTTGAATAGCTCGGCCGTTAGGCCATCTGCTCCAGCGGCTTTGTTGGACTTAAGCTTAGATATGGCTATCTTCACTTCGTCCAGGTCGGGTGGACGGAATTGTTGGTCTTCATCGTCCAGGTTGAATGGTTCATTCTGCCTGACAGCGGTATTTGGTTCGTCATCGCCATTAAACAGTCTGCAGAAGTAGTTCTTCCATATCCTCAGCATCGACTGCGATTCTGTTATGATGTTCCCTTGTTCGTCCTTGCAGGCTTCGGTTCGGGCTCTGTAGCCTTGGCAGGTTCTTTTTACCCTCTGGTAAAACTTCCGAACCTCATTCCTGCTATAGCATCTCTCTATTTCCTCGATCGCGCGCTTCTCGTGCTCTTTCTTTTTTCTCCTGAGAAGCCGGTGTTCGTCTCTTCTTTTCTGCGCGTAGAGCTCACGAGCAGCTCTGGTCCTTTTTTGCAGCGCCGCCTTGTATGCCTCTTGTTTCGCTGCATGTGCTTGCCGGCACTCGTCGTCGAACCAGGGGTTTCGAGAAAGGACACCCAACACCGACGTCTTGGTCAGAATATCTCAATAGACAGATATAACTTTGAGGTGGTAAAGGACTTTGTCTACCTAGGCTCCGCTATGAACTCAGACAATGACACCAGCGCTGAGATTAAACGAAGAATAACTCTTGCCAATCGCTGTTTCTTTGGGCTGAGAAAGCAATTGAGTAGCAAAGCCCTCTCTCGAACAACTAAAGTGACCCTCTATAAGACCTTAATCATCCCAGTCCTTCTTTATGGTGCAGAGGCATGGACTCTATCAAAAGCGGATGAGGTTACTCTTGGTTGCTTCGAGAGGAAAATTCTTCGGGTAATTTTCGGTCCCGTCTGCATTGACGGTGAATGGAGGAGGAGATACAACGACGAACTGTACGGGCTGTACAGCGACATCGACCTAGCCAGAAGAGTGAAGGTCCAACGACTGCGGTGGCTGGGTCATGTAGAGCGAATGGACGTGAATGCTCCAGCCCGGAAGATCTTCGAATCCACACCCGAGGGACGGCGCAGTAGAGGAAGACCGCGACTCAGGTGGCGCACGCAAGTGGAAAGGGACCTTAACCAACTTAGCGTGCGAAACTGGAGACAGCTGGCCAAAGATCGTGCTGGCTGGAGACGCTTGTTGGTTGAGGCCCAGGTCCACCCCGGACTGTAGCGCCACCTTAAGTAAGTAAGTAAGGCTTATTCGGTCTATAGAGTTGAAAAGGATTTTTTTTAAATTAAACTTGGTTAAACGGTATCTCTGAAATTGCCAATAAATCCAGGGCTGGTCGACCTTCTAAATCTTTTGATGATCTTAGTGTTTGTATTAAATGCATACAGAGGACTTTGTGAATCTCATCAAATAGAAGAACTTACTTTTGCAAACACAAATAAAATTGTGAGAATCTGGTAGGGCAGTTTCTGCAAAAGTCCTTATAGAAATAGCTCATTCAATCATTTGAAGAAGATGATAGTAATAATTCTTAAGAAGAAAGCGAGTCTTGTTCCGGTCATTTACAAAAAAAAAAAAATTTATTGACAAATAAACGTTATTTTAAATCAAAAAACATGTTTTACCACTTAACACAAATATCAAATGGATTTTAAATGTCGTCATAAAATATATATTTTCAGATAGATTAAAATAATAGTTTTGTCTCGTTTTTTTATGCATTTACTTCATAATGGCCGATAAGGTTCTAGACCACTAGGAGTAGACATTTCACGTCTCACATTCGACACTCCCTTTTGGAACTCCTTTCTGCGATTGTGTATCCCTCCATCAATATAGGTACATATCTAACTCGAAAGGTGTTCAGTTTCTATGTCCTCTGTTCTACTGAAAAGCAATTTGGTTACTCAGCACTTCAGCAGTGATGATATCATGCACCTGCCAACAGCTATCGTTTCGTAAAAAAAAAAGTAACCTCGACTCCGGTGAAAACATGAGTGAAAACGGATCCCTTAGCTTCACCCAGATTCCAATCAGCATCCTAATAAAAGTCAACGTGATAGAAATCGCCAGTCGGTGCACCAGGTGAATGTTCAATCGAAGGACAACACCAAGCAAGCTATTCCACTCTAATTGGAGGGACGATTTAATCACAGCTGCCAATTATACACCATGGTAACATGAAATCAGTTATCAATGGTGTTCAGTCTTGTTTTTTTTTCTTGACTCTCATCCACCCTTCATGTGATACAGCCATCGCGTAGCTCCAAGGACCGTTCTGCCTGAATAAGCAAAGCAAACGAATGTCGACTCATGCAAACGTGGAACAATTTAACTGTCGTTTAGTAAACTCACAACTGTCATTTGGATTTGATCCAAATGCTAATTAATGCTCAACTAGTTAAATGGAGGAAAACAGAGACCAAATGATGTAGAATGGATAACCAAGGACCTAGCAGGAGGCTCCTATAAACTGCTGACAATGAATGAACTTATTGTTTACCGCTACAGCTCGAGCATCCACCGAGAACTCCATACACCAAACACGACCCAGCCACCAGGGAGAGCTGTGTCGGATTTATTCGGCAAATTAATTTGATTGGAACATTACTTCGACGTGGAACGCAAACAGAGTTGAAGTGATTTCTGATGTTTAATTTGGCGAAGAGGTGGGGGTACTCTACGACCCATTGAACCAGAAAACTAAGATCTAATTAATTGTCCCATATACGACGCACAGTTAATTGAGGTGAATGCATTTTAAATCGACAACGATGGTGTTGAAAAAATGTCGCAATATATTTTATTTATTAGCAGAGTTACCTTTTCCAATGGCCATTTTGCATAACTTTGCTTTCACAACAATTTGTAGGTATGTATGACAAAGCTCCGGTATAGCATTCCCCGAAAAAGCCTTTCCATGCGTTTGAGTAAGGAAAAGTTTCTTACATGGAAAGACATACCTACTTCAAGTAATACGATTAGCGTCGGTCACTTTGAGCCGTAAATACATAAAAATGCCAAAATATTATGAAGTAACGATGGGATAAGCTCACCAAGAGCACGTATACTTGTACAACACGAAGCCTATTTGATGCGCAGGCAACATTTATTCAAAGTTGGTCATATATCCTGGCACTGCCACCCAGATATCTTCATACACAAATCCCTTGGCAGTTATTCCTTAATCTATGTTGGCTTATGTGGTTGGCATATATGTTTAGCATATACTCATGTCATAAAAGGATTGGCGCATTAACATACGAACAGGGGTGAATGGAACCATACCTACTCATAATGTGGAACGACAAGTCCAAGTAATTATGTTTGAGTGTTATTGAGAATTAACCTGTGTGGACAGCTTAGTGCTTTTCGCGGTTTTCAGACAGCTCATAAACATAAGGTAAGCGAGTGTTGTCACATGCGGTATACAGTAGGGGGTCAGGAAAAGTAACATCTAAGTTCGGTGTGGGCATGGGCCTTACCAATAAACATTTTTAGTTTCGACTCAAAAAAACTTCACAGTGACTATATTTTTTTATACAAACTTCAGAATTTCAATTTGCTTCTTGTTAGTAGGTACTTTTTCAGTCATTGTAGAAAATGGAAAGTAAAAAAGACTGTTTTTGAAAGGCAATGCAGATTATGCTGCGATTTCAGGGCGAGACGAGACTGCACCCTAATGGTACCTTTATGAAGAGAAGCTTTGCTCTTCAGCGATATCGCTGAAAGTACCCTCATTTATGATGGAAGGCAATAAGACGTGGCAAAAAGTCGTCGAAAAAAGGCTGTAAAAAAATATTTAATTCAAATTAATTCAAGCACACCCAGAGTGCTTGGAAAAATCCTTTTCAAAGATTATAGCCTATTGTAGTCAAGAAACGAATGTAGATAAAACGTAAAATAAGCCTTAGATAGCGTTCAAATTATATCAAAAACCGTTCAAAACAAAACAAACAACTTCCTAAAACCAATTTAAAAATCAACAAAGAAAGTCAGTCTCGATAAATGTTTCGAGTGAACTGTCAAAGAAACATAGACACATAAAATGTACTCTGCTAAAATAGTCTAACAAATAACAACGCAAATAAACCGAATCGAGGAAAGCCATTTATAAGAGCTTCAAAATTAGTACGGGCATGTGTCAAAAATAGACTAGAATCACCCAAATCAAAATCAAAGGAAAACCCTAATTTAAAACGGGTAAACTATACATATCCAGAGGACTATCGGCAAAGGTCTCTGGGCGCTGATAGCTGTGATTAGGTTCCCAAAAAATAAAAACCTAATTATCAACCTAATAAATAACCTCCAAAATACAGTCAAAAAATTCATCGGAACATGCGTTCGAATCCGAATCTTGGCAAGGCAAAAGCGGTATCAAATAAGTGTTAAAACTGGTCGCAAGCATCGAATCATTAAACGCTTCTAAGAACGCACTAAACCAAATTAATAAAGTAGATATAAGGCTTGTTTTTTTGAGCTTCAATCTCAGCAAAGCAAAGTAAAGTAGGAATATGTGCACTTAAACGATTCCCAGCAGCTTTCTGAACAGTAGGTTTTATCTAAAATGGTGGCAGTGTGGGCATGTTCAGTAAGTAGCATGATACAACATGATTGGGCACATCACATGTAGTAACTTTTTTCAGTCAGAGAAATACAATTTTCTTTTCATAAAATTTTCCAAGATATTGATCCTTCCTCATATTTTGGTGTTTAAAAAACAGTGGAGAAATATAAAATCTGAAGATGTACTGGTACAAGAAATGGATCTCAAAGATTAATACACTAATATCTTACGATTACAAGCATTAATAAGGTATATTTGTCTAAAACAATATTTGCAGCTTAAATAAAAAATAATTTATTGCATATATTAATAAAAGCCCTTATATTTATTTGTTATTTTGAAAATTAGTTCGCTTATGCATTTCTTTATGAATTTCCAGCAATCACAACCAACGAATAGTATGTACCTACTGTAAATAGAGGAACTTTGCGAACAGATTCATATTATACAAGGGTGGCAACATAAAATGTTCTCCCCCTGGTGTTCAGAAGTATACATTTACTCCCAAGTGAATCTTGCTGGGAATGAATACCTAGTGTGAGTCGTCGAAGTGTCAAGTAGAGCGTAGTTGTTGTAATTGCGTGCTGCAAATCCTACTTTACTTTGCTTTGCTGAGAACGAAGCTCAAAAAAACAGGCCGATAGTCGAACGCGCTTTTGGAAATGAGTAGAGTTTTAAGTTGGAAACCATTGAAATGAAACTAATCTGTTGCCGAAGCATTCGTAAAGTAGGGTCAAAAACGGATCAAGGCACAGCTATCAAATAAGTTGAAAATGTTTCTAATAATACGTCATATATTTATTTAAAAAGACGCTACCACAGAACATAGTAGACCGTAGACGTCGTAGCTACTAAGCGAATGGGTATCAGGTTCGAACCAAGAAAAAAAAACAAAGATTACTGCCCCTATTACGGAATTGTAGTTGTCTTCCGTAATAGGGGCAGTAATCTTGTCTTTCTCCAATTGGGATTATCGATAGCAACTAGTTGTCTATCAAAGGAGAACCATCATCCTATGAGTAGACAACTAATAAAATGGTTGCCTTTTCAGTTGTGTGTATGTATTATAGAAGACAACTGAGTTGTGTTGGAGTTGTCCTGAATATCAAAATCAGACAACTGCTTATTATCAGTTGTGTAGCATTTTGCGAACGAAAAGGATCACCTTTTTTATTGAATTATGGACAAAAAAACGTAAAAGTAGGAATAAGAATTAAAAAAGGATAATAGAATGTGTATTTTTATAAGTTTAAAAGTCGCCAAACCGGCGCAGTTTAATCGGCTGATAGGAATTTTACAAGATCAACCTAATCTGGTCAGGGGTAAAGGACAGTTTGGTTTATCAAAAAAAAAATTGACGAAGATTGGGAAAAAATTGATTTGGAGCTCAACAGTATCGGGCCACCTTTAAGGAGCGGAAAAGAATGGCAAAGGGTTCGTTAATGATGCGATATAAGAATTTTTCTACCAACAAAATATTTTTGCAGGTTTGGATACAGAATCGTAATAGATTCAGTGAACTCTAATCTTCCTCTTCCAAGTCACCAAAAAATAAATCAAAACTACAGTCTACAACTGTAAAGAGTTGTCTTGCATAATACGAAAAATTTGTTTGGTTGTCTCAAAGTTGAGTTGTCATGGAGACAACACAACTAAGTTGAGTTGTCTTTCATAATAGGCACTTACATATAAGGTTTTCTTCCACTGCGCCACCTCTCACGAACAGTATAAATGTCTTAAAGAGCTTCTCAATAAGCCGTGTGTACCTAATCCGCTTAAAATTGTGGAACCCTTCCATTCGTCCAAGAAAATGTAAATAAAAAACTGAAACAAAACGAATGGTTGGAAGAAGCTAGGATAGGTTCCTTACTTACTTGTTGCATCAGCTTTATTTGAATAATTATATTTACCAGAGAATATGGAATGGTAAACCAACCTAAATTCGAGTCAAAAATCGACGAAGGAATTTTCAAAAGTCAAGTGAACTAATATGTCACACGAGTAATCAAAAAAACTAATACGGAATCAGAAAAGCTATTCAAAATATTTACAAAACAAATCTGAATTCAAATCAACAAATTTTAAACAAAATTGAAGCAAAACACACGTTTGGAAAAACACGCCTATGCTGCCTTCAAAAATATTTTCAATGAAGACAAAATCAAACACATTTAAAACGAGTTCGAAATTTGTCTTTAATCGAGTCAAAGTTCAGACTTTTGCTGGGTGTGGATATGGCCACCATAGTCATGCACAATATCAATGCATGGTTTAAAATTTTAAATGCGTCAAAATGCAACTTCATGAGTTTGCTGTGTTCTGATCGCCCCCTCTCTTCGACTAGATTTTGTATTGCCAACGCCGACAAAACACATAAAAACGGTTGTTTGTCAAATTTAAATGAACGCTGTACACACAATTATACTTAATTGTTCAGTTTTGAGCGTTTTTATTGGATTTATGGTGAGGTCATGACAGGAATGGAATCCGAGACGTCAATCGTAACAACATTAACCATATGGTTGAGAAACCGAATTCACTGCATGTTTGAAAAAAAAACTGACAATACGTCACATGCACTCATTATATTGTTTAATATTTTCGTTGTTATTTGTTAGACTATTTTGAGAGAGTAGATATATTTTAACGTAGATACTTTAAAATTTTTTAAAATCTCTGCTTATTTAAAATACGTGTTGTGACTCTATTTTCTATATGTTTCTTTGACAGTTCATTCCGTGAATTTATCAAGACTGACTTTCTTTGGTGATTTTTAATTTGGTTTTAGGAAGTGGTTTGTTTCGTTTTTAACAGTGTGTAATATAATTTGAACGCTATCATAGGATTATTTTAAGTTCTATCTACATACACTCGTTTGTTGACTACAATTGGCTACAATCTATGTAAAAATCGGCTCAAAAATATGTTTTAAAACTTTTTGGAAATTGAGTTCAGCCTACGACGGATATAAGAAACATCAAGTTGTTCTTATATGCGAAAGAGGGTTTTATTTTGCAATGGGAACAAAAATTAAAAATAAGATTTACTAAATATTACGTACTCTGATCACTATCACATTTTATTAAGCTTAAGACTAAAAATTAAAAAAATAGATTATACCTAGATTAAAAAAAAAAACTAAAAAACACACTTTAATAGCAAATTGAACAGAAAAGTAGAAAATAATTTGTAAGTAACCTACTTATATTTTATTCAGCAGCCATAAAAAGTCTACTAACTCAATATATTTCAATCATTTTCAATGAATGTCTAATGACAAAAATGTTACGAGACTTTTTTCCCGTCCGATAAAATAATATCAAACACAGGTATCAACAAACCATTCACAATCTAAATCTAGATGTGTACAGCAGGCAGGGGTTTTGGGGGTATGAACTTTGCGCTTTCCCCATAATCTGGGATCACTGCTACGCACACGCCTCCAACAATGCTGTGTTGAAATCTGCAGAATCAGGGGTATATTAATTGGTTGAATTGCATACAAATTCATTTCGCTTCTTTGTTTTTGCAAGACTCTTTTGTATGTCGCAAAGAGCATAAAATATCTAATGTAAAGAGACCTACGAGTAAGAACTTTAATTTAGTTTGGATTTAGGTAGATATTATATTAGATTGTTAGCTCAGCTTACCTGCTTTCTATCCGAAACAATATCTAAATACGGTGGAGAGGCAACTTCATCTTCTTAGTCTCTATTGTATAGTCTAACTATCTTAAAGTTAGCCTACAATGGCTTATTGAAATCAAAACGACAGTATGGAATATCCTGCTGGCGCGGTACGTATTGCAATGAAATAAAAACGAAAACATGCAATTGCAATAATGAAAAGAATAAATCGAAAAACTTGTACTTTTGAGCTGTTCAAAAATCTTGAAATTTTCCCTATGTTGTATAAATTTACTTGTAAGATCCTTAAATTTATTTATTTTTTCAAAAATCAGGCTTTTACGATGTTAGGCTTTATGACAACAACGATTTGCGAGTCAACTGCCGACGTTTTCTAACCCTGCCAAGTGCCAACAGTATATAAAACTCACTTATCGCGGTTTTACATGTCACTGCACTGATCCATTGTTCTGCACGGCATTACGAATCAAAAGTGCATAGAGGAAGCAGGAATGTATAATAGCGGACTGTAAATAGGTTATTGAATAAAACGCACTGTTTGTTTAAAGTCTGGAAAAAGACTTTACGCCAAAACCCGACTATTTTATATTCTTTATTCTCACTTAGCCGCGGTGCACCGCTATGTACGTCTGTACTTTATTATTCTGACTGTTTTTTATTTAAACAAAGAGTGATAACCGATTTAAATCGAAGCTTCAAAGTGAAGCACCAAAAATACATTTCTCGTATTGTATTTTGAAAATAACTTTTTGGAAGCTGACTACTTAAAAACTCTAAGTAATATTAGTGAAGTCAAATTCAAACCATTCTGTTTGAAACCTCTTGGTTGGATATATTACGGCTTGAATTTGAACTTTTTGAAAATTTTGATTGAAAACGAGAAAGAAAGTTTCTTAAAGTCAGTTCAAAACTATTAAATAGAACATTGGAAACAATAAAAAAGGGGATTAAATTTGTGTGACAATTTGTTAGCAGCTCTTCAATTAACTGCGGTTATTTTATTGCTAAGCCAGATCCTGTAAAACGAATTTAGTTACATAATATGTGACTACCTGAAAATATTATTGAATCCTAAGTTATTTATATAAGCTTCTCAAAGCCGAAAGATGTCTGTGAATTATTAAAAAATGTAGGTATGCATCTGTTTTTTTTTATTTCTTTTTTAAGCTAAATTTAAGAAATTTAATGTGTTTAATATATAATAAGAAAAAATAAATATATTATAAAATAGTAGTATAATTTTTAAAGGAAGGATTTTTATGTAAAACATTTGGCCCACAGCCTGCTTTGCTAGGCGTTACAATTTTATTTTTGTCGAAGTACGTATTTTGCTTCGTTGAGTCGAGGATCTTCGATAAATGTTTATGGATGAAATTTTAAAAGCTTCACAAAGAAAAAAATCCATTTTCGATTTTCCCAATTTTCCGGAGGGTTTTCCCAAAATGTTCTTTCTTCTTTCGTAAGAACCTTATCCTGACAATTACGAACAACAAAAAAAAAATTCATTTTCAAAATATAACATACAAAAAGCTGTATTATACATTTAACATCTGAACCTTAAAAATAACATATTATTATTATTATATTGGACATCTGCTTATGGGGGAGACCGCACCGCAGAAAAACAAGTTTTGTTGCCGATAGCTCAATGGACCTTTATGAAAATTAGACACTTTTTTCAAAATCCTCCCCGAAATTCTTTGCTGCGTTCGCCCCTGGCGTAAGGACATCATTTGAGATAAAATTGCAGAAAAAATATTTAATGAATAAAACATTAATTATAAAACTTATTAAAAAACATCGACCATAACTTAAAACATCTACAAGATAACGACATTTCGTTACATTTTCTTTGCTTGTACGTAACAAGGGACACAGTGAAAAGAGAAAGCGTGTGCATGACGTTGCATTATGTCGTATGGTCCGCCACAAGTTCTTTTTCATTTTGCCCTAACTCTGCGCTGATACGTCACAATGTTAGAAATAAGTTCGTTCCATAAAAAAATCGAGCTGTCGTGGGACGGCCGAATGAAGCGAAGCATTGGACGTAAAGTATTGGCCCGTGTTACGTGGCGGCCTATTTGAAATTCATTTTAATTTTTCATAGTGCCAGTTAGTTTAGATTACTTTCTCTGTTCCTCTTTCGCTCTCTACACACATATATACATATATATACACACACATATATATATATAGGTTATGTCAGCAGCCCAACTTAACAGGGATCGACTCTTTTAAGCGGAAAAACCCAACAGATGTGCCAACAAAAGACGACCTCCCAAGAAAGATAAGAAACTGGGATATCACAAACATATGGAAGTTATAAAACGGCGGATGTGAAAACAAAAGGACGACCTTCCAAGAAGGGATATTTCAGACACACGGAAGTCATAAAACGGCAGATGCACCAACGAAAGAGACGATGCGAGCACCAACAAGAAACCGCGCCTCGAACAGATAAATAGCAGCGTTTCTTGCTTAAGTAGTTTAGTTTTTAAAAAGGACTCGAATAAAAGAAGAGCTCTTGCTCTAAAAAATAAAAACATTATTTTTTATTTAAAATTGGCGCAGTCGGTAGGATAGCTATCAAAAAATGTACACGTATACTACATAAAAAATAAAATAGCTATCTAGTGATACGAACGAAAATCGTCACCCACAAAATAAAATCTTTCGCGAATACTTTAATGAACTTAAACTTTAAAATCAGTGGAAATCTAAATAAGAAACACTTTATAGACCATAAAGTTTAAGTTATTCTCATTGTGAATACCCTATCGAACATAGTGTTTAAATTCATAAAAATCTATACACTCTAGTGAACCCAGAGTTTAGGTATAAAATCTTTAAAACAAATAAAGAACAAAACCAAGTAGAATTCTTTAAAGCAGATAAAGAAAAACTACAAAGTGAATTAGTTTAATAACCAATGTCAACGTAAACGACTAATGTTATGAAGTTCCATAGAGGAAAAACTAATTAGAGACCGAGCAGAGCAGATGAACAAATTATTCAAAAAGAAGAAACCAACAAAACCCGATTCATATGAAGATGGAAGCACAACGGACGAAGAAGACGATCATTTGATACAAATCAGAAACACACCGATACCAGCAAGTTGTAAGAATAATTTAAGTATTAATTCTAAGAAAAATAATTGTGAAAATAGTGAAAGTAGTTTTGACTTAGGTATTAAAAAAGAAAAAATTAAAATGGCTTTAACATTAACATTAGACCCACTAAAATACATCGAGAAACTAAGTACGTTTGACGGTAGAAGAGAAGATTTGTATACGTTCATAGCTAATGTAGAAGGAATTATTCCAACATTGAATAAATATGACGACCAATCACAATTAATGTGTATCAACACATTAAAATCAAAATTGATAGGTAAAGCAAAAAGATGCGTAGAAATTCATGCACATCTAAATAAATGGATAGAGATAAAAGAATTATTAGTAAGTAATTTTGGAGGATTCAAAAGTAGCTTTCAATTATACGACGACCTTCGTCAAATAAGCTACAAAAACAATGTAATGACATTTTATAATGAGATACAGAAAACGTTATGTGAATTAAATCAGAAAACAATGCAAGAAAATAAACCACTTGATATACCTCATAATAACCAAACTGCATTAGACACTTTTAAAGAAAAATTACCTATTCATATGAGAACAGTGTTATTCTCACTAAAACCAACTAGCTTACAAGCAGCATTATACGAGCTAACTCAGGCAGGATTCATAGAAGAAAGAAGGGAAGAAAGATCTGAACCTAAAAGACAGAATTATATACCACAAAAACCTTATCAAAATAATTTTCAACCAAAAAATCCAGTTAATATCAGACCACCAGTCAACTATTATAATAATAATCCCAATAATAACTATAGAAATCCCAATTACAAAGGTAATAATTACAACCCCAATTACTACAACAGAAGTCAGAATGTAGAACAAATGGAAATAGATCCCACTAGTAGTCAACTTAGAAGAGTACAACCTCAACAAATAAACCATTCTAATAACGAATTGGAATTAAGAACAAACCAAAATTTTCAGTATCCAGCCTCGGAACCACCGTTACCGGATTGCCATTTATTAAATTAGTAAAAAACAAACAAACTATCCGAATGCTAATAGACTCGGGAGCAACGAATAGTTTAATAAATAGAAATAATGCCCCACAAAACTATATCATAAAAAGAGAAAAACCCTTAACTTTAAAAACTGTAGGAACTCCAGTAATAATAAATGAAGAAATAAAAATCCCAAAAGAAAGATTTATTTACAATGTTGTAGAAGATTGTGTATTCCAAATACTAGATTTCAATCAACATTTTAATGGAATTATAGGAAATAATATATTAATCCCTAACCAAAGTAAGATCGATTTTAGAACAAAAACTTTAGAATTAAATAATGAAATAATACCTTTATTCTTCAGTATAGACGAAGAAAAAGAATATGAAAAAGAAATAAATTACTTTAATAATATAGAACCACGAAGTTCCATTTTCGACGAACTAGAAAATAAAAGGTTAGACCATTTAAGTGCCGAAGAGCATACAAAATTAACAGAATTACTAAAAAACAATGAAAAAACATTTTTCCACAAAGGAGACGACCTGAGTTTCACATCTCATGTAAAACATAAAATAGCAACAACAAGTGATGAACCAATTTTTTCCAGAATTTATAGGTATCCATAAGTCCATAAAAAGGAAGTAGATAGACAGATAGATGAGTTATTAAAAAAACAAATAATAGTAAAAAGTACTAGTCCATATAATGCACCCATATGGATAGTACCTAAAAAAGAAGACAAAACAGGAGAAAAAGAATGGCGAATCGTCATCGATTATAGAAAGCTAAATAATGTAACCAAAGAGGATAAATTCCCCATACCAATAATAGACGATATTCTAGATAAAATGGGAAGAGCAAATTATTTTACTATTTTAGATTTGACAAAAGGATTTTACCAGATAGAGGTAGAACCAGAAGATAGAGAGAAAACTGCATTCTCTACTTTATCAGGACATTATGAATTCGCTAGAATGCCATTCGGTCTCAAAAACGCACCGGCAACATTTCAGCGTATGATGAATGAGGTATTAAAAGAATTTGTAGGAAAAATATGTTATGTATATTTAGACGATATAATAATATTTAGCACGTCACTAGAAGAACACCTCTCTTCTCTCGAAAAAGTATTAAAGAAACTCCAAAGCGTAAATTTGAGAGTATCTCTTAACAAATGCGATTTCTTAAAGAAAGAAAGTGAATTTTTAGGACATATAATAACCCCAGAAGGCATTAAACCAAATCCAGAAAAATTAAAAACAATACAAAAATTCCCTATACCCACAACTATAAAAGAAATACAGTCATTTTTAGGATTAACAGGTTATTACCGCAAATTTATAAATGACTATGCAAAAATTATAAAACCCATGACACTTTGTTTAAAGAAAAATAGAAAAATAAATATAGAAAACAAAGATTATAAGGACTCATTTGAGAAACTAAAACTTGCGATGCAAGACACACTCATAAACAAACACCCAGATTTCTCAAAAGAATTTACTTTGACTACAGATGCAAGTAACTTTGCAATAGGAGCCGTGTTAAGTCAAAACCAGGGACCATTAGGATTTGCAAGTAGAACTTTAAATAAACATGAATGTAATTATTCAACGATAGAAAAAGAATTGTTAGCCATAGTATGGGCAACGAAACAGTTTCGTCACTATCTTTACGGTAGAAGATTTAAAATATTAACCGATCATCGACCATTAGCATGGTTGCATAATCTAAAAGAACCTAATAGTAAGTTACGAAGATGGAAGATTAAATTAGAAGAATATGACTTTGATATAAGATACCTAGCAGGAAAAGAAAATAAAGTTGCAGATGCACTTTCAAGAATAAAGATAGATACAATAAATGCATTAGAAGAAGAAGAAGATTTAGTTAGCACCAGACATAGTGTAATATCAGATAGCTCCAATCTAATATCAATCACAGAGAAACCCTTGAACATATTCAAAAGACAAATAATATTAGAAAAGGGAGAGAATACCATAGAAGAGATAACTTTCCCATTCCCAGGAAAGAGAAGAATAAAAATAACCAGAAAAAACTTCAGCAAAGAAACCTATGAATACATAATAAAAGAATGTGATACGAACACAATAAACTGTATTTATACGACAGAAGATAAATCATTTCTAGAGTTCCAAGATTATTGGAAACTACACCATAATAATCAGAAACTCCTTAGGACAAAAACCTATTTAATTGACATTAAAACTCCAGAAACCGAAGAAGAAATAAATAAAATACATTTAAATAATAATCATACAGGTATTGAAAAAACTTATTTAGAAATAAAAAGAAAATATTACTCACCAAATATGAAAGAACTAATAACAAAAGTAATTAACAATTGCGAACGTTGCAATCTTAAAATAGAAAGAAACCCAATAAAACTCCCATACGAGAAAACAATCACACCAGAAGGTCCACACCAATCTTATCATATGGATATATGGATACTTCCCCACTCAATAAAATATCTCACATGTATAGACAAATTCAGCAAATTCGTATGTGTAGAAAAACTTAAAACCAAAAACCAAAAGGATGTATTAAATACCATAACAAAAATCTTTACCTACATGACCAAACCAAAATATATCGTACTAGATAACGATCCTTCATTTCAAACCTATACAGTAAAAGAATACTTTAGAGAGAAAGAGATAGAAATTCATTTCACAACTCCTTACAGACACACAGGAAACTCTGATATCGAAAGGGTGCACAGCACGCTAAATGAGCATTTAAGAATTTTGGAGGGATCAGACAATTTAGTCGACAACGTACTGCGTGCAGTAGAGGTTTACAATCAAACAATACATTTGACCACTAAAGAAAAACCAGTAGACATTCATTTAAATAGAGTAGATATAAAATTAGTGCGCGAACGAATAGAAAGCAATAAAGAAAAAGTATTAAAGAAATTAAATAAAAATAGGAGTGATAAAGAAATTAATCCTAGTTATACTAAAATAAATAATCCCGAGCGATTTGACAAACTAAAGACAAAACATAAAAAAATAAACATTATAAAACAACAAGACAAGAAAGTCACTATAAGACCACACGTACGAATACAAGTTCTGCACAAAGACCAATTCAGGAGGAAGAAAAAATTTGCAACCACCCAACATGAAAGCAGTAGTGATAATCTTAATGATTATTCTGTACAAGCAGATAACTACTACCGTAACCACAGGAAATACAAATTAATGAAATTAAACAAGAATTTCTTATAATAGAAAGTGAAAAGGTAGTACTTATAGAAAGATATAATACAATGATACATTTAATTACTTTAACCGATTATAAAGGACTAATCGAACAATTAAAAGCACAGTATAAATTAATGCCAGAAAAGCATTATAAACAACTTAGTGAAATAATCAAATTAGAACAAAAAATTGATATCCTAATCCCACATCATATATTAAAAAGAGGATTAATAAACCTAACATCTTAAAATTCATATTCGGAGCAATGGATGACGATGATAGAATAGAAATAGAAAAGAAACTTAAAACACTAGAAGAAAATAAGCATAATACCATAGATAACTTAAATAAACAAATAAAGATAAACGATCATTTTAATAATCAATTTAAAACTTTAAGTGAATTAATGAACCAAGGTATCGAAACAATTAATAAATTAAGAAACAGAAGCAGTGATATTGATAACCTTCGTATAGAAATAGAATTCAATAACAACATAAGAGAAATTAGAGAAACTTTAGGAAAAATAGAAGACGTAATATTGACTAGCAGAACAGGAATACTAACACAAAACATTATTACAAGCCAAGAAATTAAAGAGAATAATATCACATTTGAAAAATTAAAAGAATTAAAAATCAATTTAGCAACGTACAAAGAAAATATTTTAGTAATTGTATTAATTCCCCAATATTCCAACCAAACATTTAATAAAATATACATTCAAAACTTTCCTATAAATAGTAAAATTATAGATTTACAAACTAATAACTTCCTAGAATTGAATAAAAGATTATATTATATAACTAAAGAAATAAAAAATTTACAAATATAAAAGGACGATTGTATAGAAAATATATTAATAAACAAACAAATGAAATGCAAAACTAAAAAATATGAAGATAAAAATGTAATAATAGAAAAAGAAAAATTTCTAATAATTAAGAATCTAGAAAAAACCGAAATACAACAAAATTGTAATAATCTAAACTATATACTAGAAGGAAATTACTTAATAAAAGCAGAGAACTGTAAAATTTCAATGAACAATGTAATTTATAATAGAAAGTATTACAAAGACGAAAAGATAATACCTGTACTAAACTATAACTTTTCAAATGAATATTTGGAAGAAGTCAGGTATGAATCCATTGATAATTTAAAAAAAATAATAGAAATAAAAAATGTAAAGGAAACACAGTATATTTTTAGTCTCTCAACAACTTTATTAATCATTGCGATCATTGTGATAATAATATTATACAAAATAAAGAGACAAAATAAAACTATAATAAATCTACCTCCAGTCATAAACGAACCGAAGGAAGACTCTAAGGAGGGAGGGGTTATGTCAGCAGCCCAACTTAACAGGGATCGACTCTTTTAAGCGGAAAAACCCAACAGATGTGCCAACAAAAGACGACCTCCCAAGAAAGATAAGAAACTGGGATATCACAAACATATGGAAGTTATAAAACGGCGGATGTGAAAACAAAAGGACGACCTTCCAAGAAGGGATATTTCAGACACACGGAAGTCATAAAACGGCAGATGCACCAACGAAAGAGACGATGCGAGCACCAACAAGAAACCGCGCCTCGAACAGATAAATAGGAGCGTTTCTTGCTTAAGTAGTTTAGTTTTTAAAAAGGACTCGAATAAAAGAAGAGCTCTTGCTCTAAAAAATAAAAACATTATTTTTTATTTAAAATTTATATATATATACATACATATTATATATATCTTCTGTTATTTACATTATCTCTTTATTGAGAGAAAAGATATATACGCTACCGCTTTCACCTTTTCTCGGTTCATAGTGCCAGTTAGTTTAGATTACTCTCTCTGTTCCTCTTTCGCTCTCTACACACATATATTTAAGAATTTTCCGACTTTTCTTTTTTCCTAAACCATCCCTGAATCAAGACGAACAACACAAAACAAAAATCATCCAAATCGGTGGAGCCGTTCTCGAGTTTTCATCTTCCAAGTGCGCCATGGAGGGGGAAGTTAACGCTACGGTGACGATTTTTTTCGGTTTACTCCCCATCTTTTTGAATAATTTATATGCGTGACCCACCGACCGTCCGTAAAAAAGCTATATTCGCTTCAAAAATTGAATCGGCTTTACCAACAACTTTCTTTAATTTTGACTTTAAATTGAAGTAGTTCACAGTGGCAAATTTTTCCACACAAAATTCGCAATTGCGAGCTTTCGTAAATTAAAAGTCGGGACATAAATCTGTTATTAGTACGGCGCAATATAGAAATAAATGATCGATCATCGATGTTGTAATATTTCTTTGATTCCTGCTATACGTATACTTGGACATTTGCGATACGTGGATGAATGCCTTGTTAAAAAAAGCTTAACACTTAAACGTCAGAGCGACAGGCGATTTCTAAGACAGATTTAGAGCTGTCAAATTAATAAATTAGAAAATTAATTATATTTTGGGCCTCGCATTACGAAAAAATGTCATCAGCTATTGGCATGCCCTCAAAGTTCAGAGTATAGTGTCAACTGCCAAGTAGATAAATAATAAAATAGCCACATAATTATATTTTTATTGGGTGTCAGTGCTTTAAAAAATAAGCCTAGAAAACATGACTATTAACGACACATTTAAAAATTAAAAAAAAAAACATTCGTCACAACTTGTTGCCGCTAAGTGTACCAGTGGAGTATGGATGTTTGCTTTACTTACATATATACGCTAGTCCATATGTGCCAGACAGTTTATTTCGTAAAATTGTGCATCTACCTGTCTACATGCTATGAAAAGAAAGCACATCGACCAATATGACATAACATCTTACTTAGGTGCCTTAGAACTATACGTTGCCGAACATAGTTACATGCATAAGCTGGATATATTTCCACACCATCCCAAATGCGTATACAGCCGGATCAAGGATTCTATACACTAGGGAAAATTTAATTAAGCAAAGCAAAACCTTAGTAACAAAACGCGTAATTAACACCAACAGGAAGTTATGTTGCAGCACACTGATACGAAGGACACGGCTTAATTGTTAAACTTTGCTTATTCCTCTCTTCTTCTGATGCTCTTCTCGACCATGTACGACACAGTAAAGTTTTTTCGTATACACTTTCCAAGGTTACACGGACACTGGACCTTGAAGGCAGCCAATAGAATGAGTGATACCCAAAATTTAATTAATTTTGTCGTCTGGGTAGTATTAAATGTCATTCAGGGGACGTCAACTGTTTGTTGGTTTTGTGTTTTCGGCCACCTATTCTGATTATTTTGCTTGTAGCTTCAATTGTTAGCTGCTTTCCCTTCCTTTCCTTGTCAGAGTGAATGTAATTAATTTAAATTACGTAAAAAAAATACAATTAACTTATCCAAGTAGAGAAAACAGCTTCCTACAAACTGAGAGAACAATAAGTTTCCAAATGCTGTCGAGAAGATTGTCACCTCCTTATAACATAAATCAAATAGCTTCTTGTGTAGGTGAATAAGTAATTATGCACTTTGTCTAGTTGTTTTATTCGAAGAATGACAACGAACGTGACAATGACGAGTTGATTGGTTTCGTCCATTATATGTCATGGAACATCGATTATAGTGATTAAAATTTCTAACGAAATCGTTGTCGACCTAGGAAACGTAATTATTGGCAATTTGTCTGCACTCTAAGTGATGGGAAACAGGATGCCTGGATTCTGAAGAAGAAGCATGGCGACCCTCTTGTTGTTGTAGGATTTCTGTCTCTCTGAAAAACTTCTCGAAGTTTCCTCTGTGTTGGTAATTATTAATATGTTCTGCTACCTATTCGCAATACTAGTTGGAAACGTAATTAAGAGAATGCACGCCAAGCGGAGGACCGAAAAGTGCGTGTGGGTTTCTTCGAGAAGCATTTGTGTTGGCTCGATAAATTTCATTAATCGATACAGCCGTCCTTGGATAAATTGTATTTTAGCTCCAGTATTTCTTTACTGTTATATTATGCAGGAGGGAGGATGCCAGGTAGATGGTTGTAGAGAGAAAAATTGTCGTTGAAACTCTACTCGCAATGACATCCGATGGTGTCAAAAATCGGTAGACGTTAACTCTGCGTTTACCTTACAAAATAGCAGAGTCAAGAACCAATAATGCTGTCACGAATACAAAACCTAAAAGTGAATTCTAGCACTAGGGTCTCAAAAGGTAAATTTTCAGGCAATTGCAGTCGAAGAGATGAGCCAAAAACAAGCTGCTTAGTGCATAAGTTGATAGTTTGGCAGATGCATTTAGGTTATAATCAAAGCTACCAAAAATCGATTGTCAATATTTCAAAACAGATATCCTTCAGACTATAATTGTCATAAGTATGATTTGCTCCCAGATATGTATGTCTTAACTATGCGGTTGAACTGAATCAGCTCCGAGTAGCTATATGTATGTGTCAAAAATGCGAAAAGAAACTTCATTTCGATCAGATTTACAGGTTATCTTTTATGAACCTTTGCTTAGCTCTACGAATACGTTTGGAATCGGCATAAAACTGTAGATCTCTTCCATTCGTTCCAAAATTTAAATCGAGCACAAAACGAATGGTTGTGAGAAGCTAGGCCTAGGGTCCCTACGGACCTGGTGCGAAAACTATATATAAATAAAAAATAATATAATGAATACCAGCATTTTTTTAAATAACTTGGGGCTGGATAAGGGTTGTTACCGACAACATCAGTGTCAAATATCAAAAAGGAAAAACCAAGCGACCACTAAAAATATAGAATTAGCATAAATCCATTACACAAAAACCAATATGCCTATCAACCAGGTAAGTCAACAACAAATGCTCTTCAAGAACTCACCACCAAAATTGAGAACTCACTCGAGAGCAAAGAGATTGCTGTGGGCTGCTTCCTTGACATCGAAGGAGCTTTTGATAACACCGAACATGCCCAAATATACAGATGCATCCTTAACACAGGTAACATTGGTAAAAGCTGGGGTATAAACCCCAAAATCATGCTATGGTTTTACACAGTCACATATGCAACTCCAGTATGGTGGCAAAAAACTAAGCAAAAGTCAACACAAGTCAAGCTCAATAAACTCCAAAGACTAGCTTGTATATGCACTACGAGCGCAATGAGAACAACTCCTACTGCCACGTTGGAAGTTATCCAAAATCTTCCACCCCTCAACCTTCAGACACAGAAAGATGCCATGACGAATGCCTTCATGCTCATATCTGAAAACACCGAAAACTCCAAGCTCGTCCATCCAGATATCGTTATGGAACTGAAAAAAGATGAAATACTTGGAATTACCATAGTAGACAACTGTCTACCTAAATTCAACTTCAGCCGAAACTTCAAAGTCGCATTCCCAAATCGACAGAACTGGGAACAGAATAAACCCACATTTGCCAAAGGTTCTCATGTATGGTACACAGATGGATCGAAAACAGATGAAGGTGTTGAAGCTGGATTATACGGGGTTGACACAAAAACATTCATCCACAAAAGAATGGACAAATGCAACTCCGTATTCCAGGCAGAAATCTTTGCAATAGAACTATGTCTCAGAGAAAATTTAAAAAAATCCATAACAAACAAGAACATATGTATATATTCTCTCTGATAGCAAAGCTGCACTACTGGCTATCAATAGATATGAAATCACATCAAAGCTAGTATGGGATTGCCTACAATTACTCACATCGCTAGCCAGCACAAACAGAGTACACCTCATTAGGGTGCCAGGACATAGCGGACATGTGGGCAATGAAATAGCAGACATACTAGCCAGGAAAGGATGGGCATCTACCTTTATGATGCCAAGACCATTTTGTGGATTACCTCATAGCACCGCAAACCATTACTGGACAAACACTGAAGGTAACCGACAAGCTAAAATGTTCATGCCAACTACTTCCCTTTCAAGAACAAAACAACTCCTAAAGGCGCCTCTAGACGCTCAATATTATTGTGAAATATTTGATATTGCATAATATTATTGTTCGTCTGTAGATAACATTGCAAGGTTGTGCAATATATTGTAGAAAATCAAAATGATTTGAAATTTTTGTCGCAATTTAGAAAAATTGTATCATCTGTGGGTAATATTGCACCATTTTGTTCATTTATATTAATGGCGTAGCGTGGGTTAATGCCGCCCGGGGCAGACACAATTTATGCCGCCCCTAGCAGTTTTTTCACACACTAAAAAAAAAGCTTTGTCTACGGTTTCAACCAGTTTTTCGTACGCATATTATGTATGTCAATAAACTTGGTGACATTTCTAGATACATTTTACCAAGTTTCTACTAAATTTCTTTTTGCAGTGCTATGCTTTTTTAAATAAGAGGAAGGACCCAGGTGAAAACGTATTATTCGTTTCTTATTTAGAGGGTATTTCAAACAATTGGGTATTTTTTGGTAATACATATGTACATACCTACGCACGCACAGGTTAACATCAATATACGGTAACATATTGGAAACTGGTTTTATACCCCAAGAATTCAGAGAATCTGTAATTTTCCCAATCCATAAAAAAGGAAGCTTGTCGGAACTGTCTAACTACAGAGGTATTTCATTTTTAAATGCTTCATACAAAATCTTCACATTAATCTTGCAAAGAAGACTAAATAAATGGATTGAAGACAATAAGTTATTGCAGGAGTACCAGGCAGGTTTTAGACCAGGCTATTCAACGATCGACCACATCTTCGTTTTAAAAAGTATTGCGGAATCTTTTCTATTTAAAGGGAAGAAGTTGTACACGTTCTTTGTCGACTTTAAGGAAGCATTTGATACAGTGGATAGGCAAGCTCTTATCTATAAACTCTATGGTATCGGAATGTCGTGGAGGTTTGGAAGGGTTATACAAAACCTTTATATGGACACAGTGGCGGCAGTTTGGAATGGTGAAGAGATGTCTAGTTGGTTCAGAACGGATTCAGGAGTCAGACAAGGTTGTACAATGAGCCCAAGTCTATTTGCTTTATTTATTGATGACCTGGTGGACTTCCTACCTAGTGGCATTGAATACGCGGGTCATACAATAAAGGCATTGCTTTTCGCTGATGACATTGCTCTGCTCGCATCAACACCTGAATCATTGCAGCTTATGATTAACCGGCTGTATCAGTACTGTAGCCTATGGAACTTGGTAGTTAACCTGGAAAAATCCAAAGTTATGATTTTCAAGAACGGAGGAGGCAGACAATGTGCAAATGAAAAATGGTACTACAACAATGAAGGGATAGAAGTTGTTAAAGAATTCAAATACCTAGGAGTTCACTTCACAAGCAACTTAAGTATGGAAAGGCATCTGAAAGAGAAGCTGACTAAGGCGAAGAGTGCTATCAGCGCGGTGTGGAACAGATGTCTTTATAATAAAAGTATTGCGCACAGCAGCAAGTTCAGAATTTTCGAAGCTGTATCGGGATCCATTTTACTGTATGCAGCACAAGTATGGGGAGCGAAACAATATGATACCGCGGAGAAGCTGCTGCGGTACTTTATTAAGCGAATTTTTCGACTGCCACCTAATGCGCCTAACTACATGATTATGTTGGAAACAGGTCTATCGCCTCTCTTCATTAGAACGCTAAATATGCAAATAGACTACGTTCTGAAAATCATGAAGATGCCTAATCACCGGCTCCCGAAGATAGCGGCTCTCCAAGTCATACTCTCCAAATTAAGGCCCATTTTATTCACTCGAAGTTGAACACAACTTCGGGATTTTTATATGGAAAACTCCCCGAGTTGTGTTCAACTTCGAGTGAATAAAATGGGCCTAAGTTGGTTTGCTGAATGGATAAACCTTGCTAGCGACTGCGAGATGGACCTCAATCTAGATGATTTAAGCAACTACGATGATTGGAAAAGACTGCTGTACCAGCTGGTTTCTGCGGTTGACTTAAAACATAGAGAGAGATTTTTGAACAACGCCACAGGATCAATCTATAGGAACGTGTACTCTCGATTGAATCATAATTTGGAAGAGAAAAACTATTTTCAAGATGAAAATGGCGTCGACGTAATATCGATAATGTTCAAGTTACGTGGAGAGCTCTTGCAGTTAAACTTTATTTCACATAGAGAGGATCTACCCATCCTGTGCTCATTGTGTAACTCGTTCGAAAGAGAAGATACTTTTCACTTTATGGCAAAATGTCCTATTTTAAAGGAGTCTAGGAGGAACACATTTGGAAGCGATTTTTTGACTGAAGACCAAGTTATATCACTGCTCAACGAGATGGAAGTTAAAAATCTATTCCAATACTGCAATTTGGCGCTAGGCTATAGAGAGCGAATTATAAGCGAAAGTTTCTAAGGGGGGGTAAAAAAAAGATTAAAGAACCTATTTCATGATAATATAATTTTGCTTTGTCAACTAGGCAGACGGCATAAAAGCCATGCTTGTTATTATTTTTTTGTAAACTCTGTAAGAACTATTCTAACAATTGAAATGAAATAAAAATCTGATCTAATCTAATCTACCTACGCACGCACAACACGAGATAACTGATTGTTTTCTATTTTCATAAGGACGTTTAAAAACACGCCTTAAAACTTCTTATTTTAGTGCATTTTGTATTCAATACCAACGAGTGGTACAAATCAAAAAATGTCAAGAACCTAATCGGAAAGGTGTAACTAGGAAAATTCTGCCGGTTTAGAGAAGAACCACCTATAATTTTTGCAAACTAAATAGATACTCGTAGACATTACAAAAGCAACAAAAAACTCAAGATCATGGACAAGTGCAATGTTCAAATTAAACACATATGTATAATTTTTTTGTTATTATTATACCTACTACCGACTGAGACGTTTGCAAGCTTCACATCGTATTTAAACAAAACACAATTTCAATATCAGCAGTTTGGTTGTGACACAAATGTTAACTGTTCGTATCTACATTAGGGGTGTTCCTTTACTTTTGTAGAAAGAATGGAAAAGGCTGTCAAAATATAAGTGGTGGCGATAAGTTCTCTCGCAGAGAGAGACACTTACGACAAAGTAAGGGAACCCTTATGCAGTATAATTCTATATGAAATATGACAGATACATAATTCAAATATTCAAAAAAGTGGTGCGCAAAGTCTGATAAACTCGATGAATTTTCTAAAATACTAAGAACATTAGTTCCATTATCTAAGTAGCATCGAAAGTGAACTGAAATTAGTCGAACTTCTTCTTGATGAATCAGAGTATGTGGAAGAGTTTGACTGATTGAATTACAAGCATTCGAGAAGAGGAAAAGCTACACTGCATTAAGAATTACATGGTGGAGTTTGCTCCTTGCTACAGCCACTTTCGAGAATAATCTTTAGGAGAACTTTCAGTCTTATTTTTCCGCCTGTTCATACCATTTTAATACTCAAAAAATCATAACAAAAGCACGCATTTATGCCAAACAGGGCAACAATTTTCAAATCATCTGGTAATTGTAAGGTGACGGATAATCTTTCCAATTCTTACACCAAGAATTGAGTAAAAATACGTAAGAATTAGTAAAAATTTGTAAGAATTAAAAGTAAAGGAACAAACCTATTGTTAGAAAACGTTGAAGATTTTTTTTTCTTCTTAGGTACCTCGGTAATTAATTTTCAATAATAAAGAACAAGGCAACAAGACAAGACTGTAACTTTTATTGGCAACTAGAAAGTTTGTGTATGTTTGCAAACTTCACTTTGTTTGAGCAAAATAAAACAAAATAACATGAACTCAACAGAGAAGTATATCTGCAATGTAGTAAAATGTAATTGCTTACTAGGGAGAAGCGTTCATTGGATTTTGTTGCTAAGCAAGGAATGTCTCATTACTTACTGTGAAGCAGTGTAAATGCTGTTAAACCTTGTAAATAAATTTGTTGAGCAGGAAAAAGAATCCGTTTCAAAGATTTTATATATTTATAAATTGTAGCAGCTCCAAATTGCCGCCCCTAGCAAAGTGCCGCCCGGGCCTTGTGTACCCCTTCCACCCCCCTCGCTACGCCACTACCGCGAGTGAAAATGTGAAAACTTCAGTATCTATCAGTCAACATGTTGTCTACACAAATATCAGCGGTCAACTAAATTATTGGGAAAATATTGCACTGTCTGGGGCGCCCAGCCAATAATATTGTGCATCATATTTCACAATAATATTGAGCGTCTAGAGGCCGCTTAAACCTAAGAAGGAGTCAGATTCGTGCAGTCACAGCGTTCCTCACTGGGCACTGCCAAATCAAAAAACACCTCATGACTATGGGAATAATACAAAACAACACTTGCAGACTATGCAACGAAGACGAAGAATCAGCAGAACACATACTGTGTCACTGTGAATGTCTATAGTCAGATTACGTCAACACCACCTAGGTAAACCTAAGTCCGGTATCATGAGCGAGCTTTAATTGGAGGAAATCACAATAGGCGCACTCGTGGCCGCAGTGATATGGCAACCTGATTCCACCTCCCTCAAACTATCTTATCTTATCTTATAGCTGCAGCATAGTTGTGTTAAGGAGCTACTGAAAAGTTTATTATAGAATGCAAAAAATAGGACAAAAGTATTGTAATATTGAAGAATGATGTTCATGGAATTTGAATGGTAGAAGCTGAGAAGTTAAAGTATAGTGGAAATCGAGTGTTGTCTAACAAAATTTTAACAAAAAACTGATCTGGCCATTATAAACCTTCTTTATGATCCCACGAGTCTTTTTTTACATAAAGAAAGCCCATCTTTGATAGTCCGCCTCTTCCTAGTAAAATCAGTAGCACCATTATTCTGTCCACTGTCTGAATATCGAAACTAAGCCCCTAAACCATAAAACAAACTTTACCATCCGCATCAACTCGAATCCATTGTTAAATTACAAACAACCACCTTCAACGACCAGCCTCATTTTATTTCTACCCGCCTTGAAGTAAAAATTAAATAACAGATAAATGACGTTGACAATATTAATACGGTACTGGCATACAAAAAAAAAACCTTCAAAATTGATACTCATACTTTTACATAGCATGGAAAATGTTAAATAACTTTTATGGCATTTTTCGAGAGCGCAGAAACGTAAACCCATTATAGGTATACTGCCACTCATTTCATTTTTAATGAATCCACCTATCAGGACCACGTATTGGGAACGCCAACAATCCTACATGTCTGCTCGTTAAATTTGATAAACCTCGCGCATAAACATTATCACCTTTAAAAAAGTTTTTATACTTCTATTTATTTTTTGTTTACCTATATCTTTTTTCACACCCCCCAAAGCCAACATTTATTCACTTTGGAAATCCATAAAAGAAAATTCCTGCTGACGACGTTATTTTCCAGTCTGGTAGTGGTGCTGCAATGATAATTTATGGCGAAGCGTCATAAACAAAAATGAGCCAAGTATACAAAAACCACAAGTCGAAAACTTTCACAAAGTCGAAATGTATTAGCGAAATAAGCCCACTCCTCTGACTCCTACGCTCGCGAGCAAATAAATTATTTTGCTATCATTGTGTAAAAGTAACAGGACAAACAAAAAATCCCTCAAAACAATAAATTCCCATTACTAAGCAATTAATTCCAATTTTACTTTTGGAAAGTAATAAAATGTCCCACAAGCAGTATTTTTTTTTTTTGTTCACCAATGCAAACGTACCTTTGTGCACACTTTCAATTCAAATCCTTGGAGAGCCAATTCTCGCCAAGAAGCAGGGTAACATACCACTCTCGCTGTTTACGTTTTGACACAATGATAAAATGGGTAAAATGGCAAACACTTTGACAGAAGGTGGTAGCCCAGCGGCACCGAGAACACCCCAAGCAGCAACCAAAAACAGGAGCAGTCTGTTCGCTTAAAAGTCAGATCCGTTGAACTGAAGATGATTTATTGAACGAGCGACCATTAATTTCGTTCCGGCAGCGGCGGCGATACATTTCGGCCGAGGTATTGCAGGTACGAAATCGACGGATACCGATTGCTGTATGGGATGGAAAAGTTTTCTCATGCCCCCAAAAGAAAACGCTCCGTAAGGACACATTTGTATAGGTTATGGGAGCAGTTAAACTCAACATCGCTCAACCATGGGTATTGGGGATACATCAGCATTTGGGCAAAAAGTTTAACCAAATCCGGGAGGAAGTGTTTCCTGGGATGCTGTTCGGTTTTATTTTTCCTGTTCGATGTGTCGAAGTAGTTTTTGGGAAAACTTTTTTAAGGTCATGTATAAATTGTTCGGCCTTGTTCGTACATATGTTTGACGAGAAGAGACTTGTGTTTCGCCGACCTGTCTGTCTTTTTAAAGTGGTGTTGCATGATGCGAAGCTTTTCTTTAGTGTGGGTGATTTAAAAATTCAACGGCTCGGCAAGGTGTTGTATTAGATGGTTCTTGTAAGTTCTTTCATTTACATAGCTGGCTGCCGACTTTTAAGAAATTTCTGCTTGCCATTTCGAACTAAGGGGCTGGGGGTTATCAAGATTCTCTTGACTTAACTTTATAGAAATCGCTGTTGTTCCAATAGTGCTGCTGGAGCTAGGTAAGTTATCATCACTGGTCTTAGCTCAGTAATTACCTAAATCTGCAAATGTTAACCAACAGTAGGCTCAAATTTACGTTCTTCCTATAAGGAGTGGTGAAATCGCGGCCACTCAGGTAGTATTTAGAATAGGTCCTGCACATGCAGCTCGACTGGGTGAAGTTGATGGATAGAGTAGATATATTCATTCCATATCGGCGGTTACGGGCGCTCGGTCGAGTTCGCAAAGTGTGCCGAGGAGTTCGGGTAATACAAAAGTAAGGCTATCCGCGCATGGCGGAGTATGAAACTAAAGAACTTCAATAGAGCCAAATCAACGATGCTACCTGCTTACCTCCTTTACGTTTGGACACGCTTACAGCCCGGGTTTGACCACTACCTCAACCAACAATCCCCTCCAGCCAGCTCGGCCCTAGCCAGCTGCTTCCAGTTACGCACATCAACTTCGTTTAGGTTGATGAGGGACCATCTCTTTTCAAAACCTATGTTAGGAAAGCTCAGCGTAGATCTTGACTTCTGTCAAAATATTTGTGAGTCTCATTCTACTAAGTTGCCAAACGTGATGCCATTCTGACATTTTTAATGCTAGATCTAGCATTTTCGAAAACTAGAAAGCATTTTTCTAAAACAGAAAAATACCAAATGCTTTTTTTAGCATTTTGTTGTATTTTTCGATTTTCGCTCTTTTTAAGGTTCCGTACCCAAAGGGAAAAAACGTAACCTTATTAGTTTCGCTCGGATGTCTCTCCGTCTGTCTGTCTGTCTGTCTGTCTGTCTGTCCGAACCCACTAAGCCAATTTTGTTACCAGGTCTATCTCAAGAACCGATTGACATGGCTGTGGCCACAAACCATAACCGCTTAACTCGAGCTAGGACGATTTTGAGTTATTGATGCCATCGTGTTAAGCATGCTTAAGTGTACTAGTACAATTTTTTTCATATTTTTATCATGCTTATTAAAGACGTTATCCACTTAAAACCTAACAGCCTAAGTCACTTTTACTTCAGCTGAATTTTTCCATAAAAGCCTAACTCGAGTAAATTTAAGAATTTTATAACGTTAATTCCCTAAATTGAGTTTGTCTGCCCTTTATTTTCTATTTTTAAAATTTGTAGTTTGGAATAACAGCCTAAGTCGACATAAGGAATTTTTATTGAGAAGAATATCGAAATCTAAATTTTTTTCAAAAAAACAAAGTTAAGTTTGGTTGTTATTCCATATCAAAATCAGTTATTTAATTTTCCTAGCTCGACTTAGGCTGTTATTCCAAAATAACGTTTTATTTGACGACCATCTAAAGTCGAGTTAGGTCGTTGTTCCAAATTTGAAAACTTAAATCCGAACGACTTATTTGCAGTTAGGCTTTTATTCCGAATGTATATAATGAAATTTTACTGCCAAAGTTGACTTAGGTTGTTATTCCTAAATAAATTGCAGAAAAAATATTGGAAAAAGTGGCTCATAACTTCAGTTTGGCCGTTGAGTGTAGTTGCAAGTGAAATAAAGTGAAGTGAAGTTAAAGTGATAAAAATGTCGTCTCGTGCTGAAAAAATTTTAAAATTGGCCAAAATCTTAACAGAACGCGCCAGAGCCAAAGGTTTGTTAATATTAATGTTTTATATGCGTTTTTATAACAATAAAGAAATCCAAAGCAAAAAATATATTGGATGCTCACGAATTATCATAATAGACATACATTTTTTTTGACAATTGAAAACTCTGTGCCTTAAATAAATGTATTACTCTAAAATTATCGTTATACAAGGTACATATACAAATTTCTGGTTTAGTCTAATTTCAAGTTTCAAATAACTGAATTTAATAAAATATATTTTTTGCCTTTAAAACCTAGCGAAAAAGTTATTGCGTTTCCATTGTGGATAAATTCTACTGGAAATAAAATATATTAATTTTACAAAAAAAAAAAAACAATTAAACCTTAATTTTTACGTTATTCTAGAAAATGTCAGGGGTTATGAAATAGAACCGACTCAAAATGAAAACATTGATACCGGTAAGAAATATCTTTTAAGTATTTTGCAATGCTGTTTCTAATTAAAGCTTTACTTATATTAAGCTAACATCAACAATGGAGAAAAAAATAACACAAACAATATTGAGTTGAAAGAAGACTGTCGTTCATATAATATATTGCCAAATAATTATGAGCCTAATGTACGAAATGAAACCCAAACAAGTTACTCTGATCCCGAATTTCTTAAAAGTAATATTGATTTTTAATCTTTTACGTATGTAAACCAAATCTCAACATAATATTTAAACGTTTTAGGTCCAGGTGTAATAAATTTGGGTTTTCTAGTTGAGCCAAAATTAATTGAAGAAATTGGTGAATCTGCAGATAATTTCTATGAACAGCCTGACTGGGAAAACTCGGATGATTCCGTTAAAGATCCGGATTTCAATGAATCTTTGAGTAGTGATGATGATAGTCAGTCTTCGTTGGATGTTTCTCATGAAAATGAGGAAATTAATCGACTAGGAACTCAAATAGAGAACGCGCTGGTCACACCAAAAAAAAATAATAAGTTACTTCGGTCTAAGTTACGAAATAGTGGAAAGTCCTATGATACGATGTCTGGCAAAAAGATTAACCCAAGAAAATGTATACCGTTTGGCATGTGCAGAAACAAATGCAAAGAAAAAATTGGATTTGATAAAATCCAGTCACTTTTTGAGCACTATTGGTCGCTAGGGTCTTACGATAGACGAATTTTGTATATCGGGTCTCTAATAAGAGTGGAAAGTAAGAAATGTGATACCCTGGTTAACTCTAATGAGCGAAAACGAAAAAGAGAAAATACTATGAAGTATACATTAGAATTTGACGGTAAAGTTATAGGTGTATGCAGAAAACATTTCTTACAGTGTTTCGATGAGACCGATAGTTTCGCTAAATCAGTTACACGTAAAAAGATAGGCTGTCCCATAGTGTCTTTCAGAGATCATCGAGGTGAACACACTCCTATTAATAAAACCTGCTCAAAAAAAGAAGAAGAGGTTAAGCTACATATTTTAGAATTCCCTGCCTACGAAAGCCATTATAGCCGACGCGATACATCAAAAAAATATTTACATGCTAGCCTTAGTCTGTCTTCTATGCACGCTTTATATAAAGAAAAATTCGACAATCCATTAAGCCTTTCAAAATACTCCCAAATATTTAAGACTATGGGTCTTAAATTTAAGGCCCCAAGAGTGGATACATGTAGTACTTGTGATGGATTTGTCCTAAAAATTAAAGTATCGCAAAATGAAGAAGAAAAGACTGTTTTCATGGATAAGAAATCAATGCATTTAGACAAGGCTGAAATGGCTTATGCAGCTAAGAGAGATGACAAAATGGAAGCCATGTCTTCCAGAGATATGAAGGTGTTTGCTTTCGATTTGCAGCAATGCTTACCAACCCCGTTCTTAAGAAACTCTATAAGTTTCTATAAAAGGCAACTATGGACCTTTAATTTGACCGTCCACGATCTAGAAACTAATAAAGCTCAATGTTTTATGTGGCATGAGGCTATGGCTCGTCGGGGTGGAAACGAAATATCGTCCTGTCTGTATAAACTTTTAAACACGATACCTGCAGATACAAATCGAATTACTTTTTATAGCGATTCGTGCACTGGCCAGAACAAGAATTCATTTGTCGCTGCCATGTTTCTGGCTAAGGTATTCAACACTCAAAATCTGGACTACATTGACCACAAATTTCTCGAACCAGGACACACACACATGGAATGTGACAGTGACCATGCATTAATTGAAAGGAAAAAAAAAAAACAAATGTGGAAATCCAAGTGCCGAGAGACTGGTACCAATTCGTTAACACGGTGGGCCATAATATTGAAGTTGTAGAAATGAAATCGGATGATTTTCTCAATTTTTCTGACCTCTCCAAACAAAAATTTAACTGGAAACGTTTTAATGAAGACGGTGAAAGGTTCACGTGGAATACCGTAAGATGGCTACGCTACACAAAATGCCTTAATAAGGTATTTTACAAAACGTCTTTGGATAGTGCTGCTCCTTTTAAAATCCTTAAGATAGGGAAAAGAAGCGTTTCCTTTATTCCCGAATCTGAAATTAAAAAAATTGATGAAGTTCCGTGTATCTCGCAGGAAAAGAAAAGAGATTTAGTTTTCCTGAAGCAGTTCATCAACCCCGAGTTCCATACCTTTTACGACAACCTTCGCACCAATATGGATGAACTGAATACTCATCCTGATTTGACAGAAACGGATAACGAAGAAGATGTCTAGATCTTGGTGAGGCTTAGAATAAAAGCGAATGTGATTTTAATTTTACTACTGGCTATAAATTAAACTTCCGAATTCGTGTTAACATAATAATTTCTTTTCTATTAAATTCCAAATAAAATGGTTTCTATATGCTAAACTTTGATATGCTGTGTTTCTTTTTTATAATTTTTAATTCTAGAGCTGAACTGAATAACCTTAAATTTATACATTTTTATTGGATTTGGAAAAATAATTAAACTAGAGCTTGATTTTTTTATAGTAGATTAAATCGAAAAAAATGTCGCTCAGAACAGGATCACCGGTCAACTTAGAATGAAACGACAAAATTCAATTCTGTTATAGTGTATAAGTACATAGTATTTTTAAAATTTACCTTTTACCATTCATCTAGACCATTTTTGTGTTAAACATGGTGGTTATTAAAATGGTAGATAACAGCCTAAGTCAATACGTATTTCAAGAAAAAAAAAAATGTCGGTTAGGAATAACGACCTAACTCAACTTAGGAGTTATATTTTAAAAATTATATACAGGGCAAAACAACCTAAGTTCAGTTAGGTTATTTGTGTTTCATTTTAATCGCAAGGAATAACCGCCTATGTTGACTTAGGTTTTTGGAATTTACAAAATTGAATAAGGCATAATAGCTTAAGTGTTCTTTTTGTTAATAACTATTAAATAGGCAATTTGAAGACATAATGTTAAAATCCAATTTACGAAGGCTTATAATACCTTTAATTTTGTGAAACAATTATGCTAAAAAAATAATTTTCTGATTGGTAGCATTAAATTTAACCTTCAAACTGCTCTCCTGAAAAGTACAAAAAACTGACTTAGGCGGTTATGGCTTGTGGCCACAGATGGGAGGCTAAAATTTACACACAACATCCGGTATAAATAACCTCTAGTTAAACGACAAATACCAATGGAAGGAATACATCAATTGGTTTTGGATTAATTAGTAATCTGATGAAAAAAATATTTTCATTCGCCCAAAAAACGGTTTATTTCTTGATTCACAAAAAATACATAAATTCCTTTTTTGTAGATCATGTTCTTATCTATATATGTGCTGAATACTGTTTTGCCGAAAAGTTAATAGTTTACAAGATATTTTCAAAAAAGATAATTTTACCATGTAAAATACGTTGCTCTCATAAGTTTTAATCTCTACTACGCAGTTGTGCACAATTGACCCCATCAAAGACAGAAGAGAGTCACTGGTGGTATACCACCAGGGTTCCCGCTTGCTAATTTCGTTGGGGAGTATAATACATTTTTTGGGGAGTACAGAACAAAATAAAAGTAATATATTTTTAGTCAATAGTTTTTAATTGGGACAGGTCGCATACCAGAATGGAAAATTAGCGTGGGTTGGGTACTAGGTAATAATTAGAAAATGAGATTCATGTGCGAGTAATTTTTGAGAGTAAAAATATTAAGTAATTAAATTAAACTAAATTGTGATGAATTCATGAAGAGGGGAAAGATTGAATGATATTATAGATTTCAAATAATATCTGATGTGTTGGACTTTAGCCAAATACGGAACCTTCGGTGCGCGAGTGACACTCGCACTTGGCCGGTTTTTTTTTAACTGTAATTTTGGTCATTAGGGTATATTAAGCTGATATGTAGGATGTAGGTACTGCAACGAAGTTTGACGATATTTTCCTCCACTTTCCCATATATCAGATGGAATGTGAAACCTAAACGGGTAAGTGTGAGTGCGATGAATCCAGGTCCAGCCAGAGGGATACATGTTCTAATACAGATATGGAAGCCATGAACCGAAGGATTTGTATGTTATCTAAACCGAAAGCTAGTGGTTTTTTTGGAAGTGGCGTTTCCATATTAACTGATCTGTGTTTTGTTAAAAGTTAAAAATGATTTCTTTTACATAAAAATAAAAAAAATCAACTAAAATAAATGAATCTTATGATGATGACGATTCCCTTGAAGATTATGAAGAACAATAAAATACCGAAAAATTAGAAGAAAGCCATCATAGGTCAAAAAAGTACAACAACTGTGGTTAGATTCCTCCAAGTGAAAGTGTAGGTACCATGCAATTGGCACTATTAGCCGTGATTTATTATCAGCGTGATCTGATCCGAATCAGATCACGAAAATAAAACAATCCGGATCATAGACGAGTTGTGGCAACAGTTGCTTTCAAAAGACGACCATGCCACCAGCCATATTGCAAACATTCTGTACAACGCCATTTCAGTTGCTTGTCGGGGGTGTTGCCATATCAATCAAATTAATAATTTTTAATTTTTGAAGGCGAGAGTTTTTTAAGAACTTATTTAAAGTGTTTACAATCAGTTCGAAATATAATAAAAACCGCAGTTTACACATCTGGTCCGCTTAGATTGGAATAATTCTTAGACAAAGCATTATACTTTTCATAATAATACCATAATTCTCTCTCTGCACACACACAAAATACGTTTTATTGTTAAAATAAAATCGGAACTTCACGTAAATTTAAAGCTGTATGTCCAAAAAACTCGGCGAAAACAGTTGCAGTCATAAAATAGTTTAAATTTATGCAGCCTGCTAGTTTACATTTTTCATTAGATATTCCGAGATTTTCTGGACATTTGTACCTGATTTGTACTTTATGTAAAAACAAAAAACAACTTTCACCTTTCTGCCGGAAAACTTGTGAAACATTTATTATTTACGAACTGCGACACATTGCATAAACATTTTTTGTTAAACATTTACTTAAAAAATTATGAAATATTTCGCTGGGTTTGTCATACCTTTATAGAATTAAAAAGCAAAATCTCCAAGGACGGGAAATTTATTGGATGTAAAAAAAATGCTGATTGATTTTTTGTGCTATGAAGAGTATTGAATTTTTTAGTCTGGCAACGTGACTGTGTGGCTATCTCTTACAGGCACACCAACATTCAAGAATGAAACAAACAGCGCCAAACAGCGCTGCGAGCAATAGGGGAAATAATTTTTAGATCATGGTTCATGATCTCGATGAGAAGCAGGATCATATGCTGTTGTTGTAAGTGCATGTAATTAGATGATCTATATAGATCATGGCTGATAATAAAATAGGGCTATTGATATCTTGTTTGTTTCGAAGACTGATACTTTAATAATAAAATGAAATGCGTTGTATTTAAACACGATTTATTTTTAAGCACGGAATTTTTTTTTTTTTAAACTGGAAAACAATTTTTTTTTGTCTAGCATTTTTAACTTTATTCAGTACATAGTACCTACGAGAAAGATATTGTTTTCGTACAAAATTTCGAACTCGAGATATTAATCAATTCTGATTTTACGATGATAGAGAAACTCAAAAAAGTGGGTCGCAAAATTCTGTCCGTTTGTCCGTACTTCCACAGGCCTACAGCCTCAACAGCTTCCCGGATTATGGTCAAACCTCGGATTTGGAGTTTTTGGGCTTACAGTTCGGGAGGGGTTTTTATTTTGCAAGGTAACCTCAATATTAATGGTATTTCACATACAACATTTTCGTACCAGTTTGATTTGATCGAAAACGGCTTTGACGATTTTAACCAAAATTGATATTTAAGCTTAAGTAAGTGAGGTTACCATGACTGCGTACCCAGTTTTTGGACAAAAATTCGAACAACGGTATACTCCTGAAATTAAGACACATCTTGAAAACTAAAGTAATGTGGTCATTTATAACTTAATGACAAACTCAGTTTTTCTCTATATTATCTTACAATGGATTTTTGAAAAAAGTATTTTTTTTAAATTTAGTTTTTTTTTCAGTTTACCGGAAAACGGCGATTACGATTTTGACCAAAATGCAAACTTCGAGTCAAATGGATGTTTTCAAAGCTATTGTGTGCTCAATTTTCGATTTGCTGAAGACTCTGAAAGTCGCAGTCCAGACTCGCATTAAACGAGAAAGTTTCGTGCGACCCAGTAGTGCACATTACTTCAATTGAACTGGAGTATAATAAATATGAATTGAGTAGTAGGACGAATGTGTCCACGGTGCCACTTCGAAATAAAGTTTGTGTCAAAAATTGAAATTAAATATGACCAAATGTAACTAAATATTACCAAAATAATTTAAGTCAGATATATTTGTGAACACAGAAAAATCTGACGAAACTAAACGTTTCATAAAAATTGTCTTTTTTCATTTCGTAAAAAAAATACCAAATGACATTAGAAATGAAATGTGACCAAGAGAAAAATTAATGACCAAATTTGGTCACAAATGACCACCGTGAATGTGGGGCATGAAATATAATTGAGATTGAGAGGGGGTCACACTCAGTTGTGATCTAAAATGCGCTATAGTGATTCCACTTTGTACAGTTTCCATTCCTTAACTGATTTTCATATAAATATACAACGTACTATAAACCATACATACCTACATAATTATTAAGTCCCTATTATTATAAAACTAGATTATTATTTCGGCGCAGGGTCATAAGTCCACAGGCCAAAAGTCCACAATGGACTTTTACCCACTTAGGTGGGTTGTAAGTCCACAATTGATTTGTGATGAGCCAATTTGTGATGAGCCAAAAGTTCACACAAAATTCTTGTGAATTTTTGACTCACTGATTGTGGTCTTATGGCTCACAGATGAAGAAGGTGAAGAAGAGGACAACGAGGTTGAAAGCGAAGCTAAAAATTCTAGTAATGACCTCATTTGCGGTGTTTGCGTCCAAAACCCACAAGACACACTTCTCCAGCATTGCAATCATTTTAAGACTGTGCTTTCAAACTACGAATTCTGTATGGGGGGGCATGCTGCCCCCTGCAACCCCCTGCTTAGGTTTACTGATGGATTACGGGGTGGGTGCAAGGTTCTTTCACCCTATCACTTAAAAAATTCCTGCCACTGTATCAGCACAGATCTCTACTCTATGCGGTTGACAGCTCCGAACTAACTACCAAAGCCCAGTACCTAGGTTTTTTTTCAACAAGATAGCATACTCGCACACATTTTATACCCAAAGTACAACCTACAAAAATTGGAAAAACGAATGCCATATTTCAGCACTGGGAACTTCTCCAATAACTGCACTTCAAACCGAAACATAAACGACATCGGCCATAAAAATAAAGTGCATGACTGGGTCGAACGAAACTTTCTCGTTCATCAAAAGTTTGGTTGGTTGTTTTCTTTTTTTATTAGGTAGGTAGGTAAAAATCTAAAAACCGAAGCTGAATAAAAGAAACTGTTCAATAAATATACAAATACAGCCGTATTAATAAAAAACCCGTAACTAATCTCTAACTCGTATATTACCTAGCACCTAGTTAAATAAATAACATGTGAGTTAAATATTCTTATTAATAAAAGAAAATAACTCATATAATAACTAGCTGATGTTTTCTCTAAAATAGCTGGCATCACCTAACCAAATTGTACTGAAAACAGCTGAAAACTATTACATATTGGCTATCATCACGGCTGGCTAGTGAATTTCAGTTGTGACAAATGAAAAAGAAAAAAAAAAAAAAAACAGAAAATAAAGCAAAACAACTAAAAATTTTTATTTATTTTTGAATATTTTATTTGTAAAAGGTTTTTTTTTTTCTTTTTTGGTACACTTTTCGAGTTGGGGCGATGGAAACCGAATCCTCTCCTAACATATTCACCAAATATTAACACTATTTACAAACACTGAAAACCGGTCAGCCATTTTGTTCCACAATTTTCAAAATTTAAATTTAATTTATTTGTCATTTTGACGGGAACGAATTTTTTATGATTTACTCACTCGCTAACAGACCTCCGGCCGTTAGTTAGTTATATGAAAGTTACGAAGCGTTAGTTATCTTCTAAAAATGTTTATTAATAGGAATTTGAGTTTAACTATTGTGTTTTCCAATACGCGACTATTATTAATACGGCTGATAGTGTTAAATAAAATCCACTTTTTGGTTATTCATCTGATTTGGCAATATATTGATTTTAAAAGTTGAAGCTCTAGTAACAGTCATTTGTCGAAACTTCTGATTGAGAAGTTTAAGGCGCCTACTGTGCTATTTTCTTACACTTTAAAAGATCTTTTAAGTACGATAGAAAGAGTTTATGTTTTCGGATACGTTAGAGTATGTTCTTAGTTTTGACTGGAATATATTGATTGGTGTCTATGATTGCAAGTAAGGTTCGTTTGACCGATTTCTTTACAGGAATATATATGTAAGAGACTTGTTTTTGAATTTGCATTAGCATGATTGTGGAAAGATATGTTCGGGGTCCTCTATGGACATAATGTTACAATCAAAACAAAATTTTGTCCTTTAACCATCCTCTGTATTTCAGTCGTAGAACTTTCCTTTTGAAGGAGCCCAGCTCTCAGGTCATAAAGCACTCGGTTGCATTTAACAATTGCTGCAGGCAACTGTTATTCTTGATATATTTTATAGCTAAGCCGTACTGGTTAGACGTAGTGGAAGCGGTTCCACGCTATATCGACGTATTCGGTTCAGATCTGTTATAAGGGTCGCGAGGACACTCAAATCGACCGTCCATAACCTTCCATCTTTCGCCACCGACTCTTAAACTATCAGCCCTTACGACCACAATTGCACACCAATTTATGTGTGGCACCATGTTTCCAACGGAACGCATTCTAAATAGTCTAATTGCTCTACGAAGGATAAGGGATAAACTCTTCCTACTAAATGTCTGGGATGTCTAAGGTTTACTGCTTCAACGGCTGATAGGGGAGTTGTATATTTTTATACCACCCTTGCCTTGGGTATTGAATTACGACCTGCAAATGTGGCTTTCGACGAGCGACACCAACGAGAAGCGCATGTAAAAAAATCCGATGAACGGGTGTTCCAAACGAGCCATTTAGTATTGCCCACTTAACGGTCCTACGTTACACGAGCATAAGACGAGAGGATAAAGTGCTTCAGTGTAAGTGCTAGCGGTAAACACAGAAAATGTCGCTTTCTCTACTGAAGTGATATAGTAAGTTTTCGCATTGTGAACGCCGAAGCGGACGACAATGCGACAAAACACTTAACGACACACGACAATGACTGGTAAATGACTAGCGAATATGCTGCACATTGTAACGGCCGGCGCTCACAATGGCGGTCCTTGAATTGTGGACGGCATCCCATATTGGCCCTTAAACGAATCCTGTACACTCACATAATTTTTAATGCACTTTTCGATTGTTTTGTCATTGTCGTGACCATGAGTGGCCGGCGCTGCGAGTAGGTTTGGTCATTCCTGTGGGTGAGGTGTTGTTGATCCTTACAGCAATTCAAATGGTCAACAATTAAATTTTATCGCTGCCTTGGTATGATGTTGCCCACTTTGACACAATTTCTGTTCGAGCAGAGTGCTGATGACAGCTCAACCGACATGGTGTCATTAGATGTAATTGAAGGGCACATTGCGGTTTATTTGATGAAGTGATGGAGCGTCATGTAATGGGTATTGACTGGGGCTTACGACTTGTGTCTGGGGCACAAGGGGGCTGGTCGCATTAACTGTGTTCACATAATGCTTTCCTGGGGTGAGAGTAATTGCGCACTGAGCACACCGCACCGAGTGTGTCGCAAAGTTTATCGCTGAATTTATTTGACATCCAAGGCTGTTGTCCAATATGTGGATACAGGCGAGCCGACGAAGGAATCAAACTGAATGGGAAACGCTATTGATGAGATATAGGATGAATTGGTTCGCATGTGTAAAGACAGGATATGGACACGAGGCCGTGTAAGTCATTATCAATTTTGTGTGGCATACTGCCGTTGAGTGAGGTATGAGTTTCCAGCTGCATAGATTTGGAATTTTGTTATGTTGTTTCTTTAAATCGATCAACGGATGTAGCTGGGCGTATTACATACACAAAACCATACAAAAGAACACATTTTTAATAATAGTAGTTTAAATTATTCTCTTTATTATTATTTATTTATGGAAACTGTAAAAATGCCAATTCACTTGTTTACACCTAAAGTCAAGGGTAAGTAAAAGCCCATTTGGTTTAATGATAGAATCACGAAATTGAATAATAGGAAAAAAAGCCTATAGGCGATTCCGTAATAGTAATAACTACCCGGAACTTCTGAATGCTTAAAAAAAATTTGTTGGTTTAAATAAGTTTCTTTTTCTACTATAGGGTACCAGCCACCCCAGAGAAAAAGCCCGTGGTATGATGATGAATGCGTACGTCGGAAAAAGGTGACAGAAGATGCACATATGAAGATTCTGCAGCGCAACACAAGGGCAGCGAGGGAGGAGTATCGAGCCAGGAGGAGGGAGGAGAAGAAGATACTGCGTCGAAAGAATAGGGCTTACGCAGTCTCCCAGCTCAAGGAGATCGAAGAGTCTCGCGATCGAAACAACATCCGGAGATTTTACAAGAAAGCCAAGCAACTGGCTGCTGGCTTCAAGACCGGAACGCAGGCTCTTCGAAACAGCGAAGGAAATCTAGTCACCGAAGCGCAGGGAATAGTAGATGTGTTTAAGCAGCACTTCCAGCAGCTGCTAAATGGGCATCATGTAGAGAGAGTGATAGGGCAAGAACAGAACCCACGTCCAGTCAATGAAGAACCAGTTCCACCACCCAGTATAGAAGAAGTTGGCTTAGCTATAAAAAAGCTTAAGAACAACAAGGCCGCAGGCTCTGATGGTTTACCAGCGGAGCTCTTCAAATGCGGTGGTGATGTTTTGGTAGGGCGCATGCACCAAATCATCAACCAGGTATGGATGGAAGAAAGCATGCCCGATGACTGGGCTATCAGCTCCATGTGTCCCATCTACAAAAAAGGCGATCCTATGTCTTGCAAGGATTAACGAGGCATATCCCTGCTTAATGTCGCATACAAGATCCTATCCAACGTACTGTGTGAACGTCTTAAACCGTTCTGCAACACACTAATCGGCACATACCAGTGTGGCTTCCGGCCCGGCAGATCGACCATAGACCAAATTTTCACACTGAGGCAAATCCTGAAAAAGACCAATGAATTTCAAGTCGAGACTCACCACCTATTTATCGACTTCAAAGCCGCATATGATAGCATTCATCGTCAGGAGCTCTATATGGCGATGGCCGAATTCGGGATCCCGGCAAAACTGATCCAGCTGTGTCGCGTGACGCTGGAGAACACGCGCTGCTATACGTGCAATTTGGAAGTAGCTCCTCCGAACTATTCCAAACATGCACCGGATTTCGGCAAGGAGATGAGCTATCATGTGACTTCTTCAATCTCGTGCTGGAGCAGATAGTGCGCAGGGCAGGTGTCCACACGGAAGGCACTATCTTCAACAGATCCGTTCAGCTACTGGGGTATGCGGACGATATCGACATCATCGGTCGCTCCCAGCGTGCCGTGACTGAGGCTTTTACGGCAATTGAGGAACAGGCGAAATTTGTTGGCCTTGAAGTAAACGAGGACAAGACCAAGTATATGCTATCAACAAACAAAAACGCATCTGTCCACCGCCTAGGACAAAACGTCACTATTGATAGCAAGAATTTCGAGGTAGTTAAGGAGTTCATCTACCTCGGTGTAAATATGAACTCCACGAATGACACCCTAGTGGTGATCAGGCGAAGAATTACCCTAGGAAACCGCTGCTACTTCGGTTTGGCAAAACAATTGGGTTCAAAAATTCTTCGTCGGATTTTTGGTCCTGTGTGCGAGGAGGGCGAATGGAGGAGAAGATACAACCGCGAACTCTATGAGCTGTACCAAGATGTGGATGTAGTCCAAAAAGCCAAAACACGTCGACTACATTGGCTCGGCCACATCGAGCGAATGGAAGACAATGCTCCAGCTAAGAGGATCTTTGAATCCCAGCCCCCAGGTTCGAGGCGACAAGGAAGACCGAACCTCCGTTTTAAAGACCAAGCCATCGCGGATGCCAGAGCGCTTGGTCTGGCAAACTGGAAGCAGCGTGCCCGGGATCGCAGAGGATGGAAGGCTGCAGTGTCTCAGGCAGAGACTCTTCACGGGTCGGGAGCCCGTTAAGTAAGTAAGTAAATAAGTTTCTTTGCAAATAGTATACTCGTATGTTGTTTTTTCTGTCGAGTCTAATTAATGAGACATAGAGTAAACGCTTTTGGAGCTTTATTAGAATAGCAGAAAGCAGTTTAATGTTGTTCCTAACTGTATTCGTCTTAATAATGTATCTTTATCTGATCTTCAAGCCATTTGCAATACGTTCGTTAGCCACTTTCGGTTATGTCCTGTGATTTCTTAAATATCAGCAACATAGGGTGTCCAGAGGCACGTAACCAGGAGGGGCTTGAGGGGCTGAAGTGTAGTTAGTGATATATCTAATTTCTTAGGCAACCGCATTGAAATGCAAATTTAACTCTCAAAAATGTCATTAAAAATCACGCACTAGAACTTATAGAGAGCAGAAAAACTCGACTTCTACGCGTTTGTGCAACAAGATTCATTGAAAGGCATGACAGTATCATTTCAATAAATCTTGAAGAAATAACGAGCAGAACGTGGGCGATGTCTTCGAAAGCATCAACACCTTTGGCAGCGGTTCAAAAACGTGATTTCCTAGTAAACCTGATTGTATGCTATTCAGTTTAAATCAGACTTTTTAGTTTTACTACAGAACAAATCCTTAGATTTCGTTTTAATCGAGCGCACAAAAGAAGTTCTGAGCTCTCTTAAGAACATCAGAGAAAATGTCGACGATTTCTTCAGAGATTCTTTTCGCTCCGCATCCCAACTTAACAAGGACCTATTTGAATTTCAATTAAGAGCTCCATGAACTTCTTTGAAATAGACAATGCGTTCCAATCCAGAAACCTCTTCTACTGAAGCCTATTTTAGAGTGTTTATACTGATACGTTAATACGAATTCTTACGGACAGATTCATGGTCAACGAAGGCATTCTACTATCGTTTCAAGCTTTGCTTTGTTACTTTGATAATTCAATTTCGTTGTCAGCTGTATTACATTTTTTGGTGTGAAAAAATATCGTCGAGTGACCGAAGTTTTGAAATTGCTTGATATGTGAAAAGGCTTAGGTAGGTAAAGGTGTCAACAGTGGATCATTTTTTACTTCTTGCGCCGTAGAGCTCGCATTTATAGTAGTATAGCTATTAATTTTTTTCCACAGCTTTTTCAATGTTTTTTTTTTGCTGGTTGAAGGGTTGTGATGCGTTTTATGAAAACACAAGCGTTCTCACTTAGCCTCTCACAATCAACTCCTACTCTCACCTCCACGTTGGTGACCGGTGGGTGCCTAGTACCTCGACTGGAGATTGGGTAACCAACCCCTTTGGAAGGTCGTTGGAGGCAGCGGACGAGAGAGGGGGGTGGAGTGTCTCCTCACTAAGACACTTCCTCCTGTTCCAGACGGCAGCGGACGAATTCCCTAGATGGAGTCAACGGTGGCGTCTACAATTCCAGTTAGGCCGAATTACTTAGTGATATCCCTATAAGAGCTGCTTCGACGTACTCGGACCCCAGGTCTATAGGGATCTCCAATAACACGCCAGGTTATTGGAAAAGAGTTGGTGGCGGATGAACCCTTAATAGGTCAACGGCAGCGCTCATATCCCGAAGTGGGTTACTGGCCTCGGATTATCCGGCCCGCTGTCCTAGGGTGAAAACAAGGACCTGGCCCTCCAGGTTGGGGGTTGTGCCGTCGGGGTAACTTCCCGACCATGGAAAAAAGCATTAGTTATGGGAGAGACACGAGGAGCCTCGGATAACGAATTCCCTCAAACGGCAACCAGACCCGGAACGTCAACGGACAATGATCTAAGAGTATGCACCTGGAACGTGCGGACGCTTTACACTCCAGGTGCTACTCAAAAACTTGAGTCTGTCCTCGCGCGGTACAAGGCAGACATTACCGCGGTCCAGGAGATACGATGGATAGGATCAGGTATGATGAAAAGGAAAAATTGCGACATTTATTACAGCTGCCATAAAAGATTGCATGTATTAGGATGCGGATTCGTCGTGGGAAATCGATAAGTGATCGCCTGGCTGTGATCCGCATCAAAGCTACTTTCCAAAACATTAGCCTAATATGTGCACACGCCCCTACCGATGAGGCTGAAGACCCTACCAAGGAGGAGTTCTATGACCTCCTGGATGGAGCCTACGGAGCCTGTCCGGAGTATGACGTCAAAGTTGTGCTCGGGGACTTCAATGCCAAAATCGGTCAGGAAAACGTCTTTGGCGGGTTAGTTGGTAAGCACAGAATCCACGAAACGACAACAGACAACGGCTACCGACTAATTGACTTTGCAGCAGCTCGTAATACGGTGATAAGTAGCACTAGGTTTCCAAGGCTAAGGATCCACACAGCAACCTGGCGCTCTCCAGACGGTCGAACCGCCAACCAAATCGACCATGTGCTAATCGATGCTAGGCACGCATCCAACATCCTCGACGTGCACACATTCCGAGGGGCAAACGTCGACTCTGACCATTTTTTTGTCGCTGCTAAATTCAGAGCTCGACTGTCCAACGAGAAGAAGCTGCGAACCGCTCAAAAGAAGAAATTCGACGTTGGACGCCTAAGCACACCTGGAGAAGCCAGTGTCTACAGAGAGCGCCTGAGTGAGAAACTCCCCACTGTGCATTCACCTACCACAGACGCCAACAACCAGTGGTCCCAGTATCGCGACATCATCAAGGAGGTAGCCGAAACTACTATAGGGTACCAGCCACCCCAGAGAAAAAGCCCGTGGTATGATGATGAATGCGTACGTCGGAAAAAGGTGACAGAAGATGCACATATGAAGATGCTGCAGCGCAAAACAAGGGCAGCGAGGGAAGAGTATCGAGCCAGGAGGAGGGAGGAGAAGAAGATACTGCGTCGAAAGAAGAGGGCTTACGCAGCCTCCCAGCTCAAGGAGATCGAAGAGTCTCGCGATCGAAACAACATCCGGAGATTTTACAAGAAAGCCAAGCAACTGGCTGCTGGCTTCAAGACCGGAACGCAGGCTCTTCGAAACAGCGAAGGAAACCTAGTCACCGAAGCGCAGGGAATAGTAGATGTGTTTAAGCAGCACTTCCAGCAGCTGCTAAATGGGCATCATGTAGAGAGAGTGATAGGGCAGGAAGAGAACCCACGTCCAGTCAATGAAGAACCAGTTCCACCACCCAGTATAGAAGAAGTTGGCTTAGCTATAAAAAAGCTTAAGAACAACAAGGCCGCAGGCTCTGATGGTTTACCAGCGGAGCTCTTCAAATACGGTGGTGATGTTTTGGTAGGGCGCATGCACCAAATCATCAACCAGGTATGGATGGAAGAAAGCATGCCCGATGACTGGGCTATCAGCTCCATATGTCCCATCTACAAAAAAGGCGATCCTATGTCTTGCAAGAATTACCGAGGCATATCCCTGCTTAATGTCGCATACAAGATCCTATCCAACGTACTGTGTGAACGTCTTAAACCGTTCTGCAACACACTAATCGGCACATACCAGTGTGGCTTCCGGCCCGGCAGATCGACCATAGACCAAATTTTCACACTGAGGCAAATCCTGGAAAAGACCAATGAATTTCAAGTCGAGACTCACCACCTATTTATCGACTTCAAAGCCGCATATGATAGCATTCATCGTCAGGAGCTCTATATGGCGATGGCCGAATTCGGAATCCCGGCAAAACTGATCCAGCTGTGTCGCGTAACGCTGGAGAACACGCGCTGCTACGTGCAATTTGGAAGTAGCTCCTCCGAACTATTCCAAACATGCACCGGATTTCGGCAAGGAGATGCGCTATCATGTGACTTCTTCAATCTCGTGCTGGAGCAGATAGTGCGCAGGGCAGGTGTCAACACGGAAGGCACTATCTTCAACAGATCCGTTCAGCTACTGGGGTATGCGGACGATATCGACATCATCGGTCGCTCTCAGCGTGCCGTGACTGAGGCTTTCACGGCGATTGAGGAACAGGCGAAGTTTGTTGGCCTTGAAGTAAACGAGGACAAGACCAAGTATATGCTATCAACAAACAAAAACGCATCTGTCCACCGCCTAGGACAAAACGTCACTATTGATAGCAACAATTTCGAGGTAGTTAAGGAGTTTATCTACGTCGGTGTAAATATGAACTCCACGAATGACACCCTAGTGGAGATCAGGCGAAGAATTACCCTAGGAAACCGCTGCTACTTCGGTTTGGCAAAACAACTGGGTTCAAAACTCCTAACTCGAAGGACGAAATGTACGCTCTACAAAACACTCATCCTGCCAGTTCTGCTTTATGGCGCCGAGTGCTGGACGATAAGCAGGAAGGGAGAGCTGATATTGGGCTCCTTTGAAAGAAAAATTCTTCGTCGGATTTTTGGTCCTGTGTGCGAGGAGGGCGAATGGAGGAGAAGATACAACCGCGAACTCTATGAGCTGTACCAAGATGTGGATGTAGTCCAAAAAGCCAAAACACGTCGACTACATTGGCTCGGCCACATCGAGCGAATGGAAGACAATGCTCCAGCTAAGAGGATCTTTGAATCCCAGCCCCCAGGTTCGAGGCGACAAGGAAGACCGAACCTCCGTTTTAAAGACCAAGCCATCGCGGATGCCAGAGCGCTTGGTCTGGCAAACTGGAAGCAGCGTGCCCGGGATCGCAGAGGATGGAAGGCTGCAGTGTCTCAGGCAGAGACTCTTCACGGGTCGGGAGCCCGTTAAGTAAGTAAGTAAGTTTTCAATGTTTTATCCTCATTTTAATCATAAGAACTCGAAGCTTTATTTATTCTGATATAATACAAAAAATATTTGAAATTACCCTTTCGCATGTGATCCACTGTGTACAGTGGGTGTACACAGTGAATCAGTGCATGGTACACAGTGAAACAGGGATATTTAAAATCAATTTATTCAGTATAAACAAATTTTTTTTTTTCATAACATATGTAGGAAAATAAAAACTCTTCAAATATAATATAAAAAGAAATAAAAAATTAAAAGTTGCTAAAAATTATTGCTATAAGCTTCTATCGAACATCCATATTTGAAAAATTAACATGGAATGCAAAATTTTGAAACATCGAAGGATTTACTGTGTAACACTTCCAACTGATTCACTGTGTACACTGCTCTCATTTCACAAAAACATGTTAATAATTTATAAAATATTTCACCAAAGTAATCAAATCGAAAAGAATTGGCAAGGATATATAAGCAAAAGTACACATAATATACTCAAATGCAGTTACAATACACACTTTTTGAATAAGATCAAAAATAAAACAGAAAAAATAAATTACTTACCTATGCAGAAAACACAAATACACGACTATAGCCACCTTCGACATCACAATCGCGCAGACTGATAGTGTTGCGAGGGAATGCGAAAATGTGTTCTTTTCTCTTTTTCAGATTTATTTTAAAATAAAAAGAAACGTTCTGAGAGCAAGTGATTCACTGTGTACACTGATTCACTGTTGACACCTTTACCCTACTTTAGAGGTATAAACTTTTTGCTGTCGGTTTGTGGGCCCGCTTCCAGTGACCACGGCTAGTGTTGAAAGAAGCTTTTCAACTATGAAAGGGATTTAAAAAGTGTCCCGAAACGTTATGGGAAATGCCAGATTAAGCTCACTTGCTATGATATCTGTTCATTCGGATATTAATGTAGATCGAGATAAGGTGATTGATCTCATGTCAAAAAAAATAAAAATGTGGGTAAAAAATGTATTTAAGTATGTATGTTCGTTTAAGTACATGATTTAAAAACTAAAAAAAAAAACATTGAATTGGAGTGTACCTACCTATATATTTTCTTGTTTAAAGAATTCCTCGGAAGATTTGGAAGCCAGACCTTCGGAAACAAAATCCTTGCTACGGCACTGGGTGTTCAATACCTGCTCTTTCTATATTAAATTTAGTTAAAAAACCTGGCATGGATCAGATCCCCCCAATTTTGCTTCAAAAGTTCTCCTTCGCGTTTTCTGTATTTCTCCATTTAATTTTTAATTTGTCTCTTCGGGTCGTTTTTAAGGCTCATTCATAAATCTAGATCGTGGCATGATATTAATAATTAACGTCCGATCTGTAAAATATATTAGTTTCCAAACTAACTGGCTTGGGATTTCACTAAAATTTCCTAAAGTGAATTCATTCTTAATTAACGGATCGCATCCACCATGTTTACACGTTCTTGTCACCAAATTTATGTTACCTCTGGAATACCTCAAGGAATGTCATTTGCTCTTCGTTTTATTTATTAACTAGAAAACCAGCCAACGCCTTTTTTTAAACCGAACGCGCAGTGGCGTCAGTATTTCACAATTTTCAGTACTTTTTATAGTACGCTTCAATTGTTTTGTGATAGTTGGTACTTCACGATTTCTTTATGGTTGCATGTGTGTCGTGATGGCAACAAAATATCTACCTGGCTCGCCTAAGGTACTGAGAATTGTTGAAAAAAGGGATAAAGATATTTTATTCTGTTTGCGACGACTGTCAAAAAAGTCTTGGAAATATCCCAAACTTATATAAAATTAATTTTTTAGTAAGCATCCATTCGTTGCTTGCAAACTATTTTAAAGGAGAACCTATCAAGAAGCAAAAAAGGTAAAAAAGGTAAAGGGATTTTGGAAAGTGTGGACTCTTTTCGTTAACTGCCAGACTTAAGCTGATAATTGGCAAGGCCGTTTAAAGACACCGAATTTTAGGTTCCTTAGGAATTTATAAAAAATGCATAGGTACTTTTATTGCGAACTTACCCATTTCGTATAACTAAAACTCTCAAAACAGTTAATTGTTAATCAGCCAACTGCATGAATAAACACTGTCCGAGTTTATGTAGATTGTAGATAGGTACTCACCCTTCCCGGAAAAAGTTAAATTTTTATTTGTTAACATTTGAAAATGTAAACTAGAAAAGTCTCTCAGTAATAGAAGTTTGGCTCTTTTTTTCTTTAATTTAACATAGTCGTTTTTAAAAACAAAACGTTTGTTCTACAGATTTGAATTTGGCTATTTTTGACTCCATACCTCGTATAAAAGCTGGAAACACTGGTCATTTTGCTCTTTTTACTTTTCCCATTTAAAAAATGATTATTTTTGGTAGTGGAAAACTGTGCTAAAAAGCGATTCACATCATCTGTTTTTTATGGACATTTAATGGTGAAATCTTTTCATAAAATTTCAGTAAGAATTAGCAGTTGAATGTTTTTTTCTTAGAGTCCACGATTTAGCTGGGTTTTCCTTTCTTCCCAACGAAGGTTTTTCGGACAAAGAAATTCCAACAAAACGGAATAAGTCCCACGACATAACAACACAGAGTTGCAGAACTGTCACTTTTTATTAAAGTACTCTCAGCGAAGTCAATTAATGAGAAGATTAGAAAAGTTAAAATATTAAAACATTGTTCATAATGCGTATTTTTATTCAAAACAGATAGTACGTGCCGTCAACCGACAATTAGTTACTTTTCAATTATTTGCAAGGCTTATGCGAAACTGGCAATTGTAGCTATCCCATGCAGACTCTTTTCCATGTATATATTAAAATGTAACCCCTTATCTGCCATAGTTCTAAAAGAACTATTAGATTCATAAATCTTGTCGAAAATAAAGCACATATTGCATTCCGTGATTTAAATGTTCAGGGTCATAATAAATGGGGGTGTTCCCAGACGGAGGCAAACGAAATTACCTTAAATTTTTTTTTAAATTGAAGAATAAACTACAAACTACATAAATGTATAAGAGTCACGAATCGCTTTATGGTTCAAGGCTAACAGCTCTATTAGTTGCTGTCATTCTTCAGCATAACATAACATCCCCAAGGTATTAATACTGTCTGAATTTTTTTGTTTCATTAATAACAGCCATCATCGTAAAACCGATAATAAATGTTTGTCGAAATTGTCTTGAAATTCCCTTGATCAACACTTATTTCAACCAAAAGCTTTCGTGAATGTTCACATAGACATATTTTAATTAATGGTGAGTCTACACTGTGGTTAATTACCAGCCTGGCGCAGTATAGCCAACAAAAAGGGACACAAAAAGGAGAAATACCATTAGCACAATTCAGACCACAAAAAGTGTAGAAGACGACATATTTTTCATTAGAGCCAAACCACACGTTATGACAGAAATAAAAAAATCTATCCCTTCATAAGTTAAGTCCAACGGCAGCATAATTTGTTGTGGAGGAGTGAGTTTATTTTTTTTTTTTTTCTGCTAACAAACCACAAGGAAAGTTTTCTCGACACAATATCAAGAGTAAGAAACTACACTGCCAATCGAACCAGTTAACGATTTAATTTGTCAATTGCGATTTGATAAAGTTGTTAATCTTCGTTGGGCACACCACGCCCCACTTAGCCATCACTAGCGTAATCCATTATTATGTCTCCTATTATTATTAGTGTGTATACTATTAGTGTGTATACTTTCATTTTTCAAACCCCTAGCAGCCATGTTTTGCCCTCTGACAGAATGACATCAAATTAATAAATTTTCATGAAGCTTCTCATCGTCATTCATTTCATTTCTGCTTGCACTTCAGTTCATTTTTGTGAGAGTCCACTGCTGTTAAAATGGCTTTGGATAAACTCTTCCATTGCTCTACAGCTACTTTAACATATCGTTACATCACAATTGTTGTTAGAAAGTCATATGGAAAGCTTCAACGTTCAATTCCGCTGGATGGAACATTATAAAGGATTTTTTGATGCTAAATTGCGAAGTTGTTGCTTTCCCATGGAATGGTAAAAAGTTGTATTTTTCTGCTCTTTTCTGTGCAACAAACAGTCGTTAAGCATACCTAATGCTGGATATTCAACATCACGCAGGCACATTTTTACACAGAGAGATACGTTACTCTAACGTGTAATGGATGATCCACCCATAATTTTAGTTATACATATTTTAGGGATATAAACAAAAACATACGTTGCGGGGACTAGCAGTTCTGCAATCACTTGGAAATGTTTCCATTACTCATTTAAAACCTGCAAAATGAGAATGGTTTCTGTAAATTTAACCAACAACAACATGTCATCAATTCGTTTATCATTTCTGGAAGCCATTTTGTTTTGTAGGAAAGCGAAATTCCCTAAGACATTGGTAGGTATACCTATAAAAATATCTAAATGGAAAACTTTTCTATACCTAATTGCAACCTCGTTAACAAGATGGCCGATCAAAATACGTGACACGTTTTTTTTGCATGCTAAGTAATGCTGTCCCTTTTAGTCAGACTGCTATTTAGTAGGTATTGGACAGCAGTTTAATCTTGTTAGAAATATGTGATTTTTAATGGTTTCGGAATCTGTTTTACGGAATCCTGGTTTGATGGCCAGCAGTAGAAAAAAAAAATGCAATTCTAGATCTATGGAACGTATCCAAAGATCAGCCAGTATATGCATCACAGGGGCGCTCAGGTCCACTCCTTCAGATGATTTAAACACAATACTGTACCTTCTTCCTGTCGATATCTACGGGAAATTGGTTACGTCTATGGCAGCCTCAATACTTACGAAATCTGAGAAATGTACCAACTATCAGACAGGCCATATGCGTATCCTCCCTGACTCAATACGAGATAAAACGGCTTACACTATTCCCTTCGAGGACTCTAACATAAAATACAAAGCAATACTTCCAGAAGGTTCCGAACGGGAGAATGGTACAATAAAAAATTTATATGCACCTGAAGTCCATACAGATGGATCCAAAATATAAATAAATATACTAGAGGCAGCCTGCAGACTTCACCAGGGGTGGACGGTATCATACCCGCTCAACTACAGAAAGGGTGGGATGTAATCCAACCACACCTGATCAAAATAACAAAAAGTAGCATTGCTTTGGGTTATATACCAACGCAGTGGAGACGGGCGAGGGTTGTGTTCATACCTAAAGTGGGGAAAAAAGACCCATCTCACCCAAAGTCATACAGACCCATTAGCCTAACGTCGTTCCTTTTAAAGACTACAGAAAAGGCAGTTGACAACTATCTAAGGGAGGAAGTACTGACGACATCCCCCCTTCACTATCGGCAGAATGCATATAGAGCGGGCAGATCAACAGAAACCGCCTTATATCAGCTAACGGAAGTGATTGAAAGTGCTCTAAACTCAAAAGAGACGGTATTGTGCGCTTTTCTCGACATTGAAGGGGCGTTTGATAATACCTCCCATGAGGCCATCAGACGATCCCTGGATAGAAAAGGAGTAAATAACACTATATCCAGGTGGATGTGTGAACTACTGAGCACCAGATCAGCAGAGACTCAAACATCAACCGCAACTATCAAAGTAAACACAACTAGAGGATGTCCACAAGGAGGGGTACTATCACCCTTAATGTGGAGTCTAGTTGTGGACGAACTATTGGAGAAACTAACCAGCATTGGCAATAACTGTCAGGCATATGCCAGGGGAAGTTTGAGGGCACTCTCTGTGATATCATACAGATGGGACTAAGAGCAACCCAAGAATGGTGCCATACAGCAGGACTAAACATCAATCCGGCAAAAACAACTATAGTGCCATTCACAAGGAAAAGAAAACTTCAGGGACTGAAAATATCATTATCAGGCACAACACTGATACCAGTCAACGAAGTAAAATACCTAGGAGTACACCTAGATAGTAAACTCATCTGGCGTAAGCATACGGAAGAGATTTCTAAGAAGGCAACACGCGCTCTTATGATATGCAAGAGCTTAGCAGGAAAGTCGTGGGGATGTAACCCAAGTATCCTGCGATGGATGTACATTGCAATTGTGAGGCCTATGATCACATACAGAGCTGTAGCATGGGCAAAACGAACCAGTCTAGTCACAACAAGAGACACTCTTAGTAAAGTGCTAAGATTAGCGTGCCTATGCATTACCGGAGCAATGCGTACATGCCCAACTTCAGCCATGGAGGTACTCTTAGAGCTAACTCATCTACATCTCATGGTTGGGATACGGCATATAAAACAATTCCACGGATGGCAAAAGAAGGAATCGGAAGGGAGAAGTGCATTAGTTCAAAAGAATATAATGTATGGCTCGAAAACCTTCCACTTCTAGCTATACCCAGAGATGATAGCATCAGGAAACTCAATTTTGAGAAGAATTTCATAACGAAGCTCAGCAATAAGAAAAATTGGAGCAATGAATCCACGTTTTACGGACTGAGCCAGCACACTGTAAAATGGTATACAGATGGATCAAGAACGGATGAAGGAACTGGTGCAGGAGTGTTTGGGCCAGGAACTAAACACTACGAATCCATGGGCAAATGTTCCAGCATCTTCCAAGCTGAAATATGCGCCATAGATAGGTGCGTTCGAATCATCCTCAAGAAAAATTACAAAAACTGTAATATAGCAGTGATGTCAGACAGTCAAGCTGCCATCAAGGCACTTGACGCCTATATCATAAAGTCAAATCTTGTATGGGAATGCCTGCACAAGCTTAACAAAATAGGTAAAAACAACAGAGTATAACCATTTGCTGGATACCTGGTCACATCGGCATCGAGGGCAACGAGGCTGCAGATGCTCTGGCAAGACAGGGCGCGGTGGAGCCCTTCATAGGACCTGAACCATTCTGCGCCATAGGGGAACAGACCCTACGAGAAGAGTTCAGCAAAATGGAAAAGGAAAAAAGAACCGCAGCTTTCAAAAATACCCAAGGCCTTAACAGGCTAAGAAACTTATAGGGAACTACAACCTAAAAAGATTCAAAGCATGTATCGGTCTAGGCAAAAACAACCTAAGAATCCTTACGGGTCTCCTAACGGGACACTGTAGGCTTAACTAACACATGAGGAAAGTGGGCCTATCGGAAGAGGGTCTCTGCAGATTCTGCGATGAGAGCGCTAAAACCCCAGACCACATTCTGGAATCCTGTGGAGCACTAGCCCACAAGAGGATTAAACATCTGGCAAGTTAAGCTAACAGATAAGGATATACAAACCATAGACCCACTACTCATTCTCAGATTCATAAGAGAAACTGGGCTGGATGAAGTGCTCTAAAGTTTATATTCTCGCCAAGGCAAAGACAGAGCAAACCCTCAAACACGGTTCTTAATGGAATTATGATGCGATGGCGCTCTGGAAAAGGGCACGAACCTTTCCAAGGTATAAGCAGGGGGCACAATAGACCACAAGGTCGCAGTGCACTAGACCCTCTGGTCTGCGATAAACAGTCTACATAGACAGTCAGGCAGCCATAAAAGCCCTTAATACACCAACAACCAGATCAAAGTTGGTAAAACAATGCAGGGAATCTCTAAACGAGATTGCGGACAGATGTTCAGTAACCCTGTGCTGAGTTCCAGGTCACATTCCGGGCAACTGCAAAGCGGACGAAACAGCCGGACAAGAAAGCGGCCTTCACTCAACCAACAACAGTGAACAGTACCCTCCTATGCAATCTATCAAATTCCCTTTAATCAAAGAGGCAATAAGGGTCGCAAATAATAGGTGGAACAGCACAAAAGCAAATCTAACCAAAACTAGATGCTAAAAGCACTCAGAGACTTCTCTCTACTAGTAGAAACAGATTCAGCTCCCTTTAGAAGGGTGGTGTTTTTAGTCAGTAAAAATCTGACACTACTATGAGAACGCGCTTGCTATTCTCATAGTGTCTTTGGAAGATTTTTACTTACCACCCTCAAATAAAAAAAAAAAAAGTTTTATAACAATGGTGGCTGGCGAAAAATGGAATAACAAAATGTATGAATGACAGATATGATCGATAGCGGTACCAACAAAATTTTACGGATGGGTGTATGTGTTTCTTAAATGGGTACCTAGTTTACATCACATGTAGCGCAACTTTACGTTTCGAGTTCGCTTTAAAGTTATATGGATTTATCACGGTCGTTAGATTAACAAAATTCACCTAATACCCTGCATGGTGGAATATTACAAAACCCGATCCATCCTATGCAATAACGTTTCGAAACCAACGAACAAATTTGCCATTCTCCTAGTCGTCAAAGGTTCGATTGATAAGTCTTTAAGTACGCTCTGCATGTGCCACCACTGCTACTACTATTCTATGTATTTTACATCCCGATGATGTTCCCCATTGAACTCTGATACCCAGCATCATCATACAGTATAGTTACCGTTTCAGAGTGATAACATAGTCCCCGATTGAAATGTTACTGGTGTCATCTTTCGTATAAGGGCAAAGGTAAACATCCACATCGGAATTGGTGTTTCTATACATCATGGTATCGTGCTTTTAGATCCCGGGATTCTGATGACTGATTAAAAGCCATAAATTGTTGTTCGACAACGCGTTAGCATTGAATGTTAGTTTGCCATATTCCCTTATGTGTGTTCCAGGATGATTATTGACAGCCAGGCCTGCTGATGCAGTGCGCGACAAAGATAAACTGAAACAAAGAACGCAACGCGATGGATGCAAATGGATTATTGCGAAACGAGTTGATGATGATGTTGATGGAATTATTCGCTTTTGTTGCTGTCTGTTCGTGTCCTGTCGCTGATTATAAATGTCTAGCTCATCGATTCTGTTGTGGGCAAACTATCGCATCCATGGGCATTATTATGCTGGCTTCGGTTCAAAATTTGATAACAATCCCTTAGTTAATTATGATTTGATAAGTTATCCACGTGGACGCAGGTAGTGGTCGGTGGACTGCTGAGCGAAAACTTTTATGGGCTGCCATGCAAACATCTGACAATCATCGTGAGTTCGGAGAAAGCTTTTCAAATCAACCGATGGTCCCAATCAATGAGACTCACGCCAAACGAATAAAGTACCGAGAGTCTAGCCTTATGGACATAAAAATAACTTTTTGTAGATTTCTCAGTATCGCCCCCGTTAACACGGGCTTCACTTTCAGATGCGATCTCGTTGTGGAAATCGTCCACTTGCAGGCACAAAACACGTTTGCAAAAACGACAAACGACAACGTCAAAAAAAAAGATACTAATATATATGAAAAATAAAAGTAGGAAGCAAGAAACTATAAATGTATGAAGAGAACAGAAGCACAGATGGCTGCTTATATGTTTATTATTTACTTGCATCATCTTCAAGAGTCCTACGAACGCTTGCCTACAGCTACAATAGCTTCTCAGATATAATATGCTCCATAAATGGAGCATGGACAACTAAAAGCCATGACAAGAGTCAGCATATCAGGTATCTTTTGTTGGCGATGTCACGTAACCAAATTTAAGCGGATATACCTATGCGATATACTCGTAGAGATGGTTAAGTACAGCCGAGGAATGATAGCACTCGTGCACAAGCGTTGATCGAATTTTATGTAATATCTGCCACCCATTGATTTCCAATACTTTTCTTTTTTTTTCATTTATCCTAATAGAGATGAGTATTGGCTGCATCAATTTTTAACTGGGTTGGAATTCGTGGCAAATGTTCATGGTCTTTAAAGGTTTTCTACTGAAGAGATACGAAGACTATACGACTTTACAGCAAAGACTTTTGTAATTGAAGATTTTGGGTTTTCGTTGCATTTGCCGAAAAGCAGCACAACTTAGCAAAGAACAAACGGATGCGAATGCGAACTAAATATAAAATCGAAAAATAAACAAAATTGGCTTAGTGGGTTCGGACAGACAGACGGAGAGACATCCGAGCGGAACTAGCTAATAAGGTCGGAAAATTCCGGAAAAAAGCGAAAAAATTTTAATATTTTGTTTTCGACGAAATTTTGCATTTTATGAACGATGTATTCAATCGAGATGAGCAGAGCTGTCCGAACAAATGCGCCGCTGTTGAATGCCGAGCAGAAGAACGTGTACGATTTGCTGATGAAGGTTGTTGACTATGCAACGGGAGGCATTTACTTTCTCGATACTCTCGGTGAGACAGGCAAGGCATTCCTCAAAAAGTTGCTTTGATCTTTGCATCGATAAAAATGTTTGGTTTTGCACCACAAAAATATGTATCTATATTAACTTGTATTATAATATAATTTATAACCTTAATACCTGATATATTTTTTAATTTATAATTTGTTTGTATTTATGTACCTTTCAAAACTAAAATTTACTTTCAACCTGCCTCGTTATTTGTGAATTGCCTATGCCTTTTAAATCTATTCAACCTACCTGCAATATTTTACTTATTTTGTATTAGTTTAAACTGCAAGTCTTTGAATATTATTTGTTTTTTTTTTGTGTTACCTTTTTTAAAAAAATGGCTAAAGAAAAGAAAACAAATTTTCATTATATTAAAAATGCGTATTTCTTCAATGAATTGAAATGGGGAAAAAACGGATATGGAAGGGGAACATTTTCCAAAAATTCCCCAAAAATGGGGAATTTAGGCAAAAAAAATCTGGCATCACTCTTGGAAGGCGGACGAACTGCACATGCCGCTTTGAAGTTGCCGGTGAATCTTCTCACGGTTGACAAGCCAACGTGCACAATGACCAAGAATTCGGCGATTCAAAATCCTCAGAACGACCCATGGGCTGCTGAATTCTCGAGACAACTGCTGGCGCTTGGCAATGCCCAAATTCCTGTTGATGTTTCGACTGGATTGATATTGTTCCCTGCTAATTTTTGCGTGTTCACGTAGTCGAAGGAGGAACTCATCACGAAAGTGTTCCCCCGCACTGCATTATTCAAAGTCAAATTTCTGGAGAACTGTATTCGTACAAATCCGTTGACAATGTGACCGACGAGGATGAAGAGACCAACAATCTGAAGGAATTTCTAAACTCGCTTGATGTGACAGAAACTCCGCCGCCTAATTTACAGGTGGGATCGATCATAATCATGTTGAGGAATCTGCATCATCCGAAACTGTGCAACGATAGGTACGCGGCTATCCGTCAAGAAACCGATGAACAATTCAAGCGACAATCATCAAGGGCAAATTGAAAGAAGTTCCCTGTTCGATTGGGTTAATGCTAAGTTTACTACATTTGAATTCGTTAACAACTTAACTACGTAGCAGACGTAACAAAAAATGTTATTAAGGGTATTCACTTAAACGCGTAAAACCTTCATAAACTGCGTAAACTGCAGAAATTTACCACTTCGTAAACGAACTGTCAGATTTTGAATGGAGAATAGTTTACGCAAGGCTCAAATTATGACCTCCGCGACCATTTAGTCTCAGAAATCGACTTTACAAATTTACAAATGTCAAACTTTGACAAGCGGTTGTGTGAATTGCTTTTCATGTTTTCAGAGTTGCAGCAATGACGGTAAAAATTTAATGAAATATATTTCGTTCACTTAAAGCACCGCAGAAATTTATAAATTTACGAACTTTATGAGATTAAGTGAATACCCTTATTGTAAAAAAAATGCATTTCTGATTCTCTGCTCTTGTGGTTCACAATCTTAAGAAATAAAGTGTCAAAAGGAAAACAATTAAAAAAAATTTTAAAAAACGCACTGACAACGACAAGTGTTGACAGCAAGCAAGTCGAAATGCCCTTTGTGATCCGAAATTTTGGTAAAAAAAAAAAACCAAGTTGCCATTTTCGCAGCATATGAAAACATAAGCTACAGCTACCTATGCTTAGTGTTGTTTAGCAAGTTAACAGAAAAGAGCTTTTTTTGACGAACCCAATACTAACTCCTTACACTGAAGAAAATCCAATTTGCTGAAAGAATTGTGCAACAAAAAAAAAAAAAAAAAACATTCAAATAAAACTCCCTTTGTAGGACAGCGAAATGGCGAAACAGTTGTGGCAAGAAAACAATTAAAAAACACATCGAAACCGTGAAATATATGCAAATTGACCACCTCCATCCAGTTAGCAGTAGACCGTTTCAAGTCCTTTTCTGAATACTGGATATATTGCGGTGGTTCGTACGTAGGTCACCAATCCGCTTCTGCCTGCGTAAATCTGCTGCATAAAACAAAAAATATAACCATCGACGACAGGCTGTTGCAAAATTGAAATTGGTCCGTGCCATGCAATGTTCAGTTACAGAATGAAGAAGGTATGCAGCAGAAAAAACAATTCGCAATATATCGGAATGGAGACACGGTGTGCAGATATCGTTTGCATATTCGAAGCTCGTTAACTCGATGCCCATCTTGAATGTCTGTTAATGGATAATTGACAAGGAAATGCCTACTGCAAGGATATCCGAATATATGTATTTTATTTATTTAATTTTTAAAGTAATTCTTTCGCCATCGACTGGTGCATAATTAACGCGGTTTCAACGAGTTGCCGGCAATATTAAGGGAGATCAAGCTTATCGTATCAATTGGTGTATATCTTTTGGAATAGTGTTGGCTTAATGTACTTAATAGGAAAGTATGCGCGAATATAGATGTAGTCGCCAGCATTTGAACGATCGAGGGCGTGGAAGTGCGAGATGATATCGTGGAATTAACGAACGTGAATCACAAAAATATTTATTGTTTATAAATGGGTATGATTGTTTAGAGTATGTGGTATTTTAATGTTCTGGTTAGTGTGCGATTTCTTAAGAGTTAAGATTTACATGCAACTTGAAGTTACTCGCTAGTTTGGGTCAACCATTTCGGAGGGTTCCAATCTACTAAAGCAAACGAAAGCCAACAGTTTTTTTTTTTGTTGTCGAAAGCAGGTAATACTTAGTTGATTCCATAAATCGAAAGTGATGTCCGTATCACCTGGTCCAGGCAATATAGGTACTGCCGATCATTACTAAAATTATTTACCTACCACAGAAAGGAATATTTAGATAAGTTTAAGCCCAATGTGTATTTAGCAATCACATGTCATATAATACCAAATAACATGAAACCATTTTAGACGAATCATACCCTTATTAACCTTTTTCATATTCAGTGTTGAGCAGACGAAATTATTAAAAGTGCCTGTCCTTAAAAGTTAAAATTCTTAGATTCAAAAGAATCCCACTTAGAAATAAACGTTGTCCCATGTTTTAAAAAAATGTCGAGCCCATTTGTGTTTACATTTGTAATGTAATCATGGATAATTGTATTACAGTCCAACACGGATATAAGAAACATTACGAGACTTGTTTCTTATATCCGAGTTGTTTTTATATGAAAACGACCATTTCTTATATAAAAACAACCGATATAGGAAACAGAAATTCTTAAATATGAAAAAAAAGAAAAAACGGATAAGTACCTATATCAAAAAGTTATTTGTGTACGTATTACAATTATGTTGCACATAATAAAACTAAGCTAACTTATACCGCGATTTAGGCCAATTTTACACAAGTTTTTCTCTGGGTGTACAATACATACATAAATATGTAGGGCTTTTTCTACTGACAGTAGATAGCTGTCATTGTCATTGAAAGGTGTGTTCGCATTGTTCGCATCATACCTATCGTAATTCGTTTACATGCATAGTTGAGCTGTTTTTGCATTTAAACTGAAATCCTTCTCAACCAAGGAAAAAATTGTGTGTCTTATATGAGTAATACTGATTTGCCTTGGAACCCCGAGAGTCGTCTTCCACCCTACACAAGCCGATTAAAGTTACTGAATCTTCAGACTTTGGAAAAACGAAGAGAGACATCCAATGTTATATTCCTTTTTTGCGTTCTGACTGGTAATGTCAACTCCACATATGTTCTCAACTCCATTAACATCAATACCAGACCGAGGACAACAAGGAACCCTAATTTTTTATATCAAAGGACATCTCGATGTAACTATGGGAATAATGGCCCCATCAATAACCTGACAAGGGATTTTAATGAGTACAATCATGTGATTGATTTCAATCTATCAAAATTAAATTTAAAAAAAATACTGAAAGAAATGTAAAATAATAATAAGCTTTTTAAATTAAATCTGTTTCATTATTGATTAACTGTGACATTATGTATAGTAGTTATAATAAATAAAACAAAAAAATAAAACAAAAATAAATTCAATATAATAACAAATTGTGTGAATTAAAATGCGTTTCTTATACCTACCCGAGTGTTTCTTTTAAGCGAGTTTCCTTTACGATATGAAAACATTTTTATATGTGCATATAGCAAATGCGTTTCTTAAAAACGAGTTGTTCTTATTTGAGTGTTTCTTATAAGGGAATACATAAGTGCGCCATCGGGTTTAAGCGAAAAACATGAAAAACAAGCTATTTACAGTTCATGGGGATTAAGTAACTAGATATGAACTGAAACATATAGGTACGCATTTAAAAGTATTTCAATGTATTCTACGTTCATAAAGGTATAAATATTACGAATCATTGATTGATTATTTTTTTTTTAGCTGTGCGAAAATTATATTCACCTTTCGAATGAGGTAGAATCTTACACCGTCAAGTAAACCATTTTGACAGGCTGTGAAAAAAAAAAACTCAAATTTCAATTGTGTTGCGAATTGGTGTATTCGATTGACAAAAGAAAGAAATACTAGCTAATGTGTGTTTGTTTAATGAGCATGAATGGGTTTTCGCAGTGCTACTTTGGGCGATATAAGTTCAGCATTAGTTCGATTTGAACGTGTCTTTTATTTCCCACACACAAATCAAAAAACAATCCATTTTTTTTAGTATCAAACTCATAATTCCGTATACGAGATGCAAATCCATAACATTTTAAGAGTGCGGATTTCAGTTTTTCGCATTGCATCAGAAATTTTGACAGATAAACGTGTGCGAAAATTTTTGAGAATTGGTGTCCAGGGGTGCGGGATGCGATTTGTGATGGCGGTCGTGTATTTAATCAGATTACTTTGCCAAAGGGGAAAAGTTTCCGAAAAGAGGTCTCCTGGGACATATTCGATTTGAACTTGACGGCTTAAGTGGAGTTGAAGTTGCGCCGAGAAATATGAGAGAAATTACTAATAAACCAGAAGGTGGACGTGGTAGGTACCTACATAATAATGAAATTGCGTTGCTGTTTGGTGTATAATATAGGTAAGCGTAGAAAAAGCGGTGAACAAAACAGATCTTTTGTGGGGTAATAACGGGTGATTTTTTAAGAGGTTTAGAACTTTTTTTAAAAAAAAAACACAAAAAATTCGATAGTTTGAACCTTGCAATTTAATGTTTAAAGATAATTTCATGCAAATGTTGACCGCGGCTGCGTCTCAGGTAGCCCATCCGCTGAGTCCAATTTTGGCATACTCTTTCACACATATCGGCCGGTATCTCACGAATGAATGCATGGATGTTGGCTTCCAGTGCGTCAATCGAAGCGGGCTTGTCCCTATACACATTAGCCTTGACATACCCCCACAAAAAATAATCTAATGGTGTCAGATCGCACGATCTAGGCGGCCAATTGACCGGCCCGAAACGTGAAATTAACTGTTCACCAAACTCGCCTCGCAATTGCGCCATTGTTTCGCGTGCTGTGTGGCATGTGGCACCGTCTTGTTGAAACCACATATCATGCAAGTCAAGAACTTCCATTTCGGGCAAAAAAAAGTTTGTTATCATCGCTCGGTAGCGTTCACCATTGACAGTAACGCTGCGATTCGCATCATCTTTGAAGAAATATGGCCCAATAATGCCGCCGGCCCATAAACCGCACCAAACAGTGGCTTTTTCGGGATGCATTGGTAGCTGTTGCAATGCTTCTGGCTGATCTTCACTCCAAATGCGGCAATTTTGCTTATTTACGTACCCATTCAACCAAAAATGAGCCTCATCGCTGAACACAATTAGCGCGCGATGAACATTTCGAACCGAGCTCGAATTTTGATAGTAAAATTCAATAATTTGCAAGCGTTGTTCATTTGTAAGACGATCCATGGTTAAATTGCAAACCAAACTGAAGCTGTTTGACAGTGACACAAGGTACACACGTCAGCTGTCAAAACCAGTGTTGCCAAAACCAAACCAGCTAAAAAATCACCCGTTATAACACGTAATAGACAAAGATTGACTGAGATCAAGCAACTAATCTTCCGTGATGATTTAGTGGTTCGTTTCAAATATAAACAACTGCGCTTGTCTTAAACTAAAATAATTGAAACACTCACCACAAATATTTTTCAGCAGCAACATTCAAAATTTCAAATTCACTTAACGAATTCAACGAAACTCAACCGCTTTCTCTTTTCTCTCTTTGACCGACCGATCACTCGCGATAAGCAAAAAAAAAACACTGCGTTTTGCTACTGCAATTGCAATTTACGAATTTCGCAAATCCTCACTATTTTCGCAATGGAAACAAAAGGAAACACATATTAAATTAAACTTTGCACTTTATTAAACAAATAAACTTCCGATTTTAGGTGACAACCACACAAATTTGATTTTATTCGATTATTTACCAGCAAAAGTAACCGGACCGAAGTTGCACACTCGCGAAATGAAAATGAAAACTGAACTGCAATGACAGGTAGAGTTGCCAACCATGATTTCAGTTATGAAGCCAACAAATATAATTCTTAGAAGAGAAGAGATTTTTAGAGATTCTTAGAGAAGAAGAGATTTGGCTTTACCAGTAATTGTTTTTAGTTTCGACTCAAAATTTTGGTTGTTTGCAGTAGCTATATTTTCCATACAATATGAGCTTCTGTAAAATTAAAGTAGAGACTAATATTTTTTATAAGTACGGCGCATTATGTCTTAAGAGTGGGTTAAAGATTGAGTTACTACTGATTTTGAGATTAAAAAAAAAACTGTGGACATACGAAGTCTTATAAATGAAATAATGCTGTTCGTGTGTTAGCGCATCACCTGAGAACTGAGGCTGGACCGATTTGAAACTTTTTTTTAATGTTCGCTAAATCGAAATATGAGAAAAGAATCCGAAAACTAGAAATCGAGTTTCTATGGTAGTCTTTAATGAACTCGCGACCTTAACTAATGATTCACAAGATGAATTTGGGAAATTATAGAGTATTCGCACCGAGTCAAAAACCGTGTTTTCGTCGAAAATTCGTGGATGCATTCACACCAACTAGTTTTCGTTTGACGTTTCAATCAGCTGTGACACAAGTCGTTAAAATTCTGTTCAAAATATTGTGGTTACAAATTTCGATCGTATTAACAATTAACAAATGAAATGTATTTAGTGCATTTATAAAAATAATATTAGCTCATCAATTAACTGTGGAAAATGATTTTAAGTTGTGAGTTGTGACATTTTTTCGGTCAGCCATTCTGCTGAATTTGCTGATTATTGCAAAAGGTGTGTTTTTTTCAACCACCCAACGATTGGAGGCGATTTTTGTGGTGTTTTCGTCGAAAACGACCTTAAACGACTTGTTTTGAAAACTGAAATGAGTATGAGAAAGCCCGGTTTTAGGTAGGTGTGAAAAGGGTATCAGGTTCATTCGCGTGCGCGGTTTAAATCGATAGCAATCGCACAAAATCTATACCTAAACGTTCTCATCAAAAATGACAGAAAAAGAGTAAATTATCAAAATAACGAGTAACGAATTTTAACGAAATTTTAATGGGCAAGAGTTTGGCTCGGGAAAGTACGCGAATAGACGGGATTTTTTTTTGTTTTAATTGTTAAATTACCTCTCTGAGTCTTTCATCCTTACATTGCTGGAATCTTTTTATGGGAAGTTTCTTACAGTTACTGTAAGATAGGAATTCGTTTTGTTTCACTCAAAAAAACTTTTCATTGATAAATGAGGCAAAATTCTCATACTGCAAAACAAGTGCTATGTTTTTATTTGTTTTTTTAATGTTATTTAAGTAGGAACAGGAACCTATTTATTAAGATAATAACTGGATTGTTCTTTTAGTAGGAAATAAAATGCTATCTGCAACAATAACTGCTCAAACAATATGGAACGAGATTGTTTTTGGAAAAACTTTTAATTTTGTAAAATCGACGCCGGTACCCAAAATCTATCAGGTTTAAAATCAACGCACAAGGGCCGAAATAGATACTATACGAGAAACTTTAATGTAAATAAGTTTTCCCTTTACGCATGGTTATTCTTTGAAAGGAAGGAAAATCTACAGAATTGTCGTTTTAAGATCGGAAATTGAAGTAATTCTGAATACAACATTTTAATAAGATCTTTTAATATTTTAAAATGTATATGTTATGGTGAAATTATTTGGTAATAATTGTCGACGATGGGGAGAGTAAAGACGGCTTTCTTCCGTGAAAATAAAAGTCAGAACGATCGATGGTCACAATTCAAGATGATGTGTCTATTTTATTAACAACAATAATTTGACAATCGGAAGCTTTAATGGGTGTGTTTGATTGATAATGTTTGAAAGAAGTTTTACAGCAGTTGAATACAAGTGTGAGAGAATACAGGGTGATTTAACATTAGGAATTACGTCTTAACAGTATAAGTTTCGCAAATAAATTTTTTATAAGTTTTCTATATATTTTCCAAGCATACTTTTCAATTGGTCGCACAAAATCTATACATGTTCTCATCAGAAATGGCAGAAAAAGAGAACATTAGCAAAAAGTTTAGTAACAAGGTAAGCTATACATTTATTTGTGGATACCTATGGATTATATTTGTCAAAGATGAAAGTGGCTCAAATTAGATCAAAGTCTATCCACGTATTTTTGCCCGTTTCCTAACACTACCTACTCTAACTTATGGGCTACTCTTTCTATGTTATAAAAGACGTTACACAAGATTTTAAGTGGAGTTTAAATCGCTATCATCAAACGGGCCTGAGAGAGTCTCGCTTAATTTTGACAGATTTTTAATGTTTGGCTCGGGAAAGTACACGCAAATAGACCTATTGTTTCAAGATGCCGTCATATACATATTGGGCCTTAAGCCAATTATGCATATGAATGCCAAAAGGAAAATGACCAGAAAATGTCACAGTTATTAAAACTGTCAATCATGGTCATATTTGCCTCCATGGTCATTTAAGGCATTTGTTATTTAAAAACCAATGTTGTAGAAGGGTACCTAATGCTGTAGAAAAAAATATCAAAAAAATTTAAGTTGGAAATTTATTAGGTAGCACACACCAAATAGAAAGCAAACAAATTCTACACAATCAAAATTTCACCACAGGAAGAAAGTATATACACAACCACAGTTAGGGACAAGAACAAGACCACTAATTAAACTTAAAAAAATTACAAAGAAAAGACAATTAAATAATTTACGCAAATGATAGATTCAAAAATCCACAAAGAAAGGGAAAGAAAACAAATCCCAATCCCACGAACTCATCAAACACCGATGAAAACAAAATAATACTTGTTCCATCAAAAATGCCAGCAAAGCCATAACGAAATTTCAAGAAAGTGCATATGGGCTTATAGGGCTTTATGCTGGCATTCGTGCTTATGGTCCCATTACACTTTATGCTATTTGGGCATTTTTATCTGTCAAAATCAGCCTGGCGATATATGGCATTCAGGTCATTAGAGCATATGAGCTAAGTCCATTACACTGTATGACCATATTTTGACAGGTGAACTGTCAGAAATTGCCATTTTACGACCACTTGGCATACAGTCTAATCTTATCTTAACTAATAATCCTTTTTAACCTTCACACCAAATATTTTCTAGGTCACAATATGCTATTTTGTATGGAAAACTTCGTCATTGTGAGTTCGGAAAATTTAGCTTGGACATTAAAAATGATATTTAGTACGGTGGAAAGTGGTGCAGGGAAATAAGTCCACGGGAACTAAGTCCACTGAGGGACTTAGTACCCACCAAGGGGGAAATAAAACCATTTTCGTGAAGTGGACTTAGTTCCCATATAGGGTGGGAAATAAATTCCGAAAACTCAGAGTGGTTTTATTTCCCTTTTAACGTCAAGTTGGTGTTATTGCGCTCTCAAACTATGAAATCTGTATGGGGGGGCATGCTGCCCCCCTGCAACCCCTCTGCTTGGATTTACTGTTGGATTACGGGGTGGGTGCAAGGTTGGTCTTATTACTAAAATTTTGTTGGCGTTGTCGGAGTTACTCCAATAAAAGATCGTGAGTTTGTTGTCCAATTTAGTTTGGACGTAAGTTCCCCCTTCTTATTTTTGAGTGTGTACTAAGTTCCCATCAGAAAGTGGACATAGTTCCCACCCTACATTGGAACTTAGTCCACTTCACGAAAGTGGTTTTATTTCCCATTAGGTGGGAACCTAGTCCCTCGGTGGACTTAGTTCCCGTGGACTTATTTCCCTGCACCCCTTTGTACTGACCATTTCATTTGTATTTTTTATGTAAAACATTATACCTACAAACTCACTTGTTATAGAAGAAGAGGTAAAAGAGGTAAAAGGAGTTTTGTTATCTGTTTTAAGTTTGCTCTCAATAAAAGAAAATATAAGGTCATTTTTTTAGCTGTTTTTTTTTTTTTTTTTTTTTGTGTTCCTGGTACTTACCTGTGTACTATTATATATAACTACTATTGTAATTTGTTGACACAGTTGAAAAATATTTGTTTTCTTTAAAGCCCGCCAATGGTGATGTAAATTTGACTTTGATCAATGGTGACGCCGGTCTCACGCACCGGGGTTTTTAACTGAAGATTTTTTGAGGGTGTTACTAATAGTTCATGTTTTTTTTTTTTTTTAATTTATGCTCTTTGACAATAAAACAAAGATATTTAATCAATTTAAGCTCATTTATTTCAATAGTTAATTTCAAAAACAAAAATTAATTAGAGCATTCAAAATAACAATCTTTTTAGTAATACATTTTTTAAAATTATGAAAAAAAAAAAGATCACATGTCCATTAAGGAAAATAACGTTTTTTAGTCTTTCGACATTTGGAACTTTTACAAAATAAACAAAAATTGGTATCCTTCCTTACAAAAAATAACAAAAAAATACATCTCAAAAACTAAATTTCTGTAGGTAAACAACTGCTGCGTGTTCAAGACAAAAATATTTTTTATGTATAATATGAAACACATATACATACATATACATACATAGAAACACACAAATTTATATATACATGCATTTAACACAATAAAACAATGAACAAAAAAAATAATAAACTAGATAAAATACGGGAACAATAAATAATATTTTACTTACATAGACGGTGACACACGGTCGCACGCACCGGTTAGTAAAAAAAATACACAATGTGTGGTCACAACGGAGAACAAAGTTATTCGATTTTTTTAACACACCCGGTCTCACAGACCGATAGGTCACCATTGGCGGGTTAAATTCGTAAATTGGAAAAAGAAAAAAACAGAATTAGCAGAAATTTCAAAAGCAGAATTTTACCAGTAGATTTTTTGTGTTAAAAGGCAGAATTTTGAAAGCAGAATTTCGACCTGCTCCCCAAACTTAATTTTACATTTTTAATTTAGTAACTCAAACAGCAAATAAAAATAAAGATTTAATGATGTATTCTACTGAAACTTCAAAACTATATAGGTCCATTCAATCAAATCAGATAAATTGCACAAGTGAAGCATTTTTTGTTGTTTTCCTTCTGGTTCGTTCTATCCCTCTATTATTTGGTTGCATTTCCTCGAGTCCTTCCTATGCAAATCACTTTAATTTAATTGTGTGTTGTAGGTATACGTTTTTTTCCTCTCCATAATTCGCTTGATGTATTGCGTCTTATTTGCTATTAGCTAGATCTTTCTTACGTACTACCGCACCATTGCCCATCTCTACTTTAAAGTCCATTTCCCATTCGAGCATAATGCAACGATTAAATAAGGATTTATAACTTTTTCTATGACGACAAGAAGATGAATCGAAAAAGTGCACCCAAGTATACTTCGCTGAATCTTTTCTTTCACATTTTTTATTCTCCTTTGGATTGAAAGACACGTATAGTTACAGTGCAGAGTCCTGTTTCCGTAGACCGGCTCAGGCAGGAAGAGGGGAATTTTTGCATCAATTTACGGATCTATCGGATGTTGAAGAATTTATCCATTACTTAGTGTTCGAGTTCTTTATTGTTAAATTGATTCGGAGAGCAAAGTAAGCTGTTCTTTTGTAAATGTAAGTCTTTTGTGTAAACTGCGAAGATAAAATAAAACACTGGGACTCACTTTTATCCTGATTGGTTTCATTTAATCGCAACCACTAAAAGTGATTACCTAAAATGGACGGAAAATAAGAGGGATAACATTGAAATAATTAATTGGGAGGTGGAAATTTGTAACCAGGTTAGCAAATCACTTTCACTAATGCCACTTTCAGTAATGACATGTTTATGGCTGTAGTTTCTATTGAGTGGAGTCGAACACTCTTCATGCAAGACAATTGATTCCGATTTCATAAAAATTCCTTTCAATTTGTGAATCCTTTAGATCAGGGTTTGTATGTCATCAATCATCGTTATCTATAAGTACGGCGCAGTTTATTTAATTTAGTGTCCACTGGAAGGCTTCTTAAAACCGAACTAAATTGTAAACAAAAGGGTCAATTGACATTTAATCGACACATTCGTTGCTTCTCTTTCGCAAAATATTCTCCTTCACTTAGTTACAACCCAAAATGACATTTTGCTGAACACTGACCTCAAGCGAAAACGCTGCCTAGAAGTAAATCGATTAACCAAAGCCGCGATAAGTGAACGTCTTTTTCTGACAGCTCTTAAAAAACCGAAAATAAATCTTAGGGCTGACAGATCACTAGGGCTTTTAAATGGTGGCCACTACCCATAGCTCAAGTTAATCGACTCGTCGAATCACATCGGAATGTTAAATATCCCTTTAAAAAGCCATTTGCAATTGACATCCCCAAGCAATTTTCACATACTACGAGAGGGCCGACGAAATCAACCATCAATCACATTGAAATATATCTGGACGTGGTAAACGTATATTGACATCGTTCTATTACTGTTCGCCGGTACCCACACAGGGGGATGTTTCATTCTGTATTCGCTTTCGATGCGATAGCTTTTAACATTAAATGATTGGAAATATACCTTGGCAAAGCAATTCCATGCAAGGTCAAGCAGTTAACCTAAAATCGGTTACAAATGGTTCGACTGCAGGCTAGTCTACGAGTTAATCAATCTTCTAAGTAAACGATTTACTATGACCTAAACAGAACCTCACCCAATATCGATAAAGTATCGAAACGATTTTTCAAAAATGTTTTCCGAAATAGTCAGACAGAAGAGTTGAATCAAAATAACCTTGAATTGTATTGTGTTGTTGTATGTAGTTTTCGCATAAAGGTAAAAGTGATTCAAGGTCGTTTGTATCTTCGGAGTCTTGTCTGTAGTCAACTCAAGGACGGAATATTAAGTTGTTGTGGTTCCATATAAAATGTAGATGCAGGAAAAACATATGAGGGTACGTTGGCTTTTAGATCATTTAAAGTGGGTTATTGAAATCGTGCGCAAGGAATTGAAACTGCTGTCTTAAACAGAACGAAGACGTTTTTCGTTGAATAGAACTAAAGCGATTTGTTTATCAAACACATTTATACATTTGCTGTCGTATGACTAAAGGGTTATTGGATCATATCAGCATGTTTGTGTGGGGGCGCAGTGGGTAAGTATTTAGTACGCTGCACGGGTCTCACGATCGATTAGTTTTCGAGTAATTAGGAATCTGTGGAAAAAAATATTTTCATTTGCCCAAGAAACGGTTTATTTCTTGATTCACAAAAAAATACATAAATTCCTTTTTTGTAGATCATATTCTTAGCTATATATGTGCTGAACACTCTTTTGCCGAAAAGTTAATAGCTTACAAGATATTTTCAAAAAAGATAATTTTACCATGTAAAATACGTTGCCCTCATGTTTCTCAACCACGCAGTTGTTGTGCACAATTGACCCCATCAAAGACAGAAGACAGGGGATACAGTACAGATACTGAATGGGAAATTGGTGAGGATTGTGAAGGTAGCAATTAAAGAAACAAAATCTGCATTTGGGTTTCTTTTCTGCGGTAATCATAATCATACAATGAGATTCACCTGTGAGTAATTTTTGAGAAAAACAAAAAAAAAAAAAAAACAGGTAAGCTCATAATTCGACACAGATCACAGATGCAGAATGGCAAATAAATATATCTTCTCAATTTCAATAAGAACATGTAGGAATGTTCTTTCCTACTACGGAACCTTCGGTGCGCGAGTGACACTCACACTTGGCCGGTTTTATGAGATTAACTTCTGTATATGATAAATCCCGAGATTTATGCGGGATTTACAGAAATTTTTCTAATCAGAATTAAGTTATTATAAGGACTTAATGCCTTTTATGCATGTAGGAAAACCTTTGGGAAAAACCTGGGGCTTGGAACCGAACATTGTGCACTGGATGTAGGTACACCGCGATTGTGAGACCCATTCTTACCTACGGCTCAGTTGTTTGGTGGGAGGCGGTTAAAACCAAATCCCATCTTAAGAACCTGAACAAGGTGCAGAGAATTGCTTGTTTGGGAATAACAGGCGCAATTAAATCCACACCACAATAAGGTCTGGAAACGCTATTGAACCTGCAACCCATTGAGCTATTCACTAAGAACGTGGCAGCCAAAGCCGCTCTCAGATTAAGAGAGAACAAAACTTGGAAGCCTGGTTACTGCGGACACTCAAGCATATTTGAAATCTTCGATCGGAAGGGACTCATGTCACTCACCGATTACGAGAAACCCAGATATGACTTCGAGAAAAACTTTAGAATCACTATACCCAAAACGCAGGACTGGAAATCACCCAGTACCATCATCAAAGGTATAGCCGTCTATACGGATGGTTCAAAAACAGAAAATGGAACAGGAGCCGGCATATTCTCAGAAAGGCTTGCTATTAGCCAGTCGTACCGACTGACCGATCACTGCAGTGTCTTCCAAGCTGAGATATTTGCGGTTAAAAAAGCAGCACAGACTATCTTATCGATGGGACTACCAGCAATGGAAATAACCATCTGTGTGGACAGTCAAGCAGCACTCAAAGCTATCGGCTCCTATCTTATAAATGCGAAATGTGTTACAGATTGCCTCGTGGCGCTCAGGGCTATACGTCGTCACTCAATTCTTCTCTGCTGGGTTCCGGGACACGTTGGGGTGGAAGGGAATGAAAAGGCGGACGAATTGGCCAGATACGGCTCTGATATGAACCCTCAACTTGCGGACGGAGGGGTGTTACCGCCTTTCAACACTGCTAAGACTTTTATTGAAGGCTTCATCACACAACTGGCTACGGAACAATGGAGCAGCACCATCGGTTGCGTCATAACCCGATGTCTGTGGCCTGTGATTGACACCAAAAGATCAAAGTTCCTAATCTCCCTTAATAGAAGCCAAATCCGGATGCTCGTCGGCGTTTTAACCGGACACTGTATCGTAGGAAACATGGCTAAAAGGCTAGGACTTTTTGCAAATGACTTCTGCAGAAGCTGTAGAGACGAGGAGGAAATAGAGTCCGTGGAACATCTTCTATGCCACTGCCCCAGCTTTACAGGAACGCCGCTCATCCTGTATGGGAGCTAGGTTCTTCGAAAGTCTGGACGACTTGGCAGGGGTACCCCTATCAGACATAAAACTATTCCTCAACAGATCGAAGTGGTTTTGTTAGCCACATGTCCTTACATGTACAAACAGGGTACTCACAATGGGCCTTCATGGCTTCTGGGTGAAATTTGCATCAGTTGCAAAACTGCCCTCCCAACCTAACCTAACCTAACCTAACCTAAGTTATTTTTTTCGTAAACAAATTCCACAATTGATTACCTTTATTTTGATACCAACTATCGCCAATATCGTTTGATTAATCGTCTTAAAATCGTAAATCAAAATTTTCAATGATGCATTTCAATGATAGCTATAACTGGGCCCTTAGTCAAACTTTGTGAACTTCTACCCAACTTCTGCGTAAGGGAACGAAGTTTGACTAATGTATTCGAATGTATTTTCGTAAGCGAACAGACCGATTATGTACCACATTGCAGACATGTAAACTTTCTGACAAATCGTCAAATTGATTGCTGTTAACTGCTACCTATCAGCCTGTTGTCAAATAAAATGTGACAAATATTTGATACTTTGTAAGACAATCGCTAAGCTTTTCCTTAGCAACACTGGTTAAAAATTGTGAGACAGAGAACATAGCTATGTAGGCTGTCACGTCTGAAACAAAACTGGGTAGGCCATCGAAATAAAAGTGTGACACATTTTAGCCCATCATACCTTACAGCTCCAAACCCAGCTTTCCTTTAGTTTTCCAACTCACTATAGTTAAGTATGCTTAGGGGTTCTCTTAAAATTGGTAATTTCCAGTAATTTTTTAATTTAACGTTAATCCTTTGCATGTACATTGGCAGGAAAGGCAATGAACCAGCTCCTTCTCACTTGTTACCCGAACCGGCTGTACTCATTCGGTGGGATCCAATTCTGTTGATGGTGATGGCTTTTCAAGAAGCCCAGTAGCCTCCCTTCACTAAACTTCGTATTTCAATTTCTTAATTACGCTGCCAAGCATACACTCTAACTTCTTGTTAATTTAGCAAAATTATACAATGTCCTTGGGCTATGCCAGGTGGAACAAATGAACTAATATTCCAACTTACTTAATGACATCTGCTAGTCATTCGAGTACATGAATTTATGCGCGTGTAATTACTGTCATCGCCAACGGGTGAACCTGAAGCTGGCTCCACATCCACCGCCTATACCAGCAACTACTATCAGCCGCACTTCTACCGCCTGTGTCCGTAAAATCAATAGACATTAGCATTATTAACTCACTGAACCACGTATAATCAGGAAATTATTATTTTCACTTGATGTCGCCTCGGTCGCATGCCGTGCACCTAGCGCCAATTCTTTGCTATTCTATGCTACGCGTAATGAATGGGAAACATGAACTGAGGGGTTGGGTAGTATTTGCACAACGACGCCGATGACAACTTGAATGGATGCCAATATCCCAGGCTGAGCACGCTGGGAACTTCGCAACTATTTGAGCGTAAAGGACATTCTTCTCTCCTAACAATTAACGGAACTCAAAGGACTATTCGGTGACAAACAACAATTGCGAGTAATTACGGCGGTAGCCATCTCTGCCATCATTATAATGGTGGGCAGTTTTTCTGAATAGCTGTTCTACAATTACACTCTTCATTTACAGTGTGCAGCGAAAGTTAGCAAACAGTTGAAAGGTTTCGCTACCACAGTCTCAACTACAGTTTTAGTTTGCAAACTGAAAGGGAACATTTTAAAGAACAGATTAAGCAAAATCTTCACTTACTTACTTAAGGTGGCGCTACAGTCCGGGGTGGACCTGGGCCTCAACCAACAAGCGTCTCCAGCCAGCGCGATCTTGAGCTAGCTGTCTCCAGTTTCGCACGCTAAGTTGGTTAAGGTCCCCTTCCACTTGCGTGCGCCACCTGAGTCGCGGTCTTCCTCTACTGCGCCTTCCCTCGAGTATGGATTCGAAGATCTTCCGGGCCGGAGCATTCGTGTCCATTCGCTCTACATGACCCAGCCACCTCAGTCGTTGGACCTTGACTCTTCTGACTAGGTCGATGTCGCTGTACAGCCCGTACAGTTCGTCGTTAAATCTCCTTCTCCATTCACCGTCAATGCAGACGGGACCAAAAATAACACGAAGAATTTTTCTCTCGAAACAACCGAGAGTTACCTCATCCGCTTTTGATAGAGTCCATGCCTCTGCGCCATATAGCAGAACTGGGATGATAAGGGTCTTATAAAGGGTCACTTTAGTTGTTCGAGAGAGGGCTTTGCTACTCAATTGCCTTCTTAGCCCAAAGAAACAGCGATTGGCAAGAGTAATTCTACGTTTAACCTCAGCGCTGGTATCGTTGTCTGAGTTCATAGCGGAGCCTAGGTAGACAAAGTCCTTAACCACCTCAAAGTTATATCTGTCTATTGTGACGTTCTGTCCGAGCCGTCGGTGTTGGGTGTCCTTTTTAGTTGACAGCATATACTTCGTCTTGCCCTCATTAACCGCCAAACCCATCTTCGCCGCCTCAGTCTCAATACTCACAAACGCGCCATTAACATCATGCTGCGTTCTGCCAATTATGTCAATGTCATCGGCGTATGCGAGTAATTGGACGGACTTTTGAAAGATAGTGCCTCTGGTGTTGGCGTTTGAGTTTTGCACTATTCTTTCAAGAACGATGTTGAAGAAGTCACATGACAGCGCATCGCCTTGTCTAAATCCTTTTTTGACATCGAAGGTCTCGGTAAGTTCTTTACCGACCTTGATGGAGCAGCGTGCATTCTCCATCGTCATCCTGCACAAACGGACGAGTTTGGCGGGGATGCCAAAACTAGACATTGCTCTGTATAGTTCGTCCCTATAAATGCTGTCATATGCGGCCTTAAAGTCGATGAAAAGGTGGTGGGTATCGATTTGAAGTTCCTGGGTTTTCTCCAAGATCTGCCGCAGTGTGAATATTTGGTCTATGGTGGACTTTCCTGGCCTGAAGCCACACTGATATGGACCAATCAGGTTGTTTACGAAAGGCTTCAGGCGTTCACACAAAACGGCAGATAAGATCTTGTAGGCAATGTTTAGAAGACTGATACCTCTGTAATTGGCGCAGTTCAGAGGGTCTCCTTTCTTGAGGATCGGGCAAACAATGCTGAGGTTCCATTCATCGGGCATACTTTCCTCCGACCATATTTTACAGATGAGTTGGTGCATGCTCCTAACCAAGTCATCGCCTGCCGCTTTGAACAGCTCGGCGGCTAGGCCATCTGCTCCAGCGGCTTTGTTGGACTTCAGTTTAGATATAGCTATCTTCACCTCGTCCAGGTCGGGTGGACGGTATTGTTGATCCTCATCGTCCAGGTTGAACGGTTCATTCTGCCTGACAGCGGAATTTAAGTCGTCATCGCCGTTAAACAGTCTGCAGAAGTAGTTCTTCCATATCCTCAGCATCGACTGTGATTCTACTACGATGTTCCCTTGTTCGTCCTTGCAGGCTTCGGTTCGGGTTCTGTAGCCTTGTTAAGCAAAATCTATGTAAATTAATATTTGCCATCAGCAAATTGACTGATCTCCTGTTTCACAATGTTTTCACTTTAATAAGTTATGTATGTTCTCGGTAATAAGAGCTTATTAGATTTTCATATGGTAATTGTGAGAACAGTGCACTCTAAGCAGCACACTGCATTTCACTCGGACTGTGCACAAGTTTGAGAAATTGTTGCAAGCTACTGTTTCTTTACTTCAGTAGTTAGAATTGAAATGGCAGTTAAAACGGTTGTGGGCGAAAAATGTTGGGAACGAAATTCTGTTTCCGTCAAAATAAATGACGATCGTTATAATATTTGCCTCAGCATGCTGCCTATTTTTCGACGTTTAGACTTTAACAGTTGTTAAGAAGGGCACATCTGGCGTTTCTCTATGCATTACAGAGAGAGAGAGCGGGGACGTTCGGATACCCAGTTCATGTAAAATGTCAACTGGGTATATGAACGCGATGACTATAGTCAACTTCATCTGTTTGCGTGGTTTATTTATAGTTTTGACACTTCAATATGTCCACTGAGTATGCCAGCAGGAGTTTGTTGACTATATTTGTCGGTTACCCATCCATAAGCACCAACGGAAAAAAATATTCACGTGATCAATCTGGGTCAATAAAAGCTGAAATACATCAAGTCTGTCAGCTGTCAGAATTGCTAAACTATAATTTTGAACATCCACCGCCTACATCGTTTACCACAGAGCTCTGACTCTTTTTGATGTCGACAAATAGAATGTGTGACCTTGTTTTGAAGTTTCTGAACGCGATTTTGAAATAAAAAAAAAAGTTCGACGTGGCAACCCTATTGCGTACTGCTATCTGAGAAGTGTCAGTATATTTTGTGGCACGCGATAATCCCATTAGCCCAAAAATGACTTTGAAGGGCACAACAGTTAAGTAGGTACTTAGTTGCATTCCGGGTATTGATAGACTTATCAACCTATTTACGATAAGATTGGGAGCCTTTATAGCCAGCCGCTTTATATAGTTATTTGGAAGAAAACAGCGGATACCTGGAGTCGCTAAGAACTCTGATTGCAACAGCCTCAGTGTCAGTAGTCAGTCAATGATTCATGGCATGTGACAATTGGTCGAGAAATTGAAGCCACATTTACTTATAAAATTCATCTCATTATAATTACAGTAAAAAACAGTAAATTTTCAGAATCGCGTGAGTCCTTATTAAAATATAAAATAACGAATTTATTTTCGCTACTCTGGCGTATACGCAACTTTTTTCATCTTTATTGTAATCTTATTCTATGAACGCTTTCCGCCTAGCAACAAGACTGAGAATCTATTCAGAGTACTTGATGTCGTTGGCCCAGACTAAAATTACAGAGGAGACAGCTAAAAATTGGCTAAGTTTCGAAAAACCGAACACCTGCTATTTACGTGTAAGCATGAGATGTCGTACCAACTGATATTTTTGTATCTTCTGAAAATTATTTGAGCCTTAGGAATAATGATCATTTTAGATTTCGACTTTGAACTTAAAATGTTCCCAATAGCTTTCGTAAACTAGAAGTTGGTACCTACTAGATACCTAGAAATTTCAAATTCAATTTCGACCCCAACTTCCTGTTAGAGGTTGAGTCCCATCTAGAATATAGAATTTGACAAAAGTTAACTTCTGCTCACTATTTTTACTCAAACTTTGTTATTTCGCCTTATTGCGCGAAGTTATCCTCGTTGTGAACTAAAAGATTGTTATGATTTGACAGGTAAATCAGAGAAAATATAAAAAAAAAAACACTGTTGAGTTGGGTGACTTTGCGATATTAACACGCACACAACTGTTCCGATATCTGTTTGCCCGAATAAATCTATACACTACCACCCGTATTAATAATAATAACGCAACTACTCTCCAACTCGTATGCTACCTAGCACCCAGCTAAATAAATAACATTTTAGCTAAATATTTTTATTAATAAATGAAAATAACTCATATAATAACTACCTAGCTGATGTTTTCTCTAAAATAGCTACATAGAGCTGGCATCACCTAACCAAATTGTACCGAAAACTGCTGAAAACTATTACAATATTGGCTGTCACCACGGCTGGCTAGTAAATTTCAGTTGTGACAAATCAAAAAGAAAAAAAAGAAAAACAGAAAATAAAGCAAAACAATATTTTCAATGTTTTATTTGTAAACATTGTCATAGGGTTTTTTCTTGTTTTCTACACTTTTTTTCGAGTTGGGGCGATGGTAACCGAGTCCTCCCCCAACATATTCACCAAATATTTACACTATTTAAAAACGCTGATAAACTGTGTCAGCCATTTTGTTCCACAATTTTTAAAATTTAAATTTAATTTATTTTTCATTTTGACGGGAACGATGTTTTTTAAGAGTTATCGACTCGCTAACAGACCTCCGTTAGTTAGTAAAGCCCAGTATGCTGTTCCAGGAAAGCTAAAATTAAGCGCCCCTCCAATGTTTCTCTCCACCACTTTGCTTAATTTTGACACTCTAAGTTCCGACGTAAAAAAAAAAGTGTTGGCATAGCTGATTGACTTGCTCTGTTTCGTCACTTGGAACTTTCTAAACAAATGTCTACATTTTAAAAGAAATTAAATTAAAAACAAAGAATTTCTTTGTGTTGAACTAACCATTCTCCATTGGTACTGTTTCGTTTGAAATTTTGTTGCGAATGCCGATATTTTCTCTGATCTGTCAAAATTTAGCTGTGGAAAAATGTATTTTGCATTAATACGCTTGCTTAAATTCTGTAGAGAGTGTTCGTACAGCGGCTCAGAAATTTAGCTTGAACTGCGTACTGCTTGGCTTAACTGCTTTGCTTAATTTTATCTTTGGAGACATTTTTGTATGGGAGCTTAATTTAAGCGCGAGCAGCATAATAAGCTTTATATGAAAGTTACGAAGCGTTAGTTATCTTATAAACATGTTGATTAATAGCCATTTGAGCTTAACTAAGGTGCTTGCCAATATCTAGATTGGTCTGAACTGGATGAGCCTTGAACGCCAAACCTAGATTCGTAAGTGACGCCACTTTTTCTACGTCAGCCAAATATTCGAACTGTCATTTTGGTACTTAGTCACGAATTTGTTGACTATATATTTGTCTTTATAATTATATACTCCATATATTTATAATAAAAATTGTCATGGCGTTTTCCATTCCGAAATTCATAATTTCTGCTTTCAATGAAATTTGTTGTGGTATACAAGATGTGCACATCATAATTATGTGATATTTATTTTTTTTTTTCGCTACTATCACTATATTTGAATTAAAGTTTACATTTGCGCGTATAATTACATATTTTCGGATCACATACGGCAAAATATTTTCTAACATAACACACATTTCAATCTGAAATTTTGCTGGGTGTGTGTTGGTGAGTTTAAGGCAATCTTAAGATGAAAATATCCCGGACACTGCTGTCGTATTACGAATTGACGCGGTTTTGGGCTTGATGTGAAAAGCATATAAGGAACAGCATTGAGTATAAATTCGTTAGAATTAGTAAAAATTCGTAAAACTTAAAAGTAAAGGAACAGACCTATTATTTCCATACTAAGTCAAATTTATTTCAATTTAAATCAAAATGTTTTTTTTTTTTTGCCAAATGACATCTCTAAAGTTTGTCTTCTTTTTGGAAATTTGTTTGCTCTGTAGATCTAGATATAGTAATGTGGTAATCGATTGGGCGCTCTCAGAGCACTTTTTTTGCTCTCAGAGCAATTTTTATGTTCGTTTGGTACAGGAAAAAGCAATCTTTTTCAGATTTCAGAGCACTTTTGCGAATCTAGATATTTTCTCAGATTTACCAATACAAGTGCGTTTGAGTTTGACAACTGATGGAGTTTGTTTACTTTTTTAGTGAATTTTTTCTCCAGCAAAGAAAGGCATTGCATCGAGTGAATCTATTTTTGTAAATTATTTATATATAAATATTTAGAAATCAATCGGGACAAATATTTCTAATGTTTTAATACAAAATTTAACCAGTGAATGGAAATCGCTTAGAAAAGTGTCGAAGACTACACATATTCAAATCGCACGAATATCAACACAAAAAAGAGCAAGAGCAAGTTTTATGTTCGATTAGCCACACGAAATCTGGAATCTGAGGGCAAATCTGAAGAAGCCCAAACGAATACCACATTACATTCAATTAAAATGTCCTTATTTTAGAACAACCGTACTCATACATTTGTCATTACCTGTGAAAGCTATTGCGACATCCGTATCCCTGTGGTTTGAACTAGTCCAGTTTTGAATTTTGCACAAATTATCTTCTTTACCAGCGCTGGTGGACCAGTCTATTAACGACGCACTCACCAATATACAAATTGGAGATTCGTTAGCTTAATTAGCTTAATTGTGTTGAGATTTTGAATAGCCCTAATGACAACTAATGTCAACAGAGGGGCACATTTCAATTGGGTATTTGTGTAGTGCCTGTATAAACCTTATATCTTCATGTCGCCAGATTTGTTTTCTTCATAAAAGTAGAAATGCTGTTTGGGCTCTGTAGGAGGGAGGAGATTATTAACTATTTTTATCTTCCTGTGTAAAGTGGGTATTGAACGTATACGGTTTGACTTTATTATTTTGTGGCACGTTTCGGAAACTTTGAAGGGATGGATGATTGATTTAAGTGGCTCTAGTCCCCGTTTCCTGACAACTAACAACTAACCTGAAATTAAGGGGAGAAATCCTCGATGCTCCGTCAAAGTCGGCAAGAACACCACCGATTCATTTGATGTCGAAAAAGGTCTGAGACAAGGCGACGCGCTATCATGTGCTTTCTTTAACATCGTTCTTGAAGCAATTGTACGAAACTCACAAGCCAACACCAGAGGTACAATTTTTCAAAAGTCAGTTCAACTACTTGCCTATGCTGATGACATTGACATTATTGGGAGAACGCGGCGAGCTGTCAGTGGCGCTTTTGCAAGCATCGAAACGGAGGCAACGAAGATGGGTCTGCCTGTTAATGAGGACAAAACGAAGTATATGCTGTCAACGAGAAAGGACTCTCAACATCTGCGGCTCTGACAAAACGTCACGCTGGACAGATAAAACTTCGAAGTAGTTAAAGACTTTGTATACCTGGGCTCCACTATCCCTTCGAAAAATGACATCGGCGCAGCGATCAAGCGAAGAATCACTCTTGCCAATCGCTGTTTCTTCGGGCTACGAAGGCATCTAAGAAGTAGAGCCCTCTCTCATAGAACCCAAGGAGGTACTGTATAAGACCTTAATCATCCCAGTCCTGTTGTATGGTGGAGAAGCATGGACCTTGTCAAAAGCGGATGAAAACCTTCTGGGATGCTTTGAGAGAAAGATTCTCCGAGTGATATTCGGTCCAGTTTGTGACGATGGAGTGTGGAGAAGAAGATTCGACGACAAACTATACGGGCTATACAGCGACACTGACCTAGTCAAAAAGCTGAAAATACAACGGCTGAGATGGCTGGGACACGTGGAGCGTATGAACAACAACGCATCAGAGGAAGACCTCACCTTAGGTGGCGTGCACAATTGGAGTACGACCTCAACCCCAACTTGGTGTGCGTAAATGGAGGAGGAGCTTGTTAGTTGAGGACATGGCCCACCCAGGACTGTTGTAAGCGCCACAAAAAGTAAAGTAAAGTAAGAGTTAGGTTAGGTTAGGTATTGTTAGGTATGCAGGCTGGCTCTGATTACTCCGTGCCACACTCAGATCAACATTGACCCATTGTGATGCCCATGGGGAAAAGATTGTCCCTTACCCTTAATAGCACTGTCTATAAAAAATGTCAGTTAATTACTCACAGTCACAGTCCATCTAGCGTTTACCTCTCTTGTGGCTTTTCTTCCTGCTTCAAGATTGGTGAGCAAGGCGGGATATTCACAGCTGGGATAGGAGCTCGAGAATGGTCTTGTGAACTCTAAGTATGGCCTAATGTCGTCTGTGTTAGGTACATGGCCAAAATATTTCTTTAGGATCGAAGAATGACCCGTTTCATTCAGTTTTCAGTTAACTGATTGGCTTATTCCCATTTCACTAATGGCGGCTGAAAGTTGCATAAATATGTCTAGCGGCCACCATACAAGGCTGCCATAGAACAGTATAGGTCTTACTAAAGCCGTGTACAACCACAGTTGATGGTCCCCAGGTTTTTCCAAAAATTCAGCTGCAGGAGTAGAAGGCTACTGTGGCCTTTTTGATTCTTTCATTTTCCAGTTCAGTGCAGTGTTACCTGTACATGTAAGAATCAAAATCATAAACTGCAGATTGGTATATTGTCGAACTCGAACAATTTATCGGAGCTCGCCAATGTCTCCAACTCTGAACACGAACTAACACCCTTTACGAGCGGTTCCCCAATTCTTGCTTAAGGTTTTTTTAGCAATAAGAAGACTGTGAAGTTAACGAGTCTTAAGCAATAACCGCAGTACTAATGACAATTTTTAGTATACTTCAAAGCAAAGTGCAACTTGCAATATCTTATCTAGTGTTCAACTAACGGAATGAGTAGGTACTTTTGAAATTGAGTTCCAGACAAGCTCGTGAAATGCTGGTGTTTACAGTCGGAGGGCACGAAGTGGAATGGCACATTAAAATTATGTCTTCTTGTGAAGTTAAAGTTGAGCCTAATGTTTTGTTTAAATTCGTCAACTCCTTAGTCCTTACATCCGAGAGTAGTATAACTGTCTCGGAAGAGCTTCTCAATTAGCCGTTTGGAATCGGCATAAAATTATAGATCCCTTCCATTTGTTCCAAAAATGGAAAACTCACACAAAACGAAAGGTTGTGGAAAGCTAGGCCTAGGGTCCCTACAGTTCTGTTGCGCCAACTATTTATTTATTTATTTGTTTAAACTGGAAGCATTCCCTTAGGATGAGCGACCTAAGCAACAATACTATTGTTTGGCACATAGACTCTGCCGAGAATATTACTTTATAAATGTAGTTCGTTTCGATCTGCAACCTGCCGGACGGTTTTAACCCAAAACTGACACAAATCGTTCTCTCATTGAGCGGGGGAGTCGTTTTGCAAATAGGCGTATGTGGACTGTGGTTTCACTCGTTCGATTTAGGATACGCACAGTCGCACATGCACCATCAGCTATCGAATCCTTACAATCAGTTAGACTTACTGAAGGCCCGGAATGAGACAATATCAAATCCCAAACCTCTCTTTGACCGGTCGCATTTATGTGGACTAGAGTTCGCCCAGTGGTTGAAATTCTACCAATACAGTGACCTGGCTTATTCACAAACATATTGGAAAACAAATTACAAACATCATCGCATCTCTTCTCAACATGTTGTGTTTGCCTTTTTATAATAAGATTACCCCAGATGATTTCGAGTCAGTGGCGGAAGATCGCGAGTGAAGGAAGTCGAGCTTTATCGAACGAAAACTGCTGGATTGGCTCTGATATATCGTGTGAGCAGCTTCTTCTCTGAACGCGGCACAACACAATGCTTCAACCCCCTTTAAAAGATATGTATGTTTGGAGTCAGTGGCTATCGATTGAAGATGGCGGAAAGATTAGGTCCACAATCACCTCTTCATTTAGCACTTGGAAGCAAACAATTTAAATTTTCTCTCTTTTTACAATATTTTTTATATGATTATTTTATTTCCAACTAAAAACAAAATAATATTTACATCCAAGAAAAAATAAAAGCAACAACAAAAGAGAAAACGAAAAATAATCATGTATAGGTACAGTAACTCTAATATAATTACACTTTTGGGTGAACTGTAGTTCCCTAATTTATGATTAATACTTCTCCAACGGGTTTCCTAAATACATAATTTGAATAAGAAATTTTAATAAATGGAACGATGTGCTCGGATGTGTGTTCTCAAACGCGAACTTTGTCTTTTAAGGTTCCATCTATAAACTGATGTTGGTACTACAATGAGGGACGAAAGCACACAACAGACAAACAGCGAAGGGACGATTAGTTGTCCTTCTTCATTCTGGTCGAGGTCATGCGGTAGATGATGGAGTCCCGGCCTGGATCCATTGAGCCAATGGCGTAGCAGATGGCTAGTAGGGAGAAGCCGAAGATGACCATGAACCACAGGATGATGTTGAAGATCACTGGATAGTCATCGTTGTAGTACAATGCGAGGTTCAACGACTTGGCCTGAAAGCAAATTAAGTGAGCAAGACAACACAAAACAGCGGGTATTTCCAACTTACTGTGTCTGAATTGGCGGTGACCACATCACGCTTGGCGCGGTTAGATTCGGCTTTCTCGGCAACTGCGACCAACATTCCATCGGCCTTTGTGGCAACATACATATTTTCTAAGGCATTCGACACTAACTTAAGGGCTTCAGCCATGGCTGGGGATTTTTCACCATGGGCCTTTGCAATGGGTGCCACCGACAAACGGATGGTCGTCAATGCGGGCATTTTAGTAGCTGTAGCGTACTTACTGGCAAACTCGTTGATATAAGCTATTTGGGTGAGGAACTCTTTGTCTTCAGAATGCAATTCTGGTTTCAAGCTGTTGGTGGCCTTGATTGTTGCCACTTGTGATGGAGCCTCGCCAAACAATTCAGCATAATTGACAAGGGCATCATTCAGCTGACTGAAGTCCAAGTCGATCACGGCAACATTGGACGATTCCAATTCGGAACTGAGGGCATTTACAGATTCCTCGGCCGAGCTACCAATTAGTGCGTACGACTTGGCCTTGGTGTTCAAATTGATATGATCTACACCTCCGACTAATACTGCAACAGCACTCTTGGCCGTATTAAACGGATCGTTGATGTAGAGACCGCTCCATTTGGTGCCATCATCAACCCAGTATCCCAAGGAAGCGGAGAGTACATCACCCAAACTTTCACTTTCTAGCTTCTCGGAGCCCTTAAAATCAAGGGCAGCTGGTGATTTCAATACAGAAAATTCTCCAGAGGCGTTAACTGTAATAATATTAAAAAAGAAAAAATAACGTCACTCATGAAACAGTGATAAAAGCAAAAATCGATAATGGAAACAATTCGTATGAATTTGCGAATAGACAGATAAGTTGCAAGTTGTGAAAGGAAATTTTTATGGATATCAAATTAAATTTACTTACTTGCAATTAAGCAAAGAGAAAATATCACCAAATTCCGCAGCATTTTTCTTATTTCGTGAAAAATTTGATCATATGACAAACGACGACCGTCCACTTCCAAAAAGGCGATGAAAATTTCCAAGTGACAGCTTCAATTTCATGTGATTCCATTGGAAATTATAAACGTCACGTGATGGAATCTAACGAGCACCAATGGTGCCAAAACAAGTTTTGAAAAGTCATGCTTATACACCGAACTCGTTACTTTTTATGTAAAAGAAAGCGACTGCTTTAGGACTATTCACATGAGAGCAAGCGAACGAATTGTTGAAATGCGAACAAACCACTTTTGATGCATGTATGAACAGAAAATTGTACATTTTACTATTCCAAGAGGAGGATAGTTAATTATCCCATCAAAATGTATTAAGAAAACATGTTAATAAACAGTTTAAACAACGAAATTTCGAATTGCAAACTTTTTGCCGCGAACGAATACACCCTTGGCGCGAATTGTCAAAGTTTATTCACAATCCACATCATTCAATTCGCGTTCCACAAACTAACGAATAAAGCATTCGTTCGAACTTAACCTCAAACTCAAAATGTTATAGAGACAAATAACGGCGACTGTCATTGGATTCGCGGGTTTCTGCGACCAAATGAAATGTATCATGTGAATGGACTGTCAAAACTTGCGAATATTCGTTCGTTCGTAGGTAGTTGGTCGCTCTCATGCGTTTGTGTTATTGATTTTTATTAAAATTTTTGCGTTTTAAGACGAGTCTTACATTGTAATGTATGTTTAAATAGGGATTATAGAGGGCGTTGGGAGCGGTTGAAAGAAAGGATGAAAGGATGCGGACGGGACCTTAGGAAGGAAGTGGAAATGGAAGGGAATGGAGTGCTAAGTGCGAGGAGCATGGCATGCTAGCGTAGCACGGCTCTGCTCGCCGGATGGGGTGGTTCTTGTCCACACACTTAACAAAACCTACCACAAAACATAAAACATGCCAAAACTTACCATAGTTTAAAACGGACGGACGGCTACCACACTGAGGGGCTGCTGATGTTGTTGCAGCTTGGCCATTTCCCTCCCCTCCTGGAAGTTTGCGGCCGATGGTGTAACTTCCCCAATATTGGCATAGAAGCCTTAGATTAGTTCATCTCGCCGAAAGGACCGTAGCCAACCCTACTACACCCCTGAAAATCTTCTTAACAGGCCATTGAGCTTATTTCAGCTTAATGGAAAAGAACATTAAATAAAAGGCACAAATTTTCAACCATGGTATGACGTGATCATAACATAAACGTAGATATTTTTATTTAATATATATAAAAAAAGGTAGGTATCCTAAAACTAAATTATTCTTTAAATTTATTTAAAGAAAACTAATCTTAGACTACAAAAAAAAATCAAAAATCGACCAAAGAACAAAAAAAAAATGAAAATATATAAAAAAAAAATAATAATACGCAAAAAAAAAATATATATATATACAAACTTACAAATAGCATATCATAAACAAAAAGAAACAAGAATAAAAAAAAATATACATATATCAAAAAAATTTAAATTTATATAATAAATAGATTTGGCTTCACCCTGTGGTATTGTTATTTGGATAACCTTTTTGTTATCTTCTTGAAAAAAAAATAAAAAAAATTAACACGTCGTCCTACCTATCTAGAGCTCTATATAGATGGCTTTTTCTTTTCAAAATCGCGGGCTCGAAACAAACAAAAAAAAAGGAACAACGGCGAAACGAAACCTATCACAAACAAGCTGGTCAAAATACCAACAAGAAAAAACAATGTAACTACAAAAAAAAAAATATAATATGATTCACGCCAGGAATATTATAAAACAACAGAAACGCCACTTATATTTAAACTTAACAACATAATATGCAGAAACTCCGGTGGACAGTATTATATACTTTCTTTGAAGTTGGTGCTGGCAACGCTCTACCCTCTGGCAGGCACACTGCTAGTGCTTTATTGCACGACGTATCAATTTTTATCAATACCCTAATACGTTATAGGTGGGTACATTTACTTTAGTGTACATATATATTTATGTAGAGCACTATGTGTAAGTTTTTTTGCAGGCAATTTCTGTTATTCCAGTGGTGTACTTTATTTGCTGTCACCGTTTAATTTTCGTAACTTTATGCCGCTATCAGTTTAATTTTGCTGTTTTATATAAATTTTTTTTTTGTGCCGCTAACCAGTTTAATTTTGGCGTTTTATAATTTTTCTGCCGCTACCAAGTTTAAATTTCGGCGGCCACGACTGTGCCGTCTGACCGCCAACTTCACTCAAATTTGTTTTAGTTGATCTGCCTATTAATAAAACACCTGTATTATTTGTCCTACTGTCTATATACCACTTATCCACTACACTCACCACCTGTATTTTCTGCTCCGCACCTGTATTTTTTTTGCTTCCTCAAATATGCGCCATAAATATTGCCTTTTTGGCCACACTTCCTATAAAAAAAACCAAATTAATGCACTGCCTATACTTATAGGACTTATACTAACACTTTTGTTTTAAATGTACATATATTGTACCACAATTTGTAGGGTTTTGGGGATTCAACCGTATCCCATGAAGTTCTTACGCACAATGGCAAAACAAGGTCGATTTGCTCGCTGCGGTGGTATAAGGGTCCGCTATGGGTAAATCATCCGATTTGAATTTTCCGTTTTTTGAATTCCTCTCAGTGCAATGCATTAATTATAGTTTCCCTTTCTTTCAATTCAACATAGCTTTTTAAGGTTTGTGTCTACGGTCGTGATAGTATGAAGCTCTTTGGGACACGGCCATCCCTGTATCGACAGTATAGCCGATAGCCGACCTGATATTCAACAGCTGTCAAAAGTTGCAAAGGCAAACAAAAAAAAAACAAGAGGCAACAAGGAAGGTGGTTGGTCATAATCGCAATTACATTAATTCCTCACAATGCATTTAAATATGTTAAAGATCTGTTCTTTTCTTTTCTTACGGTTGCAATCTAGGTACTAAAACCACTTACAGGTGACCGCAACAACATTCGATCAAATTATATCCGTTTATTAACTTCAGTCCCCATGCAGACTTCTAATAAATATCTGAGACTACGTACGACTGTCCTGAAAAGCTGCTCAATTTGATTACACAAGAACATTTTAGGTAGTTCCCATCTACTTATTTCAAAAATAAAACTCACACAAACGGGTGGTTGAAAAGAACCCGCGGATAGCAAAAAAAAGGAGATATAAATGGTGTCATCGCAACTCATACCCCGACTACTCATACCCCGCTCCTAGCGACATCTACATCCCAACTTTACAACTGGACACTTACCTTCTTACTACTCACCCTTATCGTTCGAGTTGTTGTCCATGGCATTTAGTGTCAAAAATAAGTGTTACCATATTGCAATTCAATTTGTGTTCGAAGTATGGTGGTGGCTTGTGAACCATTTTGTGAAATGGAGTAGGCAGGTTATATTCACTAATGAATACGGACACGCTTGTATGGATGAATATTTTAGCGAATATTTGTCGTTTATTTTCTAAAGATAAAATAATAAGTTTTTGAGAAAAGAAATTGACTTTTAGCTTCAGAGAATTTGAGAAAATAAAAGTTAAAAATTCGCGCGAATTTTTTACTTTTATTTTCTCAAATTCTCTGAAGCTAAAAGTCAATTTCTTTTCTCAAAAATTTTTTTTTTAGGTTGATAGAAATTAATTAATAATATTTCCCATCTTGGAATCGTATAACTCCATTCCAGTTACAACGCACATAAGCTATTTCCCTTCTACCTTCTATTCAGCGTTACATATACCTTTTACCTACCTTCTTCCCCCATATTATATCATTCCAAATTCCACAAACATAATTTTTAAAGAAACTTTAACCAAGCAGCACTCAACATAATTCTCGATTGATATGGTAACACCATATTCTAAAGGTGAGTGATGAGATTTTTGGTTGTTAGTTGTTAAGTTGCGATGTAGATGGCGCTGGGTGGCAAATTTGGCAGGGGATGAATCGTCTGGGTATGAGTTGCACCCGACCCAATTCAATTCTCTCTAAAAACTCGTCTGTTAAAGAACGTGGATCAGTTAATACTATGTTTCCACCGGAGATTATCTGCGAGATTTAGCAAAATTTCCGTAAATCCCGCATAAATCTCGGGATTTATCATACAAAAGTTAATCTCATAAAAAGGAGATTTGGATTTAATCTCCTAAACTTACCAGATTTACATGTAGAGTCCGGTTTGTGAACACACTCTCTACAGCTCGGAATGTCAAAAATACCAAGCAAACAGAGCTTTATTTGACATTGTGTCATAAAAAAAAAAACATATCCGAATTTTTTTTCTGTAATTTTGCGATTTATTCTAAAAATGCAACAATCAAGCTTTTCAGTATATTTTGTAGAATCAAATTTTAGCTAATAATATTTAAAGCTTTCCGGAACTCATGTTTTATCAATTTAAACTTTTTATTTTTTTCCTATTATCACAATTTTGGGTTGTTCGATTTGGCAGAAGTTGACAACATCTGGTAAAACGTCAAGTTAATCTTGTTTTTTTTGGTGGAAACACCTCAGGATTTATTCGCTGGCTGAGAACTATAATGTTCTATGTCAAAGAAAATGAAAAAAAAAAGTTGTATACGCCAAACTGTTCTACGTTTCACTGGCTACCAGAAATGTATAAAATTAAAGCTAATAATAATAAAGTGGCAGCTCTGTACCCGAAAGAAACTTACAACTTCTTGATATTTCTGATGAAACGCTAGTGTTATAAGGTTCTATGTCAACATAGAACATTGGTACCAATTTGAGAACAAACCAAAATACCCACAGTACAAATGACATAGAACTTTTTTGCACAAACTATTCAATGGCATTTAAACATAGAACATTATTACATATAATGATTTGCAATAATAATAAAGAAGTTCGTCCTACATGGAACATTTTGAATCACTTTTTTATATTTTGGACGTTAGTGAGAGCGTTTTAAAGTTTTGGTTGCTTGGTAAGTGGAATTATATTATTGTCTTTTTTTTGTATATTATATCAGTAAAAATATTGAAGACCTTGGTATGAGTTCTTCTGATTTTCTGATTCAATGCAAGACACGCCACCAGGACACTCTTGTATACAAGAAATCGATGCCGTTCATAGTGCTATCGAGAGACGACTACAGAAAAGCGATTATCTACCATTATCTTTATTACGAATATTACTAAATATATTAGATTATAAAAATTGCCAAGAATGTTCAAAATACTTAAACCTTAAGTCTGTTCCATTCAATAAAGTTTGTGATTTGAAGTTTACGCAAAATGATTCAAACCAAATATGATTTATTTGAGTGAAAAACTGCCTGCGTCCATATAATCCCTAAATGTAAAAATGTTCTAAGTTGAACATGGAACAGTGTTTGTCATACCGTCAACTGCCCTAACATTGACCAGTTTTGAACTTTGACGTTGAATTTTACAGCTCTGTTTATAGATATCCACAACTTTCGACTCTCAGATTATGGGGACTATCGTTCTGTATCATAAAACCAAGGATTTATCAAATTTTGTCGATTCATTTTTGATTTATGTAGGAAAAAGTGTGCGGTCAATGTTAGGGCAACAAGTTCCTAACATTGACCAGCGAAGAAAATGTACCAGCAAAAAAGATTTTTTAAGTATATTTTTTTATTATTTTATTTTTATCAGAAAAATTTAATTTTAACTAGAAATCCTTTACTGATTATTTAATATATATACATTATATATTTTTAAAATTTTTTAATACCTCAAATAATGTAAATTGAAAGAAACCTAATTTTAACATATAATTTACAAGAATATTAAATTAATATTAAATTAAATTGCGAAGAACTAGTTTTATGAAGTATTTAGGGTAATATATTCAATTAAATATTTATAATTGTTAGAAAAAGTTAAAAAGAAGCAGTGGTCAATGTTAGGATCCAGGCGGTCAATATTAGGAATTGTCATGAGCATTCGAATTGCTTTCACAAAAACCGTATTATTTCTAATTGCCTAGTATTTTTATACACAAACTATATATTTTTTAATATAAAATAACTCTAAACTACTCACCTTAAATGTTTATTTTGTTATACAAGCGATTGTTTAGGTATAACGGACCAAAGTTTGCAACACACAAAACTACACTACTTTAGTACCACTTTGAAATTTGCCGCCAAAACTCACATTCATTCGACAGTACTCTTTAACGTATAATATGACATCTGTTGACTAATAGATGAACATGAAAAACCAAGAATTACTTTGAAATCGTACATGAACTACGCGCCAGAGTGGTTGAAAACATTTTCCTGTTTTTGGTCAATGTTAGGGGCCCGGTCAAAGTTAGGGCAGTTGACGGTAATAATCTCTTATGCTTGTGACACACATGTGGTTTCGATACCATGGTATCGAGATGAACCACATGTCTGTCAGGGTATACTACGCTAAAACCAGACGAGCAATGTGGTTTGAGCGTAGTATCGATACTAGGGTTTTTTGCGTAGTATAGCCATCCCCCTAGCGAAAACAGCGCCACTCTCATGAAGTGGAGCATAGTTTTACTTAAACTACCTATCACTTTCATAGAAAATGCTATAGTATTCTTGCCATGTAGTCTATACTAGGTGTGTGTCACGGGTTTTATTGTCTACCCGAGCATGGTAACTATGGTAACTGTCAAACTATACTACGTTGAATAGTGTGTCACCTAGCATAGTATTGACGATGCCATAGTATTGAAACCATGGTTTCGAAACCATATGTGTGTCACAGGCATTACTAATAAGCAAAACGTTCTATGTCAAAACTAAAAATCGGCTATAAAATGAATTTTATGCAGAAAAAGCGAAGAATAAGTATACAATTTATTACAATATTCGATCTAGATATATTTTTAATTTATATCTTATATATGTTCATGCATTTTAACTAAAATTCAGCCACGGAAATCTTTACATTGATATTTCTCAAAATAGGGGTGCCTTTACATAGAACATTATAGTTCTCAGCCAGCGTTTGTAATCTCTTGACCTAAATCTCGCGATTAGTGTCCGGTGGAAACGTAGCATAAGCCTGCTTTCGAACGGAACGAAACCGCTTTTGAGTTTCACGTACACACGTCTTGTTACAATTTGTGACTTTATGGGAGCAAATGCTCATGGAGCACTTTAGTGATTTATTATTATCTTTTAAGAAGAAAAATTACTATCCCTACACAATTTCCAGACAAAACCATTCGTTATACCTATTCCAATGTAGCCACTGCCTTATGAAGACTCGTCTTCCACTGTCAGTCTGGACAACAAAGAAAAACAAATGATTTTGCACCTAACATGTAAACCAGTTTTTCGATGTTGACATTCGCGGGGAAAAAAAGTATGTATTGTCAACAAATTTGTTGTCCTTATTCGGGTTTTCTTTAATTTATCCAAGAAAAAATATTAATTTTATCATAAAAATACGTTTGAAACATACAAGAATATACCCTGCGTACTATTTGCAAAGTTTTACAATCAAATATTCATCGGAAAGTCTCAATTTGAGGCTCTCAAAAACTGTACCCAACAATGGATTCGGATAGTGATGATGAAGGCTCCGCCTCCGGTAGTCAGGGCTTCGATATGACCGGCATTTTATTTGGCAACATCGACTCGGATGGTAAATTAGTGGACGATGTTGGAAATGCGTTTGATCCGGAAACAAAAAAACATCTTGCATCGCTAGCCAAGTATGTATCATTGAAAATAGTCGACGCCGGTTGAACTTTTTTAAGGCAATTTATCACACTGTTGCAGGTTTGGGCTGAATTCCTTGCTTCACGAAGTTATTGAAAATGGAGAAAGGGAAGACTACGACAAATCAGATGAAGACGATGATGAGGAAACGGAAAAAGATGAGAATGCTGTTGATTATTCAGACATCACAGAGTTATCCGAGGATTGTCCGCGTTCACCACCAAAAATGGATTTAGACGAAGAAATTCCAGCGACTAAACTAACAGCAGATGGTAATAAATACGTACTTGTCAGAGTGATTTATATTTGGATTATTCATTACAGGCCTTAAAGTAGACGATAAAGAACTTATGCCACCCCCAAGTCTGCCTGTTCGTAGTGCATCTCTCACCGAAAGTACGAAGCCAGGTGATCCCTCCGATGCAGATAAGAAAGACGATAAAGGTAAGCTAATTTTTCACAGCTGAATTTCACTTCATTCACATTTTGTTTGTAGCTGGCGAGAAAAAGCTGGACACTCCATTGGCGGCTATGTTGCCTTCCAAGTATGCCAATGTGGATGTTAGAGAACTCTTCCCCGACTTCCGACCAGACAAGGTGTTGCGGTTTTCTCGGCTCTTCGGCCCGGGAAAGCCGTCCAGTTTGCCCCAGATCTGGCGAAGTGTCAAGAAAAGGAGAAGAAAGCGAAACCATTCCAGGGACCAAAAGGTACCGCCTTGTCTACTAATCACTGACGTTTAATGTTCGAACGTGTTTTAGAACCCAAATGCTGGATCGGATTCCACTAGCGACTCGGAGGAGCCGCGAAGGAAAGGCTTTGGCTTCCATTATGCCCCGGCGCCCAGCAAAGACCAATGCATGTCCGATGATGAGGACAAACTGTTGCGCGTCTCAAACAGCGAGGACATCCACAACGAGGGTACCGACAGTGGTGACAATAATGAAAATCGGCCAAAGGTTGCCGATTGGAGATATGGTCCCGCGCAGATTTGGTACGATATGCTCGAAGTCCCAGACTCTGGAGATGGCTTCAACTATGGTTTCAAAATGCGCGAGAAAAATTCCAAGATGGAAGTGAAAGAGGACGAAGAGGACATCAAAGGGGAGGAGATTGCCGAGGATGCTTTTCTAATGGTTTCCCAGTTGCACTGGGAAGACGATGTAGTCTGGGATGGCAATGATATCAAAGCGAAGGTGTTGCAGAAGTTAAACTCAAAGACCAATGCCGCCGGATGGCTGCCATCGAGTGGCTCAAGGATTTTCCAGCCCGGAAAGACTATGCCCGTGACCGGAGGCGCTCCGGGAAAGATGCCGCTTCCGAATACACCTTTGCAGGGCAAAAAGAATTCAATGTAAGTTTGAGTTATTCCCATATTCGATGCAATTGACATTTTATTTACTTCCCCAGGTCAATGCAAAAACAAGAGGTCATCGACGACACTTGGTACAGCATATTCCCGGTGGAAAATGAGGAACTCATCTACAGCAAATGGGAGGACGAAATAATTTGGGATGCCGAAGAGATGTCTAAGGTTCCAAAGCCCAAGGTCCTAACTCTGGATCCGAACGATGAAAACATCATTCTCGGTATACCCGACGACATAGATCCCTCCAAGATCAATAAAAACACTGGGCCACCGCCAAAAATCAAAATTCCCCACCCTCACGTCAAGAAGTCCAAAATTCTACTCGGCAAGGCTGGCGTTATCAACGTTCTGGCAGAGGACACTCCACCGCCCCCACCAAAAAGTCCCGATCGCGATCCGTTTAACATATCAAATGATTCGTAAGTAACCACAGAGATAACCACGTTATCACGTATAAACCTTTGTTGTTTTGCCTTTCTACAGTTACTACATGCCGAAGACTGAACCAACGCTACGACTGAAAGTCGGTGGCGGCAATCTGATTCAACATTCAACGCCGGTCGTTGAATTGCGGGCTCCCTTCGTGCCCACACACATGGGACCCATGAAACTGAGGGCATTCCATAGGCCAGCTTTGAAGAAATATTCGCACGGCACTCTTGCTTCACCTGGCTCGCATCCGGTTGCACCACTTCTCAAACAGATCGCTAAAAAAGCAAAGCAACGCGAACTCGAGCGTATTGCATCCGGCGGTGGTGATGTGTTCTTTATGCGCAATCCCGAGGATTTGAGCGGCAAAGATGGTGACATAATTTTGGCTGAATTCTGTGAGGAACATCCGCCGTTGATGAATCAAGTTGGTATGTGCTCGAAAATTAAAAACTACTACAAGCGCAAGGCGGCCAAAGATTCTGGACCGCAGGAGTTCAAGTACGGCGAAGTTGCATACGCACACACCAGTCCCTTCCTTGGAATCTTGCATCCTGGCCAATGTATCCAGGCACTGGAGAACAACATGTACAGGGCGCCCATTTATCCGCATAATATATGCATAACAGACTTTCTTGTCATTCGAACGCGCAACAACTATTGGATTCGGGAGATAAACGCTCTGTTCACTGTGGGACAGGAGTGTCCTCTCTACGAAGTTCCCGGGCCGAATTCGAAGAGGGCCAACAATTTCACCAGGGATTTTCTGCAGGTAAGTTGTCAAAGTGGGTTTTTCGATGGTGCGAATGTGGTATTTACTATAAAATCCCATCGAACTACACGCACTCATCTTCGTGATTCATGTGCCTCTGGGTACGAACTTTGTTCAATACATGTTTCCGACATAAATAGAAACCCATTGAATTGCTAAGAATCGATTATCTGTGCACAGCGGTCCGTTTTAATTGCCCTTTGAACAGGTCTTCATCTATCGTCTGTTCTGGAAGAGCAGAGACAACCCCAGAAGAATTCGAATGGATGACATAAAGAAGGCGTTTCCGGCTCATTCCGAAAGCAGCATACGTAAGCGACTGAAGCAGTGTGCAGACTTCAAGCGCACAGGCATGGACTCTAATTGGTGGGTGATTAAACCCGAATTCCGGCTGCCGTCCGAAGAAGAAATCCGTGCAATGGTATCCCCCGAACAATGCTGCGCCTACTTCAGTATGATTTCCGCTGAACAGAGATTAAAGGTGGGTGTTTTGGGTCGTCTAACATATCATATCTAACATCATTCTTTATAGGACGCAGGTTATGGTGAGAAATTTATATTCGCTCCACAAGAAGATGACGACGAAGAAACTCAGCTCAAAATGGATGATGAGGTCAAAGTAGCACCCTGGAACACAACGAGGTAGGAAAAGAAATCACCACCCCGAAGCTCGACTGATTTTTATATTTTACAGAGCGTATATTCAGGCGATGCGTGGAAAGTGTCTGCTCCAGCTGACTGGCCCAGCTGATCCCACTGGATGCGGCGAAGGTTTCTCCTACGTTCGTGTGCCTAATAAGCCAACAGTGAGCTCTTCCCCTACATAGCTTAAGTTATTCATATCTTAAAAAATTATGTTCTTAACCCATAGCAAACCAAAGAGGAACAGGAGTCCCAGCCGAAACGTACCGTCACAGGTACGGACGCCGATCTTCGTCGCCTGCCGCTCAATAAGGCAAAGGAACTTTTGCGTAAATTTAAAGTTCCCGAAGAAGAAATCAAGAAGCTCTCCCGCTGGGAAGTCATCGATGTTGTGCGTACTCTGTCCACGGAAAAGGCCAAAGCCGGCGAACAAGGAATGGACAAGTTCTCGCGTGGTAATCGGTTTTCCATCGCCGAACACCAGGAGCGCTACAAAGAGGAATGCCAACGCATCTTTGATTTACAAAATCGAGTGCTAGCCAGCTCTGAGGTCCTATCAACTGATGAGGATGAGTCGTCTGCATCGGAGGAATCCGATTTGGAAGAGTTGGGTAAAAATCTGGAGAACATGCTGTCGAACAAGAAAACATCAACGCAGTTGTCCATGGAGCGCGAGGAGCAAGAACGACAAGAACTGCTTAAAAAGATCATGGAAGAACGTGAGGGATCCAATACGAAGAATTCCAAAGACGATAAGGATAAAAATCAGTCCCAAGGTATGGGCAACTCAAATCAAGGGCGCATCCTTAAGATCACGCGAATATTTAAGAACTCTGAAGGCCGGGAGTACACTAGGGTTGAGATCGTACGTCGCCAGCCGGTAATTGATGCGTACGTCAAAATTCGAACCACCAAGGATGAGACGTTCATCAAGCAGTTTGCCACCCTCGACGAACAGCAGAAGGAAGAGATGAAGCGAGAAAAACGACGCATCCAGGAGCAGTTGCGTCGCATCAAGAGAAACCAAGAGCGAGAACGACTGGCTCAATTGGCGCAGAATCAGAAACTACAACCAGGTGGCATGCCCACCAGTTTGGGTGATCCGAAGAGCTCTGGTGGCTCAGGCCCATCCGGCCATTCCAGTAGTAAGGACATTAGTCCATCACGCAAGAAGTTCAAGTTGAAACCGGACTTGAAGCTGAAATGTGGAGCCTGTGGACAGGTTGGCCATATGCGGACGAATAAAGCATGTCCACTGTACACGGGAACGCCTGGTCCAACGCCTTCGATGAACGTCGCAATCACCGAAGAGCAAGAAGAAGAGATCGAAAAGGAGTTGAACTGTGACGATGAAGATCTGGTGAACGTCGATGGTACAAAGGTTACGCTAAGTAGTAAACTGTTGAAGCGACACGAGGATGTGAAGAGGCGAACTCTGCTCCTTAAAGTGCCCAAAGAAGCTGTGGGTAAGAAACGTCGTCGAATGGGCAGTGACCTACACTGTGACTACCTGCAGAGGCACAACAAGACGGCGAACAGGCGGCGCACTGATCCGCTGGTGGTTCTCTCATCGATACTGGAGGAGATTCTGAATGAACTGCGAGACTTGCCGGACGTGCAGCCGTTTATGTTTCCCGTCAATGCTAAGGTAACGCATTTGTGCATAGTTAAGCAAATAATTGATGTACATAAGTTTGTTTCCCTTTCCAGCTCGTCCCAGATTACTATCGTATTGTGACCAAGCCGATGGACCTTCAAACAATGCGAGACAACATACGCCAAAGGCGGTACCACAGTCGCGAAGAGTTCCTCGCTGATGTCAACCAGATAATTGAGAACTCTACTCTCTACAATGGCTCCAGAAGTTCGTTTACCGCTGCCGCACAGCGGATGCTTAAAACTTGTTTCGAACAACTCGAAGAGAAGGAGGATAAACTAATGCGTTTGGAAAAGGCCATCAATCCGCTGTTGGACGACAACGATCAAGTTGCACTCTCATTCATTTTCGAGAAGTTACTGACCAGCAAGTTGAAGCTAATGCCCGAAAGTTGGCCGTTCCTCAAGCCTGTTAACAAGAAACAGGTGAAGGACTACTACACGATCATTAAGAGGCCAATGGACATGGAAACTATCACCAAGAATGTTGAAGGTAAGCATGGAGTCGGTTAACCCCAGGAAGGTATTAAAATTGTTTTTTTTTATAATTTTCCCAGCTCACCGATACCACTCCCGAGCGGAGTTCATCGCTGACGTTGAGTTGATAGCCACGAATTGTGAGCAGTACAACGGCGCCGAGTCTACCTTCACCAAGAACGCGAAAATCATCCTCGAGTGTACCAAATCAGCTCTGTCCGAGGTATACAGACATATTTATTGTTCTGCCACAATGTGTTACGATTTTCTTTCTTTTTTTTTTGTAGTTTGGTGAACACTGTGCCCAAATGGAGCAGAATATTAGCAAAGTGCAAGAGCAAGCTCGTGCCGATGCAGACCTAGATGGAACTTGGGACCACGAAGATCAGGACTTTGACTTCCAGCGGATCAGTCGGTCTAGTACGCCTGAGAATGAGAATGAATTCGTCGATGTGGAGGGTAATGATCGGCCACAATCGGCCGCTTCAATGACATCACAACGTGCCATTGAATTGCCACCACCTGCCACGGCAGGCCTGATTGAGGTGAAACGTGGTCGTGGCCGTCCACGAAAGCATCGCGACACAGTCGAAGAGGGTAAGTGTTTTTCGCTAAGATTCCACACACCAGACATGCTATGTACATTCGGACAGCACTTGGTCTACGATACTAACAGAATACAGTTTTGTACTTCTCTCGTTATGCGAGAGAACGACCCGATTTCCTTTCCCTTAGTTCATTTCATCATGTAAGCGCCTTCTCATCACTGCGGTCATTCGGCTTTTGAATACATTCACTATACGCTTTTGTCATTAACGATCATTAGATGACGCAGCTTTAATTTGTGTAGTTGGGGCTGGGGTATATAGACTTGCAGGCACTCATTTCCTTGTTCTTCCCGTAAAACGTTTCAATGTGTAGAACATGAAGTTGTGTCCTGTTTGTGTGTTTTGTTGCGGCTACAGTTCGGAGGTTCGATTCTACATTTTAAATTGTTGTGCGTGAGTTTTATTGGTGTTTGTACTGTGTCTTAAATGTTTGGCAACGTAGAAGGGAATTGGTGGTATTTTTTTTAGGAAGGGGGCAAGAGCATTGTTTCTATTTTGCAAATAGAAAACGTTGACATAACGTCTCCATTGGCACTTTTGCGAGAAAAATGCATTTAGGCCCATTTTATTCACTCGAAGTTGAGCACAACTTGGGAAGTTTCCCATATAAAAATCCCCAAGTTGTGTTCAACTTCGAGTGAATAAAATGGGCCTTAAAGGTTTGCGTACTTGGTACTCCGAAACCGTGTGATAGGATTTTTTTTTTAATTTTTTAACTTGAAGTTAGTCTTAGAGCTTACCTAGCAATTTTAAAAGTGTTTTCCCAAACCGTTCACACGCTACGTTAATTTACGTAAAAGTCTACTTTTTTGACTTGTGTCCCACCTCCTATATTTTGAAACTGATTTCTTTTGTCCATGCACGATACCACTCCCGAGCGGAACACAAAAAAATGGATATGGCACAAAGCAATTCTCATCCAAAATATCTGAAAGGCAAGAAAGCATGGAGTTGGATGAAGAATCATTAAAATCGGATGGCAAGCTTCGTTAATTTTTGTCAACTGCTTCTGTTTCATGGAGTAAGTTTTGTTGACGTTCTTGGAGTATTGCTGTCACAACTAAAACTGTCATCTGAATAATTTAGATCAGTTCTTGAATCATCACCTTTCGGAAAAATAACAGTGAGCATAGAATGCGCTATGCTAAAATAAATGAGCTAGTTGTAATTACTTGAAAAACCTCCCAATGTCAGAGAGGAAGAACTATAAGATCTTTCGAAAAAGGCTTTATAAACGAAATACCGGACAGAACTCGATGGGTCTCACGTCATGTCCCACGGACGGTTCCAAAACATTAGAGGTAGTCGGCGCAGGGGTATTCTCAGAAGAACTGACCTTGAGCCTATCCTTCTCCCTCTCGAAACACTGTAGTGTCTTCCAAGCCGAAATCACAGCTATTCGTCAAGCCATAGCGTGGTTGTCGATTTATGCGATATCACATAAGGACAGATCGACAGTCAGGCTGCCATCAGATCCTTAGTATCCAGCGAAATAAGATCTAAAGCGGTGGAAGATTAGCGCGTATCTCTTAACGAGATAGCTGGACAGTGCAACCTCACCCTTTGCTGGGTTCCAGGACACTGTGACATCCCAGGGAACTGTGCAGCTGACTAACTTGCAAGATTAGGCTCCTCCTGCGTTGACAGTGTTAATCTTGACAACGTGCACGCACCGCTGTCCTACGATAAACAAATCATTATTGCGGACGCAGCATGGAAAGCAAATCATAGATGGAAACATCTTCTGATGTTTGTTGCCAGGCTTACTTGGCCGACACTGGATACCGAAAAATCCAGGGAGCTTCTGCGACTCAACAGATCAAGTATGCAAATGTTATCACTGGTCATTGTATTCTGGGCAGACACGTGCAAAGACTTCGACTGCCAAACAATGACTTTTGCAGAAGCTGTAGGGATGAGGAGGAGGACGAGTTCGTCACCCACCTTCTCTGCAGCTGCCCTGTCCTATCCAACCTAAGGATGGCGTACCCAGGAAACTACTTTCTCACTGATCAGCTATCTAAGCTGTATCAGCGCTGCTAACATTCATAGCTCTATTATTTATGGTAGTAAATGGTTCACATGAGTAACCAGCGAATGAACCGCTAAACATCAGTGGTATGCAAAATGGGCCGATTAACGGCCTAAGTGTTTCTCTCACCGAGAGCCACTTTAACATACATAACATAAGCTCCTTGAGCAATAATTCGTCATCAAACAAGCTTTATTTGAACAAAAAACAAATATATTTTATATCCCGCATTCATTTAAATAAATTGGGAAAATAAGTCAAGTAGGAACTTACTCAAGGATGGAATACTGAAGAAAGGACTTAATGCCTTTTATGCATGTAGGAAAACCTTTGGGAAAAACTGGGGCTTGCAACCGAACATTGTGCACTGGATGTACACCGCGATTGTGAGACCCATTCTTACCTACGGCTCAGTTGTTTGGTGGGAGGCGGTTAAAACCAAATCCCATCTTAAGAACCTGAACAAGGTGCAGAGAATAGCTTGTTTGAGAATAACAGGCGCAATTAAATCCACACCACAATTAGGTCTGGAAACGCTATTGAACCTGCAACCCATTGAGCTATACACTATGAGGGCAGCCAAAGCCGCTCTCAGATTAAGAGAGAACAAAACTTGGAAGCCTGGTTTCTGCGGACACTCAAGCATACTTGAAATCTTCGATCGGAAGGGACTCATGTCACTCACCGATTACGAGAAACCCAGATATGACTTCGAGAAAAACTTTAAAATCACTTTACCCAAAAGGCAGGACTGGAAATCACCCAGTACCATCATTAAAGGTATAGCCGTCTATACGGATGGTTCAAAAACAGAAAATGGAACAGGAGCCGGCATATTCTCAGAAAGGCTTGCTATTAGCCAGTCGTACCGACTGACCGATCACTGCAGTGTCTTCCAAGCTGAGATATATGCGGTTAAAAAAGCAGCACAGACTATCTTATCGATGGGACTACCAGCAATGGAAATAACCATCTGTGTGGACAGTCAAGCAGCACTCAAAGCTATCGGCTCCTATCTTATTAATGCGAAATGTGTTACAGATTGCCTCGTGGCGCTCAGGGCTATACATCATCACTCAATTCTACTCTGCTGGGTTCCGGGACACGTTGGGGTGGAGGGGAATGAAAAGGCGGACGAATTGGCCAGATACGGCTCTGATATGAACCCTCAACTTGCGGACGGAGAGGTGTTACCGCCTTTCAACACTGCTAAGACTTTTATTGAAGGCGTCACCACACAACTGGCTAAGGAACAATGGAGCAACACCATTGGTTGCGTCATAACCCGAAGTCTGTGGCCTGTGGTTGACACCAAAGGATCAAAGTTCCTAATCTCCCTTAATAGAAGCCAAGTCCGGATGCTCGTCGGCGTTTTAACCGGACACTGCATCATAGGAAACATGGCTAAAAGGCTAGAACTTTTTGCAAATGACTTCTGCAGAAGCTGTAGAGACGAGGAGGAAATAGAGTCCGTGGAACATCTTCTATGCCACTGCCCAGCTTTACAGGAACGCCGCTCATCCTGTATGGGAGCTAGGTTCTTCGAAAGTCTGGACGACTTGGCAGGGGTACCTCTATCAGACATAAAACTATTCCTCAACAGATCGAAGTGGTTTTGTTAGCCACATGGTCTTGCAAAACCACCCTCCCAACCTAACCTAACCTACTCAAGGATGCCACTGGCCACAGAACCAGGTTCAGATTAAGCAGAATCCATAACAAACAAAAGTCATAAACATCCGCGATCGCACGTCCGTATTTTTGCTTTGGCGGAATTTTCCATACAAAATTGCATATTTTGAAGGCTAAAAATTATTATTAGTAAGTCCCAATGATCTGTTACAATGCACAGAATCATACGCATACAGTTGCAGCACGATCAGTGTCCCACATACATAACTTTCCTTTACACGGTGTCTCCAAGTGCAATTTCCTTTGCATGAAATGACAGGTGGAGACCACAAATTTCACGAAGAAACCAATTTCATGAAAAGTATTTCACAGCTCATTTCATGGTATCGATTTCATGAAATGGGCTGCAAATTCAGTTTGACAATTGTTTTTCATTCCCACGATGGCTGAGTGGCGAATGGTCGCTAGTAGCGCTGAAACTATATATTGGAATAAAAGAGACAAGTAAATTCAGACAAGAATATGGTAGATGGGGAAAAGAGAAAGGATTTCATGGCCTAATGCGAGAACTCAACGATGTGCTCTGCTCAGCGACATTTCATGAATGAATGAATGAAATTTCATGATATGAAATGCCCACGACGAGTAGTTCTTGCAATGCTATCGAATTTGACAGATTGTTGTATAATAAAACTGCATTTACACCATCACGCGCATTTTTGCATGAAACGGGACAGAGGGATCCGTTTATCCGCAGTCAATGATATTAAAGGCGTAAGAATGTGATCACAAATCAGACGCCTAGAGTATCATGGATGTTCTAACCATAATTATGGATACGTAAAAAGGAAATAGACACAGGTTCCGCTCATCAACAATTCTGCAATTGCTTGAAAACATTTCTATTTCTGATTTGAGACTGGCTGGTACGCTGATCGAGTGAAGTTAAATTTTCACTCCTCTACAAAAAGTGCTGTGAAATAGAGAGTGAAATATTTTGTTGGAGATTTTAGTTGGAGAAATTTATGCAGGGTGCCTGAGCTCAAGAAGATCTTAGGTTACCTATTAAATAAAGAATACTCCAATATTCAACTCTCGCACTTTTATTTTACTAGACAAGAAAACAGCTGGAAGAAACAAATTGGAAACTTCACTTTTTGCCGAGCTTTTTGCGAATCATGTGATGCAGTGAAATGTATTGACTTATGGAAGATATTTATCCGTGTTCAACCACAATAACAATAAGTTATTGCCATAAAACCAAATTCTGCAACCAGTATGGACCTACGGGCACCAGTTGTGGGTATGACCGCTCCAAACGTTTTTCTAAAAAATTAAGGTCTTTCAAAAATATAACAAAGGAACATAGGCATAGCCAATGCACTTTGGTACACGCACAAAGCACAACGCTGATCTACATACGGATCTAGATATTGAAACCTGATTGAAACAGTGGAGAAAGAAGTCGAACAAGTTGCTTAAATGCACAGAGCTTCTCAACCACGTTAGCTTAGAAACAACCGAATTATTCAAAATACAAACGTGGGATCTTTCGATTAGTCGAACGGCTAGGCGCAATCACATTCGGTTGTCAAAAGTGAGTGCCCACGGGAGGTGTTTTAGATCGTCTGAAAGGCCCTCCCTATTGTCGAAGCATCTCTCGCGCACCTACTACTACTAGCTCTCGAATGACTTTCGATGATTTTCTCTTCCAGCAACACACAAAAAAAAATGTTTCGGATTTTGTTCATGACAATTTTAATAGTTTTCAATTTGGCAAATAGTGTCTGATTTGTAAAATAAAACGGACAGTCGTCAAATTTAAACAATTAACAGTGTAAGGAAATTATACATATTTTCAAAGATTATCTGCTGATATTGCTTGAGCAAAACTGGGCAGAAAAATATTCTTGGAGCACCCTGCTTATGGAAAAGGTCATCCATGCCACCAAATATTTGTACACCTAACATTGTCGAACTATATTCAATGAAAAAACAATTTTGCATGTGCGAAAAACTTATTATTCTCTTAAGGAAACATCTGAAATTCCAATAAATTTCTAAACCACATCCAATAAATCATTTTTCACGCTGAATTGTCAAAAAATTAATGCGACGGACAATAAAAACCAAGTGAAATAGCTGCGGAGAGATTTTAGTATCGCCACCTACAACTCAGTTTTGGAAGCGCTATTTTCCACTCGAACTGCGCACCGCCTAGTGAAATTTTCATTTGGAAAATTCACTTTGACATTTCGCAGTGAAAAATTTACATGAAAAATTGGATTTCACTTGAACTGTGTAGCAGCCTTTACACGAAAAAAATAAATAACTGTGCGTTCATCATTTCCGGAAGCCATATTGTTTTTTAGGATAGCGGAATTTCTTAGTCATCGCTATCATCCGCGACATGCGGAGCTTTCCTATAATTCCTACCACTTAAAAAAATGGCCGACCTAAATACGTGTGCCATTTTTTTTTTGCGTGTTAGGTAATGTTGTCCCTTTCGGTCACACGGCTATTTAGGATTTACCATCCCTTAAATCTTCCGCGATAGGAATGTGTGACCGCAAATGCAGCAGAAAATGAAAGTAATGCTTTAGGTGAACACCTGCCTTGACGGCTTAATTTCACGGTGGGCATACCCACATTAGAGTCGCTGAGAAAGACGTTGACCTTACGCCCCAGGGCCAATACAAGTACCGACCCTGGTGCAATTTCATGGCTGTTGTGGTTTTGGCAACAGTCAGACCCATTGGTATGGGCGAGGCCTATCTTGACAGCTCTTCGTTCTGAAAGAACGCAACTAGTCTCCGCATTTATGGAATAAACCACAGCCTCCACGAATCCAACCTTAAATTATGGGGCTGCACCAGTTTTGGTACATTGGTTGTCCCCATCCGAAGGTCACTACCAATTTGGATCGCCAATCCAATCCCAGGTGAGCTAACCTCAATGTCAGTTGAGTAGAGCATCTTGAATTCCATATTACCAGCGAAAGCAAGATAACTCAACACCTATTTTTCTCTAGCACTGTTTAATTTGCGGAAGCCCCAATAAGGGAAACACTCAAATTTGGGCCGGGCCCCTGTAAATGCAGCAATAGTATTTGCGTTTCGCTTTTCCCATCGTAAAGAACGTTTAAGAAGCCATATGAAAGAAGTGAAGAAAATATAAAGAGTAAGAGCACTTTCATTGGCGTGGCTAAATGATCATTCCAATGTTCGTCAAGGCCAGCGAAACAGGTAGATCGTGAGCGAATAGAAACGGAAAGGGTGCACAAACAAACAATGCACGGAAAATGCACTCGCAAAAATAAATTAGTTTGTTTTAAGAACAAAGCCCCAAAACTTGCGATTTGGCATTTGAGATATTTGGCAACTATCTGACAGTTGTAACAAACATATGTCGTTTTCCATTGGGCAAAAAGAAGCGTCCGGGAGAGTCCGGAATCGAAAAAATCACTTCTGAAACCGTTCCATTGGCACGAAAAATACCCTTCTGGTGATTCTGAGGAGAGAATTTCGCTTCTGGATTTGAAGTCAGAATCCACTAAAGAAGCACTCACACAAGTGTAGTTTGTGTATTTTATACAAGTCGACTGACAGCTGCCGTAGATTATTTTTTGGCATTTCACCAATACTCTTGTGGATTCAATCGGAAGCAGTTTTCTTGTTCCATTGGACTACAGAATGAGTGGATCAACGAGTGAAACCAATGGAAAACGACAATAGCCTAACAAAATGGATCAGGAAATATTGGATGCCAATTTAATCTTCTTTGTTCACCAACCAACTTGAGTTTAACCAAACTTTGTAAAACTGAACCAAAATGTTTAATTGTATTCGGTCCGTTCGTGTACTTTCAGCATAGAAAAATGAAAAATGTCAAATCTCTAAAATCGAGAGAGAAGTCTCTCAATTTCAAGAAAAGTACCTGATCGGTTTTCTTACAAAATGTTTAAGAAATGTCATTTTGACATAATCTGATCGTCTACAAAATAAATTGGAATTTAATTTTTTACAAGCTATTAAACTTTCCATTTGAATGCGCTGATATCTTCTAGGAGAACATCCAGTTATAACTTGTTCCTCTGACGTCGTTGAAGACGAAAATAAATAGTTTTACTTGTCAAACTTTTGAGCTGTCACCTGTCACTGGGGACGTTCGGATTCGTAGTTTAGTAAGTCTGACAGCTGTTTGACTAGATGCGTTTCAGTTTTTATTGGCCCAGAGTGTTCACGTGTATAGTTTTTGCAGTTGACGTTTATGGAGGGGAAACCGACCAATCTAGTCAAGAAAATCCTGCCTGCGTACTCAGTTGACATTTCGAAGAGTCAAATTTAAAATAAACAGAGTGGCCGTTGTAGAATTCTGAGGAGTCGAAAAAAGGCACGATGAGAGAAAAAGGTGTGATTTCTAAGGTCACTCTGGTAACTTAGAATTTTCACACGATATTTAACAAACATTAGTTCGCATAATACTATAATAGTGTAGTGATTGTCAGGCGTGCTACATTTTTAATGTACTTATTTCAAAATAACAATTTTTTAAAGAATTATGAAGGGCATTTCCAAATAAAAAAGTGCAAAATCAAGCAAAGGTAACGCTGACCGCGAGAATACAAAAACAATTTAACTTGCTTAGTCAACGCGTTCGGATTCATAGTCACGACCAATCTAGTTGACGTTTTACATAAACTAAGTATCCGAACGTCCCCACTTATGTCGTTTTCCATTGGGACCAAAAATCAATCTTTTTTTTTCGATTCAGAGCACTTTTTGCAGATCTCGATATTTTTTCAGATCTACACACACTCTCACAATGCTCACAATGCCAATATAACGGGTGATTTTTTAAGAGGTTTAGAACTTAAAAAAAAAAAAACACAAAAAATTCGAAAAAATGAATGAAATATTTATTTGAATCGATAGTTTGAACCTTACAATTTAATGTTTAAAGATAATTTCATGCAAATGTTGACCGCGGCTGCGTCTCAGGTAGCCCATCCGCTGAGTCCAATTTTGGCATACTCTTTCACACATATCGGCCGGTATCTCACGAATGAAGGCATGGATGTTGGCTTCCAGTGCGTCAATCGAAGCGGGCTTGTCCCTACATACATTAACACATTAGCCTTGACATACCCCCACAAAAAATAATCTAATGGTGTCAAATCGCACGATCTAGGCGGCCAATTGACCGGCCCGAAACGTGAAATTAACTGTTCACCAAACTCGCCTCGCAATTGCGCCATTGTTTCGCGTGCTGTGTGGCATGTGGCACCGTCTTGTTGAAACCACATATCAAGCAAGTCAAGAACTTCCATTTCGGGCAAAAAAAAGTTTGTTATCATCGCTCGGTAGCGTTCACCATTGACAGTAACGCTGCGATTCGCATCATCTTTGAAGAAATATGGCCCAATAATGCCGCCGGCCCATAAACCGCACCAAACAGTGGCTTTTTCGGGATGCATTGGTAGCTGTTGCAATTCTTCTGGCTGATCTTCACTCCAAATGCGGCAATTTTGCTTATTTACGTACCCATTCAACCAAAAATGAGCCTCATCGCTGAACACAATTTTTCGATAAAAAAGCGGCGATGAACATTTCGAACCGAGCACGAATTTTGATAGTAAAATTCAATAATTTGCAAGCGTTGTTCATTTGTAAGACGATCCATGGTTAAATTGCAAACCAAACTGAAGCTGTTTGACAGTGACACAAGGTACTAAACACACGTCAGCTGTCAAAACCAGTGTTGCCAAAACCAAACCAGCTAAAAAATCACCCGTTACTTCGCACAGCTGTTTTACGTCATTTTAAGAAGTTTGCTTTCAAGACAAATTGGCGAAGTTTCGTGAAAACCAACAAATACTTCATTTGTATGTGCAATAGGGGAAACATTTTTCAAGTCGATATCCATTTGTGATTTTTCCAAAAACAAATGCAGTTTGAACAGCTGATACTGCTGCCAAATAACGTACTAATACACAAAAGCAGATCAATTTCGTTGCATGTTTCATTTGCCGCGTAAAATCTGGTATCTGAAAAAGATTTCTGGTGGTCCCAATGGAAAACGATATTAGTTTTAAAACAAAACACTATCCGTGTACGCTTTGGTTTAGATTTCTGTCGAAAAGTAACATTTTTTGTCAAATGACTGGGTACTCGGCTGTACAGATATTCGGCGGAAAAATTGTCAGCAATTTAGACCGCCCCGAAAATAAAAGCAAATGAATGACTAGATATGATAAGCTGGACCTACTGCACCAACCATTTATTATTTATTAAGATCTTAAAAGAATAATTAACCTATCCACCTGCGTTCTTTAAAGTTTGACAGGTATTACAAACTCAATCTGTGGTCCTATTCTTTCTTAAAAATATAAAATTCTTCCGCCAGTTGCTGCGAAGACGTTCTCCTGACTTTCTTCATGGATTACTAGCTTACTATCTCATAGTTTCCGTTGGCTCGAAGAACCTATCTACTTTTGTACCTCTGGCTTAACGTACTTTTGTACATTTGCATAGTTTGATTGTTAATTTAAATATTGTTTGTTAATTGTATTTATTATAAGAGCATGGGTAAAATCAACTTTATTTTCTAGTCAAAGTAACAAATGCCGTTAAACGTGGGCGTGGCCGTCCACGAAAGGACAGCCTAACCTCAAATCAAAGTAATACTCAAAATTCTTTTCTGGAGGAAGGTAAGACTTTGATGATGGTGTCTTCGATTGTGTTTAATTTTAATTTGTTTTTATTAATTTTTATTTTATTAATCTAATATTGCGGTTTACTACTAATACCCGTTTTTAGTGTTTGCATACATTTTTTTTTTTGAGCTCATAATAATGCACAGTACTGATTACACAGAACTCCCTTGTGAGCTTCGTTAAATTTAAAGTGGACCCTAAAAATGGCTTGAAGTAAGCCGGTTTTTGTTTTTCTGTTTTAATTGTTTACATAAATGTTTAGTTACTTTTAATATGTTTTTGTTTTCACACATCCATACACACATTCATCCATACATTATTATACATTTTTTTAATGCAAAAAATCATTTTAAAACCAATTGCATGCACATTTTGGCTTGTTAAACTTTTGTTTTCATTTTATTTAAAGTGTGTGTTTAATTTTTGTTTTAAGAGATTGTTACGCAGTTGTTAATGTTTTTTTTTTTTACTCCAAAGCGCATGAAGTACTTTCAGCAGAACTAATTACCTTTACAATTTTCGTAGATCTTCAATGTTCAACAGATGACGAAGAATTCGAAGAAGTCATGACAGAAGACGAAACAGGTGCGGCTATGCTTTTAGATCAAGGTGAAGTCGCTGCACCGATAGACATTATTAAGGTAGAAGAAACTGAAATCGGAGTCGGACAACCGGAAGAAGGTACGTTGTGGGAAACTGTTTCTCATTTATCTATATTTGTATTCTCTTATAGTTGTCGTAAAGAAAGTTATGCAGTGAGCGAATTTGTTTTTTTTTCTTTATAAGAACAAAAATTACACTTGCAGTGAAAAAGTTCTCATTTATTGAAGCTTTTTATATATTTTTTCTTTGAACGTTGACAATTATGTAGATTATATTAGACTAGATTAATAGGCAGTCAGGAAGACAAGGATCTTCTCTGGGTGTATGTCAGTAAGGGTTGCTGAATGAACAATTTCATCCCCTAGGCTGTTTTTCCTAAGACGACATAGAGCCGCACAATCCGTGAGTATGTGAAGAGAGGATTCATCACTCTCAAGACAGAGTCTGCAGATAGGATCCGGTGAGACGCCAATACGGTGGAGATGTTTTTTCACGTAACCATGGCCGCTGATAATTCCTGTAAGGATTCTTCGACTATTTTTGTCCAGATTAATCAAGAAAAGCGAAAGAATTAAGGGATTCATTTTCTGGTGCAGTTCTGCCCAACTGTGTTTTGCCAGATCTCATTTGACTCGATGCGAGATAGGTTCTTAATGTAGTTCCTGGAGTGGTTTTTACTGACTCCGCAGAAGGGTTCAGGTCCGATAAGTGGAGTGGTTGCTCCGATTTTAGCCAGTGAGTCAGCTGATTCATTACCCTCATATCCTCTGTGGGCTGGAATCCAGTAGAGGATGACTAGGTTTTTTCTTAGAAAGTTCGTGGATGGCTGTGAATGTTTCTAAGATAAGTTTAGATTTTATAACATATAAGTCAAGAGCTTTGAGAGCTGCTTAATAATAATAATTTTTGGCGCAACAGGTCCGCAGGGACCCTAGACCTGGCTTCTCACAACAATTCGTTTTGTGTGAGATTTCATTTTTGGAACGACTGGAAGAGATCTACAATTTTATGCCGATTCCAAACGGCTAATTGAGAAGCTCTTTCAAGACATTTATACTCTCAGATATTTGTCAGACGTTCGCGAGAGGTGGCGCAGTGAAAAAAACCCTGAGCTGGAATTTGGGTTTTTGCGGGATCCAAACCTGGACCCCTCGCTTAGCAGTCCAACACACTAACCACTAAGCCACTGCACCTGAGAGATGCTTGTCTATCTGAAAAGATAAATTTGGTTTTTCTCCGTATGTTAGAACTTTGAATTATTCTAGGAAATGGTAGATTACAAGGACCTCGGCCTGAAATATGGATAAGTTTTTCCCAAAGCTGACTGACAAGTTTACCTGGGGCGACTCACACTAGATTCCAGAGCCAGTGCCTGATTCCACCTTAGAGCCGTCTGTGTACCAGATGATACCGAGTCGTGATGGATTTGGGTTTTTTTTTCCAATCTTCCCTAGGGTGGATAATTATGGAGAAGTTTTTGTAGAAGCCATATTCCGGTAGCATGTCGTCTAGAGGCATGCTGAATGGGCTTGCAGGCTCCATGGTGTGGAGTAACGACAGATGACCTCCATGATAGCAATAGGGGTCAAAATTATTCGAAGGAAGAAGGCGGTGAATACTTAGTCTAACCTAGGTGTTAGACCTAGGATGACATTAAGTCCTTAGTCGGAGTGGAGCGTAAACAGCCCGTCATGCAGTTTCCGGCTATGCGTTGAACTTGTTCTAGCTTTTTGACCCTTGTGACTTCGTTAGCCTTCGTCCACCAGACCACGGAGGCATAGGTAACCGCTGGTCTTACGACGAGCGAATGAAGCCAGTATATCATCCAAGGTCTAAGACCCCAGTTCTTACCGCAGACCCAACGACAGATCCATAAAGATCTGGTAGCTCTGTTTCCGGTACGTTCAATCTGCTGGTTCCATTATAGTTTGCTGTCAATAATAATTCCCAGGTATAATATATTCTGACAATTATATTTTCTATATGAAAATAACCATTATTTTTGCTTACCCCTGCTCATATAGGACGTGCAAAAAGGTGTTTTCAATCATCTGACTGTTACGAGGGTTGTTTGATAAGTCAGTGACTTTTTTGATAATATGTATATATTTTTGTTGGCCAAAAAGTCGATACACTTAGCCTAGCGTTTTTCCAATTTTTTGTATTCCCTCCGAATAATAGGTTTTCTCAAAATTTTCAAAATAGGCATTTGCTTCAATGATGAACTCTTCATTGGACATGAATCTCTTACCGCCCAGCCATTTTTTTAGTTTTGGAAACATTAAATAATCGCAAGGTGCCAAATCTGGAGAATATGCTGGATGGGGTAGCAGTTCATAGCGTAATTTGTGGAATTTTACCATGCCGACTGCACACGTGTGCACCCGGGCATTGTCATGATGAAACAGCACTTTTTTCTTTGCCAAATGCGGGTGTTTTTACTTCAAACCAGTGATCGTTTTACCCTTTTTAAGGTAATCGATTTGAATGCTACCGCGTGCATCCCAAACCATGACCTTGTTGGCAGAAAGACCCACTTTAGCCTTCTTTGGTACACGTTCGCCTGTAGAAATTGTTTTGATTGTTTCTTGGTCACTGGTATGCTGTGGTGGGTACATGTTTCGTCAACGGTTACAAAACGGCGAAAAAACTCCTCGGGATTACGGCTAAACATCGTTAAACAATCATTTCATGTAAAATATGAAATACCCGCTTATTTGAGATGCCTGATGCCTCAGCCATCTCACGAATTTTAATTCTCCGATCGTTCAATATCATTCCATGGATTTTATGGACGATTTCTGGCGTAACGACCTTCTTGAGGCGTCCTGAACGTTCGGCGTCATTTTTGCTGGTACGAACACAACGGAACTCAGTTAACCATTGAAATTGATGGCGCAGCGTGCAGATATCCCATAGTATTTATCTAGTCTTTCCTTGGTTTCGGTGATGGTTTTTTACGTAAAAAATAATGCTTAATCAGCACACGAATTATTAAAATTGTAGAGGTTTAATGCTTTAAATAGCTCTCATACACAAAGTAAATGACGCCGGCTACTCGAAATTGCACAGTAGTCTAATAAGCGATGACAGTTGACGATAGTAAAATAAAAAGTTACAGTTACTGAGCAAAAAATTCAAACGTCACTGACTTATCAAACTGCGCTCGTATCTTAATAGACTTACCATGTGGAAGCTGTGGAACCTCTTTATGGCGTGTTCGATCGAAGAAAATAATTTAATTAAAAAAAAGAAACACTTTCAGGTCAATTCTTGACAGAAGTGCCCCGAATATTTTTAAAGAATTGCCCTGAACTCAGTGCAGAGATAGAAAATAATTACACTGGACACACAATAGCAAAATGATAGTAGGGCTGTTAGTAACGAATTTTGCGATAGTGCGAAAACTTTTTTGTACTACTTAACGTCCACCACCAGTTACAGAGAATATATGTTCACCTTCTCATGGATTGGAAGAACCGTTTCTGTGCAAATGTCGTTCTTTTTTTTTAAGGTGATACCTCAGGTCGAAGCGGACGTTAAGAATCTCAGTCTTTTAAACAAGATTTTGTAGAAAAAATTGGTTTTAATTGGTTGAACATCTTTGGCACAGTGGGGCAGACGGATTTGATGTTCCCAATCGTTAATCAAATGGAGATGTAGCCCAATTGCCACCACAATAAAATTATCGTCGTGGGAAGGAAGATTGTAAGATAGTTTAACATGCCTCGGTGTCATTAACTTCTGAATAAAAAAAAGCAATTGCACCGTTTGACCGTCATAGAGATCATTGCGATGGATGATAGCGCCTTAAACGCTAGACGGCTGCTTGAAAATAAATATATTCTGGCCCCTATAATAATTTGTTGTATTGCTTGAGCTGGCGCACAATTAGAAATTGTTTGTATAAAGAGACAAAATCAACATCCCATCCGGCCCCTCTCTGCTAATGCACAACGGAACAGCCTCCATATAAAGTTCGAGTTGGGGACATGCGTTTAATGTGACCAAAACATCCAAACATTGGCAGACCCAATCGGGAAAGTAACCGCTTAGCCATAAGCTTGTATTCGAAAGCTTATTCTTTAAGTCAGTCCTTAATTTCATTGTTAAGACTATAACTTCGCTTTGACATCAAGTTTGGTCCTTCTGATAGCGAATTTATCTAACTTTTCCACCTTGTGATCCCCTATTCCGCAGAATGGTTCAGGACCTATGCAAGTTTCTGATGCTTCCTTTATTTCTAGGGAGTCGGCCATTTCATTCCCCTCTATACCTACGTGGCCAGGCACCCAGCAGAGGGTTATTTTGTTTCTCCTACCAAGTTCATTAAGTTTAAGTAGAAATCAAATGCCATAAGTTGACTTTGTTTCTGTCGAGGTTAATTTGGACACGCCTGTCTATGGCATAGATTTCAGCCTGAAAGATGCTGGTACTTTTGCCCATTGGTTCAGAATATTTGGTTCCAGGCCCAAATACTCCCGCTCCAGTTCCCTCATCAGTTCTCGACCCATCTGTGTACCACTTTGTTGTGTGATTGCTCAGTCTGTGAATTGTGGATTCATAGCCCCAGTTCTTCTTATTGCTGAGCTTAGCAACAAAGTTCTTTTGGAAATCAAATCTTTTGATGATGTCGTCTCTAGGAAAGGTTAATAATGGTTGTTTTTTTAGTAGTATATCAAACTGTCTGCATTTTCCAATAGCAGTTCAAATAGCACTTCCATAACTGCGGTTGGGCAAGTTCTCTGTAATACATAGGCATACCAGTCCTTGCACTTTATTGAGTGTCTTCCTTGTGGTGGATAGACTGGTTCTTTTTGCCCATGCAATCGCTCCCTACGTGATCACTGATCTCACAATAGCAAAATACATCCATCTGAGGAAGGTCGGGCTACATCCCCTGGATTCGCCAGCTAGGCTCCGGCAAATCATTAAAGTCCGCCTTGCTTTCCTGGTTATCTTTTCTGTGTGTTTTTTCCAGACGAGTTTGCTGTCTAGGTTTAGTCCCAAAAATTTCTTAACAGAAGCCCAGCTGACTTTTTATTACATAAAAAAAAAAAAAAACTGAATAAAGTCGCTCACTGCATAAAGTGATTTTCATTAACATCAAATCCTTATAAAATCAATGTTATATTTTACATTACCTATTGTATGTGTAACTAACGAAGGACAACATGGCGAGGACGATAGCCAGCAGGCAGCTGAAGCTATGGTACAGTTGAGTGGAGTCGGATTCTACACTCAACAGCCACAAGGTTCCTTTTGCAATTTATTTTGTCTTTACATTCCCTTTCCATTCAAACAGTTAATTTAGTTGATTGCTTTCAATGTAATTATTCCTAATCTTTTTCCCTGTCCAAATTTTGAGCTCAACTACCCTGATTGGATCTAATCTCACATTTCTAATTAAGCAAACATGAAGAACAAATAAATCAAATCAAAATTTCCTCCCACCTGCGATCGGATCCAATCCACCATTTTATTCGCTCTTTTGTTTGGCTATCCAAAAATCATATTTATTATTAAAAGACAAATCTTTCTATTCTTTTCTTTATTGGTTTATTGTTTTCTTGATAAATTTCTAATCCAATCGGTTATGAAGTCTTTTTCAAAATGATCCTTTTCTTTCTTTTCTTCAAGTCATCCTTTTTTTATTATCGTATGTGATTCAAATGTTTTTCTTTCATCCAGTGTTTTTTTTGTACAGTAGATAGCTTACAGTTCGGCCTTGCTACCATTTTTCACGACCTCGTGACTTCAATGACTATATATAAAATAAAATATCTATTATTACTTACAAAAAACAAACTAATATATAATTGTGATTAGTATTTTTTTTTTTTTATACAGACAAACATTGCCTAGTGTTGGTACTTTACCATAATAGGACTTATTTACGTGCTTCGTTCAAGTATTCAACGTTTGAATCACTATCACTACTTATTTCAAGCAAATATGGTTTCATTTTATCAGAGGGACATATCCCAGTATACTTTTTCTGCGAACGTTTCGCACCTGGAAGGTCCTTGATAACATATCTATCATTATCAAGAACCTTGACCACCTCAAATGGCCCGTGATATTTTGGCAAAAGTTTTTTGCTACATCCATCATTAAACCCTTTCGGCCTTTTAACAACAACTTGTTGTCCAATTTTATATTCTTCAGCTTTTTTTCTTTTTTTATCAAAGTAATTTTTTTGAATTTCTTGATTTTTTATAATACTTGCCCTTGCATCTTCTCGTAATTGCACTTTGCACCCTATTACTTAGATACATATCATCACAAACCTCATTACTTAAAAATGAATCATTATTATTCCTTGGCATATAACCAAACAGCAATTCATTTGGAGACTTTTTAGTTGACTTATTTATTGTAGAATTTAATCCCCACTTAATAGAGTACAAATTACTGTCCCACTTCCTTTCATCAGAGGAACATGCTGATAGTGCAGACAGAATCGTTCGATTGTATCGTTCAGCTTGACCGTTGGCTCTGGGTGTTGCTGTAGCATTGTGCGTTAATTTGATTCCTTGTTTGAAACAAAATTCGTTGAATTTTTTACATGTAAAGCTACTTCCCCTGTCACAGATTATTCTTCGTGGGACTCCGAATACATCAATTATTTCTTGAAATAACTTAATAACAGGTCCAACTTTAGTACTTTGTACTGCTTTTAAGAACACATATTTCGTAAAACCGTCAATTACTAGTAAAAGGTACGTATTGCCTTTTGCACTTTTCACAAAAGGACCAAGATGATCCACATGCAAAGTGTGAAAAGGAATAGCAAATTTTTCTATTGGATTTAGCTTTCCAGATTGCTTACCCGCCGTACTTTTATTGTATAAACACCCTAAACAACAGGCAATATATCTTTTAACATACTTCCGCATGGATGGAAACCAATATTTTGATTGAATATATTTTAAAGTTTTCTCCTCAGAAAAATGTCCAATATCATCATGATGACATTTTACTACTTCTCGTCTGCAACTTTTGGGAACAACCCATTTAGTACCAGCAACAGTTTTTTTGTACAATCTATCATTTTTCAATACATATTCTTTTTTAATATTATGCTCTTCAACATCAACCGGTTTTCTATTCAGTACCTCAATTAAGAATCTACATCTATCATCTTGTAGTTGTGCTGCGAGTATCCAATCTTGAGATGTAACTTCTATAGTAAGGGTATGAAGAAAATTCAGATTTTGTTCATTTGTAATAGGATTCCTACTCAGAGCATCTACATGAGTCATACTGGTACCTTTCCTATATTCTACATTAAATGAATATTCTTGTGCTGTTAGCCACCATCTTCCTATTCGCGGGATCAGGTCACGCTTAGTGAAAGCTGTCCTCAATGAATTACAATCTGTTATTACTGTAAACTGTATTCCTAGCAAATATACTCTAAAATGTTTAAGAGAATATATAACTGCTAACGTTTCCAGCTCGTACGAATGATAGCGTTGCTCTTCTTTTGTTGTAGTACGACTAAAATATGCTACTAGCTTATATGTACCATCAACTTGTTTCTGCATCAATATTCCCCCAATACCCCACTTTGAAGCATCAGTATGCAATTGAGTTTCTGATGTATGGTCGTATAGTGCCAGAACAGGTCGTTGAGTAAGTTTGTCCCTTAAACTGTTAAAAGCCAATTGTTCATCAGTTTCCCATTTGAAAAGAGCATCTTTTTTTAAAAGATTGTTTAAGGGTCTTGCAAATGTTGAAAAATTGTAAATAAATTTTCGAAAATAACTGCACAGACCTAAAAACTGACGAATTTCATGTACATTTCTTGGTTCCGGAAACAATTTAACAGCGTTCATTTTACTTTCCCCTGGTCGTATACCGTCCTTACTAATCTCATAACCAAGATAATCAATTTTGTTAGTCAAAAAGAAACATTTTTTTAATTTTAAAGTAAGGCCAGCCTCAGAAATTGCTTTCAAAACGGTTTCAAGATTTATTAAACCTTTTTCAATTGTTTCAGACGGAATCAGAATATCATCCATATATGCCATAGCGGTTGTATATCGTAACTTACCTAATACTGTATTAATAGCTCTTTGGAAAACAGATGGGGCATTTGCAAGACCAAAAGGCATTCTGAGGAACTCATAATGCCCATCTGGTGTTATAAAAGCGGTTTTAGATATTGAACTTTCAGCCATAGGTATTTGATAATACCCATTAGCAAGATCTAAACTCGTAAAATATGATGAACCTGTAAGACGATCAATTTGGTCATCAATTCTTGGCATTGGATAGTGATCTTTAACTGTCTTCGCATTTAGCGCTCGAAAATCTATACACATACGTTGTTCACCAGTTTTTTTTTTACCAAAAGTATAGGACTAGAAAATGGTGAACAAGACTCTCTAATGATTTCATTATCCATTAATTCTTGAATCATTTCCCTGACCTTTTCGCGTTCCGAATATGACATACGGTATGGTTTATATGTTATTGGTTTCTCGTTCAACAACTCAATCGACATTTTTGCTACATTTGTTTTTCCTAGTTCACTTAAATTTTGTGCAAAACAGCATCTGTACTTATTTAATAGAGTAAGTAACTTAATTTTGTCTCTTTGGTCTAAACAAGAACTTATTTGCAAATTGACATCATTTTCAGTAAAATTTTTGAAAGAATCAATTGATAGAGATAATGTTTCTACTTGCCTTTGATTTTTATCAGCTTCACAAATTTCACCTCTTACGAGAATTTGGTTCCTTTTTAATAGAAGGTCCTTTCCTGATTCGTTCAGAACTAATATGTAGGCATTCGATGATTTCACAATGCATCTGGGTATAAAATGTTCTTGATTTGGATTGAATCTTGTTTGTTCTTCAATGAATACGTCTATATTGCTTTTATTGTTGTTGTGTACTGCTACAAAACCAGCATGATTGGGTGGAATTACAGTTGACTTGTTAGCCCAGAAAGCTACTTTTTTTTCTGGAAACTCGTCTATCTGCGGTAAAGCTTCTAAATCTTTATTAAAAACTCGTATTTCTCTATTTTTTATAACGGATACAACGTTATCGTGGTTGAGAAACGTTTGTCCTATAAGGACGGGAATTTCTTGAGCTCTATCAGGAACAATTAGAAGTTCGACCTCAGCCTTTGCAAGATCAACTTCTAGTAAACAGTTGGCTTTCCCGATCACTTTGACCGTAGCTCCACCATAACCTGAAATTGTTAAGGAACTGTTTTTGAAAACCAATCCAAACTTAGTAGCATCACTTTGACGCATTATTACTGCACAACAGCCTGTATCAATATATGCACGTGTTTTGTGGTTATTAACCGTGCAATCGATAAAATAACAACTTTTGTTTCCTTCTTTTCCTGTCGAGCAATTCAGTACACGCTTTGTTTTTTTTTGGTAACAATCTTCTGTTTTGTGTCCTAACCGATTGCAACTTTTGCATTCGAGTTTTGGACGTGGACACTTAGTTGAAACGTGGCCAATTTCGTTACAGTTAAAACATTTTATTCTATTTGTAACCATAACTTTTTCTTCACTGTTCTTCCGGCGCTTAAATTCGTTACCACCAACCTCAATATTTTGTTTTATAAAGATAGATTTGTTATCGAAGGAGAGTGTTGATAAATACTCGCTATACAAGTCTTCCGGAGTTTCGTATCTTCCGGCCTTCGCACCTGTCTTAATTGTTTCGTTACCAAGACCATCTATTAAACAAGACACTGCATCTTTACCAGTTACTTTGCAAGCCTGAATCAAGTTCATTTTTGCAAAATAATATTCGGTTATTGTTTCATTGGGCTGCTTATATCTATTGACTAGTTTTCTCAATGTAAAAGAAAAATCTATGTGATCTGGGAAAGATTTCATTAAAAGAATTTTCCAATCCTCCCAAGATAAATCGTAATCTGGTAAATTTGAATACCATACCTTAGCCAACCCAACAAGACGATTTTGCATGTGGTATATGGTAGCTTTATCATCCCAGCAGTTAATTGATGAAAGCTGATCAATTTTTGAAACCCACTTCTTAGCAGATAAATTTGGGTTTCCAGGTTCGAATTCGGGAATACAATCGCTTCTAATTACATACCTTGTTTTATCAGCAGATGAGGTCCGATGCGATAGTTCCTCTATAAGTTTCTCAAGCTTACTAATTCGTTCCGATACTTCATCGGCAGGTCTTGATATAGAACGTTGCTCCCTGTGATATGGTTCAAATCGATTCCAATATCTGCGGCTTTTACGGCAGTCGTCATCACCAACGCTTTCATCACTGCTTCCGTTATAGTTTCTATATTTTTCATGGTTTCTTCTCTTCTTGTGATCTTGTCCCATTTTTTTTTTTTTTTCAATATAGATAATTGGCTAGTACTGGTGCAAGTTTGTATCCCACCGCTGCACTAAAAGACAAATCTTTCTATTCTTTTCTTTATTGGTTTATTGTTTTCTTGATAAATTTCTAATCCAATCGGTTATGAAGTCTTTTTCAAAATGATCCTTTTCTTTCTTTTCTTCAAGTCATCCTTTTTTTATTATCGTATGTGATTCAAATGTTTTTCTTTCATCCAGTGTTTTTTTTGTACAGTAGATAGCTTACATTATATTACCTCATAAATATATAATTTGATAAAATCTCTTTGATTTAGACGATTCTATCGATCTGGATCCCAACTATGACCCATCGGACTTTCTTAGCATGGGCAATCGGTTGCCTACTTCGCAGTCGCAAGCTGAGCAGCCGCTATCGCAATTCCTACCAAACAATGAGCAGCAGTTATCATCTGTCGATACAGAGAGTGAACAGGTACCACAGCAGCCGCAAGCACCAGCACCAGCACCATTACAGCCTATTTCACAAGTACCGATGCTGATGCCATCTGATATGCCTGATCATGACAATGTTGGCATCGATGAGGATCTTGCTATCTCCGAGAGTGACGAGGAGGAAGAGAATAAATTTAACTTAGATGGATTTGTTAATGCACCAGCTGCTGGACTGCCTTCGCTTCCTCTTCTTCATTCGCTGCCTTCGCTTCCTACACTTCCTTCTACACCACCTTCTTCACTGCCACCTCCTTCTAATCCAGCTCCTTCTCTCCCATCCATCCAAGATGAAGCAGATGCAAGCACTTCTCTTCCGTTGGAAGTTAAACCTACCGAAGCACAAGAAGAAAATGAAGACGATGGTTTGTGGTTTTAATTGTTTTTCTCTCTTTCTGTTTCATTGAAGTGTTAAAATGTTTGTGATGTGCAAAGTGTAAAATAAGAGTTTACTTACGTTGGTATATTTTAAATAAATATATTTTTACTGTCAATAAAACTGCCACCGGTTACTTTTTATAAATGGTGTATTGGGAGAAGTTGATTTGTTTTTTTTGTCAACTTTTCAGTATTTCAGTAAATATTTCTTCATGCAAAGATATAAATACCATAAAAACAGAAATGCACTCTTTGCTGCACAACAAATTGCATCATCGGACCTTATTTCTTCAAAATGAAGGAAGAAGAGATCGAGTGCGTCTATCAAATATGCGCTTGCCCCAGCAAAACGGGGGAGAATTTCGTGCGCATGAAATTTAATTTGAGAATGGGATGGTATCACGGTGAATGACAACGAACAAAGCAGGAACAAAGTAGCGTAAGCGTACCTACCTACCAACTTGTGTTTGTAAATCTCGACCATGATCTTAAAGAAACCGATGTCGTTTTCCATTGGTTTCACTCTGGGATCTACTCTTCTGTAATCCAATGGAACAAGAAAACTCTTTCTGATTGAATCCATAAAAGTATTGGTGAAATGCCAACAAATAATGATCTACGGCTGCTGTCCTGACTCCTGGGGTGGGATTCTGTAAATAACGAAACGAAAACCACTTTCGCGTTTCAAAAAACGAAATAAATCACGCGAAAGCGAAAATCTGTCATGTAACTCCTAACGTTTTATTGTTCACATTCGTTTAGGTTTGAGAAACTGTGTGACAACAAAATTATAGTTTGGCAGTCTCAGTATGTAGCTTTATTTTCGTTAAGTTGTTTTGACGTTGAGGAAAGCTATAAAATAGGAGGCACGTATGTATTTCGTGTACCTGTATGCAAATGAAAGGCAGCTATGTTTAACCTAAAACGTTGAACAAAACTAAAAGAAAAAATAAGTTTCTAACTAAGAACCAAATTTAAATAAACCAACCAACCTTTTAGAAATAAGTTTCTAACTAAGAACCAAATTTAAATAAACCAACCTTTTGTCAGGTAATGTGAGAGGATTCGAACAATCCCGCAGATTTTTTCTATTTTTTTCTTAGTTTACGTGTTCATTTTCCATTTCACTTTCGTCGCTTTCGCTGGTCAACAAAAAATATAGCATTTCTAGTAAAATATTCAACACAATCTTAAAAGTTAAAATCACCAAACTCAAAAGAGAATAAATAGGAAAATGATAAACGTCAACAAAATAGCTGTCTTTTGTTTTCTTTCGTGGAGACGATAAAATCTGTTCGATTTTAAGGTTACATGAAGCAAGAAAAGCGAAAACGTTAAAGAAAATGTGTTCGTTCGTTTTTTTTCGCGCCCACGAGAATTTCTTTCGTTTTTGATGTTACATGAAGCAAACTGTTCGTGTGCACGAAAACGTTTAAACGTTTTGACCTTACAGAATGCCGTCCCTGACTTGTATAACATAGGAACGTTCGTGTAAAGTGCTTCTTGAGGGGATTCTGACTTCAAATCGAAAACCGAAATTCTCTTCTCAAAGTCTCCGGAAGAGTATTTTTTGTGCCAATAGAACGGTTTCAGAAGGAATTTTTTCAATTCCGGAATCTTTCGGATACTTCTTTTAAATGAATTGATTCACAGCAAAAAAAAGGCATTAGGCTTAAAAAAATATTCAAACATGACTTTTATTTTTAAATAAAATGGCCGCGTTCCACTGCCCGCTAGATGAGCAGCGGCATGTCAAACTCCATATAAAAAAAAATTGACATTTTACCATTTGCGCTAGTCGTCTAGCACTTTTTGTGAAATATCCCTTTCAGGGAAATTTCTCAATCTAGCGCAAAACTACCCGCTGCTATGAGAGAAAAAAAAAAAAAAAAAAAAAAAAAAAAACAGCTGTCAAAGGAATTCGATCAAAAAACAAAAATACGAATCCGAGCTGCAATTGTGATAAAATTGGTAATAAGGTAAGTAAAATAGCAATTCCGATATTATTATGGTTTCTGTAACATGTAGGTACCATTTCTTTTTAAATGTAGTTTGGAAATAATTATGCGACACGAAATTATTTATGAAGGAAAGTCACTTTGCCGCTGCCGCTGCGCGAGCGTTCCTTCATCTGGGATATTTTGTGCTTAGGGTTCCCAACCGTACTATAATATATACCTAGTATTGTACTATATTTTGGCTTTGCGTTCTATATACTGTTGAGGAAATATATAGTACGCAAAAATACTATATTTTAATCCGTTGAATCAATACCAAACAGATCTTCCATTTTTATTTCACCTTAAGGTTTCACTTCATCATATATGAATAGAACTTATTCTCGCCCCAATTTAACCCCACCATCAGATAAAATCCAGAGCGATAATAAAACACAGATAGTTCAAATTCCGATGTGATTTATTTGAATGGAATCGAAATCAGTAGAGAGCGATATGATAAACAATGCTTTCCGATTTGTTTTCCGAACAGCTTACCGTGCGGAAAATAGGGAAATTCGAGATTAATCCAGCAGACTTCCAACGATTGGCCTTGCGTTATATTGATTTTCATCGAAAAATCCAATCGAACGGGGAACTAAACCGCTTGAATTGGAATGGAATGGAAGATCAGTTGGAATAATCGGAATTCGTGGGATAAGGACTTTCTCTTCTTTGAATCGGCCCTTGATGATCGCCACTTGAATGACATTGTTCATCAGTTTCTCGACGGACAACCGCGTACCGTTGAACAATTTCGGATGATCGATCCCACCTTCAGCTAAAAATTATGCGGCGGAGTTCGTGACACATAAGGCGAGTTCGATAATTCTGTCGGATAGTTGACCGCTTCATCTTCGTCGGTGACGCTGTCAACGAACTTGTAAGAATGCCCCAATTCTCTAAGTTTTCCACTAAGAATTTTCTATTTTTCCATTCGAAAGGCCATTCCGTAACAATAGCACAAAAAACTCCATACAAAAAATTAATTTTCGTTTTTTCCAATTTTCCGACTTTTCCGGGTGTTTTTTTTTTTCCAAAATTTTCTTTCCTAAAGACCTTCTCCTTATAATTACGAACCGCTGAAAATTATCATACATTTTTTACACCATTTTTATATATTTTTTATATATATAGATAGATAGATAAAGTACTATATTTTTTGGTATTGTACTATATTTTTCTACAGGTCACTTAGAAAATACTATAATCAGTTAGGAAAATGTTGGGAACCCTATGCTAGAACCTAGAAGACAAGCGGGCAGTGGAACGCGGCCAATGTAACAACGTTTTGCTATTAATAGGCGTTTTTATTTTACCCACAAGATCATTGATTTCCACGGTTTACAACAATAATACGTGATCCAACTGTTGTTGTAAACCATGGAAATCAATGATCTATATATTATAGATCTTGTGGGTAAAATAAAAAAAATATTCAGCTGGGAGAAATACGCGCCATTGGTTTTTGGTTGTTGGACTATCGATAAGGCAGTGTAATTCAATACACAAACCAAAACTCAACTTGTTGAAATCTTGATTAACTGTCAATTTGACAATTGACATTTTCACAAAAATTGTGGAGGAGTAATTACCGCAGATGATTTTGTTGACGATTTTTTTATTTTTAGTTGAAAAGATATGAAGTAACCTTCCTAAAATATCATAGAGCACAAGCAAAATATTATTATCCAGTTATAAACGATAACATATCCACAAGATGGTAGCGATAAAGAGTAAATTATCGAACTACTACGAAGGCTTTTGCAGCTACATGCAGAAAGACACCAAAGGTGTTGAGGTAAGAGCCCCTGATTGATAACCTAAACTGAAAATGTTTATCTTGTCATTATAATATAGAAACAAGTTATTAGCATTTGTTTGTTATTATATAATGCAATGATTCTCGTATTTTAGATCGGTGTCTATGCAGCATCAGGAATACTCTTCGCATATGCGTACCTCAAAATCCGCCCGGTTTGTAGTTTATTTTGAAATTGCCTTTGCTGGATTATACCTATATGTATTTGTTTAACATTAGATAACAAAATTCGGAAAAGGTAGGGATATACCCAAAATATTTATTCGTGATAAAGTCACTCAATATGGGAGTATCGAATCGATTGATCCAAGCTCCAAAAGTGGTCCATTCTTGCTGGTTAATCATAGACCGCCGCTGGGATTTCTGGTCCCCTTCAACAGGCTTTTGCCAGTTAAGGTAAGTACAACAAGGAATATGGTATTCCTCGAGGGCAGCTCTCGACTGTTTGTCAGAGGCAGGTTCACCTTTAATTCACTGGCAGTTTGTTTTCCGACTTATCCGAACTGATGTGGAGGAACTACTTTTGTTCAAGAAAACATAATTTACATTCCCTATTCTTATGATCATTCTCTAGTTACCTGGTGTTACCGTAAATGCAAACGGATACTCTTGGCTACAGACTGTCGCTGTGGGTAGACGCATCAAATTCATTCCCTTATCACGCAATGGAGATGACAACAGTGCCATTTGTCAAGTTTTGCTAATATGCCCAGAAAATAAACAGGTAGAAGGACACCACCTTTTTGTACACCTACTTGTTGCTTTTATTTGTTCATTTGTTTCAGGGAATAATTGATGCATCCGAAGCACTCCTCAGCCTTGGATTTGGAAAGACTGTAGAAATACCACCAACTGTCCAAGATTCAGAGTGGCAAAAGTACTATAAACATTTGGTTAAAGTAGAGAAAAATGCAAAGGATCAGAGGCAGGGTCTCTGGTCAACAAGGTGAACTTTTTTTTTAGTTTTTCCAAACATTTTTTTCAATATTTTTCTTTGTTTGCAGCCTTCCACCGAAACCTTGGGCAATAAAACTTTCGAAAGAAAAAATCGAATCATGGATTTTATCGCTTTTACCTGCGGATCGACGGTTGCCTCAACTTGTCCGATAGTATATTTGAGTGTCCTCGAAGCAACTTTTTGTGTCTTTTATTATGCTTTAAAAAAAGTTAAACTTTGCCTTGTTGGTCTTTTATGGATTATGCGAAAAATCACGCAAATATTTTATACTGGTTGAAATAAATGCTGTTTCAGTTGAGAATGCCAGAAATAGGTGACTGAAGAGTACAAATTATGTTTTATCGTGTTTGGGATAAAGAAACTTAAGATTAGAAGTTTTGTTGTTTACGTTTCTTTTCACTCCAAAAATTAACTAATTTCCCATAATGTAATCTTAATGTGGTTTTTGGGATGAAATTTAATTTAGCTGTCAGAACATTTTTTTACCGCTGAAGTAAGGTATGTATTTACAAGAGTGGTGTGGTTGACTTGCTGTTGTTGAAGCTCCCAAGAAACGTACAAATCCAAATAACCAATTGCGATCGTAAAGTAGAAATCGAAAATCAGTCTTCGTTGGATAGACTCGATCGTGTAATAATAATGTGAAATGGATATTGAAACTTAAATACCTATGTACATACATTATCGCGTCGAATTTGTAGTTTATATATGTTGTTATTAATGAGGCAGAATAATATAGTAAAATAGAAAACTGAAAGACACAGTTTAGTCTATAGTGGAATTGCTAAAAGCTCTAAATTACTTTGAAATTTGGTCCTACAATTTTGAGCAAGTGTTACTAGATCGTGTGACTTCTCCCTTTTTGTGAGAATTTTATTAAAAAACCTGGCAAAGAGCATTCAAACCAGTTCAAACTATAAATATTTGAATAAATTTCATCAAAATATCTTCATTTAAGCCTAGTATGCTGCTCGCGCTTAAATTAATCCCCCATACAAATATGTCTCCAAAGATAAAATTAAGCTAAAGCCTAGTATGCTGCTCGCGCTTAAATTAAGCTCCCATACAAAAATGTCTCCAAAGATAAAATTAAGCAAAGCATTAAAGCCAAGCAGTACGCAGTTCAAGCTAAATTTCTGAGCCGCTGTACGAACACTACAGAATTTAAGCAAGCGTATTAATGCAAAAGCCTAGTATGCTGCTCCAGGAAAGCTAAAATTAACCGCCTCTCCAATGTTTCTCTCCACCACTTCGCTTAATGGTCGCTTAATTTTGACAGTGTAAGTTCCGTCAACTTTCTACAGAAATTTCTACTTTTTAAAAGAAATTATATTAATAACAACGAATTTCTTTGTGTTGAACTAACCATTCTCCATTGGTACTGTTTCGTTTGAAAATTAATTGCGAATGCCGATATTTTCTCTGATCTGTCAAAATTTCGCTGCGGAAAAATGTATTTTGCATTAATTTGCTTGCTTAAGCCTAGTATGCTGCTCGCGCTTAAATTAAGCCCCCATACAAAAATGTCTCCAAAGATAAAATTAAGCAAAGCAGTTAAGCCAAGCAGTACGCAGTTCAAGCTAAATATCTGAGCCGCTGTTCTAAAACTCTATACAGAATTTAAGCAAGCAAATTAATGCAAAATACATTTTTCCGCAGCGAAATTTTGACAGATCAGAGAAAATATCGGCATTCGCAATTAATTTTCAAACGAAACAGTACCAATGGAGAATGGTTAGTTCAACACAAAGAAATTCGTTGTTATTAATATAATTTCTTTTAAAAAGTAGAAATTTCTGTAGAAAGTTGACGGAACTTACACTGTCAAAATTAAGCGAGCATTAAGCGAAGTGGTGGAGAGAAACATTGGAGAGGCGCTTAATTTTAGCTTTCCTGGAACAGCATACTAGGCTTTAACAAAGAAGTATCGAGGAGTGGGAATAGATAAGAAGGTAAAAAAAAAGGTAAAAACTACAGATAAAATCTATTTAGTTGCGGATTAACGATAAAATAATAATGTTCCCCTTATGTAAACCAGGTGGAAACTAGGAGGAAAGGCTTTTTTAAAGCTAATCTCTCCACCAGCTCTCCACTAAAGTTGCAATTCCTACAAGTAGGGTCTGGCAGCACTTTTCACAAGCTCACTTCACTTTTCACTACACTACAACAAAAACTCATGACACATTTTGACAGTTCTCTTTTGATCTTGAAGCAATCAAGGTGTTCGGCGGAAGTGTTTTTCCGTCTTTCGGGCTGTATCATACTTATTTTTTCTCTTCCTGTGTCAAAAGTGTTACTGGAGTGCTAAAAAAAATATACCATACGTCCCACATAAATCTATAAAAAGAGAAAGAAATCAATTATCCCTGAAATCAAAAATCATTTCATTTGCAATTCTAGTGCAATCAGTGCGGAATCATAAAAAAAAAATCACACCAATCAATCCACCAACCAACACCCATCGACTCACATAAAAAAAGTAGTTCAAAAGGAATACATTCCTGCATCAAAAAATCAATTAACCAGAGTCTGCTCTGCTCAAAGGAATTTCAAACGTTCTTCGTTGTAGAAAACTAACAACAAAAAACAGCCAGGTAAGCAATATTTTTTTTAAGTTTTTCTTTCACTCAGATTACTAGGTAACTAGCCAGCAGAGAAAGTAATCGAATGGAGAAAAATAAATAAAATCTATGACGTCATGTACATAAATGAAGGGTGGATACTGGTACTAGTACTGGATAGCATTTATTAGATACCTACCCACCGCCCCACACTCCTCCCTCCGAGCTAGCAAACTGCTGGAGAAAAACTACCAACATACGGATGTGTTCGATATTTCTTCTGAATCCAAAATTACTCATGAAATCTTGCCAGAGCTGAAGATGGAAGTCGGTACCAACATCTCATTTATAGCCATCGATTCTTACTAGTCATTTGATTGAGCATAATGATTTAGATAGAAGGAATGATTGCTAATTGTTGTCCGTTTCGATTTTTTCTTCTCCTGGGGTGGTTTTGCTGATTGATGTTATATTGCCTGCTACCCTACTGCGCGGCTACTCTGCAGAAAAACCTTGGCATGTGGGGGAAGGCGACTGACGACGTCCTTGCATAAGAATGACTATGGGTATGGGCAGAACATCTAATTTTATCGTCTACGAATAACATTCCTTTTATTTGGGTTTCAATTGACAGGTGTGAAAATTGGTCAAGAAAAAATGATTGCTTGAATGTTTTTCATTTTTAAGACTTGGGAATTTATTTTCGTTAGGTATTCATTATTTTGAACAAATATACGCAGATATGGTGCTGGGAAGGTTCACTATTGCGCAGGCTTGAAACCATATTTTTTGCCATGGAGGCTAAGATTTTGTTGGTATACTTTTGCTGCTACGTTCTTGGTTAGTAGGTAATAGGTATGTAGTATGTAATATTGCGCTTTGCAGAAATACGTTTAATACGTTGCTTTAATGGCAGTGTTGCCAATAACGTTTAGTATTTTGAAAGTCTACAACATGCCATTAGGCACAGATTTTATTTTTTTATTTTTTTCTTATAACGAATGATAAAGGATCAACCAAAAAACCCATTGAGCACTGGACTTAAAGAAAAAAACCTAATAACTTGGGTTGAGTCCGTTTTTCTAAAGAACTAAAACACATTTCATCTTATTCCGTTTTCTCTATTCTTTTGTTTCCTGAAATAAAAGTTGGGTTGTCAGTTGTGAGCACGAATGCAACATTTTCTCCTAGCTTTCATCTTGATGTACGTGCTACTACAGCACCCATCCACCTACATACCCATGGCATTTCCAACAAGATATTATTTCGATAAAACGAAGGATTGGCAAGTACTGCAAATGTGTCCGAGATAACAAGATTAAATGGGTTATTGAAGTTTTAAATTCTTTGGCTTAAACAAAGGAAATTGCTGAAGAAAGAAAGCTGCTAAATTGTTTAAACCAATGTTCAATGCTAAATCTAGCTGTACAATTTGTCACTAGAAATATGCTAGCTATCTCCTTCTAGGATTTGCGGTCGCCCAAAAATGACATTAAAAAAGAAATAAGGAGCAACGAATAATCTTGGCTCTAATTATAGGTAGGTAGCTATACATACCTAAACAAAGTAAAATGAAAGGCAAATGATTGTAAATCTGTTAAAATTTAAAATTTAGGTCTCATTATACCTTGCATCTGATGAATGGGACGTTTAAGAATCCAGCTAAGTAGGTCTGAGAGCTGGCTGACTTCATGTGTATCAGTTTTGATTGGCCGAGATGGGACACATTAGGTTCATTCGCAACGAGCAGTTCCTCTCTTGGCTCGAAACAGCTCCGTGAATTTCAACTGGCAAGTAATGAAAAATGTGTCAAATGCATGAAGTTGATAAGAAACAAATTCACAATCCGTCTAAAAAAACAATTGCGCACAAAAATAATGAAAATCGGGTGGGGGTCGAATGCTCTCCCAGAACGTTTCATAGGTATGTTGCAAAAATGTAAGTTAATATTTATTTGTGATCTGGATTAGGTATCAAAGATTGAAGTGGCTCAAAGTAGCTGGACGTCTATCCACTTACTTTGGAGTATATTTTAAGCTTCCTGAGAGAATTTAGCTCAATTAGCAAAATTCTCACCTCAGAATCAGCAGAAGAGTATTTTTTGTGCCAAGGCAAGGTTTCAGAAGTAATTCTTTCGACTTCGGACTCTACCGGCAGCTTCGTTTTGGCCAATGGAAAACGACATGATAGTTTCTTTTCAGTCAACGGCTATGGGGGAGTAGGCAACGAATCTAGTCAAGAAACTTGTGACTGAGTACTAAGTTGACAGCTCTGATATGTGACTGACGTAATTTGCGTTCAAGTTACATCTAGTCCAGACCAATCTAGTCGACTGCGACCCCCAACTTCATCCAATTTCCCTTTGCTTTGCCTACAAGCTGTATTTTTACGGAAGTGCCTTGACTAAGTATTAATACATAGAAACTCGTATTGACAAAATGTCACGAAACTTCAAAAATTTTCGGCTCATCAACATACTTTAAATTCTTATGTGTAGTTACTTTTACTAAATAAATACTATCTATTACTACTCTCAAAAATATGAACCACTTTTGGCTGTGGGCAAATGTGCTGGCAGCGTTCACAGAACTTTATCCGTTAAATTTGAAATTATTCGTTTTTTTTTGTAGGAATAGGTATAGTGTAGGTACATTTGCTTAAAATATTTATGAAAAATTGTCAATTCAGAATGGTTGTATGACAATGAAAACATTTTGACAAAACTTCCATCAGTTATTTAAGACAAATGTAAACATTTTTGTCCTAATATGATTCTTGCATGTAAAGCCTTTCGCGTACATAATTTTACTAACCAAACAAATCAAATGTAGGCGCAGTGGCTTAGCGGTTAGTGTGTTGGACTACTAAGCGAGGGGTTCAGGTTCGAATCCCGCAAAAACCCAAAATTCCAACTCAGGGGTTTTTTCACTGCGCCACCTCTCGCGAACGCCTGACAAACATCCGAGAGTATAACTGTCTTGAAAGAGCTTCTCAATTAGCTGTTTTGAATCGGCATAAAATTGTAGATCCCTTCCATTCGTTCCAAAAATGAAATCTCACACAAAACGAATGGTAAAACATTAGTCTTGACAGTTCATATTTGGCAGTCGTGAAGTACACACGTGGCAAATTTATTATGGAAAAATATTCGATAAACGAACGTGTTTTAATCGTTAAAACATTTTATTAAAATCAATCTTCGGAAAGAAAGTTGCGTGAAATTTTTGGGAGAAACAACGTGCCAACAAAACGCACTATTTATCGTGTAGTGAATGATTTCGAAGAAAGAGGGTCTGTAGGTGATAGGCCCAAGCATGATCGGCTGAAAACTTTACAGTCTGGTGTGCAATTTGGTCAGGAGGAATCATTGGACCTTACTGCTTTCAAAATTAAAACGGCGTAACGGTAACTGTGAATGGGGATCGATATCGTGTTATGATTGAAAACTTTTTAACGCCACAACTTCATGCTTTTAGCTTGTTTAACACGTGGTATCAACAAGACGGTGCCACATCGCCTACAGCCAGGATTACAATGGAATTACTGCGAGACCTCTTTCCGCAACAAGTTATTTCAAGAAATGGTGATGTTGATTGGCCTCCACGGTCGCCTGATTTGACTGTTTCGGACTTCTTTTTGTGGCGATATCTGAAAAGCAAGGTTTATGCAAACGAACCAGAAACGCTTGAACAACTCAAACAAAGTATTATTCGTGACGAAACTAATGAAATACCGCGTGAAATGTGTGAGAATGTAATGAAAAATGTGCTCAAAAGGGCTCACATTTGTGAGACTAACAGAGGCGGATATTTACCTGATATTGTATTCCATACATAATTGCCGACATTAAATAAAACAGTTATCAATATCAGATCCTTTCTCTTTCATTTAATCAAAAATTATAAAAATGTCCCGGCGGACACCCTGTATTTCGGAACTTCAGCACATTTCCCACGATTGGTCGCGGTTGGCAGCATTTATTTCTTATTTTTTGTATGTTTTTGAATGTCACACGGATTCTAATTACCTTTTCAGACCGAGCCGAAAACCTTTTTTTCGTCAAAAACTCGTCGATGCATTCACACCGACCCCAACTAGTTTTCGTTTGACGTTACAATCAGCTGCGAGACACTTTAGTCGTTAAACTTCGGTGCAATCTTTTTTGGTTAAAAATTTAGTGCATTTCAAAATAATATTAGCCCATCAATTAATTGTGGAAAATGGTTTGAAGTTGTGACATTTGTTGGGTCAGCCAAGAGCCAAGGTGTGTTTGTTTCAACAAGCAACTTTAAACGACTCGTTTTGAAAACTGAAATATGTATGGCAAAACTTCTGTTTTCATAGAAGTTTTCGACTGAGTGGCCAGCGTCGAGTTGGGACTTGGGGGTCTCGGTATTGTCTTTGATTGCTACATTTCTAAATGAGCCCACTGACTCTGACTGTACGGATCATAAATACCAAAAAAGAAATGACAGCTTATGTGGTATTCGATTGGGCGTTCTCAGAGAACTTTTTTTTGATCTCAGAGCAATTTTTATGTTCGTTTGGTATACAAGAAAAAGCAATCTTTTTCAGATTTCAGAGCACTTTTGCGAATGTAGATATTTTCTCAGATTTAACAATCCAAGTGCGTTTGAGTTTGACAACTGGTGGAGTTTGTTTACATTTTAGTGAATTTTTTGTCCAGCAAAGAAAGGCATTGCATCGGGTGAATCTATTTGTGTAAATTATTTATGTATATATATTTAGAAATCAATCGGAATAGCTATTTCTAATGTTTTAATACAAATTTTAACTAGTGAATGGAAATCGCTTAGAAAAGTGTCGAAGACTACACATATCCAAATCGCACGAATATCTACACAAAAAAGAGCAAGCGGCGTTTTTATGTTCGATTAGCCACACGAAATCTGGAATCTGAGATCAATTCTGAAAGAGCCCAATCGAATACCACATTAGTTGACTGTTTGTTGAAGTTCTATTTGAACAGAAAAAACACAACAGTACTTAATGCGAGAGACAGATTGTCGCATCAACAGCAACTTGAACTCAACCGCGAGCTTCTTAGAAACATTGTTTTTGTATAGGTTTGTTTGACGTGGGCCCCAGTGCATACGCTGGCTAAACCTAATGTGATCGATATATCACTGAACTCGCCCTGGTACTGCAAATCTGTATTTGACATTACTTCTAGGGCACCCTAATTTTGTCCTTAACTGACTCCAGTTAATTTGTGGGAGGCAAGAATTCAGTGATGAGTTTTGCTTTCAATTTGCTTGCTGTCATTCATTTGTTGATGCTATATAAAGGGTTTTCCAATGAGAGGTGTTATTGTGAATGACCCGATATTTTGGTAGCTGTCACTTTTGAAGCTTTTATTTTTTGACAAGTAGAAACTACGCCATCACCTAAAATGGAACGATACACGCTTCAACAACGTATTGAAATTCCCTACAAAAATGGTGAAAATCTTGCAGTCCCAGTTCGCAAAACTTAAACAATTTTTGGTCGTCGTGAAGCACCTTGTCGGACCGGTTGGATCAACAGTTACGGTGAATGGATTGCGCTATCGAGAGATGATTATTCACCCCTATCGAGGTATCCGTTCGGAAAAAATTCCGATACGAAAGTTTGTCCGATCGGAACTAAAATTGCGTTTGAAGTATCCGTTTCGGAACAAAATAGAAGAAGCATATAAACGCGTTCATTTCGCATTCAAATATTCCGCAGCAATTAGTTGTCGGAGAGCTTCGGAAAAAATGTGCCATGTTGCTGTCAAAAGTAAGTGTTGTAACGCGGTTTCACGCAATGCGACAAGGTGCGCTATATGTCATCGAAGAAGTTTTCCGAAAGTCGTATCAGAACGGATACCTCGAATGGAATTTCTCCGATTTCGTACAGATCGGAGAAAATTCCGTTCCGAACGGATACCTCGATAGGGGTGAATGATTTTTTTATGGTCGGAGTTGGATGGTATTGATCTGGACAATGTTTACTTTCAACAAGACGACGCTACGTGCCACACAAGCAACGAAACCATTGATCTTTTACGGGAAAAGTATCCGGACCGTTTTATCTCTCGAATGGTTGATCACAATTGGCCACCGAGATCTTGTGATTTAACACCTTGTGACTGCTTCTTTTATCTTCTTCTACGCCAACAGCCCAGCGTCGATTCAAGGCCTCAAAGATAAAATTCGTGAGGCTATCGAGGACATAAGGCAGCCACTTTGCGATTTGGTTATGGAAAATTTTATGAAAAGGATATGGTCCTGTATGCGTGCTCGTGGTGGCCATTTGGCTGATGTTGTTTTTCATTATTAACGGCATACCTTCCTCTTTTTTTTTTTTTGAAGTAAGCATCCGATCAATTATCTTTAAATATGACATTTTTCTTTGAATACCAAAATAACACCTCATATTGGAAAACCCTTTATATCTGACTGACAGAATTAAGGGAACATATTTCTGTTCGATAAAGTATCCGAATTTTCAGGGTCGTCCAGAGTTTTTGACAGGCGTGAAAATTAGTTGACACTTCTCCGTGCGCACTAGTGGGCACTATTACTAGCAAACCTTATGGCTTAAGTCCTTTTTCCAATTCGTAAACTATAAAAAAAAAATCGGACGGCTACCCCCCTTCTCTTTCTTACGAAAATGTATCTTCCACCGACCCACATACCATTGCCAACTTCTTTGCCACATATTTTAAGTTATCCTTTGCCGATGACTCCTTCTCACCAGATACCTTTTACTTCAACTACCTACCTCACTTCTCTATCGGTCCCTTTCTCTCTCATACTGTTGACCCTTCCCTTATTGAAAATAAGTTACAATTGCTTAATGACGAATTCTTACCCGGCCCAGACGGTCTTCCAGCCATATTCCTTAAGAAGTGTTCTTCCAATCTCTCGCTCCCACTTTCTGCTCTCTTTCTCTCTCAAATGGAGAATTTCTCCAGATTTGGAAAACCTCGTTCATTACACCGATACAAAAAAAAGGCTCAAAAAGTGAAATTACTAATTACCGCAGAATAGCTAAACTCTCGCATATACCTAAACTTTTTGAAAGTATTGTATATGAAGTCTTAAGCTTTCGGACCAAGTCCCTTATTTCACCCTACCAACACGGTTTCCTGAAAGGTAGATCGACTACTACAAATCTCGTCGAATTTGTTTCCTTTGCCCTCTCATCCCTAGAAAATGGCAATGAAGTCGACGTCATCGCAACTGACTTCAGCAAGGCGTTTGATAAGATATCACATCAATTAATCCTCTTCAAATTGTCTGCCCTTGGCTTTGAACCTATATTGATAAAATGGATATCTTCCTACCTTGAAAACCAGTATTACAGCATTCGCTTTAGGTCCGTACTGTCGTCCTCCTTTTTAGCAACATCTGGAGTCCCACAAGGCAGCCATTTAGGTCCCCTTCTCTTCATCCTAACAGTAAATGATCTTGAGAAGGTCATCAAACACTCATCTCTCTCTCTTTACGCAGATGATGCTAAAATCTTCAAAACCATCTCTTCACCTCAAGACTCCTGCCTCCTTCAAGAAGACCTTGACAGTTTTTCGACCTGGTGTCTCAAAAACTGCTTAGAACTCAACATCAACAAATGCCAATCCATTACCCTATCACGCAAGCGCAACAAGTCCCCTCCCCGACGTTACCTTCTCCATGGTCAACCAATTTCTCTCGTTCATTCTCTTCGCGACCTTGGCATATTGTATGACAGGGAGCTAAACTTTCATTCGCATATTGACGAAATAATTTGTAAGGCTAACTCATCACTCGGCTTTGTTAAACGTTGGTCTAAAGAATTCTCCGACCCTTACGTGACTAGATCTCTCTACATCTCTTTAGTTCGCCCCCTCCTTGAATACGCTAGTCAAGTGTGGTCTCCTTTTCATAGAGTTCATGTAGACAGAATTGAGAACGTCCAACGTCGCTTTCTTCGATTCGCCCTTCGAGGTCTGCCTTGGGACGATCCTTTTATCTTGCCACCCTATATTGACCGGCTCAATCTCATTAACCTGAATACCCTAGAGGAACGCAGAGACGCTGCAGACATTCTTTTCATTTTTCGTCTTCTCTCCGGCTCAGTCGACTGCGCCTCTCTTTACAACTCTATATTCTTCAACACTAACCCCCGTAATTTACGTTGCCCTCGGCTCTTTTACCCACCACACCATTGTACCTCATATGGCTCCAATGAACCGATATCCCGTATGCTGCGAAAGGTTAATTCCAACCTTTCAGTTTTCGATTTCAACCGCAGCGCTGCCCACCTGAAACTCGATCTCCTTCACCACTCTCCTTATCTTTAAGTCTTTTCATGTCTTATTTTTTAGTGTCTTAGTTTTAAGCTGTTACTTTAAGCCTAAATGTTATTTTTAGCTTGTATTAAGCCAAATATATGGGGGTATTGCCCCCACTAAAATCAAATTATACCACATTGCGCAATAATAAGAATCATATTATAGTGTCCAGGCTAAAAGGCTCATATTGGCGAAAATTTCAGTATAAAACTACCCCTTGTGACCTAGAAAATTCATATATAGTGTGAAGGTTAAAAATGATCATAAATAAAGCCCATAGCATCGAAGTTAGAGCCAGTCCTTAATTTTAGGGTAACGTTTTTTCCAAACTTGAGAATGCTGATATATTAAAAAATAACAACTTGTTGAATTATTTAGGAAACATCATTACATACGACTCATAATACAAACAATAAGATGACGGCATGCGCTGCGCATTATTTCTCGTTATTGCTTTAAAATTTTGCAGATTCCCTCTCTATAAATCGTGGTAGGTTTTTTCTCTTATTTCGCTTTGGCTTTGACAGGTGTATAAATATAATTTGGTAACAATAGGTCTGTTCCCTTACAATAATGCATTCGAATGCATTCGAATACATTAGTCAAACTTCGTTCACTTCTAACCAACTTTTGAGTAAGGGAACGAAGTTTGACTGATGTATTCGAATGCATTATCGTAAGGGAACAGACCTAATGTGTTACAGTCATTTTCTCCACTCATGCTAAAGTTTTTCTCCATTTTGTTGTGTTTATCTGTTTCTCGCTTTGCGAAGTAAAAACGATTGACAATTTCCAGCCCTCAAATCTTATGACTTGAAACTTTTTACACTCTCTCTCACTATTGTTATTGATGCAATCACATTCAGAAGTCATAACTGTCGTATAAACAATGAGAGAAAAGTTATTTTCTCTCTATTCACTTCGCGTAAATAAGTACCTAACCTATACCTACATCATACTAATACTGTTATTGTACCCTTCACTGCCTCACCGGTGCTCACGAGCATATAATAATCGTACACAAAATTCTACTACATCCACATTGTTATCATTAAAATATAGCACAGTCTCGATAAATAACCGAACAAGTTAACATTACTTTCAACCTGCGCTAAGTTTATTTTTCAAGCTAATTTTATATATTTGTCAGTTAAAGGTGCTGGCGTTTGTATTTATTTGACAATTCCTGTTAAAAGTCTTGTGTGAATAAGTGTAAAACGAGCCGTAATCCGTAAAACATTGCACATATAATTATACATGTTAAATTCTGTGAAACTAATTGCGTTTACAAATTCGCTTCCGGTTAATTTTTCGCGTACAAGTTCAACACCTAATGAACAAAAAACAAACTAAAACAGTGGAGCTTTAAAACCAAACATAGGTCAATAAACGATCGCTACAAATATAAACATTCGACGAGCTTTTCCGATCTGCCCGCAGCTGTTTTTATTGATTTACTTCGGTTATTTTTAATTATGTACTCGTACAAATCGTAAGTATATACGACTCCTAATGCTAAAAAAAAACTTGCTTTTCGTTTTCGTTAGTTTCGTTTACTGAATGACGTATCGAAGAACAATGACGTGAGTCACTTTTGATTATGAGCACGTTTACAATGTGCGGTGTAGTGTGCTGAAATAAGAGAGAAAATACAATTTTTGCACGTGGGTCGACAAAGCTTTTTGTTTTTTTTTTTAAGTCGAATGCGCTTCATCAAAATCATGACATTTTTAATAGAGATATACATAATGTCAGAAGTTTTAATACTTAAAAAGTATGTTACAGTAAAACTCTGTAAAACTCACGTCTATAAAAACATTTGAAAAGACTTGATCAGTAGTTGAATGTTGTAAAAAAAATTTAAACCGAATTGCACAGTAGCACCTTTAGCAGTTTCAGTTTAGTTTGTTCTTCCAAAAATCATATTTAACTCACATAATCACCTTAATCAGTCTTTGCTGGCTTTCAATGACGAACAGCGTTGATTCTTTTATTACTGGATATTCGTATTCCTATACCTGAATTGCAACGAGTTTATTGCTCAAGTCGATATTTGCACCTTGAAGCGATTATCGGTAGTTTGATTAACTTTCAACCCAACGTGTGAATGTTTAAACGTCTAAATTTCATAATGAATAAAGTTTCGAAGGTCGTGTCGTACATCCTATATATTCCGAAAGTCTTACCAAAGATGTCCTCCTTTCCGAACTTTGCCTTAAAAATGTCCACAATTAGGTTAGGTTACATGAAAGTGTCTGTCAAAAAAATAACGACGCATTTAGATCATAATAAGGTTCCTTGTTGTACCACAAGAGTCTAGATGGTGTTTCCCCCTACTCGTTTAATCAGTTTGATCTTCCATTGAACGGTAAGAGGCTCCCTATAGCCTATGTCTGTACTTATTAGATCGTTTGGGAGGGGAAAATGGAGAACGATATTTTCTTCCTCGTCCATACAGCTTCAGCAGAAATGGTTTAAAAATAGGACAACACTTTTTGAAAGCTTGCCTATAATAGGTACAGAAAATTTAATTTTAACGCTATTTTTTTAAGAACGTCTACATAATGCTGCCCTGCGTTTGATGTTCCGATGCTTTTTAATTTAAGAACATAAGTGAAGTTAACATCATAAGTACCTATACCTGCACATTTTTTCAAAGATGAAAAAATTCGGTAAACTTCCAGCAACTTCCGATTCCGTCAAGAAACAAAAATAAACATTCGATGATGGTTCAATGAGCGTCTAGAACTGTCATTAATAGGGCACCCCAGCCTTCCGATTGAGGTGACACCTGATCTGACAGCAACAAAATGCAAATATGGCTGTTCTTTAACAAAAATGCATTCTAACACATTATCCAAATTCGGTCAAACTTCGTTCCCTTACGCAAAAGTTGGGCAGAATAGAGCCAAAAAGAGAGAACAAAACGTTTAAACTCCATTTAAGACCTGGAAATATTAGCCCAAGAAATTTCTTTCAGCAATAACTGACAGATGGTTGTCATATCGTTCAAATGCTAATTTGTAACTGCCTCTGTCATGTATATATATATAACAACGTCAAGTTTTATAATATTCCATTCTCGTTAAGCTACGCAGAATTTTCTTTTAAGTACTTCGCTGACAGCCAGACCAATTCCAAGTCGGCTTTCTTTATTTCATTCTTTATGTTAATCGAAATCTAATTTAAACAAATTTGTAGCTGTCATTTTTTTATTTGTTTTGATTTACATTTCGTGATTGTGTAGCATTGAAATTGATGTAAGAAACAAAAGAATTTAACTTTGTAATTTCTGCAATAAAAGCAATGCAAACCGTGGTCTTAAATATAAATTTGTGCTTTGTTTTACTGTTATTTGAATACTCCCGCCTAGAAAATATTCACATTTTTCAAATGTGTTGTTCAACGCGTTCCTTTTCTTTTTGGTTATACATGTGTCATTTCGGTGAGCGAATTCTCTCGCAATGAAGAAATATGACATATTGCCAGAATTGAACCACAAAGTAAGGGAAAATACCTAACAGGTATTAGGTCTGTGACTGTGACATATTGCCTCTCCATGCGAGAGAATTCCCTCACCGAAATGAAATATAACCAAAAAGAAAAGGAACGCGTTAAACCATAAATTTGAAAAATGGGAATGTATTATAGGCGGGAAAAGACCTTCAATCGGGTCAATTATATGACGTTTTAATTGCATATTTTTTTATTCGAAAATAGGCGTCGATGTCACGAATTTTGCGAATGGCAAATGTATCGTATTGATGTCGCGTTTGCTGACCGAGAAACAAAAAAACGTAACCGCGTGACAACTACGAAGAAATGTTTGACTTTTGTCACGTATATGACAATGAATTCAACAGAATTTCATTCAAAAGAATTTTTGAAATATGCATCAACTATTACTTTGTTTTAACTTCACAAACGTCAGCGGTTGTACAAAAGTTAATTGAATTAACTTCGCTGCCTATGGCCTATAAAGACGCATAAATAGTCCAATCAGTGTCGTTTCATACTAGGTCCGTTCTTTCTTTCAGCATAGAAAAATGAAAAATGCCAAATCTCTAAAATCGAGAGAGAATTCTCTCAATTTCAAGAGAAGTACGTGATCGGTTTTCTTACAAAAAGTTTAAGAAATGTCATTTTGACATAATCGTAAAATGAAGCATCTACAAAATAAGTTGGAATATTGAGTTTTTTTAAAAACTAATCAGGGAAGTAATCAGTTGTATTCAAGGTACTTTTCAGTGCGTATTCATGGTGAATCACAGTGCATCACAGTGTATTCAAACGAATTCACATGCAATCACAAGTAGAAAATCTGTATCCAAGGACCACTCAAAAATATTGATTACTTCCCCCTCTTCTAGGAGAACATTCAGTTATAACTGAAGACAAAAATAAATTGCTTAGTTTTCAAACATTTGAGCTGTCACTTAGTTGGCAGTTTTCATTTTTCAGTAAATCGCAATTCGGCGAGTTGAAAGTTACGAAAAAATGAAAAGAGGGGAGGAGGATTTCTCTCTCATTTTTTTAAATTTTCCCAGTTTTCTTAGCAAATTTTAAAGAATTTTACGTTTGCAAAAAAGTACCCGAACGAACCTACTGTCTTGGTCTTTCTAGCCAGACATACCTAACCTAACCTAATCTTCTGTAAACGTTTTTTTACATATTGAGCCTTACGCGCTCGATTTCTGACATTCGATTTAGAATCTGTTTACGAGTTATCTGGTTTCTGACAGTTCGCCCACTCTTAACGCAGTTATCATTGGCACTGTTTATGGGCTGTCTATTAGTTATTCTATCTGTGCTGTTTAAGTCGACTTAAGACAAAAATGTAATAACGCTTTTTGCACTAACAATAAGTCAAACAAACGAAACAATAAACGATTGATTACGATTAAAGCCCTCTATCAGAATTTGTAGCTTATTTCCTTAAATGTGTCAGTTTTTTTTCTTGGATTAATTTTCAGACTTAAGCGGTTTTTGCTTTTGGCCACAGCTATATAACTAGAATTTGCCTATGGTAAAATTTGTACCATTATATAGTGAACTGGATTATATACAAAGTTTTGGAAAAAAACAATTAAAAAAAATCAAGCGAATATGCTGTGTTTAAGGCAGTGAAAGTGGTTCTTAACTATTTATATTTATGTATAAGATTCCATATTTTTAAGCTGATACCTAGATCACATTATTGTCAATTTTAAAACTATTTTGGTTCGGTCTTAATTTTTTTGTTTATTGACCAGATTTTACCGTGTTTGCATGTGAATGAGTGCAGTTAATGTATTTAGATCAAGAAATTTCGAGGCTGATCCCCCAATTCCACAAGAGAGCGTTTAATTTCCTTGTCAAACAGCAGAGATGTGTTGATCTTCTTCTGTCAACCTGCTGTCAAATATGCAAATTCCGTATCCTATTGCTTAGCTTCATAATGTGAAAGTAAAATTGGAAAAAAAAAACTTCTCAGATGGATTACTGCTCACTTCGGGCTACATCCACAGCTTTCTACTGCTAATAGGTCATGAAGTTCGTCATCGCTCTAATCTGTGCTCTATAGAGGAGCAGGAGATGCTTCTAGCTGACGAATCTCTGTGATCTGAAAGGGTAATCCAACTTCGAGGGCCCTGACCCTTGGCCTTAGGCTATATGCATTGGTCGTTCATTTTGATTTTTTGCACATTGCCTATTCCCTACTTTAAGGCTTTGGTCAGTCATTCATTTAGATAGCTGATTTACTGGCTTTTTGAACTGTGCAGAAGTCACCTAAGAGGCTGTCATTAGACACGCCATAAATGCTCATTCGTCGACATACGCAACCTTTCCGGAATTTTAACTACGAAAATAGGCTGAACTGAGAACGATGAGTCCTTTTCCGGGAGCTGAAACCAATCGCTCATTAGTCCAGCGCACTTACAACTTAGCCACATTCAAACTGACTTACTCTGTCTAATTTTAAAATCATTTCAGTTCGGTCCTAATTTTTTTAATTTTTGACCGGCTAAGTACAGATAATGGCGCAGGGACATAAGTCCACGAGACATAAGTTCATTATGTCCCACCCAACAACTTTAAAATTCAACAAAAAATATAAGCAAAATACCTCGCACCCACCCCGTAATCCAACAGTAAACCCAAGTAGGGGGTTGCTACAATGGTAGCAACTCGCGTGCGCCTAATTTGAAGTATTCGATGCCTATTGGAGATCCACGACGTTTTGCTAAATATTACCTATGGTAAAATTTGGGACTAATGTCCCATCTTCGACAAAACAATTTCGGAACTTATGTCCCGCTTCGATGAGACATAAGTCCATAATGAAAAAGTGGACTTATGTCCCACCGAAGTGGAACGTTAGTCCATTATGGACTTATATCTCGTGGACTTATGTCCCTGCGCCACAGATAATGCATAAGAAATTTCAGGATGATCATCAATGCCACAAGAATTTCCTTCAATCTCTACTTGTCATTTCATATTTTGTTGCCAAATGCTTAATTTCAGGGCTTGATAGTTTGCTTTTCGAACTACATGAGGAGCCGTCGTTCTTTTCGAAGTGAGACAGTGGTCAAAGTCAAACTCTGCCGTCGCTACCACTGAGTAGTGCATCACACCTTAGCCACTGATCCTACTTGTGTACTATTATTTAAATTCAGTGCTAGCGTCCACTCACTTCTAATCGAATGCCAAGTGTGTCGTTGCGTCATAACACCCACCCCATTTGCACCTTTTATTTTTTTGCCGCCATTAAAAGAGGAAAACAAAAATAAATTGATTTTCTCGCAATTCCGTTGTTCGCTTCTTTACGATTCTCGCCATCGAAATAAAACACGTGAAAATACCCTTCAACCTGCCCCTCAACTTGGATTGTGGTGACACTGAACCAAAGAAGAGAGAAAATATAAATAAACCTCAACCTAGCAACGGCAACACTGAACGGTGTTGTCTATAACAATTTCGCGTCTGCCAGGAAACGTGCATGCTCTATTGCTCCAGTGACACAGCTTGCTATTGGCCCTACTCTGTGACTATTGATTTTTGTGTTCTGCGTCTGTGTGTGTTAAATACTGGAATGCTTCATTTGGATTGTGTTAGGCAGGGAGACATGGTTAACACAAAATTCCTATAGTCACCCCATATCGTTGTATAGACATTTGTAAAAGAGCGAACGGAAATAGGAACAAGACAGCTTTCAGTTGGCGGGGTTAGGGCGGACAAACATCCCTTACTTGGATATACATATATATACTTATGACAACGGCATGTGCTAAGACAATGGTCCGAGGGTTGTACGCAGCATCCTTCTTCAGTGCGGTAATGACAAACTTTGGAGTCCATTAAGGAACAAATATTAAATACAGATCCACATTGACGAAAGACTATAGTACAAGAGGGTGGTTAGGGTGGTTAGGTTGGTGCGCAGATCTAACACGCTGGGGGCTCTTCACCAGAGATGTGAATTGCATTGTTTGTTCTCTCCTAGAGAGGGGGGCGGTCTGATGGCGATGGCGAGTTATTTTTGTGTGTACTTGTGTGTATGATATGACTGGTGGTATATTCATACCTCCACCATATGGCGACTGGCATATAGACGGAACCCCAATGAGCTGAACAAATGTTGCCAATGAATTGACGTGAAGTCGTGTCTAGAACAAATTACGTTCTCCTCAATGTGGTTTCATGTGATTAAGCTCAAAGAGCGTCTGATGGTTTCTGTATGGTGTGTCTGTCTTTTGCATGTTTGAATTATTTAGGTAACTGGGCACATTTTTGCGTCACATACGAGTGCGAAATGGACGGTCGTATTTGAAGTGGTGGATACAATGGATGTTTACTTGGTTAAGGGGCTTCCGTTTATTGCATTTATTCGCGTGTGATCCACCTAATCAGTTCTGAAATACGTTAGACTCAAAAAGCCATGATTTAGAAATATAGGGCCTATCCGCTAGTTCTTCACTGAAGTTGCACCAATCTTTCTACGGCCTTGTAACGATGACTTAAAGACTGCATTTTCGAAAAGGATACCTTACTTCGGGGTCCTCCAAATGACTGGTCTTGATTTCTGACTTCTTGCTATATGACAACTGTTGATGCATTTGAGCTGATAGAAGCATTCATTTCAACTGAAAAATAACACCTTGTTTTCTACTCACAGAGCTTGCACGGATAAAGTAATCTTCAGCTCCGCATGTCCGGCACAGCACACATTCATCGTTAGTTCGCTCTGAAAACATCTATTCACAGAGCACCACAAAAAGATGATGACAGGATTTTTCTGAGCCTAGCTCAGAATGAAATAAAATCCTCCATAAGGCAGAAGTGGAGATTTCACTGCTAGATCTACAGGTGCTATCAGAGGCGCAGGGACATAAGTCCACGAGACATAAGTCCATAATGGACTAACGTCCCACTTCGGTCTTATGAACTTATGTCTCGTGGACTTATGTCCCTGCGCCGCTATCAGACGGTTTGAGTATATGCAAAATTTTGTGAATAAATTTATGTATTGTGTACACAAACCGTCTGAACCCCAAATTTGATAGCATCAAATGGGATACACCAACGATTTGTGTATCATTTTTGAATACCATATACAAATCAAATTTGGGTATAAACTCAAATCGTCTGATAGAGGGTAGACAAATTAATTTATTTTTATTTGTTTATGTTTGTGTATCTCATATCATTTCTGTGTTCCGAAAACTCGAACATACATACACAGATGCAGGCATGCTGACGCGCATAACTGTACGGCGCTACCAATTCAGGAAAATATTCGAACTGAGCGTCTGTCACTTGAATACAAATGCTGCTCTTTCGATCGCATTTCTAAAAGTAATTTTGGCAAAAGCCGTCTCGCGGTGGCCTGTCAATTTTATCTCCAACAAGAAAGTCGCTTGCGTGAGTCCTAGTCTCATGGCATGCTTCCTTAGAAGGCAATGCCCAGAGAGTATTACTACCGTTAATCTTAGCTTTGTTCTACTGAGGTTGATTAATTCTTCACACCTTTTCCGATTTCAAAAGTGATACAGTGCCTTTGAGACCCTGTGACTTTCTAGCTTTGACCATCTTGTGGCTGCTAAATGGGAAGTTTTTTTTTCCAAAACAACCCTTCTGGCCACGGCCATAGGTGGTCTTATACCCTCAATCATGGTAATAAGTGGGAGCTCCGCTTCTTCCTTGGCCAGTGCGTAGGCCTTTTGATTATACCTTCAATATTACTACCCAAATCGATGCTAGTGATAGCTTAAATATCATAAGTAAAGGTTTGCTGATAGAGATGCAACATTTTTTTTTTTCTAATTATTACAGTAATACCATCTTAGGCTTAGGATTTGGTTTTAGGCTACAGACAGAAGACTCGGCAAATTATGTACAAAAGATTTTGAAAAAAAAAAAAAAAAACGATTTAAGGAACTGTGCAAATAGTTCGACAGAATCCTTAGCGTCGTTGGACACATTGCTTTTATAACACATTTCTTTAGGCAAAGCTTTTGAGCGCCTTTTTTGATTTATTAAATACCAAAACGACTTCGAGTCTTGTTTCAAATTGTTTTCAACATTCACAATGAAAATGTTGTGGAAAAATGAATTTAAGCAAGTAAAATCCTTCCGTATTTTGTTAAAAAATGGAACATTTAGGTTTTGAGGATAGAGGATACTAAGCGAGGAATCCTAGAAAAATATTTTCCAGAGAGTTAGGTTAGACACGAAAGTGTAAGAAAGATTTGGCGTGGGCCTCTGGGAGACGTCATCTGATTGAAATAGCTGCGGAGAAAATTAAAAAAAAAAAACATCCTACACAGGCAGACAGACCGGCCGACAACTGGCAAAGTAAAATCTTTCAATTAATATTCCAAAGCAATTATTTGAAAAAGTTTACATTTCCAAAGGAAACCAACCAAAGTGAACAAAAACAAGTTCTTCTATTGGGATAGAGAATCCCACACAAAATTGATTCTCAGAAAGTTATTCGGGACATGGGACTTTCTGTCAGTCTTTGCAAAGCCGTCTTGCTTGATTGGAAGACTCCCACCCAATATAAACGGAGACCAAACGGAGATTTTAACAACTCTAACAAATGGTTATGATATCACAATTCCATTAACAGTTCAATTAACTAATCGCTCGATGAAAGCGATTCAATTTTCATCGTTTAATGTATAGCACCGCATTAGTGTTAAATATACCGTTAAATCGGATCGTTTTCTACTCGCAATTACAACATAACACAATGTTCGGTTCACCCGAGCATAACGTTTGTTGTGGACGGGACTCGAATTGGGTTGTTGGTTGTCCCAGATAAGCAGCTAAGGGCACGCTGGTGGATGCTCGGGCATCAGCTCGTCGGATCGGGGAGGGGTTGTTGCTGCTATGCCTACGCCAACAAAATTGTATTTTCGTGCCAATCAAAAAAATTCCTACAGAAGTACCGAACCTGCTCAAACTTAGACCGGCCCAAACCATTCAACTCGACAGGTGTAAACGTCGATATTAGTAGCCATCAAAGCTACCGGGGCGATCCCTCATCCTCCGAGGAAGTAAAATTTCCCTCGCGACCATGCCAAACTCTGCCCTATTCTTGAGTCTGGCCCCTACGTTAAAATTCCCTACTGAGCCTTTAACTCATATTCACAGCAAATCTTCCTTCAGTTCCACCTTTCCTACTTTATCTCTTAATATCGCATATTTTAAATGTCAAAAAAAACCTTGAGTCGATTAACACGAAGAATAATAAATTTATTTTATTTCGTATCTACATTTAACCTTATCCAAGATAATCTCGACACGAATCTAATCCAAAGCCATCGAGAAAAGAAAAAAAAATAAGCAATAGTATTTCGGGTAATAGCATATTCAAGACTTAAATAATATTAAGGATTTTATCAACGCGAAAACGGGTAACGGTAGTGATCCGATATAATTTCGTTTAATATCACGAACCAAGGAAAAGAATAAAATCAAAAAAATAAATTTACTCACAGCTTTTTTGTTGACGATGATCCAGCCGATGTGCGCACATTTGCTTCCGTCTATGAATGATGCTTGTAGTTGTTTACGCTGCACAAAAAAAACTAAACCACTATCCTTATCTGATCACTTTCGTTCACTTAAATTTTACTGCTTAACGTACTCTACTTCAAATATGCTAAAACGAATTATTACATTAAAGTAAGCTTACGGAAGGTAAGCAGGCGTGGTTTGCCAACACAAATAAACATTATAACTATTTCGATAGTAAAAAAATCACTACAATATGTTGGATATTGTATAGCAGGGTATTTATGCTCAAAAAAAGAAAACACCAATCCGCGACACTGATCAATTAATTGCTGATTCACTTCACTTGTATGAAACCGTTGCCGTTCAGTGCGGCGATGAAAGGTAGATTCCCTCGAACGGTGCGTCTGAATACGGGAGTTACAGCTGTTAGATAAGAGTGCAATTCTATTGTCTCGGCTGGTCGTTGCATCGAGTCGCTGGTTTAGAAACGCCAGGCGGGTGATGTGATGGGGGGTGGGTCGCCGTGTGAATGCTTCACAGCGCGGATTCCGACTCTGCGATTACTTTGTGCGCTCGGATTTTTTGCAGGTGGTTGGGGGGGTGGGGAGGTAGCGACGATCGCTTAAATTAATCAGCGGCTCGATTAATGACGCTTTTTCCCCCTTGTGCATGAAGCATTTAGGGGTCCTTTAACAGGGGCAGGCATGGACATACGGGAAAACCAAACTATGCGTGCATCTTTAACCAGCGCGGCAAGCGGGGATATTTAGGTCTCGTGCCAGAGCCGAGTCGCTAGCGGTGAGAGGCTCGCTCCAATTCTTGAGATTGCCACGGGGATTGCCGGGGAGCGGACTTATGTGAAAGCCACTGACCTCCCAAGTGAGTGCTTTCTCTCCGCAAAACGTCCGGCTTCAAGATCTTGAAATTAATTTTGCAATTAAAACCCTGAGACTACGGTCATAATTTGCTCAGTACTTACATGTGTTTGGTTGGCTTGGAGGTTAGAGCTTTTGTTGCGTATCCCAAGAGATTTCTCACACTTTTTGCGCTGGAACTTTATATTGGTTTTTCCACAGAAATATCTAAAAGGGTCACTCCAGTTAGGTGCCATCTTGAAGAAAATCTATTTCTTGGTACTAACCTTGTATATTTAGTCGAAATTTATTTGGATGAGGCTGCTACAACCGGATTTAAAAAAAAAAACCATCGCAGTCACCCAGACGATAGGGAGGCAACCGTGTTGCTCGAGCGGAAGTTGAGGAAAGAAGGAGTTCTGGGTCTCTTACGAGTATGGAGGCTCAAACTGACGTTTGAGAATTTTGCTCGCGTTCACCGTCTCAGTGATGTTGACGTATTAGTCATTGAAGAAGACAAATCTACTACATGACAAGGTACTAGATGTACTAGAAGCAAATTTAAAATTTATTTATTTTTTTTTTTTTTTTAAAGTTTATAGGGAGAGAATTTACCACAACACCATGAATTTTGAAGCATGCACTATGGGAAAAAGGCATGGAAATACTAGTTGACTATAGGTTGACGTGTGGCTTCGACCCATGACCCTGAAGGGAAGAATATCATGCTCTACTCGGATTTTAGGTCCTTGGAATGAAATATGCCAATTTTCTTTCCTTGTAGGTCTTCAATTTCATACATGGCATTCCCAACCGCACGGATGATTCGGCACTTGAGAAATTTAGGACATAGTTTAGCACTCCGATCCTTCGTTGCATCACTGTGCACGAAATTACGTCGGAAAATCTCTTGGCCGGGCAAAAACTTTTTGACGCAGGCCCTCAAATTGTACGCTTTCGAACGTTTGGTGAATGCTTGTTTTAAGTGCTCATTAACTTCATGCCTGATTATATTTAAACGGTCAGACTTTAAAAGGGGCTCAAACTCCTCGTCGTTGAGCAAAGCCAACTGTCTTATCAGCGGGTACATGCTTCCGTGTGAAATCATTTGTGTTCCGAACAGAGCGAAAAAAGGCGTTACCGTCGTCGACTGATGTACAGAAGTGCATATAGCCTGCTGAATTTCATGGATATGTTTATCCCAGTCTCGGTGGTCGGTGTTTAAATATGACCGGATGCCTGATAGAATCGACTGATTCACTCGTTCGGACGCATTTGATTGAGGAGAGTATAGTGCTGTTTTCAGGTGACGTATTCCATACTTTTCTAGGTGTTGTTGGAAATTACCGGACACAAACTGTCGACCATTGTCAGAATGAATGATCTCGGGCGTACCAAAAATACTGAAAACAGTTTGTTCCAGGAAGTTTAAGACTGAGGAGGTGTTTGCTTTAGGCATGGGCTTAAGTAACACGAACTTCGTGAGATGGTCTAACACGACAAAAAGATATAAGTTTCCCCTTTTCGAACGTATGTAAGGCCCCATAAAATCAATGTACAATTTTTGAAAGGGTCTTTCAAAAGTGACTAACGTTTGCATTGGGGGCCTTAAAATTTTATTGGTGCCTTTGCTTTGTTTACATATGTCACACTGTTTTATGAAATCTTTGACCTCCTTTGCCATTTTCGGCCAAAAGTAAAATTGACGGAGCCTGTGTAGGGTTTTGGCAATTCCCCCATGAGCACAAGTGGGAGCAGTATGTGCTTGGGTTATCAAATCTCTAGTGAGAGCGGAAGGAATCCACAACCGCCACTGCAGGTCCGTTCTGTCTACCTCGGATTCCGTTGCGAAGACTCGTTTAAACACTAAGTTATTGGAAACCCTTAGACCAGGAAAGGCTTCACTATTGGCTGTGATATTTTGGATTAGGTCTAGGTATTCATTAGTCTTAAAGTGCTCTGAGCCAAGATCCACAGACATCTGGTCTGTTGCCGGCATTTCGACGCTTTCGATAAATGCCCGCGATAGTGCATCCGGAACAATATTCGCCGAGCCTTTCCTGTGCTCTACCTCAAAGTCGAAGGCCTGCAGCTTCAAAGACCATCTCGCCAATCTCCCACTTAAATCCTTTAGGCTCATTAGCCATTTAAGGCTAGAATGGTCCGTTATGATCTTGAAATGGGTGCCTTCTACATAGGGTCGGAACTTTTTGATGGCCTGAACGGCAGCCAAGCATTCCTGCTCCGTCACGCTATAGTTAGCTTGACAGGGATTTAGCTTTTGGGAAAAATAAGCGATAGGGCGTTCCTCACCCTCGACATCACACTGAAACAAAACTGCACCTACGCCTTGACCTGAGGCGTCACACTGTATGATAAAAGGTTTGGAAAAATCGGGGTTGTTTAATAGTGGTGCACTAGCCAGAGCTGCCTTGAGTTGTTCAAAAGCGTTTACCGCACTTGGTGAAAGTTCAAATTTGTTTTTGCTCTTCTTGAGACTATCTGTGAGTGGTCCTGCGAGACTGGCGAAGTTCTTAATGAATCTCCGATACCAGCCGCACATTCCCAGGAATCGTCGCATTTGTTTAATGGTCTTAGGCTGCGGAAAATCTGTTATCGCTAACACTTTGTCGGGATCGGGTTTAATATGACCTTGACCTACAATATGCCCCAGATACTTGAGCTCCTTGAAGCAAAATTGGGACTTCTGAACATTTATTGTTAGGTTGGCACTACGAAGGCACTGAGCTACCGTCTCAAGAAGATGTATGTGCGTTTCCCAGTCACCAGAGACTATGAGGAGATCATCCAGGTAGACGAACACGCGCTCTCTTAGTGCCGCGGGGATCACCTTATCCATCAACCGACATAACCTTTGCGGTGCGTTACACAGTCCGAAAGGCATGACGGTGTATTGATAAAGGGGTCGCCCGGGCACAGTGAACGCTGTCCTTTCCCGAGATCTCTCCTCAAGGGGAATCTGCCAAAAGGCATCTTTGAGATCAACGCAAGAGATAAAGTGTGTATCTCTTAGACGGCTTAGCATCCCCTCTATATGAGGAAGCGGATACGCATCCTTCCTTGTAAGCGAATTCACTTTACGGTAGTCCAGACAAAGTCGGTTTTTCCCCGGTTTTCTAATCAAGACAACCGGTGAACTCCACGCACTTTGACTTTCCTCTATCACCCCCAAAGACAGCATGCGATCCAGTTCCTCATATATTAGTCCCTGTATGACTGGAGACACAGGGTAGTGCCTTTGTTTCACAGGTTCGGCATCACCTGTATCAATAATGTGAGTTTCGACTGAGGTCTTACCTAAGCCTAACTCCGAAAACGATGGAAATTTCCCAATTACTGCATCCAGTACTTGTCGCTGGTGATGGTCAAGGTTGTGTTGGGATTTCTCTGAGACATCCCCACAAATTTCCGACACCAGGTGTGGAGCAACTTGAAAAGATTGCCAAAAATCTATCCCCAAATACAAGGGTTGTGAAAGAGAAGGAACTAAGTATAAGTCAATATAATGAGACATGTTTTTATAGGCTATGGGGACATTTACCCTTCCGACAATGCGCTGCACTGTGCCATCGGCGGTTTTCAGTTCAGAGTCAAATGCTATCTGGGTCAGATGGTTACGCTTAATGAAATCTTCACCCCCTTCCCCTAGGCACGATATGGAAGCCCCACTATCCAGCAGGCCTCTGACCTGTTCATTGCCTATCTGAACCAGTGCATATGGCCGAAGGTCTTTAGACTCACTGACAGATGAAGATTCTATTAACCGCCGAAATAGCCGCCTTTTCGTCTTTCTACGTAAAGGCTTGTTAACCACGCAGCGGGGATTACTCGATTGCAATTCCGCTAACGAAAATATCCTTGCGCGAATCTCATTATAATTTCTTAGCCTCTCTTCATACGTTTTATGGGGTAAGGGGGTAGGCCTACGAATGGATACGTCTGGTGGTAGGATAAGTTCTTTGTTTGGTAAAAGCTGGGGAGAAATGTCTGTGTTGGTACAGGCATCTCTTGTTTCTAGGCCGGGTTTGTCTGTGTTGAGCGAGATTCCCCGGTGGAATTCACGCTCGATCTCCCGTTTCCCGCATCTGGATTACACTTTGGACATTGCGGAGTGGTATAATTATCCAAACCGCATCGGTAACAAAATAGGTTACGCACAGGAGAAGGGCACGACATAAACGAGTGCCCAAAATTCTTGCAATTGAAACATTTTCTGTTGCGGATTGGATGTGTCGGGTGAGCCCCACTATCCATTGCGCAAACTTCTGCTTCTTGGACATGTTCAAAGTATACATTTTCTCCGTCTATTTCGTGAATGTTTCTAAAATTTGTTGGGTTTGGTCGAACTCGAACGGACTCCCGAGACCGTACCATTTTTTCCGTCTTACGACATTCTTCGCGGAAGCGCTCTAGAGAAAATATAGACATCGGGTAAATAAACTGTAATAGACGATGGTTAATGTTACTTTTCAGGATTCTGATTAACTCAAGCTCGCGAATTGGTTCACGCAGTTGGTTACAAAGGTCTAATATGGAATTATAGAAATCGTCAAAAGTCTCGTTTGAAAGCTGACGCCTTTCCATAATCTGCTTTATCAGTTCGAAATCTGACTCATGATTCCTGAACTGCTGAAGCAATGCACGACGCAGCTCATTCCAGCCAGACCGCGGATAGGTTCGCAAGAACTGCCAGAACCAGTTCTGAGCGGTACCAGATAATAGCAGATGGAAGTTCTTTACGACTTCGGACCAATGCATACCATAATTTTCTTTAAGTGTTTCCACACGAAATATAAAGTCTTCCACTGAGTTGGAAGTTCCGTCAAAGCGAATGCCCCAACGATCTAGATCGAACTTGCGAACATGATCGCGGTGCGTGGTACGTTCGGGGGACCCATATTCTGTAGATGCATGGTGCGGATAATGGTTATTATCCACAGGAGGGGGGAAGTCATGCGAAAAATTGAAGTTGTTATTGTAAGACCGTGATCCCTGCGGATCTCTTAATTGACGAGGTTCTTCTCCATCCGCGTGATGGAATGAGTTACGGTTTTGTTCATGCGAATGATTCCGTTGAGAGTAATCAATAGTATTTCGCTTTCCAGAACGCGAACGACGCGGCTTTCGAAGCGGGTTTGGAGCAACTGGATGAAGTACTCTCAAGCCCTTACTATTCTCGGAGTTCAGCACGTCATTAACTGTTGACACTACAGATTCCTGAATAGTTTTCTTCATCACACCTTCTAATGATGTTAACAGTTGGGAGTGAAATGTATTCAAACTTAACTTGACACAGTTGTTAACAACCGATTTTAAGGATGCATCTGCTGGAGCGGGTTGATTGCCGTACCCGTCCGGGGGATTAGGTGGTACGCGTAGTGAAGAAGCACCAGGCAAGCAATTTGCATTTTCATTACGTGTAACTAACTTGTTTGTGGGATTCTCAATCGATTCCATTACTAGTAAGTCCGATATCGGAGCTAAATGGTCAGAATTATCAGAGGCTATATTGAAATCGCGAATAGTTTCTATTGGATCAGGAACGTCGAACGTTACTGCCGGTGTGGACTCAATCAAAGAACCTAAGGTCGCTTGCCGTACAGGGGAGTGTACGACCTTCTTTCGGGCATCTGAATGAGGTGAAGCACCTGCCGGAATCATACTTGAACTCAAATTTCCTTTAGTTTTGGATCGAGTACCCATCGAGGAAATAGCATTACCTTTCGGCTTTGCTATCGCCCCCTGTGACCGATTCATACTAAGTATAATGCAATTAATGTAATGTAAAAAAAATAACTATTTGAGTGTTTGGTAATTATAATACTAATAGTAAACAAATTAAGTCTAATCAATAAATCAATAAATCTATCAATACATAATAGAAAAGGTGGGATATCTGAAAGAAATGCTGCGTTTGGGGTAGATGAGAGGTTTGGGCAAGCAGTTTGGATCTCTTTACTTCTCAATAAACTGTCGGTGGGAACAAGGGCTACACACTATGGTGTAGGCAGCTTCCTCCTCTAAGGACAGAAAACAAAACAATCACATTTGCGGAACTCGAGGGTGTACAAACCAGCACTTGATTCACTGCAAATACACAAAAATCAAATTCTCCTGGATTATTTCGATAAGAAATCGAGAAAAATCCCTAGTAAGACTAGTATAAAGCACTGAAGCGCTGAGTGGTTTCTTCCTCCTATAATTTAATAGAAGGCTGACCGAAACTCTCCTCGGCTTCTAATTGCTCGCAAGTAAAAACTAGGCCGTGTCATCTTTACGTACAAGTACGGGATCACAGAGCAATAACCTTGAATATATGCGTCTATTGTCGTGGCATTTTCCTTGTCAAGGTCTTACATCGGCCTTAATCGTTGGGCGCCAAATTTTGTTGTGGACGGGACTCGAATTGGGTTGTTGGTTGTCCCAGATAAGCAGCTAAGGGCACGCTGGTGGATGCTCGGGCATCAGCTCGTCGGATCGGGGAGGGGTTGTTGCTGCTATGCCTACGCCAACAAAATTGTATTTTCGTGCCAATCAAAAAAATTCCTACAGAAGTACCGAACCTGCTCAAACTTAGACCGGCCCAAACCATTCAACTCGACAGGTGTAAACGTCGATATTAGTAGCCATCAAAGCTACCGGGGCGATCCCTCATCCTCCGAGGAAGTAAAATTTCCCTCGCGACCATGCCAAACTCTGCCCTATTCTTGAGTCTGGCCCCTACGTTAAAATTCCCTACTGAGCCTTTAACTCATATTCACAGCAAATCTTCCTTCAGTTCCACCTTTCCTACTTTATCTCTTAATATCGCATATTTTAAATGTCAAAAAAAACCTTGAGTCGATTAACACGAAGAATAATAAATTTATTTTATTTCGTATCTACATTTAACCTTATCCAAGATAATCTCGACACGAATCTAATCCAAAGCCATCGAGAAAAGAAAAAAAAATAAGCAATAGTATTTCGGGTAATAGCATATTCAAGACTTAAATAATATTAAGGATTTTATCAACGCGAAAACGGGTAACGGTAGTGATCCGATATAATTTCGTTTAATATCACGAACCAAGGAAAAGAATAAAATCAAAAAAATAAATTTACTCACAGCTTTTTTGTTGACGATGATCCAGCCGATGTGCGCACATTTGCTTCCGTCTATGAATGATGCTTGTAGTTGTTTACGCTGCACAAAAAAAACTAAACCACTATCCTTATCTGATCACTTTCGTTCACTTAAATTTTACTGCTTAACGTACTCTACTTCAAATATGCTAAAACGAATTATTACATTAAAGTAAGCTTACGGAAGGTAAGCAGGCGTGGTTTGCCAACACAAATAAACATTATAACTATTTCGATAGTAAAAAAATCACTACAATATGTTGGATATTGTATAGCAGGGTATTTATGCTCAAAAAAAGAAAACACCAATCCGCGACACTGATCAATTAATTGCTGATTCACTTCACTTGTATGAAACCGTTGCCGTTCAGTGCGGCGATGAAAGGTAGATTCCCTCGAACGGTGCGTCTGAATACGGGAGTTACAGCTGTTAGATAAGAGTGCAATTCTATTGTCTCGGCTGGTCGTTGCATCGAGTCGCTGGTTTAGAAACGCCAGGCGGGTGATGTGATGGGGGGTGGGTCGCCGTGTGAATGCTTCACAGCGCGGATTCCGACTCTGCGATTACTTTGTGCGCTCGGATTTTTTGCAGGTGGTTGGGGGGGTGGGGAGGTAGCGACGATCGCTTAAATTAATCAGCGGCTCGATTAATGACGCTTTTTCCCCCTTGTGCATGAAGCATTTAGGGGTCCTTTAACAGGGGCAGGCATGGACATACGGGAAAACCAAACTATGCGTGCATCTTTAACCAGCGCGGCAAGCGGGGATATTTAGGTCTCGTGCCAGAGCCGAGTCGCTAGCGGTGAGAGGCTCGCTCCAATTCTTGAGATTGCCACGGGGATTGCCGGGGAGCGGACTTATGTGAAAGCCACTGACCTCCCAAGTGAGTGCTTTCTCTCCGCAAAACGTCCGGCTTCAAGATCTTGAAATTAATTTTGCAATTAAAACCCTGAGACTACGGTCATAATTTGCTCAGTACTTACATGTGTTTGGTTGGCTTGGAGGTTAGAGCTTTTGTTGCGTATCCCAAGAGATTTCTCACACTTTTTGCGCTGGAACTTTATATTGGTTTTTCCACAGAAATATCTAAAAGGGTCACTCCAGTTAGGTGCCATCTTGAAGAAAATCTATTTCTTGGTACTAACCTTGTATATTTAGTCGAAATTTATTTGGATGAGGCTGCTACAACCGGATTTAAAAAAAAAAACCATCGCAGTCACCCAGACGATAGGGAGGCAACCGTGTTGCTCGAGCGGAAGTTGAGGAAAGAAGGAGTTCTGGGTCTCTTACGAGTATGGAGGCTCAAACTGACGTTTGAGAATTTTGCTCGCGTTCACCGTCTCAGTGATGTTGACGTATTAGTCATTGAAGAAGACAAATCTACTACATGACAAGGTACTAGATGTACTAGAAGCAAATTTAAAATTTATTTATTTTTTTTTTTTTTTTAAAGTTTATAGGGAGAGAATTTACCACACGTTCTTTTTTGTTAACTCGTTATTTACATGTACGAAGAGTGGTAGGTAGATGCAGTAAATATAGCTAGCAGATGTGTTCAACCGAATGTTGTTTTTTTCTCCTACGGGAAGCCATCTTTGAAAATCCAGTCAAGGGTTATTTAATGGATGGAATTTCATTTTGTCCTATATATGAGTAGATATATATTTCGGTGGTACCTACTTACCATACAGAGAACAGAGGTGGATAGAAAATACTTATCACATAAAGTGAATAAGCGAACAAAAAGCTGCTCAAATTGTTATAAATTAAAGCTAAGTGCCATTTGCACAGAAAAGGATTTTACTTTCGATGAGCTTATTTGAATTATGGCATCCAAAGGAAAACAGGAATACACGTATCTTGTTCCTCTTTTTGTATGTTTATTGGATTACGAGGACAAAGGGGAATCCAGTACACCTGCCAAGGACACATACGGCAAAAAGGATTATATATGACTTAACAGTGAAATGTATATTTTCCTCTTTTGAGGACTAGAACGACAAACGTCATCCCGCTTTTGCCAAACTCTCCTGATTGTTGTTGCATAATTTAAGCCGCTCCTTAAATTTTGCTGAGAGGTAGAGGGTTTTTTTTTTTTTTCAAAACTTCGTATAACGATTGTAATGTTGTTTCCATGGGGCATTGTGACATGTACAAATTCGTCGCCCAATTCACATTAATTGTGGCGACGGATACTCCCAGGACCGTATAATTTATAAAGCGACGGGGTTCTGCCGACGGCATATGACTGGCTTGTCACAGATTTAACTTTCGTGTTACAGGTTCATACTGTCAACATCGCATAATAAACTTGACCTTGTTTTTTAAAGGAAAAACCCGAGGGCTTTTTTACCTAAATGACAATTCTTTGTTTTTCTCGTTTAATAGTTGTGGTTTAGCCTGGACTTTAACCAACTTGCTTCTTTATAGTCAACTTCCTTCAGTTGCGCCGAAGTTTTCCCTGATTGCGGAAGGAGGATGAATGTGTTTAGCGTCTATGGGAACGGAGCCGGAGCGTTGGCTTCCATTCTCTTTAAATGTCTCGTCCGTATCTAAAACGTCCAACACGTAGTTGATTTCACTGTATAGCTTGCTGAATCGTGTTCCCAATAATCGGTCAGAACAAATGGAACCGACTAGCTTATCAGCGATATATGAAACGACCAAGGATTTATTCTTCCAGTCCATGTGCAAGATTGTTAAACTTAAGTTCTACGGGGTTTTAGTTGGTCGAAGGGGCCTTTAAAAAACGCTACACAGCTCCCACTTCTCATGGTCCAAGGAGACAGCGATTAGCAAGAATTATTCTTCGTTAGATTTCTAATGAAATCCTATTTCCAGAATTGATATTGGAGCCAAGGTAGACAAAGTCGACTTTTACCTCAAAGTGAAGCTGTGGCAACTGCACAAGAGAAAATTTACATATAGGCATAGGTACCTTCTCATTTATTTTTTGGGTTTGACTAGAGCTACAAAAAAATTCTCGCTAGTTTCCGCGTAAAATTGACCACGATAGTTAACCCTAACTATTTGTTAAACCATATGCAAAACTGTAGTTGCAACTATTAGCAATGTTCGGAGAAATAGTGAACTAATTAAAAAAAGTCGTATTCCCAGTGCTGTACGAGCTGTGTGACATGTTGCGCCATCATGTTTAAACCACAGTTCTTGCACATCATGGTTGTTCAATTGATGAACGAAAAAGTCAGTAATCATGGCTCTTTAGCGGACACCATTGACTGCAACGTTCTGGCCAGCATCGTTTTCAAAGAAGTATCCTGGACCCATTATTCAACCAACTCATAAAGCACACCAAACAATTAGTTTTTGTGGATGTAATGGTGTCTCAACATACACTTGAGGATTATCATATCTCCAAATACGGGAGTTTTGTTTATTGACGTATCCATTCAACCAACAGTCAGCTTTATCGCTAAACAAAATTCGCTTATGAAAATTGACGTAGTGCGCGATACGTATTTCGGACAGAACCATGATTTTCAAAATAAATTTGCACAATTTGGAAGAGTTGTTTAGGCGTCAGTCTGTTCATGTTGAAATGCCAACCCAAACTAAAAATAAAGGCCCAGGGACATAAAGCCCAATTTTTTCTTTTGGGACTTATGTCCCACTCAAGGGGGACCCACAAATAAAAATTGGGCTTTATGTCCCACTAAATAAGAATTACAGTGCCGTGAAATAAGGCCTTTAAGTAGTGTAATAAGGCCAACTTCCAACTGTTGGTCTTATTTCACTCCGACAAAGTGCAATAACGAAAAAAAAAATTTGATTAATAAGACCAACCTTGCACCTACCCCGTAATCCAACAGTAAACCCAAGCAGGGTGACAGTAAGTGAGTGAGCGCTTGATCATTCCCCGCGCTGTTAAAAGCTGCCGTATGATGGTTGGCGAAGTATTTCTTCGTCTTGCTCGAATTTCATACTTTTTGGGTAGATAGTTCGTGAGAATTGCGTAGCGAAATCCATGATAGCGGTCAGAGAGCCCTCTCGTAGCTGTAGTGCGCTCTAATATGCTCCAATGGTCTTCAAAATACAAAGTGTTCTGCTCGCTTGTAGATCATGCTGTGGCTTCCTTCCCCTATGGCTCAGAGGGACAGTCTTGACTTACTTTTCTGGTTTTACTTTAAAGCACGTATACCTTACGCCTGTAAACTTATCCGCCTGTCGCCTGTCGACTTTTGCGCCCCAGATTTCAGTTAACGCTTGTGGAACCTTGGTGTTCCTGCAAAAGAAACACAAGCAATACCAAAAATTAGTGCCTTAAACTCTATCCATCACTTACTGAAGAACATGCCCAAGTCACATCGTTCATCGTTCACCTATCAATGCAATTCACAAATATGAACGTTAATTGCGTGAATCATTCGAGTTAAACTTAACGCAACGATAAGATAAAACATATACCTCTGAAATCTAAATAATCTACAGACAAGAATTATATTTTCGGTGTTTTCCATACACACCTTTCACCTACGTGTATGTATTTCATTATCAATTGACGTAACGCTCTCGGCAAAACCACATCGTGCACAGTGTTCCCAGATTTAATTCAGAGCCGATGGAAATGTAAGTAAAAAAGAACATTTGAGGCTGTGTTTGGATCACATTATACACAATAATGGATTTAATAGAAAACGTTTTATCTTTAATAGAAAAAGGGTTTAATGTGTTAGATTTAGAAAATTATTAATATCACAAACCTTGAAATTTGACGAATTTGAGGTGAAAAGTCTTGTACCTATTTTCGACCTCAAAAATCTTGAAAAAGAAAAGATATTTCTTGTAATCTGGCATCACTGACCGGACCGTGCATCCCACTCTTCTTACTCACCAACAGCGAAGCGACTCACTTTATCTACTTGTCTCGATGCTGACAAGAGATTTATATTCTTAAAGATGATTTAATTGTTTTAAACCAACTGACGGAACTATTTTCTACCACTTCCCAATTCATCGCAAGTTGTGTGTTTATTGCAGCACATGTTGTCGATTCACATATTCAACAGGTGGAGTTGGCTTGCTTGTACATTCCTCGACTTGGCCGTACTTCCAACAGGAGCTACGATTACTTAATTAATACCAGTTTTTTTAATTCGCCCGTCGTTACTCTAAGTGACAATTAAAAACACATTAAAGTGTGTTTATTGTTTTTGGTTGTGTTTTCGTCTGTTGAAAGTAAAACTTACGAGTTTCTTTTTTTTAGGCATCGGAATTTGATTGGCGTTTGCTTTTGTGTCGATCCAAATCTATGACTGTAAATAAACCCTTTTTGGTATAAGTATTGTGTAGACATAAAGTCTCAATCGATATCGAATGGAATGAGTGCGAACAATAATTTGATAACTATATATAACAACAGAGTGTGTCCGTCTTTGAAGTTTTACATGTTCGAAGTGGATTTTGTAAGTAGGTATGATGGAAAGAGACAGAATTTCTCATTTTTAACAAAATAACGTTCGGGCATAGACTGGATTAATGTATAGAGTTTTTTTTTACAAAGTTTATTATAATAATCAGCATTTATTTACAAGGAATTTTGAAATAAATACAATTTTTTGGAAAACAAAATGTTTTAAAGCTTGTGACCCAAAATATATTGCTTAAGATTTTCCTGATACTTAGTCGAGAAACTACCCGAGTGTGTAGTACCTAATAGTGGTTATTGTTGTTGTTATGACTTTGGAAATAATAGAAGTAGCAAACATTAGACTCATTGAAACTTCGACAACAATCTGGGCGACAATTGTTGTTCCACAATTAAAATATGAGTTTTAGCTTATTCGTATGTTTAGCTCGAGCTGAATTTTATATGCTCTCCAACTTTTCTCTCCAAACATAAGCTAAATTCATAGCTCAATTTAGGCATGGAGCGCGTTGGATAAGTGTCACAGAAGTTCGTGGAAAATAACTTACTTCAAAAATTTAACTCTCTCTTAATTTAACAATTTCCGATTCTAGGTGGGTACTCCTCGTCGAGGTATTTCCTAAAAAACTCATCCTTTCTTATATCTCCGCAATACAAAAAAGAAACAGAACACAAGGTTCTGTAAAAATTTAGCTCGGGAAAATGTGCTCGAGCAGCATATAAAACTTAAAAGTATGAACATGTTCTGTTGCTTTTTGCCGCTTAATTTTTTAAGGCTTATATATATTTTCCAGCTTCACAATTTAACTGTAAGTAGATTCATTTCATTGTAGGCGCAGTTGCTTAGTGGTTAGTGGACTAGTAAGCGAGGGGTCCAGGTTCGAATCCCACAAAAACTCAAATTCAAACTCAGGGTTTATTTTCACTGCGCCACCTCTCGCGAACGTCTGACAAACATCCGAGAGTACAAATGTCTTGAAAGAGCTTCTCAATTAGCCGTTTGGAATCGGCATAAAATTGTAGATCCCTTCCATTCGTTCCAAAAATTAAATCTCAATGAGATGCTAGGCCTAGGGTCCCTACGGAGCTGTTGCACCAAAAAATTAATTATTATTAGATTCATTTCAATTTGAGGAGCAACGGGAGAACTCGTGATTGTAATTCAATATTTTATTGATTTCATTGACAATTGTTATCAATGGCCTTTTATTCAATTAATTTTAGGTTAAGATTAGGATTAAGTGGATTATCCCTTGTTTTTCAAAAGAGTTACACGACTGCACCCGTCGGGCAGTAATCCTTTTACTTTATCGGTCATAAAAGGTGTTTATTATGTATTAAACACTAACTGAGAGGAAGCAATTTATTTTCCTGTCAACTGTAAGCAATCCTCTGTTCAACTTTAAACTGTCTCTCAACTCAAACTGTTTATCTTGGAGCTTACTACCAGCGCAGCCGAACGTACTACAATAGGAGTATTGTACTCCTTTTTAGTCCGCCGTACTCCCGTACTGCTCAAAGACAAATAAATTGTACTCCTATTTTTAATTTCGGATTTAACTATTTTCACATGTCTCGACATTTCTCTAACCAGTAAATTGCAAAACAAATTTTACCTACTTTCTTAATGTTTTGTAAGAATTTTTTTTTTTGTTTTGATGTTGTTACATTTGTGTCGAACAAACACTTGCGGATCTTGGAAATTCCTTTTCTTCTGCCACTATTTAAGTTTTTTCAATAAGGGCGGGTTCATGTTGCAACGGCGTCAAACAAACTGATTGTTATGTATTAACGAAATTATTTTTTTATTTGAAGGAGCCATGTACAAAATAACACAGCCGTCGCAGGCTGGCAATAGCGACCCGTCCCAATTGATAAGTTGATTGTAGGACTACCTACATCCTACATAATCTGACGAAAATATGCGCAGCCTCCGACTGCCAATTAGTTTTACTTGAAAGTGTCTTGTTTTAATCTTTTTAAATCTTTTTTACAGCCAGTCGGGTTTTTTTTGGTTTTTTAAATTAACTTTATTTAAATAAGTTTTCGGAGAAAATATATTTCCATACAAATTCAGCAATTGTGATCTTAAAGTTTAAAATTTCTTATTAATAAGTGCGACGCAAACCACAATTTGTTCAAATGATTACAAATACATTATGTACAAAGTTAAATTTCCATAAAACAATTAAAAATTGTAAGGAATGTGTGAAATGCATGTAGATTTACAAAAAAAAGTATTAAACCGTTTATTTTGTGAATGGTTTGCATTATATTTATTTGTCAGCGTTTTAGGAGTGTGGCTGGAGCACTTTATCAAAATCTCTAAAGCACTTCTATTTCATGTCGACCGCAAATGTAGTGTTCGATATGCCTATGTGATAAAAATAATAATATTTAATTTAAAATAAATTAATTCATGACTAAATGCAGACACTCCACAAGACCGCAATTGTGAATACATCAGAATGTAATTTATTTCACAGTTCCAGTGTATTGAATATCTGACATTTCTCTCAGACATTTGTGTTAAAAAAAAGGTTTTTTGTTGTTTTTTGTTAAATTAATATTTTTATGATATATTATGTATAGCCTATGACACTCCGGAGAAGAATACCTATTTAATGACACCACACTCTTTAATCGAACGAGCCGTTTGGATACGCGCGAAACACATGAGACATGACATAACCCTCCCTCCTGTGTACAGTCGGGTAAAAATATATTTCTTTGATTTTGTTCCGTACTCCCTGGTACTCCCCAAAAATATTCTACTATACCTACTCCTCAATGAAATTATGAAACGGCAGCCCTGTTACTACGCCTATGAAGCTCATATTCGTAGCAAAAGATCTTACGGTAAATAGGCTCAGGAATACATTTTGGGCTGTTCTTTTTACAACCAAGCTAATCAATTGTAGACTTTCAGTTTCGCCCAAACTTACATAAAACAAGAAAAAAGTTCACTTCGAGTTCCCATAGTCCCTTTGCAAATGCAACACTCAATCATCATCATCAATCTCTAAAACCTCCAGATTTGGCTATTTTTTCTAAGAAAAAACCATTACTTTTTGTCATTATTTTTTTAAAATGTACGACTTAAAAAAAAAATAAAGAAACAATAATCCCACTGCGCCTACGGCTAAAAAGTTGAAATTTTGAATTTGAAACGCGAACACACTCGTAAGAGTTTGGTTTTCCGAAAGCTCTTCGAAAGACATCTCTTTTGCTTTTAAAAACATGATTCTTCATTTAAATTTCAATCGAACTTTTAAGTGTTTTTCTCGTTTGATTTGTCAAGGATATTATATATTTGCAGAGCAATTTTTAACGACTTCCTGCATTTGGCAGGTAGGTCAACGCAATAACCACTAAGCCACTGCGCCACTAAAATAGGCATATATTATAAGAAAATAACAAAAGAGACTCAAAGCACACAGTTAATGGTTTTTCAAACCTTAAAAAAATAATAAAAAAAAATAACTGAAATGCCACCACAATTACAAATCTTATCTGAAAATGGTTTACATTGTGTAGGTCGTAAAGTTGCATAAAAAAAAAAATACGCACACAAATTCATACCGTCATTGAGATGTGATGCCTGAAATTTATTCGCATTACATAACAAAGCCAAGGGTGTGGGAATCCTTTGACGATGTAAACAACAAAAAAAAAAATCAGAAAAATCGAAAAAATATTATGATGCATTGAAGAGATGACTACCATGTGCGTGAAGTAGGTAAGTTGTACAGACACAAGAGAATAAGTCGTATCGTAAATCTAATCGCAGTATTGTCATAAAGAGGATGTGTCAAAAAAAAAAAAAACAATTGTTGGCACGTTACTCCTTGGATATTTAATATTTAATGTTGTGTGTTCGGGCTTGTTATCTCTGCGACAGAAAAGGAATTGGTTCAAAAAAAAACCTATACAAAAACAAAGTTTTCTTGAAGGTAGGCTTTGGTGACAAGACTATACAAAGTTAGACCGCAAAACCGGATGAATAAATTACGAATTACGAAATGTTGGTGATAGATTCATAATGAGAGTAAGAGAATGGAAATTGCTTCAAAGTTGGAATGATGGAACATATTGTCAAGGCAAAATATATTCAAATGCTGCTATTGATTTTTTGTTCGCATGAATGAACAAAAGTCTCTTACGGAGTCTTCTTAGTGTTTCTTGGCAAGGTCGAACTACTCAAATGAACTCTCTGGCCAAAGAACCATCAGCCAGCGATTGGTAAGTGTCCCTCTAACGTGTTGTCGTACTGAACCCGCGGTATATAGAGCTCCTAACAACTGATTAACTGGTTAAAAGAGTCCCGAAAACTCTTTTGGGCAGAGGTGGCAGTGAGGCAGTAGTAAAGCTAAAAGTTACATGTGCGGATTCAGCGGATCAGTATAACTTTGACTTGGCAACATTTTGGAACTTGTAAGCAATTGCGAGAGTTGCAAGGCAACAACTATACTGCTGGCCCTGTCCACCGCTCTTAGTCTATTCATAGTTTCTTGAGTGCTCATGAAACCTTTTTGAAGCACTTTTAAATTCGCAATAAATATAGCTCGTAAAGAATGCGATAACTGGGTCTCACATGAGGAGAACACCGCAGGCCTATTTCCCATTTCGACCCCCTTAGCTCTTTGAAAACGTCGCCAAGCAGTCGCCAAATTTAAGCAATTGCTTTTGCAAGTGTTTTTAAATTGCCAACATTTGGGCACAGTAGCTCAGATCTTTGTGAGCTGGACTATTGAGCAAAGAGTTTAAGGTTCGATCGCCGGAAAAATTGCAATTTTATCTTGAGGTTTTTGTTCACTGCGCAACCTTCAGCGCTCGTCTGCCAAACTTTCTAACTGTCTTCCGAAAGCTTTTCATTCAGAAGTTTCATTTGTGGCCAAAAATTTAAACTCACTCAAACGAATAGGTGCATGAGATGCTATGCGTAGGGTTCTTTATGGAACTGGTAAGCTATTTATTTATACCTTTTCAAGCGAAAACGATTTTGACAGTTGACATGACAGATGTGTAGATGAGTAATACTGCATTTTCTGCACGCATTTTTGCACGAAACGTGACAGAGAGATCCGTTTGTCCGCAGTCAATGCTAATAAAGGAGTACGAATAAGATCACAAATCAGACGCCTAAAATGTCATGGAAATTCTACCCATAATTATAGATACGTAAAACGAAAAAAAAAAACACACACAAAACACATTGCTGCAACCACTTGGCAACATTTCCATTTCTGATTTAAAACATGTGAAATGGCACTGGTAATTAGTTTCAGTATATTAAACCAATAATTCATTAATTCACTCAGAAAAAAACGTTGTTATGCCAAGAATTTTATACTATATATATAGCAACAATTTTCATTTGTTAAAATGAACCCAAAATTGTTGATTAAAGAATGTAAGTTGGTAGTGATGTAAGAATCTACATTTTCAAAACAAAAATAAAAATGTTGCAAAAAACAAGTTGTTAGTAAAAGCCAACAATTTGTGTTCTTACTTCAACAATTAAAAATGTCAGACTTCTAAGAGCAACATATTGTTACATCACACAAAAAAAAATTGTAATGCCAACAATTTTCGTTGGTTAAAATGAACGAACCCAAATATAAAAATTGTTGATTTAAGAATTATATATTGTTGGCAATATTCTTAGAAAATAGTTATGGTAAGAATATTATTCTTAATCTAAATATTTGATTCTTGAAATCTTAAAAACGAGTTATAAGAAATTATTGTTAAAGCAAGAACTTTTTGCTTTCAATTTTTTAAAAATCTCAAAATTCTTCGCCCAACATTTTTTTTTTCTGAGTGATGTTACCCCAACAATAAATTGTGTACAATTTGAAAATAGTATTGCATCAACAAGAGGAAATGTTAAATTTCTTAGAACATAAATATTTGTGATAAGAAGAAATTGTCAACAGCATTTGAAAATTAAATTGTTGAATCAAAAAGTCGAAATGTGAAACCTCGAAATCAAATCTGATACATGATAAAATTCAAAAATATACTCTCAGTTTTAACTTACCTTATGGCTCAGTAAAGGAAATATATCTGCATGTTTTTTAGTTTCTAAAATGCATATTTTATTTTCCATTTTTCAAAACAAACAATTTAACTTACCTACCTATACATTCCGTTCGAAACATTATAAAATGCTGTTCGTGTTTAAAGGTTTATAGGCGATAAACTATAGCTTAAAAAAGAAACAACTACCATCAATGTGGATAAACAAAACATTTATTTTATTTCAAACTATATCAAACTACCGTTGAATAAATAAAACTAAAAACGTACAACTCTTTTATTATTATTAAAATATTCATTTCTAAATATAGCAACGATATCTTTTGCTACTTTTTGCATCGTTTTTGGGCACATTTTGATTCCATTTAAATGAAAATGATCTACAATGCATCTCGAAATCGTAATCTGGTAGTCACTGGCTAATGTTGGACTTCTGAGTACCTACTTTCGAACAATGTCATTCCCATTGACTGTTTTTTGAAGGATGTCTTTAACATTGAACTCGGAACTTGAAGCAGAATTAACTACAAGTGATGACGAAGACGATGAACACCCTACTTGTATGGTCCCAGAGGAGATCCAGCTTGAAACCATTGATAGCGTTTTATCATTAGCGCAGCATGGTAGTAGTTCAAACTAGAAAAAGATATATCCATCTTTTATCATCTTACTACATCTAATGGCTTACAAGTTATAAATATAATTTTTTATTTGTGATAGAACTTAAAAAATAAAATATGCCTAGCTTCCTGCAAACATTGGTTTGGTGAGTTTTTTTTTGGGGGAAAAATGAGTTGCACTTTCCGGAAAGTTGTTTAAATGTACCTAAATTCATGTTTTTGATATAATTTGTACTACTTACACATGGGCGCAGTGACTCGATGGTTAGTGTGTTGGACTACTGAGGGCGAAATCTCAAGTACGATTTCCAAAAAAAAGAAAAATGTTTTTTTCCACTACGTCACCTCTGGCGGGTGTCTGGCAAACCCGAGAGTATAATGGTTCTGAAAAAGCTTCTTAAATCAGACGTTCGGAATCCGGATAGATTTGATTCTTCCCAAAAATTGTTACTCAAACAAACGAATGGTTGTGAGAAGCTAGGCCTAGGGTTCTTCCCGTACATCTTGCGTCATCAACTCCTTTTATTTATTTTTTATTTAGGTTCTTAAATGATTGGCCTCCCTCCATTTATTAAAACCGTATTGGAACTTAATTCGGTCCGCCATCAGCTCTCTTTGGTGGAATACATCATCTATTTCGTGGAAGTTTATCATTTTGAGTATTCCCCGTTTGGAAATCTAGAATTCCCTCATACGATATTCCCCAGCTTAAGTTAAGGATGTCGGATGTCGGATGTCTAATAGTTAAGGCAAGAATTTTGAGTTTAGAATTTTTTAAAAACAACATTCTTCGCTTAACAATGTTTTATTTTCTGAGATAGTTATTCGAAATAAATAAAAAAAATTGCCCCTTCATCACTTCCGGAAGCCAATTTGTTTTATAGAAAAGCGTTGTTTGATAAGCTATCGCTATAAAAATATCAACATGCTGAACTCTTCCATAATTCCTACCACGTAAACAAGATGGCCGACCGAAACACGCTTCACGTATTTTTGCGTGTTACGGCTAATGCTGTCCCCCTCAGTCACACGACTATTTAGTAGTTAAAAAAACTGATGCGTCTAATTTTAGGGCAACATAATCGTTTATTTGAGCACCATGCAACTTGTTGTTAATAATCCGCCTTACAGAAGGTGTTTTGGAAGTTACTATTTGTGACGAATTAATATTGATTTTATAACAATTACATGTCTACGACCAGAGAATAATCTCCTAGTCTAAAACTCTACAAACTTCCCGAAACTGTCCTCCAAGCTTCGCGCAAATACACACCGACATTTTGTTGGAAAGGGTCAAGCTGCAATCGACCCGCGAATACAATATAATACAACAGACATTTTGCCATTGGCGACGTTTAATATCATTCACGGCTTATAACAATTGTCACGAAATCATGTTGTACACCACCACATGTGGATTGCAAAAGGACTTAACACCTATATCAGAGTAGACTGCATTTCACATCAATTGAAAATTGCAAATTGCCGCTCGACAAAACAGTCAGACTGAAGTCAAACTAATTACAATGGAATAACCCCACCACTTTCAAAACGAACCGTAAATCAATTTTAAAAACTTTCTCGAATACAGTTGTACTCATTCATCGTGTTATCCGTCGCGCTGCTCATGAGCATGCTAGTTCTAAAGGATAGTTGGATATTCTGGCAGATTGCCAAAGTTCCACTTAAATAAAATTCATTGTGTGTCTGGAGGGTAAAGGGGGAAAGAGAACCAACATGCTCCTCGGCGGTAATCTATATTTTTTCCTTATTTTTTTTTGTTGTTGTTGATAACATGTGTTGAGGCCTAGATGAAACATGTGATATAAATTGGCAGCAAAAGGTATATTTCTCTTTTAGGTGTTTGGCCTTTTGTTTGTTTAGAGACAGGACATTTCTCTACAACTACCACCACCAGACTTGACCTAGTTTCAATCTTTCATTGTATTGTATTATATTGTATTTGCTCTTGAGGACGAATGAATATCGTGTTCTATTAATTTGTACAAATATATGCCTGAAATATATGTGTGTGGCTGTACAATAATCAAATGTCAAAGATAATCAAAATTGTCTGTTTGATTGATGAACAAGGAAAAATAATTAACTACATGTTTTCGATATAAGTAGTTCGAATGTAGGTAAAACCCTGACCGCAGGTGCAGTACGCATATCTGATACACACTCATAAATATGCATTGTATTTGAGGGCGGGTACAAATAGTAATTCAAAAATAAATTACTGCCTATGGCAGTCTGCATGCGATGTAGCTATTTGTTCACAGTGGTTTGTTTACTCTATGGTTGCAATTGGAGTTGTGGATCGATTTCTTTCACGAACGTCTGACAAAGAGCCATGGGAATAACTGTCTTAGCAAAGATCCCAATTCTCCTTTTTAGATATGGCATTAAATTGTAGATCCCTTCCATTTGTCCAAAAACTCTCTTGATCAGCTAGGATTAGTGTAACGTATATTAGACCCTTTGCGCTAGTTATTCATTTTCGGCGCATGCCCGCTCGTTTGATGAGTACCGATGAATGCAGATTTAGTAATCGCTCCTGCTTTAGAGGAATAAGTCTCCTCATCATTGCCCTCCAGTTTCTGTCTGCAGCAATCTATGAACATCTTTAACATCGTCAACAACTTCTGGCACTTTTCAGTGTGACCTAAGAATCGAGATTATTCACCCGATGACAGATTTCCCAGAATCGTCAAATTGACACCCAGTATTTCGTGTTTCAGATGGATATTGTTTGGAGGCAATTTCACCGTCTATGAAGAAACCATCTTTCTTTTTTTAAGGACAAAAATACAAAATTCGTATAATGTTTAACTGCTCTTTCTACTGGAACCCTATTTTTAACTCTAATAAACACTCTTGTCTTATTTCCTTTCAGAATGCCGTCTGCAGAGCCCGAAGAAGCCCCAGCTCCAGCAGTCCCCAAGACAGAATTGGAGGAACTTCAGTTAAAGGCACAAACCGTTACCGATGACGTACGTACAACAAATTACACATTTCCTCAAAAAACCATAACCACATAAAATTTCTTTATTTTTCTCCATTACAGTCGTTGGAAAGTACCCGGCGAATGCTTGCTCTCTGTGAAGAGGTAAGTTAATTGTTCTAAAAACAATTCAAAATTTAATTACTATATTTAAAACGAACACATTATAAATGAAAAAAAAAAAATGTCCTCGAACTTAAATTAAAAGAAGCGAACAAAACGAAAAAAAAACGTGTAATATCTTAATAAATTCCTTTTTAGCTATAAACAAGTATAAATAATAATAATAATTGCTGCTAAAATAGTAGCTGTTAACGTTAAACCTGTTTTTGTACCTGATATATGTCTGTTTAGCTAGAGTAATTTTTATATTCTTTTTGAGTAAAATTTTCAATTGCTGTGGACAGTGTAACGCAGTGTAGCAAAGAATCAAAACGAAAGGTTTATTTATTCACTTTAGTTGGTTTGTTTTGATTTATCGATAGAAAATGATTTTATGTTATCCGTATATATTTTTTAGTTTTCTTTTGGCATTCTTTTTCAATTGTGTTTATATATATTTTTTCTGATTTCACTTTACTTTGCTGGATTATTTATATTATGAAAAAAAAAAAGAAATGAAAATGCTGAAATTATCTCTGTTCATTTTCTTTTATTTTCATTTATGTATTTATGTAAAAGAAACGAAATACGGAAATTTATACATTACTTTACGTTTACAATTTATTGGAACTTAAATATATTGCTGTTCTCTATCCTCGTTCTAAACATAATTGTATGTGTTTATACATATTTTTTTTTTTAAGCAACTGAACAAAATTATTGAAATGAACATATTTGCAAGAATCTTCGTAGAAAATAGAACGCGCTATATACATATCTATATAATGATAATCTGTATTGCATGATTGTACAAACAAAAAAAAAACAACAATTCAGTATAAATAAAAATACATACATTATATAAATAACTACATTATGAAGCAACAGCAAGTTAAAAAAAAAAAGGAAAACACAAACCAAACAAGCAAGCAAAATCCAAAAATTATAACCACAACCAACTATTTCGTGCCAAGTCCCGAATGTATGAAATTGCGAAATACAAATTTTCTGAATGAAAATAGTCCTTGCATGTTCTGTTTTCACACTTATCCTATACATCTATACATAAAAAGCACGTGCTGCTAAGTATTCTATATATATATAAATATTTTCCATGATTTTTTTTTTTACTCAATATCATAACTACTACTGTGTACAGAATAAACAAACAAAAATAAACAATAAATTGTATTAAATCGGTGCAGTCGAACAAAGCTATAACTACCTTCGAGAACAACACACATTCATTTTGCATTTGTTTAGGGTACGAACATATTTGATTTCTTCCTAGCATGGTGTGTGGGACAAATAAGGAACAACACTTATACGAGCGCAATCAGTAGGGGAGGTTGTTTTGTAGTTAAATTGAATTACATATACATATAATTTCGTGTGATTATTATCGACCTTTTAATAGTTGGTAGCACTTGGATTATTCCACCTTCTACCTCCACCTGGGCCCTGAGGGTATTGAACTTCGTATGGGACTGCGTTTTTTTGATAAAATCGATATATTTTTATAATGTACTAGGCAAACGACTTATTTGTACAGGCTGGGCAGAGAGTGTGACAATCAAACACGGGAGACAGTGCAAATGATATTACCGTCTGTGTGGTATTCAGAGAAATAGGTTGCGAATCAATATCGAATTTGGAATAATTTCGCCGTTGCCCTAATGCATGGACGCTCTGTTTTGAGTTGTTGCTATTCATCTTCTACGTTTGAAGCTTGGTTTTGGTAAAATATATACAATACTTTTGCATTATTGGCTGCTATTATTGGTTAAAATTAAGTACCTGGGCGTGATATTCACCTCCAAACTTAACTGGAAACGGAATACTGAAGAAAGAATGAAGAAAGGACTTAATGCCTTTTATGCATGTAGGAAAACCTTTGGGAAAAACTGGGCAAGCCCCCGAACATTGTGCACTGGATGTACACCGCGATTGTGAGACCCATTCTTACCTACGGCTCAGTTGTTTGGTGGGAGGCGGTTAAAACCAAATCCCATCTTAAGAACCTGAACAAGGTGCAGAGAATTGCTTGTTTGGGAATAACAGGCGCAATTAAATCCACACCACAATTAGGTCTGGAAACGCTATTGAACCTGCAACCCATTGAGCTATTCACTAAGAACGTGGCAGCCAAAGCCGCTCTCAGATTAAGAGAGAACAAAACTTGGAAGCCTGGTTACTGCGGACACTCAAGCATATTTGAAATCTTCTATCGGAAGGGACTCATGCCACTCACCGATTACGAGAAACCCAGATATGACTTCGAGAAAAACTTTAGAATCACTATACCCAAAAGGCAGGACTGGAAATCACCCAGTACCATCATTAAAGGTATAGCCGTCTATACGGATGGTTCAAAAACAGAAAATGGAACAGGAGCCGGCATATTCTCAGAAAGGCTTGCTATTAGCCAGTCGTACCGACTGACCGATCACTGCAGTGTCTTCCAAGCTGAGATATTTGCGGTTAAAAAAGCAGCACAGACTATCTTATCGATGGGACTACCAGCAATGGAAATAACCATCTGTGTGGACAGTCAAGCAGCACTCAAAGCTATCGGCTCCTATCTTATTAATGCGAAATGTGTTACAGATTGCCTCGTGGCGCTCAGGGCTATACATCATCACTCAATTCTACTCTGCTGGGTTCCGGGACACGTTGGGGTGGAGGGGAATGAAAAGGCGGACGAATTGGCCAGATACGGCTCTGATATGAACCCTCAACTTGCGGACGGAGAGGTGTTACCGCCTTTCAACACTGCTAAGACTTTTGTTGAAGGCGTCACCACACAACTGGCTAAGGAACAATGGAGCAACACCATCAGTTGCGTCATAACCCGAAGTCTGTGGCCTGTGGTTGACACCAAAAGATCAAAGTTCCTAATCTTCCTTAATAGAAGCCAAATCCGGATGCTCGTCGGCGTTTTAACCAGACACTGCATCATAGGAAACATGGCTATAAGGCTAGGACTTTTTGCAAATGACTTCTGCAGAAGCTGTAGAGACGAGGAGGAAATAGAGTCGGTGGAACATCTTCTATGCAACTGCCCAGCTTTACAGGAACGCCGCTCATCCTGTATGGGAGCTAGGTTCTTCGAATGTCTGGACGACTTGGCAGGGGTACGTCTATCAGACATAAAACAATTCCTCAACAGATCGAAGTGGTTTTGTTAGCCACATGTCCTTACATGTACAAACAGGGTACTCACAATGGGCCTTCATGGCTTCTGGGTGAAATTTGCATCGGTTGCAAAACTGCCCTCCCAACCTAACCTAACCTAACCTAACCTATTGGTTAAAATTAGGCTCGTCGGGAATAGCAATGCATAGAAATCGAACAACAAAATTCATCCGATTATACGATAAAAACGACTTCTGTTAATATTGCTCATTCAGTAAAGACATTTTTTTAGTGCAAGTCTATTTGCCTTTGAAAAGAAGAAGAGGGTTCAAATTCCATTATAGAATGCTTATTCAAAATGCAACTATCTACATACTTTTGCATGATTGTCTGTTCTTATCTATATTCCTCAATTTTTGGGGCAACTTATTCTGCTTAGAATTTTTGACAATATTAGTTAAAACTGAGCAATGCGTCACCCAATTCATCCAAAGGAAATCTAAACCCCGATATGTAGTACAAGAGTACTCTTTCACGGGTGCAGGAATTAGGCCCCCAAGCAACGTTGTCCCCAAATGAAAGACAGACAACATAAATTGGTTGTACGAGTATATCATAAATGGCTGCAGACTTTCGGGCTTCTTGCCTCAATTCAATACGTAATCAAGTAAGGAAGAAGAAAAGTTGTTTAAGGATAAACGTTTTTGACGTCTACATAATAATTCCGTTCAATTATTTGACCTGAATTAGTTGAGGGAAATACTGATATTGCTTACCAACCTTCCATGAAGCCAAACTAAAGAAAACCCTGAACCAGAAAAGTGACAATCGACTGATTGACAGGCAATTAAGCAGCATTTTAAAAACATTTTTTTTTCATCCTTGCGCATATCACTTCCGAATAACAACAAAAACAGTGTACCATTATGGCTTTTCACGAGTATCCTGTTGCACCACCCCATACAAGGAAAATTCTTCTGTTTAACATTGACAAACAGGATCGCAATGTCAATGGGTTTCTCCTTTTGTTGTTTGACCTTGTTTACTAGAGTTCAGACGTGACATTCCGGTCCTCTCGAATTACACACTATAGCCGTATAGAATGTGAAAGTCAGCCTCTAATTAAAGGAAAACCTTAAATTTAAATTTACCGCTGAAACCCTCATCTACATCAGGACGAGATGACGCTGTAACTGTGTGTGAAGTAAAGTTCAAGTCAATGTGTGACAAAAGGATGTGGTACATATATACAAAACTTTAAAATAGAATCAGTACCTCTAGCTGTACGAATTTAAATCAAGGTTGCTCGAATCTTTTACCTTGAACTGAGGTCATACTTTTTCACTTTTTTATTGAATTGTAGGTGGCAGTTTGACTGAGTAATATTTTATTCATAAGTGTTGGTCTTGCCAATTGGAATATAAATTATTAAAGTATCCCTTAGTGAGCGACATTGAACTTGTGGCTTTTATTTAATTATTATTTATTTATTTATTATGAATATGAAAAATAAAAACGTTGATTGTTAGGACGTCATTGGGTTTGTAAATTAATGGGCGGGAAGTAGGAAATATATCGATTGCCATACAAGAACACATGTACTACAAAGCTTATGTCAGAGGTTAGGGGGTTGCGAACAACATCCACCCACGCTATGAAATTCACAAAGCAGTGGTATTTATTAATAGTCTACAGCATGAGTGGGTTTTTCAATTCTAACTTCCCCGTTTGCAATTCTTTAAGGATAAGGTTAAAATAAGAACGCTGTCGAAAGCAAAGCTATCGATGGTTGACCTGAGCAAACAGATAATTAGGAAGAAAAGGAAGGAGATGGAAAAATAAAGCTTGGGGCTGCAGGGAGTAGGTAGAAGAGCTCCTTATATAAAGACGCAGAGTTGCTGAGTTAATGAATAAGAGGTCACCTGGCTTGAAGGCCACTGAGATAATCAACGCTATGGCTCTGTATTTGCCACGATCTGCTTTGACATCCATCGCTTATGAATAGACCACGTTGTAGAAAATTGACCGTTTCGACATTTATATCATTTATATCATTTATAAAGAAATTTAAAATAAATTGATTGGCGCAACAGATCTGTAAAGGACCTTAGGGGTCTAGCTTCTCGCCGATATTCCTTAGAGCGCATCGGAAGGGACCTACAATTTTTTTTTTTTTTTGCCGATTTTGAACGGTTTAATTGCGAATCTTTCTTAGGAGAGTTCTACTGTCTATGGGTTGTCTTAAAGCCTGTACTACAACCTGAGGTTCAGTAGTTAAGTACACTAACCGCTGAGTCGCTACGTCTTATTAACTTGGATAGCATTTAAAGGAGTGCAAGTAAAGCTAGTGGGCGGTAGTTTCATTCCTTTTTTGGTGAATTCGAGCGGACTTCTAAGAGTTAGACAGCTCTAGCTCTATCTTTGTAAGTTGTGTTTGTCGATTAAATAGTTTACTTACATCTTTTTTGGAAACTCGCAAGATTATGTATTAATTGTTCCGATGGGCTGGACTGTCATCGACGGAAAGAATTGTTAGTTCTTGCATAGGTTACCTACATTCCTTGTTCAACCACGGTTTACTTGGTTAATTTTGTGGGAACATTTTAGAAAAAATTACGGCTGGGCACAAAGTGCAGCAGATAATAGCAACAGGCAAAGAATGTTAGCGTCGCTTGTCGTATTACAAAAATGTATGCAAAAGGTTTAAAGTTTCCCATCTAGTAATAACAAACGCTGAAGAACAAAGGACCTCATAATGAAATGTTAGAAAAATCTATAAATGTAGAATGAGTAGAAGAAAATTTTTAAACAAATGTAGTAGATTTTTACCATATTTAGAAAATTCACATCCCTGGTTACCAGCACCGAACGAGGGCCTATTCCTATGAATCCTAGGTTTCAGAAATTATATTCCCTTATCTCTGAAGTTTAACCAAAATAAATAAAAAAAATGGACGACTACTAAAGTGACAAATGGCAGCCGACCTGGCGGTAAACTAACGCCATCTATTTGGAATTTACATATAATTACATTTTTACTAAACAAGGAATGCTTTCACATAGATAAGTATAGGAAGAGAATGTGAATTTAATTTTTGAAAGTTATGTCGTGCAATTGATGTCCATTTTGTCGCACAAATTGTTGGAAGCTAAGTGTGTTTCGCTCAACGCGTAACAGAAATTGCAACATTAGCAGTCTATACAATAAAAGTCGCATATTTATATGCATTCCATTTTTTCATTCCGCGATACCAATAATCATTTTTAGTGTCCAGGCTAAGTTTTTCGAACTCACAATGGCGAAATTTTCCATACAAAATTGCATATTGTGACCTAGGAAATATTTAATGTATTGGTAAGGCCCATTGAGTTTGCATTATATTCCTGTGAGCATTCACATTTTATTCTTCCGCTTGCATTTTGACACAATCAAAATCAATTTATCCGTCGCCATAACGACGTCAAAAATTTTACACGTTGCCGGTCAAACGAATTTACTGTCACATCCCATCTTTGTCCATTGTGTTCTCAGTAACGAGCACCAAAACACCAGTTAAGAAGAAATCAAATATACGCTATTCATGTACGTATGTAGGTGCATCTGGCATGCTATGCATCATTGTATCAGCGTTTTGTAAAATTCGTTATCTACACCAAACATCCAGACACACAGCCAACTGAGAAACCACTTAATGTTCGTCCTTGCCCCCAATAGCGTGTAACAATCTATTTGGCGGTCAGTAAATAAACTGAGAAAAAAACAATAAACTGCAACAACAGAATCAAATTAAAAGAAACTCTTAAGAACAATGAAAATGTATCTTGATGTCTATACGTGTGTGATGCATCTTTCGTTCTATGTTGTATCCAATTTTTATTAGTTTGTAAGTTGATTTTGGTTAGTTTGTGTTATTATAGTTTTTTTTTTATGTATCTTTTTTACTTTAAGCGTTTTCTTTTATTTTTGTTTCCTTGTTTTTATCAATCAAATATATCGTTGCCTGGAAAATGTCCTTCGATCTGATGTGTATTTTGATTTTCTTTCGCAATGGGTCTATGTGTGCTGTTATCGATTTCTATAAGATTTATGTATATCTATATATGAATATAAATTTTTATTTTCAATGTTTTGTGATCATTATTATGTTTCTTGTTTGATACAAATGTAAACGTTTTTTTTTTGTCGTTTTATTGAGAGAACAAATTAAGACTGAGAGAGCAAGATATTGTTAACGAATACCGATGTGTAGAGTCGACGAAAATACATGACATTCAACACTAAAGACGTTCAACATAATTTGCATGTTAAATTAAACTATTTCTGTCGGCTATGCCCGAAGGGGACAAACGCTGTGACGAGAAAAAGGCTCACTCTGCAACTGCTATCGATTTTCTGTGCGACAAAATAAAATAAAATAAAATTTGTCCTACTTCAACTGAGTGGAATGATATTACCCAGCGGCAGCAGTATTATAATCCTTATAGACGACATTCAAGTTTACAAAAATAGATGTATGCTGTTTATATGAACGTGGGGAGAGGGAAGTGACACCGCACCGACCGACCGAAGTCATGGTTATTGTGGAGGACGTTTGTGGGTGCGCATAAAGGACATATTGTTGGAGTAGGAGTTGTTTATATACATTTCTAACGATTATGTGCGTATGACTAGGTATAAGACTTGTTTCAAGTCAAAGGAACACTTTGTGTTACATATATGTAGGTTGTAGGTACGAGTATTTATAATCAGTACGTGGACATGAGTTGAGTAATGCTTATGCTTTGAATGTTTAGAAACAAATATTTGTGGATATTTTGATGTAAATAATCTGTTGGTATTTTATTTTTGGTATGTGCATTTCGTTGACTGTCTCTAGATATCAGACAAAAAAGTTGTGTTATGGCATTTTTAAAAGGATTGTGTAAAGTTGTTTTAAGAGCACCCGCCAATCACCTCCTACAAGCATGGGGATATTGTTTGGAATACAACCTTTCTCGTAATAGATGTATATCGACTTGGATTATCAGATAAACTTACGTAATTTTATTCTTGTGAAGGAAATGGTGAATTGCTTTAATTGCTGGGCACTTGGCATGTAGTTCTTATTGCAAAGTTAAAAATATGTATCTTTTTTTTCGGTTAACAATTAGCTGACATCAATATTTTTCTTACAAGGGGAAAGTCTCTTATGGCTGAAATTCAGCTTATTAACCTTTCGTCATTATTTCAGATGGATTTGAAAGAAACCACTGTTAATCACTAGTAAAGCCAATAATCTGAAAATAGGACCCATTTCTTTGAAGATCGATTTTTTTTTGTTGATTGTCAAACATTGTGAAGAACTGGGAATTTAGAACAATTATTTTTTATCTATAAGCTCGGCCACAGAAATAACATTTTCATGTAGCATTTATAGTAAATTAAAGGTTGCCTATACCAGACACCCATTGCGGGGAGGTGTTGTGTCTTATTTTATCTTTTGATTTTTCAAAAGACTGACAGAATTACTTATCAATATAAATTTTTTATTGATTTCCAATACATACTGGAGAATGAATTGTCTTTTTACAAAGGGTTGTAACTAAGCTTTCAACCAGTTTACACTACTCAAGCTTTTGCTTTACAGCTTATGTCAATGGATTGCAAAATGTGTTAACAACTCGCGGAGTTCCGCTGTGAATGTATGTACTGAGGCTTCTCGTTGAAACATTTCTTCCATGGACTTGAACGTCAACAATATTTATGTTAAACCCCGTCTTGTTGCAGATTTTTTGAAAAGTCATTACTTCCAAGTTTTTTCCTTAACTTGACTCCGTTTACACTATATTTAAAAAATGTCCTTAAATATGGGATAGGTTAGGTTGACGGGTTGGTAGAGCAGGTAAACCCTACTATACCTACACACTTAGGTTTTTGTGGACCCATTGTGATGCAAATATGGGATAGATCCCAAAAGGTAGTTTAACATTTAAAATGTTGAAAGAATGTGACAGGAAAATTTTTACGTACTCTCAGAAAAGAATACCGATTTAAATAAACTATGTCTTTCAGGTATTTGAGGAAAATCAATATTACTAACTCATTTAGAGTCGATTTTTCCACTCTCCTCTTTCAAATATGTAGTTGGGACATGACAAATGCATTTTATTCAGCCAATGCATTGTTATTTACTCAAAACGATACCTACAATAGAGTTTGAAAAAAAGCCGAATAAGCTTCGAGATTCCATTTTTGTTTACAACACTTTGGTCATGAAATGCACTGTGGCGTATACGCACTTTTTTTTTTATTGAAACTCGAATGACCTGCTGCTATTATTGAGAATAAAGTTTATTTTCTTCAGATGCCAATGTCCTTCTTTTTGTATTATTATAGGTCAATGTAATTGTGTTAACATTCTTGTAATGGAATTTCAAACACTGAGTTACAATAAATCAAATGACTGCTTCGATCGTTCTCTCGGACATGAAAGTGGAACATAAGGATTGGAATCATTTAATACAGCGAGTCATTGATTAAGAGCGAGAACTAAGTTAACCCGCTTCAATTTCTTTTGGTAAATCAGAACTAAAGCTCTGACGACCGTAATAACTTGATATTTGAAACAAAGTTTCTCTTGCCAAATAGAACTTTAAAAACGACGGTCATAACAATCCATTAGCTATGTGTTTTTTTTGTAGACTTAACATCCACATCTTGGCCTCTGGTAATTTGTTGCAGGACCTTCAAAACCATAAAACTAAAGCTCTGTTAAGACGATTGCCAGATCTGGCCTACAAATAAAAAAAATTGCTCAAATGTCTGCCAACCGTGTGAACTGTCAATTTTGTCTAACAATATTTGCAAATTGTCAGGTAATTGCCAATTGCCTCAACCCTTAATTTTATCATTGTCAGATCATTGCCAAACGCTTAGGACATTTGCAGACTCATTTGCTATTGACAGATGTGCTGTGGTTGCGACACCTGAAAAATTTCTCATTTTCAGACAAATATTTTTTCATATTTTGAACGAACAAAAATAAGTTTCGGTGTTATCTTCGTTTGCATTTGCCTGTATTGGCAAAATGTGTGAATTAAATAAAATAATATAACGACGAAAAGGATCTTTGAAAGTTTATAACCCTTTCCTTTTTTAATGATACATACTTCTAAAAGATTCTAGAAATATTTATGATCCTTATTATTCTCTTTTTGTTTTAGGTATATTTTATATTTTCCCTTTTATGATGCTTGTAGTATCTGGAAATGTTTATGCTCCTTCTTGTTTTGTCATTTGTATTCTTCCTTTGCAAAAGGATATAGATATATTTATGATCTTTTGTCCAATCCAGTTTGGAAATTGCCAAAGTTCGTAAATTTCGAAGCAACAGAATCCCAGGCCGAGAACTCAAATTGGGCTTTGTGTACATTGAATTAGGTTATGAAATAATTTTCCTGAAGATATTTATCCACGAGCACTTTGTAGATTGCATCGCTCACCTACACCCACCCCCGCAGACTCCATTTCCTCTATTTCCTCTCTGTGAATACATGTGAAGCAGAACTAACAAAACTTATACCCCTTTGCTGATACTACTCCTAGCGATTGAAGTTCTACTTAAATACCTTAGTTTTTCTACTATTTCTACTTTTTCCAATTCATAAACTGTCACATAGATTTTATGTAATTTTTTCTAGATGAGGAGATGAGTGGACATTACCTCAAAGTTGTTGCTATCTACAGTGATATTTTATTTTATTAGTTTAAAGAGCTTTGAATTTGCAAATTGCGCCGTATGTTTTCCAGCTTCGTGCTGGAATGCTATGCGTCTTTAATGTCGATAAAATGATTGCTGAATCACGGCTTTTGATATCCTATAGTCCTACTGGTATGTGATGGAAAATAATCCCCCAATGAAATAACTCCCCGAATTGGAACAAAGATTCACTCTGAAATAAAACACCGGAGATGAAATAAGTCCCAAAACAACCCATAAGACAAATAAATCCCCAATTTTATATACATACAATAAAAATATGTTCAGAAATGTATTTATCATTAAAAAAAAAAAAAATTTATAAAGTACCGACCATGGGTAGACGACTCGCTGACACAATATGAATCATGGGTGGTCATCGTATTACATAGATATGTCCAGGCATCATTTTACGAACTTTTTGGTAACTTATTAGTTTTGTCTGCAATTAAGCGATGTCATTTTGTCCGAGTTTGAGAATAATTACTTCTCTGTAATATCATACAGAAGTTTGCCGCTTTTACATAGAACCGAAACGCTTGAAGACTCAACACTTACAGTGGGTAAAGCATCTTTGAAAAAAAAGTGTGTATTCCCCAAATGTGGCTTTATTACACCATGCGTAAACGGCCTTCTTAAAGAAGAAACCCTGTTTCGGCCACTGCCATTACATACCCCATATGAATGGTGGAACTGGTTCGTTTGTTTTACTGGGCGTGAGTCCACTTCTTTCGTTCAGTAGCGGTAGCAAACGCTATACGTGGCTTGCATGAATAACCAAATGGATGTGTCCAACCCAGGGTTCGGGCTTACTCCTATCGGAGTAGATCTACTTCGCTTTTCGAAACATCTGTGAAATCTACTTCATCCCTCCGCTTGGCTAACAAACTACTTAGATTTTTTTTATATAAATGTAGATCAATCAGAGAATAATTATGTGGCAGCACTGATTATCAAAGATTTATTTTTGAAATAAACTTCAAATTGACAGGATCGCTACCCAACAAAAGTTCGTCTTTATCTCGTCAAGTTTTGGTTTGGCTGAAAGAAAATTCTCCGAAATGAATTTAGATTTTTTTTCAGAATTTTTACAGTGAAAATCAAATGTTCTCACAATGTTTATTGGAAAATCGGAATGATGTTTATGTTTCAACGCTTCCGATTATTTTAGAAAAATATTTAATGCATAAATTTGTTGATGGTAAATTTAAGTTTAAAATGCATAATTTTTAACCTTTATAAATCATAATAAAAAAATTAAATTAAGTCTGAAATAGTAAGAAACCGAAAAAATGTCCATTGTTTTGAATAAATTGAAATATCTTCTTCATAAAATTTAGTTTTACCTTGCTTTTTCTTTTCACCTACTTCGAAATGCGTTTTCCAAAGTCTGAACCCTACAAACCATGATCTATCACCGAATCAAGCAGCAAAATCAAATAGTCAAATTGACTGGAGGCTGATTTATATTTATTTTTTTTTTTAAGTTGAGTAGGTAATGAAGTTGAGCACGGGCTGGCTATTTAGTGTCCGCTTAGGGGGTAAGAAAACTCCTCCTCGATTAAGTCTTCAGTATCCTCGGTATGGGCATATGTGGATGAAAGCCAGACAATCACTTATCGGATTGAAGTCAATATATTGTACAAATTAAGGTTTCTTTCATGGAGAGAGGGGAGTGCTAATTTATTTAGCCTTTTAAGGCAACTGTTTCGCAATTTTGTTTCTTTCCTTTTGCTCCTTCTGACCACGGTGACATCTGCCTTGCATCTTTTACGGCGTGAACTAGTTTGAGAAGATTAATTTTCGGAGTCTGTTACACCATGTTTTTATTCTGGCAACTCCTTGAGATCATCATTTTTTCACCACCACAGCTTTAGCTTTAAGTAGCTATGGACACTGTTCAAAAATACAAACACAAATAATTTACCGATACCGAAATGTTGACAAGAGTGTCAATAAAACCAGTAGCACGTGCCAAAGTATTTGAAAGACATTGATTATTTACAAACTTTGACAAATATTTCTTCGAAATAATTAAGAGGAACCATTGAAACAACAGACACAAGTAACCGACTTTATCCGAACATGTTTTGTTCATAAAATGAAGTAAACAACTTCTTTGGACCATCTGTCACTAAGGACCGTTTGCTGATACTACTCACAGCGATTGAGGTTCTACTTATTTGTCTTGTGGGCTACTTTTTCATAAACTGTCATCGTATGGGACAGGTAGAACTTTAATCGTTATGAGTAGTGTGTGCCAATGGGCCTACGTGTTTTAGAAATCAGTTCCTGTGGCTTCACTTACCTATAATATAAATATAAATAAATATACTTAAATAAAACCAACACAATAAATAGCTTCAACTAAAGGAACAAATTCATGTCGCCTTCTTATCCATTTCAATTACAGCACAGCGAATTAATAGATGTCGCCAAGTAGTTACCGCCAAGTAGACTAAAAAGCAATTTATAAAAGTTGCAAAGTTGTGTACATTTTCACTTTAAAACAAGTATATTCCCAAAGGCCACACAGTTTCCACGTCAAGCATGACAAAGACAAAATGGATGACTGTTAAGTGTTCCTTGCAGAAGAAGTTGACATTAGCTAGTTGCCAGCCAGCGAGCTGCTTTCGAAGTACGCAGTTTTTTATTTGTAGTTTGTAGCTACTTTAAAATGTCCTCGCACGGTATACTCGTATATACCTACCTACAATGCTATAAAGGTGTTTAATTTATACAAACGAATCGCAATATCTTCGTAAGTAGTATGCAAAGTTGGATATAAGGGTGGTTTAAAATTCGATGTATATGGTGCCACCCTCTTTGATGTGCCTCGCTGGCTGAGAAACCCATCTCAGATGTCTTCACACCTTTTCAATAATCGTTTCAATAGCCAGTGCTACAGGTTAGAGAATACAATGTCCTAAAACAGTCTTCAATGATGTATATAGATTTGACTGAGCTGTAGAAGTACACTTCAAAAGTACATACTTCACTTTGTTGTGTCATGAAATTGTCAAACTTGTTAATGTTTCTGAAATTTATTTATTTATTCAGAATTTTTCGGAAAATTCATCAAACGATACGAATTAAACAAATTTTTGTTGAATGGTTCGGTAGAAGCTTTAAACTGGGCGGTTGGAAAAATTCTGCAGTACATAATTCGGTTACCACATTTGGTTATTTATAATCAGATGCGTGCTCTGTCTAAATAAGGTAATAAGTGTGTTTTAAAAAAGAGAAAACAGCTTAAACAAGCCAGAAAAGAGTTAATTAACCATTCAAACGTTTGGAAAAAAAATGTAACAAAATCAATGTTTTTGGTCATTTGTAAAAAAAGATTGAGAATTCTGTCCATCAACACGCTCATTTCCAATGGAGTCAGTTTTTCCTGCCTTCCGAGAGTGTTGAATGTGCCGTGGTAAATGTACGTCAAGATCTTAGTATATCCGCTGGTACAGACTGTACCTTCCAAATCGTTCTGAAGAGGTGTTGCCCACCATTGATTTCACGCCTGCTTTATTCTTCTGAACAATTCCACCAGAGTCGTTGGAAAACCGCATATTTCCATCCTGTCTCGATAAAAGGGAATCTTGGGTTGGTACCCACGTGTATGAAATATTTTAAATCACGGAATACAGAAGGTGTACTGCTGATTTTATGGCAATTTTTTGCAACCAATCTATTCATGACGCTGGTGAAATAAAGGTTCTTCTGCTTGATGTATCAAAGGTGCTCGTATTTGACAAAACCGAGCATCAAGCTTTCTTGTGTGCCATCAAGTAAACTCGAGCGAAATAATGCTGAATTTAAAAATTCGCATCGCTCTTTTGTCGAAAATGCGTGGTTATGGGATCGATCTTGCTCTCACTCATTGGACTTTTAATACACCTTTTTGAACAGTCAACCCCTCTTAAACGGCAACAAACTTCGGTCTAACTTTAATATCTAATCGCATGGCGCCTACCTAGTTAGCTGAAATCTTGCGTTAAAAAAATTTTGAGAAACAAATAATGCAAAACCAGACCAAAAAAAAACAGAAATAGACAATTTGATTGTCTTGGGTCGGGTCGCATATGGAAATGTTGGACAGAATATTTTTCTTACTTTAAATAAAAACACAAGAGACCTTTTCCACTTCAAACTTTTGTCCATTTTGTTTATTTTGGTGTTCCAAGTACATAATTATACCAAATTCATTATCCAATTTTGTTTTGGAATTATTTTTTACTACATAAAAAAAAAAAAAATATCTTGAGTGTGGAAATCATTATTTGGACCTTTACATATTTTTCTGTTAAGTGGAAAAGATGATATCCGTCAAATGGCTGCCCCCAGTATTGATACACATTTTGTGCCCATGTTATCGCATTTTCCATAACTTTCCGCAAGATTTCCAGTTATAATTGTTCGCATTCTTGTCGAATATCCTTCTTAAGGGCTGCGATTGTCTGAGGCTTGTTGGCATAAGCCCGCGACTTCAAGTAGTCCCAAAGAAAGAAGTCTGGGATGGTTATATCGCGACCAGGAAACGTTTCTTTAACAATTTTCTTTTGTGGCTCGTGCTGTGTGTCCGGTTGCACCGTTTTGTTGAAACCACATGCTCAATCCAATTTTCGACACAAAATCGTCTTCTTCGACGTTGTTGAGATTACTATTCCAAGCTCTTACGGAGTATAAAACTCTAGTGCTTGTCTGTTTTATACTGTAGCTGTCTAGTTCACAAATGTCAAATATGATTGACGTATGAGGCCATTTGCAAAACCAATAGCATTTTCCAATAGGGTGATTAATTTTGCGACCCCTTGTACAAGTCGTTAAATAATTATAAGGTCGGTAAATAACTTTTTGAAACATGTGATGTCTAATCGTTAATTTGCATAACCCTGCTACTTCGAAAATACTTTTACGGTCAGTGAGCTCTGTTGCCAAATGGATGTGACCTAAATACATACCTTTCAACTATTTTCAGATTTATTATAGCAATTAAAAAGCATCCGGTTGCAATGACTCAAAAACTACTTAACGAAACTACCCACATTCGTCCTACTAATAATATCAAATGACAAAATGTTGAATGTGTTTTCTGAAATAATATTTTACGCTCAAAACAAATGCAATTACCAAAACCTACCAATAAAACGGCAAAGCGTTTATCTATAAATTGATGTGTATTACTTTTAGTTTTTCTTGTCATATTTTTACGTATTTCTTTGTGGTGCTACAAACAAAACACTGATCCACTGCATTTTCTGTGATTTTGTTGGTTTGGTTTTTGTATTATCTATTCGTTCAAAGTGCTTTTCGTTATTTTTTTTTTTTTTTTTTTTTCATTTATATTGTTTATTGTTTTTTTTTTAACCGTAAAGAAAATTATGTAAAAAAAAGTAAACAATCTACAATGACAACAATACAATTTGTCAACAAACTACAAATACGTGCAGCAAAAATATATATATTTTAAAATAAACCAATCTCAAAATATACCAAACAATTCAACATAAAATCAAGATAAAGTCCTTAATTCAATTTTTGATTTGAGCTCTCTTCTTTATTTACTTACAAAACTTTAGTTTCCTTTTTATTTATTTCACTAAGCAGAATACAAAAACAAAACGAAATTGTCTTCAAAAAGTTGCAGCAGTTATAAACTAGAGAAAAATAAAAAGCATAAAAAAACAAACCAACATTTTAAAAAGTTTTAAATCTCTATATCTTATCCATTCATATACTTTTAGGTGCAAAATAAAATTCTTTACCAAACGACAGCATATTAAACATAAAAATTTAAATTTACATTATAAATATATATAAATAAATTTAAACATGTATACATTTTACAAAATTTTATATAAAACATAATATATTTCACGTTATCCTCATAACTTACCCTAGAAAAAAGAAAATGTTGTATAAAGTTAATGGATTGCATATATAACACTGTTTTTGATTTTAAACTTAAAAAAAAAAATACATTTCTATATTTTTCGTTTGTAAAACTTTTAAATATACACAAAATGACACACTTTTACTAATTATTCGTTGTGCCGCATCACAGAGCAAGGAAGCCGGGATTCGCACCCTGGTAGCCCTTGATGATCAGGGAGGTGAGTCACTCTGGACACATAAAAAAAAAATTACAAAACTTTATACTCATAGTTTTATTTTGTACATTTATTTTGTTCATTGATTTTTTTATTCATTTTGTGTTTGTATATATTTTCATTTATTATTATGATCCCACTGCCCCTGCTCCATTCAAATGTTGTGTTGTTTTTGTAAAGAAGAAAGAAACATTTGGTACTTCACAATGCAAATGTATGTCCGTTTGTTTTTTTTTTATTTATATTATGTTATGGTTTTTGGCAGTGCACTATTCACATATTGAAGCGTCAGTTTTACTGGAATTTATAGAATATTCTAAGTATAGATATTTAATAAGTCAAATCGTATACGCTGAATTGTAATAAGGAATAAATTAAATTGTATTTATGCGAACGTCAAGAAAGAAAAGAGGGACTCAAAATTAGTATAAAACTCAGTTGCAACTATGTCCAGGGGACAAACAGTCACATCTGAAAAGTCTTTCCCTTGTCCCAATTCCCACATTTACGAATTTCGATGAGAGCTTCTCATGCAATATTATCTTACGATTCTTATCGTAAGCCATTAATGTGCAATATTGAAATTGTAATAAAATCGCTCCATCGTACTGTAAAAATTAATTTAATCTTCACCTTAAAGCAATTTTACGGAAAATGTGATCATTGCAAAATTATAAGTGAACGTTAAAATTTAGAACGTAAAGTGATGGTTAACTTGGCTATTATCAATGTGTCTTAATGTCCGGTATGACGCCTTTAGCAGGATCTTAAACCTTGACTTTCAGTAAATTTTGAATGCACCCTATATAGTTTTCTTTTCCTGTGTTTATTTTTCGGCTCCAACAAGCATGGAAACCATGTACTTTGTAAGCCCGACAGAAGTTCAGAACGACTTCCCTCTGTAGATTTTTAAACGGAACTATACCTATCAATTATTCAAAAGCCAAATAAATTTAAAATATACCTTGAATTTATAATGGCTTCTTCGAAATGCAAATCTCACATTAAAAACCTGGGTTGATAGAATATTAATGATGCAGTCTTCTGGGAAATTCAAAGCCGCTTTTAATTATTTTCTTTGAAAGCCTACACTTTCTGTACATCTGTATACAATCGGGTATTATTTCCAAAATTATAAACAGCAATGGCTGACGGACTCCTTAACCTAGGTTTTTGCTGGGCTGTTTTAGTGAGCACTTTTCTAAGTCTTTACTCTGACACTTATAACTTTCTTACTAGGTGGCGCCGGGCGAAACCTTTGTAGTATGGATTTGTTCATGAATCATTCCGATTCAATATTTAACGACAAAAATAAATTGATCAGTAAACATGAATAAACGGAAAAGGAACCATCTTTTACTTCACTAAGACTTTTGTATGTACATCATTTTAGTCGTTATGCTTCATTTGCAGACGAGAGCAAATTGTGTTTCGGCGATACTTTTCGCAAGAACTGTACAAAATCAAGAGTGCGTTGTTATTTCTTTAAGTTCAGTTTTTTTCCTTTAAAACCCTTTCTTTTGTCTTTAGTTTCTTCGTGATATTGATTACATATATTCCTCATCATTGCCACATCCTACCACATACATTTTATTAGCAGAAAATTTATATTCCACTTTTAAAATCACTTCTATTCAAAGAGAAAATTATTACTCGTTCCACTAGACCACTTCTTATTCCGATTTTTCTATGCATTTATTTTATTTAGAAATTATATTCTATTTTTTTTTTTTGTTATATATATTTTTTTGTTATATAAGTATACCTACAATAAAATACTTTAATACTATTTTTATTACAAATGCTTCTGCTTGAGGCAATAGTATTCAGTGCACCATTTTGATAAGTTTCGTAGTTTAAAATGTTCAACAAAATATATATTTATTTAAAATTTAATTTTATTCCTAAGCTACACGTACTTTTGTTAAAATTTCAAGCCTGGTTATGCACGCTTTGTTTCGTTAAACATTTTGACAAAAAATTAAAATAAATAAGAAACACAAAAGAAGAGAAAAATGTTCTATACAATTTTCATTGAGGACTTTTGAAGTATATTTTTTGTTCAATTTTTTTTTTTTTAAACAAAACGTTTTTCTGTTTATATCTTCGACATGCAATTGAACAATTTGTCGTCTCTTTATCTCTCTATCTCTTATTGCGTTTCCTATAAATATTTTAAAAATTTATTTTCGCTTTATTTATAATTTATTAAACGAAATTCCCGAATGTCTTTTAGAGCGAGGAAACAGGTGCCAAAACTTTGAATCAAATTAATGTTCAAGGCGGTAAGAATCTGCGATAAATATTTCTTATATCTTTGATATTTTTGCTTTGTAAAGAGAACAACTTCGTATTTTGGATTTGCAAATATAAATAATAACAATAACAAAGAATAATAACAATGCGACTAATAATATGTACGTTGTTTTCCGCCATGTACCTATAAACTAATCTCCGGTTTGCTTCTTCTAAAATTCTTAACTCACAACAATCAGTATTGTGTGTGAAAGGTGTTGGCGAGACCTTTTTGTTTTTCTTTAATTTGATTTTTTATTTTAATCAATTTTCTACTAATCGTTTGATTTAATATTTTTGATTTTAATTTTTACTAAATATTTATGCCAAAAATCGAATTGAAACTAATAAGAGAAATGCTACAGCTGCAAATAGAGTTAGATTTTAACTGTGTATGAGTGTGTAAGGCAATAAAGTACGGTCAAGAAAATGAAATTGAAAGAAAAGAAAAAATACCAAAATCTCATGTACAATATCTAAAGATCCACAGAAACAAAACAAACCAAAAAAATTCAAATAACAAACAAAATGCTAAGAAATTTGTGATGTTTTTGTTTAGAGTACGGAAGTTGGAATGAGAAGCATCGTTATGCTGGACGAACAAGGAGGTAAGATTGTAAAGAAAAGAACATAAAAAAGAGTATTTTAATAATAAAATAATAGAATTTTAAATATAATTAAAAAAAAATCTTGAAACATCAAATATAAACAGTACAGAACGATTCAAATTCTCATTGCACCAAATTTCAAATCTTGCATACTTACTGGTGATACGAACAAATTTGACTAAAAATGTGATGGTATTTTTTGGTTTAAATAATTTTGGATGTCTGTGTAGTTAAATTTGGCTTTAAATTCTTCCCAATTATCTAGCATGAGGATCGGTAAAAAATAATCGCAATCGTAGATGTATATTGAGTTTCGTCGAATCGTGATTCAAGTTGTACATTGGGCTACGAGTGTTTGTTCTTGTAAAATTGCAGCTGTTCTTGTGAGATCCTATTTGGCAGCACTTTTGCTAGCATATGAAATTGTTTCTACCACGTGCTTTACCACTTTTCAACACCAACGCCTATGATTTTTAAAATATAACAGCTTGACACAAGGTAAAATGTTTGACAACATTTCGGCAGAGATTCAAGTCTTATGACTTTGTGACATCCCATATTTGACAAAATAAAACATTTTTGTTTGTTGGATTGATGTTATATAACACTGTTCGAAAATGGCCGACGAATATCCGTGTGTATAAAAAAGTGTCAAATAATTATCTTTTTGTCAAACAATAAGATTCAATTCAATTTATTTAACAACCTGGAAAAATACAATAAGGCTTGGTGCTATATAGTTCAAAGAGGGTTTAAATGAGGTTCTTAAAACTAAAATTAAAACTAACAATGGTCTTATAGGTAATTTATTCCTCGACAAAAAGAGGAAGATTCGGTAGAGCTACCTCGCTTTCCATTGGGTTGTTCTTAGATTTTGCTATCAGATTTTAGATTTTTCGAGCGTGAGATAACTTTTCTAATCTGTGCGTTATTTAAAAGTCAGCTGTAATTTGTGTTAAAAAGATCCATTAGTTTAAGTTAATATTCATAGCAGCGGCTAAAAGTATTACTTTCTCTATTTTCTAAGGACTCATCGTCTAAAAATGTCAAATATTTTTGTGTTAGTATAATTGAATTGTGGAAAAAATGGTTTCTTTTTTGCGGTTTTTAGGAGGGTCCTAATCGGAACTGTTCTTGCCTTTCATCGGGTTGTTCTTGATTTCCAACAAGCACTGCTGTTTTCGCACTTGCTTGGTAGTTTTGTTTAAGCCTTCACTTATAATTCCTTAAATGGGGACAAACGTCATAGCCTTCGACCGTGAAAATGATTTAATAAGTAGTAACCCTCCAGAGAAAAAGTCAGCTTACAAAATGAATTTCTATAAAACTGCAAGAGTTTTTTGGCACAGCTTTTGCCATTATTTTGGCCAAAGCCTTCCAAAATTATTCATTGTTTGTCAATGTCTTCCACCTGTTGTTGTATGGTAATTACAGAGTGGAGCTTGGTCAATTGAAAAGCTATACTTTGATCTTTTTTTTTGCTGATCAACTTCAGCCATCTCATGCCGGTTTTTTTTCGTGTTTATTAACCTGGCAGAGACCCGGCTCGGTATTCTGTAAAGCGAAACGTTCTAACGTTTTCGTGTGCACCAAGAAATTTGCTTGCGTAAAATACCGCAAATCTTTATTGCGTACAAAAACGTTTGATCGTTTCGCCTTATAGAATCTGGCCCGCACTAGGCCGCAAGCCTGTAACTTTGATCTGTCGCCACATTAGCTGGAATTATATTTCAATTCTTGGATTAATTTCTGTCCTATTTTTCTTGCGAAAATCATGTCATTTTGGGTAGATGGTCCATGGTCAAGGCCATGGATGCGAAATGAATAAAGTCGTGAAGGACAAACAGGGTTATACATATTTTACAAGATTTGTATTCTCGGTTAGATTCTTCTTTCAAATAAAATATTGGTACAAGTCTAAGCTTTTTATGTATCTATAAAAATACCATCACATTTTTTCAAATAAAAATAAAATAAAAATCATAAAATAAAACCAATTGGCACAACAAACTCATAAGAATACTTTTCTTTAGTACACATTTGCTAAGCCATTTGATTATCAAAGACAAGTATTTACTATTATACAATATACATATAAAACGGAATGTCCAGTGTAAATAATACTTTTAAATCCCTACCTGACAAAACAAAATTAAATTTAATTCAAATTTATAAACTTTTTTTTTCAATTACTACAAGTAATAAAAACACATTTTTAATTAAAAAAATCAATTCTATATATTTATGTATAAATAACTCTTTTCACTCCAACAAATCAACCAATGAAAATATCCAAATATATATACAAGAACAACAACATCAACAGCAAAAATATCCAAAATATACCCTTCAATCAGATTAAAAAAAAAAAAAAAAAAACTAAAGCCAACAATATATAAATGTTTATATATATTTTAAAACAAAATCAAATCCAATCGCAAACTAAATATAAAAGAATATATATATATCTTCTAATACCCAACTCAACATTTCAAATCGCCCGACAATATCGACAATAATACGCCCTATAAACTAAACTTACCCCCCAAAAATATATATTTAATTAAATATATATTAAACAAAATATATAAATACAAAATCATGCTCGTCTCTCAACCACACTCAGTCCGACATGTGAGTACAAGGCAGACAAGAAATATTATTGTTTGTTATATTTTTTGGTTCTGTTTGTTTTGAGTTTTGTGTTTTTTTTTTTTCTCAAATATTTCCATTTTTTTTTATACAGAAATACTTTTATACGTGTATACTATATTAACATTAGGAAAAAAAGAATATATACCATTATTTGTTGTTTGAACAGTTTTTTTTTTTGTTGGTAACTCTTAATAAACGTTTATTTTTTGTTTCAATAGTTTGTTAGTTTGTTATACTTGATATTACAGAAAAGAACATACATAGTTGTATTAGCTGAATTTTAGAGAACATACATGAATTCGAAAATAATTTTATAAATAATTATTATAAAGTTACTTAAATAAGAAATAAAAACCCTGATCTAAAAAAAAAATAGATCCATTTTCACGCTGAATTCATGTAGGCTCATAAAATAAGTTCGTTTCATGGACATTCAACAGACATTCGTTTAGAAAGAGGGTTGGAATTGTTAAGCTGCTGGGGGATAACCTTTTTGGAACATTTCCTGCAATCAATCTAGTTTTTGTATTCATCATGGACAAATTATATTATATCACACATTACGCCAGAAATATACTTGCAATCATTTCTACTACAAATCTCGTATATATATCAATTTTAAAATTTTCCGAACTTAAACAATAAACAAGTGTCTATGAGTTATGTTGTAATAGAATCAATACTTAAAAATGTGACCGGAAATAGGTTGCGGGTGCATTTGCAGTCGTAAACGTAGAGCACATAATTTTCAAAGTAAACGTTCGCACATTAGGGAACAACAATATGGAACGTTTTAGCTGCTTAATTAAGCCTTTTTTTCCAATGTCCAGTGCACTATGAAGTGATCTAATTGTGATATGATATCACTTTGATTCGACCCTTGTTTTTGTTTTTACTGATCCACCGAAAGGTTTTAACAATTTTTTTATTGGTACTCATTTGACTCTAGAAAATATCTTCCTTCGATGACATCTCAGCATATATCATCCATCAGTCAGTGAACTAAATATGTCTTGAATTGCACCTGAGCACTTTTTTCAAGATCATCATATAATTCGATTTAACCGTATGTTCGAAAACATGTTCTTTTCTTTTTCTTTTTTACCCGTGGATTGGGTTGCCCTTCTAGTATGATTTTTGACATCTTTGAGCTTATTTTATGTTTTTGTGTTCACAAAATACAATATTTGAAGCTAACAATGTCATAAATAATCTCATCCATATCTCGGATATTCTGCCAGTTCGTCACTTTTGAAGTGATTAGCTGATTCAAAACGGTATCATATTCCAAGTTCCCATTTTGAATTGGATTGATCAACGTTCGAGACGATATACAAACACAGTTAACTTTTTGTATTCTGACAAAAGTTTCAAATGCAAAAAAGAAAAGAAAAATAGAAACGCAATTGAGTCATTTTCAAAACAATCGCAACTATCATAATTTTTTGTGAACTACTGATGAGTGTCTTGAATGGGATTGAAACTCTACGCAGCTTTATTATTTGAGACACACTTTACCAATCTAGTCTTTCAGACAGATTCCGTGCTTGTTTAATGTGCTGACATCCTTTTAAAAGATGATCGCAATATGGAAGCATTTAAAGTTCATTTGATGAAAAACTCATTTAGCTTTTGTCAAGTAATTGCTAATTGTTTGTTTAAAAACTGAACCAAAATTTAAAATTGTATTTCAGTCTTTAAGACAGTTCCTACCTACCTTATATTTGTTTTACTTCTATGTGACGTTTGCTGTCAATATTCTATGCAAATGTTTTTTTTTATAGACCCTACATTTTTTTTATAATAAAATTCAAAACTTGTCGAGCTGTCAGAAAATTGTTTTCGAAAAACACGCTTTGTTCTCCGAGCTATGAATAATTACAAATGAGTTTAGGATGCAATGACAGGACTGCATTCGAATCAGGTGGCAGCTGTAAAATCTGTAAGCGCTACTTGACACTCCACAAGTATAAGGATCAGCAGAACATGTCTCTCATTCCTAATTATAAAGTTTAGCTTCTAAGACTTTTTACCAAATGACCATGAAAGTTTTGAGGTTTGGTCCACAGATTCCGACTCCTACTCCTTCAGACTCAACCCGCGTTGAATCTCTTGTCGAAACACAATATTTTTGGTTTAGGAATTTTAAAGCAAAGATTTAAAATTCTTTGTCTTTGTAGACGTTATGGATTGGGAACTTTAGTTTTGTATTAATTTCCTTGGTGATTGCAAACCAAGAGGCGTAGGTTCGAACCCGAGCTGGTAGAGCAATATCAGAGTTTCACCATTAATACAACAAAAAAAATCTTTTACGCTTACTAGTAAAGCGAATTGAAATACGAATCTAAGAGCTGCAGGATTTGGAAATTTTAATCCCTTTTTATCATAAACAAAAATAGTAAAATTAATTCAAAATGAAATCGTTGTGTAAATACTTGCTTTAGGGGTGTTTCGCTAAGCGATGACAGGAAAACAAAGCTTTGCTTCCTTTGGTAGTTTTGAAATCTAGTAGTCAGTTTCAATGCAGTTTCTCATCGGGAAAACTACTGAATGTTTTATTGGGAATATTATGATTGACACAAATTAGACGCTTTCGGCAAAGTCACGTTACTTGAACGATTGGAGTATCTTGATATCTTATGACAGATGGCTTAGCTTGTGAGAGCCCTCCTTGGGCCGAAAGAAGCAGTGATTCCCTCTCATATCTGTTTGTCGTAACGTTTGTCGCGATTCGTTGACGTTTAAGTGCTTTTTTGATGGCCTTAAAATTTTACATTTGTTATAGGTATTTGTAGGAGTATTTTTCTGGGGTCAACGTTTCGTTCATAAAAAGTCAAGTTCAACATGCCTTTAAACGTTGATACTGAACAATGCGTTTCTCTGACATTTATTGTGCGTAAGATCACCCCAAGTTAACGCCACTCAATTCTGTTTCCTATACTTTCAAAAAGTTAATTTTCCATTACTTGAAAGAATTATCTGTCAAATTGCCGGTTCCAATGATCTCTGGTTTTCACTATGGATAACATCTTCGAGCATACTTTATTTATCCTTAGTAACGCTTACAGTATAATTATGCGCAAAATTCTAAACATGCTTCCCTGATGTGAAATAAAAAAATGCCAGTTGACATTAAAAACAGCTCGAGCTAAGAGTGCGAAATTATTAAAAAAAATTGTCACACTCACTTAATGTGTAGGTACCCCTAGCTCCGTGCTTGACGCCTTAAGTCCAATTTGGTTGTTTTAACGAACCTTAAACAATAAAAGTTGATACAAAATCGTAATTTAAATATACTTAAACATATTTTCATTTTGTCATGTCATGATTGCTTTGCTTTTGTTACTAATGACATTTCTGACTTTGTCAAAAATCATCTAATTGCATATTTCAAATGTGCCACATTTACAGACGTCAAAATAAATCTAAATCTCCACCCCTCTATCATTTTCTTGAGCCATTATAAATGTCGAATTTTCGCTCAAATTTTAAAACAATATCTCTCGGAAACTCTTAGTTTTATCTGTTACGTTTAAAAAATGGCTGGTTGAACTGTCAAAGACATACTTCAACTTGTGAATCAATAAACTGGATTCCGATATTTGCCTAATCGTTTTTTGTGGTTGTAAAATTGACAGCTTGCGAAACACCCAAATGTATCCGATCTCAGATTGTGACGTAGTTATTTGTTATATTGTAACCTACACAGGGTAAGAGTGAAAGCAAAGCGACTGTGCCGAAATATTTAACCCAGGGAAGCGTCTTTTGGTACGTAGGTACAAGCAAAGACAAAAAACCTGTTCATTTGGAGACCACCTGAAAATTTCGTTCCGGAATAGCTGCGTACTAGCTTTGTATATTCAAAGGTACTAGGCTTAACGTCATAATCTTGTATTGGAGCTGGCGTCGTAGCTCAATTATAGACATCGTATTTTAACACTAACATTTGTCGGTTTGACACTATGTGACCCACTGTCAAATAACCAACCAGAGCCAACAATTTGTTTGTTTATGTTGACCATTGCCCAGTCATAAGACCGTGCATATTTGACAGTCAAATTCCAGTTAATTCGCAGACTAGCTTAAGTTGGCTTACTCATATGAGTTTTACGGGCTTGAATTTTGTGTCACTTCTCACAATGTGGATGTTGTCCTTAGACCTTTTCCTTTAATTAAACGCGCAGAAAAAAAAATTCACCGCTCAATTACTATTGTGAAAAATTGTGAACTACGTAAAATTCACATTGAGTAAACATCAGGTTCGTAAGGTCAATCGATCGAGTCACATCCGTGCGTCGCGTCGTTGGTCTGTAATGTTCATTAGCTTGAAATTCGAATGATAATATTAAAACTATAGTCCTTTTAGATTTAACAAGTCTGTTAGTACAAATGAATTTATAATATTCCTGATCTCAGATTGTGACGTAGTGGTTTAAACACCTTATGCGCATTCATTCGAATGTGTCTTATAGTTATAATTTATATAGTTACTCCCTGGACTCTCGTTTCGAGTATATGCGTGATTTTTGACTGTATGAGAACAAATTGAAATCGAATCGGCTAAACATATAGCCTTGGCAACTTTGGTGTTTCGGAACAGTTTTTGAATACCTTGTTTCCACTGATGAGATATAGCAAAAAAGTAAAAGACAATGCTAAATCTGCAACAAGATTTATTGTAAATAATGCTTCCGAAGGGTCCTTTTATGAAATTCAGCACGCTTTTCAGCAAAATTAAATAGAACAGCAATTTGCTCACATCTGTGGACTTTCAGATTCCCAAATGTTTTGTTCCATTTAACTAAAAACATTTTTAGTAAACATTGGGAACGTTCAAAACTCTAGCTAGCAACTACTGACAGCGAAATGACGTTGGTGTTAGATTTTTCTTTGGCCTTTATTGATCACGTAAACAATTTCAATCAGTTGAACTTTATAGAGGGGTTCCCCATAAGCCTAGAGTGCTCGATTTTATGCTTGACAAAGTTTTAGTTTTTCGCGTTCAAGGCGTTCAAACTAAATCGGCTTGAGACGACTACAGTTTTGAATGTGCCCATGCTCTAAATGCAAGGTGGTTAACCAGTGGCGTAGACAGTTTTACAGGGTTTGTCAATGTCTTTATTAATTAAAAAAAATAAATTTCCAGACATTTATTTGAGCCATTAAAAACTCCTTCTAATTACATAAACTTGTTTGTATTTTGAACCTTAAATGATTAACTGGATCTTCAGACAGGTTAGGGCTCTAGCTAATAATCAATACGATCTGAATGTTGTCATGTTATCAATGGTGGATTGCGAGAAGTCAATGTCTCTATTGCTTGCATGAAAAACTGGTTCTATAAAAGTATCCTCTTCTTAATGCAGCTTTCTATTCTTTGCCTTCTCTTCGTATACACAAATTTTATATTTTAAGTACCTACTAAGCCTAGGCGGCCTTCAAACTCGCCTCCATTAACATACACACACCGTAACTGTAAAGAAACAAAGTAAACCACATTCTAAACGCATACCATGCTACATATCAACTAAATTGAAGCCGTATAATAAAACGTTCTACCAAAAGTCATGTATATTTTCTGTTAAATTTAAGTTATTTATTTATTTACAAGATTTACTTAATTGCAACCCAGAAACCATAACCCAATTTTAAACTAAAGTTTTTATTTTTTGTTCGTAATTAATTTATAATTATTGTTTTTTTTTTTAACATAAACTAAGCGCATGCAATGAATGCAAGTTCACAACTTAACTATTTTAATTTATTTTTTTCAAATATAAAATTCTAAGACATATTTACTGTTTCTTTTGTCTTTACACATTACATTCGTATGATTCATCTCTTACTACCTATTATATTCAAAACTGCTTAAAAACCTTCTGCAAAAGAAAACTAAATTTTGAAACCGAGTTTTCTGTATCATTCTCTTTTCGTAAAATTAAAATACACTTACCTACCACAAGCTACTCTTCCCGTATACTCGTATGATTTTAATTTACATATTTTGAAATGTAATATTGTAGAAATTACTGATATAAATATTTTTCATTTAGTTAATTCCTTTTTGGTTTAGTAAAAAAAATAGAGCATCACAATACCTTTATACCATATATATATAAATATAAACCCTCATTACTCTCTCTCTCTCTCTATTTCTCTCTCTGTCACCATATTTCAACATCGCTGTACCTTTAGTCATACTCTTTGGTTTTATTTTCGAAACGTTTATGTTTATGTATAAAATTCGAAAGACTGCGGAATTTACTTAACTTCTTTTGTATGTTTTCTCTTCGTGTGATTTTTCGTTGATGATCGTATTGTTGTTTTGGACAACGAAATGAACAGAACAACTGGACCGTATCGAGGAGGGTATGGATCAGATTAATGCCGACATGAGAGAAGCCGAGAAAAATCTCAGTGGCATGGAGAAATGCTGTGGCATTTGTGTATTACCCTGCAATAAGTAAGATTTGTTTTTGCTTTCAATTTAAATGATTTTCTAATTTTTCGTGTTTTTTTTTTACTTAATATAGGAGCCAGTCATTTAAGGAAGACGACGGTACCTGGAAAGGAAATGACGACGGCAAAGTTGTTAATAACCAGCCACAGCGCGTGATGGACGATCGTAATGGATTGATGCCTCAAGCTGGTTACATTGGAAGGCAAGTTTGTAATGATGCAGTTATGCAGTTCGTATGGTTTGGGCAAAGTATCTCAATTGGAAGGGACAATCGCAAAATGATTCTGCGAATAAATTGTGTTTTATTCATATGAGATCAGTATTACTCAAGGTGGCGCTACATTCCGAGTTGAATCAATATGCATCTTCAGCTAGATTTGTATGTGGTCAACTGTTATACACTTCAAGTTGGTTGAGGTCGCTTTAACTTGTGCGCTTAAGTCGAGCGCTTCCCCTACTGATTGTCCTTCCAGATTGAAATCGATAACATTTAGTGTACATTCATTCTACATGTCATAGCCATTTAAGATGAATGATTGGAACTTTCTTAACAAAGTCCATGTCTAAATACAGGTCGTGGACTTCGCTGTTAAAGTTTTGCCTCTAAAAAAAACTAAAAAAAGAAAGAGAAACGAAACCGACTGTCAGACGCCTAGCTCATTAAGTCCTAGATAAAGGAACGTTTGCTTGTGCTTTATTATTTTAATCGAATGACATTCACAACCTTTCATTTTTTGTCCAGCAATCTAGTGCCTTGTATTTTTACGGCAAATTAAAACACAAGTGCTTGAGCCCTTTTACATAGAGTTTGACATTCCCCTTTTCGTCTAGTCAATCAAACACGACAATTGTTAGCTCTTCTGTTGCAATATTTGCAAACATGTGAGCGATAGCACAAAGTCTGCCTTATCAACATATTGACTAATTTCACTGGCTGGAATAATTGGTTCCCGGGTAATTGTGTCCTTTGTTTTTCAACACAACAACGACGAGTTGGATAAAAAATCCAAACCGAGACATAGTTCCATACAGCACGACTCCGTAAATTCCCGCGTATGTGTTCTTAAACTTCATAAAATGTCCTTCTTCTCGTTTATTAAGTTAAATCTTAAAAATTCCGTTAAAAAAAATAACTAAGAACTAAATTTCCAATTTGCACGCAGAATAACAAATGACGCGCGAGAAGACGAAATGGAGGAGAATATGGGACAAGTTAACACAATGATTGGCAATCTCCGAAACATGGCCCTTGATATGGGCTCAGAATTGGAGAACCAGAACAGACAGATCGACAGAATCAACCGCAAGGTAAGACATTGCTTTCATCATGCTAATAAAAACATTAACCCACAACCATTGTTACTAATCGAAAAATTAACGCACATAATTGTTATTTCACTTTGTCCATGCCTTACACAATACTCAGGGTGAATCCAACGAAGCCAGAATAGCAGTGGCAAACCAGAGAGCTCATCAGCTCCTTAAATAAACACTTGATCATAATTTTGTTGTCCTAATGTTTAAAACAAAAATGATTCCAGTTTATTTTTGTGTTTCTGTTTATTTATTTTTTGTTTTTAAATGCAATACGTATTTTTATTATATTATAAATGTACATGTCTTTGTCGATTTTTATTATTAATAAACATTTATATATATTAATAATAGTATGATATCGGTAGGGTTTTTGGCTCATATTGCTGTGATGAACTAAAAAAATACAAAAAAAAAAAAAGAAGAAAAAAAATCTAAGATTTCATAATAAAATCATAAACAAAAACAAACTAAGGAAAGCGGAAATACAAAAAAAAAAAAAATAGAAAGTAAAACAGCATTCATCACTCAATCGAATTGTAACGAAAAGAAGGGAAATTATCCGTGCGGTTCAAAATATGGGAAAGAAATATGTTATCTGTTGTTTTTCATTAATTTTATTGCATAGAAGAGATTAATTGTTTAATAATTTCGCTTAATTCGTACATAAACTGCAACAGAAAATGGTTGTAAACAAATGGCAACCTTTTCGATTGCATTTAGTGGGAAATTCAAAAACTGAGTTCACACTTTATTTATGAAAACGTATCACACTTTCACTAATGTTAAACGAAACAGTTTTGGAGTGGTTTTGAAGGGTTTCCGATTGGCAACTTGGTTTTACCGGCAATTTTCGGCAACTACTCAAAGTTCCAGAAATGACAGTGCATAGCGTTAAATGGTACAGCGCCCTCTCTGTAACACTTGTACAAATCAGAACTATTGAGGAGCAGTTTTCTTGCTGACACCGGCAACTGTCGTGCAACGAGTAAATGAAAATGATTTTGAAGTGATTGGACATAGTAAATCGACTGCAAATTTGCCGACAAAACTAGCTCGGAGATGGTAAAAAGATTTGCCTGTGTGCGGCATTTATTCTGGATTCATCGTCTGGTGAGAGTATGTCTGACTTAGTTCGCTCTGCCCGAATGAAAATAAAAACATTCCTGATACCTTATACACAGATGATTGGAAGATTTCGAAAATTCCCAGTAAGCTAAGATTATGGCGCTTTATGAAGACGTTTCTACGACGCACGTAGGGTATCTGGGTTATGACGCTAACGATTAAAGAGTCGCTTTTAGATTTTCACAACCTAGACAGATTCGATTTTCGAAAACGTTACCAAATTGCATATGGCTCCCCGGCATGGCATGCATTCAACACATTTCCGTTGTTTTGAAGTGACAATTTCGCCATAACCGCTGTCCCAAGTTTTCGAACTTCAAATGTGAAAACGATTCGGAAATGGCTGTCCGTATTGCACTAGGACTAGAGCTTGATTTGGAATCAGGTATACGTAACTCTGTATCGCATTCTGATTGTGTGCTCATATATGCCCCAAATCACATAGTAAACTCGTTCAAATTGACTAATCGTATATTTTTACGAAAGTTATGATCAACTGTTTCTTAAAAGTAATCTCAACAATCACAAGAGCAGCGTCTCTGTGTCGGAATCGATGTGCATGGAGCGGCGGAAAGTTCCATTCTGTCTCAGACTAAAATTATGATATCCTTTATTCAGATCGCGGAACAAAATATCTGCAGTACGCGTACTCCAATCGTACAAAAGAAATCCTTCACTACTCCGATTCTTTACATAAAAAAAAATGTTTTTTCCCACACCTTAAGTACAAAATTTAAAAAATCAAGTACGTTTATTTAAAATATGATCTCATGCAACTTTTTCTTTGCAACTGGAAGTGTAAATATAACTTATTTACATTTTTTTATGAAAAAAAAAAAATATATATATATCAAAATTTAGGTAAAATTAAAAATCTAAGTTTATTTCTAATGATGTGAGCTTCCATTGCACGAATGAATTATCATTTCTAGTCACTTGTCCTTTAATTGATTCTAGACTTAATTTATATACTATATTCATAAAAAAAAGTAACTAAAACCAAATATTTCTCAAAATACTAAAATTACATTTTTATCATAAATAAATTATTAAAAAAAAAAACAAATTAAACGAGTTGTCTGTTAGGAATATTTAAATCAACGTTTTTGTATAGAATTTTATTCAAGTAGACGAAATAAATTTTAAACCAAAAAAAAAAAAAAAAAAACAACAAAACAATATAGCACTATATAAAGAAAAACACACTTTAACTTACTGAAAAGTAATAAAACAAATAATATTATCGAACAAAAATAAATATGGCGAATTGTTTTCGGACCAATAGCGTATGTGACGAAGTTGATATAATTTGTCCTTATTTTCCTTGGAATTTAAATTCGATATTTATTTTTTCTTCTACTTGTTTCATTTAAAGCTATACAACAAAATCAAAAGAAAAAAGAAAACGATTATAAGCAAATATATCATATAGTCATATACATAATATACGAATCTGCGTTCAATGTCGGCCTTTGTGTTGGTGGAATTATTATATAATATAGATAAAGCAAGAGCTTTTATTTGTACGGATTTATTCGCTAGTTGTTATAACTTTTTTTGTTTTAAATGCCTTTTGAGTATATATATAATATATATTGAATTATTAACTGAAAGAACAAGCAATAACTAATAATGCCTTAAATCTTGTGAATAAATGCGTAGCTGTATTCGTTTGCCTAATTGAAATAACCAACACACAAGTCAGAAATTGTGTAGCTTTAAAAGTACCTATTTTTTTTTTTATTAATTTTAATTTTAATTTATTACTTATTATTATTTCTTTTGATTTATTCTAATTTTATTTTGTGATTTAATTTCATTTTCTATTTATTTCAAGGGTGACAACAATACTGTAAGAATCGAAGGCGCAAACAAACGAGCCAACGAGCTTTTGAAACACTAAAATTGTGACATTTTTTTACCTTGTTTTTGTTTTGTATTATTAATAGATTTTAAAATAAATTATTTGAAGTTAATTCTTAAATACTCAATTATTTTGTTCTTTTTTTATTGTAAACAAATTGTAAATCAAGAAATACATATTTGAATGTACCAAAGTAAACAGTTAATTTCGAGTCGCACAAGTGTTGTTTTTTTTTCATTTAGTTGTAGTTGTTATTCCCGTTCGAAATGGAATATAAATAAGCAATAAGTATTATTACTGGCGATGGATGCGAAGAATATTCAAACGATCATAAAACTAAAACTAATTTTAACGAATGTCACAGAGGAAAGCCCAAACGAATTCTATAACAGCAAAAGCTCATTTCAAAGAAGAACAAAAATAAAGTAATTTTTGAAACGTTTTCATTATGGATTTATTTCGTAGACATTGGATGTAAACACGAAGATCAGGTTTATTTGTCGGACAGCCAGAGTCTTCTAGTAAAAAAACAAGTTTGTCTTCACTTCAGCTTGGAGAACTTTTTCTGCCTAATAACTCTAGAAATTTTTAACATATCCCAGAAGTGTCTGAACTGTCGGACTTACAAATCAATCGGGTGAATCTAGTGTGATAAACTATTTTTGCCCTATATAGTGTGTGCCTTAAATCTGGCTCAATTATCTACTCTAATTATGCTCTATTTCACTGGTTCTTTGATTTTCACATTTTTAGTGAACAACTGTCTGACAACTAGGCGTAACAGGTGGTCGTTCTATTTTCTACAAAATCCTCGATTTACCAGATAAAGTGTGATCAGTATATCCGTACGTGCAACATTTCTTGAATCTTTGATATGTTGATAGGTACCACGAAATCTAATTTTCTGACATTCGTTTGAGTAAGAGCAATTACAATTCCACTACTGGAAAATATGAACAATCGCAAACCATCGAAATCTGGTACCAATTTCCAAGACGTTTAGAGAGAAATTATCATACGATCGTCAAATGATCAAAATTCAGTTCTGTCAAACTTGTTTACTAGACCAAGGACACGGCATCAAATCCTCTGAAAATAAACTTAAGTCGTTTTCCACTGGGAAAAAAGAAGCGTCTGGAAGAGTCCGGAATTGAAAAAAAGGCCGTTTCGTTTGGACAAACTATTCTCTTTACGTGATTCTGAGAAGAGAATTTGGTTTTTCGATTTGAAGTCAGAACCAGAACCCACTCAAGAAGAACTTACACAAGTGTAATTTACTTCTTTTTTTTTATAAAATTCAGCTAACACCAGCCTCAGATTATTTGTTGGCATTTCACCAATAGTTTTGAGGATTCAATCAGAAGCAGTTTTCTTGTTCCATTGGATTACGGAACAAGTTGATCCCCAAGTGAAATCAATGGAAAACGATAAAAGCGTAAATTTTTTTTCTTGTGAGTAAGTTAATACACCAACCTAAGAATTGCCTCATCGATCTGGCTATTTACACAGGCCGAAGTTATTCGGCGGCAAATTGCTTTACTTTTGGCTGTGTGATCGATAATAATTGAATAGACGATACGCTGCTATCTCTGCGCTGCCGCTACAAAACACAGCTACGAATAACTTTGAGGCCAATTTTGAACTGGCTAAATGCTCAGATTGTCGAAATGTCGGCATTTTATTTTGGCAAAAACTTACACCTTTCACTATTCTTTTTGTTCGCGTGAACGACATGTTGTAGATATGTATAATACGTAGACACATGTGAGAGTATGTGCAAATATCGAAATAAGTCTCGATTTGCGGAAAAGTGATCAACATCAAGATCAAGAACCACTTTTGTTTGCCCAATGAAACTATAAATATTTAATTTTCAATGGAAAACCATATTCTATTATCAAGTGAATGGTTCTTGATAAAAATGTTTTCAAGTAATTGCCGAAATGTTGGTTGTCGGAAATTGTGTTTATTTCCGTTTTAAGTATCTATAATTATGGGTAGAACATCCATGACACTTTAAGGGTCTGATTTGTGAAGAAATGTCTGCTAATTTTCGTGGCTGGGAAAAAACAGTAGGCGCAGTGGCTTAGTGGTTAGTGTGTTGGACTACTAAGCGAGGGGTTCAGGTTCGAATCCCGCAAAAACCCAAAATTCCAACTCAGGGGTTTTTTCACTGCGCCACCTCTCGCGAACGTCTGGCAAACATCCGAGAGTATAACTGTCATGAAAGAGCTTCTCAATTAGCCGTTTGGAATCGGCATAAAATTGTAGATCCCTTCCATTCGTTCCAAAAATGAAAACTCACACAAAACGAATGGTTGTGAGAAGCTAGGCCTAGGGTCCCTACGGACCTGTTGCGCCAAAAATTATTATTATTATCGTTCACAGAAGTATAGATTCGAATCCTGATTGAGTGAGCGATTTCAATATTTCTAGTTTATAAATATTAAAATCAAGTGCAACATGAAATTGTGCAGCTCAAGTCGTAGGTTCCCAAAAAGAAAAAAACTGTCCATCTTTACAAATTACAGCCAAATCTGTCATAAAACTTTCGACCAGACTAATTATGTAAAGTCAGCACAGTTTATATTTCATCTTGATTCGAACCCCGGTTTTAAGAAATCGTTACATTAGGGCTTCGCCAGTGTGCACTTGTGTATTGCGTAATTTCTTCGCCCCTGTAACTAGCTGTACGTTGGCTTGAACAGTCGTAAAGCTCTTTAGAATGCCGACTTGTCAGCGACTTGGCTAATTAAACAAAATAAATGAGACTTCGCTTCGTAAAAATCTACATTTTAATTGGGCTAACAACTGCGCTCCTTTTCTCTGTGACCACCTGTTCTTATATCAACATATTAACGTTATAAAAACAAAAATAAGTAAATAAAACGAGTAAAAAAATACATATAACATACAGTACATATGTATCTTGTGCTAAAAATTGCAGGACAACATTTGAATCCATATCAAATACCAAAATAACAATTAAATAATATATATAGACAACTAATGCAAATTATTTATTTGAATTAGAAAACAGTTAAATAACTACACAAATAATAAAGACATAAAATAATCAGCTAAGAACGTTGTACATTCCGAACACTTCTATGAAAAATTTAAATCCACTTCTATTCCATTTGAATTGTTTTCCATAAATCTTTAAGAATCTAACTATACATCGTACTTACCATTTAATTATTTATGAAACTAAATATTATTTTTTTTTCATTCGATTTCGAAATAACTTAATATGATATTGTATGTACCTCTGTCTAATTTTTTGGGTTGTAAAACAAGCAACATATTCAGGTAAAAATGAAAGAACAACAGCAAAACTGTAAATATTAATTAAGGTAATTTAACTCTGAGATAAAAGTTTTTTTGTTTTTATTTGTTGTTTCATATTTTGTTTGGCAAAAGAATATCCTTTTTGATTTGATTATTTCAACTGATGCGCACGAAGAACTATTAAAATAAAGCATTACCTATCTACTCTTAAAATATTCTAAAAATGAAAGGATTATATATTTACACACGTACACAAATTGAGGAGGGAAATACATTACATTTAACAACAAAATAAACAATTCATCTTGATAATAATGTGATTGCATACACGAATAATATTTAAGGGAAAATATAGAATTTGTTAAAACATAAAAGATAACAAATAGCTAAATATAGTCGGAACGATAAAACATTTACAATAAACTTTAGCCACCTAGAAATATGAAATAAATTTAACTCAACTTTAACTCTCTTTCCATAAATGGTACATTATAATACACTGCAATAAAAATTATGTGTTTTCTTTTTATTTCTGTTGATGCAGAATATGTAGGGACATATACCCATATAAAGAAGAAAGAAACTATTGATAAAATCTTTTGCATGATGCTGCATTTACAAAAGCACACATTCCAAACACCGAAGATTAAATAATATCAGCCCAATATTTAATGGTCGTCCATGTTGTCTACGTGGTAAGAATTATGGGAAAGCTCAGCATGTTGATATTTTTATAGCGTTGGGCTACGATTTATCTTTCCTACAAAACAAAATGGCTTCCGGAAATGATGAACGGACAATTATTTATTTCTGTAGCAGAAAGCACGATCGGATGCACCGTGTCCTGATCTATATGTCATGTTTCATTCAAATATCTCTGACGGTTGCTGTGTTATGTATCAGGATAAAACGTCTGCCATATCTGAAGTCAAGCCTTTAAGTTTAAGCTGCCTTTCTGAAAAGTGGCTTAAAATTACTTGCTGTTTTTCCTTTTTGCCACAGATTTATTTCATATAATTGATTGATGAATTGTTGGTTTACTGACACTAATTACGAGTATCACTTTCATTTGACATGTTTCAACTCAGAAATGGAAACGTTTTCAAGTGATTGCAGAAATGGTGGTCGCCAAGACTTGTTTATTTCCTATTTATATAAATCTATATAGAGTTTCACAATAGTTTCCATGACACTTTGGGCGTGCGATTTGTGATCTCATTCTTACGCCTATTTTTAGCATTGACTGCTGGCAAACGGATCTCTCTGTCTCATCTCATGAAAAAATGCGCGTGAAAGGATGTTGTAAATGCAGTATAAATCCGCTTAAAATATTCTCATTTGACCAGATTTTGTGTTTCCGCTAGTAAATATTGTGAAATTTTCTGTTGGGGAAAAAATGGCCCGATAAAGAAGGAACGAGAAACCGAACTTTAATAGGTGTTTTTTTCAATATTGAAGTCTACAAAATGAGATAAACGATAAAATTCGATAAAAGTAAAAGTAAGGCTTAATAAAGAGAAGCCTTATGAATTGTCTTTTGATCTGTGATCTCATTCAAATCCGATGGTTAGAACACACTCAAAGTACTCCTATGACTTGTCGAATGAAAACCACTAACCACAATATTATAGAACGCAAATGACAAAAAATGTTGTACCTATCATGATTTTAAAACTGATTGACGGTTTATAGCATTTTGAGCTTGCGAAAATTTGAGAGAGAAATAACGTTCTCACGAAGAACGAGAAAGTGAGTAAAATACAATGGGGACGTTCAAGAATCTAGTTTAGAAAATCTGACTCGATTTTTGATCTCATTCTTACGCCTTTAATAGCATTGACTGCGGATAAACGGATCTCTCTGTACCGTTTTATGCAAAAATGGGCGTGCGTGATATGGTAAATACAGTTTCAAGCTCAACTAAGTTTATAAGCAAAAAAAAAAATGTTAAGTCGTGAAAAAGCTGATTTCTACACTTTTCACGAATCTGTTGTAAAAACTGTATACATTCTGTTTTTTTTTTTCTGCTGCTTAGATTCACTTAACAAATCTATTTAGAATTTTTATGAATAGGAAATATGTAATCCTTTAATCCTTATTATTTTCCTGTTGATCTTTTCACCTTTTCCGTACCTAGGAAACTGAGTTCGATAAAATTTTTCCGAAATTGACTAAAATGGTTGATTAAGTTATCAGATAGGAATAGGTCAATGACATGTATTTTTTTTATATTTTTAATTCCGCGTTTATTTTAAACAGGAGAAAAAACGGACCCAAACGAAGATTTATTTTAGAAAAACATAAAAGCTAACTTTTATGTCTTTGAATTTAAAAGACACGCATTCGTCCGTTTGAGAAATAAATCAAAATGTACTTGAAAAATATTTAAAGTATACTCCCACCAAATAGAATTGCATTTTAAAAATTTTTAACTGAATATTGCTGAAGGGTTGATATGTTTTATAAAATATATATTTATAGTTAGGTAAATTTTGAACTGTCTGAGGAAAGTTCCTTTCTCAGTGCGAGTAAAAAAATTAGTCGAATGGAGGAACAGAGTAAATAATAGATACATACATTTTGTAATCAAGTGTATGTTAGTATGCACGGGATATTTGCAAGAGACCTGAAAATTTAATTGGACTTAGCGGTGTGACGGTGAAGCCACAGGGTCAGTTCTAGCAATATTGCTAATTTCGAACATGCGTTACTAACTGCAATTACTGTGGATGTGTTTTGAAGTCGCTGACTTTATTTTTTCAATTAATTCGAAAATTGTTATAGTCATGGTCAAACAAATGAAAATGAAGTATGTACGTATATAAAAAGCTCAAGTTATTTATACAGAAGTACAGTTTATGTATACATGTCCAACAACTTGAGCAAGTGCAATTATTGCTGGTTGAAATGAATGTTGCTTTTCGAACAATTTCGGTGCGTTTTCTTTACACACTCCACAGTTGTTTATGGGTATTGTATGTGGTTGTTGTCTTAGCTGAAACAGAATTGTAATTTTGCATCATTTTCTTGACAATTGACCTCTCGACTCAGCCAATGCTTTTGGGGTCTCTCGAAAATGCAAATACCACCCCTTCTTAGAACAATTTCAAACGCATAGTAAATTTTAGTGTCTACTTTAAATTTTGCACATGCTCAGTGGTCAAAATAAAATTTTCTATTTGCGACCTGAAGTAGATTGAAATTGAAGGTTAAAAAAGATTATTAGGAACTGAAAAACTAAATTCAGCTTAAAGTAGTTTAAAATACTCTTGGCGATAACCACCATTATAATATATGATAATAGGAAATTTCACCTCATTTAATTTTTAAACACTTGATACCCATTTTTTATTTTTTCTATTTTGTCTCTAATTTATATTTTATTTAACGATTTCACATCAACGAATTATATTATCAACCCATGGTTATAAAAAAAAGAGATCGCTTTCAAATAAGAAATAAAATTTGTTTCGTTTTGCTTGTTTTCATAAACATATTACTACATTTAGTAATCAAAAAAGCTTTAAATTAAAAAAATATATAAAAAATTTTGCCCGCATTTATACTTAATTGTATATATATATATAAAAGTATCCCACAATTGGACAAGTAAAACAATACGGTTGCATATTTTTCATTAAATAAAAGAGAGAAATAAAATAAATATCCGACGAGAATGCGGTTTTCTTTTATTGAAATTCAGCAATATTTGTTATGTTGTAATCATTAAAAAAAAAAAACAAAAAAAAATATTAAATGCTTGTTAAATAGTTTTTAAACAGAAGAATATACTCTTGACAAAAGAGAAATATTATATATAAATGAACTAGTGGCGTCACTATTTAACTAGTACCTACTTATACTAGAACATAAGCATAATGTACAAACAAGATAATATAATTAAAACTTTATATATATACACAGACACACACAATATATAAAACAAACAAATAAATATATACATATATATATATTTACTGAGGAATTATTAAACTAACAAAGCAAATTAAACTGTATACATAATATTGTTATGTATATCGATTACTCTATTAGCCGAATTCTCTGTGTCTTTTTATTATCTTTTGGAAAATTAATTAAACAAAAATACAAAACATTTAAATGCAAGTTTGTATTGTATGATACTATTGAACTTGTAATATTTAATAACAAAACTAATAAAGTTTTGAATTTTGAAAATTAAAATGAAAGATCAATTGAATCGTAGCAAAACTGAAAAAGAATAGAAAAGTGAGAAAATACCTTCGTTTCAATTAAGCTTAAGTTGTAGTGTAAGTTTTAAATAAAGAAGAATACGAACCGAGATAAGGAAACTTTATGAAATCTAATTTAATTTAACTGTGAGAAGAAGTCAGTTTTTGTTCGATATTTAACTTTTCGATTTGTTTGTTAGATAATTTAGTACAAAAAAAAAACATATGATTTTATTTTACCACGATATTGTACATTTACTGCAAAGTTTTAGTGTTTTTTTTTTACTTATATTCGCTATTTCGCCACTAAGAAGCTGCAAATAAAGTAAGGTACATACTGTGTTATATATACATTATGTACGATACATGTTAAGATTTCGGAATAAATCATCATTATTGAATTAATACTTATACATTTGAAGTGATATAAATTAAAATTAAATTATATTATAAATAATAAAAAAAAAAACAAAAAAAAAAGGAAAACGCGTTATTAATTTCACTATATATCTATATAATTATTTTGTTTCTCTTGGGAGGGAAAACAACTTACTTGGACAGCTAATGATTATGGTCAGATATAGCTACCCACCTAAAGCAATGCAAAGGCTACCATTTTCGTACACGAATACCAAATTTGTCACGGAAATTGGTTTTATTTTGAATGTAAGACCCAGATAATTATGCAAACGTACTATATAATTGATCACGGATCTATTAAATAGACTGCACGCGATCGGTCTGTACCCACGCCATGTACGCGTTGGACCACGCATTTTTAAAACGCATGGGATACCTTACATTATTATTTTTTTCTGCTGTCGACGAAAGAATGAGATTGCAAACCATCACCCTAAAGTGGGATGATCGGATAACCCGTAATTACGGATTTACATTAAGTGGATGCAAACCAAAGTACTGGCAGTATTTTTGCAATCAATTGAACACATTTTCGTTTACAGCTTTAAACTCGTGAGTTTCCTTAGGGCTTACTTATAACAACTTCTAACCTTCAGCTTACAAATTTTGCAGACCACAATAGATAATTTTATATGGAAAATCTTGTGATTGTGAATTGGTAAAATCTGACCCGGACAGTCAAAATGTATTTTAGTATGGCTCATTATGATTTTCGCACCATATACATTAATAAATTCAAAATAGGAACTCTCGGGAGACATTTTGTTTTATGGAAACTCAAAATATCAGCAGACTGATCAAATTGTTTCAAGTAAACCATAAACCAGTGATGCCAGTTTGAGGGTCTTCCGCCCAGATTTAGGGGCTTTTTGGTCGACGCGACGGGGGAAATCTGGGGGGAGAAATTGTTTAGGGGGAAATCTATTTGTTTTTCTATTCTATTTTACTTGCATTTCGCTATAATATCCTTTATTAAAAACAACAATTTCATTGATGTTCGATAAGGGCTGTGTAAATTCTTACAAGCTTTTTTCAAAATACAACATGCGTTGATTTAAGCACACACTCCTGCATTCGTTGGTCACAGCGCGCGGCTCACTCACACATTCAAATCCGATTCGGGCCGTTCCCTAGTGACATCGCCTCAAAAACGCACAAAATCAAGGCACAGATTTACCAATACAAGTGCGTTTGAGTTTGACAACTGATGGAGTTTGTTTACATTTTCGGTATTTTTTTTCTCCAGCAAAGAAAGGCATTGCATCGGGTGAATATATTTTTGTAAATTATTTATGTATAAATATTATTATAAATCAATCGGGACGGAAATTTCGAATGTTTTAATACAAAATTTAACTAGTGAATGGAAATAGCTTAGAAAAGTGTCGAAGGCTACACAAATATTCAAATTGCACGAATATCAACACAAAAAAGAGCAAGTGACGTTTTTATGTTCGATTAGCCACACGAAATCTGGAATCTGAGAGCAAAACTGAAGAAGCCCAATCGAATACCACATTAGTATTTTTGGTGATTCGTAGTCATCAGATGACGAGGAAAACGATGAAGAAATAAGTTTGTTCCTTTACTTTGGTAGTAAGAATGGAAAATAATGTCAAAATGGCAGTGGTGGGGATAGATTCTCCCACAGAGAGAGACACTTATGTCGTTTTCTATTTAGCAAAAAGAAGCATCCGGGAAAGTCCGGAATCGAAAAAATCACTTCCGAAACCGTTCCATTGGCACAAAAAATACTCTTCTGGTGATTCTGAGGAGAGAATTTCGCTTCTGGATTTGAAGTCACTCACACAAGTGTAGTTTGTGTATTTTATACAAGTCAACTGACGGCTGCCGTAGATTATTTTTTGGTATTTCACCAATACTCTTGTGGATTCAATCAGAAGCAGTTTTCTTGCTCCATTGGACTACAGAATGAGGATCCCCGAGTGAAACCAATGGAAAACGACATTACCACAAAGTTAGGGAACGCTTTTGTAGTAATCCATGAAAAGTGGCAGATACACAATTCAAAAATGAAAAAAAGATGAAAAAATACTAGTCGTTAAAATATTTGATAAGCTCGAAGAATTTGCTAATTTACTAAAACATTAGGGAACGCTTTTGATAACAAAACTCAAATCAGCTGTTAATCGCAAGGTGCGGTGACTGACACCAAGGTATTTGTTGAGTAAAAATTTGTACAATTCTCAGTGGAGGGGTAATAACTCGCTTTCTCGGTGCGGCAATGAGTAAAAATTCGTAAGAACTAGTGAAAATTCGTAAGATTTCAAAGTAAAGGAACGACCTAATAATTCCTCCAAAATTATATCCATGGCTATTTGTCTTTTGTTATTTTCGTTTTCACGATTTTGTGCACATTGCTTTTGAAAGCAAAATTCCTCAAATGACGTAAAACAGCTACCTACATATATTTCGTCTATGTTCAACCAAAACATGACATAAAATTTTTATTCAGATCACTTCTTGCAGATCTTGTTATTCTTTGGAGATTTACACAAATACCTACCTATGTAATGCCTAATGCCTAGGGCACTTTGCACAAGCTGTTCTACGTCATTTTAAGAAGTTTCTTTTAAAACAAATGCGCAAAGTTTCATGAAAACCAGAATAAAGAAATACCTACATAAATAGCCATGGATATGTACCTAGTTTTTGAGCAATTATTATCTTCTTTGCCTTCCTCTTCATCTGAAGACTGGTAGGTAGGTAGGTAAAATGGGTGCTCTTGTGGCGGTTGGGTCCATTGTGTCCAAATTGTGTCATCTGAAGACTACGAATCACCAATAGGTTAGGTTAGGTTAGGTTGAGTGGGGTTGTGAGTTCATCACAAAAAGACCAGGCACCATAGTGGGCCCATCGCCATCCCCAGGGAACCGTCACGGTTAAAAACCTAAACCAAATCGCCCAAACAATCAATTTCCCTGCAGAATTTAATAATGGTCCCAATATTGCTTGAGGAACCAACCTCCTCTAAGTGATTAAAGGAGTACCTGCCAAGGTGCTTCCTTCTACTCCGAGGGATTGCTTGACACTCACATAAAATGTGGAAGATGTCTTCCGTGACTTGTAGGTCCTCACAATACCTGCATATGTCCGAGCTAGCTAGTCCTAGTCTCATGGCATGCTTCCTTAGAAGGCAATGTCCAGAGAGTATTCCTACCGTTAACCTTAGTTTGGTTCTACTGAAGTTGATTAAATCTTCAGACTTTCTCCAGTTTAGAATGGGCCACAGTGCCTTTGAGACCCTGTGACCATCTAGCTGTGACCATCTTGTGGCTGCTAAATGCGAAGTTTTTTCCAATACAACTCTTCTAACCACGGCCATTGGTGGTCTTATGCCCTCAATCATGGTGTTAGGTGGGAGCTCCGCTCCTTCCTTGGCCAGAGCGTCTGCCTTTTCATTACCTTTAATATTACGATGCCCAGGTACCCAACATAATCTGACACGGTTCTGCGAACATAATGCCTTGAGCATTGTGCGGCAATTCCTTACTAGTTCAGATTTAGTGGTATGTGACTCTAGCGCTTTAAGCGCAGCCTGACTATCAATGTAGATGGCGATATTCTTATTGGATATTGATCTCATCTCAAGTACCTCCGCAGCTTTGAGTACTACCAGAATCTCCGCCTGGAACACACTGCATGTGTCCGGAAGTCTAAGGGCCAGATGTAAGTCCAGTTCATTGGAGAATACACCAGACCCTGTGCCCTCACTGGTTTTGGAGCCGTCAGTGTATATCGAGGTCTCATTTAACCCTCGACACCAAGTTCCTATACCAATCCTCTCTGTCAGGGTACAACCCATCATACGGTGTGTCAAAATCTAGTGTACCAAGACCTTCATCCGACTTTTCCGGTATTTCGGAGAATGATTCCTTCAAAATACTGCTATGGCCTATCCTACTGTTCGTAAAGAGCCCAATATTAGTGAGCCGTAGCGCACTATTTCCTGCAATTGATTTTATTTGTAGGTCCAGTGGCAAAAGATTTATAAACGCCTCCAGTGCAGCCGTTGGTGTGGTACGTAAAGCACCCGTAACGGCAATGCAGGCTGTTCTTTGTACCCTGGTCAACATATCCCGTACATACTTCTTGTTTGTGGCTTTCCACCAGACAAGAGCCCCATATGTAATTATGGGTCTTACTACCATTTTGTAAAGCCAATATAAGATTGACGGCTTCATGCCCCATTTCTTTCCTGCTGTTCTCTTGCATATGAAGAGAGCATTATAAGCTTTGCGGACTCTTTCCTGTACGTTAAGTTTCCAATTTAGTTTCCTGTCTAGTACCGTGCCAAGATATTTTGCGCTCTCCGAGAGAGAGAGCTCCACTCCATCAAGTCTGGGCAGGTTGAAGGGTGGTATCTTGTATTTTGTACTAAATAGTACGAGTTCGGTTTTCTCCGGGTTGACTCGTAGTCCACACCCTTCGGCCCATAATCTAAGCCTATTGAGGGCTGTTTCCATAAGTTCACTCATCGTGTTCAGGAATTTTCCTTGAACAATGATAGCTACGTCATCGGCATATGCGATGACTTTGAAACCTGTTTTGTTTAATTCTTTAAGTATGTCATCTATGACCAGCACCCAGAGGAGGGGAGAGATAACCCCTCCTTGCGGGGTGCCTCTAGTAACAGATTTTCTTATCGAACTGTTTCCGAGAGTGGAATTGATATTTCTCGTCGAGAGCATTTCGCATAGCCAATTGGTGATGCGTTGCTCGACATTTATCTTTTCCAAGGCGCTTTTGATTGCATCTTTCCTGACGTTATTAAAGGCACCCTCAATATCCAAAAAGGCAGCTAATGCATATTCTTTCTGGTGAAGGCTGCCTTCAATTTTGCCTATTACCTCGTGTAGAGCCGTCTCTACCGATTTACCTTTCAAGTATGCATGCTGAGCATTACATAGAGTTCCGTTGCAACACTTGCTTCTTATATAAATATCGATAAGCCTTTCAAGTGTCTTGAGGAGAAAAGACGACAGACTAATAGGTCTGAAGTCTTTCGCTGAAGTATGACTTGGTTTACCCGCTTTGGGTATAAATACCACTCGTACTTCTCTCCATGCCTTGGGTACATAGCCTAATCGCAGGCAGTGTGTAAAAAGATTTCCAATCATGTTCATAACTATACCTGGAGCCCTTTGAAGCATAGCCGGCAGGATGCCATCGGGGCCAGGTGCTTTGAACGGAGCGAAGGACTTAATTGCCCATCGCAATTTCTTCCCAGTGATGACATTGTCAACAACCCTTACGTCTATTCCCGAACCAATGCCATATCCATTAGATAATGGAGTTATTGGCGCGCTACTTCCTGGAAAGTAGAATCACCAATACCTACAGCTGAATTTGTATCTACAACAGCGGAAACATTAAACCGCATTTACACCACCACGCACGCGCAATTTTGCAACAAAACCGAAAAGAGAGATCCGTTTATCCGCAGTCAATACTATTAAAGGCCTAAAAATCTCAATTTGAAAATTCAACAAAAAACATAAGTAGAAAACCTCGCACCCACCCCGTAATCCAACAGTAAACCCAGGCAGGGGGGTTGCAGGGGGGCAGCATGCCCCCCTATACACATTTCATAATTTGGCCACTTTCTAAAACGAACTAAAACCATATGACTTTAGTTCTCATTTAAAAGTGAATTAAGGCCATAAGTGGATTATGGCGTTAATTCGCATTTGAAAGTGAATTTACGCCATTATGGCGTTAATTCATATGGGCTTCGTTCACGGCACCGAATTTCTTTAGTCATCGCTATAAAAATATCAACATGCAGAGCTTTCCTATAATTCCTATCACGCAAACAAGATGGCCGAACTAAATACGTGTCACGTTTTTTTGCGTGTTAGGTAATGCTGTCCCTTTCGGTCACACGGCTATTTAGTATTTAGCATCCCTTTAATTTTGCGTGATAGGAATGTGTGACCATGTAAATGCAGCATTATTCAATTCGATATCCATATTTGTGATTTTTCCAAAAAAATAATGCAATTTGAACAGCTGATGTTGCCAAATCCAATCCATCCATTTACAAAAGCAGATAGTTGCATTGATTAAGCGTAAAATCTGAGATTTGAAAAAAAATCTGATGGTCCCAATTGAGAAAGACATCAGCTATCCTTTGAACGATTCATTTATTGTTGCTACTAATTTATTTTAAAGCTTTTATTTCTACGCACAAATACAAGGTGGTCAGCTTGGGGTAAGGGAACACAAATAATGATTTAACACTTGCTATAGATTTTGGGAAATTGCGTAGCAATTCGCCTAAACCTCCTCCAGATGTTCGCATTTTGTACTTTTTCTTCAGTTCTTATTCAATGGAAGCGAGTGTACAGAACCTCAATTTAACCTTGTAGTTTGTTCTGTTGATATTTGAGTTTTCGATTACAGGGACATTATTCAAGTTTTGCACATTTTTGATTCCCTCAACTCCTTGGTTATTTTAAAGTATTTTCGTACACTGAGGGAAGTTAAACATTAAGCTAATATTGACAGAAGTAAGGCTCTTATTTAACTTATGCTGCGCACAGCACTAATACATTATTTTTTATTTGCATGTTAACCGCAATATTACTGAGACTTCCAATAAGGTCCTCCGACGCTGTGCAGGCATTTGTCGAAGAATCGTGTACCTACCACTAAGGCTTCGCTCATCTCACTGTGGAGTTTTGGGCGCTTACAGATTACTAGTATGAGCCTGGGCCGAGATTAGCGTGTTTTCTGCATCGTAAAGCCTGCAAAACAAGGGGGCAAACAAAACGCGGTTCTCGTAAGAAACCAATTTTCTTTTATTTGTTTTTATTTCATTGCATGAAATCCTTATAACATGTACAAAAGATATAGGTATGTATTTGTAATAGTTAATTGTTTTTGTTTTTCTCTTCTTTTGTGGCGACAAATAATTAGAAAATAAATAAACATCGATGGCGCTAATTCAACACATAATACTAAATACACAAAAAAATAAAATAAAATAAGAATTAAATTCTTTTCTGAACCTTCTGTCGGATGCGGGTTAGTGGAAAATTCAGTTCACTATCTCACTCTGCAGCCCCTGTTCTCTGTATGGATGATGATGTCGATTATAAAAGACACATTTATACTCACATACCAAAGCCGCATAGAAATCACAACTTAAATTTTAATAAAACCCTAATATTGCTTTCTCGCTCAATTCATGGACTAACACAAGAACACCAAGAGGAACAGTAAATTATATAGTAACATACATGAGTGGCTAAAGTCAAGGGCACAATTTAAACAAATAAAAAAAAAATTTAGTAAATAATTTGTGTTGTTCTTCCGCTGGCTGATGACGTGATAGCTTCTTCTAGATTTGAGTCCAGCTTCCTGTAGGCAGCTGTGTGCTTCCGACGACCGCTTCGGCCTTTATCGCTGCGCCGTCCCTCTAAAAGAAGTGCGAGTACCTTGGATTTGTTATGATATAGCACATAGAAGATAATGCAAAGGAGCATTCCGATGAGAAAATATGTGAAGAAATTTGAACCAGACTCCTCGAGGAAGGGATCAGTTACATGATTTGATTTGGCCAAATTGGGCAAGTAGTTACTGTCAATGATTTCTTGGCTGCTCTTTTGGTCGCCTTCATTTTCTTCGGGATTGGTAAGTGGCGGGTCCTTGGGCAGCTTCTGTTGACTTAACTCAATGCCTTCAGCTTCATCGTCGTTGTCGTCTTCTTGGTTGAGTTCATCAATGGGGTCCGCCTCGGAATCATTATCAAGAGGTTGATCGTCATTAGCCAGCGAATCATGTTTCCCTTGATTGGGTACTGAATCCTTCGGTGGTTTTTCCTCTTGGTGTGGTTCGGCGTTGAAAGTGGGAATCATTTCGTTATCGTTAGCGGGTGGCGGCAGAATTGTATCTTCCTTAGGAGTAGGTGCTGCCGCTGGCGGGACTGACGCAGCGGCAGGGGTTTCCTTTGGTTCTGCTAAGCTCTTCTTTGGTACGTCTATTGGAATATTTTGGTGTGCTTCATCCTTGGCCGGAGACTGCACGCCTTGAGGATTAGCTGGGACTGGTTCTTCTTTTGGCGATGCGGGTACAGCTTGGATATTAGCTTCGCTTTGGATGCTCGATTGTACTGAAAGTAAATGAGTGTTCAGATGAATTGGTTTTAATGAAAACTTAAGAGCGATGAACTTTTTGCAATTGACAGTGACATTACTATGCCTGACCAGGGTGCACGTGCAGTATCAAAGGGTTGAGTTGTTTGTTGAAAAATGTTATTAACCTTGAAGAGAGTGTTGAATATACAAGAAACTGGCTACCCGATGATAAAGGGCACACCGAACATGTTTAATTTCTTTTTTAAAACTGGAGAGTCGTTGATATTTAAGTGGATGAGCTATGCAGCGCATAACATATATCTAAAGAAATACGTTTCGTAAGGTAGCAACTTGGAATACGACCTTAATCTACAAGCTAAGGACAGCTATAGATCAAATCGGACTCCCATTCGGAAGCAACAGAAATAGCTCAGCTTGGTGCATCGCTTTCTGAGGTATCTTTAGCGACTTCGACATCAAAAGCTGAATCAAGTGTTTGCTACCAATTTTTCAATTCTTCTCTTATTCTATTGGGTATTTTTTTGACATGAAAAACGGAGCAAAGGGTTCCATTTAATAACGATTTTTACCAAAATAGGATCCGGCGCAAACTATATGACTAGACTGTACATAGAAGTTCCGTAATCAGAAACCTATTACGGATATTTTTTGCCTGAATATGCATTTATTTAGATTTCGCAAGATTGGACATTATTACAGATGTGGGGGAACTCAAACATATCTGTCAGATGAACAATCTATACGTACTTATTATATCATGTTGGAATTCGTTTTGGTTTTTATCTGAGGAGTGGCACTGATAAAAGGCAACTTGTTAGTCATTCTTGAAGTTAAGATATAAGATCGAACACGTAGCATTAGAAATAAGGTAAGATATCAGCCCGGAGGGAATCCAAACAAAAGAAATTTTGCCAAGATACCTTGAGGCAGCCACTTGACTGTCTAAACTTAAAGGTTATCAACATTTTGTATTACACACACACTTACCGGGTTTTCCAGCAGCTTGCTCAGGTCCGATTGTCTTGGCTGTTTCATGATTGACATCAACTGTTTCAGCATTAGTTGAGCTAGCAATTGGCTTGGGCAGTGCCGGGTTATTGACATGTGTTAGTTGTTCGCCCATCCACGATAAAAACACACAAATTGGTTTTGGCACCAACTCCGAGTTCTTCTCCTCTAAACACAGGTACCCGCATGATATTTGATTATTAAAGTCTGGGGCCTTTAGATTTCCAATTTCGTAGTATTTTGCGGCCGGAAAAATGTGTTTTTTATTGCAAAAATTCACATCCGTGCTGGATTCGTTGAAAAGCTTCTCGACTGCAGGTTGTTGGACTACAAATGTGGTGCCGTTCAACTGTCGAACTGCGTCGAAATAATGAGTACAGGGGATTATTTGATTTGCCGTGGATAATTTTGGCGGATAACAGTCATCCAAAAACGTAAGCAAAGTTCGATTAAGTAAAGTGCTCTGAAAACGTAGCAGAGATTTGTCGTTTTGTAAGCTGCTCCATGGCACAGTGTTCTTCGTTGGTGCTGGTGCGGCAATTATAGTTGTTGCGAACAAAATTGCAAGCAAAATTGTGAACATTTTTCTTGGTATCGTTATCGTATTTAAAGTTTAAGAAGTTTTTCTTTGATTACTTTAACAACACATTCGTTTGCACTTGGCCTTAACACGGTCTAAAAATGTTCTCCGCAGTGTTCTGCTTCTGTGTTTGCCCGTTTTCCTCGCTGACAGTTGTTTAGTGAATGACAAGTGACAGTGGAGATCTCAGTTGTTTTCATGTCTCCAAAAAATGCCAAAAGGAGAGTTTTGCTTGTGGCTGCATTCAGCAAGTGTTACGATGAAACAGCAAAACAAAACAAATAATTATATTACCTAATTTATGTAGGTATTGACAAATGTACAAGTTGGTCTGCGATATCTGGTGGCAAAGAAAAGAACCCTATCAGACATACAGGAATCTGTCATCGGTAAGCGGTACGTGTATTTTTGCAAAAGTAATTTATTTATTTTATGAATGAAAAACTATTTTAATTGATATAAATGCCTTGTCAGTCTAAAATCCAAGTATTGTTTAGGGAAAATAAAATAACCCCTGGTCAATAAATTATGTTTGAATCGTTTAAAAGTGGAAAGAAAAATTTGTGTTTGTTTCGTGTAAACAATTTGTTTATTTTTGGATTATACTCTTTTTTAACTGTTTGAAGTACTTCAAATTGTTGTTAATATTCTATTTATTATGCAGCATTAGGTATCTATTATTGTGTAGCTGACGCAACTAGCCAAGATTTATCTCAGACTTTCTCGATATGATAATTTAGGAAGGTTTCTGCTGGGAAATGCTATACCTCGAGCAAACGCGTGCAGTATGTTTTATTATCTCTTGCAATTGGCTTTAATATATCGCCTTCTTTAAAATGTAAACTACATATTTTAAAGAACTTAGGAAATTATTTTCCCATGCGAAGAACAATTTACCACTTTTTTTTTACAAGGAATCGAGTTTTAAACTTCATTTGGATTTTTGTACATGGTTATACCATGTTCTCTATATGAGTTGCACTTGGGTACACCACAATGAGACACTCGATCCAACACTTTTTCTTTATTTTCCAACACTGTAAACTATTTAGAAATTTATTTGTATGTTTTTAATTAACAAATGTATTTATTTGCCACAATATTTAAATATTTAATCTCGCTTGGCTTCTTTTACGTATATTTTTTCGCTGATCTGTCAAACTTGTATGTCTAGTAGGGTTCAAATTATGGCCGCTAGGGTACACCCTCCATTTCTCAATTAGGTTACATTTGTTTTTGAACCGTTTTCTTAATTTCGTTATACTTACCTACCTATGTTATATACGCAAGAAATAATGAGTTGGTCAACCTACCTAATTTAATGACGTGTTCTTCATATTAACTTAAAATTATCTTTTTAGTGTAATTATACTTCCCAGAAATATTTGCGATGGATGCAGCAGTAAAATGTGATTCAAAATGCAACATTTCAGTCAGATTTCAGTAGGTAGCTCGACATTCTGTTTAGAATAAAAGGAATCGTAGGTACACAACGTACACGTCTGCATAGAATAATTTGGTACGGTTCAGGTTTTGAAAAGAAAGACGCTTATGTCGTTTTCCATTGGGCAAAAAGAAGCGTCTGGGAAAGTCCGGATTCCGGAATCGAAAAAATCACTTCTGAAACCGTTCCATTGGCACAAAAAATATTCTTCTGGTCATTCTGAGAAGAGAATTTCGGTTCTCGATTGAAAGTCAGAATCCAGATTGGCTTCAGATTTACCAATTCAAGTGTGACAAGCTAGTGGAGATTCTTTAAGTTTACGTGAAATTCGTGAACTGCAAAGAAACGCATTTCATCGGATGGATCTATTTTTGTGAATTATTAGCCGAGTTTTTTTGAGCTTCGATCTCAGCAAAGCAAAGCAAAGTAGGATTTTCAGCACGCAATTACAACAACTACATTCCAATTGACACTTCGGGACTCGCAATAGTTGTTGTAATTAGCGTGCTGAAAAGCCTACTTTAGGTACTTTGCTTTGCTGAGATCGAAGCTCAAAAAAGCTCGGCTATTTACGTTCAAATGTTTAGAAAATAGAAATCAATCTTAATATAAAATTCAACCAGTAAATGAAAAACACGTAGAAAAGAGTGTCGAAGGCTGCACATAAATATTCCAACCGTCCGATTTAAGCCTAGTCCGCCCGCAGCTGTTCCGGTACAAAAAATCCTATACAAAAGTAGCACACCGAAAATATGAGCCCAAAATGTCGCTATATTTTCCGTTTTGCAGTACGCAGCTGCTGTGAAATGATGGCGGACAAGTGGGTAGTAGTAATAGATTGCTTGGTATAATTCTCACAATTCTCACAAATTCTCACTAGATAATCCTGATAAAATTGTTTTTAAAATGGCAATATTAAAATAAAAATAAAAAACAACACAATAACAACACCTTTTCCAATGTACAAAAAAAAAAAAAAAAATATATACTAGCTAGTGGGCATAAGTATTTTGACGAAACCATTTTCTGGCTATTGAATGAAGCTTAGCTTATACTAAGCTACATAACGGGGCGAAAATGGTGCGCAAAAGGAAGAATCTGCATTCTATTTCTGCTGATAAGAATTCATGGAGAAATTTTTGAGCGGCATACGTATTGTTACATTCAGGCTGGGATTCGTAAAGATAAAACACTATTCCGTTTAACTTCTCTAATAAAATTCACTTTTATTACACTTTTATCGACTATTCTAATATTTCACTTATTAAGTACCAGAACACTATTACTTAAACAATTCTTCAACGTTTCAAACCAATCACTTTATTTACTCTATTACTTTTCACTTATTTATCTTCACAAACTATTACTATCTCGAACTTTAACCAATCACTGTTATAAATCAACTGTCTCGCCCTCTTCTAAAAGCTGTCCTTTTATACCCGCTCCGCCATCTACGAGAACTTTCTAGCTAATTCTAAGTGGTTCTAGAACAAGGTTCAGTGGTGAAATACATTTACTTGACAGGTTCCAGTCTCCAATTGGAAGTGACACTTGGGTGGAACTTGTTTGGTGACTAAGGGGTTGTTTTCACTTCACCATTTTAGGTTACACGATACATTCCACACCACAATGTCCCCCTCTTAAACTTGTTCGTCCCGAACAAACTCGTTAACATTTTCACCATTATAACGATGAAGACGATCCACATGAACGACTTTCAGCTTGCCTCTTCCTCGTTGGATGCGATAGACAACGTCGTTGATGCGCTTTACGATTGTGTAGGGCCCTTCCCAGTCTTGTTGTAGCTTAGGCGATAAACCTTTCCTTCGATGAGGGTTATATAGCCATACCAAATCTCCTTCCTGGAATCCTGTAGTTGTCGTTTTAGTATCGTACCTCGTTTTCATGCGGTCACTGGCTATCTTAATCTTATCCCTAGTGTCTCGATGCACGTCCCTTATGATATCCCTGAGGTCTATGACGTATTCCTCCTCATTCTTGGGCTCTTCGCATGGATATCCAAACATCAACTCGCTAGGTAGGCGGACTGTTCGACCAAATAAGATTTCAGATGGAGTATGTCCTGTGGTGTTATGCACTGCTCCTCGATAAGCCAATAAAAACATGGGAATCTGCTTATCCCAGTCTCTCTGGTCTTCGCCAACGACCTTAGAGAGGTGTTCATTCAGTGTCCTGTTGAAGCGCTCCACCATCCCATCTGATTGTGGATGAAGCGGGGTTGTCCTTGTCTTGTGAATCCCGAGTAACTGGCACACTCCTTGGAAAATCTTCGATTCGAAGTTCCGTCCTTGGTCTGAATGCAGTTCCATTGGTACACCGAATCTGCTTACCCAGTTATTGACGATTTGCTCCACCACGGTTTTAGCTTCTTGATTTGGGATAGCAAATGCTTCAGGCCACTTACTGAAATAGTCCATAACAACGAGGATGTAACGATTTCCATTATTTGTTTCAGGAAACGGTCCCGCAATATCAACTGCTATCCTTTCGAAAGGGGCTCCAACATTGTATTGATGCATTTTGCCACGGACTTTCAATCTCGGACCTTTGCTGGCTGCACATGCAACGCATTTCCTGCACCAAGTTTCAACGTCCTCCCTTGAATGAATCCAGTAAAAGCGTTCCCGCACTTTTTCGAGCGTTTTATTGATTCCCAAGTGGCCTCCAGACACTCCATCATGCAATTCCCTGAGCACTTCCATAACCTTTGACCTGGGTACAACAAGCTGCATTACGAACGACTTTCCATCCGGGCTTTCCCATCTTCTTTTTAGAATGCCGTCTTGTACGTGAAGGGAGTCCCACTGCGCCCAGTATGCCTTCAGCTCGGGGCTCCTATTGGATATCTCCTGCCAGTCTGGTTTTCCCTCATGCTCCTTCCAGGCGATAATCGGTTCGATATCCGGATCTTCCCTTTGAGCCTCCCGTATTTCCCGCGCACTCCAGCCACCAATGGGCATAGCTCTCACCCTTTGAACGGACGCGACATCTTTTTCCTCGTGTCGTAAGCAATGTTTGCAATTTGCTTTGCACGGTCGACGGGAGAGAGCGTCTGCATTAGAGTGAAGACTTCCCTTTCGATGTTGTATTTCGTAGTCGTACATCTGCAGCCGTTCGATCCACCTTGCGACTTGGCCTTCAGGATTCTTAAAGTGCAGCAGCCACTTTAAAGATGCATGGTCTGTGCGGAGGATGAATTTCCGCCCATAAAGGTACTTATGGAAATGTTTTGTTGCCAATACCAAAGCAAGGAGTTCGCGCCTGGTAACACAGTAGTTCCTTTCTGGCTTTGAGAGAACTTTGCTGAAGTAGGAAACTACTTTCTCTTGGCCATCGTGCACCTGGGAAAGAACGGCTCCAATTCCCACATTACTAGCGTCTGCATCCACAATAAATGTTTTCCCAGGGGTGGGGTACGCTAGTATGGGGGCGTTGCACAACTTTTGTTTAAGTTCCTTGAAGCTCTTTTCGCACTCACCCGACCATTTGAATTGTTTGCCTTTTTCTGTCAGTTGATGCAAGCTCTTTGCGATCCTGGCAAAGTCCTTTACAAATCGTCTGTAATAGGTCGCAAGTCCCAGGAAGCTTCTCAGTTGATGTTTGTCTTTGGGTACCGGCCAGTTTTTCACTGCATCGACCTTCTCCGGATCAGTCTTGACTCCTTTGGAAGAGATGATGTGCCCGAGGTACTTCACTTCTGGTCTAAATAAGGAACACTTCTTCGGGTTAAGTTTTAGTTGCGCACTTCGTAGCCTTTGGAACACCTCCTTAAGGTTATCTCGATGTTCGTTAAAAGTTTTTCCTACTACGATGACATCGTCCAGGTAGACCAAACAGGTTTTCCACGTTAGTCCCAGCAAAACGCGCTCCATTAGACGCTCAAAGGTTGCTGGAGCATTGCACAGTCCAAATGGCATTACTGTAAACTGCCAAAGCCCGTTTCCTGCTGTGAATGCTGTTTTCTCGCGGTCTTCTGGATGGATCTGCACTTGCCAGTAGCCACTCTTCAGATCAAGAGTCGAAAACCATTTGGCTCCGGATAGTGTGTCCAGGGTGTCGTCAATTCTTGGCAGGGGGTAGCTATCCTTCTTGGTGACGTTGTTGAGTTGGCGATAGTCCACGCAGAATCTCGTACTTCCGTCTTTCTTCTTGACCAGGACGACCGGCGATGCCCACGGACTTTTTGAGCTTTCAATCAGTCCTTCCTTTTCCATCGTCGATACCATTTCTGCAACCTCCGTCTGCTTAGCCAATGGTAGTCGTCGGGGAGGCTGACGAATCGGTCTCGCATCTCCGGTGTCGATTCGGTGTTGTACGAGATGTGTTCGGCCATACTCGCCGTTCTGTGAAGCAAATATATCAGCAAACTCATTGATTAGACTCCCTGCCATGGATCGCTGCTCCTGATCCAGCTCGCACTCTCCGAGTATATTCTTTTTCATTTCCGATATCTCCGTAGGTCTAACCGGTTTCACAGGACTTGCATTGGACAACTTTGTGACCGCAGTAATCGGTACGCACTTTCCAATCACTTCCCCTTGCTTTAGTTTCACGCTTTTGTTTTCCACATTGAGGACACGAACGGGGACCAAGCTGTTTTTAGGTTCAACCAGCATCTTTCCGACAATATAGCTCTGATAATAATTTTCTGGATCTGGCTCGACTAGGTAGAATCGGTGGCTCCCAGGGTCGCCTTCCAGCTTTGTCCAAATAACTGTTTCTGACGAAGGTGGTAGTATTTCGTCCTCACTTACAACTGTCCTTAGAGCTGCGACGTTCTCGTTCCCGTAAACCATCGGAATCTCGACGTTCTTGTACTTTAAAACTTGCGAACCGATGTCGAGCACTATATCATGCGTCTTCATAAAGTCGATTCCGATGATGCATTCGTCACATATATCAGCCACTAAGAATGCATGGGAGAAGACTATTCCTGCAAGGTTTATCGTCAAGAGTACCTCACCATACACCTTTGCTGTTGCTCCAGTTGCTGTTTTCAGACAGTAGCTGCTGGTGTTGTGCAGCCATGATTGGCGAACGATGTCCCTCCTGACTATGGAAGCGGTAGCACCTGTATCGATTGTGGCGACATACTTTTTCTGGTCTATATGGGCTTCCACTGTCAAGCTTCTATTACACCGTTTAGTCTGGGAAACCTGAATTGCGGTCCTGGGGGCGTCGATTCCAGAAACCAGCTTCTGCCCCGCGAAGTTTCCCGACTGATGGTTTTGAGACGTTCCATCCGCCGAACGCTCAAACGCCTCCTCGTTCCTAGTTCTGCAATGTGGACAATTGCCCCGTCGACGTTCGGCTCTGCACTGTCGTTGTAGATGTCCAATTTTATTGCAGTTCCAGCAACGGATCGGTCCCCTTCGAGAACTATTAGGGTCTACTACTTCTGTTCTCTGGCACGAGCACTCGACGGATGTCATTTCTCTCACGCGGTGAAATCCTTGAGATGCTTGGTCAGCGGCTTCCATCGTTAAGGCAAATGCCAGTGCCTCAGGAAGAGTTCTCTTTCCAGCCATTCGTAGAGCCATCTGTAGTTGTCTGTCCTCTATGGCTTGTGTAAATGCCTCAATAGCCATTTCATTGATGACATCTTCGCCGGCATTGGGATAAGACAAGTGCGCAAGCCGTTCAATATCAGCTTGCAACTGCTGAAGTGTTTCTCCCCTCTTCTGGATTCTACTGCGCAGTTGTACTCTATACACTTGCTGCATGTGGTCGTCACCAAATCGCATTTCAATAGCCTTCACCAAAGCCACGTAGTCGCGTTGTTTTTCTTCGGAGATAGTTTGAAGCAATTCTGCAGCTGTACCTCGTAATGCGAGCGTTAATGCAATCGACTTTTCCTCGTCGTCCCATCCATTGGTCGTTGCAGCTGCTTCGAACTGTCTCTTATAAATTGGCCATGATGTTTGACCATCAAAAACGGGTGGTTGCATCTCCTTCCTTCTTGGGCAGTCAGCAGAATATTCCCGAGCCTTCTGCTTCTTGACTTTTTCGAGCTCTTTAGTTATGTTCTCGATGTTTGTGCCGAACTCTCTGGCTATGTTCTTGATGTTTGTTCCAAGTTCTTTGGCTACGTTCTCGATGTTTGTCTCGTGTCTATGAAACGTTTCATTAATTTCCTCGAACTTGGTTTCATGCTGGTTTAATTTCTCATCAATAGCGTCGATTTTTACATCTAGAACATTCTTAAATTCTTCCACGGCGTCTTTTTGTGCGGCGACAATGGAATTTTTCTGTTCTTCTAAAGAATTCTTTTGTTCTTCTAGAGAATTTTTCTGTTCTTCTAGAGAATTCTTCTGTTCTGCGAACTTCAATTCCATGGAATTCTTCTGTTCTGCGAACTTAGATTCCATAGAATTTTTCTGTTCTTCTAGAGAATTTTTCTGTTCTTCCATCTTGGCAAGAAGTAATTCCATCATAGAGCTAATGTCAACGCCTGTACTTACTTGTTCTTCTGACACGTCGAATAGCATGGTTTTTGGATCTTCTCCCTCGTTTTGGACAGCTTCCTGCAGACGAAGTATGAGGTCACTTTTCCCTCCAGCTGTGGAGAGATTCCGCTTTTCTAGTTCACTTTTCAATTGGGGTATGCTTAGATGTAGTAATATACGACCCATTTTGTTTGTCTCTTGTAGTTTAGAAAATCACAAATTCACTTTTTTTTTTTTTTTTTTTAGCTGCACTCAGACACTTAGCACAGAATAAGTTTTATCCCACTTCTGACACCAATGTTACATTCAGGCTGGGATTCGTAAAGATAAAACACTATTCCGTTTAACTTCTCTAATAAAATTCACTTTTATTACACTTTTATCGACTATTCTAATATTTCACTTATTAAGTACCAGAACACTATTACTTAAACAATTCTTCAACGTTTCAAACCAATCACTTTATTTACTCTATTACTTTTCACTTATTTATCTTCACAAACTATTACTATCTCGAACTTTAACCAATCACTGTTATAAATCAACTGTCTCGCCCTCTTCTAAAAGCTGTCCTTTTATACCCGCTCCGCCATCTACGAGAACTTTCTAGCTAATTCTAAGTGGTTCTAGAACAAGGTTCAGTGGTGAAATACATTTACTTGACAGGTTCCAGTCTCCAATTGGAAGTGACACTTGGGTGGAACTTGTTTGGTGACTAAGGGGTTGTTTTCACTTCACCATTTTAGGTTACACGATACATTCCACACCACAGTATTTTGACGGAACCTTTGAGTAAATATGTTCGCACTTTTGAGCACGTTAAAGCCAAACAACTTTTGTATTTAACTTTAATTGATCATAAACGCTGATAAAAAAACACATATTGATTAAAAGTTGTTATAAACCATGGGTTAAAAAGCCGAGTTGAGTTTGGTTACCAGATCTTCGCTGGTAGCAAAGTTTAACGATGGCACGGCAGTAAAAGACATTGCAAAAGAGTTTAATGTGTGTCGTCAAACTGTGCACTATCAAATTAATAAGTTTAAAAAAACACAACGACATAAGTAACTTAACGAGATCAGGAGCTAAGCGCAAAACAACGCCCAATCAAGACCGAGTCCTTCTACGGGAATTTAAGAAAAAACATTTTTCTGAAGCGTGAAGCCTCAATCTGCTGCAGATCAATGGAATTTGGGCCAAGAACCCAATCAGTCCGACGACGTTTGAGAAAGGAGATTTTAAGACAATTAAAGCTAAGGACGTGATATAAATATAGAAGGCAAACAATCTTAAAAGACTGACCTTCGGAAAGGAACATCTGCACAGCTAAAGGAGTTTTGGAGAAGCGTTCTATGGGCAGATGAAAGCTCCTTTGAGCATAACTCTTCAAAAAACAAATTTTTTGTAAGATTGCAAAAGGTAGTTGGGAAAAAGAAACGACCCGTTTGTCAAAAAGTGAGCCATGGCGCCATGGCGGAGGCTCTGCCATGTTCTGGGGATGTGTGGCGTTTAATGGACTGGTTGACTTGGTGCCTATCACCGGCTCGATGAACCAAAACCAATATTTAATGATCCTAAATGATAATGCCTTTACTTCTGGAGATAGGCTTATAAGGAATCATTTATCCTGTAACAGGATAACGCCCCGTGCCACAAAGCGCAAAAGATTTCTACATTTTTGAAATATGTTGCGGATAAACTTTGAACTGGCCACCTCAAAGTCCGGATTTAAATATTAGGTATAGAAAACGTCTGGTCTCTTTTGAAACGCAAAAGAACAGTTTCGTTAAATAAAACAAGGGAGGAGACAATTTCTGAGATCACTTCTCTTTGGGAAGAGATATCTCCAGAGATTCTCCAAAATTTAGTGGATTCGGTACCAAGGCGCCTTCAAAAAGTTATTGAAGCCAAAGGAGGATATACATTTTACTAACTCAGTCTTCATTTCTTTACTTTTGTCAAGTTTAAACAATGTTTTATTAGTTTTAAATTCTTGTCAAAATACTTATGCCGACTAGTGTACATACCGCACCTGCATTCTTAAACAATGTGTTTTCATATGCATATTTTGTGAGATGAATTTACCAGAGACCGCCCCGACTGAGACCCCCAACTCCTGCCGATTTTCCGTTACTTGCCTACAAGCTATATTACCATGGGGTTGTGACGTTTTGCGCAAGTATTGATACATATAATATATTCGTATTGACCAATGTCACGAAACTTAAAAAATTCCGGCTCACCAACACACTCTCAAAAAAAGAGAACAACTTCCGCTGCTTCCACTCTGGCGTCTGGCTTCCGCTGTGGGCAAAGTTGCTGGCAGCGTTCGTAGAATATTATTCACGTGTGGATAGCATATTTTTTTTTGGGAATAAGTGTACTTTTGCTTAAAATATTTATGATATATCAACAATGTAAATTGTTTGAGGGAAAATAAAAACATTTTGAGCAATCTTTCTCCAGTTATTAAAGAAAAATTTACTCACTAAATTGAAGTTAAAAATAGGTTCAGAAGCGGAAAATACGCAACCGTATTTGTTCTTATATGTTTCTAGTACATAAACATCTCATTTAGGTAGTTTTATCTAAACACATTTTATTATTTGACTTTTAAAAATATTTAATAACTAACCAATAGCATAGGTACAGTAAGGTATGTGGTATTCCCGAACACAATCACATTCAAATACGGTTTGCAGAGGTTGGCAGCATTTCTTTTATATTTTTTTTAAGTTTTTGCATGTCACACGGATTCTAAATTGCCATTGCATTGATAGGAGTTGGCTCATTTGCAATTAACTGTATAGAACTTTAGTTATACGAAAAGAGTACGTACGCAATTGAAGTACCTATATCTACTATATAAAAATAAGTCGGGTTTTCCTTCCTGACGATATAACTCCAGAACGGCTCAACCGATTTGAATGATTTTTATTTTGTTTTGTTCGTCTTAAATCAGGGATGGTTTATGAAAAAAGAAAAGTCGGAAAATTCTCAACAGTTGGCGTTGTAGGCACATATTTCGTTTTTCATGGGGAAATGCACTTTGAAAAAAATATAAACTGGATAGAAATCGAGTAGTTTCAAATACAAAAAAAAAAAAATATTTTAAATTTTAAAAGCAATATTGTTGTTGTCAATTATTTTAATGATTTTCCAAGCAAATTGTTGTCAAAAATTTTGAAATTTATTTTTTAATATACGATATAGTTAGCTACCTAATAAGTTTGTTATGTTTACTATGTTACATTAAATAACTTTTTGAAATGAAGTTGATACTTTGATTTGTTTGTATCCATCATTTTTGTTTGGGAAGTACCTATTTTCAATATCCTTGCATTTGAATAGGTGGGTAAGTTCAAATGGAGGGGTGATTGAGTGAGATGACGAGGACAATGATGACAGGCAGAAGGAGTTGCTGAGCGTTTTGAGTGTTCACGAAGGGGTTGTTACGAAAAATGAATGAGTAGCAATCATGGTACTATGCTCATTCGTGAGTAGGGTTATGGGGAGGGCAGCTCAAAGCTACCATAACACCTATGGTACCGGTGTGGAGAGTGAAGGGAGAAGGCTTACCGACCAAGTTGATAGGTGTGGTTAGTTTTCTTCTAGGCTGTTAAAGTTACAAATATTTCTTTTAGAGTTAGTGTTTATTGATGGCGAATAAAGTGCGCAGTTGGGCATGATATCACCTAATCGTCCAATACACGATGCATTCAACCACGAATTGCAAAGAGAACAACAAACCAATACGATACTGCAGCAATAGCCGAAGCAGTTCGTAAAAATGTTCTGCAATTGAATCGACAACAAATGATTGCGTATGACTCTTTGATGGAAGCTGTGAACAAAAGAACTGGTAGCATTTACTTTCTGGGTGCTCCCGGAGGTACTGCCAAAACGTTCTTAATTTCATTGCTTTTGGCACGGATTTGATCGCAGCATGAAGTGCCCTGGCATTGGCTTCATCTGGAATAACAGCAACTTTGTTAGAAGGCTACCGAACTGCACATTCAGCATTGATATTGCCACTGAACATGGAAATCAACCAGACACATTCTTGAAAAATTGAAGAAAAAATGCGAAGATTTTACAATGATGCAAATTGATCGATTGGGTCGAATGTACGATGGCCCCACAAAAGGTCAATGGTGGCGGTGGACAGGACGTTGAAAGATCTTCGTGTCAATCAAAACATTTTTTGAATACCCATGGTTGTATTATCCGGTGATTTTCGGGAGACTCTTCCAGTTTTCCCACGATCAATTGCAGCTGACGAACTAAATGCGTGCTTGAAAGCATCAAATTTGTGGCTTCATGTCAAGACACTCCGATTGACGAGATCAAACTGCGGATGTGTTTTCGAAGCAATTGTTGGAGATTGGTAATGAAAAGATTGCAGTTGATATCTCGACCGGACTTATCACTTTGCCACTGATTTCTGCCACATGACCGATTCTAAGGAAGAGCTCATTCGAAGTGTTTTTCCGGGCATACCGCAGAATATAGAGGAGAAGATGTGTTGATTCCACGCATCCCGATGATTCCAACGGACTTACCATTCGAATTCAAACGACTGCAATTTTTTACTACAAATCTTTGCATTGAATGTTAATATCATCTATTTTACAGGAAAATAAAAGGCATTGAATTAATTTGAATTACTAACAAAATTTATTTAATCACCAAACAAAGTTTAAATCGAAAAAAAAAGCTTCAAATAGATAAAAATTAGGTGGTAGGTCAGCCAACACCAGATGAACCGCATCAATTTCTGCATATTTAATTTCGTCGATGGTGGATCAGCTGAATGTGCGGTGCAATATACAGGGAACACAACAGTTAAAGAGACGAATTATTGAACAGTTGCAAGCAATTTTTCATTTAGAAAATCATTGTTTTTCACATGGGCAGCTATACGTTGCGTATTCACGAGTTGGTAAACCATCCGCTTTGTTTGTGTTAACGTCAGACCAAAAAACAAAAAATGTGGTTTACCAAAGAGCACTTCAATGAAACGGATAATTTGCGGACACGTATAACGCTTCGATTCAGTATTTACTTTGGATTCACTTTCATTTTTTACTTAGAGAAATTCAACTAAATTACACTTCATTTTTATAATCGAAATGAATTCATTACTGCTGTGAAATGAAATAAAATTTTCCATTTTCAAATACAAGAAAAAAATAATAATTTGTCTTCATCTTTTAATCCTCAAACGAAATGTTACAAAAAACGAAGCCATCTGGTGGCGAAACGGAGTTCGCCGGGTTTGCTAGTTTTTTTTATAAATACCTAAAGCGGCATATACACACGTCAAAAACTCTTCAAGTATGCGTGAGTGTATTAGTATACCAATTTAGGTACACTATATCAAGCATTGACACCTGATTGAACAAAAATCAAAACGTTTTGATTTTGCTTCAAGCAGACACACAGCGTATACGTGTCTCATTTTCACTAATACACTCTCGCATGCTTGAAGAGTTTTTGACGTGTGTATATGCCGCTTAACTGCCTAAATTAGGGCAATTTCCGAATGACAATTTCAATTAGCCAATGAAAAGTTCGAATCGTTCGAATATTCAAATCGGAGATAAATAACCAGTGATATGTATGTTACTTTTGTACCTAACAGTTGATGGAACTCTCTACAAATTCTTTTCCGCTGCCTTATCGCTGACGTTTCGATGTAAATTTGGAGACCACCGGAAAACTTCGTTCCGGAACGGCTGTATGTCAAATTCAAATCAAAATCGAATTTGAGTTCGGTACGATCGGTTTAAAATAATATGATCCGAATATGAGTTTTTTTCTCCGCAAATTCACTTCTAATTTTCAAAATACTCAAAGGGAAGTTGTATTTAGCAAGTAGAATCACTCTAAATTTGTGTTATAAAATTAAAGAAATATTTCACAGAGGAAATATTTACCAACATAACAATTGCAATAACTGTCTCATGCAACACAAAGCTGTACTGTTCTATGTAAACTAAACCGTCTTTAAAACCTGGACTTTAAGGTACTTGTTACCGTTATCGAAGCAAAGTGCACCACATTTGGACGCCATTGTTCTTATTTTATTTTCTTGTTTTGGATTCGTAAACTCAAACAAACTTTTGATTTATTTTGTTTTATTTGTTTTATTTCGTTTTTAAAAAAAAACTTAATAGTTACTTAATTGATTAATATAGGTACACCAATTTGCTTATCTTACTGTTTATGTAACTTAAACCACAACACAATTTTTTAAGTTCTTAAAACTAGAATATACATTTGATTTCACCTTTTTACATGGTCCTTAGAGCTCTATTATGACCATCCTCATCCACTCTTTGAAAAGAAACATAAAGTATGATTAACTAATGATGATTCTGGGTCTTGAAGCTTCTTTAGGTCTTCTCGCGACTAGGCATGGACTCATTTCTACTAATAACTATATTTTCTCCCTTCGTCCTTGTGTTATTTTTTTTTAATTTTCTTACAAATACGTTTACTTACAAAGTAAAACCTTAAACATATACTTTTTGGAATAAGTCTTATACACATACAAATAATATATATAAAAATGTAAGAAAAACATTTTCACACAACTAATTTACATCCATCAGGTGTTAAATTGAACTCAAGTCGATTCATCTTGATCGCGTTAACTCAAGTTCAGATATTCAACGCTTGTTTATCTTTGGTTAAACACGTGCTCGCGCCATTGTCCCAGTCATTGATGTTAAGTTTCGCCTTTGAACAGCTCTCGTTGTTGTTATTCAAATCGTCACCCTTGACTTCTTTCAGTTTTTCTAGTTCGTCGATCATCAATTTGTTAATGCGATTCTTTTCGACAATGTATTTTCGCAGACCGTTGCTGTCGAGGGTGGCACCCTCATCAATATCATCGTTGGCTTTGGTGGACATGGCTTCAGTTCCGTAAGCGTGATGAGTACCATCACCAGTACGTAAGATGCGGCTGCGAAGAATACTATCGCTAACGGTTTTGCGATCGAAGACGACACCTTTTTCGGCGAAAAAGTCAATAATTTTTGTAGTGAGATTGTAGGGCATTCCCAATTCAGCGGTACGATAGTCCCATGGGAAGGTGTGATGATAGTTGTGCCATCCTTCGCCACCAGCAACGAAAGACACAAAAGTGGATTCAGCTGAAAGGATGTTCCTAAATGTATGAATGAGACAATGCGATTTGATTAGTAAATGTTGGCAGAGATACTAAATTTTGATCTTACTTGTCATAGGGTTTATTGCCAAACATGTGAGCGGCACTGTTGACCGACCAAGTGAAGTTGAGCTGAAGAATGTAACGAGCAAAATAGGTCGCAAACCAAGATGCCATCACTGTTTCATTCCAAAGCAAACAAGGCAAGGCTGTAGGCAAAATCAATGTGAAGATGATGTAGAGGATCTTGTAGTGCCTGAAAAAAGAATGGCATTGTATTAGATTAATTTCAATTTTAAGTGTTTTTCGGTCTAAGAAAGGGAAATTTTTTTATATAGCTACGAAAAATAGGATAATAGTTCCTATATTCGATAAACCTATGTAAAGCAGCAAAAAGTCACGACCATAGATAATGATTTGCGCATGGAAATAAGTGACAAAACAGCTCATCCGAAATTTTAACTGCCCAGAGAAAGGTTCGTAATGTAGACATCAGCGAATGATTGTAAAAAGTTACATCTAGGGGGTCCTATACATGAAAAACTTATTTCTCTTTTGCAATAAGTATAAGAGCTAGCCACAGCGAAAATGGCATATCGAAATACACATGTTCCAGTACTTAGTGGAACAAATTGGATTAATGGGCTAGACGCTAGACTTTTCCTGAACGCAAAAACTATACTGACGTTTACGGCGCGTTTGCTATGTCAGGACCCCAATTCTCGAAAATGCTCGCATACGTTTATCAGTCAAAATCTCCGATGCTATGCGAAAAACTGAAATTTGCAATAATTCTCGAAATCCGCACACGAGAATTTCTCTTCGAATTGTACTCGTCTGCATTTTCCATGCGGATTTGTGCCTCGCATACGGAATTGTGAGTTTGACACTGCAATACTTCAGATAACGGTTTGTGTTTTGAATTATGCATATTTCCATTGCGCCTAACTGCTCCATTGCCAGATCAACAAATGCTTAGCCCAAATCACCCAAAGAATCCATTGCAAAAACACATAAATGTTCACTAAAGCCTAGTATGCTGTTCCAGGAAAGGTAAAATTAAGCGCCCCTCCAATGTTTCTCTCCGCCACTTCGCTTAATGTTCGCTTAATTTTGACACTCTAAGTTTCGACGTAAAAAAAATGTGTTGGCATAGCTGATTAACTTGCTCTGTTTTGTCACTTGGAACTTTCTAAAGAAATGTCTACATTTGTGTTGAACTAACCATTCTCCATTGGTACTGTTTAGTTTGAAATTTTGTTGCGAATGCCGATATTTTCTCTGATCTGTCAAAATTTAGCTGTGGAAAATGTATTTTGCATTAATTCGCTTGCTTAAATTCTGTAGAGAGTTTTCGTACAGCGGCTCAGAAATTTAGCTTCAACTGCGTACTGCTTGGCTTAACTGCTTTGCTTAATTTGATCTTTGGAGACATTTTTGTATGGAAGCTTATAATTTAAGCGCGAGCAGCATACTAGGCTTAAACATACAAGTATTTTATTATATCTCTTGTTCCTGTCAATCAAAAATATTAATACGAAACCAATTTAAATTTTTATATTGCTCTGTGAATTGATGGGAATTTGTTTTTCACAACCTGACAAAAATCGTTTACTTGACGTACCTACTCAAAAATTCTACCTCATTCGAGAGGTGAATATAACTTTCGCATAGGTGGAAAAGAAGGCCGAACAGCTTTGAGAATACCAATTTTTTCCGTAAGCGAAAATTTCAGGCGGATTTGCTCGTATACGAAATATGTTATGCGGAATTCGAGAATTGGGGTCCCAGGTAATCAATCGAAATGTCCGCTCAGTACTCATTTAAGTTTTGATTAGATTAGTCGGCTACATCTCCATCAACGTCAACAGAAAAAATATTTCAAAAACCTAGCTCTGTCAGTCATAAAGTATGATTTAGAACGGCCCCACTGCTACGCTCGTAAAAAAAGAGTGCGTTCAGCAAACTATTCCATAAAAATACACCTTATTGCATTTATTTCATGTGTCATATAATGAAATCATAGTTATAAACAAAACGGGCAAAAAAGGCTATGATAGCACTTTATGCCTGCAACAGAATATTCGGTCGCACCTGGGGCCCTAGTCCTTAAATTATAATGTAGCTCTACACGGCGATAGTAAGACCGGTACTAGCTTTTGGTAATCTTGTTTGGTGGCAGGCGCTATCTGAAGCCACCAACCTGAAAACTATGACGAAGATCCAAAGAATAGCTTGTATTGGTACTACGGGGGTAATGAGAACCAACCCCACAGCGGGACTTGAGGCTATATTAAATCTATAACCCCTTGACCTTATCGTACAGCAATCTGCTGCAAACAGCGCGACTAAGCCACACTAAGAGCTGGAAACACAGCCAAACGGGTCATGCACAGATCCTCAACAAGTATGCGGGTAACAATACGTGCCAGAAAATGGGAATCAACTCTGATGACCTGTGCAGAGGATGCGGTGATGAGGATGTGCATGAGGACACTCCACACTTTCTTTGCCACTGCCAGGCACTCAGATACAGAATTTTTGGGCGACACTTTTTCAAAGACCTAGAAGGCCTCTCTGAGAAGTCTATAAAAGACTTACTCAGATTTATATCATCCTCGAAATGGCTCGACTACCCGGTTTCATAGGTTTCCACAGTATGAGGGTCATTAGAACCCCAAGGGCATCGCAACGGATCTACATTGATCTAAGCGTGGCGGATTCAGGTTCCCACTATCTCGTCTACCCGCTAACCTAACCTAACCTATAAACCATTTTTTTAAAATTAAATTACAACTTTAAAAGTCTAGGTAAATACTTAACACTTTACTTGCTAGTACCATTGTCCTAATCGTTTGTTTTTAGCGCACGAAATCTCCCCTAAGTCAATCCAAAGTTGTAAAAAAGTAATATCCATCCTCTTTTGCTCGAACACCTACTATACTGTATTTCTACCCACCCTTGGACTTGGATAGTAAAATCGTTTAGAAATTCCACATTCAAACTTGTTTTCAAATGCAAATCTAAAGGTCAGTGTCTTTCTCAGTCTAAGGCAATATTTTATTGTAACTAATGGCTGGCATTCACAAATATTTGAACCTCCGTCTCTCTCGCTTACCAGTCAACCCAATCATACACCAATGGCTGAACTTATACCAAAACTGATCAGCTTCCGGTTCACTAAACACAAGATATCGCTAACGGACTTAAACTTGAGCTGGGGCTCACTAGGTCTTTTTTTTAGGTAGGTATGAATGCGAAAACGAAAAGTAGCAAAAGAAAAAAAATATTATAAACACCACGAGCACGAGCAGGTCACGAGATTGAAAGAAGCTCCCATTGCTGGCAAAAGACACCAAAAACTTAACACAAATTATCGTACACGAGTATGCGACTAGAGAGCGTATAAAAAAGGAAGTTAATTGATTCAAAAGAGTGAATACATCAGTGAATTCCGATGACCCAATGACCATGGAACACGGTCATTGTCAATGATATAGGAAGTGTTTTGTTATTGGTTTTCTTTTCCGCCGATTTTCATTAATTAGTTGCTATAAGACCTTGCAGTCAAACCATTACATAATTTTACATATTAACAGACCCTGCTCGCCAGCTTGAATTAAATAATTTTCAAATTATCTTCTTCATCGGTTCACTATTTGTTTCGATATGAGGAAAATTAGTTTGTTTCTATTTGTGTGGCGAATGCCCTAAGCTTTAACTGGTTTTCGGGTAGTACCCCGAATTAAAAACCATACAGCGCCAGCGGAGTGCTGTTTGGTTTTGCTTTCGTTTTGATAACTGAACAAAAGAACGAGGGTCTCTTGCGATAAAGGTGGGTGATCAAGCAGGAATTTGCATTTTCTTTGAGATTCTATTTATAGCTGTACACAGATATCTTTGTATCTATGATCGCGATTCGGTAATTCAGTTAATTTAGTAGCATATTGATATTTGGTGGGATGGTCAAATTCAGAACATAGTTTATTACCAAAAGCACGTTTGTGTTGACACATTTCTATCGAATTAGCATGTTCTGTTTAACAGCAGCATTCAAATAGGTATACATATTAATCGTTTTGTAGCGCCCCATAACTGGGCAAGAGATGATATTTAACGTGCTAATTAATAGTTGTAGGAGCAGATGGTATGTTGTATGAAAATATAATAATTTGAATATATACTTAAGATATCGTAGCAAATGACCGCAAATAAGTTTAAAGAGATCAAAATTTAAGCTCCAGTTAATCAGGTTTTAATTAACGCTAATGTATGCAGTTTGAAATCACACAATTCAAAGGTCGCTTTTGAAACTGTATCCCAGCTGTCAGCTGTGAGTGAAATTAGCAATCTTGTGGTATTTACTTTTGAGTGAAATTGAGTTCTAATATTCACAAGAATTTGCCTCTAATTGTAGTCGGATGCTACAATTGTACTTGATGGTGGGAAGGCTTATAATTTCATTTAGTCGAGTTGTAATATCTTATCGAAATAGTTTTTAGAAAGATCTTCTGATTTTTTTTTTTAATATTAACAAGTTGTAGTCGTTAAAGCCCGCATGACACTACATTTTTTTCTGCATTTTTCAGACTTTAAAAATGAATTTAGAGTAGGACGAAAAATTACTGCGCAAATTCCCGATAGGAGTGAGTGCGTACACACCTGCCTAATCAATGTGAAAATGTCAAAAAAAAAAATGCATTGAAAATGTATTCAATTTACATTTTTTTAAGCTGATGGCAGCTTTTTTTTTTTAAATTTCCACATTAAATTTTATTTATTTTCCCCCCAGATTGGGGGGAAAGTCGGCAATTTTGTCGATTTTTTCTAAAGGGGAAAACAATATAATTCCTATTAGTAGTATTTCTATTATTGTTTTGTTTGCTTAGTTCTAATATATTTAAATAAAAAATAAGATGTTAAAATAATACTTAAATTAGGGTTTTTGTTTTTGGAAAAAAAAAAACAATTTTTATTTTTGGAAAAGGGGGCAAAATATCGTTTTCGTGTTAGAAAACTGAGATGTTATTTTTCTTTAATCTGGGATCACTGGCCTTCTGTCACTTTGAAGTTTGTGGCTATAAATTCGTTTGAAAATTTGTGGTTGCTTTGCAAAAGAATTGCTACCCCGTTCAAAATACACATTTTGTCTCTTTACACGAAGTTGACATTTCATATTTCAACATGATTTAATGCTATAAAAATGAGGAAAATTTGAGAGAAAAATGTAGTGTCATACGGGCTTAAGAAAATCGGAATATAATAAATTAAGCAAAACATTTACAAAACATTACGGCTCTTAACACACACACATGATTATGTACTCTCTTATGTTCTCTATATATTTAACTTTCTGTTTTATTTTTATTGAAACGTGTAGACTTTGAACCGTACTAAAACAAATTTAAGTCTCGACTATAAATTTACGGAAGCTCACAATTGCGAAATTTGTATGGAAATTTACAAAACTTTGCAATTGTGAGTTTCCATAAATAAATCAAACATCAGCTAAATTCCTAGCTAAATTTTGACATAGAGAGCGCTGTGAATAAATGCCACAAAAAAAATACAGCTGCTTTTTAAAAATAACTTACTGCAAAAATTCAACTCTCTCTAATTTAAGCGTTTTCCGATTCTTTCTTGGTACTCGTCGTCGAGAAATCTATTAAAAAAACTCATCCTTGCTTACTTCTACCGCTCTCCGCAATAATAAAAACGTTACAAAACAAGAGAGCACAACGATCTCTCAAGATTTAGCTTGAGAAAATGTCCCGAACTATTAAATAGGTGCGCTTAATTTTGACAGATACATAAAGTACATTCTGAAACAAAAGTTTGATTATTAACTTCGAGCAGCGTACCACACAGCTAAATGGGTTCGCTTTAATTTAGTTCAGATAAATTTTGGAGAGAATTTCGTATGGGAGCGAAAATTTAGCTCGAGCAGCCCTCCAACCTTTAAAGTCGATACCTATTAAAAATTGTCATTAGTACGGCGCAAAAGTACAAATATAAAAATACTCGTACAGGTATCTAAATAATTATGTCACGATTGCTCTATTTTTTTGAATTAGATTTTTTTTTTGATAGGAAAATCATTCCCCTTACTTGAAATAGTAGCGTCATTCATTTATCTTAAATTCCCCGCTTTAGAGTAACTACCTACAATAAAGAACCTATTAACTTGTGTTAAATAGTTCTAGAAATAGGATACATTTTTTTGTAATATACGTTTCATTCGTTGACGCAAAAAAAAAAACCAACTTGCACGCTACCTGCTGGTCATTCATTCATGCCTGAATGTGGAATTCCAATGCCTTTAAATTCCTTTCCCAAATAATTACGCACTCGCACTCATCTACATACGTCAAATGGGATAGCAAACGTAGCTCCATTTACTTCTAACAAATATTTATAATGCAGACTGAAGTGTAAACATCAACATATTTGACAGCTAATTATTTATCCATTTGTTGATGTTTACTTGGAATTATAAATATTTGGAAGAGTAATTATTATGATTATATTGCTGGGAAGTTTTTGACTTTTCAATTTACTTGCCATTAGTATTTGGAAGCAACTGACGATCCATTTCTTTTAATCGCTGAAAACTACCACAACCCATATTTGCAAAGAAAATGTTGCTGATCTTTGTGTTCAGCTTAATTATATAGAAACCACATCTAATTAATTAATTAATCCTCACAAGACAACAAGCCGGTCAGTGTTAAATCATAACTAACTTTCGTTTTCCAATTATGGCTGAGGTTCCTACTGTCATCTACACATAGAGCCTCAGAACTAATCACAAAACAACACGTGCTCGCACTATCCGCGCTGAAATGCAAATTCACCCACACTATGTAGGTAGGTATACGTAACATATGTACGTCAATAGCACCCCTGAATACATTTCCAAAATCTTAACCAAATAGCTTGGATAATAATTAATTTCCTGTTCACCAATCGTGCACCTCTTGCACTATTCCTAGTCGAAGTAGTCATAAAATATCAACCGAGAAACAAAAACAAAACCGCAAATCGCTTCTAGCATATCAATAAGAACTGATACAAAAAACAAAACCACTAACGAACTTTTTAATTCGCAAAAGGAATTCTCCTCCAGACTTATGTATAGGAAACCTTTCAAATCGCATTCACGTCTCATCATCTAACCAAAATAAATGTCATCAAAGGCCACCCTACGAGCTAGTATATTTTTTCTACTTTGTATCTACACACCGCCAAAAGTGACTGCACCGAGTACGTGCAGGAAATCATTCAAATTCACCCATGATGATGATGTTTAGCGCTTAAATATGTGTGACTCAACGAACACGCTGTATCGAAGAAAACGCGTGCGAGCGCTCGCGACAATTAAATATTCTAATTAGTTCGAAGCGCTGATGCTGTCTTTATGAAATATTTAATTATTCAATAGACGAACTGCCTTGATCCAACTAGTTTTAGACTGCCATGTATCATAACATTAAATATTCATCCAACGATAGAAACAGGCATACAAAATGTTCCACATACGCCACCGCACAAGTCAGCTTTTGGGACCTGAGATAAGTTAAGCTTGAAGGCTGACCATGATTATCACAGCAAGGGAAGAACCTTTTTATTTAATAAAGACAATGTAGGTACGTACTTCTTTTGGAACATAATCCAAGGATCAGCATCCAAGTCGGACATGTCGATCTTGTGGCCGTATTCTATGACCTGTAAGGTGATAAGATTTAAATTTTGTGGTTGACTTACAGAAAGTTGCCAGTGTCTTACCTTTGGGTGCTTCTTGGACATTAGCCAACCAACGTGAGAGAAGAAGAATCCCCTCGTCGCATTGTGCGGATCGGCATCAGTGTCAGAGTATTTGTGATGCTGTCGGTGATCTCGTACCCAAACGTACAGACAGTTCTAAGGATATGGACAAATTTTAAATCAAATCCTTAATGTATGATGTAAATACTTACCTGACCAGCCATTGTGTGCATAACCAAAAGTACCACCCTTAGCCACGTTTTCGCTTTATACGAACGGTGGGTGAATAATCTGTGGGCGCCCATTGTAATGCCCATTCCACTTAGAACAGTCAATACTATAACTGAAATGATAACGAATTAAATTTATGAGTAAACGATGACAGAAAGACTCATCTTATTGACAATACATGAACAAAGACCCCGTGGAATTAGACAGAAACCTAACTGGTTTAAACAGTGTATTTGAAGGACTTGCTTCTTAGTCATAAACTAGATTTTTTTACTGCGGGATTTTTGCATCATTTTGGCATACGGAACACACTGATTATAATTTCCATGAACATAAAACATGCTTTAGAATGAACTTTTAATGGACTGCTCAATAGAACTGTCAGTTGCAAGGTCAACTCAAACTTTTGCTCTCACAGTTCTCTGGTAAATATTCAAGCAGGTTTAACTTAAAATTTATTTGCTGTCTGGAGTCTCCTACCAACTTTTCGCAAGAGTTTTTCGTAGGACCCCTGGCCTACTTTTTCAAAATAATTTATTTGTGTGAGTTTTTGTGACCGGTTGGCTTAATAGGTTGACTCAAAATTGTAAAAAAGGTTTCTAGCAAAAGCCGAACGTGGCTACGTGGAAAAGGAAAAATATTTTGTTTGTAAAAATTGACTTATTTTCTAGAAAAAAAAACAAAAACACCTTTCCGGAAGATGAAAGGACTATGGTAGCAAACTAGTCTAAAAATCAGTAAGTTTTTCTTGTAATAAGTTGGCATCTTCAATCTTCAGGCTCCACATTCGATCCTAAATCAAGCTTAAGAAGTGACTCCGGTTAAGCTACTTGATGCCTCTAGGACCTGATGCTACACAATATATCTAAATCGCAATCGTAGCAAGCACTTAGGGCTTAATAAGAAAAATAAATAAATGCCTACTGGCTTTAAGACCTTAGTCTTTAAAAAGCTTATGGTATTAATCATTTGAGTTAATTTTGTGGAGATTGTCCTTGACACATAATATGTTCCTCAAACGCATCAGTCCACGTAACTCTTAAGCCAATCAGCAATGAAATGCCACACCTGTAAATACAACTATTCAAGGCTTCAGAGAGGCTTAGGAACATTTGCCCATAAATTGTAGTTAAATTTAGCTGTGGAATAAATCGCGGGGGAGGTCTCTGCTTTGTATATCTCAGCCATTATGCTGTAACACCAAGTTTTACTATATACTTACAATACAACGTCGTAGCAAGATGGGTCCGTCCCATTACCATTATAGCGATTCCCCATAGGCCGGCCAAGTGAAGGACCAAAAAGCCGATTGCGTTAAACCAAACAACTTGCCGCTTAAAATTCAAATCAGTTCCAATATCCTGATGGGCATTGTCATGGTGGGCTTCCTCTTTCGCGCTGATTTGATCGATAAATCCATTGGTTTTGGCGGGCTGTTTTTGAAAAACACTGTCATCCAGTACCTTGCCATTGGACAGGTTCTCACACAGGTTATTTCTCTTCTCCTTGGGATACTTTGCCGATGTGCAATTAGTCTCCATGGTCTCAATCGTCTTGTTGCGATGCACAAGAATCGTTCCGGTTTCGGGGCTCATCTCGTCGGTTATTCTGAAAGGAATAAAACAAAGAAAATGTCAAATTACGAAACACAAATCGTAAATATGGATAATTGCTTATGATAGTGGTTACAATGGCATGGAAATCTCAAAGCAGCACCTCATTACAGACAGCCTCGTGCCCCTTTAGAAAAATAAATGTGCGACTGTGTTGCATACCTACATGCAATCCATCTTAGAAAGTCATTATCTGTGTGTTTGTGGTAATTAATTTGCGACAATGTGTCTGTCACTTATAACCTATCGCCCAGTCGCCACCTATAACAGAGTCGCAGATTATACAAACTAACTGACGACCTTAGGTTTGTTTTGACTCTTTGCGGGTCATACCAACCGACACCGCCAAGTGTTTGTCTTTAATAAATACGGGATTTTCACAGCCCCAGATACATTTTTGTCACTTCACTTACCATGTGAGCGATGCAAACACACCGAGTGCAAAAAAGATGATAAATATTCAAGACTGGTGACTCATGGAACTGACCGTCCAGCACCCATTTGGCTAGAAGATTACATATTTGCAAATTGTTAACCCGATAATGAGATGATTTAGCTGAGCAAACAGGAAGGCGTCACAATTGAGCCAACAAAATATCTGGATCAGCTCAAGTTGTTAATACTTGAGAAATAGTTGCGTAAATACAAATTCGTTGCGAAGAGAGCCCATTTGCAAACTTTGGCGTGGTTATGACATGCCCTTTGGTGGTGTTGAGAAGCTACGTGATTTTTGACTCGCGGTGGAAGCTGAATGCAAAACGAATGCTATGTACGCAGTGAAGTTAATTATTGTTATTTTAAGTATGGTCGTAAAGTTGGAGATGTTAACGTATGCAGCGAGGCGAATTTGAACTTTGGATCGTCGTAAAAGAAAATTTATTGCATTTTCTCTTTCGAAAGGACACTCTTGGGTCGGAGTTCTGCGTCAAAAATACGAATGAATGACGATGTTGTGCGCTTCGAAGAGCGGGTAAGTTGTTATGTAATCCACAAACTGTTACCAAATAGTTTTCAAATTGCTAGCAATTACTGCTGAAAATATGAGCTTCATGCATGCTTTTCACAAAATCTATGCAAATCATGTAAATTCATTTTTCTATGTGAACGTAAGTAGGTTTTAGGTATAGTAAGGCTGACGGGTGTTTGAGAATGCATACAACTTTAATTTTGCAGAGCTACTGTCCTTATGTTGACAAAAAGGAAACTATCCACACTTTAATGGAAATGAGTACAAGGCATATTTAATTAGTGATTCAAAGGACTGATTAATATGCCGACTGAAAGGACCGAAATGATTTTTTGGAAATTCTGCGCTATTTATAAGTGTGACTGTCGATGAATTTCGATTTTTAAATGGTTATCACCATCACAAAAATGTTCACTCAATCATAACTGCAACAGCCGCTTAATAAAACGTTTTGTTTTGCTTTTGGCCAGTTACCTACCCACTAGCTATAAACGTAATTAAAATTCCACTAACGCTGATATTCATGCCGGTAGCACCGATATATACATTATAGATGTGGTGGTCATTCCGATATTTCAGGAAACTGCAAGCCGAAAGAGTCTGTCGAAGAACATCAAAGTGCAAGGCCAATGAGCAGGTAAAAGAAAAAACTACGCAATGACTAATTCGCCAGAAGGTCAAGTAACTCTTAAGTGATTTCTGTTGTCTATTATCCATATTCCAATATTAATATGCAACCTGTTTCCGCATTTTTTTAGATGGGTCCAGAGGACTGTAAATTAAATTGGGTCGGTTGCCAATTTTGTAGTTATGAGTATTATAGTCTAATTTGTGGTCTCTTCTAAAGTTCTCAGCTAGCAATTCATTTTTATTATTTTGACCATCTCAAAAAGCGTATTAAAACATACATTCGTCGGCAGTTAATACATTAGCCGGCCCTTTTGAAAAGTTCAAATAAATACTTTTTGCTTTTGTTATTGCTCAAGTCACAAACTTTAAACAAGCGTCGCATACCTTGTAAGCTTAGTACATTTGTATATTTTTTGTTTTGCTAAGCTTTAAGAACGTAAAGCCATGTAAGCTGTTGTAAGTGGTGCCTACATTTTAATCAGAGGTAAGGTCTGGTATAAGACCACCAATTGTTGTCCTTAATATTTCTAGTTACGGTAGTATTGCTGTATACGTGAAAAAAAAAATACAAATTCCCTCACACTACCCCAAACTTATTTTCAACTATAACTGTTTTGAATAGCTATGAAAAAACGGAAGTATGACAATTTACGGTGAATGCAGAACTGTCGCCTGTCATCAATAGAGTAATGAAAGGAGAATGCATCTGCAAGAACCAAATTCAATTGGGTTGTGGTTAGGGTAATTCGCGTACTCGGTTTGAGTGCAACGAATCGATAGAAATCGCACAAAGTTTATACAAGAGCTCTGATTTAAAATTAAAGAATAAGAGAAAATTAGAAAATTATTTTCAAAGTAACGAACGAGTCTTGGCTGCAAGTGAATTCCTTCCACGAGTACTAATAAAATTGTCAAATGCAAAGTGTTGAGAACCTGTAGTTTTATAGCAAAAAAAAAAAAACTAGTCCTACACATTCGGAATGCAGAAGAAGATGACCCCTTGTCCAATATACGCCTAGCAATTACCCTACATATCCCTTCCAATTTTATTTCAAACTTTTATTTAAAAATAATCTTCATTATTTACTTATTTTTGTCATGTTTTGTAGGTACGACAGGTTGTTGAACTTATGCTAATCTTTTATCAAAGCGAATTACGAATTCCAGATCTGTCGTTGCCAGTCGTCAAACTATTGAATAGTTTATGCGAATTTCGAATAGCAATTGCAGGAGTGGTAGTTATGTTGGTTGTCTATATGTTAGCACGATAGTTAATCCGCGATACTAATAATCATATTTAGTGTCCAGACTAAGTTTTTCGAACTCACAATGGCGAAATTTTCCATACAAAATTGCATATTGTGACCTAGGAAATATTTAGTGTGGAGGTTAAAAATGATTATTGGTAAGGCAAAATGGCTTTTTGCGAGTGTCAATTGTGCACGGTATGTATACTCGTACATTTATTTGTATAGTACATTCAAATGGCCTTATTAATCATAATAATTTTTAATCTTCAAAATAAATATTTTGCGGGTCACAATAGGTAATTCTGTACGGGAAATTTCGCCATTGCGAATTCATAAAATCTAGCCTGGACATACTAAAAATGATTATTGGTATCATGTAATGTCCTTTTGAAACTAGTAAAACAATCCGCGGTACTAATAGTTATTTTTAGCGTCCAGATTACATTTTTCGAACTCACAATGGCGAAATTTTCCATACAAAATTGCATGTTGTGACATAAAAAAAAGTATTTAGTGTGAAGCTTAGTACGCTGCTCCCATACAAAATTTAGCTGAGCCAAATTTAAGCGAACCCATTTAGCTAAGTGGTACCTACGCTGCTCGAGCTAAAAATCTAACTTTTGTTTCAGAATGTACATTGTGTATTCGTCAAAATTTAGCGTGCCCATTTCATGGGGCGGCACATTTTCTCGAGCTAAATTTTGACGGAGGTAGGGACAAGCCAGAATGATTTTCTTTCAATAAATACCTCGACGAGGAGAGAGAGTTGAATTTTTGAAGTAGATTATTTTCAAAGAACAGCTGTTTTATGTGACATTTATCCCAAGCGCTCTCTATGTCAAAATTTAGCTAGGACCTTAGCTGATGTTTGGAGAGAAAAGTTTGAGACCAGGTAAAATTTAGTTTAGCTTGGGCATTATTAGTAAGGTCCAATGTGTGTTATTTTTTCTTGATTAATCAAAGTGATGTGACACTTGTAGTTAGCAGGGATGGTAGTTGCAATGGAGGAAATACATTAGAGAACAGTGTTGCGAAATGATGGCAATAAGAGTAGACATTTAGCAAATTGTTGTTGTCAACAATTTTAAATTTTTTTTTTTAATATAACCTACCTAATAAGTTTGTTTATGTTTACTATGTTACATTAAGTAACTTTTTGAAATGAAGCAGATACTTTGATTTATTTCATGGTTTTTGAATTCATCATTTTCGTTTGACATATGTATTTTCAGGATCCTTGCATAAGAATGTGTGAGTAAGTTGAAATGTAGGGTTGGTTCTGATGACGTGGACAATGATGACAGGCAACAGGAGTTGTGGTGTGGAGCGTTTTGAGTTTACACATAGGGGTTGTTACGAAAAATGAGCGAGTAACAATCGTGGCATTCTGCTCATTCGTGAGTAGGGCAACTCAAAGGTACCATAACACCTTCGGTACCGGTGTAGAGAGAGAAGGGAAAAGGCTTACCATTTACCAAACAAGCGGATAGGTGCGGTTAGTTTTCTTCTTGGCTGTTAAAGTTACAAATATTTCGTCGGTCGCTGATGGAGTATATTGTTAAGCATCGTGTCTTTGGTTATACTCGATGTTGGATGTATTCGATTGAATGGCAAAAAAGAGGCTTCCTCATGCGCACATTCTCATTTGGTTAGTCGAAAGAATGCAACCAGACCAAGTTGATGACATCATATGTGCCGAGGTTCCAGATCCCGAAACCGATCCAGACCTGCATGATGTCATAATTACAAACATTATTCATGGGAAGGTTTGAAAATGGTGTCAGTATTTTTATTTCACATTTTCTGTTTCGTGCGAACCAACTTTCAAACAAATGAAAACCAATTTAACAGCTCACTAAAATTCGATCACATTTCGGTAACAAGTCATTCCCAAATACATTATTCACACTGTTACTGTTACGGAAATATGTCTGAAATATAAGAACAGTGCTTACACTATAACCATTAATTTCTACTTGAGTTCTGGACCCGATAGGTGGTGCTGAAAGATAGGATACCACACTATAGGTTGTACTTTGCAAAACATAAGCGGTATAGGAAAACGATTTGTGGCACCTCCCATTCAAAATTAAATCATTTCTAAAGTTGCATAATTAAAATTATAATGGACATTGTCCAAATAAAGCACTTTGCATACCTCAGCGGATTCCGCTTATTCAGAACGGCTTGCCATTGGTATTTAAGCATCTAAATAAAATAGCATGTGCATTGCGCATGCTCGAAATTTTAACTTCCATTACATTAACGAATTTGGGCGGAACGAAGTTCGCGGGGTCAGCTAGTTTTCACATAAATAAATAACAACAGCAGTTGAGAAATTTCCCGTAAAACGTAAACGAACTCCACTAGTTGTCAACTTCGAACGCACTTGTATTGGTAAATCTCTTTTCCACCAGATATGCCGTTATATCTTCATCATTGGCCAATTGGGTCTATTGTTGTATGGAAAATGGCATCTTAAATTGGATAATAGCAAATCAGTTCATCACTACTACAGCGATATCAAAACCTGCCTTTTTTTAATCACAACAATAACAGGTGTCCCTCTGCAGACACTCTGTATAGGAATCCAATAGCTCTTTGTGGAGAGCGTATTTTGAACTTTTCGCCATCAAAATAAATGTCATGAGAAACTTTTACTTTGAGTCGAGACAAATTGAAAAGTACGCTTTATGACTAAAATATGTAATCACGCGCTGCGGGTGAAACACCTTCAAAACGAGATGGCTGAACTGTCAAACGCGCACATACCTCAGGTGCTATTAGGATATAGGTATACCAGGTTCAATTACCTCAAAATTATAAAAAGGAAACCCTGGATAATTTACACGCTTCATGACTGGCTGTATAATGCAAATTAATGTATGCAGCGGCATTCCATACGAGAAATAACAACAGATAAGTATGCAAGCCATATCCAGGCAAAACATTCATAAAATTGCTTCTGCTGAGAATGTAGATTTGTAGAATACTTGTGCAGTTGTCATTAGATTTGATCATGCCCGATACAAGACAAAAGAAAAAAATTCTGCCAAGTTCATCTATTTTCGTAGTCAGCGTTAAATTGTTGCAATATTTCCTCTAATGGTTGTGCTTTATCTCAATTCATGAGAACTATCATCGGCTAGAAATGTTGAAAGCAATCCCTATCCCCTTTGGATCCATTACTTTGTCAGAAACCTGTAACCTCACCTTCAATTGACTGGTGTAGGGGGTTCTATATTTATGTGTCAGCTGAAAACGTCAACGAATTCGTTGTGATCGATTTTATTTGTTCGCTCCATTTTGCTTTATATATTCGTTTGTTCTATTACTTGTATTTTTCTTTTTCTTTTCACAATATTGTACAAACATTTTTGTATGGCAGAAAGCAGATACGTCAAAATGAATACCTACGTAGTCCCTAAAAATCTTGAACAAACTAAATTACAGAAAATCAGTGGTTAGATCTCATTAACCGCGTTAAATCGGCAATAAAAATCGGTAATAAAATAGCTGAAGCTATATAAAGATTCAAATTCAAATTCAAAAAAAAATTCTGGTTAATATTTGGTGAACAAATACATTCGCTGGTTACCAGCTATAACCAATAATCAAAGATAACCAAGATTGAACAAACCGGTCCTAAGTGAATAACCTTATTGTTAGACTAGCCAATTCTGGTTAAATATCTGCAGCGCCCACCCATGATTTTCTTGAATGGATATATCGGCTAACCCTCTATAAGCGTCAACTAAGAAAAACCTATTCAGGCCCATAAAAAGTGAAATAATTAAGTTAGTCATCTGTCAGATTTACTAAACTAGAAATCCGAACGTCTCCACTACAAAACGAGTTTTTCTTTCAGGAAGTGGCTTCATTTTCTGTGTAGAATAAGAGTGTTGACAACTATTTTATTTCCGCAAATGTTTAAATATTCACAACTATTAATGCTGAATAAACTAAAATATGTGTTTGACATGCCACTTAAAATGTAATTTATAAAAGTATATCCCCCTTGATTATTTTATTCGTTCCAGTACAGTACGAGAAGAATGTTGTTTTTATTACGCGAGAAGTGCCCTTCTGTGTAGGTACTGCTTGGCTAAAATGTTTGACTTATTAATTCTTCTTAGAAGTTTTATAGAATATTTTTCTTTAAAATTGAACACTATAATGGGCTTGATTATCATAAAAAAGTCGCTTCCACTTGGGATAAAAACGTAGGGCTTTTCCAACATAAAAATGAATAAAAATGTCACTAACTATTCTCATAATTTAGATAAATTGTTAGAATTGTAATAATTTGTATAAACTATCAATAAATGTATGAGAATAAAGAAAAAAAAACATTTTAAGAAGTTAGTTCACACAAACAAATTTCGCAAGTTTTAGGTAGAAAATAGAATTTATTACCTATTAGTGCGTAGGTAGTGTGAATCTTAATAATGTCAAGTAGGATGCAGTTGTTATAATTGTTTGCTGAGGAATAAACTTTTATTAGCGTGCTGAAATATATGCCATCAAAAACACCCCTTGTATCATAAATTGAACAGCTTTCAGAAATAATATCGCATTTAAACTCAATCTAGGAAACATTTCCATTCGTCTGCTGCACAACTGATTAAAAACTTGTTTATACTTCACAAATGAGTATGTCCCATATGATACCCAATAAAAAACATTCAGTCCTGTAGTTCCCCGCTTTCAAATATATCTGTGACAACTGTCAAAGTTTACCATACTATACTTTTGTTTTTTTTTTTTTTTTTTTTGCGGCGTGCAAAAACTGCAAAATTTCCATTTGATTCATAACAACAGACAGAACAGAACCAACGAAACTTATCACTCAGTCTATTCAATAAATTATATAACTCCGCATAAAATCAATGAAAATGTCGACGAATTTTTTGGGTGGTTGGTTTATAGTTGAATGTCAACGAATTATTCTGACTTACCCACTTGCTATGCACAAATCGTTTATTTCCATTCATTCAGTAGAAACAGTTCGAGTGAATTGCTAATTTGTTAATAATTATACTTTGAGTCCACATATATGGAGTCCTCTAATCCTAAATATTTGCTAGAAAGTTGTAATTCCATAAGTGCAGATGGCCAAACTTAAAGAGCGATGTCTTTTTGTAACGACAACTGATTGGAAATTCAATACCGCCCGGCAATTGACGTCATTCGATGGTAAATGCCTACATGTGTCGATACGTTTAGGTATTTTCAGCACGTTTACTAAGTTCTTTCAACAATTGACAGAACACACGGGAAATTCTAACCTTAAGATGAACGACACACATTGTTCAAATGTGAAGAAGACCGCAGTTCGTTTACTGCTTGCATATTGATGAGCTGTCGGCTAGTCGTGTAAAATTCGAGACCAAAAGGTACGAGCCGGTATAAAAGTCGGTTGTTAGTATTTAGTGGGAGAATTGGTGATTTTCTTTTTTTGGCTGGGCATGTGCGCCGGGAGAATAATTAAAAAGCGCGGACCGGTATGTTTTACATAGACAAGAGTTGCTACATATATGGGCTAGATGACCATGGAAGGTCAATTTATAGATTTATCTGAAAAGATGTTGGTTTTGATTTTTGCTTCAAATTTCAACTAGATGTTTGAGGAAATAGATGTATAGTCCAATATATATCGAGTTCCTGAAAGCCGGTATATGTTTAATTCCAAATTTGAAGCGCTAGCCACATGTGATTAAGAAAAGATTTGGAGTGCGGCTTTTCGATACAGCTTAAGAAATACAAATCAATGTTCTAAGTTTTTAACCCGCAACCAGACTATCTTCCCCAATATGGTTTGGGAAAACTGAGCACAAATTTTAGGAAATAAATTAAATTTAAACTCCTTTCTTTTCCTTTTTTAAGAAACATCTCAAAGGCTTAAATATACCTAACATTTTTGAAAAAAAAAAAAAAAAAAAAAAAATCTGCTTGTCAGGAAAGCTTTTTCCTGCTAAAGCGACAAAGAATGTTCTAATTATATAAATTATATCTATAAATTATTGTGGAACATATTCAAAATTTAGGAATATACTTTTTTTTTTTAAAACTGACAATTAGTATTAGTCATATGACTATTCTTTTCAAGGCACAAAGTTTAGCAGACAGAAATATTTGCAACAAATGAAGATGTTGTAAAATACATTTCAAATTTAAATAGTAATTTGTTGAAAATATGTTAGAGATATGTTAAAACAAATTACGGTCCACCAAACATGCATAGGAAGCAATTTCACTCCATTAACAACATAATTGGTTTGTTTACGAGATAAAAAAAAAAAACTAGCATCTAAAAAACATTACAGATGATCAGTAGTTTCTTACAAAGCGAAATATAGGGACCTACTAATAACCATTTTAATCTCCAAGCTAAATATTCTGTAGGTCACAATGGGTAATTTCATATACAAAATTTCGCCAGTGTGAGTTCCTAAAATCTAGCCCAGACACTAGAAATGATTATCATCATTAGTATGGCGCAAGACTTTTTCGAAACTTTCAATGACGCAGGAGTTGTGCGAAATAACAAATTATTTATTTTATTCATATGTTAATTACTGTCACGAAAACACTTCTATTTGGTAATTTACTTCCACTTTTACTTATATTAATTTGCTCATTTATTCTTATAACCAGCGAAAAGTTGAACCAATTATGTAAGGTTCCGGTTCCGCCAAATCAAAATCATTTACAAATTAAGAAAATGCAAAACTAAATTTTATAATTAACTAGAAAATACAAATAAATAATGCACGCCAAGTGAGGTAAAATTCAATAAAAGTAAATATCGTTAAACTAACAAAACTTATATAAAATAAATAACCCGAACCCTGAGCTATGAACTACCTTGCACATGACAGCATAAACAAAATTCAAACTTCGGACTCCAATGTTCTCTTCCCTAACTAAGTAGGATTTATATTTAAACAGTTTTGTAATGAATTTGTCGGGTTCGGGTCATTAAGTATTCCTAATTAGGAACATATCATTAGGGAAAAGGTGATATTGCCAACACATTACCGATGACAAAATATGATGACTAAATTCGTTAATTGTTTTTATATAGGTAGGTAGATACCTACCTATCGCATTTCTCCAGGAACGAACCAGAGTTTTGCTAGTTTTATTTTTAAGCATAAGAGATTTGACCTTTATGGAATAACAAATACTTCGCATTATATAAAACTCATTTCTTTCATTATTTCAATTTCGAATAAACCATCCGAACACTATACACAAATTCCTCAAGGTAACAATAATTAAATTAGAATGGGGACGCCTGAATTCTTTAAAAGAGAAATTTGCATGACAACAATGTGCTTGGTGTGGTGGTGTGCTGTTGGTAACTAATTCTTTAAAAATACATTCACTAATTTCCAAACCGCAGAGTTGTCAAAACGATTAAAAAGATATTAGACTAAGTGAATGATTCAAGTTGTCATGGTTTGGTTATTCATTTGAAATTCACTTAATTGAATAAATTGTTTATGTGATTAGGAAAATTTATCGCGCGTTGCTACTTGTCGTACAAATTATTTCGCTTTAGTGAACATCGCTCAGATACGCAATCGCTGTTTTGTGATCTACCAAATGTGCGTATAGATGACTGGGAGCTATTACAAAATGGGACATTAAAAAAACCCAACAACAAAGATCACGGGTCATTCTGAATATGTGTTGTTGCAAAATCTAGGTAGGTATAAATCCCGACCTTTTTATATAAATATGAGAAGGTAAATAGCCAAAAAAAATGTTAAATGGGAATCAGAACGCTTTTGACCTCTTTGGTGACAAATCTGTGTCCTGAATCATGGCTAGTGTAATAAAAAGCAGCAGAGCCAAAGGTTGTGTTTTTATCATAGTCGCTTGTTTCTAATAAATTAATAAATCAAGCTTTTTTGGTGGTTTTGATATATGAACAAAAAATGGGCTAAAATACTAACCTTAAGAAAATTGACTTTTGGCTTTTGACAATGATGCCTTTACGAATGAAATTTACTATACACTGTAGTAGTAACATAAACTTTGAGTTGATGATAAAGATGAAAATCGTTTGTAAATTTCACTAAATACAAATGCCAAATTTGTGATCATTTGACAGCTTTCATTTAGGCTGCAAAAAGGTCTTCTATATACTCCTTTGTTCATACAATTTCGACGTACGCTGTGGTAAATGAAGAATCTTATGGTAGCTAAAGAGATAAAAAGAATGAAGCATGTATTTTGTGGAGGTAAGCCAGCTTAAGCCAATGTGCGTTTACATTGGAATTGTCGTGAGTAGCGCCTATTACGAATCGTTGATCGCTTTCAACATGAAGTCGACCACCAATGGCGTGAAATAAAGCCAAACGAAAGCAGGTCAAGTTGAAAATTTGCCAATTAGGCATTATTTCGTTATGCAAAATAAAATAATGCCAAGAAACTAATGGAGTAAAGGACGAACTACAATCCATAAAAAGTGGAATGTGTAGGGAGGGGCATGCACCGCCCCTGCAATCCCAATGCTTCGGGGCACTACTTGAAAAATTGGAGTAAGTGCTACAGAGTTGTTTATATTCATGTTTCGCATGCCTTCCAAACTTCCAAAAAGTGACCCCAGCAGGGCTTAGCGAAGTTGCACCATGCCCCCGTACCTATTAAAAAAGATTAAATTAACTATAGTGCCAAATTGGTCTTGTGAAATTTTCAGTAGCGAAATTATAGAAAAATGAAATAATACCTACGAGTTAATATTTTGGGAATATGGCCTTATTTCACATCACCTTGATCACCATGCTACAGTTCCTAGTAAACTCTACCCATTCGTGCTAGGAAGGACGCTAGGTGAGTAATTCTTTTTGTTTGGAGCAAAGCCGCTGCAGTTTAGAAGCTGTCTATTACTATTGCCTATTATTGAAATAGTCTCTTATTGGCCTTAAATCATATAAAATCCAAATTGGTGGAGACCTTTCTACTCTATATACCTATGTCTTGTTGCTGTATTTGATAAAATTGTACTCATTGATAAAATTGTCAGTAAATTTATTTATCAAATGCTACAAAGTAAAATTAATGAATATCTAATATACATGAAAATAAGCATTGATTTGGGTTAACTTTCTTTAAATTTCATCAAGCATTTCATTAGTGCATATGTCTGAATTCCCCGTGGAATGTAAGTGCCCATTGATATAGGGTAAAGTCGGGTGGGTGACACTATGGAAGATATGACACCCTCTCTATATTTCCTACTTAACGATTTTATTTTAAAACAAAATATAATTTAGTTTTACCATAAAATCCTGTGAGTGAGCCACTCGTCGCTCAATTTTGTGGAGTCTCGTATTACTCGATCACGGAAGAGGTAATTCTACCCATCATTTGCAGGTGAACATTTCTAGCAAGGTAAGTAAATTCGAACAACCTTTTTTTTTCTGTGTATGAGTGAAATTAGTGTGGATCGAAAAGTATTCGGTGGCCGGTGTTCGTTGTTTCAAACAAATTAAAAATGTATCGTGTGTGATTGTTTCCACTTACAGTTATTAAAGCGTTCAAGCGTTTGGTAATGTTTTTCGCGAAAAAAAATACAACATCATTTTTGTTTCTCCTGGTATTGGTTTTGTATTGAGGTAAATTTCAGAACTAAAAACAGATCAATAGTTTCAATTTCTAATATTCCATTTTTGATCGCACGACTCGTGAACATCTTTTTTAAATACTTCCAACAGGTGCGGGAAGAAAAACCCCAAATCTATGGGTCCCAATTACCCTCTAGTTTTTGAGTGGACTTTTTTGTTTAACTTTTACGTTTTTTAAATTTTTAGTATGCTTTAAACTATAAACTATATTTATTTTTGGATTTTTTTTAAATTAAACAAGGAGTCAATATATTTATTTCTTAAATCAAGATATGCTTTATTTGTTGAGTTGTAACGAAAACAAAGAATGGGCGCGATATCTCCCCTCCTTACTCTATTTCATCATCAAAACTATTATTATTATTTTTATTATTTTTTATATTAGATATTATTATTATTATTATTATTCTTTATTTAAATAAATTCAATGATAGTACATAGCTTTAAATATTAAATGAAGAGAAAAGCATGGCTTTATATTGCCGTCTGCCGAAAGTGGGTTTTTGCATGCACGTCACCCTCTTCTACCGTGTTACAGAGACACACCTGCACCATCCACCAAGTACAAAAATCAAGTACTATACCTTCCAGCCTGTTTGGTTAAAAGTACCACGAAGTTAACTTTTAACTAAGGTGCCTGCAATGTTGCTGTATAATTATTATTCGCCACTACCTACCCTGTGACCATCGTCGAGTCGCGGTCATCAACCGCACAACTCTTTCGATTATTATTCCCAACTTAATCAGTCAATGTGCACGCCGTTCTTTGTAGTGTCTGCAGATATTTATGACAACAGACAACCTATTTCGTCATCATGCTGAATGCCATCAACAAATCTTTTTTGCCAAAGGCATTCTTCTACGGTTTTGAACTAATCACTTCTATTAAGTGAGCTGTTGCACTGATGTGCCATACGGACATACGGACAAGTATTGATTTTGACACCGCCGTGAATACAAGTATTATTATCTTTATCTACTATAATGGAGGCAAGCGCAAATCGGTGTCTAAAGTCGACTTTTTTCACTGCATACCCAGTGCAATGAAAAGTAGAAATCAATCATTTGTGTTGCAAAAATACCTTGCAAAGTCACTGGCTACCGGCTAGTTACAAAATGCAACCGTAATGAAAGATAAATGCATATAGGTGGCTTAGGTTGGTGTTTGTTTTTTTATTAGGTTAAGTAATAAAAAAGAAGTAATTCGGCTTGCAATCTCAATTGGCAAAGAACGGGAAAGATATGAACACAAGAAAAAAAATCCACACCATCTAATGACTTCCTATGAACCGTGAGAGGAAATACGATCTAAATATAGTTGCAGACGGAGCTTTGCGTTTATGGAGCGATCGGCATCATAGACAAATAGAAAAAGGTGGCGCAAAATATTGCCTCTGACGAAAGGAGTACAGGTGTACATACCAGTAATTAGAAAGGCGTGATGCTCGAGGGCTGTGTAGGCTTTTTTATACCCTATACCTTGTGAATGAAAGAAAATCTGAATGTTGTACTAGAAGGTGAAAAATGTCTGCAATGAATAGAAATTGCACTGAAACCGATCTAGTTACATAGCGTATCTGATATGAGATGGACGGTAATACACTGCCACTGAAACGAAGGGTGCTACACCACAGAAAAAGAGGTCTCTGCTTGGTAGCACAAAGGACAGGAATCGACTATGAGTGGTAGAGGGTTTTGGGGGCAATTTCAAAATAATCTTGTTTCACCTTACAGCGCGTCAAATCGGATCATCACTTTGGCCGATAGCTGTTTCTTTATTGGCCTTAGTGGCCGTAGCACTTTGGGACTGCGATAATTTTGCACAACAGCAAGTGAAAAATCTGTCCCAGTTTGTCGTAGTTTAAATATGTAATGCGAGTCTGTATTTCTAATTGTTGCAGTACAATAACGTAGGGGCAATGGTTTAGTGGTAAGTGTGTTGGATTACAATGCGAGGGACCCCAGGTTCGAATCCCACAAAAAAAACCCAAAATCCAACTCAGGGTTTTTTTTTACGCCACCTCTCGCAAACGTCTGACAAACATCCGAGATTATTACTGTCTTGAAAGAGCTTCTCATTCAGCTGTTTGAAATCGGCATAAAATTGTAGATCGTTTCCATTCGTTCCAAAAATGAAATCTCCTACAAAACGAATGGTTGTGAGAAGCTAGGCCTAGGGTCCCTACGGACCTGCTGCGTCAACTATAATATATAGTACAATAACGATCGTTGTCATTGGAGCCTCAAAAGTTTGTTTGTACTACTGATCGGTTTTAAGATTCTTCTCAAGCCTTGAATGCCGCAAAGAAAAAGATTAGTCAAGGAGAGATTGCAAAATATAATGAAGAACAAAATCGTGGAAGGAACTCTTTCCGTAAATTTCCAGGCGATTATTGTCGAAATTATAGACCTCCAAAACTATGCACTAAGTGAAAAACTTACGAGTTTATCGTCTTAATCTAGTTCTGTTTCCAAAAATGCAATGAAAGCTGACGCTTATTATGGTCATCAAAATTTCGAAAACGATATCGTCCAGACGATCATTGTTAGACGGAATCTGACCCCGGAGTATCGCACCATCATCAATGAGGTTGTCGAATAAACGTATACACTCATTATAGTAACAGAAGAGGAACGTCTAAAAAAATCTAGGACGCAAAAGTAGAGTATCGTACTAGAAGAAGGGATGAGAAGATCTTGCGTAGAAAGAAGAGGCCTACAACCTTTCGACGTTTTGTAAGGAAGGTTGCCAACTGGCAGCCGTTTAGAACAGATGTAGCAATTCGCAGCACAATTAGAAAGGGCAGACGAATTATATTCATTGTATGGATAAAGCAGGCTTGCTATTTAAGATTTTAAGCTCTGTGTGGCAAATGGCAGAAGTTTGAGAACAGTGAAGGAAAGTTGAGAAGACTGAACCTTTAAAAACCCCAGAAGAAAATTTTGTGTAACAATAATATTACAAATATCTTCGCAAACAATTTATGTAGGTACCTACTTATGATTGGATTGCCAGATTCCAAAGCCAAACGGCGCGGCTTGTTCATTGCCCTTAGAGGTTGATTCGAATGCGCTGACGATTGTCACAACTTTACAATGCTTTGAGAAACTCGAAGGAGGTAGTTATCGGCTGTCAATCGTCCGGATCTGAACTCGGAATATTGCGATTAGTTGTGCACTTCAACCACAATATGGTCTTTTTGAGTTCAAGTACTTTTGCAAACCGAAGTATTTTGTAGCCGTTCTAGAACAGATATATAATATAATAAAATTTTTGTCGCAACAGGTTCGTAGGGACCCTAGGCCTAGCTTCTCGCAACCATTCGTTGTGTGAGTTTTCATTTTTGGAACGAATGGAAGGGATCTACAATTTTATGCCGATTCCAAACGGCTAATTGAGAAGTTCTAGAACAGATAAGTAAGCAAAAATGAGTAACGATCTGTGACTATAAAAGTGAGCGTAAAAAATATGCTCAAAACATTTTCAAATGAAAGAATTGGTGCAGTAGAAAGATAAAGTCTGTCGAGAATTATAGTCTACACTTAACCCTTCAAGATCTGTCAAGTCAACAGGTATCACCAGAAGAACTGGAAGGAATTTAGTTCAAAAATGTAACCGATTGTGATCTAAGAAGCCTGTCTCTGCTGAACCAACTAAACCTATAGCCATACAGCGATAGTAGTTGGACATTGTTTTGTTGTATTGTATATGTAAACAGATTTTCCATTTCGACAATCTTCCATACGAAAAAGCTCTTGAATCAGTCGGACAAAAAGTCTGCGAAAACATGAATTTTGAAAAAGAATTAAAGGTAAGTATGGACCCACATACAAACTATACTCGCCGCTTATGATTCAGACTAATCATTAAATTCATTGAAGACTTGTTTTCTAAATAAAAAATAAATAAACAAAACTTATTTTATTATCCAAGGAGAAACAGAACAAATTTTTATTGAAGCAAAGCAATTGCTAAAAATAGCAAACAATTTCTAGTTTCTGCTGAATTTCAAAAGGCACAGTTTTTTTCAAAAATTCTTCATCAATGTTTGCTACATGTGTCATGCCTTGACTATCTGAAGCCTTCATCGCTTTATACCCAGCCTCAATACCAATTCATTGTACCTATGCGTGCTTAAACGATTATATTTACATGCCTGCACAATCTTCACAATTCATATCAAGCATAGGTATAGTGGCTTGTTATTATCGGCCCAAATAGTCGTATGGGAAGTAGTGTCTTGTCTGCGTACGAAGGGCAACTAACACTGGCAGCTATTTTGAACAAGGCTACTAATCCATCAGCAGATTGTTTTGAATTTGTTGGATCTACTATTCGAAGTCATTAGCAATAATTCCAATCAACGATTTTATTTAGTAACAGGTAGTTGCTTTTGCTCTTGTAACATTAAATCACTAAAATTGGACAATTATTTTACACAAAAGTCGTCAGAGGCTATAGGTATAATCACCGATGTGGATTTTGGTCAACAAAGGAAAATGCACTTTACCTTTGCTATAAAAATAAATATTTTGTTATCCGAATTCGTAGAATTTTTTTTTGTAAATTCGCTTGAAAAATTTTGATAAATAGAATTTATCAATAGACAGACTCATATAGACAACCTGCATGGACAAGAAGAAGCAAGGGACTTTTTTAACACTTAGTATTCCACAAAAAAAAAGTCCATTCCGTGTTTCACTATATGAGTGTTGAACAAAAAAATAGGAAGTTCTTGAAATGTTTTAAATGAAACTGAACCGCATAGCAAAAAAAAAAAGTCTGATTTGACTGATGTCACGACGATCTTAATTTTCTTTAAAGGGTCGCCTCTTACCTCGTCGCCTTGTCAATCAGGTGTAGGGAAAACTAACTGTTTTTATTTTTAAGTGTGATCTTCGGCTTTTATTTAATTCCACAATGCTCAACACTTTTTATAATTCCGGATTTAGAAGCTTGTAAGGTATTTAGTCGGTTATCTGTTAAACTTTTACGTACATACTCGGAAGTGCCTGTCATATTTTAACAGCGGCTACATTATTTTTCTTTAATAAAGCCGGTTATATTTTGTTTACGCTGTGGAATGCATTTCAAAGTTTTCGTTTGGTTTCCGACAGTCATAATCTACGCGTTTTCTAAAATATTTCTGTAAAACTAAATTCAATATTCATTAGATCAATAAAATAGATCAGTGCTGAATATAGTTCGGCAGCAACTAAGTGTCGAAACGATAGAAATAGGAAATAATATTTACATGTTTTTATAATTTAATCGAAAAAAGCTAACAAAAAATGTTCAAAACGAAATTAAATTGTTAAGCGTCCAAGTGAAATCGGTAATTGTAATTTTAAGTGAACACGCTTTCAACTTTAAACTTACCACATTTTGAATAATGTATTCGTTTTCGTATTATTAAATTTTGTTTCGTTTGATGCATTACGTGAATTTGTGGCGCAATTTCGTTAAGCACTCTTTAAATGTACTTCACTAATAAATTTCGAGTTATATTAGAAATTTAACCTAAAGTCAAAATGACAGGTTATGTAGGTACTTATTATTTTGTAGTTTAGTGTTTTTTTTCGCCCTATTGAAAGGGCGAATGTGTTGATCTCAAATTATAATTCAAACTATAAAAATTCTCACACACTTTTTCACGATCTTGACATCATAAAACCAATAAAACGACATTTTTAAATATTTATCTCGAGTTAAAATTTACGGAAGCTCACAATTGCGAAATTTGTATGGAAAATATAGCCACTGTAAACTACTTAAATTTAGAGTCGAAACTAAAAATGTTTATTGCTAAGGCCCAAAGGGGCTCACCAAGTTTGAACTTCCGTAAACTAAAAGTCGAGACTTAAATTTTGTGTCAGTATGCCGCGAAATATATTTCCATGGCAAAGTAAAACAACACACAAAAATTATAATAACTTTTTTAAGTGTCAAAATTAAGGCATATTTCTAAATTTAAGTAAACAAACAATGTGGCCTTTTTTGGCCTGTGATGCAATCCTAATAATATTAAGCCAGTTTACTTAATACTATGTATTCATTAAGTGGGAATGCAAAATAAAATTGATTATTTAGTGAACTTTTTGACATTATACATTTAACTCAGCATGTTTTACTAATGATTTGACTTTGGCAAATACGTCAGAGTTTCTTTTAGCTGGACTTAATTTTTTATGTAAAGTATTGTGGTGTTGGGAACTGTGGCAATGCTTCAGCATTATAATGCGATTTGCCACAAAGTATTAAGTGCGTATTTAAAAGTTTTTGTGGAATAGGTCATACAAGCTTTGGTATACACCGAATAACTGAGTTAATGTTTTTGTTTACCATTCATAAGAAATGGTTTTATTTTGACATTTGACACAGTGTTGGCAGTATTAAGTGTGATAAACATAATGCGCGATACTCATTATCGTACTAATTGCCCAGGTTAGATTTTGCGAACTCACAATGAAATAAAGTCACTCAAGTTTTTAGTTTGAAGATTAGAAATGATTATTATACGCCCCATATGTAGCTTTATTTGGTTTTTGTACTTTTCTCCGTAAAATTTTTTAAATACAAAATGTGACCGAGTCGAGACACTAAGAAAAATCAGAATTACTAAACTCATTGGACGGTTAAATAAAAATTGTGCGAACTTATTCAGTTGTTAAAGCGGCCGGCGCCACATAAACATCAGTTCATCAAGATATAAAATTCCAGCAAAAAGAAAAATTAAAAAAAAAATTCCGAGGATTTTTATCGGGCGAAATTTTTTGTTTTACGAAACTTCGCTTTTGATAATTGGTTTTAGGAAAATTTCTTCCAGTTATTGCCTTACGGGAACAAACATATCGAAGCTTACATTAGTATTCATAAATTTTGGACATGTTACGGAATTTTTAGATGGGAATTTTCAATAAATTGTAACAGATTTGAAAATTTTCTTTCAGTCATATATGAGTAGAATAGAGCGAATAGAGAGATGGACTTACTCATACAATCGAAAACTCAGAGATCGATCTATTAAATTAGAGTAAGCCAGCTTAAGTCAATGAGCTATTTCCTTGGAATATTTGTTGTCGACATAATGCGATTATTGGCCCAATTGAAGTGCCTTAAACAGCATCAATGGACAATGGACACATTGAGAAGTCAAACAGTCGACTTAGCTTGTAGCTTGCAAAGTACATAATTGACCAATTCAATAAAGAGGTGATTGCAATCTAATATTCTTATTTTGCTTACTTCAAGGTGACAAGTATTTAAATATATTTTGCAGTTTGCAGATGTACAACCAAATTTTTAACTCGTGTGAGTCAGTGTAAACAAAGTTTAACATTTGAGCGAAATCTTCCTCCGAACATATCCATGTATTTTGTTGAAGCTTTAAAATAAGGAAGACAAAACTTAAAAAAAATATCAAAGTTTTGGTGTTTTTTTTAATGCAAATCTTGTCACTTTTATACTACCGAAACTGCAAGAATTTAGAATTCGAATTCATTATTAGTGACTACATTTGCATCCGTATTTAAGTCTTGAATATTTGTTATACGATTAACATCGAATACATTTTGGTCCGGTTTGTTCAATCTTGGTTATCTTTAATCATTGGTTATTCCAGCTGGTAACCAGCGAATGTGTTTGTTCAGCAAAATATTAACCAGAGCATCAGTGGTTTGGTTAGTTAATCAGAGAAATCGATAACCAGCCGATTTTGCGCGGTAAATGAGATTTAACGGCTGATTTTCTGTAATTTCGATTGTTCAACATTTTTTAAGGACTACATAGGTACATGTTCATTTTGACGTATCTGCTACACAAAAATGTTTGTGCAATATTGTATATTCAAAAAGAAAAATACAAATAACAGAATGAACGAAAATATAACACAAGATAAGATGGAGTGAACTAATGTTTTCAACTGACACATATATATATAATACACTACAAGTCAATTGAAGGCTAGGATACAGATTCCTAACAAAATAATGGACGCAAAGGATGAATAAGGATTATTTTCATATTTTTATGCCGATGACAGCTCTCATAAATTGTGATAAAGCACACGCATTGGAGGAAATATTATGAGATATAGAAAATTGGAATTGTTGTTGAATAAATTAACACGAGGCATATTCATTAAAAAAAAAATTATTGTTTTTTTTATTGAATTGGCTTTATTTCGGTTTTGTTTTCCAAAAATTGCTTAGTGTCTCAAAAAAAAAAAACAAAGTTTCATTCTTCAGTTCTTAAATAAATGTCTGTTTTGGATTTTGGATTTTGACATTATTTTTTGTAGTTAGTAAGATAACTAAAAATAAATACATCAATAAAAAATCTACCAAAACAAATTACTTATCAAAATCTAAAGGACCCGAAAAGCAACAATAAAAAACTAGCCATGGATTCGGTCAATCACTGAATTGACAAATAAACTTGAAAAATGAAGCGATTTGTTGAAAAGCTTTGGTTTGGCGACCGAAGTGAAAAAAACACTCACACAACCTAACCAAGGATTTAACCAGATGTGAACAGACCGGCACCACTGTACGTAACTAACAAATTGCTTTTAATAAAGGTTTGTCGTTACAAAAATGTCTCTAAATAAATATAAAAATATTTTTAAGATTTTGAACGAATTTTTAAACGCCGTGCCATATCTTATGTGGATATTTACTGACATTTAAAAAAAATTTACTAATAAATGCTTTAAAATATAGCAAATGAAAGGCGTAAAATGTCTGCTGCAAATTGAAATTTGTCATCACTGCATCTGTCAAATTGACTTAATCTGTTCCTGGGTATGGAGTGGAGTGGAGAAAATAAGAATCGGTACTGGTACTGAAGTTCGACTGCAAAATAAAGTAGCCTTTCTGAAAAATCATGCAGCAGCAGATTTATCTCTTTGGTTTATTAAAGTTAAATATTCACATTAAATTTGTATGAGAAACTTATATGAAATACATAGCCACTCTGAGTTTGTCAGATTAAAATCGAACATAAAAATGATTCAACAAAGTCCGGTAATCCAGATTCCCTTCAATTGTTAAACAAAATTCAAAAACTGACTTCCGTTTTCTGCTAAACGGACAGTGTTTTAGTTTCAAATATATAAAAAAAAATTGCAATAATAAACAAAAACCAGAGAAGTCCTATCATTTTTGTGACTGCGTTCAGACGACCCAAGTAATTTTTGATAGATGTCCTTTACGACCATTTGTGTTTAACGTGTTATATAAGTTTGTAAATTATCATAAAAAAAGACAGGTTACTTGGTATAGCCAAGAGTTTTTTTCAGTCTTAAAAATTACATATATTCCAATGTAGGTCAGAGTTTGGGCATTACCAATAAACATTCTTAGTTTCTACTTTTAATTTAAGTTGTTCACAATGGCTATATTTTCCATGCTAATTTCGTAATTGTGAGCTTCCGTAAATATGAGGTCGTGACTTAAATGTGTTATTAGTACGGCGCTTTATGTTTTCGAAGCCTACAAACATAGAAAATTATAACACAGAAACTGCAAATTCAATGAGAACTAAATGTTTAAGACCCGTTTTCTGATACTACTCATAGCGATTTAAGTTCCACTTAAGATCTTATGTGACAGTTTATGACAAGGAAAAAGTAACCCATAAGGTATTTAAGTAGAACTTAAATCGCTATGAGTAGTATCAGCAAACGGGCCTAAATGTATCAATTCGTTGATGTCAAACAGTTGTAAAATACCCTGAAATAGGGTTTCCAAAAATTTAGCTCAGTTGCTAATAGAACCACAAGGCTTAAACTTGTACCTTTTTAAGATATTTAATTAAGAAATCTACAACCGAAGTCGATTCGATTGAAGTGCTTTCGCTGCTTATACATACACTTATATTTCAAATGCCAAAGCTAGGTTCTTGGAAATCCATCTCAGTCAGAAAATTAAATATTTTTCTATACTCCAAATCAGAACTGTTTGAAATGCACCACCAATTTTAAGTGGATAAAAAAGGCTAATTCCTTATGAGGTATATTTTCATGAAGCTCGTGAAAACGATTCAAGCAATTTCTTACTTTAAAATTGGGCGTCGAAAAAAAATGTCATTCAGCAATCTTTATAACATGTTTCTGTCAAATAATTGAACAATTTGGACAACAGTATTTTCAAATTCGATTGCGGAAACAATTTCATTCAATTTTCATTGAAATATCATATCACCCTCAAATATTTATATCCTTATTCAACACAATTGGAGGCTTAAACAATGTTACGGTTTGTACACATAATTGATGAAAATAAAAATTGTACTCACTTTGAATAAAATATGTCAAGATTGACAGCACACAAAATTTATATTTTTAATTGAAACTTTAGCAATTCCAGTTTAAGTTCTTCACAAGTATATTTTTCGCTTCACTTTTCGCGTTTATGTATCCTTATCGAATTTTAATTTAAAAAGCCCTTATGCGACTGCGAAATTCACTTTTTATTTTATTTCTTTTTTTCGATATGAAAATGTTATAAGGAGAAAAGTTTAAGGAATAGTTAAGGAAAAGTAGAAATAAAAACCGAAACACATGCACTCAAACTCAACTAACTAGTTTTATCACACGGATATCACTGTGTTAAAGGATGAGACCCTCAATTCACCGTCTAGTCGATTTGAACGACAACCGATAACTCAACAGTTTTCAAAAGATCACTTTAGTTTTAAGTCCTGATAGAATTTCGAATTCAAATTGTTCGACAGAGACAAATAGCTGAACCGCTCGACTATGTAGACACATTATTAGTGTGTTGGATTTTTGTGGATCGTTTGGCTATTGTATGTGTTTGCTGCAGCGTACTACAGAGAAATAGAAAAAGAATCGATACTATAGTCACAGACAGCTCTAACTACAATCCAACAGCCGAATAGGTAAACCGAAATGTATTCATCATCACATCAGCAAGAGCTATAGGCACTATCAGTGTGCTCAATGGTGTTGTGTGTTGTGTGCTGTAGCTGGTTGACTGCCCCTTCACCCCACTCAATGCGGAAAGAAGAAAAGACATTTTTTTGGGCTTTGAATTTTTTTTTCTTCGTCGTTTTGTTTTGTCTTCAAATTTTAACATTTCTTTTTCTTTTTGGTTGGGTGTTGGGTGATGTTTAGCAGACACCACCGCCAGAGATGGTTCAAGTTTAAATGATATTGTTGTTAATATTCGATTGGTTTACCTTCGATTTAGATGTTTGGTCCTTAACCGCGTTTCTTCTTGGTTTTTGGGTCTACTCTCTTTATATATATTAAAACACACGAATTGGTTAACTGTGTGTGAATAAAACTCATTAATGACCGGCAAGTTGGTTGGTGGTGCGCGCGAGAGCTCGAATGTGGGTATACTCGTGTATGCAGGAAATTGATATACTAGTTTGTATTATCGTCTGGTTATTGCATCCGATGGAGTTCGATGACGAAATATTGTTCTGTGATTTGTTTTTTCTTTTTCGCTCGTAGATTAGATACATAATGTTGGTTTAATTGTTTTGTACTCAGACAGAGCATGATACATACTTGGATTTCGGAACTGATAAGGCATTTGAATAAATTATTTCAATTTGGAATAATGTTTGTTCTTCCGTAGAGGAGCTATGCATTTTTAATTGCTAATTTTTTAATACGGCCGTAAACGATTTATGAAGCCAAATATGGGGAGTACATAACATATTAATTCAAATCGAATGTATCACGTAGACATTGACAGTGCAATTGAGGGACTCATAGCGAATATTTTGGAAAGATTTTATTGTTCACAATTTATAGTAGCTTGTTAGATGGGGTTCTTCAATTGGTTTTCTTTATAACATGTTTCTGTCAAAATTTTCTCATCGAAGTGCTGACAAACAGATTCGACCATAATATCGACCTGCATTGCATCTCTGCACGATCTTCCCCACAAACAAAAATTTAAACAAAGATGGTGTGTTTAAGGCAGTGAAAGTGGTTCCTAATTGTTTGTTAATTATTTGCCTTCGCCAGTTTTTATATAAGAATTCTAGTAGAACAGCAAAACATATTTCAACTAATGTGGAAGAAGTTTGTAAAAATGTTTGTTCGCTGCCTATTATTTAAAAATTAGTCCAAAATGTGAAGAATAATAGGTTTTTGTATATAGAAAACGTCGAAAAATATAACTTCTAAATATATTTTATATTTTTCACACTTTTAAGGTTTTTAAAAGTCGTTCTATTATTTGCTTTAATTTAACGTATTCCTACTCAAAAATGTAATTCAGCTGCACAAAGTCGTATTTTTTTATATATATTTATTTATTTATTAAAATATGTTTACATTTATCGGTAAGCGAGAAAAATGTAATCGAATAAACTCTTTAATGTGCTTTTAACCCGACGACACTGAAAGCGGGTTTTGAGTTTCGAGCGTCTTGATGTCTGTTTCGACGTGACCTCCTGGAGCCTAAACGGCTTGATCGATTTTTAAGAGCGAATCGTCATTAGATTCGTATTCTCGAAATGTTAAGTGCTAAAATAATAAAAATTAAAAGATTGATTTACAAAAAAACAGACTGATTTTTTCAGTCCAAGATGTATAAACGAAACATATTCAAGTTATTAGTTTGCGTAGGTATTCAATTAATTAGGTTGATTTGAATATGCCTCGTTCATATCTTTTAAGGTATTTTTACAGTCACGCACGGTTTTTTTTTTTAATATCTTTTTTTAATTGGTGGGCAAATGCCGCTCGCCCATACCGCTTATACGCGTAGGAGGGGCTTTTTCCAATTTTTTTTTAAGAACCGATAACTTACGAGCGCCTTTTTTGGTGAATTCGAAAATTTATTCATTAGTAGGTAGGTTAAAATTAATAAGTCATGTAAGATTGGGGATTTCTTTAACAAATCCCCCTACCTCCTGAAGGATAATATGATAAAAGTCTGTTCTTGTCTAAAAGCCTGTTAATCGCTAACCGTCTTCTATTGCCATTTGTACATAAAGTGATTCCAGATCGTGGGTAATTACCAACCCAATTCGTGGCCTTTTATAAGCCAAAATGGCGAAAAATGACTTTTTTTTATCTTTCAGAGCAGAAAGAAAGGTGTATTTTGCTCTCTTTGAAACGTCGGAATAATCGTTGTTGGCAATTGAGTCCGAAAAGTCTGTCATCACTGATCTAAACCTTGCGTGAAAGAGAATAAAAGCAAATGGTATATGTATTTAAGGAGATTCCAAATACCACTTGTAGGGAGCGCACCCACTAACTGGATAAAACCATACTTGTGGCAATACTGTGTCTCTTTAATGATGAATCAGCAATTATCAGCATTTTAAGATCAAACTCTAGAGATTTCAAGGGGTTGCAAGCTCAGGCTCAAATTTTTTTCGCAAGGATTACGTCGTAAAGATTCGAAACGTTATACATAAGTATTTTCATATAGTAATAAAAACTAGTTTCGCTTGTAGTCGAAAATCGACTTAGCTTTTTATAAAATAAGTTCTAATCTCAAGTCACATAAATGTTTGAATAACTATGTTGCTATGGTAATATGGAGGCGATAAGTTAAATGTCACCAAACTTAATTGCGAGCGACATGTATACCCACGATTTTTTGTTTGTGCACCTCTATGGCACTGCCTACCTTTCGAATTATATATTCACATATTAATGTAAAGATGATTCATCAGGTGTTTCGGTATTTTTTAAGGTGATCTCTTAGCCTCTTTCAGGGGCTATAGGGTGAACCCACACGAAATAATTATTTTTTATCTCCAGTTATATGACGGCAGCAACAGGTGAGCAACCTAAAATTGCGTTGAGATAGCCATGGGTGGCAGTGGCAGCTAGTACTATATACAACTATATTTGGAAACGGACCTCTTGGTATGCAGCGATGCGAACCTAGGCTTTTTCATGCCTTTTAGGCATTATTTCATTAGCTAAGGCTTTAAGACTTTTTTTTTATTTCAAATATATATATATCTTTTTTTGATTCAACGTATACTGACTTTTTATTTTTTCAAACATTCTTAAAAAATCTTGGCAAAAAGAAGACCTCGATGCTCGGTCTTAAAGAATGTGTTTCCACCTTCAAACTCTGCCCATTTTCCGAACACTTTATCTGTCATTCTTTAAAAATAATTCTCCTGTTCCTGTTTCGGCTGTGATTTATGCATAATTTAAGTTTTTTTTTTTTTTGAAATAAAAATTGTTTTTGTTAATTTTTTTATATTTTTGTGTTTTTGTTTAATTTTTGATTTATTGTTCCAATTTCCAAAAAAAAAAATATTTTAGGCATTATTTTATTCAAAAAGGCTTTTTTTAAGTTAGGCTTTTTTTCGTCAACATTGGTTGGCAACGCTGCCTCTATGTAAGTAATTTGGTTGAGATTAGATTACAAAATTTTGGCACTAGCTTTGGCGAAATAGGTCGCACTGAAAACAAGAAGTCTAGAGGTAGGTATTATAAATTCAAAACAAAAGCAAAAGTATTTTGTTTTTACAATGAAACAATTAAAAATTCCGTTCTCCGTTACATTACCTAATAATGACTATTAGTCCACAAGAAAACGAACGTTTGTGCGAAACTCACCCGCCCACACTTTCGTAGCGCTCATAGCGCTCGATAAGAAGGGATGTTTGCAAATTCGACCTCTAAGGGTTGCAAAAGCTATCCCATTTTTATTTGTTGAATGTGTATGGAAAATATCAAAAACAAAAATCAAACCGACACAGCCCAGCATAATTACTAGACCTAGTAACTTCAAATCGGCATGTAGGCGGGCTTTTCATAGCTGTTCGTTTACCCGGATAGAAAATGATGTCAAGTTCAAGTTAAGTTCATGTGAACGCCGAACGAGAATCAAATACAAGAATATGCCAAATAGATTCCGTCATCGACTGTAGTATTTTGCTATCAAAGTCAGCCGAAGAAAATAATTAAACCTGACCCTAATACGATTCAATTTGAAAAGGCATAAATCTCGATATTTGTGTATTACCACATTTTTTGTATTTTTATGGTAGTCCGGCAACACGTGTACGACAAGTTGCCAACAAAATCGTATGTCGCGTGTAGATCTAGTTTTATTTGTAGGCGGTTGAAATTTTTCAAATGATAATTTTAGGAAACGAGCTAATATCTAAGCTAATATGGACAGTTGTTGGAAATATTATTAGGTAGCACTGGATCCAGAAGAAATCTTTCGTATTGCATCATACTGTAGCAAACACCCAAAGCTAGGAACTACTGCCATATTGAGTGCAGTTTGTCATTGCGAATAAGAATTTCATTAAATCGTCAAAGTAGTTATTGATTAATTAACAATGAGACGGACTGAACAGGCTACTACGGGTAAGGAATAAACCCGTTCCTTCGAAGGGTATCACAATAGGTTAATTTTGACCTGCCGCCAGCCCACCAACCTAAACTAACCTTCTCATTGCGAAAGTCAACTCTTTCATTTGTTGGTTACGGAATATAAATAAATGAAGAATATTTGAGAAAATCGAACAATTTTGATGCCAAATCAATTTTTTATATCATTACTATTACTTACTTTACTTTTGGTGGCGCTTACAGTCCGGGGTGGACCACCGGCCTCAACTAACAAGCCTCTCCAGCCAGCTCGGTCCCTTGCTAGCTGCCTCCAGTTATGCACACCAAGTTGGTTGAGGTCGTACTCCAATTGTGAGCGCCACCTAAGGTGGGGTCTTCCTCTGCTGCGTTGTCCCTCATGGGTGGATTCGAAGACTCGTCGGGTGCGTTGTTGTCCATACGTTCCACGTGCCCCAGCCATCTCAGCCGTTGTATTTTCAGCTTTTTGACTAGGTCAGCGTCCGTCGCTGTATTGCGCGTATAGTTCGTCGTTGAATCTTCTTCGCCACACTCCGTCGTCACAAACTGGACCGAGTATCACCCGAAGAATATTTCTCTCAAAGCATCCCAGAATCCGCTTTTGACAAGGTCCATGCTTCTGCACCATACAGCAGGACCGGGATGATTAAGGTCTGTGGGTGATCAAATTATTACGGCCACTAGAAAAAATATCATTTTTTGAAAAGTAACATCAAATAACTTATACGTTTTTATTTTTCAGTCTTTATTTATTTTTACATATTGGAAACGATTACCTTAGAAAATAGTTATATGTATTTATTAGAAAAATGCAACAGAAAAAATTAAAAAAATTAAAAATAAAGAGCTATGTTGCAGCTATAACCGCCTCGACTCTTTTGGGCATAGGTTCATTGCCTTTCTTACAATACGACTAAATATTTTTAATATTTTTCCTCTTGTGACATACTTCAATTAAGCGTTCTTTAACTGTGGCTTGTTTGTAACTTTTTCTTTGCCTATTTCTCTTTTCATTGGCTCCCAACGATTTTCTATTGGGCAAAGAACTGGGGAGATTCAAGGCCATTCGAGGACCTCCACATAATGTTCCACCAAAAATGTAGTTACTCTTTTTGCTCTAGAACAGGGTGAAGAGTCATGCATAAATACAAAACTGTTTGGAAACCATTCCTGCACTTGTGGCAATAATATATTCGTTGCATTAAATTCTCAAAGTAAGTATTTTTTTAAAAGGTGCCCGTAATAATTTGATCACCCACTGTATATAGTACCTCCTTGGTTCTATGAGAGAGGGCTTTACTTCTTAGATGCCTTCTTGACCCGAAGAAACAGCGATTGGCAAGAGTGATTCTTCGCTTGATCTCTGCGCCGATGTCACTTTGCGATGTGATAGTGGAGCCCAGGTATACAAACTCTTTAGCTACTTCGAAGTTGTAACTGTCCATCGTGACGTTTTGTCCGAGTCGCCGATGTTGAGAGTCCTTTCTCGTTGACAGCATATACTTACTTCGTTTTGTCCTCGTTTTGTCCGTTTCGATGCTTGCAAAAGCGCCACTGACAGCTCGCTGCGTTCTATTATTATTATTATTATTAATCTGCCTTCTGCAGTTTAACTTCATTACCGACAATATTACTGTCGTGCTTTTGAATTAAGTGGATGAAGCTGGCAAAAATGTGATCGATTTATTATTATTTGGGAAAAATATTGTTGCTACCCCTTTAGAGAAGTTTATTTCGAACTTGACTGCTTTGGAAATAATAATTATACATATAATATAGATATAGATGGGGTTATTCCCCTTCTTCGTGAATACATTAAGCAAAAGATCGTTGAGGTGAGATACAATCGTTGAATAATATTCTTGTCGCTGACAGTCACAGTGCCTACATTTTGGTTTTATTTTGTCGCTTTTGTTATTTAGCTCGGCGACTTGACATGAATGTGTAAGCGATTATTTGCGGTATCATAGAAATACAAATAAAAGAGTAATTATTTCTACTGTACCAAAAGCAATACAATCTACTATATCATAGCTTAGCTTTTATTATAAATATGATTCATCTTGTTAACAAAAAAATATTATAGAATTTCCTTGAAGGATGTGGCCATATTAGGCTAATGTTGGCATATGAAGCCTTACAGCTTTCACTAACGTATCTCTCAAGACATCTTGCATAAGTCTGCCGCTCACAATGAATTTGCATCCAGGTAAAACCAACTCCTAATGTCTGTAGCAATAATTTTACTTACTGACCTAGTCAAGACCGATCCGTTTTTTCTTCTACTTATGCACAATGTACTAGTCAACGATGTTTAATTGTTTGACTAGAGCAAAGAAAATTACACAGACACTGTAAATATAACAATGACCCATTGATTTATTTACGGAAAATGTTTTCTTTTTAAAATGAAATAATTTGTCTACTACGATATTATTATAATAGTACACGCACATGTTCATGTTACTCAAACGCATGCCCAGACACACTTAAGCGTAGGAGTAGGACGCAGATGATCCGGAACGAAGTTTTCCGGTGGTCTCCAAATGGACAGCGAAACGTCTGCGAAAAGGCAGCGGAAAATAATTTGTGGAGAGTTCCATCAGGGTTACCAGTGCTGCCCATTTATCCCCGAATCTTGATACTCGAACTTCACTCGATCCCTAAGATTGCTTTTCCCTTTTTTGACCACTTAAACACGTCGCGTCGCTTGAACTCAATCTTGGTCTTCAAATGTTGGTTATGAATAATTATAAAGTTAGTCTATCAAAAAAAAAAAAAAAAAATTCTTAAAATTTTCTAGAAAAGGAATTTATAAATTTTACCACACGAAAAACTATTTCCGATCAACTTCTTAGCTAATTCCACAAAAAAAAAAACAAATCATTCCGCTGAAATATTTAATTTCTTTACTGTTCCACGTGTCAGGATCCTTTTTTTTTATGGAATCCAATCAGTGGTAGGTAGTTGATTTATCATTGTCGTCTTAAAAACAATTTAATTAGAATAAGTGTAGGTACCAATGAAATGCAAAAAAAAAAAATTGCATTTTTTATCTTCATATTTTTGGAGCTTAGGTATTTTTGGCGCCAAAATTTTCCAATTTGGCTCCATAACTCTTATAAAAGCTGGCAACACATTAAAAATGTCAAATTTTCGTAGGCAAATAATGTCCCGGTCAATAAACGTGTGCGAAAAGAGAGTGGAGAATTGTACCAAGCAATCTACTTCAACTACCCACTTTTCCGCCATCATTTCGCAGCAGCTGCGTATACAGCAAAACGAAAACATAATTTCGTTGTGTCACTTTTGTATGGGATTTTTCGTTTCGGATGATCTGCGTACTACGCTTTAAAACGAAACGAAAACAAATCATTGTTCTGTCATCATTGTTGTCTGAAAGTTTCACTTCCTTGACAGAGAGGAAAACTGTACTGTGTTTTTTTTTAAGAGAAATACAGTATCGGAAAAAGTTAGCAATAGTTGCATCAATTTGTAAAGGCAAAAGTTGTCACCCAATATCAGCTAGCAACTGTTGACCTAAAATCTCTGTATAGACCGCCGATTGATGACAATATTCTGGTCGGTACTCCGGAGTCTTCGGCGATATCTTCAGCCACAGCGGCGATATTCTCAGCATCCGGGACGGAAGATTAAGGAATGGTTGGTTTCGGACGACTTGGAAATCTGCCCCGACACTCACGTAGCCGTCAACACCTTTGACGAAATACATACAAAAAATAAATACAATTATTCAGCATTCTTAAGAAGTATCTACAGCGATTTATGTCTACGTGTTGACGTTTAATTTATATCTGGTCTCTTCACGAATGTCAAAGTAGAATCGACATTTGCCGCCATTTGCAAAAATTACACCATCTTCCGATAGGGTAAAAACTTTACCAATATAACTCGAAACCCAATTTAATTTATAGATATCAACAAACATTCATTTTGCGATTGCTGAAAATAAAAGTTCTTCGTGAGACGATTTGATTTTATATTTTTTAAAAAGGGTTTTGATTTTTGTTTTTAATTGTTTTTTTTTTTCTTTTATTTTTAAATGGACTTACGATTATGACGTATAAGACCACCAATGGCTGTGGCTAGAAGGGTTGTTTTTGAAAAAAACTTCCCATTTGGCAGCCACAAGATGGTCACAGGGTCTCAAAGGCACTGTGGCCCATTTTAAACTGGAGAAAGTCTGAAGAATTAATCAACTTCAGTAGAACCAAACTAAGGTTAACTTTAGGAATACTTTCTGGACATTGCCTTCTAAGGAAGCATGCCATGAGACTAGGACTATCTAGCTCGGACATATGCAGGTATTGTGAGGACCTACAAGTCACGGAAGACAGAACCTTATTACTGGCATAATTAATGCGTTTCGGTAGTATTTCTCAAGCAATTTATAACGAATTATAGCGCAAGTTGGTTGCACACATGTAAATTGCCGTCATTAGTGTCTAGGATATGCATCATACAGCCAAGACTCTTCCGTCTACATAATTGATAGACGAGACTTTTAAAAACATTGTCGTAACGATAACTTAATGGTTTGTTTAATAGTAGTGCTCTTCGATTATTTTGCTGAAAATTGATGAGTCTTGTCTACCAATAATAACATTTTGTCTGGCACTTGGGGTAAAGAGTCTGCATTGTCTGCAATCCATTTTAAATCAATATTTAAATTTAGTAGGTAGCTAGAAAATAGGAAAAGAATCGGAGGCAAAAAAAAAATCAAACTTGCTATCGCTTAATTTTGACATAGGGTACCTATTGGACATAAACCTACATTTTGTCGAAACAACAGTTTAGGAAGAAATTATGTTGATAGAATAAACTTATCTGGTAAACCGCCGTTTCCATATAATTGGCCAGAGCACTGCCACTTCCATTTTCGTTGAACAGTTTTTCCCTTCGAAAGCTGCCATGGTTGGCTTGGGTTATAGTTATTAGACGCAGGAATGACCGTCACAAGACACAAGAAACCTACTGGCAAAAAAAAAGTTACCGCACTTTTTTAGTAGGACTGTATGTATCTATATAGATAGAGAATAGGTATCCCTTTCAGCAAAAAACATAACAACAAAAGTAATGATATGAATTAAATAGTTTTTTCTGCTTTCTTTAAATACTCGTTTTGATTAATTTTATATTGTTTACTATGTTATTGTTTTGCCATTTACATTGGGATTGTTTGAAAAAAAAAATCTGCTACAAAAAAATCCAATCTACTGAATTTTGCTAAGTGTCCACTGCGAACAAATTGTACTTACTAAACGTAGGTACTATCCCTAAATCATTTTATTTCCCTGCAAATTTAAACAATTTCGCATGACCTTATGCTATCTCTTCTATTTCTTTTTAGTGCTTTTCAAGAAGTAGTTTCTTGCTTGCGTGTTATCCCATTTACAGAGTATTTGTGTATTATGATGTCTGGTTGTGGTATCTACACAGATCAGTGTCCCAAAGCGACAGCCTTTTGAAAATACTTGCTTTTTTTAATTTGCGACTTAAAAAATAAGAACATTTGATGAGTACATTGAACATTGATGTTCGTTAAAGTTATTGTCCCCCAATTTAAAAATCGTCCTTTCTAAGAAGTTTTACAGTCAAATTTTCTCGTGTTTTAATCTAGTAACCCTAGCTTTGCCATTCCTTGTTATATTAATTTGTATCAATTCAACTCCTTTCATATTTCCTAAAAATCAATTTTAAAACAACTGTCAGTCTGTTCGACAACAAAAAAACTAAAGCTTCTTGTTATATCTATAATGGTATCAAAGATCATCGTCAAGCTGCGGCCTGGCTAGATCTATTCCGTGGCTATTGCTCATTCTTCACCATCATTGAAAGACCCCAGACTCCATTAGGTTATTCTGAACAGCCTCGAAAATCTAAATGTTTCTAAATGGCAATGGTTGTGGTCATTGGTTATACCTAGGTCTGAAACCGTGCAAAAAATTGCAAACATATAGCGGTCTTTTTGATTCCTGTTCAGAGGCAATATTCTCATAATGTTTCGTAATTGACGTATACACATATAGCATTGGCGTTGTGTGGCTGTATGTATGTTTCACATTGCGTAACTCCGCATATCTTGGCTTCAATCATTATACACAATTTATCAATTACCCTTGCAAATTCACTTACGAAACACATTTTAAAATTCCTCATAGAAATAAACACCAGCCGAATGATTTTAAAGAGAATATTTTGGTCAGTTCAATTAGTCTTAAGAATTTTAATTACCTACTAGAATCAAAAAACTTTCTATTTGCCGATTTTTGGAAGTCGCATATATTTATTTTAAGTCTGCGCAACACAGAAACCTATACATTTTGACAGCTGGAAAAAGGAAACCGAGTCAGCAGATTTTAATCGATTCAAATACAAACGGTGACATTCAATTTCCTGAGTAACATTTGACATAAGAAGTCGTCATTATATATGCTCATTACGAAACTAAATTCGTTCCAGTAGATCGTGTGTCAGACGTCTATACGTTTCTCTATGCACCGACGATGTAGCCTCGTTTGTGCAGGCTTTTATATATTTTTCATAAATTCTTTAAGTTCAGATCGTATAAAGAATCCTATTTTAAATATATTTTGCAAAAAAAAAAAATTGCAAGCGTATTACGTTGACAGATCAGACGACTGTAGGTATAACAGAAAAACAAGATTGTGAAATTTGAATGATTCCTTAAAATTCTGACAATTGTTTTGATTAAAATTCAAATAAATACAGAAGACATAAGAAAATGTTCAGTTATAAAATAAATATTGTTATAACAAGTTTTTCTTTCAAATTTATCTTAACAGCCATCATCTTTACTTATTTTAAAAATCCCACTGCTAAACTTTTGACGTTAATCTCTCAGGCTCCAATATCGATCGAGCGCATTTAAATAAGAATTTAAATCGTTTAACTATCGAGAATGGAAATGTTTGTTCTTGACTTTTACATACAGGGTGTGGCAACATCAAAACTTTCTTTTCTGAAATGTGTTCCATTCAAGGTGTAAGGGTTTTAGCGTGGCGGAAATAGTCCCATTCGACAGGTCAGCTGGCATTATGGAATTTAAGAGTGCATTTGTCGCCAAGACATTTTTTCGAATGCCTCTTCTGTGTTCACAACCCAGTACGTATTCCGAGATTGCCTCAATGAAGCCCTTTTCAGAGTAAATCTAGTTACAGTGAGTAGGGACACTCTACACGATCCACGTGTTTCTATCAGTTTACAATATGAATTCCATAGCTATAACTCATATACCTACACTAGAAATAGAGGGGAGTAGAAGAAGTATTTCGAAAAAGAAGGAAAACATAAATCAATTTAGAATATTTCTTATTTATTATTTAAATAATATAAATCTTCACATGTACCTATGATAAACTTAAATATTTTTGTTACATTTTTTGTTATCTTTATTAGACTTTTATTAGAATTTACTTACCTCGTATACTCGGAGATGAAATTTGATAAGAAATTCCTTTTTTGATTTTCATAGCAATTGTAAAGAAATACATTTTTTTAAATGTTAAAAATATTCGTTTAAAAATTATTTGGGGAAAACAAAAAATACATTTTTTCAAGATTATTTACTCACTCACTTTGGTGGGGCTACAGTTCGGGGTGAACCAGCGCGTCAACCAACAAGCCTCTCCAGCTAGCTAGTCCGTTCTTAGATAGCTGCTTTCAACTGCGCACCCCAAGATGTTTGAGGTCATTTTCTACTTATGCGCGCCTCATTGGGAGAGGTCTTCTTCGTTGGATTCGAAGACTCGAGTCTAAATATTCGTGTAAGGGGGTTTCAATTTCGCACCTTCATATTATTTGAAATCCGTAAAAAGGGAAATAGTAGATATTTATTTACTAAAAAAAACAAAAACAGAAGTTAAATACATATTACACTTTATTAAATTAGCAAACACGTGAAAGAACACAAAATTAACACATTGAAAAAAGTGATCCTAATATGGACTACTAATGATCTCATGGGAATACGACAGAGTTTTTGCAGTAGATTTAAATTAAGGACGTATTCCACGAGCTGGTCCTCTATACTAAGAATGGTTTTACTGTCAAGTTTTGCATTGAGACCTTCATTAGAAAGCGAATTAAGAAGTCTGAAGAGTGCAGTACGGGGAACATTAAAAAGTGGTGCTACTTTATTGAAGACCATTCCATTTACGCTTCACTTACGATTTTTCTTATTTGGCGTTATCCGAAGATTTTTAAATTACCAAGTAAATAAAAAATGCCTGTTCCATATTACGAATAGGGTAGGATCAAATAAAGTAGAAATTACCTCCACTATTTAACTTAGCTAACTTAATGTTGATGTTTGTTTTTTTTTTCTTATACTGCGTAGAAATTATGGATAAAGTTAAATTGAACTTGAAACGTAGGAAAAACAAACTTTAGAAAAAATACTACGCACTTTACCAATAAATTTGTTCTTGCAACTACTCACGTCCGCATTGGTCACCATGCACAATTCTGACATTGAATATGCAAATGAAAGAAAAGCTTTTCGTGAGTTTTGGGGACACGTACGCTACGTTCGTTCTGAGATATTGCACTATTCCATATCAGGAAAGTATTCCATAATCTGTAGACTTTCTCTAAATGAAGGTATAGTATACCGAAAGTTATTAATCTTTTAGAGTGTGCTCTAAGTTATCATCATAAAATGCATGAAATTCGGAGGGAATAACTGCGATTTCAAATTTTGAAGATGTGTCCATTTCACGAAAAATATTTTTATCGGAGAAGAGTGAAGCGTTTCAGGATAAATACCCTTCTCAATCTGCTTTAATATTCCTGGCAAATGCTGATATTCCTTATCAAAGTCAACTTTGAGCTGTACGGCACCATTAGGGAAGTATTTAAGAGCTCTTAGCTGGTTGACCGTTGGATAATTTTTTTTTCGGCCAGGTCTAATACTCACAAATCTTATAAGTTTTGGGTTGGCATAGTTTTTAAAAAAATGTATGATCTAGGTACTCTATTTCGAAAGGTAGTTTTGTTTATACCGTTACCGTAAAACACCCTAACATTGACCACTTTTTAACTTTAAAACGTTGCTACTGATAACTCTTATGCAGTATTTAGGATTTTTAACAATTACACTACTGGGACTGCCATTAAGTATTATTTTGTTTAATCCACGGCGTTTTTTTTTATTTTTTATCGTTAACAAAGTTATTGTTATTGTAAAGCACCTGTCGCACTTACATTGACCGAGGCTCATCACAGTGCGCAAACCAAAAAAGTTAATTTATGTTTTTTTTTTATTTAATAAAAAAATACATGAACACAAATACTTTTTATATCAGATTTTTAAATTAAACTGGAAATCACACATTGCTGACACTTTTAAATAACAAAAATAATGGAAACAATAAAATAAATAAAACCAGTGCCTTGATTTTGTGCGGTTTTTTCCGCAATGGCGGTGTCGGAAAGGGTTCACGTATAGGCGGATTCTATAAATGTGTGAGTGATGTCGCGAACTGACAACTTCCAATTTTTCCTGTTCTTATATCGCTTTGTTCCTGCAAATTCCAGGCGAGCTTTCCCACACGCGACCTTTTTAGGTAGCGAGAAGGATGTCGGATGAGAAGAAATGACAACAGCGTGACCGTTGTGCGACAATTTGGTACCTTTTTCGAGGACACTAATACAATTTGTTGTTCCTTTGTTCCTTTTTATTATTTGGAAAATTCACATTTTAGGACTATTCGCATGAGAGCCAATGGCGAACGAACTACGAACAAGCGAATTTTTTACACTTCAATCAGTTCAATCATTGTTTAATGTTAAATGCGATAGAACTTTTTCATTCATGGGTTTGTGGATCCGCGAATGTTTTATGTGGATTGTGAATAAAGTGTGACAATTCGCTGAAAGAATTTTCAATTGCTGTAATAATTTTAAATTGAGCTATTTAAATCGATTGAGAGTCCGATTTTTTTTTTAGATTAGACTTAAGATTAATTTAATATAAGGCTTTGGTGGTAAATAGTATACAAATCAATTTTCAATTCATAAATACAATTAAATTCATTTGTTCGCAATTCGCGCTCATGTGAATAGTACTTAAAAAAGTTTTCAAAAACTGTGTTTTCAAAATGAATATGTTTAAAAAAATAACGCGTAAATAGTGTAAGCCGGCTAATACTTGTTAAATATTGGGAGAAAATACTATATTTATGTAACAGCGTCAGAAAAAGGCACACTTTTCTTTCATCGCCCCATTTTTTGGACTTTTTAAAACTAAATTGAAAGAGATCTTAAAAGTAGATATAAAAATGAGTTGACATAATTTTAAAAAAAAATTAATCAACTTTTTATGTATTTATAAATAAAAATCAAAGCTAAAAGGTTTTCATTTTAAAATTTGTCATTTGAAAACGAATTGCATCTAAAGTACTGTATAGCTTACCCGCAGAACAACCTTAAAGACATCTAATTCTAATGTTATTTGGTTGTTTTGGCTTTATTTATAAAAGAAACGTTGTGAGAGAGTGATCTTTTTATAGTCTATTGTATTGTGAAACTAAAACCAAAATGTATAACCTTTCTCTAACAGTCCGGGAAATTGTTGCGAAATTCTGAAAAGTAACAAATAAAAAAAAGAAAAAAGTGTCATTTCTAAAGCTACTCTGCAATTTTAGAATTTTCGCACAATATTTAACAATTGTTTGCTCTCCTAACACTATAATCGTGTTCTGATAAACAGCAGCGTTATATTTTACTAAAATTCATTTGAAAATCACAGTGTTTCTAAAAATTGCAAAGTTCCTTTTCAAACTAAAAAAAGGGATACAGTAGCAACAAATTGTATCAGGATCCTCGAAATAAGTGCCAAATTATTGCACAACGGGCACGTTGGTCACAGCGCGCGGCTCACTCACACATTCAAATCCGATTCGGGCCGTTCCCTAGCGACATCGCCTCAAAAACCGCACAAAATCAAGGCACAGAGGTTGGTCATTTTTAAGCGATTTTTAAGCGGTTCCCAACATTGACCGGGCGGTCAAGAAATGTGTCAATGCAGGTTGTAGGCAGTTTCAGAAATATGATACGCTCAGAAAATATTGACAATGCCTCTCGTTTTTCTGCTACACACAATTCTTTGTATTCACTTTTGCTTCGAAACGACATTTCGATGTAAACTTTTTTCGAATCTTTTCGACAACTTTGGCTTTGAGTTTTTGGCAAGTTTTAAAAAAAAAAAATCAATCAGTAACTTATTTTTTCTCAGTGATAATCGGGCGGCTCTTGATACGAGCCAATTCACTAGACTTATTGTTTTGTATCGGAATGACTATGCATTGAGCTGTTATCCAAGAACGTATCATGTCTATCTTCATTCCCAAACTTGAAGGCTTCCTTACCTTAACCTTAGAAAGGTTAACCTCATACGTTCCTTTTTTTCCTATAATCTGTCCCGGCATAGCAACGTTTCTTATCGCCATTGTGTACTAGATGTGCGACCTCTTAGAATCCAAACTCTTTTTCCAAAAGTTAGAGAAAATGCACTGCCTCTGATTCTCATCAAATTAGCTGCAAAACCTTTTTGATGATTCAATGCACAGCGGGGAGGAACAATGTACGAGCGGCTCTTGAAACATTTTGTTGCATCATCAGTGATATTTTGTTCCTTCTATTTCCTATAAAGTTTGACCCCAAAACATTTGTTCAAAATATCTGACAGTGGCCCATTCGACCGCAAGGAGATCTTCACTATTATCGATTGAATGCGGTTAGATGTTCTAGAACCATATACAAGACAGCCTTGATGAGCATCTTGGCAGTGTGCACCTTGACCACTTTGCCTACACTGCAATTTACTCTGTTCTGAAAAATAAATTCTTGCCATGAAAACCCGTTTCCGACACGCTGTAAAAGTATGAAGTGCGTGGCCTACAATTTGATCACAAGCACAACCTCTTCGATTCAAATTACAGATCGGCATAGACCATGGAGGGGCGTTGATTTTCATAACAAGTTGAAACCTATTACGTTATCGCTTAAAATCACAATCGGTATGATTTCAATGCCAACGGTAAATTACCTGCCTCAACTAAACGAGTCCATTGGCTAAGCATACAGCGAAATGACAAATTTTATGGCAAATTTCCTTAGCATCGAAAGCGAAACCACACTTTACGTCGGGGAAGTAAATAACCCACGAACAGCGGGAATTAGTCGCCTCATTTGATGCCCGTTTTGCGACAGTCTGAATCTGAATAGACACGTGTAGTCTGTTGAATTTCATATTATTTGAGATGACTCACCGTCCTGTTCTATGGACCACGTCACACAAGTAACGCGTTATACAAATGAAATCGAAAACTAAATTCTTAATCGGTATCCACTCGAATGCAATTAGCGTGCGAGCGCTCTCTTCACTCACAATAGCCCACAAACCGGACTCGATTTCCATGGCGCGACTTCCTACACAAGATTAACCGCAAAAATTATGTGTGAACACTTTATCAAGGTAAAGTTCATGGTTGATGTAGGTATTTTTTTTCTTGCCTGTACTGACGGCTACATGCAAAAAGTCAGCCCCGCAAAAGAAGTAACTCATTTTTGTTATGTGCATAATTAAGAGCGAACCACCGAGCAAGAGCGAGAAGCTTCAAGAGCTTTTACCAGCGTTAGAAGTTCATAACTCTAGCCATAGACACCGATACAAGTATATGATTAAATCACTGGAGCGTGGACCATGAGGGAGTCCCACGCCATACAGAGCGCTAGAGATCGTCAACCCGCGGCAGATTGGATCACAAATAAGATGCAATGGCAACCGCGATCGATCTGTGCGCAGCTCTTGGTCAACATTGATTTATGTCAGTCAAGGCGAGTTTGGCCGATGAAACGTATTATTCACGTTGTTATGGGAATAGACATCTGCCCGGCTGAGGATGGAGTTCGTTCTCTTTTGTGGGGCTTAGTCAGACCTCAGGCCAACAGAGGTGTATCCTCTATACCCGCACTCTTCGTAGAATAACAATCGAGCTTGTTTTGAAATTAAGATTAGGACGCTTGTGTAAAAATATATACCTCCCGCTTTAGTTGTTGTTTTGCGTTTTTTACGCGATTGAGTGCCTTGACCCAGACCACAGCTCTAGGGCAAGACACAGGAAACCACTTGCCAACGGAGTCATTCACCGGAAGAAGCTATCTGTGTTATAGCTTAGCACATGCATTTTGGGTGATATTGTGTCAAGTTTAGCAAATGTTAATGATTGTGCGAGTAGATAAATATTTATTTTTCAATTTGAAGTGTGACACGATAAGGCGTTGCTCTACATCAGCTCTTTGCAATTTGTTAACCGACAAAAGGCGTTCGCACTACACTGAGTCGATATGTTTTAGTTGGTCTCGAGTCTTTAGTACATAATAACAGCAAACAAACATGTTGTTATGCATTGCGGACACTCTTTTACTGTTGCTGAGTCTCAACGTTACTTGATATTCTCTCCGAGGTGAACTTAAATGCGAAGTTGTGAAGTATTTTGCCTCGCGATCCATATGAAGCTATCAGCGTTTCGAATACCTTTCTTATAGAACATTTTAGCAAACGTGTGTTTTTGGGCTTCAGCGGAATGTTTTGCAATGTGGTTTTAGAGCTGGACCCGAATCACGTAAATCTTGAGACGATTATCGTTGAAACGAAAAACTAGACACTAAGTGCAAAAATTATGAGTTTCAGCTTTTAATACAGTTCATTATTCTCCACAAATCTGACGAAAATAAATTCGGGTAGAATGTAACTTGTTATGGCAATCAAAACGGCGCAGGGTCATAAGTCCACAGGCCAAAAGTCCACAATGGACTTTTGACCCATCTATGTGGGTTATAAGTCCACAATTGATGAGCCAAAAGTTCACAATAATTTGGGCCATAGGTTCACAATTTTAAAATGGAAGTAGGCCATAAGTCCACAATTATCCATATTACAAAAAGAGTTGTTTTAACAACTCAAAAAGTATGGGATTGTTTGATAGAAGATGCCGTGAAATAAGACCAACTTCTAAAAATGTACCTTATTTCGCTCTTAAATAGTGTAATAAGGATAACTTCCAACAGTTGGTCTTATTTCACTCCCACAAAGTGCAATAACGCTAACAAAATTTGAGTAATAAGAAGAACCTTGCACCCACCCCGTAATCCATCAGTAAACCTAAGCAGGGGGGTTGCAGAATACAGAATACAGAATTCATAGTTTGAAAGCGCAATCTTAAAATGATTGCAATGCTGGAGAAGTGTGTCTTGTGGGTTCCGTGAGCCATAAGACCACAATCAGTGAGTCAAAAATTCACATGAATTTTGTGTGAACTTTTGGCTCACCTGGGTGGGTTATAAGTCCATGTTAGGTCCATTGATTTGTGGACTTATAACCCACCTAAGTGGGTAAAAAGTCCATTGTGGACTTTTGGCCTGTGGACTTATGACCCTGCGCCAATCAAAACCTCAAAAACGATATCTTCCAAAAAATTATTTCTGTACGTGATCGGGGCCGCGAAATAACGTAGAGCACAATAAAGCGAAATAAAGCCGACTTTTAGAATTCGGCGTTATTTCATATTGACAAAGTGAAATAATGCCGAACGTAGCTTGAGAAATAAATCCGAAACAAATTTTCAGAGAGTACACAAAAGAGTTTGCAAGGCCAACTGTACTTGTTAGAAAAACAAGTAATCGAATGTTTGTTGGTTCTCGAATTTCCAAATATTATTTTCTCGTATTTAGAATTTGGATATATTATTTTCTCAAATTTCTGAAATACGAAGAATACAAAATTTGAGAAAATAATAGTTCGAAATTCGAAAAACTCTGTTTGAACTAATATACAGCCCACTGATCTTCCGATATTGCAATATTTGAGTAAAACAAATCAGCAGAATTAAAAAAAAATAAGCATGTGCATGACTCAGTGATGCCAGATTTTTTTTTGCCTAAATTCCCCATTTTGTGGGATTTTTTTAAAAATGTTCCCCATTTCAATTCATTGAAGTACCTACCTAAATACCTACTCATTTTTATTATATAAAAACTTTGTTTTCTTTTATTCAGCCATCTTTTTTTAATCGTTCAATTTAATCTAATACAAAATACGTTAAATTGAAAGCAAATATTGCAGGAAGGTTAAATAGATTTAAAAGGCACCACAGGTAATTCATAAATAACAAGGAAGGTAGAAAGTAAATTATAAATAGTTATAAAGGGCACATAAAAAATATATATAGGTAGGAATAAAAAAATATTTCCAGTACTTCTTACTTACTTACTTAAGGTGGCGCTACAGTCCGGGGTGGACCTGGGCCTCAACCAACAAGCGTCTCCAGCCAGCGCGATCTTTAGCTAGCTGTCTCCAGTTTCGCACGCTAAGTTGGTTAAGGTCCCCTTCCACTTGCGTGCGCCACCTGAGTCGCGGTCTTCCTCTACTGCGCCTTCCCTCGGGTATGGATTCGAAGATCTTCCGGGCCGGAGCATTCGTGTCCATTCGCTCTACATGACCCAGCCACCTCAGTCGTTGGACCTTCACTCTTCTGACTAGGTCGATGTCGCTGTACAGCCCGTACAGTTCGTCGTTAAATCTCCTTCTCCATTCACCGTCAATGCAGACGGGACCAAAAATAACACGAAGAATTTTTCTCTCGAAACAACCGAGAGTTACCTCATCCGCTTTTGATAGAGTCCATGCCTCTGCGCCATATAGCAGAACTGGGATGATAAGGGTCTTATAAAGGGTCACTTTAGTTGTTCGAGAGAGGGCTTTGCTACTCAATTGCCTTCTTAGCCCAAAGAAACAGCGATTGGCAAGAGTAATTCTACGTTTAACCTCAGCGCTGGTGTCGTTGTCTGAGTTCATAGCGGAGCCTAGGTAGACAAAGTCCTTAACCACTTCAAAGTTATATCTGTCTATTGTGACGTTCTGTCCGAGCCGTCGGTGTTGGGTGTCCTTTTTAGTTGACAGCATATACTTCGTCTTGCCCTCATTAACCGCCAAACCCATCTTCGCCGCCTCAGTCTCAATACTCACAAACGCGCCATTAACATCACGCTGCGTTCTGCCAATTATGTCAATGTCATCGGCGTATGCGAGTAATTGGACGGACTTTTGAAAGATAGTGCCTCTGGTGTTGGCGTTTGAGTTTTGCACTATTCTTTCAAGAACGATGTTGAAGAAGTCACATGACAGCGCATCGCCTTGTCTAAATCCTTTTTTTGACATCGAAGGTCTCGGTAAGTTCTTTACCGACCTTGATGGAGCAGCGTGCATTTTCCATCGTCATCCTGCACAAACGGACGAGTTTGGCAGGGATGCCAAAACTAGACATTGCTCTGTATAGTTCGCCCCTATAAATGCTGTCATATGTGGCCTTAAAGTCGATGAAAAGGTGGTGGGTATCGATTTGAAGTTCCTGGGTTTTCTCCAAGCTCTGCCGCAGTGTCAATATTTGGTCTATGGTGGACTTTCCTGGTCTGAAGCCACACTGATATGAACCAATCAGGTTGTTTACGAAAGGCTTCAGGCGTTCACATAAAACGGCAGATAAGATCTTGTAGGCAATGTTTAGAAGACTGATACCTCTGTAATTGGCGCAGTTCAGAGGGTCTCCTTTCTTGAGGATCGGGCAAACAATCCTGAGGTTCCATTCATCGGGCATACTTTCCTCCGACCATATTTTACAGATGAGTTGGTGCATGCTCCTAACCAAGTCATCGCCTGCCGCTTTGAACAGCTCGGCGGCTAGGCCATCTGCTCCAGCGGCTTTGTTGGACTTCAGTTTAGATATAGCTATCTTCACCTCGTCCAGGTCGGGTGGACGGTATTGTTGATCCTCATCGTCCAGGTTGAACGGTTCATTCTGCCTTACAGCGGAATTTAAGTCGTCATCGCCGTTAAACAGTCTGCAGAAGTAGTTCTTCCATATCCTCAGCATCGACTGCGATTCTACTACGATGTTCCCTTGTTCGTCCTTGCAGGCTTCGGTTCGGGTTCTGTAGCCTTGTGAAGTTCTTTTTACCATTTGGTAGAACTTCCGAACCTCATTCCTGTTGTAACATCTCTCTATTTCATCGATCGCGCGCTTCTCATGCTCTTTCTTTTTTCTCCTTAGATGCCGGTGTTCGTCTCTTCTCTTCTGCGCGTAGAGCTCACGAGCAGCTCTGGTCCTCCTTTGCAGCGCCGCTTTGTATGCCTCTTGCTTCGCTGCATGTGCTTGCCGGCACTCGTCGTCGAACCAGGGGTTTCGTTGTGGCGGTCGGGTGAAACCCAGCACATCAGAGGCGGCGTCTCTGATGGCTTTTTGGCAATGTTGCCACTGGTCTTCAATACTTGATGCTGGCTGCATAGGACCTCTTGAGAGATTGAGAGAGACTCGATCGGAAAAGGATCTGGTGATCTCTTGCGATTGTAGCCGTCCGACGTCAAACTTCCTCCCAGTATTTACTTGTTTTGGCGGCGTTCGGGATATCCGAAGGCGTACCTTGGCTACAACAAGGTAGTGGTCCGAGTCAATGTTGGCCCCTCGGAACGTTCGGACATCCATAATACTGGAGGAGTGCCTTGCGTCGATCGCAATGTGGTCAACCTGGTTGACGGTTGATTGATCAGGAGATCTCCATGTGCCTTTATGAATATCGAGATGCGGGAACCGCGTACTTGCTATGACAACATTTCGCCCCGCCGCGAAGTCGATCAGCCTAAATCCGTTATCGGAGGTGGTGTCGTGTAGGCTGCACCTTCCGACGGTACTACCAAAGATGCCCTCTCTTCCTAACTTGGCGTTAAAATCGCCTAAGACAATTTTAGTGTCATAGCCAGGGCATTGCTCGTAAGTGTGGTCCAAGAGCTCGTAGAACCTTTCTTTGGTGTCGTCGTATTTCTCCTCCGTGGGGGCGTGCGCGCATATTAAGCTAATGTTGCCGAATTTAGCCTTAAAGCGAATCGTCGTGAGGCGCTCGTTCACACATTTGAAACTGAAGACTTCTTGCCTAAGTCTGCCTCCAACGACGAACCCACATCCGAATAAGCGCTGTTTTTGTTGCCGATAGCAGTCGCCATAATAGATATCGCAGTTTTTCATTTTCTTCTTGCCCGGGCCATCCCATCGCACTTCTTGGATGGCGGTTAAATCTGCTTTATAGTGGTTCAGGGCTTCCGCTAGTTGTTCGGCTGCACGCGGTCTGTTAAGGGACCTAACATTCCACGTACAGATCCGAAATTCGTTGTCCTTTGATCGTTTGCCAGGTTCGTCAACAGTTAGATCATCCGTATCCGAGGCTTGTTGGTGCTTCGCAACTATTATATTTTTACGTAGTCGGGCAGTTACCCCGGCGTACAACCCCCAACCTGGAGAACATTTCCAGTACTTCAGCTATAAATAATTATATTAATTCAAGTTATTAAATATCGATACACTAATCGTCATACACATTTTTGTTGTGCAAAACCAAGCATTTTTTATCGACGCAAAGATCAACGCAACTTTTGGAACGATTTTGAAGCATACATTTTTTGTCTGTAAAATCCCGCAGAGTGTTTCAGTTACGAGCTAAATCGCTTAGATTCTATAAACGCGGTGATGTTTTTATGTTCGGTAGATATTTGAAATTTCACTACACGAGTTTTATTTTTAAATTATGCAAAATTAATAAACATGCAGGATTTCCGTTTTTACCCATTTTTTGCCCCATTGAGTGAAAAATTGTACAAAATGGGAAAAATCCCCACATCTGGCATCGCTGGCAGTCCATTTTAAGTACTTTTTTGCTCTCATCGCCTTTTAATGAATTTTAATTGCCGACTTGACGATTTTAGCAAATTTTAGCTAGTAGCTCTTTCGAAATGGACTTAAAATCCACTGGCATTTTTCTGGTCGAATGGAAATGTCTATTGGTTCCTATCGTGTTCTTTGATAAGGAAGTTAAAATGACTGATATCTGAAGTATGCCTCCACCGGTTAACACGGCACAGGGACATAAGTCCAAGAGACATAAATCCATTTTAGGTCAATATACGTCCAATAAAATGTTTCTATCAGACTGACAAAATTATAACAAGTTTTACATTGTCTTACAATTTTTGTTGTGATAACAAAAAAGCATGTTGTATTAACAAAATGCGTTTCTTGTCCGTATCAAACAAATTTGTTAAATTCATCAAAATGTAATTTAACAAAAAAGATTTGCCAATTCTTCCGTTGCTGTTTTGTCAAATCAACAATTAACTGTTGCTTTCATAAAGAAATATATCAATTAAGTCTTTATTTTTTTGTGAAATTAACAAACAAAATTGTTAATAATATCGGAGTAGTTTGTCAATTCAGTTATTCAGTATTGTTGGTTGCACCGAAATAATTTCTCAGGACTGCCGTTGTGTTTTAGATTAGGTATTAATAAATGATACGCAAAACAAATAAGTCACGCCACGTTGGGCGCCAATTATAAAGACTCAATTTTTAATATTTGTTTATTTTACAAGTAGGTAGGTATGAATATAAAAATAATTTGAAGCATTAGTTCGGACAAGACCAGAAGTGCTCGTGCTGAACTTTACAATTAAAGTGAGTTTTGTCAGGATGGAGCAGCGCCTTTTATACTTCTTTGTTTCCCATCTTTGTTTCCCATCTTTGTTTCCCTATTCCCTTTTGTTGGAGTGGTTCGTCGTGTTGGCCTGGTAGGGACGTTTGCAAAAAGTTGACGTTGTTTGCTTTTCTTCTTTGGTTGGTTGGTTGCGATGCGACTGGCGAAGTGGCGTGAGTGTTGCCACTTTATATTTATTTGTTACACTATACAAATTATTATAATATACCTATTTATATACAACAAATTTTTTTTCCTGTATCCTTGTCATTATTCCTTCCACTTCGTCGAATGTCCTTCCAACGAGCATATTATAAAAAAGGGATTGGACGATGAATCAGTTAACAAGATTTAGCTATATACCCACCTACATATGATCGCAATAACTTCTTTCACTTACCTTTTAAATAATTCCATATGCGGCTTTCAGAAAATTTTGAGGAAATGAAAGAAAAAAAAAAACTAGGGCAAAGTTTATCTTTGAAGTTATCTATTTTGTTTTAAACTTACTTTAGTATTTTGTTTCGTTTCGTTAATATTAGTGTTAAATTGTTATATATGTGTAAAGAATGTATCGTCGCTTGAGAATTGTTTTGTTCTATTGTCTCTGGCCTGGCCAGCACTACGACGAGTATTATCGATTCCAGCGATACCATAGCCGGCGCAGTGGCTTAGTGGTTAGTGTGTTGGACTACTTAGCGAGGGGTTCAGGTTCGAATCCCGCAAAAACCCAATTTCCAACTCAGGGTTTTTTCACTGCGCCCACCTCTCGCGAACGTCTGACAAACATCCGAGAGTATAACTGTCATGAAACAGCTTCTCAATTAGCCGTTTGGAATCGGCATAAAATTGTAGATCCCTTCCATTCATTCCAAAAATGAAAACTCACACAAAACGAATGGTTGCGAGAAGCTAGGCCTAGGGTCCGTACGGACCTGTTGCGCCAAAAATTATATTATTATTATAGCGATACCATAGCGGTTAATAAAAAGAACGTACTTGTACAAAATAAATACATCTAAATAAATACCGATATTTTATTAAATTCAAAGCTTTAAATTAAGTAGTTTTAGTAGTTTTAAAAAAGGCTGCATTTCTACATAATTTCGTCAAGCATAATTACAGAATTCTAATGAATTTTTATCTTTCATCTACTGACTTTTGAAAATTTGGGTTGGCATCACTTACTATACCTAACTATTTGGCAGTTAAAATACTTGATTTTGGTCTATGGTTGAAATACCGCAGTCGTGATCTAGTACTACGTTACTGAATTTGTTCTTCTTTTGCTTGTAAAATCCTCATGATTTCATGCGTTTCTATCATTTTTTCGATTCACTTTGTACTAATATGCTGTGGTGAATTCAATACCGCCCACTGAGTTGTATGAAATTAGGCTCTCAATTTTCAAACTCTACCTAAAAACATTCACTTGCAAATAGAGCCGTGAAAAAAAAATTATTCATGTGAAAATATTTGACGTTTGGTGTCACCTTTTCATAGAACGAGAATCGAAATTGCGGTGAAAGGGTGAAAATATTTTCGTTTCACTTTTTCACAGAACGAGAATTGACCTCCTGGTTCTTTGTTTACAAGAAGTTGGTACTTCGGTGTACCAACGGACCTTCTATTTGAGCACTAAATGGTGTTTTTCTTTCAACAATACTTTTTAAAACATGTCTGCATATACCATAGCATAATACTTAATAATAGATTATGCTCAACCCTGAATTATTGGCTATCGATTTGTTATGAAGTATTGTGTTTACAGTCGTCTCACCGGAAGCAGAGTAATCCAAACGTTTTCTAGTAACCATACGTTACATCATGTAGTACCTTACTGAAAGACAAAAACCTTACATCAGTAAGAACAAGGCCAAGATCTTATTCAAGAAGACGAATTAAACAAAAAGCACTCAAGTATACACTAGGTTTCATTCTAAAACGTATATACCTTAAAGCAAAGGTAGACACTTTCCTTAAGGGCATTAAAAGTTCAACGCTTTTGAACTTCCGTCTTCGTTGCGATTCAACTTGAGTATTTCGAAGTGTTGAATTTGAACTACAATAAGGTCATAGATAATAATCGCACAAACCGTAGAAATATTTAAGATATTTTTTAGACTTTTGCCATGTAATGCCCTTCAGAAAACTCTTGACTCCAATCACAATTGATCTCACAACAAGGCAGAAGGCAGATAGGTATATTTAAAAATATCGTAAGATTTAAAATTTTCAATTTATTATAAGTGCTCGTACGAAATGTCCGAAGTCTGTGTATCTGAATGACATTGACTACTATTGTGTTGCAAGAATTTTTACCTATTATTTTTGTAGCGTACCACTGGGGAAATACATTTTATAGCAAACATGGTGATTATCTTTGGTATCTGGTATAGGTATCCCAAAAAGTCCGTTCGCTATAAAAGGAGAACAAATCCATCATTTTTATCTTTTCATTTTAATTAAAAAATTACCAAATACCAGACATGGCTTGGGCTTAAGGTACGTTATAATAAATAATATTTTTAATAAAGTTATCACTTCGTAATAATGTGGAGTTTGAATTTTATGTCATTCAAAATTCAGTAAGATATCGGAAAAAAGCACAATCTCAGTCAATTTATATTTTGTTTACTGAAAGTGCTTCATTGTAGACAAGTTTGACCAATATTTGGGCCTTACAATCATTTCTAACTTTCACACAAATTTTTTTGTAAGTCCACAATATGCAATTTTGTATGGAGAAATTCGCCATTGTTAGTTCGAAAAATTTAGCCTGGACACCAAAAATGCTTGTTAGTATCGCGGATTGGGTCTTAAATTTTAGTACGCTGATCGTGCTAAATTTTCGTTCCCTTACAAAATTGTCTCTAAAATTTAGCTCAGCTATTTGGAACTCATTTGGATAAGTGGCACGCTGCTCGAGGTAAAAAAATCAAACTTTTTTTTCAGAATGTACATCGTGTATTTGTCAAAATTTAGCGTGATCATTTAATAGGGCGGCACATTTTCTCAAGCTTTGACAGATCGTTGTTTTTTTGTTCTATTGCCCTTTTTGTATTTCGGATAAAGGTAGGTTTTTTTCGAACAAATGCCTCGACGAGGATTACCTAGAATCGGAAATTGTTTAAATTACCTAAATATATTTATTTAGTTGACTCAGACCTTTTGCTTAATATTTTGTACTCACATTTTTAACATAAAACAATCTAAGAATTGTAAATTGTCATTGTTTTTTTTTTTTTTTTGTTGTAAATACCTACATACATACCTACTTAGATTTAATTCTGTTTGTAGGTACAGGAAAACCAACAAAATACCTACGGAAATCGCAGCAATTGTTTCGTTTCGCGAAGTATGCACAGTGGGCTATTTGGCTGTTCTTTCAGATGGAAATATTTAGATACATAGTTTCATTTGTAAGGTAAGAGCAAGGGCTTCAAAAACCTTTCGGTAAGTCTTCTCCTTTAAATAATTGTCTAGTGTGTTAACAAATAAATTCAAAGGCAAACATTTTCATTCCGCGGATTCTGATAATTCAGAACGATTTGCCATTCGTATTTAAGCGTCATCAATTTCCCGTGCGTCTCGCTTTCGGTAGGTATTACAATAATTAATAAGTCGTAAGAACAATCGCTGGAAATTTGTTGCATCAATCTTGAATTAGGTATGTAATGTACCATGTTACTCGTTATCGTCAATTGTATGCGGTGTATTCACGTGGTTGCAACCTTCCGAATTGCATCTTCATTTATAACTTAAAGATTATATTATTCTACTGTAAATAATTAATAAATAATAAATAACTATACGTCGTAGGTACTTCCTGTACCATAAAGCACTTTAGTGAAGAGCGGAAAATTGGACCCCGTTTTGATTGACATTGCTGTATGTAGTGTGGGTACTTCAGTTATTTCTATTGTATGAGTTTAAATTTTGAACAAAGAATCTGAATTCACCGAATAACATAAAGCAACATGTGCATTGTGCATGCTCGGAATTATTATTTTCATTACATTAACGAATTTGGGCGGAACGAAGTTCGACGGGTCAGCTAGTTAATCATTTTTTCAAGCAAAATAGCGAAGAAGATTTTCCGGCTATTCTCTTGTTATTTGTCGGTGCGCCTGCGAGTATGCAAAAGTAAGAGACCATAGGTAATGGCAATGGTACACTTATGAGGAAAATACTTTGATATTATATGGTGCCGTCGAAATTTATTTCTTTATATATTTTTTGCTGCTTACACATTCAAAAGCAAACCGGAATGAAGTCGACTCCAATAGTCCAACCTACAGGAATGGGGGAAAGACTAGCTGAATTAATTTGGACTGGAACGCAGTCGTTTTTGCTCTGTCGTTAAGCGATTTCCCACCACCAGTAAAGCTTGTTAACTCGGGTGAATGCAACGGCTATGATCGAACTTGAAACTGCCCAATGAGCTCCGAATGTTTGTTTTTTGGGTATATTTTTGTTTGGCAGCTCGACAAAGTTAATTTTTATACTTTTAAATATTGTTACATTCAGGCTGGGATTCGTAAAGATAAAACACTATTCCGTTTAACTTCTCTAATAAAATTCACTTTTATTACACTTTTATCGACTATTCTAATATTTCACTTATTAAGTACCAGAACACTATTACTTAAACAATTCTTCAACGTTTCAAACCAATCACTTTATTTACTCTATTACTTTTCACTTATTTATCTTCACAAACTATTACTATCTCGAACTTTAACCAATCACTGTTATAAATCAACTGTGTCGCCCTCTTCTAAAAGCTGTCCTTTTATACCCGCTCCGCCATCTACGAGAACTTTCTAGCTAATTCTAAGTGGTTCTAGAACAAGGTTCAGTGGTGAAATACATTTACTTGACAGGTTCCAGTCTCCAATTGGAAGTGACACTTGGGTGGAACTTGTTTGGTGACTAAGGGGTTGTTTTCACTTCACCATTTTAGGTTACACGATACATTCCACACCACAATGTCCCCCTCTTAAACTTGTTCGTCCCGAACAAACTCGTTAACATTTTCACCATTATAACGATGAAGACGATCCACATGAACGACTTTCAGCTTGCCTCTTCCTCGTTGGATGCGATAGACAACGTCGTTGATGCGCTTTACGATTGTGTAGGGCCCTTCCCAGTCTTGTTGCAGCTTAGGCGATAAACCTTTCCTTCGATGAGGGTTATATAGCCATACCAAATCTCCTTCCTGGAATCCTGTAGTTGTCGTTTTAGTATCGTACCTCGTTTTCATGCGGTCACTGGCTATCTTAATCTTATCCCTAGTGTCTCGATGCACGTCCCTGATGATATCCCTGAGGTCTGTAACGTAGTCCTCCTCATTCTTGGGCTCTTCGCATGGATATCCAAACATCAACTCGCTAGGTAGGCGGACTGTTCGACCAAATAAGATTTCAGATGGAGTATGTCCTGTGGTGTTATGCACTGCACCTCGATAAGCCAATAAAAACATGGGAATCTGCTTATCCCAGTCTCTCTGGTCTTCGCCCACGACCTTAGAGAGGTGTTCATTCAGTGTCCTGTTGAAGCGCTCCACCATCCCATCTGATTGTGGATGAAGCGGGGTTGTCCTTGTCTTGTGAATCCCGAGTAACTGGCACACTCCTTGGAAAATCTTCGACTCGAAGTTCCGTCCTTGGTCTGAATGCAGTTCCATTGGTACACCGAATCTGCTTACCCAGTTATTGACGATTTGCTCCACCACGGTTTTAGCTTCTTGATTTGGGATAGCAAATGCTTCAGGCCACTTACTGAAATAGTCCATGACAACGAGGATGTAACGATTTCCATTGTTTGTTTCAGGAAACGGTCCCGCAATGTCAACTGCTATCCTTTCGAAAGGGGCTCCAACATTGTATTGATGCATTTTCCCACGGACTTTCAGTCTCGGACCTTTGCTGGCCGCACATGTAACGCATTTCCTGCACCAAGTTTCAACGTCCTCCCTTGAATGAATCCAGTAAAAGCGTTCCCGTACTTTTTCGAGCGTTTTATTGATTCCCAAGTGGCCTCCAGACACTCCATCATGCAATTCCCTGAGCACTTCCATAACCTTTGACCTGGGTACAACAAGCTGCATTACGAACGACTTTCCATCCGGGCTTTCCCATCTTCTTTTTAGAATGCCGTCTTGTACGTGAAGGGAGTCCCACTGCGCCCAGTATGCCTTAAGCTCGGGGCTCCTATTGGATATCTCCTGCCAGTCTGGTTTTCCCTCATGCTCCTTCCAGGCGATAATCGGTTCGATATCCGGATCTTCCCTTTGAGCCTCCCGTATTTCCCGCGCACTCCAGCCACCAATGGGCATAGCTCTCACCCTTTGAACGGACGCGACATCTTTTTCCTCGTGTCGTAAGCAATGTTTGCAATTTGCTTTGCACGGTCGACGGGAGAGAGCGTCTGCATTAGAGTGAAGACTTCCCTTTCGATGTTGTATTTCGTAGTCGTACATCTGCAGCCGTTCGATCCACCTTGCGACTTGGCCTTCAGGATTCTTAAAGTGCAGCAGCCACTTTAAAGATGAATGATCTGTGCGGAGGATGAATTTCCGCCCATAAAGGTACTTATGGAAATGTTTTGTCGCCAATACCAAAGCAAGGAGTTCGCGCCTGGTAACACAGTAGTTCCTTTCTGGCTTTGAGAGGACTTTGCTGAAGTAGGAAACTACTTTCTCTTGGCCATCGTGCACCTGGGAAAGGACGGCTCCAATTCCCACATTACTAGCGTCTGCATCCACAATAAATGTTTTCCCAGGGGTGGGGTACGCTAGTATGGGGGCGTTGCACAACTGTTGTTTAAGTTCCTTGAAGCTCTTTTCGCACTCACCTGACCATTTGAATTGTTTGCCTTTCTCTGTCAGTTGATGCAAGCTCTTTGCGATCCTGGCAAAGTCCTTAACAAATCGTCTGTAATAGGTCGCAAGTCCCAGGAAGCTTCTCAGTTGATGTTTGTCTTTGGGAACCGGCCAGTTTTTCACTGCATCGACCTTCTCCGGATCAGTCTTGACTCCTTTGGAAGAGATGATGTGCCCGAGGTACTTCACTTCTGGTCTAAATAGCGAACACTTCTTCGGGTTAAGTTTTAGTTGCGCACTTCGTAGCCTTTGGAACACCTCCTTAAGGTTATCTCGATGTTCGTTAAATGTTTTTCCTACTACGATGACATCGTCCAGGTAGACCAAACAGGTTTTCCACGTTAGTCCCAGCAAAACGCGCTCCATTAGACGCTCAAAGGTTGCTGGAGCATTGCACAGCCCAAATGGCATTACTGTAAACTGCCAAAGCCCGTTTCCTGCTGTGAATGCTGTCTTCTCGCGGTCTTCTGGATGGATCTGCACTTGCCAGTAGCCACTCTTCAGATCAAGAGTCGAAAACCATTTGGCTCCGGATAGTGTGTCCAGGGTGTCGTCAATTCTTGGAAGGGGGTAGCTATCCTTCTTGGTGACGTTGTTGAGTTGGCGATAGTCCACGCAGAATCTCGTACTTCCGTCTTTCTTCTTGACCAGGACGACCGGCGATGCCCACGGACTTTTTGAGCTTTCAATCAGTCCCTCCTTTTCCATCGTCGAAACCATTTCTGCAACCTCCGTCTGCTTAGCCAATGGTAGTCGTCGGGGAGGCTGACGAATCGGTCTCGCATCTCCGGTGTCGATTCGGTGTTGTACGAGATGTGTTCGGCCATACTCGCTGTTCTGCGAAGCAAATATATCAGCGAACTCGTTGATTAAACTACCTGCCATGGACCGCTGCTCCTGATCCAGCTCGCACTCTCCGAGTATATTCTTTTTCATCTCCGATATCTCCGTAGGTCTAACCGCTTTCACATCACTTGCATTGGACAATTTTGTGACCGCAGTAATCGGTACGCACTTTCCAATCACTTCCCCTTGCTTTAGTTTCACGCTTTTGTTTTCCACATTGAGGACACGAACGGGAACCAAGTTGTTTTTAGGTTCAACCAGCATCTTTCCGACGATATACCTCTGATAATAATTTTCTGCATCTGGCTCGACTAGGTAGAATCGGTGGCTCCCAGGGTCGCCTTCCAGCTTTGTCCAAATAACTGTTTCTGACGAAGGTGGTAGTATTTCGTCTTCACTTACAACTGTCCGTAGAGCTGCGACGTTCTCGTTCCCGTAAACCATCGGAATCTCGACGTTCTTGTACTTTATAACTTGCAAACCGATGTCGAGTACTATATCATGCGTCTTCATAAAGTCGATTCCGATGATGCATTCGTCACATATATCAGCCACTAAGAATGCATGGGAGAAGACTATTCCTGCAAGGTTTATCGTCAAGAGTACCTCACCATACACCTTTGCTGTTGCTCCAGTTGCTGTTTTCAGACAGTAGCTGCTGGTGTTGTGCAGCCATGCTTGGCGAACGATGTCCCTTCTGACTATGGAAGCGGTGGCACCTGTATCGATTGTGGCGACACACTTTTTCTGGCCGATATGGGCTTCCACTGTCAGACTCCTATTACATCGTTTGGTCTGGGAAACCTGAATTGTGGTCCTGGGGGCGTCGATTCCAGATGTTCCATCCGCCGAACGCTCAAACGCCTCCTCGTTCCTAGCTCTGCAATGTGGACAACTGCCCTGTCTACGTTCGGCTCTGCACTGTCGTTGTAGATGTCCAATTTTGTTGCAGTTCCAGCAACGGATCGGTCCCCTTCGAGAACTATTACGGTCCACTACTTCGGTTCTCTGGCACGAGCATTCAACGGATGTCATTTCTCTCACGCGGTGAAATCCTTGAGATGCTTGGTCAGCAGCTTTCATCGTTAAGGCAAATGCCAGTGCCTCAGGAAGAGTTCTCTTTCCAGCCATTCGTAGAGCCATCTGCAGTTGTCTGTCCTCTATGGCTTGTGTAAATGCCTCAATAGCCATTTCATTGATGACATCCTCGCCGGCATTGGGATAAGACAAGTGCGCTAGCCGTTCGATATCAGCTTGCAGTTGCTGGAGTGTTTCTCCCCTCTTCTGGATTCTACTGCGCAGTTGCACCCTATACACTTGCTGCATGTGGTCGTCACCAAATCGCATCTCAATAGCCTTCACCAAAGCCACGTAGTCGCGTTGTTTTTCTTCGGAGATAGTTTGAAGCAATTCTGCAGCTGTACCTCGTAATGCGAGCGTTAATGCAATCGACTTTTCCTCGTCGTCCCATCCATTGGTCGTTGCAGCTGCTTCGAACTGTCTCTTATAAATTGGCCATGATGTTTGACCATCAAAAACGGGTGGTTGCATCTCCTTCCTTCTTGGGCAGTCAGCAGAATATTCCCGAGCCTTCTGCTTCTTGACTTTTTCGAGCTCTTTAGTTATGTTCTCGATGTTTGTGCCGAACTCTCTGGCTATGTTCTTGATGTTTGTTCCAAGTTCTTTGGCTACGTTCTCGATGTTTATCTCGTGTCTATGAAACGTTTCATTAATTTCCTCGAACTTGGTTTCATGCTGGTTTAATTTCTCATCAATAGCGTCGATTTTTACATCTAGAACATTCTTAAATTCTTCCACGGCGTCTTTTTGTGCGGCGACAATGGAATTTTTCTGTTCTTCTAAAGAATTCTTTTGTTCTTCTAGAGAATTTTTCTGTTCTTCTAGAGAATTCTTCTGCTCTGCGAACTTAGATTCCATAGAATTTTTCTGTTCTGCGAACTTCAATTCCATAGAATTTTTCTGTTCTTCTAGAGAATTCTTCTGTTCTTCCATCTTGGCAAGAAGTAATTCCATCATAGCGCTAATATCAACGCTTGTACTTACTTGTTCTTCTGCCACATCGAATAGCATGGTTTTTGGATCTTCTCCCTCGTTTTGCACAGCTTCCTGCAGACGAAGTATGAGGTCACTTTTCCCTCCAGCTGTGGAGAGATTCCGCTTTTCTAGTTCACTTTTCAATTGGGGTATGCTTAGATGTAGCAATACACGACCCATTTTGTTTGTCTCTTGTAATTTAGAAAATCACAAATTCACTTTTTTTTTTTTTTTTTTTTTTTTTTTTTTTTTTTTTTTTTTTTAACCAACTTCACTTAGACACTTAGCACAGAATAAGTTTTATCCCACTTCTGACACCAATGTTACATTCAGGCTGGGATTCGTAAAGATAAAACACTATTCCGTTTAACTTCTCTAATAAAATTCACTTTTATTACACTTTTATCGACTATTCTAATATTTCACTTATTAAGTACCAGAACACTATTACTTAAACAATTCTTCAACGTTTCAAACCAATCACTTTATTTACTCTATTACTTTTCACTTATTTATCTTCACAAACTATTACTATCTCGAACTTTAACCAATCACTGTTATAAATCAACTGTGTCGCCCTCTTCTAAAAGCTGTCCTTTTATACCCGCTCCGCCATCTACGAGAACTTTCTAGCTAATTCTAAGTGGTTCTAGAACAAGGTTCAGTGGTGAAATACATTTACTTGACAGGTTCCAGTCTCCAATTGGAAGTGACACTTGGGTGGAACTTGTTTGGTGACTAAGGGGTTGTTTTCACTTCACCATTTTAGGTTACACGATACATTCCACACCACAATATAATATTATTAGGTGTGTTTTTTCGAGCTTCGATCTCAGCAAAGCTAAGTAAAGTAGAATTTTCAGCAGGCAATTACAACAACTACCTACGCTATACTTGACACTTCGATACTCTCAATAGATGTTGTGAAAATCATTCGATCTTTACTTCGCTTTGCTGAGTTCGAAGCTCGAAAAAAGTACCTATTTCACAATTATTTGCAAAAATGTCCGAGGGAGAAGGCTCTCTGCTGAGGTCAATGGACCGTGCCAAAAAAATTTAGTACCTAATTTATTGTTCTATTATCAAGAAGTCTATCAAATACACCCACCAAATAAAATTTTATACCAAAATGGCAAAATGGTGCTTTAGACGCTTTCAGTCCAGACATCATCCAACCTCGAGAGCATTAGAACCGAAAATCAATTGTTATACTCTGTCCAGGAAAAATTGTCAGTACAGGCCTTATGGAGGAGCTTTTTTTCTACCAGTGGCAGTGGTGCCGGTAGATATTCTCACGGCATTCAAACACAAGAATTGTCACTGAAATAAGAACCAAACCACTGTCATACCAAGGAATTGTTGTTGTAATTTTCCTAAAACTCGCATACAGCCCACCACAACCAGTCTGCCACACAGCCGCAGGCAGAATGAGCATGATCGGCTTGTGTTCACTTGCTATTATCAGTTTATCACCAAGCAAAATAAGCAGTGTGTGTGACTGAAGCACATCAGAAGAGTGTTGCCATAATCTACAATGCAAGCATGTCATTAGGGTTTTTCTATGGATTTTGTCAATGAACTTTCGGTTTTGGTGCTTTTGAGAGCGAGTTTTTATATAGGGTGTTGCCATTCGGTTTTAATTTGTTTGTATTTCTGAAGGATTCAATAATATTCAGTAAACCCATTTTTATTGTAGTTGTAGTATAGTTGATTATGATTTATGAACATCTACCAGGAAACCCGATTATTTGACCCAGAATCGGGCTCTAAAGACGCGATTCACAAGATTATCATCCCAAATTGAGATAAAAATGCAAGACTTATAAAACACTTGTAGAACTGCAGACTGACTCGGAGAAAGGAAAATTGATTGTTCTTCTTCGTTTTGGCAGAGATAGGATATTTGTTTCAGTTCGTACCTACAATACAAATCTGGACTAATCTTGAAACAAATTTATTTTTGTTGGTATCTAAATTTTTGTATGGACCAAAGTTCAACAAAAAATAAAACAAAAACCAAAAAAAAAGAAGAAAATAATGTGGTTTAATATAAAAGCAGTGCACTATTCAACTACGAGCGAACCAATTTTTGATGATACCGGGCCCTAATCTGAGTGGATGTTATCATACTACATTATCGACAAAAGAGTTTCAAATACCACTTCCACTTTATGCCCAAAACTATGCTATAAAAAACAGTATCAATTCCGAATGTGTGTGTACTTACGAAAACGGACTAATTTAAATGTTTAGCACATTTGAAAAATGTAAATTATAATAATATAAAAACTATTCCGATGTACCTAACAATACTAGCGCACCTTATTGTTTCCATTTACCTATTTAAAAATATAGCTTGTAAGCAATTAACGGTAAATCGGTCGAACTTGGGGATCTCTGTTTGATTTTTCTATTACATGAACTGAACAGCTTCTTCAGTTGGCGTTTATGGAAGGGTAGTCGACAAAAATCTAGTCAAGAAAATTTCTGCATACTCAGTTGACATTTCGAAGTTTAAAAATTCAAAATAAACCACCGGAATAAAAAATCAATTAAAGTTGATTAGTCAACTCGTTCGTAGGTATATCTAGTCCAGACAAATTTATAATTGACTTTTACACGAACTGGGTATTCGAATGTCCTCATTTTAATTCTGTTGACTATTCTGACAGTATTTTATACTTTGAGAGCACGAAATGGAAACAGTACGGTAGTATTATAGGAAACTAAATTGGAAACAGTCCACGAAAGACGCAAATAGCCGTTAATGTTGTATTGGCTATACAAAAATGATAGTAAGACTAATAATTACGTATGGGGCTCTTGTCTGGTGGAAAACCACGAAAAAGAAGTATGTTATGGGTGCTCTACGTATCACACCAACCAACGCAACGGCTGGACTGGAAGCGTTTATTCATCTTTTACCACTGGACTTACAAATACAGTTAATTGCTTTAATAGTGCGCTGCTCCTCACTTATGCAGGGCTGTTTAAATAAAGTAGCATAGGACATAAGTAGTACTATTTTGAAGGAAACAATCACCGAAATGCCGGAAAAAGCTGACGAAAGTCTTGGTACACTTGACTTTGACACACCTTGAGATGTGATGTACCCTGACAGCTGACAGAGAGGATTGGAAACATAATTTTGAGGGAAATATACTGATGAACCAGTGAGGGTACGGGGGACAGGTACAAGGTGGGCCAAAAGAGATCACCCTATTGGAAGAATCTTTTGTTTTTTCAAATGGCCGCCAATGTCAGATCTGTTTTGACATTTGTGGAATAGACAGATGTGAAAAGTGAAATACAAGTGAACAAGCCATGGAGCGATACACTCCCCAAGATCGCGGAATAATCGTGTCTATTTTTTTTTTTTGCGTAACAATTCGTCTGTAGAGTGTTGGCACAGCGCGAATTCCGTCGCCGATTCCTCGGCCGTCCGACACCGACTGCGCTGTTTGGCCGACAACCTTGAAGAGTATAGGACCACACGAGATGTTGTTGTGCCGAGAATATCGCCGCTGTTGACGAGGATGTCGAGCTGTTGCCGGAAACATCGATCAGACGCCGTGCCTCGCAATAGCCGTCAGCCGATTGTCCCTAAGGCAAATTTTGGTCAACGACTTGCGCATGTTCCCGTACAAAGTCCAGTCCGTGCATCAGCTGCTGCCTGTCGGCCGCCAAACGCGTGTAAGCTACGCCCAAGCCATCCTCAATCTCGAGGACGAAGTGGACGATTTTTCGACCTAAATCATAATGAGCGATGAGGATCATTTCCACCTAAACGGGTAAGTGAACAAGCAAAACTATCGCTTCTGGGGAACCGAAAATCCACGAGTAATGCCAGAGCAGCCATTACACCCGCTCAAAGTTTCTGCATGGTGCGCTGTTCACGCTGGAGGAGTCATCGGGCCATATTTTTTTTCGTGAACGCCTCTGGTCAAACTACAACAGTGGACGGTGCGCGCTTAGGGCCATGTTAACCGAGTTTTTTCTGCCGCAATTGGACGAATTAGGACCGGAGGACATGTGGTTCCATCGCTATGAGTATAGTATCATCAAACGGGCCTTGCCATGTAGAGCATGGTCAATAGGCAGGTATCTTTGGAACCCAATATTGGCCCTAACCCTTCATGATACTTAAAGCGGTTACCTTTTGGCTGCCCTTTCAGTGCGCTGTGTATATTGAGCGTATTGCTTACAGTCAAAGGGTCACTCCTTAAATCTGACAGAGCAGTGCAGAGAAACCACAGTCCACCTCTTTGTTAGACAATTGTTTATCTTCGAAAGATTTATAGACCAAAATCCGTTTTTTTTTTTTAGAAACTCGATGCCTTCTTTTCGTTCGCTCCTATGCCGCCAGTTGTATTTCTGTTCAGACACGTTCTCAGACCGCGGGCATTATCTAAATCCGCAACCCTCGTTACGCATGCTCACACATAAAAATAAGTACAAATTCTCCCAAGTCTTAGCTCTATGCCCTGCAACGATGCACATTGCACATGCACACATTACACCTGACATGAAAACAGTAGCCTTTCGTATCATAGGAATAAAAATGTCCCACGACTTCTACATGAAATGACGATGATGACGACGTTGTAACTAACTACCGGAGAATGTTTCCAGGAACAAGATATAATATCCATCTACGACACTGACGATGCGATGTCTCCCCACGGTGCGCATGGTGTACGGGACGTGCGTGTAAGTGCATTTTCCAAAGTTGAATAACTAGATTTGTAGCATTTGGCAGCCCACCAGAAGACGACGCGTCGCTGCAAAGTAAACTGTAATCACGGGATCGGCTCTACACCGACTTTCGAACTAGTGCCAGATCCGAACTATACTGTTCCCAGATCATGGCACCTATATAAATCCACCAGAATAGGCAGAGCAAAATACTTGTTTGGCCAACCACGATCATGCGAATGGAAGCACGAAGGAGTCTTCAGTCTTCTATCTAATTGAAAGCCCTAAGTGGATAAATATATATACACTACACATCCAGGAACAAGATGACGCGAGGTATGCGCTCATCAAATGAAACGAATCCCGTCACATCCAATTCCATGTCCAACATCCAATAGCGAAAATACGGAAGTGTTGTCCATGCGAACGTGTGGCATGGAAGCAGGCAGAGCATTCGCTATAGGTATGTTGTTAATTGCGTGTACGAACGGGTTAGGTTCTGTGTTCTGGCTTTGGGTTGCAGTTATTATTACTATATGACTGAGACTTTTCTCGTCGAATTATTCGTCATAAAAATTATTAATTTAACGACTTAATTACGTTTGAACTGAAGTTGTGTCATGAGAGTAGAGCTTCGCTTCAGTTTTATGTGAACTTGAGGCACGGGATGAGTCTGTTTGCGAAAGCGGGATGATAATAATTAGTGTGGAATAACTCTCGCATCTCGTTTTAGCGGTAATAGCTGAGAATATGAGTTTGCTTTAGGAGCCTGGTCTTACGCGTGGATTTCTTCATCATCATCATGTTCACAAAAAAAAACTCTACGGTTGCAGTTTGTAGACAGTCAGTTAAAACTCAAACTTTATCGAGTTCGTTGCAACGTGGGGGAGAATATAAAACGTCAAAATTTCAAAGTGGAATGTTTGTTTTCGAATGTTTCCGCGGCAGGGGGGATTTTTCCCTATTTTCCTACAAAAGACTTGAGCAGTCCATTGAGTTAAGTTGGCAGCACTTAATAGGGCGCGCTTTAGAGTCAGATATTATTAATTGGAGTATACGTGTATTTGGTAGTCGAACACTCACATCCGCTAGCCAGCCGGTCTTAACTCGAAATGGCAAGCTGGTGCCCACAAAATGGTTCCGCAAGGCATTATGTCAGTGAGGGGATGGATTAATGCAGCAAAACGAGCTATGTGGAATAAAGGGCTCCTATCGGCTTGAATCGGCTTAGAATGCGCAAGTTACAAGCGACATTGACCGATCGAACAAAAACAAACAAAAACGAACATTTAACAAAACAAGGTGATTTATTAAATAGACGAAGTAACACTCACGGTAATTGTTCTTTTTACAAAAATTACATAGAATAGATGAGGCTTCTTCTGTGCCTTGATTTTGTGCAGTTTTTCCGCAATGGAGGTGTCGGAAAGGGTGCTCGTATAGGAGGATTCTATAAATGTGTGAGTGATACCGCGAACTAGCAACTTGCAATATTTCCTGTTCTAATATCGCTTTGTTCCTGGAAAATCCAGAGGCGAGCTTTCCCATACGCAACCTTTTTTAGGTATAGCGTGAAGGATGTCGGATGAGAACAAATGACAACAGCGTGATCGTTGTGCGACTATTTGGTACCTTTTTCGAGGACACTAATACAATTTGTTGTTGAAAATTCACATTTTAGGACTATTCACATGAGAGCCAATCGCGAACGAACTGCGAACAAGCGAACAAATTTTACGCTTCAATCACTTCAATCATTGTTCAATGTTAACTTCGATAGAATTTTTTCATTCGTGGCATTGTGGATCCTCGAATGTTTTATGTGGATTGTGAATAAAATGTAACAGTTTGCTGCAAGAATTTTCAATTGCTCTAATAATTATTGTAGATTGAGCTATTTCAATCAATTGCGAGTCCGATTTTTTTTAGATTATAGATGTTAGATTAATTTAATGTATAATGTTTTGGTGGTAGTATAAAAATCAATTTTCAATTCATAAATACAATTAAATTCATTTGTTCTCAATTCGCACTCATTTGAATAGTATACTTAAAAAAGTTTTCAAAAATTGCGATTTCAAAATGAATATGTTTAAAATATAAGGCGCAAATAGTGCAAAGCCGGGTAGGTAATAATTGTTAAATACTGGCAGGATACATTAAATTTTAGTAGTAGCATCAGAAAAGGCACATTTTTCTTTCATCGCCCCTTTTTCTGGGCGGATTGTTGGATTTTAATGATTTTGGGCTTGACGGTTTGGTTTTGGACCAAGGAAGGACATAGGCTACTTTTTGACGCGAAAGCAAAACTTTGAGGGAATGAAAGAGGTTATAAAAGTTTGTATGGGGAAAAGCACTTTGAAAAAAAATAAGCGGGGTAGAAATGGAATAGTGACACTTCAAATAGAAAAACAAATATTTTAAATTTTAAAAGCTATTCAGGCCTATTCGGCAAAATCTTTTATCAATTTGTTCTGATATTCTGTTATGAATTTCCGTACAAAAGTTCGAACTGTCAAAAAATCTTTTACGGGCTCCAAAATTGGTATTCTGTGTGGAAAAATCTTTTATGAATTCTGTTAAAAATCATAACAGAATAAAAGAAAGAATTATGTGACTTTTATTATAAAAGATTTTTTAATAATATGTAATCTGTATATAATTTTTCGTCAACGAAATGCTTACAAAAGGAGACAAATGTAATAAATGTGTTTAAAAATGTTTAATAATAATGAAAATAATTTATAAATTTACTAGCTGATCCCGCGAACTTCGTTCCGCCCAAATTCGTTAATGTAATGGAAGTAATAATTTCGAGCATGCACAAATGCACATGCTATTTTATGTAGACGCTTAAATACCAATGGCAAGTCGTTCTGAATAAGCGGAATCCGCTTTGGTTTGCAAAGTGCTTTATTTGGACAATGTCCATTATAATTTTAATTATGTAACTTTAGAAATAGCGCTTGATTTTATTTTTGAATGGGAGGTGCCACAAATCGTTTTCCTATACCGCTTATGTTTTTCAAAGTACCACCTATAGTGTGGTATCCTATCTTTCAGCACCACCTATCGGATCCAGAACTCAAGTAGAAATTGAAGGTTATAGTGTAAGCGCTGTTCTTACATTTCAGACATATTTCCGTAACAGTAATAGTGTGTATTACGTATTTGGGAATGACTTGTAACCAAAATGTGATCGAATTTAGTGAGCTGTTAAATTGGTTTTCATATGTTTGTAAGTTGGTTCGCGAGAAACAGAAAATGTGAAATAAAAATACTGATACCATTTTCAAACCTTCCCATTAATCATGTTTGTAATTATGACATCAAACAGGTCTGGATCGGTTTCGGGACTTGGAATTGGAACCTCTGCACATATGATGTCATAAACTTGGTCTGGTTGCATTCTTTCGACTAACCAAATGAGAATGTGCGCATGAGGCAAGCCTCTTTTTGGCCATTCAATCAAATACATCCAACATCGAGTATAACCAAAGACACGATGCTTAACAATATAGTACATCAGCGACCGACGAAATATTTGTAACTTTAACAGCCATGAAGAAAACTAACCGCACCTATCAACTTGGTTGGTAAGCCTTTTCCCTTCTCTCTCTACACCGGTACCGAAGGTGTTATGTTACCTTTGAGATCCGCTCCCCATAACCCTATTCACTAATGAGCAGAATACCAAAATTGTTACACGCTCATTTTTCGTAACATAACCCACGTGCAAACTCAAAACGCTCCACAACTCCTGTTCCCTGTCAGCATTGTCCACCTCAACTTAATCACCCCTTCATTTCAACTTACTCGCACATACTTATGCAAGGATCCTGAAAATACATGTCAAACAATAATGATGGATTCAAAAACCATGAATTAAAAAAAGTATCTACTCCATTTCAAAAAGTTACTTAATGTAACATAGTAAACATAAACAAACTTATTGGTTATATTTAAAAAAAATGTCAAAATTGTTGACAACAACAATTTGCTTGGAAAATAATTAAAATAATTGACAACAACAATTGCTTTGAAAATATAAAATATTTTTTTTTTTGTATTTGAAGTGTCACTACTCGATTTCTATCCAATTTATATTTTTTCAAAGTGCTTTTCCCCATAAAAAACGAAATATGTGCGTTCAATGGCACCTGTTGAGAATTTTCCAACTTTTCTTTTTTTATAAACCATCCCTGATTCCAGACGAATAAAACACAGCAAAAATCATTGAAATCGGTTGAGCCGTTCGTGAGTTATAAAGTCACAACGCACTTGCAACAATTTTATATATATAGAGAAGATGTTATATGTTTAGCCGAAAGCACCGTTCACTTTTGCTGGAACTAACATGTAATAGTCTTCCATTTGATCTTCCTGATGTGCGATTTATTCAGCTCTTTAGATTGGATAAGGGGAATGCTAGAATTCTAATGAACAAATTGGAACAATTTACGCATGCCACAAATACAACCATTTCATTTCAAATTCAAGTAAATTGTTTTTCTTATGATGTAATGACGATGTAAAGTTGGATATTTACTTCAATTTTCTCTCAACACTACATTTTTACGGATACGGTTCCTATCAGACATCAATAGGAAGCAACCACATTTTTGGTTTATCGCAGCCCAGTACATCGAGATCGATTCGATTGGTTACTGACTTAATTAATGATCGCTTACTACACGAAGCCATCAAATTCCCGAGTGGCATACTCGACACAGCGGAGATAAAAAGACAATAAGCGAACATTAGTATTGGTTTATGGTAATCTATTTAATCATACTGTTTCTTGTTTGCAGATTTCTTCAGAAATACAATATGCCTGGCATTATAGGAGTTATTGATGAAACCGATTGCATCGCACAATTCCAATGCAGAATCACCCGAAACATCCCTCTTATTGTACGCTGTCGAGCTGTTTTCTTGTAGTTCAGTAAACGGGTCATATAGGTTGTTTACCTCTTGATGGTTGAACTGTGCTTCCTTCAAATTTCAAGCAACCAGCAACAGGGACATTTTTGCGACCTTCCACCACAATGCGACCCCAACAAGCCATTGCTCTTACCTCTAACTTTTCAAGATAATTTTTCTTTGGAGATTCACCACCAGTCTTTTTAAATCCGCTTTTTCTTGACGAAGTTTATGCGCCAATTATCGAAAACCTAAACAAGAGCTCCACACAACTTTAGACACACAAAAATTCACAAAAAAAATATACCGTTTTCCACTCTTCTACAGAGTGTCAGACCCCGCCAGTTCCATTTAAAAGTAAGGCAAGTTCCTGCCAACAAAATTGCACCGATGCATCGGAATGCTTTTTCTGCCAGATAATTCGATTTTGCTCCATGTAAGAGCAATATATTTCTTTTTGCTCTGTTGTAAGTTTTTGTTGTCTTTTTCCTAAAAAGATGTATTTATTGCACAATTATTTAGTTTGTAAAACCTAATTCAAAACTTACTCTTTTCAGCCTGCATTTTAATAAGTTTTTTGAAAAATTTTATCAGGTGCCATGCCAACTTATTTATTTTCAAAAATTATTTATTTACATTAAAAGCAAAGCTATTTGTCAAAACTTCGTAACAGATTTAAATTTTAGAAGTTTCATAACTGAGTCCCATAAAAGTTCGAAGCCCAGAATACGATTTATAAAAGATCTGTTATGGATGGTCGAGACCTTTTATGATTCATAAAAGAAAATTCATAACAGAATAAAAGATTTCGCAGAATAGGCCCAATTGCTGTTGTTAATTATTTTCCAAGCTAATTGTTGTTGTCAACAATTTTGAAGTTTATTTATTTTTTTAAATGTAGGTACCTAATAACTTTTTTTATGTTTACTATGTACCATAATGCACTTCAGTGAAAAAGCGGTAGGTTGGCAGACAAGTAAATCGCTGCGGTTATTGCAATTGTATTTAATTTCAAGTCTTTTTGAATAAAGAATTTAAATTGAACGGAAGCGAAAGCTAGGAATTATTAATTTCATTAAGTACACTAACGAATTTTTGCGGAACGAAGTTCGCCGGGCCAGCTAGTTTATAAATAAAGCGATAAAGTAGCAACAAATTATGTATATCAAAGTCCTCGAAAAAGTGCCAAATTATCGCACAACGGTCACGTTGGTCACAGCGCGCGGCTCACTCACACAATCAAACCCTATTCGGAACGTTCCCTAGCGACATCGGGGAAAAAACCGCACAAAATCAAGGCACTGGTGTTTGCTCTTTAGCTGTTGAGTTCCGCTGGCCTCTCGTGTAGTGTAAGATAATTTTGATTGATGTCAATAACGACAATATTTACTACTTAGGGGACTCTACACTACAGTTCAGGGTGCAACCGCAAGCATACCACCAGCTGCTTCAACATTAAAGGTTACCTGTCACGAAGTACCTTTCTTATAACTACCACCTTTTCTTCATTCTTGCCTCTTGCGGGCCATTAACAGTCTTAAGGGAAGCTAGTGGAGTATATCATTGACGATGGAGCGGAGATTTCTCTGAGTTACTGAATAGGGAACTAAGAAAGTCACCTCCCTTCCTTGGGCAGTGTGTGAAAAAAGTTACACTGAAGAGGATAAAGTTGCTTTGACGATTAAGCTACCAAGAGTTGGATAAACTGCCAAAGTGGTTGAAATCCATTCTTAAAACGATCAACGCTCTATAGGTGAAGCGGTTGTTCAATTGCTGTCTTGTATCGTTAAATAGGCCTGCGACGAAACACTTGCAACTTGGCAGATTGAAATGTGGTGTTCAGGTTCTCAAGAAGCTACAACTTTGCGTGCATATCGCGCTTAAGTCACCAACGTCAAGACTTTGCAATCGCGTTACAGATCTTTGTTGCAATATATAGATTGGGGATTGAGAAGACCGGTCCTTGGCCAGGCTAATGCATCACCGTATAGCTTTTAACACTTAGTATGGTAGTTGAGAAGGCTTAAACGCCAGCCCGGTCAATAGACCTTTTGTAGATTTTCGGAAGGCATTCCACAAAATCGCTTAAAGTAAGCTGTGAAGTTATGCTGAGGATCATTTAATCTCTTTGTCCCTATAGGTGAAGCAATGTTTGCGAAAACACCGATAAATCAATATATTTTATCGTAGGCGTTAGAATTGTTTTGTGACGGTTTTTTTCCCTCCTTTTCGTTGCTTATATAGACTAGATGTTACTGGGCAGCTAAGAGCGTTCCGAATTAGGAGACTCAATGATGAGTTATTAACTCTTTAGTGACTACTTAATCTTCTTAGACCGAGCTTCAGTATTAAAGTGATTTATAGCCATTTGAATTTGAAGCACATGTAAGGGTTGCAATGGTTGACTCTGCATGTTAGTGGATCACCATTGAAGAATGTGTAAAACTTCCCGTACCTCGGGGCCTCTTTTTTTTGAGGGATAGTGGAATGATAAGTTTGCTTGTAGGATTAGACTTTGTGTAGGTTAATTTATTATCAATATGACTGAACTTGTGGTCAAACCTTAGCTATCGCTATTGGGCCTTATCAATATACATTTTAAGATCTAACTTTAATTTAATTTAAGGCTATATTATTCATACAAATTTCGCAGTTGTGAGCTTCCGAAAATTTAGAGCCGAGACTAAAATTTGTTTGTTGCTCGTAGTACGACGTATTGGATTTTAATTTAGGGTTTCCTGCATCTTTAAATATGGTCATAAGATTTCACATCTAACTGAAAGTCTAAGTTTGCAGATACAACTTGCGGTGTCTTATTGACAATGTTGGAGTGACTCGCAGAGGTCATAATGGAGAAGTACTTAATATATGGCAGCTACCTACTTTTTCAATTGGGGTGGCTCCTGCTCTAGTGGTTTGGTTATACATTAAGGGCAAGGCGTGATTCTAGTATCATTAGTCAGTAGCGTGGGACAAGCTATACAATGCCGTGCCACGTTTCGACATTCCCGCAGAACTCGTTCGTCTGTGCAGGATGACGATGGAAAAATCTCACTGCTCCGCCAAAATCGGAAAACACATTACCGAACTCTTTGATGTCGAAAAGGGTTTGACATGCTATCGTGTAAGTTCTTTAGCATCATCCTTCAAGCAATTGTACAAAACTCACAAGCAGTTTTGCTAAAGTTCATCTGCTTACAAATATGACATTGACATCGAAAGATGTCATCGACCTGTCAGTGTCGCATTTGCAAATATTGAAACGGAGGTCTATCAAGTAATAAATTTAAGCTCCTACAGAGTGGATTAAAAATTAAAAATTACTGTTCTTTTCCCCTTCTTTTCATCCTAACCATTAACGACCTCGAAAGGGTCATTCAGCACACAGCACTTTCTGCTTACGATACATAATTTTTCAAACCCATTTCCTCACAAAATTATTCCAGCCTCCTTCAAATAGACCTAGATAGTTTTTCCACCTAAAAATAAATAAATAGTTGGCGCCAAAGGTCTATAGGGACCCTAGTCCTTGCTTCTCACAACCATTCGTTTTGTGTGAGTTTTTTTTTATACTCGAACGAATGGAAGAGTTCTGCAATCTGATGCCGAGTCCGAATTGCTAATGGAGAAGCTCTTTGAAGACATTTATACTCTCAGATGTTCGCGATAGGTGGCGCAGTGAAAAAAAACCCTAAGTTGAAATTTGGGTTTTCTCGTGATTCAAACCTGGACCCCACACTTAGAAGTCAAACACACTAACCACTAAGCGACTGCGCCCAGCAGGTTCCTTAAAAACTGTTAAGAGCACAATGTCACCAAATGTCAATCTATGACCTTCTCACATAAGTGCAGCAAGTCTCCTCCGAACTTACCTTCTCCACGGCCAACATAAATATCCATCGCTTAATATATTCGTGACCTTGTCGTATTATGCTACAGGGAACTTAATTTCCGGTAGCATATTGAAGAGATAATTCTTAAATTCAACTCATCGCTTGGCTTCGTTACAAGATGGTCCAAAGAAATCTTCAACCCGTACGTGACCAGGTCTCTGTACGTACAGGTACAGGTCCACTGCTCGAGTACGCCAATCAAGCATGGTCTCCCTTTCAATGTGTCCATCGCAGAATCGATAGCATCCAACGTCGTTTTCTCGATTTGCTCTTCGGGGACTACCTTGGAATGATCCAAGATATCCATATCAAGACCGTCTCAAACTCGTTAACCTCCAATACCCTTGAGGAATGCAGGGACTTAGCAGACATTCTCTTCATTCGCCGTCAGCTCTCAGGCTAAATCGACTGTACGTCTCTTTAAAACCTTTTAGCTGCCAAATGGCATCTTTTTGAGCCTCAATACCCTTGGCCTTCACTTTTTGAAAAAATGGTCAAAGTGGCCCTTTTGGAAAGGCAGTGTTTCGTCACAAATAAATTTGTTTTTCGTTTAAAATAAATGTCTTTGTTAGGTAAGTAGGTAGGTTGGAGTGGCGGCTTAACTAAAAACCCAAGTAGAACTATGTGCCGTTTTGTTACCACAACTCATTTGACCTGGTTATTCAAGATTATCTAATAGGAGGTTTTAGATCCAGCCTGTGGAATTCAAAAAGGTTATCAATTCCCTAATACTTCTTTTCGAGACCTGTTCAAGGGAGTCGAAGAAGGGCTTACCAAAGATCGTTGTCTGGCCGTAGCTAGTGCCGGACAGACGCAGAGGTAGTGAGTGATTGTTTCCTTCTCGGCTGCGTCATTACAACTCCGTCAGGGTGCATTATGTGGGATGCCTAATTTAACGGCGTGTTCCTCTATTGGCCAATGGCCTGTGATTATAGCTGTTTTTCTGGCAATATCTTTAAGTGATTTACTTAGGAGGTAGGTTGTTTTTTCCGTGCTGTAGTTCGGCCACATCCTTCTGAATATGATACAGTTCGTCAGCCTCCTCCATCTGAGGTTTGCCTTCGATAGGAATGCTGAGAAGATCTTTGCAGTCAAGCTCCGACCGGTATATGAAGCGATTTATCTCCCACTACCTTACCAATCTCTTTGTCAAAGCCCTCCGACAGATCAAAACAAAGTCATTTCAAAACAACTATTTCAGAGCATATAAAAACTTCCTGACATGTCTATATGACTATTCACAGGTTCCATTGGATTGGGGACATACCCTGAAAAGCAACTTCCCTTCCATTTGGACCTTTTATCTAACCCAAATTAGCCTCCTACTTACTGAGAGAACTGCGCTGCATTTAGTGAGGAGTTTTGAGCTCAGCTGTTTTACAAAGCCGAAGAAGCAGCGCTTTCCTCTAATTAGAAGACAAAAGTTGATTTTTTAATCGGTAAAAAAGACTTTTTATTAATTAAATCGTTAAATACTAGAAAATTTACAGCGAAACTATGCAAATCTAAAATTACGCTCCTAACTTAATTACTCACACACATGTACATCATATATGCCTAGTTCTACTTTATATATTTTAACACGTTGGTTTTCCTTTTCGTTTTTTTTTTAACTAGAATCACTTAAAATCTTCTATACGCATAATAACATAACACTCGCATCGTATGTAGGTATACAGGGCGCACCAGTCGTCATTCACTGCAGAAGCATCCGTCTCTTGAGTTCTCATTAATCCACTTGAGATACTTTGTTACTCTCGTGTACACGCCTGGATAATGAGGTCGGGCGCATCCGTTGCCCCACGATACAATGCCAATTTGCTCGTAGCGCTTATCCGGTCTGAGCGCAACCAACGGCCCACCGGAATCACCCTGCAAGTCATAGAAGAATAAATAATCAATTACGCTGCGTGCAATTTATTTCCTCACCTGACACGAGTCCCGCTTTCCAACTCCCGGATAGCCGGCACACATCATATTCTGGGTGATCATCTTCTGTGTGTAATTGGTTTCCCGAACACAGATATCATTAGCGATAACGGGCACTTCGACTTCCTGCAGCATACACGATGGTTTGCCGTCCTCCTTCAGGGTGCCCCAGCCTGTGGCAACAGCTTTCTTCCCAACATATGTCTCATCTGTATATTGTTGTCGAACGATCGATTAATGTTTTCTAATAGAGCTGCGAGCAGTCACTTACCTGAAATGGTGGGCAGGCAAATAGGCCGGATGAAGCTGGTAACCGGGACACGATCGTTGAGTCGGAGCAGAGCTATATCATTGTCGAAATTTGAGAAGCTGAACTTCTGGCTGAAGGCGCGCAGCACAAAGCGTGTCTCAGGTCGGACGGTCTCAACGCATCGGTCATGCTCACCGAATGTGACCTTGATCATGAACCACATGAACCTGAAAAGAGAGGTAGAAGCCCTGTTATTTGTAAACGTAAACGAGTGGACGAGCAACAGGTTCGATGGGAGTTTTTTTTTTAACGACAGAGGCGCGGACAAGTTTTGCATTCGCATCGATTTGTCAATGAAAACCAGTTACATGAAGAAGAAGTCAGCTTCGGTATATCCCAAAAGGTATTTATAACGAGTTGGATTGTTTGTTAAGTGGGAAAGGAAATCGGCTATAAAATATTGTTTTTAAGATCTCCTAAACCATGCGGGTTCAAGTTTATATTTAATTACATATTTTGTTAATTGCATATTTTGTTCGGTTTTTTTCGAATGCCAAATTTGCAGACGACACGGGGAAGCTACTCAAAGGGCCTTACCAATAACCAATTCAGTTTCGGCTCTAAATTTTGGTTATTCCCATTGGGCCTTTCCATTGTATATAAATCTTATTTATATACAATGGCCTTACTAATAAACATTTTTAGTTTCGACTCTAAATTCAAGAAGTTCACAGTGGCTATTTTTCTATACAAATTTCGCAATTGTGAGCTTCCGTAAATTTTAAGTCGAGATAAATATTTTGCCGGCGAAATGTTGAAACAATTTTGTAAAAGGAGCTTGAAGAAATTACTGTAGACTTGGGGTTAGCACCAGTTGTTCTGCACTAATAAGAGGAACATACATCACGACTTAAGATTATAGCTGTTGAAGTATGTACTATCTACCTCTAAGGGTATCTGAATGGAACGCACTAAGGAGTCGTATAAAAGACAGGAAATATAACTGAAAAAAAAAATAAATTAAAGAAGGCGGCGTTTGCATTTTACACTTCCAACCTTGCATTGCATTGTCAGAAAGTTGAGACCCAGGCAAGGGGATAACTCTGTGAGTGTAGACCACAATTTTAGGATGAATACTAAATTTCAGAGGCTATTCCTGCTATGTATAGGTACAACCAGGTCAATGAGAACAACACCGACAGCCGGGGTGGAAACAAACTGTAACATGCGTCCGGTTTAACTGTACCTGAAGGCGTTTGCCGAATACATTGAGGCTCACACATTCAAACAATTCGAACTTAGACGGTGTATTCTATAAGGTCCCTATGACACTACATTTATCATGTTGAAAGACTTTTAGTATTAAGAGCGTCAGTAATTATATTTAACGAAGAAAAGATATTGTATTCTTACAAAATTTCGAACTCGAGATGTTAATCAATTCTGAAAATAGAATGACAGACTCAAAAAAGTGGGTCTCGAAATTCTGTCCTAAACGCCTGAACGGATTTGGTTCGACCTTCGGACTTATAGTTTATGGGCCTAACCTCAATACTAATGATACTTTCCAATACTAAAATGCGTTCTTCAAGTTAAATTGATGTTTTCAATATTATTGCGTCCTAAATTTACAATTCTAATCACCGAAAACGATTATTTTAGAAACAGCTCATACCTATCTCGAAAATCACATTTTCATCGTAAATCAATTTTAAGCTAAATATTTAAGCAATTATTGTATTTTTCAACTAAACCTCGCTAAACATTTGTTTACTGTTTCGTCTGCATAATTCTATAAAAACCGATCTAACGATTTTGATCAAAATACATATTTAGGATAATAAAATAATTGTAACTAAGATCCCATACTTAGTTCTTCAAAAAAATTAATTTATTTCTCAAAAATGATTGCCAAAATCGCTATATTATGTATTCACATATCTCCGGCATATTTTTGTAATAATCTCAATACCCTACATCCGATCAAAATGCAATTACAAATTCAAAAATTCAAAAAATTTGTTCTTAGCAAATATTACCCCCTTCTTTTTTCAACCACAATCAGAAACTCCCCCCTCATTTGCATCCCAGACACTTCCATCGGGATATCCTGTTTATAACTACTGCTAATGCAAATTCAAAAACAATTCTGAAGATGCCAGTCTATAGCGAACCCTATTTCAAAAACAAATCATAGACAGTTTATTTGAATTTGAAAAGAGAGATAATCCTAAAAAGGGCTAGCCACAAGCATTAGTAACCAGTGAAACCTCGCTGTGTTCTACGGTTTATATCAATATTTTTGGCGTATAATTCAACAGTAGTTTTAAAGTTCGTGCCTTGCTATTTAGCCTGTGAATTGCGTCCAATTTTTCGCTATTACGAAAGTAGCTGAAAGTTTAATAACAGCGCGTTGAATGACAGGTTTTAATAATTGGTGACAACAAATTTGCGCTAAAGTCGCTACCGATATTGATCCATCAGAAAACAATCCGCTATACTAATGATCACTTTTAGCATCCAGGCTAAAATTTTCGAACTCACAATGGCAAAATTTTCCATACAAAATTGACTATTGTAACCTAATAAGGTGAAGATTATAAAACGATTATTAGTAAAAGCCCAATATTAATTCTGTTCCACTTTACGAGCTTATCATTGGTATGCCGAGCTTATACATGGTTCGATTTACCTAGCCTATCTGTATAGATGCTCTGATAAACGAACTTGAAATAGAACAGAAGATTTAAGTATCGATTTGAAGTTCTCGAAGCGTGAAAACTAGTTCGTCTTTTCGTCAAATCCAGCCTTTAACGTTTATGTTACTGAGGTCACCTTAGACGGACGGATGCTATTTCCTATCATCGTCTTTTAGTACTTATCGTCCTTACGAGGTATGCACGAACAGCGATTTCAATATAATGTTTCCATTGTCAACTCATGTACTTCATATAATATATTGTTTGGCATGTGTTTTATATCTCAGTTTCTATTGCATATTGTATTTACTTTTTTTGCGTGGTTTGAACCTTCATGGGACGTCGGAAGCAATTGATTATCCAAAAAAAAATTGTTTTTTCAATCAAATCGGTAAGATTTTGAAATATTACTTCTCAGAAATGTTGAACCTATTCAGTAGAGCGGGAGTGTATTTCTGTACGGTATTTGCTGCCCTCGACCGTTGTTTTTAACTTTTGGTAGTCATTTTGAACATTTCTCCCAAAGTGGCATTTCTTAATTTGCTCTATCGAACGCTCGGGCCCTTTGTTTTGTAGAAGAGAAAATATCTTTCGAGCACCGCCTTTTACAGTGTTGCGTATGCTAGTTGACATTATGCCCAGCACATCTGTCGCGACTCTAGCGATGACTCCCTGCTAGTGCTGCCAATGCTCTTGTGCGTTACATCTTCACTCATCGCAAGACATCGGGATGATCGACTTCTTATGTGCCTAATACCATGCTCCTACCAACGTGATTTAGCTAAATCCACTTGATTTAGCTAAATCATCTCATAAATTACGTGATTTACCATACATTTTCGTGATTACTAATTACGTGATGAAGACATGTTTAATTTTTAATTACGTATCTGTCATCGCAAATCCACACAAAATAAAATCGAACATAGCTGCAGCGCTTTCAATTCAATTCAATGTTATTCAACAAACAAAAAAAACAACATGTCCACAAGCGTTTTTGGGGACTTCAACTTTTTGTCGATAAATTAAAAAACAAGAGATTAGCAGAGGTTCTGGCTAGCAAAGCGGTTTCAACGAAAAGAACCCTCTCCGGTGCAAATTTGCTCTTTCATAAATTCATACAAATTTAGTACTTTAGAACAATTGTTTAGAAAAGAAAGGGTGTTACCATCTTCATGTTATTATACGAAATTATGTGACAAATAAAACAAAGTATTCAAAATTAAACAATTCACATATAATTCATTTAAAGCATTAACACAACACAAATGTCAAAAATATTATCCCAAATTCAATTTTCTTCGTGTTTCGGTGTATTTTGGTATTTTTATTAAGTAGGTACAACAATAATAAATTGTTTTATTGTTGGCAGAGGTGTGATAACAAAAGAAAAACAACGAAAAAAAACTACCCTCTCCGAAGTGGACGAATTCTTTCTGCTGGATGTCAAACTAAATCACGTAAAATTCGGTGGAGACGCCTTTCGTGATTTATAAATCATATGAGCTAAATAACGTTGGTGGGAACATGGTATAAGTCTGTCGCGTATGTCATATCAAATAACCATTTGAATAGGAATTTCCCTTAGCAGTTCTTCTTAAATGGACCATTAAAATTCAATTTTTTAGTTGACAGTGAGTGAACATTCCCATAGCACACTACACACTCCGTTTCCCCTGTCTATATTTAATTTTGCAGACTTGTCAGCAACCCCCAACATTTAGTACCAACCATCTCAGATCTTGTCAGATTAGCAAAGTGAATGAGTCAAATCGCTTCCACACTCAATTACAGAATCTCGTCTCATGTAAAACTGGCTAAAGAAAAAGTGTTCAATTCATTTAATTACCCAAGAGCACTTATGCACAAAATGTCATAAATACCTACTTTGGGCAACTTTCATTCAAACGAACTCGTATCCATACCCAGCTATTGTGGTTTGCATCAGCTGCCTTCGCTAGAACTCACGTGTGCTCTTAATGTGTTTTTATTTTAATTGTTGGAAAATTTAATTTCTCCACAGAAGGGTATCTTTCAATCAAAAATGAAATGAAAGTTTTGCAGCTGAAACTTGTACTTTTTGGCAATGAAAATTATGTAGCTATAATTGCTGAGTAAACAACTGAGCGATAAGGTATCTATGAGTAAGTATCGCAACATTGACAACGCACATAGCTACGACTCAATTACTTTCCACAGTTTGTCGTTGGTGTCTTTCTTGGGGCCTGGTCGCATAACCATCCCAAGGTGTAAATATTTACCTCCACTTAACAGCTAAGTCGGCGTTTACTGCGGCTTTACCATATATAAAATTCTAATTTTTTGACACATACACTCGACTGCGACTCGAAGGGAAAAAACGCATCCACACCGACCACGTTCTGTACAGTGGAGCAGATCTCCAATTGAATACTAATTTCCTGCAGGTTATCTGATTTTTATTCATATTCATTTGATCTTACTTACCCTTTGACGCAGTGAGCTGCAGTGAGGACATATCGATCGTTGATGAGAGTACCGCCGCAGTAAAATCGGTTGAAATAGCTCAGACGTGCCATCCATGGGAATTCGTTTGTGCCCGTTGTTTGGCCACCTACAATACGTGTCTCATCATTTGGCTCGCCGCACCCTGTACAAACGAAAAAAATACGACAAATGTCAGTAGAAGTAAAAAGACGCATATATTCATTACAGTTTTATTTTATTTTATGACTCGAATTGTGTGTCACATGTCACAGCCGCACGATTCAACTAATGGAGTGGGCTCTTTGGATTCTGGGGCTCAGATAATGAGGTCGCTACTGCTCGGTTGTCATTGCGTAAGCGGCACAATATCATTTTTGAAATCTTAACGATCATTACTTTTCTGAATGGTCAACAGATCTTTGTCTTATTTGTCGAGTGGTTCTGGGTTAGTGTTGCCATGGCAACAAACAAAGAGTTTTAAAATACCGTACTTTGTACGACATTAGGTATCTACCTTAAAAAAAGAGGACAAAATGAAAACAAAATCCAGATCCATGAACTCAAACAATTTAGTAGATGGTTGACACATGACACATGAGTAAAAACAATATCTGTTTCATTTTATGTTTTCTATCATTTTTGTATTGGCTCTGTCACTGATTTTTCTATTTTCAAACTTACTTGTTAGGGGAAAAAAGAGGATAACTTCTCAAAACGTTGGAGGGCGTCCCGCAACGGAGTTAATCAGATGACATGTCCTCCAAAAAGAGGACGCATGCAAACCCTAGTCTGGGTGCCACTATTACACAGAGTTCCTAACTCTAAGTCTATCGCCTAAAATGCTACAGCTTTTAAATAAATATCTTTCCAATTTCAACTTTTCTTGGATGTCACTATGTGTTGGGTCAGTCCAACTCTATAGCGCCTTCGAGTTTTGTTAATTTCTCAGGTCGATGACCGATCTCTGATAAATATTTACCTGTTATATGGACTGGCGCAAAGGGGGAAGGGGCATTTTAGTAAAGCTGATGCTGCAAACATGGAACTGCAGTACCTAGTAAAAGACATAAATAGACTTTTCCTACTAAGCCCAAATTTGTTTGTTCGGTCAGCCATTTTGCTGAATTTGCTGGATATAGCAAAAGGTGTGTTCGTTCCAATAACCCAACGATTGGAAGTCGTTTTCGTGGTGTTTTAGTGGAAAACGAGTGCAAACGACTCGTTTTGAAAACAGAAATGTGTATGGGAAAACTTCTGTTTTCGATGAAGTTTTCGTGTGTTTTGGCGAAAACTCGGTTTTGGGCTTGGTGTGAAAATTGTTTTATTTTGAATTTATAAAAAGAACTTCCAAATTTACAAAAGCTGTACTACACCATTTTTGTATTGATAGTTGGTAATGTCAGGAATGTATGAAACAACAGAACAGCAACCAACTAAAATTGTGGGTTACACCACTTTTGCGCTGTATCTCATATATCGTTATGAGATCATCAGCGTTAGATTAAGATTACATTCTTAAAAAGGTAGAACTAATTATCCGAGTCAACATTTTTCAATTACTTTTAAATCTAAAAGTGTATATGAAACCCTGTTCCCATCTCTTGGCTGCTTTATTGAAGCTTGTTTTTAAGCCACGGCCATGGGACCGCTCCTTCCTTCGCCGGCTTTCGTTTCGTTACCCTCAATATCGCAATGCCCAATAATGAATACATACCTATAAGATTATTGTTCGGGTGGAGATTATTCCACACGAGAAATGGGGAATATTAGATTTTTTTTTTTTACTTTTGTTCAATTCTCTTTCGGTCATATGCAAAATGTTCCATTCAGAAACTCGGGCCTTACTTAAATGGAGACGATACCGCAAAATGCTCAGGACAATATGCTCGAAGAATCATGTCAGAATATGTTATGAACTTGGATGCTATGATATCGATACTCGAAAGGGTATTAGAATAGTCCACCAATGGCAGTGGGCATCTATGCGGCAGTCACAATAAGATCACTTGAAGAAGGGTATAGACTATCAAAGATCTTGTTACCTAAAGTTAGATCGGAAAACTGTTGAAATTCAACAGATCAAAGTTAAGAATAGCGATTAGGATTTGGGACTGTGTGTTTATTGCATTCTGATGAAATTGCTAAGAGATCAGGTTGAAGAAAATATTGCCCATCTTCTATGTGAATTTTAAACTATATGCTATAATTAAAGGAAAGTACAATACCTCATCGACAATTTATATACCTAGATTGGTTTGTCGAAAAAACATTGGGACCGTATTTAGCGTATGCCGGAATGGTTTAATATCTCACAGTAATATTTAAGGACCCGCTATAAACATAAACACTGTATACAAGCCTAACACAAGCTCGTGCTAAAAAGCCAGATGCTTTCAAAATTTACACGTATAAGTGGGAGAACATGTCTAATGCAATAAAGCAGATTTGTTCAAGGGCTTAACGAGACTGATATCTCACGATAGCGCTGCAATGCGAAAGGTTTCATATCTTATAGACAATCATGCAAATAGGCTTGGCCTACATGACCGACTCTATATTCCAAAACCGAAAGGTTCATCTGGTGTGCTATCTACCTGCTATCAAGCTGTTTCAAGAAGTACGGGGAAACACTTTTATCTAGATTAGTGTATCAAATGATATTACTTGAACCTTATATTGGTCTTAATGGATTTCGCCACTTCAACATAACCTGAGTATATACAAATACATATACACGTACATTGGCTGCGTGTTTTAGGCAGTGCTGCCTTCAAAATTGTCTTAAACCGGGCGATCGCCGTGGTTGAATGGATGCTTTACTTACTGATCAGTGGCTTAGAGGCTAGTGCGTTGGACTACTGAACGATCCCCGTCAGACAAACATCCGAGAGTATACAACTGTCATGAAAGAGCTTCTCAATTAGCCGTTTGGACTCGGTATAAAATTGTAGATCTCTATACCATTCGGCCCAAAAATGAAAAACTGACACAAAACGTATGCTTGTTAGAAGTTAGGTCTAAGGTCCCATGCCTAATATACACCTAATAGTAACTGAACTGGTCTCGCTACACAGGACAAAACTAAACTTATAAAACCGTGTGTTGAGGAAGAAGGACCAAGCCTTTGGACACCACTCAGGGTGCTTTATCATCCGGTACCTATGAAATGTAATCGCTGCCGATGAGAGTGAAAAAGGAGTTAGAAACGCAATTTCGTGAGTGCTAAACAGCCATGATTTTGCGAATTTTTGTGTTCTGAAATTAAAGCCACTTTGTGATTTTCAGTTCGAGCAGGATGGAGTGCAATGACACACAGCCCATAACTCAATTGATATTTTGCACTAGCTAGCGCTGAGGCGATTCTTCGATAGCTGACCGGATTCGCACCAGTATTGCCAGATTGGGTGCTTTGTCGAACTTTGGGCTTTATTTTTTCTAAAAAAAACACAAAAATGTCTTCCATGAGCGCTTAACACAATTTTTGGTTATAACTCAGCAAATATTCTATTAAAGTAAAAAATTAAATATTTTCGAACAAACCCGCACTTTTAAAAGTAGGCAGTAGGTACTCTTACATTCAAATGACTTCGAACAGTCGTTCAACTTGCAAGCACACCAATTTTTTGCAGACCTTTTAATTTGACACAAAAGATAATTGCAGAAGATAGAGGCTTTAGGTAAACCAAATTTTGGCAACAATTATTCGCACAGCAATATTGATAAAGAATTCGCTCTATGTTATGGGCCACTATACTCTATACACCAAAACGATCTCAACCAAATTGAAGCACGTTATTTGAGGGTCGAGGCAGTTAGCCAAAAGGCCCCGTAACATGTTGGTTGTGGTCCACCCCTGAGTGTAGCATACCCTCATCGCTTCATCAGTCTTGCAGCTGTCTTACCACCTAACCTACAACTTATCGCCTGCTCTAATTACCCAGCCATGTGTGTATAAAAAAAACCGGTACCAATACCAAAAAATTCGATCTCAGTGTAAGTGAGTTCAAATCGAAAAGTTCGCAACCGCAACTGTGCATTTACCACACCACGCGGTTGGCTTCTTTGGCACATGGCCTATGCTCCAAATTTAAATTTGTTTATGCAAATCTTTCCAGCGAAATCTTTCCTGTGGTTACCTACAGGAAATGTTCGTGTTGTCTTTTACTACCTTACTGCAATTGAACTTGCACACATACAAAACTTCACTGTTGTGGCTTAATTCCAATTCACACTTTTTCTCTTTCACAATTTAATGGCTGCAGTGCATATACTCGTACCTCAAGCGTGAAATTGACTGCTGGACGTTGGTTATTGCGTGTTGCCGACATATTTTTATGAGATGCAAATCTTTGCAATCTGATTTCAATTATGTGACTAATGTTTATTCTTCGTTCTGTATGCTTGCGGCGGCTTGCGGTGTGCTATAATGTTATAAGCTGAATAAAAAATATCTGTAAATATTTTACAAAAATCATTTAATAGAGTTTTTACATACATCTCTATTTGGGCTTGATGAACTTCTAAAGGTGTCGCTGGATTAATGTCACCTAGTGATTGACGAAAAATGCAAAGCATATGCTAAGTGTGTTTCTTTCTTCTTACATAATCTGCGACAACTGCTAAGTGTATCTATTTCTATAGTTTGACGGCATTTTTGTTTGTTTTTGAATATTTAAAAAGTTTTTATTGATTTTCAAGGCTCGGCAGTGTCACACGCATAATTTGTGGTGAGGTGTGAAATAAATACGTAGAACGTTATGATGTACAGAGGCTGCGCAGTTATTAGCTGTCACCTGGGTCAAGGGCAAAATGCGATGCTATTAAATCGGTGAGATTTCTTCCCAGAAAGAAAAGAGTTTTTGTGCAGAAGGTCATTTAAAAAGTCAGCAGATGATATTTTAAGGTAAATGGGATGAATGTAAATTTTATTTATGAACAAGCTTTGCCCATAACATCCTTGACCTGTCTTGTGCACTGTGTAAAGGACACAATTCGCTGTACGACTTGGATTTCTTTTAAATCACTCATCAAATACTTTTCTTGTAAAATAGAAAGCTATGGTGGTGGTGGTGTTAAAAAAGTAAGACTCCGAGTAATTCCTATGCGAAAAATGGAGAATATGCCAAAAGTAGGTAATCTTTATTTTCGATTAGAAATAAACCGCCCTAAAAAATTAGGCCTTGCATTGAACAACATAACCTATGGTGTTCTCTCAGTCTTATTCAACATTTCAACAAAATTTCATCGAGCTTTCTACAGTTTTGTTAGGTATATGAATTAATTTAAATGTTTCCGCCTTACTATTAAGACTATTAAGAAAATCTAGTCTCAACTTTAAATTTACCGAACCTCACAATTGCAAAATGAGTTCTTTATTAGAAAATACATCATGTATTATGCACTCCTCCATTTAAAATTTCAAACATAAAATGATTATAAGTAAGACAAATGGACTTGAACGTATCCTTTTCACTTTTCTAGTATTGATGGATTTGCTGGTTTTAAGGAAATCAACAAAAGAATTTTTTTCACCAAGTAAAGTGCTAACCTTACCCGAGGCAAGTATGTACTATTGATTTGACGTGACGTTTGAATTGTTTCCGGCAAAGCCAATGTTTCCAATTAAATTTAATTTGATTTTTAGTTTCGTAATAATTCAATTAAAAATTTATAAGAAAGTACTTTACGACATTATTATGATTGATCCAAGTCCGCTGACCGGGACCATCGATCGATTGTACCTTGGTTTTGGATTTCGGCGTTGGTTGTATGAAATGGGATTGCAATGTGGTCACTTTGGAATATTTCGAAGACTTTGATTAAAAGGATATTTATTGTAACAGCTGGCTGAGTCAGGAAGAAGTTTGTCTCTTCATGAGTTAAATGCAACCATCGATCAGTGGTACGGTCAAAGGCGAATCTGGGACTTAGATTGCATGATAACGTAGCTGATTTAATGCCTATTCATTCAAATATTCTTGAAAAGTCCCGTACAGCCCATTGTACTTTCTCCTCCAGAATTCTCTGATACAAACTGGATCAAAGATCAAACGGACAACTTTTCCCTCAAAGGAAATGAGTGTGATTTCATTCATCTGAAGTCAATTTGTTTTCTCAAAAAACTTTTGGTCTCAGAAAATTTAAGAAAATTAAAGTAAAAAATTCGCACGCATCAAACAACTTTTTGCCTATGCTTCAAAAAATTTAAGAAAATAAAAGATCTCCCTAAATCATTTTTAGCTTTCCGTAAAACAATTTTGGCGATTATTATTTAACATGAAAATATGCCCAAATTTAAAGTTCACAAAATAGTACAAGCTTAAATGAACCATCGCCCAAACTACAATAGTAGATTCTTAAGAGTCTGGCATGGCTGCGCTGTGAAAATAGAAGAAGATACATAGTTCCATAAATATTTTCAATGGACTTATGTCCCACTTCGGTAGGACTTATGTCCCATTTCGGTAGGACATAAGTCCATAACAAAAATTTGAGTTAATGTCCTACTTCAGGGAGACTGAAGTGTCCCTAATACGCCAAGAAGGGAATGATAAGGTTCTTGTATAACGACTGTCTTCTCATTCCAAAGAAACAGCGATTAGCAAAAATATACTTTACGTACAGTACACCAGCATTGAAAAACTCAGCGGCCAGGCCTTTAGATGTTTTTGAATTTAAGTTAAGATATGACTATACCCTCAATTCAATCTGGCAAAGTTGGCGGGATTATTATCATTGTCAATGTAGAATGGCTCATACCGCCTGAAAGATTAATCTTGGTCATCATCACCAATTAACAGTCTGCAGAAGTGGTCCCTCCAAATTCTCAGCACCGACTGTGACTCTACTAAAATGTTTGCCCATAAAGACGGGCTTCGGTGCGAGCATTAAAGTCATCAAATGTAAATTTTACCTTTTGCTGCAACTTTTAAAAATCAAGTGATCACTTCGCGTATTGCATATATTTTTCGTCTTTTCTCCTATGCGCAAAGCTGTCATCCCATAAACAGCTTTTCCTGGCCCGACTCCTTGTGTTCCTTATGCCCTTTTGCTTAGCCACTTGAGTTCACTTGCATTCGTTGTCAATAGAACGCATCAGAGGCGGCACCTGTGATTGCTTGCAGGCAACGCTGACATTAGTCTTCATCTCCAATAGCGGATTTATTGTTTCTACTATAAAAGTCGAAAAAGTTCGTTGTTAAATATTGTTAACTAGACAATAAGTCAGCTCATGGTTGGGGTGGCTAGTTCGGATTTCAGCCGAGATACTATTAAGAATCCGCAATGGCTCACCCTTATCCTCAACTTTATCGCCAACACCAAAGCTGGTCACACCAAGCTAAATGTTCTTGATAAATTTTCAAATTCTTTGACGTAGTTTGAAAGATAAACGTTGGTCACTGAGCTGATTTATGAATACATATTTTTTTTCTTTTGAAAGTTGAACCCAATAAAACAAGTAAAACTTGGTGTAGAAAGCTTCCAGCCTCCGACAAGTTACGAATATCGTTTTCAGTCTGTTCTTCCATAATTTAATTTAACAAGCCTCGATCGTAACATACGAGTATATCTTAAAAGCTAAGTGTGGTATATAATAAAGACACAGATGCTGATGAACCAATTTTTAAGGCGTATTTCAGGATTTACAGGTTCCACTCTTAAAACCTTTCACATTTACAAATGTTTATTCAATATACTAAATTTCTATAAATAACTTATTGAAAAGCCTACGTCAGTCATCAGTTAATTTCGCCTATATCAGGTACGAGTACATCTCGAATTCACTAGACAGGCTTTGTAGTAAACCACACACCAACCCCACTACGGTGGTTATGAAGGAAAGTGCGACAATTGGCTGTCTGCCAAAAAGACGACTGCGACGGCCGACTTCTTAGCGCCAGTCACACACACACCATAACCACTGATAAGGCATTCTAATCACACATTCTGGTGCACGATCTGCTGTAGGTGCTTACTATTGCTTTACTTTTGACACTCTTGCGGACTGGTGGTCAAGCGAAATTTCGCAAGAAGCCAACATTTCCCCTGTCACGTTTTTCGAATTTATTCGAAAAGTCAGATGAATAATTTGTTTGCCGTCAACACTACAATGTAGTTATCGCAATTCAATTTGGAGCGGTTTTGAGGGTGTGATTGAGAGAAAGGTGAGAACAGCTCGCTAAGTACGAAGTTTGGTGCACAACTACACATGGAGCGCATTATCGCCTGACAATATGGTATTTTGAATTCTTTTAGAAAGCGAAAGTGGTTTCAGCTATCGCTGGTTCCTAATTTGGCTGATGAAATCACTTTCTCTGCAAATGCTTAAGAATTTGTTCATCGCAATGAGTAATGAAATTCTTGGGTCGCAGGTAGTAAACATTAGTTAAATAATCGCATAGCTTTTTGTTTACCGAACGAGAGGGGAAGTTGTTTGGAAAAATATTTATTTACCTTGTCAAACTCGGTATTAGTCCCAAATCGCGATTGAACTGATCCTCCAACTGTGAATAATTTCCACAGAGCGCCACTCCTATTCAGCAAGATTCCATGGGAATCCAATAAATGCAATTTTGTTATCGTGTCTGTTAGAGATATCTGTTTTAACACATATTGAGCGAAAAAAGTCAAAAATCTCCTTCATTGGAATAAAAAATTGATACTAAAAGTAAACACTGAACAACGACTTATTTTAATTTAGTAACACACGGTATAGGTCTTGTGTTATTGTTCATTTCAATAAATAATATAAACTTTTGAGGAAGCGAATCTGATAGGTTTTGCCCACGATCGGCACGACTTTGTTCAGAATCAAATCGATTAAGCCTTGTTATCGTGCGCTAATTTGTATTTCTTGATGTTAAGCATAGTAGTATTATTATTAATAATCCCTTTAATTATTGCAATAAACCACTCAAGTGTGTAAAACAATTATCTTTGTATTGGACTGTCAGTTGGGACTTGGGAATCGTAACCGGATTCACTTTTGTTTTAAGAAAGTTGGTGTCAGAAGGTCGGAATGAATGAGCTCTTATACTTCAATAATTCTTAACAGAGAGACTCGTCAGGTTGGGTGAATCTTGAGAGTTGAGGAAACTATTATTAGGAGGACTGAAATCGATGTCAACACTAAGTTATTGCTCAATAATTCAGTATATATTCCAGATCTGCAAGATAGCGATATGACCGAAAGAATACTAAGTCCCAGATTAGAGTCTGCTTACCCTCTTAACGAATTAAGCAGGGATATGTGGTTTATAAATATTTTACGAACTAATCATTTTATTGCTGGGTAATTTAAACGCGAAAATTTATCTGAGACTGTTCAGAGCTCATGTTGCAGCTTGCAGTGTTCGTGACATTGTTTCTTCTGATTTAGTTTTGTTGCTCGTAAGACATCTTTTAAGATGTTAACATGTCTCCTAAAGCTATACATTTGGTGGTATTAGAACGCACATTGGCATTCGATTGTCGGTTGATATTTTATCAGTCCCTCCAAAGAAATTTCGTAGTTTTGCAAGTTAACTTGAAATTTAATTATGTAAACTGATTTTATCTACGAAGCTGATCTGTCAAAAACAGCTGATGTGCGTTTCAGAGCAAAAAGTAATAGATTTTAACGTTCTCTATAATAGTTCCGTCAAATACCCTAACAATGACCGGGCCCTTAACATTGACCAAAAACAGAAAAATGTTTCTAAACACCGTGGTGGGTAGTTTATTTATAATTTCTATATGAAGTTCTGTTTTTAATATTAAGCTATTTGTCACTAGATGTCATATTAAATGCTGAAGTGAAATATTAAATGCATGTAAGTTTTAGCGGTCACTTTTCAAATGGTCCTAAAGTGGTGCAAACTTTTGTCTGTTGTACTAAAACTACAGTTTGTATAGCAAAACAAAAGTTAAGGGAAGTAGCTCAACATGTTTTATAAAGAAAACACTTTTTGTTTGCACATAAAAATACGATACAATTATAAATAATAAGGTTTTTGAAAAAGCTATTCAAATATTTATCACATTTCCTAAAATTGACCGACTGGATCCTAGCATTGACCACTGATTCTTTTAACTTTTTCTAACAATAATAAATATTTAATTGAATATATTACCTTAAATACTTTATAAAACTAGTTCTTCGTAATATAATTTAATATTAATTTAATATTCTTGTAAATAAAAGGTTAAAATAAGGTTTCTTTAAATTTAAATTATTTTAACTAAACAAAAATTTACATTGAAAAAAATATGTATATATTGAATAATCAGTAAAGGATTTCCAGTTAAAATTAAATTTTTCTGACAAAAATAAAAAAAAAAAAAATATATACTCAAAAAATCTTTATTGCTGGTACATTTTCTTCGCAGTTTAATGTTAGGAACTTGTTGCCCTAACATTGACCACGCACTTTTTCCTATATAAATCAAAAATGAATCGACAAAATTTGGTAAATCCTTGGTTTTATGATACAGAACGATAGTCGCCATAATCTGAGAGCCGAAAGTTGTGGATATTTATAAACAGAGTTGTAAAATTCAACGTCAAAGTTCAAAACTGGTCAATGTTAGGGTATTTGACTATCGAAATTCTTACCTATTTCGACACAAACCTCGTTTATTAAAGTTACCATGGAAAAATATTTAACAATTTCAGGAAAGCCATCTAGATGCTCTGTAACTTTAACTAAACAACTAGAGTCGATGCGTCGTAAGTTAATCTAACAAATAATGTATAAAAAGATTATCAACTGGCGACTTTTTGACAAACCATATAGGTACGCAAACATGTACTTTTTTGTAGCTTTAAATATTGTTTTACCACTTTTGTTTTTTTTTAACAAAACACGCATCCAAACAACTTTTTACACATTTTCATATATTTTATCAATATAATATTATGTAAAATCTTTGCGATATTGAAATGCTTTCCAATACAACCATTTTGCCTCCGTGGACGAACAAAATGCGAACGTCTAAAGAAAGCATTCGTCCCAGAAAAAAAAGTATTGAATTTCACAAACTTATGGCTTGACGGTTGTGTTAATTGTTTTTTTTTTTTTTTTTTCATTTTCATAAAAAAGCGAGCATTTGTAATATGTAAACTTACTAGAGAACTATTTGCAAATTTACACGGGTGGGTTATGCTAGCTCTATGAGAAGAAGAATATGCGATTTCGTCTGCGTAGAATTAGTACTTCGAGTAGCTTAATTTAAAAAAAAATTCTTATTTCAACAACAGTGTCACTTATCGGATCCAAAACTATTCTACCTTTCAAGCCAGCCCACCATCCCTACACATTTAAATTCATTGGTAAAAAATGCAGTACATAAATGTCTGTAATTCTCATTACAAGTACCTACCTAAGATAACTACGATGAATTTGAATATCCCTAACTTGAGAAATAATTGGCTCATCATACAAACTTGCATCCCCTTGTTCATCTCCTTCACGTTTTGTTTTTGCGACAAAAAGTAGCGTAAGTCCTTCTCAGAGATCCCACCTATATCCCTATGGCAAAATTCATAAAAATTGGTAGCTTTTTAATTTATAATATTAGTAACGACTAGGATTATAAGGCTACCTTAAATGTGCAAAATACAAGATAGAACAAAACTATGCTTTGGAATAATAAATTTTTATAGTTATTTTGTGATCACTTTACCTAGAAGGAAATGATGCAAAGTAGGATTTTCAGCACGCAATTACAACAACTACATTCCACTTGACACTTTCAGACTTGCAATAGTTGTTGTAATTAGCGTGCTGAAAAGCCTACTTTACCTTGCTTTGTTGAGATCGAAGCTCAAAAAAACTCGGCTATTGATCGAAGTTTTCGATATTCAAGAAATAAGCGATAATGCAAAAGCAAGTAATAAATCTTAGTGGTTAGTGCGTTGGACTACTAAGCGAGGGGTCCAGGTTCGAATCCCGCAAAAACCCAAATTCCAACTCAGGGTTTATTTACTGCGCCACCTCTCTCGAACGTCTGACAAACATCCGATAACTGTCTTGAAAGAGCTTCTTAATTAGCCGAATCGGCATAAAATTGTAGATCCCTTCCATTCGTTCCAAAAATGAAAAAAATCGAGCTGTCGTGGGACGGCCGAAAGAAGCGAATCATTGGACGTAAAGTATTGGCCCGTGTTACGTGGCGGCCTATTTAAAATTAATTTTAATTTTTCATAGTGCCAGTTAGTTTAGATTACTCTCTCTCTGTTCCTCTTTCGCTCTCTACACACATATATTTAAGAATTTTTCGACTTTTCTTTTTTCCTAAACCATCCCTGAACAACACAAAACAAAAATCATCCAAATCGGTGGAGCCGTTCTAGAGTTCTAGAGCCATGGAGGAGGAAGTTAACGCTACGGTGACGATTTTTTTCGGTTTACTCCCCATCTTTTTGAATAATTTATATGCGTGACCCACCGACCGTCCGTAAAAAAGCTATATTCGCTTCAAAACTCACACAGACCTGTTGCGCCAACTATCATTATTATAAAAGAGCCCCCATGAAGCCGAGGTGTACATGTACATCCATCCATTTTTACGCTGAGTATACCTACAATGGGCCTTAGAGCCTCTGAGTGGAAAATGGTGCTTGTGCACCACACACCCTTCCCTAACCATACCAACAGGAGGACTGCATGATGACACCCATTTCGAAGCACGTCTTCCAATCCGGGTCAGGGACATACATTTTACACGACCAAACCACCGAATTTTTGATGAATTTATTGACTTCACAATAAAGACGTTACAGAAAATGCACTTGATATATTTGACAGGACCATGTTCAATATTCTGCTAGCTCAAATGCAAAGTATACAAAGGTAGAAACTAGAAAACAAAAGAGTTGCCTTGAGAACTGCGGTATTTCAAATCAAACCGATATTACTTGGCGAGTAGATCAGGCTATACGACTTAATAGAACTTGTCAATTTTATGTTAAAAATGTTAATTTTTTTTAATAAATGTTCCTTTTTAGCACCTTTTTAGCACCAGCATAAGTGGTTGTAGGGGCGGACATTCTGACCCAACAGCTTATTTCAGTGGCAGCACTGCTTCACAACTACACCTTATTAGTTATGTATTGTTTCGATAGTGAGTAAGAATCGTTTAGTACATCAATCGCTGACCAGTGAACGCAGTGCTTCAGTGATTAGTGAGTGAGGTTTACCCCCCCGAAAACACACAAATTATATATTTTAGTTTTTTCCACTACTCCACCTCTCGCGAACGCCTGACAAACATCATCCGGAAGTAAACAATTCTCAGGAGAAAGGTTTTTAATTAGAACCTTCGCCGTTCTTGTCCCAAAAATAAAAAATAAAAAAATAAGCCAGAAATATGGTTGTGAGAAACTTTGCCTATGGAAGGTGAACCTGTTGTGTCAACAACTTATTTAATTTTAAAAAGCCATTTCTCGACCGCCCTCAACTTCTTCATTTCGTCCTCAGCTGTGAGTAGCAAAGTTGTTTAAAAATCCAATCTTTTCGGTACTGCAGTCATTTGATAAGAAATTTTTGAAAGCTTTTTACTTCAATCAAGTACCTACCTAATTTTAACTACTTCAAATTTTAAATCCCTGTATATTTTTAAGTCTTAAGTGAAGCAATCACCTGATGCAGTCAAAAGACTTGAAGCAATACTTTTTGATTGATTGAGTTCTTTGAAGTCTTCAGCATTTTTTGCATTCTTTTAGTCATTTGAATACATTCAATGTACTGCAGTCTTTTGACTGCTTAAAGTCTTTTGATAGATTTGAAGTATTATTATTAATTTGAATTTTTGAAACTCACATTTCAGATGTAGATAAAACAACAAGAAAAACAAGTTAGAACTGTATCTCTTTCCATTAAGTGGAGTTCTCCCAGTGGTAGAAATTTTACCATTACAGTAACCATAACATATTGGAAAACAAATTAGACATACAACATTATGCATCTCTACACAATCTCAAAAATTAAAATCAAGGGAATATATTGCGTTTAAGGCAGTGAAAGTGGTTCTTATCTATTTGCCTTCGCCTATTTATATAATAATATGATAAAATATGCGTTTAAAATTCAAAAAACTAGATTTATTTCTGTAAACAATTAGAACGATATATACATACATTAATGAAGAGAAATGCGATGTGAAGGTACAACTTAAACGCATGTCAAGGTACATTAAGGCCCATTTTATTCACTCGAAGTTGAACACAATTTGGGGATATTTATATGGAAAACTCCCCGAGTTGTGTTCAACTTTGAGTGAATAAAATGGGCCTAAATATACGCTTTCTTCCCAGTTTGGTGTTATACGAGTAAGATAATTCATGAAAAACGTAGTTGGCGCATTAAATCTCGCAGTTTAGCTCACAAACAATTATTAAGTTTTGTCAAAATGGATTTTTCATCAAACGATATTGAAGACGGCTCCAACTTTTTTTTGAAAACTGAACACAAAATTCTTAAAGATCTCCGTCTCCGTGCTCTGTAAATGCGAGCAAGTAAAATACGAAGGCTTCAAAGTAGCTCACCAAAAGGAGAAAAGTTATTGGAGAACAGTGAAAGAAAGGAAGAAAATGATCAACTGGACATGATTGTTGTTTGTGGTCAGACTTCAGTATAGCAACCAAACTTATTTCTAGATTTGAAACCTTGATTTTTAAGTTGACTCTATCGTATTGGTGTTAGTGCTATAAATTAATTAAGTCATGAATTTCAACTAGCGTGTTTGTAAGTTTCAAAATTCTCCTTCACAATTGGGTTAACCTAGAATCCATCAGCAATGTGCTATAAAAAAATATTTACAAAAATTTCACAATACGGCAGGACAAGAATCGACTCCTTGCTGATCTTTATCAGAATTTTGAAATTAGCTTACTAGATTATTCCAAATTTTTATTTATATTATGAAGACAAATTAATACAAATATTTTGCTTGTATTTTCTTTGAAGCACCTCTCTCACAATCTCTATAAATTTTTTTCACTCCATTTTCTCAAGTTTCACTGTAGATTAGGGCTCTAGGAAATAACGCCCCAAGTAAAATTGCCCCAAAATAAAAATGAAATAAGGCCCCAAAATTTGGACTTTATTTCATTATGAAATACAGCCCCAATATCAACATGAAATAAAGGCCCAAAAGTGGGGCTTTATTTTATACTAGCGGATACCCCGCGTGTGCTACTACGCTAATAAAATGAAATACCTAAGTGTGTTTGCAAAAAAAGAAAATTTTGTTTATTTATTAACTTCTTTATCAATGCTAGCGGATAAACAATATTTTGAGTTTTTTCAGTAGGTGTGTAAACATAAAGATTGTTTGGCGTTCCAACTCTAGACCAAGCAACATATAATTGGCCGTGCGAAAAACAGGAATTTTCTAAGTTCAAACCAGCAACACTTAGCGATTGGCATTGAGCCTTATTGATAGTTATGGCGAAAGCAAGACGCACTGGAAACTGTAACCGCTTGAAATCAGAGGGAAAATCGGTTGAAATCATTGGAATTCGTGGTATGAGCACTTCTTCTCCATTACATTTGCCGCTGATGATTGTGGCTTCGATTAAATTTGGAGATAGTTTTTTAACAGCAAGTCTTGTTCCGTTGCACAATTTCGGTGGATCTAAGTTGCGAATGAGCATCACTGGTGATGTTAAGATGTGTGGTGGCATTCCAGAAGGCTCCAGAGAGTTAAGAAACTCTATTGGATAGTTAACAGCTTGTTTTGTTTTAGAGCTAAATATTCAGTTTGTATGGGAGCTGCCACCCCCACTGGTATGATCCCGCCCAATTTTCCCATTCTATTCACATTAACAAATAATCAACGTGCACAAATTTCTAAGACTATAGCTATTAAAGTACTGTGGATATATGATATTAAATATTTACTTTTTATGGGAGCTGTCACTCCCACTGGTCCGATCCCTCCCATTTTTTTCCTGACTAAGCGGGGTGGGTGCGAGGTTTTTTACTTGTATTTTTTGTTGAATTTTCAAACTGTTGGGTGGGACATAAGGCCCAAAATGTTTTCTTGTGATAAAAAAACATCTCGAATTTACTTTTAATTTTCGAGATTTTTTCGAGATATAGTCTTTCGAGATTTTTGCATTCGAGATTAAAAAAAAAATTTCGTGATTTTTAGCCTTCGAGATTTTTGTCATTCGAGATTACGTCATGATCCCAAATTAATAACAATAAGATGAACGAAATAAAGAACGAATTAACGTTTGGGGGTCTATTTCATATTTGTCAATTTGGGGATATATTTCATAACGAAATAAGACCCCAAAAACGAAAATGAAATAAGATCTCAAAAGAACGAAATAAGACCCCAAAAAATGAAATAAAACCACAATTCCAAAACAAAATGTTGTTGTTTTTTCGCGTACCTATACATTTTGGGGCTTTATATCATTTTTAGTTTGGGACATTATTTCCTGGGGCCTTATTTCCTATGGCCGTAGATTAGACACCAAGATATATAGTTTTGGAACAAGAAAACACTTAGCTTTAGTCTGCGGTTCCGATGCAAGCGAATGTCACTCGCGCGAATTCGCAAAGTTTGCTACACTCATTCAAAAGTACACATACCTACTCGTATCCTATGTTCTATGTGTTTGTAATGTTTTTATTGTTAGGAAATAAATAAAAGTACTTAACATTGATAAATATTTTGACGTGTTTTTCTTGTTATTTCATGTACCTATACATTAAACGTCTGAAATGCGAGTTTCAAAAATTCAAATGAATAATGAGTTTTTTATTCAAGAAAAAATACTTCAAATCAATCAAAAGACTGCAATACATTGAATACATTCAAATGACTTAAAGAATGCAAAGAATGGAAGAGACTTCAAAGAATTCAATCGATCAAAAAGTATTGCAATTTTCTGACTTCAAGTCCTTTGACTGCATCAGGTGATAGCTTCACTTACGACTTCAAAATATATTGGGATTTAAATTTTGAAGTAATAGTGAATGCTGTGAAGTATTTTTTACTGAAGTTGCAATAACCAATTAAATGACTGCGACTTCAGCGAATGTATTCTTTTACAGCTTTAGCTGAGTAGACATCAGTATCAGTGGATGCCATAAATGTTTTTAAAATCCTACCAGTTAATGAAAACTTCCTGTTCCAACACTACAAAAAAAAAAAAACAGTTTACTCACTGCAAGCGCAACCATTTGCCAGTATGTCGTTGGCCGGCGGCTTATTCCTATTAAATACGCCAAACCAATTCTTGATGGGGTTCCTCATTTTGGGAATTTCTAATCCTTTTTGTTGCGAGTACGCCTCGAATTTTCCCGAAACATTTGTTGTTAACGCATCACTAAAACTTATTCCAATCAAAACCGATAACAGCAACCACTTTTCCATACACCGACTCATGATGGCGGCAGCACTTTTTCACTGTTTCAAAACTCCAGCCCGTGAATCGTAAACAAGCACTCGATATCATCCCCAAAAAGCAACTAATATCTGTGGCGTTGACAAAAACACTTGCACACCATTAGCACGGCTGACAAAAATCACACAAGTTATTGACCGGGCGGCGCGGCTTATATCTGAATTTATTCACTATAACGGTTTCGATAATATCACTTTACTGATTAATTACCGCGCCGTTTGGTTGTTTTGCATTAATTAGCACAAAATACAGGAATATCTGCGAGTTCAAATGATACGCACTGATCCGCTTGTAAAGTTGGTATATCGATGGTCTAAACAGCGCGCGGACAAGAACTCGACATTACCAGCGAATGTTTTATACGCCACTGAGCTGGGCTCGCACTTGATCTTGAACCGAGCCGGATGGTTAGAGCTTGAGTTACCACAACCGATACAACACTGTCAACTTTTGTGTCGCGTTCGCGTCTACCACTGGCGCAGATCGCTAATCCAAACAAACAACATAATGAAGAGAAACAAAAGCAGGAGAAGACAGAAAAAAAACCTTCTGCATACGTATGTGCGGATTGAATTTTAGTAAAAATGTATCGCGAACGTAACGTAAGCAGCACGAAACTGGAATATCTATTAATTATGTCACGAACCTGTGGTGTTGCCTCAAGTTCGTTAGACACATGCGGTCTAAAATGTTGCGCGCCAACATAACATGGCAATTTGCAGACTCACCGGACTGCCATATGATCGCATTTGCACAGGCCAACTGGCTCTATAATTGCCGTTCAGATTCTGGTCAAGCATACGCCTCGGTAAGAGAACTAGGATGAAATTTATTTGGACATGGAAGATGGACGGTAGCACCGTTGATTAGATACAGCAAAAAAGATGGTGAATGCGTGTTGTGCTGCTGCTGCGCAAAGAAAAAATACGTTTTTTGTACTAAACTCAGTCCGTCAAATTGCAGTGACTGTGGCGTTGCATTACGCAGTAAGACCAACAAAAAGAAATAATGATTTTGCAGAAAGGGCAGCGCCATTAGCTTGTAATGTGTCAGTGTGATTATTTGACACCCATGCGCGTGTCACTATCAATTGCTAATGGCTTTCAGACGAATGACAGATGGAGGGGGGTTTGCTTGTATATACTTTCGTGCAGTTCTTGCGAGTGAAGGGCTCGATGTCGGGGAACTTTCTAAGTTTAACATGCGTGATGATGGTAAAGTATTTAATAAGGACACATGAAGAACTGGGGAACTGCAAAATTAGGTCAGCTGTGGTATTTAATGATTGAGTGTTTGTCTACCAGCAAGGTAACCATCACACAATAAGTGAACCTCATTGGATGGCAAAGTTAAAAATTATTCTTAGTACAGAACTAAACTAAGCTTAAGGTATGTTTTTCAGTGGGGAGTATTTTTGTTTAAATAAAGCTGGCAGATAAAATGATAGGTCCTATAAAGAAAATCCTTATCCAAAAAACGAGATCCATAAGTTAGTCGGCCCTGAGCCTATTTGTGTTGGGATGAATAATGTCCCTCGCTGGTTGCTTCCAATTTGTTGGCAAAGAAAAAAGACAAATGTTCGTTTTTGGTTTGAATAGATAACACAGTTTTATTCTCTAGCGTATAGGTATTACCTCGACGAGGTCTAGACCAAGAAGAAGGAAATATGGGAGATAAAAAATATGGCTGAGCGGTTTCCGATCTCAAGCAGATTTCAAAGCGACCTCTGATTTTTCGAACGAAAAATAACTGCTAGAAATCTAAGGTAGGTACGTTTAATGATATTTGGCGTAAACAATTTGTAACAAGGACGTCCTGATAGTAGTCAAATGTGAAGTTTTTTTTTTTTTATTAAGGTCGTTAATACTAAATGGCTCTGTAACATACTAATACGCGCTAAAGAAACTCTTCATTCTAGGCGTTTTTTTATTATGCCCACATGATCTATAGAGATTTTCATGGTTTACAACAACAGTTGGATTTCGTATTATTGTTGTAAGCCACGGAATTCAATGCATAATAAAAAAGGCCTTCTGTTGTGACGGACCTTGCCCCATCATCCTCCTTGTAGCAGCAAGGCAGCAAACGCTATGAGGCTTAGGATTAAATCGCAATGGAAAGACTTCATAAATAGGGGAGCCACGGACTACCTATACCTAACCACAGCACCTTTGATTTCAATGAAACATTCGTTATAAATAAAGTTAATTTAAAAAAACCAAGAAACTCGACTGACTGTAAAAAGGATTTAAAAGGATTAAAACAAAACAATTTCAAGTATACTAATTGACAATCGGAGACTTCCTGCACAATCTGACAAAAACATGCGCAGCCTCCGACTGCTAATTAGTTATACTTGAAAGTGTCTTTTTTTAATATTTTAATTTTTTTTACAGCCAATCGATTTTTTTTGGTTTTTTAAGTAAACTTTTTTAGATACATATGTATTCTTTTTTTTGTTTAGCCTATGACACTCCGGGAAAGAATACCAATTTAATGACACCTCGCTCTTCAAAATCGGTAATGCCGCTTGGGCTACAGGGCTTCACGTAGGAACGTACATATGATAAGCGCGAAGCACATAACCCTCCCTGTGTCCAGTCGGGTAAAAAGAAAGCGTTACAGGGGCTTACCTGTCGAAAATATACAGCCTTTTGTTTCTGACTGAGCCGATAACTTCTAGAGAAATTTACGCTGTTCTGTTATCCTTTCTTTTAAAAATAAAAACTACCGTACGAGTGATGACTTCTGAAACGTTGTATGTTGTTGATGCGTAGTGTTAAAAGGGGTCTGTTTTCCTGAGCACTTGAAATGTGCCGAAATAGTACTTCTTTTAAAAAAAGGAAACAGAAACAAAATGTTTCGGATTATATGCCTATTTCTCTTCTTTCCACATTTTATAAGATCTTTGAAAAACTGCTTAAAGCAGAAATGTTAACTCAGGATGAGGATATTATTTTGAGAGTTTTGTATTCAACCGTACATATATGGTTGCTTGAATAGCAATAAATCTACCGTGTGCCTGTTTATAGAAACGCCAAAAGCATTCAACATGGCTGACCATAAATTGTTACTCAGCAAACTTTATAGGCTGCAATTTGTCTTAAAACAGAGAGTTAATCACGTCTATCACAGAATCCGTCGTATTCGGAATTTTGTTACGAACCCTGAAAGAACTATGAAAAAATCCGTCTTAGAGGAAATGTTTGCTACGAATATCGAAATTCGTAGCAAGCAATTACCCCTACGACGAAATTCGTAGCAAACATTTTCCTCTACGACGGATTTTATGATAGTCCTTTCGGGGCTCGTAGCAAAATTCCGAATACGACGGATTCTGTGATAGACGTGAATGTTAATGGTGTCGTCAGTGAGTCTCGATTTTGGAAAAAACGGTGCTCCTCAGGGTTCTATAGTTGGCTATTTATTTTTTCTAAATTACATAAGCTCCCTTTTAAACTGATTTTGCAGACAATATAGCGTTGACTTATGAGTTCAAAACTGTATTTGAATTTATCCAGCAAGAATTTGCAATTTTAAGGTTGTGGTTTACTGCCCACGAATTGATAATTTGTTAAGTCCATAAGTGCGGTGGAAGTAACTACAGTGCACGCCCAATATTACGAATAATATAATGTATCGAAATTGTCAGAGGTGCTATGTCGCGGTGTTTTTGAGTGCTATAAACTTTATATTTTTTGTGGCTGATAGTGAACTGATTTGCATAAAATCTATGGTCTGGTATTTAGAGTAGTTTTGCTTAAACTTTTAATATTTTGGTAATGAAATACAAAAATGTATCAATATTTCGAATAAAATGGCTAACTTTAACCGACCTCTGTTAATTATTGGCCAGGCATGACTGCCAAACATTGTACACCCCTTGGCGTAAATTGTTTGTTGAAACGAGTGTCCAAAGCAATTGGCAATCTTGGGGGAACTTCTGCAAACAGCTTGTGACTTTTTCGTAAGATCGAAATTCCCTCCAATAAATTTAAATTCTATATGTTTGCTTGTAACCCTTGAGTCAAGGGTTACCGTCAATAATTATGTGTTTAATAGTTGGTGTATGGATATGAATAAACAGGGTCATTCATTTCATGGTTTCAAGTTGGTAGCACTGGCATTTGACACCTGTCAAACTACGCTGTCATTTGAAGTATCATATCCATCTGCGACTGCGATAATGGATCACTAACCAATCGAACAACTCCATAAATTTATTAAAACTTAACACAAAAGTGGTGTTTCAAACATAGCCTATTTTCGCTCATTGCAATCGGTAAAATTGTAAAGAAACTTGAAGAAAGCGGAAACGTTACTGATGTCGTAAGCCCTGTGCATCATCGTAATGCACACTCAGTCGAAAATATTGTTGCTGCAAGTGCAAATGTTGCCGATGATCCGATTTATCGATTTATCAATTCGGAGCGATATTGTCGAATAATAACCGATATTTTTTGGTCGGATCGTGACTTAGACGATAAGTGGTTCCAACAAAACGGGGCAACAAGCCACATAACACGACCAATTATGGCTTTAATGCTTGAGAAGTTTCCTGGTCGTGTAATTTTACGTTTTGTTAACGTCAATTGGCCACCAAGATCATGCGATTTGACATTGTTAGATTTTATTTCTATGGGGCTACGCAAAAGACCGTGCTTACGCGAGTAATCCCCCGAACTCTAGACCTTTTTAAAAAACCAACATTACTCAAGTTATGGCATACCGCCCGAATTGTACCTATGAAAAAGTAATTGCGAATTACCTTACAAGAATCGCATGCTGCGGATCTTCCCGAGGCGGCCATTTGAATGGTATATTTTTCACACTTAATGGAAAGGTCCTAACTTTATAATGAAACAAAATGTTTATCAAAACTTTATGGATTAGGGTGTTTTATTTAGCTTTACTTTCGAAACCGAAAAATGAATGACCCTTTATTATTTTTTTTTTTTTTTTGCAAATTTGTTTTGCTTTCAATTGATAAAAAATAAAAATTAATAGCTTTTCACAACCATTCGTTTTGTGTGAGATTTCATTTTTGGAACGAATGGAAGGGATCTACAATTTTAGGCCGATTCCAAACGGCTAATTGAGAAGCTTTTTCATAATAGTTATACTCTCGGATGTTTGTCAGACGTTCGCAATAGGTGGCGCAGTGCAAAGAAAACCCTAAGTTGGAATTTGGGTATTACCGGTATTCGAACCTGGACCCCTCGCCTGGTAGTCCAATACACTAACCACTATGCCACTGCCCCGACAAATATACGCCTAGTTTTTGTAATATCTGCCTATTTAGAGTTTCAAATTTTAGCTTCCTACCTATATTCCTTTTGTGTTCCAAGAATAGTAATTGTTCATCCAACATGTGATTGCTTACAGTTCTAGTGAAGGTAAGAGTAAAGAGTTGGTCACCCGTGCACTTTATGAAAGGTACATAGCCAGTTCCCAAGATATTGGATTCCCAAAAACACGGCATATGCCCTTTTTTTCAACCGCCACGCTCTTGATGTTTACAAACTAAACCTGTCAATCGATGCATTCTGATATAAAGGTTTCAAATTTCAACTGGTTTTCATACTCTGAATGTTCTAAAGTTTAATAGTCGTATACGTGCTCGGTGGTACATTTGAATAATTTATCTCTTCTATAGTTTCAGATTGCTTCAACATCTGCCTCAATAACAACACACAACGACACCAGCTCTCTGAGATAAAACCCCGTTAACGACGTGTGTTGATCTTTCGATAACGAATTGTTAATAGTTAATAGCCGCATACATATTTTAAAGCACACATAATTTTATTTCGCTGATGACAGTCCTAAGCAGATTGTATCAGCGAGTAATGGCTGCAACAAAATATTGTTTATTTATTCTATTACAGTGGGTGCCGTGACATAAGGCCAAGCGTCATAAGGCCAAATCTCGAAATTTGGCCTTATGTTCCTTTGTCAAAGTGACAAAAAGCCAAATTCTAGCATTTGGTAATATGACACTTTTAGAAAGTGTCATAAGGCCAAACTAGTTTGTGACATTAGGCCAAATGAACCAACAACAACCCACTTGAAGTGGGTAATAGTATCACCAACATTTTATGAAATTATTTCCCACCTACAATTCGAGAATTTGTTGATGTTAACTGGAAAACAAAATCAAATTATTTGCATACACCCAAACTCGCAACTACTCCCACCCCTAAACAGAGAATTCAAGCAGGGTGGTTGCAGGGGGGCAGCATGCCCCCCCATACATTTTCCACTGTTTATTAATTGTATAGTACGATGATAAGACAAATCACAAAACCCAAAGTGACATAGTGCCAAAGTGGCTTTATGACACTTTACCTAAGCGACATTATGCCAAATGCAATAATTCGGCCTAGTGTCACTTTCACAAAGGGACATAAGGCCAAATTTCGAGATTTGGCCTTATGACGCTTGGCCTTATGTCACGGCACCATTACAGTGATCTGACCTATTTTGTAATTCTATTTGTCAACAAGAAAAATCACCTCTGCAATTGTACTTATGTTATTATTTGCTGACTGCCGAGAGAAATTTATTTTATTCGAACCTTTTGTTTATGCCTCTGTGTTCCACCTCTGGAACAGTAATAAGAGTTCGTGGGGAGTTCTCCTTTTGTGGGGACTTCAATCAAATATTTTATGAAGGGGGACAAAGAGGAATCTGCCCTAGAACGAAATGTGGGGAAGATTAAAAATAATAAAATGTCAGTACCTACTTAACTCTAATTGTAAAGGATAATTCACATGAGAGCGAATTGCGAATGAAAACGTTTTTTAGACGGAGATAAACGCTTTTCAGTTTCATTTTAAAAGGTTCAAACGAATTTTTCATTAGTTGGTTTGTGGATCGCTACTGTATTTCGGTTATTACGAATAATGTATGGCAGTTTGCGGTAAGAATTTTCAATCCGTGGGAAAGTTGCTGCAATTGCAAATAAATAAGAATAAAAAATCTTCTTACCTAAGTTTGGAGGACTGAAACCTTGTTTCAACAATTCTCAGTAGGTACCTCAGGCGAAACGGCTGCAACCAAACCCTTATCAAAATCTTTGCAAAAGGAGTTTGTTTACCAAAAATGAGAAAAATTTATAAAAAATACACACACTATAAATATGAACTCCAGATTATGCGCTTTTGTTGGAACAAATAGCATTTTCAATTCATAAATACTAAATACTTTTTACAATTCGAGTATTTGCAATTCGCTCTCATGTTTATAGTCCTTCACTGACGCATGTATTCCTCTTGCGAAAGTAGCGTGTGCCAATTTATAACCGTATGACTGATTGGAAAGTGAACCATATTCAATACGCAAGTGATCATTCTTTGTGCTTTTGAGTTTTTGCATTGGAATAATTCGCAAAAAACATCAGTTTAGTCAATATTTTGATTGTGGTGAATCCATGGGGAATCCCACCATGAAGAATGGAGAAAAAAGCACCTGGCAGCTTTGGGCTGGAGTTCCACGAATTTGCAGTCTGCATTTGAATATAAAATTTTTGACGGAATTGTTGTAATATCACCATTAAAATATTATTCGGTTAGCACTGTACCTACACCCTTTATTTTGACTGTACACCTGTCAACAGGTTAACTATGTGTATGTATATTTGTATCGTTTTAATAAAAATTGAATTGTAATCTGGCAGTCAACGAGTCAACTTCTTTACTTCACTGGCGACGAGGATGGTCATATGGTATATGTGACGTGAATGTAGACTAATTTTCGGCCGGAGTTTCAGATCGGATAATTGAATAAACTATCCAATTTAATGTGGATCATTTTGATTTGCATTGGATGTAGGGGCGGCGGAGTTTACTATTAACACCTACGCAACGGAGCTAATTTTTTGTTTCGTCTTGCCCGCCGGATGGTTGCTGCTGCTGGTGTTATCTGTGACCAGCAGATAACCCGCAAGTTATCCGCTAATTGAATTTATTTGTACCAACGGTATAAAGATCTATCGAATGGTGGGAGATTATTAATGGCACTTTGCCAGGAATATTTTAAAACTTGATGTTACTTATTTTATTATTTGTCGAAACCGGTAAGGCTGCTTTTCGTATGAGCTTCATTTTTTAAAGATTCGAATCAATTTAGTATAAAACCTTTTAATTTAGTTGTTTATTGACTTACATTTATTGTGAACGTTTATTTGAAATTTATGAGACAAATATGACGATGATATCTATCAAATTTGCTGGTGACCAGAGTGGAGCGAGTAAGTGTAGTGTTGACGGCCTGGGAATTTAGGTTAATGGAAAGGTACTTTGAAATGAAATGACATGCTCATGACGCTTGGAGCTATTTCACGGCTCATCTCTCGAAATAGGAGTAGCTTACATTTTAGTTGTTATTGCATAACCACGTGAATGGAAATGAGGTCATGTTAATGGGATAGCTCGTATTTTGATATGAGTATTAGTTTGTTTTGACAGTTTACGTTCTGAGTCTTTCGCAATTTAGGTGGTTTGATATTTATAGGTGTCAAATGGTCAAATGCCGTTAAGCACAACTGACAGGGTAAGGGTTTTGTAAAGCATGCATTTCGTCCCTCGAGTTAGGAGTGTTGAACCCAATTGTTTTGCCAAACCTAAGTAGCAGCGGTTTCCTAGGGTAATTCTCCGGCCGATCTCCACTATAGGATGTCATTCGTGGTGTTCATGTTCACTCCGAGGTAGATGAACTCCTTAACTGCCTCGAAATAATTGTTGCTGTCAATAGTTTTTTTTTTTTTTTTTGGGAATTCGCTGGAAGTAAAAAATCATCGAAAGACATTGCAGAGCTAGTACGCGAGGGATGCTCCTGCAATGGTGATGGACTTTAACTCATCTAAAAAAACTCCCGGGGGACTGACATTAGCCATCCCGAATAAGATTGCACCTAGTCGTACGACTAATCAGCAACTTATATTTGCATTATTTAATGAGTTTAAAGAGATAAATCCGCCGTTTGTCGGATTTTTAAACTTGTTTTGTTTGAAATTAATACCTAATTTCTTAGCCCTAGCTAAATCTTAGAGATCAAGAGGTTTAATCCGTCTCAGTCTCCTGATTACATTGTCATTATTTAAAAGTTCTGTTATTTCTGTGTTTACGTGGTTGAGAAGCCGATTTCTATGCCTCCGAGCAACCTTCTTAACCTCATCTTCAACCATTTCAACATTTAGATCCCTATGCAGATCGGCGTTGCGTATGTACCAAGGTGCATTAACTATGTTCCTTAGTGCTTTATTTTGAAAAACCTGAATTTTTTGTAAGTTTGTTTGGCATGTACATGCCCACAATTGGAGCCCGTAGGTCCATACTGGTTTTAGAACTTGCTTGTATAGCAATAACTTATTGTAGTTGGACAGGGATGAGTATCTCCCAATAAGCCAATACAATTTACTGTATCGCATGTTCAACTCATCTTTTTTTTCTTAACGTGCGCTTTCCAACGCAGTTTAGCGTCTAGACTCTAGAGTCATGCCTAGATATTTAGCTGTGTTAGAAAATTCTACTACATTGTTGTTAATGTAGACTGGAATGTGTGGTACGTTTTTATACGTAAAATTAATATGGACTGACTTAAGGTCATTTAATCTAATCTGCTATTTCTTTGTCCATTCTGAAATATTGTTTATTGCCGTCTGAAGCTTTTTTGTTGCTATTTCGACAGTTGTTCCCACAGCAAGGACGGCTGTGTCATCTGCAAAAGTAGCTATGGTAGTTTCTACACTTTCAGGCAAATCGCTAGTGAAGAGTAGGTATAAAACTGGACCTAGCACACTGCCTTGCGGTAAACCAGCTCTAATCTCTCTTAATGTTGAGCACTCTGTATCTTGCTTAATTCTGAAGAATCGATCTGATATATATGACTCCAGAATAGTCGAATACTGCTTCGGCAGCTGCTTTTGTAGTTTGTGTATCAGTCCTTTGTGCCAGACTTTATCGAAAGCTTGTGCTATATCAAGAAATACTTTAGAGCACACATTTTTCGCTTCAAATGCTTTTTCGATTTTATCTGTGATTCAATGCACCTGATAGAGTGCTTGTTTCTAAACCCAAATTGATGATTTGGAAGTAGCGATTTTTCATCAATAATTTTTTGCAGACGTTTTGCCAGCATTTTTTCGAATAGCTTGGACAACATTGGTAGTATCGATATTGGGCGATATGAGGCTACTTCGCTAGGTGGTTTACCTGGTTTTGGTATCATTACTACCTCCGCGACCCTCCACATGCTTGGCACATATCTTAATTTAAATGCAGCGTTTATAATCTGCGCTAGTTTTTTTAAACCTTTTCGAGGAAATTGTTTTAAAATTTCCCCTGTGATTAAATCGAACCCTGGGGCTTTTTTTATGTTTATGCCTTCTTTGATTTCTTTGGCAAGTTCTTTAGCTGTTACCGGCCGAATAGGTCCGTCTTCTTCGCACGTTTCTTCGTTTCCTTGATAATCTTTATCTTCATAAGGTTTGAAGACGTTCTCAAGGTAGGTACTCTGCAAAGGTATTTGCTTTTTCTTGACTGCTTTTTGCCCAGTTACCTTCTCTGGTTTTTACTGGCGGAATGTGAGCTATTGGCCTGTTCATTTTCTTTGCTGCCTTCCAGATATTTTGACAGTCGTTGTTTGACAGATGACACTAAGCAATGGCAAACAGATTTTTCACCAATGCCGTTATGTGTCTTCAAACACGGGTATACTACTCAATCACCCATCATATTTTTACTGAATCCTAGAATATTGATATCAAAGCGGACCACTTTATGCTCGTTTCTCCCGCTAAAGCACCTGAAATAAGTTTTATCGCCTTGCATATCCAACGGTTCCAATGACAAACACTCCACAACAAAAGTTATACTCTCTAGCATTGGAACCTCTAAAGACCTTACAAAAATAGATATCAACAAAATATGGCCTCCACTGCAAAATGCCAATTAGCTCCTTGGTAACATGTTCTTCTTAAGGTTGAACTACGGTTGGTTGTGTTGGCAACCTAGGCTTTCACTAACAAGCTGCTTCAGTTAACCCGGTCCATAGCTAACTATTTCCAATCTCCAAGCTTGTTGAGGTCGTCTTCCACTTGTGCGAGCTATTTAAAGCGAGGTCTTCCTATATTTCGGAATGTCCCTCTTGGTTGGAGTTGAAGACTTTATGGGCGGAGGCTGGATTTGTATGCAAGATATACTCGTAGATGTCCAATTTTTTTACAATGTTGAAGTCGCCATACATCATAAAGTACGTCGTTATATCTCCTCCGCAAATGCCCGCCTGTCTATCGAAGCGACCGAATATAATATCATCATCTACCTACTTTAGATAGAGTCCAAGTTTTTTAGCCACAATGCGGGAATGGGATAATCAAGGTCTTATACCGAATCTCCTTAGTTCTTATAGATATGCCTTTACTACTCCTTGTTAACATCCAGGAAGCACATATTAATTTAAGAAAATTTGTTGTATAGTTTACTGTCGATGTGTGTAAAGGTATATAAAATGTACTCGCGAAACTTTTCTCTCCTTTCAATATTTTCTCGTCGCTGTAAGATTTTGTGGTTAGTTTCGTTTAGCCAAGAAACACACCTTTCTATGTTCAAAGAAAGGTCGGTACCCAGTCCTCAATTGGAACTAGTGCGTGATGCCTGATAATGTGAACCATAACCATCTCTCTCCGACAGTATTACATGTTTATGATTGAACTGCAACTATAAATCGGTCATCAGTTACTAACCGAACGCTTTGTGGGTAATAGGCATCGCATCGGATCTCAATCCATTGCGGCATATCTAAGCACTTTGGCATGATCTCCAATTCAATTTGATCTTCTCATAAAAATAAATCGTCTACGTTTCTTACTTCAACACTTCGCTACGCCACGCAGCGGTTTACGGTGTATTTCTATTTCTACCCATTCAACCTGAGCAAAGCTACTGCACCTATTTTCAATTAGATGTCGATGGTCGGCTACGTGTACGATGTACGTTCGCACTGCAATCCAACCACAAGCACATGCGCAGGCGAGTGCATTTCTTAGGTAGTTGGATTCGTTAAAGCAATACCTCAGCGCCTTGTAGCGCGTTATTATTTTTCATGTGCAAGTTCAATGGCGCAATTTTCGCATTTGTGACGGAAACTATATACATATTCTCGTTAACCGTTAACCAGGTAAATTATTCCCGCACCGTACGAACACGATCGCATACCAATTGATTCACAAACGTACACACACGTTTGGAATGTGAGCACTAGCTGGAGCAGACCAAAGAGCACCCATAGGTGAATAGGTGTGTGTGTTTGGGTGCCGTAGTTTATTTATTGCATAACATGCGCCAACGTTCCACTCCAACCGCTCAACCGCTGTCTTCTGGAAGAGGCACGGTGCACTATTATGACACGGTAAGGCAACTCAAGTTGGACATTAGTGCTGGCAATGCGGCGCAATTGCCGGCTATTAAGCGCGGCGAAATGGGAGTGCATGTGCAATTTTGTTATTATGAGTTCAATGCAAATCTGCGGCTATGTGTGGTTGAGAGCATTTAGCATAATTAAATTTGCATACAAGTGCTTATGCCCTAAGGGGATAGATGATGTGGCTCTTAACAAATTAAGACACCAAGGGGAGGTAAATTTGCGGCTAACAAATTACGCGGAAGTATAGGTAGGTGCTCTTGGTGGTGCTGTTTCTGGAGGAGTTGCGTCATCATCATCTGGCGTAGTATTGAGACTTGAAAGGCGCCGATAGTTTGGGTAGCTACTACGTTACTTCCATTGGTTTAGGGGGCCATTTGTATAGGTACAACCAGTGGCGGGACGAAACTGTTGGCCGCAAAATGTAATCAGTTCTTTCGAAACTTTCACAATCGGAATGATTAGATGATTTTCCTCGAAGCGTTATCCTTATCACATAGGTATAGTGAAAAATCCCTACATGTAGGTACCTATTTTATTTTCGACTAAAAGAATTGCTTCGTTGGGGAAAAAGGACAGATTTTCTATATTTAAAACTGTTAGCTGTACAAATAATTATCTCTATATACCTATATAATTTCTTATATTAATAGCTGACCCGGCGAACCCAAATTCGTTTTTGTGATGCAAATAATAGAACTTAGTTGGAAATAGCTGAAGTATAGCATTGACGCAATGATTGACGCATCGGCAAGCGTTCCGCTTTTTCGCTTAAGTGTTTTACAGTACACCACTTACAAAGAAAGCGAAAGGTTTGCTCACACGTGACCACGCCACTTACAACTGACCATGTGAGAAACATGGGAATTCAATATTGATGCCACAAATATCCAGCGATTGTCCTTTCGACTTATTATTAGTCTTATTGAAACCGAGACGCATGGGAAATTGAAGAAGTCTAAGACCCAATGGCAAATCGTTCTGAATAAGTGGTTTTCCTTTGAATTTTCCCCTCAAAATCGTCGCTTGCATGACATTTGACTTGAGATTCTTCACGATCAAATCAAACATGATCCGTTGAAAAGTTTCAGTGCATTGATGCTGCACAACAGAATTATAACTGAGCGGACTTTCAATATAAAATTGTGTAGCGGTAATCCCGGAACATCCAAAGAATTAAAAAAAAGTTAAAAAAAATTTCAAACAAATGTCATCACAGGTTTGAAAACAAATCCGCCATCGTCGAAGTTAATTTTCTCCATCGTCGTCTTAAACATCGGAATGATATTTTTGAATGACGTTTTTTGTCATTCCTGTTTGCCCTCTGTACCTACCGCCTATCGATTTGATTATCCTCCGACGAAATTAAGAACACCTGCCGATATTTCAGTGCGTCCTTATTTACTGGCAAGATTGCACCCATCCGATGGTAAATTTGTCCTAGAATCTTTTAATCCTAATTGTACAGTATAGAATCCCGTGCCATTGTTAGAACAGGTATATTTCCATTATGTATAAAAGAAAAAAATTACGTTGCAAGTCGAAATGAAACCAATTTCTAAAATGATTTTTGTTCCGAACAAAGTCATACGGAAACAGTTTTTGTACTGCACACAGAGATTTTAATGGCTCCGGAGGTGCATCTTAAGAGACCAAGTCCAGTTTTTCAATCGCACAGCAAAGGCCGGCCCTTCCGCCTTTAAATGCACACAATAGTCATAGATCCAATATTGAAAATCGCATCACCAATCACCAACATAGTTTTCTGTTGGTTCATACCGAAATGGCAGTCGTTCGTCGTTCGTATGTTGGCACCGATGCGCGTATTGCCATTTGTCACTCTTCAACTTGAACTTGTTTGCTCTCTCCCGTCCCAGTACGATTTGACGCAAATTTCATGACATGCACTCTCAAATTGCTTGGCTGTTGATCTGGTCCAGTGATGCCAACTCAGGCACAATTATGCCTTTTATAGGCATACTTCCCATTCCCATGCTTTAGGCATTGAGAAAAAGCATAAATTTGAGTGTTTTGGAAATCCGATACTTTGGTCACTCATCTTCTTTCTTAACTGTGCGTCATGCTTTTTTTCCAATTCTTAACTTAACTTGTCAAACAAAATTATATACCTATACAAAAAAATGGGGAGAAAATCATCTCTTGGGTTATTTTTTTATTTTCGGTGGCGCTCGCGCTACTGTTTGGAGTTAACCTGAGCCCCTGGGATTTTTGAATTGCATAGAACAGAAAACTTTAAATTACCTATCGACCAACCAACATTTCTTTACCAACTTTTAATCACCTGCTATAGGTTCGTTGTACTACCGTAGTAAAATATGGAAATTTTTGAAAAAGGCAAAATTCGCGTTCGCACCATTTATTATGCAATGTCCCATTCCGTCGACTTGTCTATGTGCTCCACGTTCTTCTTCACTTTCGTTTCGTTTATATAATTTGTTGTTGACTTGCTTGCCTTGTTCGTCTGTAAATATTTGGTCTTGGCATTTTCAAAAAATCATTGAAGTTTACTTTTCAATAACTATTTTGTTTGCGTTTTATTTTTTATATTTTATTTTTAACTTAAGTTAACTAAAGTTAAGTTGAAGCGATGAACAAAATCAAAAACAAACTACATATCAGCACTGTTGACAATCGTATAATACATTAATCTGAAATTCTCAATTTTCTCAATTTACTTTTTGAAAACAAAATAATACCGCAGAAAGAAAAGTCAAAATAAATGGGTACCTACTTAATTGGAAGAACCATTGGATGCCGAATCAGGTCTGAACCACGATTTTCCGGAAATTTATTTCTGTCTAAACCTGATATACAGCAATACTAACAAAACCAAAAAAAAAATCATGAAAATCGTCCCTGGGGCTATCGAGTTTCACCCCAAAAGAGTTTATATAGATTTGAATACTTCTTACAATTTTTCCAAATTTTATGTAGGCAACCAGATTTGTACGGAAAATCTTACGTCTTTAGTGAATTAATGGACCCGTGGTAGGTATATTTTTTTTATGTATATACTATCACCGATGCCGCATCACGTTTTTAAGATTCCCACCAAACGCGTCTACGTTGTGATGTTGACGAAACCTTGCCGTTCAGTAGAGGTCAGTAGATTGTAATTTTCGACGTGTTTTCCACGATTTTTATCTAGAAAATTTTTTTAATTTAATCATTCCAAACACTCTTTCGCTTTATCTTATCCACTAAAAAATAAATCATCCAATGCTAGCCAATCTGTTCAAGTATAATCGAAAGAAAGAGGAAACAAGCTCGGCTATTCTAGAATCCAGTAAGAGAAAATCATAAAAAGATTGACTGAAAGTCGCAATGGCAAAACTTCAAAACAACGTCCAATATTATGTACAGTCAATACTTATCACTTTCTGCAAAACTGACCCCATTCAGCATCAACCGTCCAAGTTATACCAACATGTTCTATTATCGAGTGCTTGCTAATTATTTAAATAGGCAATTAGAACTATTGTGTGTCAAAATGCACGACCTACCTCACATGCTACCATTTCCTATGACTCCTCCTGACAATGTTTCTGACACAGCTGCAGAGACGAATTCACTTAACACTGTCGGCAAAATAAAAATGTAAAACTTTCTTTTCCAGACGATCTTCATTTTTTCCATCAACATAAATACAAAAACAATTAAATAAAAACCACACATAACATCCAATCACTATGTACACAAACAGGTATTGTCCAGGTTGGCCTTTATCCAGGGAATAAATTTACTGACTCGAGTATACACGCCTGGGTATCCATCGCGACCACATCCGACGCCCCACGAAACAATTCCCACAATATAGTACTTGACTCCGTTCGAGAGCAGTAGTGGACCGCCACTGTCACCTTGACAGGAGTCCATGGTCGCCTTGCCTGCGCACAGCATACTCGATGTTATTCGACTACTTTTGTACTTTTGATTGCGACACTCGGTTATGGTTAGAATCGGCACCTTCACCTGGTTGACAATTGCCGGCAGCTCACCACCTTCCGAAGTACGTCCCCAACCGACCACGGTACCAATGCGACCTGAAACACAAGCGGCATTAGATTATTCAATGCGAAGAATGTCAAAAATATTTATAGAAGTCACCAGCTGGATCGTAGTTATTTCTTGGCAAGCATATTGGCTTGATGATCTTCGAGAAGATTATTGGTTTTCGAAGTCGCAGCAGGGCGATGTCGTTGTTGTAGGTATCCGGATTGAAACTCCTGTGTTTAACGATGGCGGTAACTGCTCTCTGTATGGCTTTGGATTCTGATGTTATGTGCTGGTTGTGATCACCGAATATTACGCGGATTTTCGATCGACGCAGCTTCTTTACGCAATGTGCTGCGGTGATGACGTAGTCCTTGGTGAGAAGCGAACCGCCACAATGAAATTTACCGTCGTACACTATGCGCGCCATCCATGGGTATTGATTGACGCCTGTGGGCTTACCACCAACAATTCGTATCTCTTCGTTCGAGTATCCACAATCTGAAAAGGAAAATCGGAAGGTGGATTAGTCTTGAGCCAAAAAGTATGCAACGTCAAGATGTATTTTCGAAGTTGGAATGTATTCGATGTCGAATGGAAATATGTAGATGTACTCTTTTTGGTGGACTGGAGTGAGAGAGAATGAAAATAGGTACTCAAAACCAGTGTTCGTAACTCGTGTGAGATTTATCTTTTCGTCTGAGTGAGTTTCGATGATTTGAAACCGTCTCGTGAGAAAAAAGGGAAAAAGTACAATTTTGTGGGAAATTCGGCTAACTTACAAAAACAAAAACAATGTATTTCAATTTCAACCTAAGATCATATTTCTACAATCTTATTCAGTGTTTACAAATCAAGAAGAAATAAATGATTAAATTCTGGTCCTGTTTACGTTGTTCGCTGAGCTACAAAGCACTGAAAGAAACAGAAACAAATCCATAAAAAATGACTGCCGCCTATTCTATCAAATTGTGTTTCTTTTGATCGCATTTAAGCTTTGACTTCAATGAAAAAATGGAACAGATTTTGGAAATGTTTAGTGAAGGCGATTTTCATGAAGGTAATTGTCGAATTCATACGTCGTCATCACAATATGAAATAGTAACGGGTGATTTTTTAGCTGGTTTGGTTTTGGCAACACTGGTTTTGACAGCTGACGTGTGTTTAGTACCTTGTGTCACTGTCAAACAGCTTCAGTTTGGTTTGCAATTTAACCATGGATCGTCTTACAAATGAACAACGCTTGCAAATTATTGAATTTTACTATCAAAATTCGTGCTCGGTTCGAAATGTTCATCGCGGGCTGCTTCCATTTTATGATCGGCATTCTCGACCTTCTGAGCAGTCTATTCGGAAGATTGTGACCAAATTTCGCACCAAATTTACTTTGTTGGACATTTAACCACCAACACGTTTACGTACTGTGCGTAGTGAAGAAAATATAGCGGCCGTATCAGCTAGTGTGACAGAAGACCGCGAAAAGTCGATTCGGCGCCGTTCCCAGCAGTAAGGCCTTTGTTACAGCACTACGTGGAAAATTTTGCGGAAGGATTTGGGCGTAAAGCCTTTTAAGATACAGCTGGTGCAAGAACTAAAGCCAGCCGACCTACCACAACGCCGAATTTTTGGTGAATGGGCTCTTGGAAAGCTGGCCGAGGATCCGCTTTTTTATCGAAAAATTGTGTTCAGCGATGAGGCTCATTTTTGGTTGAATGGGTACGTAAATAAGCAAAATTGCCGCATTTGGAGTGAAGATCAGCCAGAAGCATTGCAACAGCTACCAATGCATCCCGAAAAAGCCACTGTTTGGTGCGGTTTATGGGCCGGCGGCATTATTGGGCCATATTTCTTCAAAGATGATGCGAATCGCAGCGTTACTGTCAATGGTGAACGCTACCGAGCGATGATAACAAACTTTTTTTTGCCGAAATGGAAGTTCTTGACTTGCATGATATGTGGTTTCAATTGCGAGGCGAGTTTGGTGAACAGTTAATTTCACGTTTCGGGCCGGTCAATTGGCCACCTAGATCGTGCGATTTGACACCATTAGATTATTTTTTGTGGGGGTATGTCAAGGCTAATGTGTATAGGGACAAGCCCGCTTCGATTGACGCACTGGAAGCCAACATCCATGCATTCATTCGTGAGATACCGGCCGATATGTGTGAAAGAGTATGCCAAAATTGGACTCAGCGGATGGGCTACCTGAGACGCAGCCGCGGTCAACATTTGCATGAAATTATCTTTAAACATTAAATTGCAAGGTTCAAACTATCGATTCAAATAAATATTTCATTCATTTTTTCGAATTTTTTGTGTTTTTTTTTTTTTTAAGTTCTAAACCTCTTAAAAAATCACCCGTTATGATGCGAAACAAAAACCCAGATGACAGATGCAGAAAAATCCAAACAAAAGAAAAATAAATTGGCATCACTGTTGATGGCAGCAATAGAAACAATCATTATAGACTTGTTTACATTCTGTCGCTAAATTCTGTTGCTGGAAAAGAAAATGTTCTGCTCATAATTATGCTTCTGTTGCAAATGTATGGGATTCTGTTTATCAATATCAGGTAAATGGCCACCTCGGTTAGTCTCACAAATGCGAGCCCTTTTGAGTACCTACATTTTTCATTACATTCTCACACATTTCACGCGGTATTTCATTAATTTCATCACGAATATTTTGTTTGAGTTGCTCAAGCGTTTCTGAGGGTTTTCCATTGCCCAGAACCGACTATTCTGTTAACTCACATATCCGTTCAAATGAAAATGTGCCTCGTCACTCATGGACTATAGCTGTAACATCCTATTGGCATATGTACGACGGCGTAAATAATCTTGTGCAAGAAGCTCTTGTGTCAACTGAATCTTAAATGGAATCAAATGCTATCACCTATAGACCCTCTTTCTTCGAAATAATACATTAGTCACTACACGATAAATATTGCGTTTTGTTGGCACGTTGTTTCTCCCAAAAATTTCACGTAACTTTCTCATCGTCACAGTAATCGATGATTGATTTTTATAAAATCCCGCAAAAAAAAACCCAAATTACAACTCAGGGTTTTTTCACTGCGCCACCTCTCGCGAACGTCTGACAAACATCCGAGAGTAAAACTGTCTTGAAAAAGCTTCTCAATTAGCCGTTTGGACTCGGCGTTAAATCCCATCCATTCGTTCGAAAAATGAAAAACTCACACAAAACGAATGGTTGCGAGAAGCTAGGCCCAGGATCCCTCCAGACCTGTTGCGCCCACTATTATTATTATTTAACGATTAAAAGATTAAAACACGTATTTTTCCATAATAAATTTGATAAGTGTCTACTTCATGACTGCCAATTATGAACTGCCAAAACTAATGTTTACCAAAATGGTGGCAAAACAAAGTAGTATACCTTCCCGGCGGACACCCTGTGCAAATCTCGCTCAAAAATCGAGATTCGCAAAATTGATCCGACTCTCAAAAAAAGTGATTTTGTGATCCCATGTTAGATTGGCAAAAGTGGCCAATACTTTAAAGAATCTAGTTATCCTAAGTCGACTAGATTTATCTGAAGATAGGCCGGGAACGTCAATTATTCTACGTCAGCAACATACCAATATGACTGTCAACTTAGTACTCAGTCACGAATTTCTTGACCAGATTGGTCGTTTACTCACGTTAATTGAAACAACTAGTCCGACAGCTGTCAGACTTAATAAACTATAGATACTTGAACGTCCCCAATGATTTACCAGGAATTTTCTGAAAACTATCATAAACTTCTGACAATTTTTTTATATAACAAAAAAAAATGTATGTAACTTACTAGTTTATATGTAGGATGTATATTGTATAATTTACAACTGTGACAGGCGATTGCGTTCTGGTCAGGTATTGAAATAGACAAGTACGATTTATACAATATCTTCTTATTAAGGTGGCGCTACAGTGCGGGGTGGACCTTGGCCTCAACCAACAAGCGTCCCCAGCCAGTACGATCTTTGGCCAGCTGTCTCCAGTTTCGCACGCTAAGTTGGTAAAGGTATACTGAGTTCATAGCGGAGCCTAGGTAGACAAAGTCCTTTACCACCTCAAAGTTATATCTGTCTATTGAGATATTCTGACCAAGACGTCGGTGTTGGGTGTCCTTTCTTGATGACAGCATATACTTTGTCTTGCCCTCATTCACCGCCAAACCCATTTTCGCCGCTTCCGTCTCAATACTCACGAACGCGCCAGTGATGTCGTCGGCGTAGGCTAGTATGTGGGCGGACTTTGGAAGTGCCTCTGGTGTTAGCGTTTGAGTTTTGCACTATTTTTTCAAGAATGATGTTGAAGAAGTCACATGACAGCGCATCGCCTTGTCTAAATCCTTTTTTGACATCGAAGGTTTCGGTGAGTTCTTTGCCAACATTGATGGAGCAGCGTGCATTCTCCATTGTCATCCTGCACAAACGGACGAGTTTGGCAGGGATGCCAAAACTAGACTTTGCTCTGTATAGCTCGCCTCTATATATGCTGTCATAGGCGGCCTTAAATCGATGAAAAGGTGGTGGGTATCGATTTGGACTTCCTGATGGGTTTTCTCCAAGATTTGCCGAAGTGTGAATATTTGGTCGACGGTAGACTTTCCTGGCATGAAGCCACACTGACAGGGACCAATCAGGTTGTTGAAGAAAGGTTTCAGGCTTTCACACAACATGGCAGATAAGATCTTGTAGGCGATATTAAGAAGACTTATACCTCTGTAGTTGGCGCTGTTCAGAGGGTCTTCTTTCTTGAGGATCTATACAATATACAATATGCTAAACAATATTTCTTCAACTGAAATTGACGATTAATAATAAACTGAGTCGTGCCCTTAGAATGGCAAGTCAAGTATTAATTAATAATATGCTACGTAATAATACTAAATTTTTAGTCTATGGACAAGAAAGAATTCCAAACGAGTAGTGTTTAGAGACACATTCTTCGAAGTTTAAGGGAATAATGAAAACCGATTTTGCACAATTAAGCCAAACAACGAAGATCCTGTTGCAAATGAAAAAAACAAATTAGGTCACAGTATATACATACTAAATATGGACTGCTAGTGAAATGTCATTTTCGAATGCTTCTGCAAGAAAAAAAGTTCTAAAAAACCACAGGCGCTACTATGTTTAGCGGATTAGCAAAACAACACATGCCGCCGACAAGATTAGATTTCCACAGCAACGTTAACAAAAAAGAGAGATTTTTCCAAAAAAAAAGTTCGTTTTCACAGATCACAGAAAAATGTAAACAAAAGAGCGACATCTTGTCCGAAGAGATTCATTTCCAAAGCAATGTGTAAACAAAAGACTGTCATAATAATTATATTAAAAAGATGCAAAGCTACAAAGAGTGATTTAAAATTAATTCTTTAATATTTATTGTTTTGGAAAAGAAAACGAAAATTTCTTTGCTTATTGACAGATAAATTAAAATAAAAAACGCCTGCAGGTATCTTCCCCGAATCGTACAATCGCACTAATAGTTACAATGTTAAATGTTCCGTGGAATTGAAGTTAGTGCCGGTGTCAATTACACTGACGTCTTTTCAACTTCATCCCAATGAATGTGCTTCTTTATAGGAGTTATATTAAGCATGAGATATGCGACTAGTTTGTTATTTTTTCTTTCTTATGACATAGTTGCAAGACCTAATACATCCAACGACTTTAAATGAGTCAGACGTCATATCAGTATTGGAGTATCTACCATGATCTAAGCATTTGTTTTATTTGAATAAAAAGAGTGTGAAATATAATAAATAAATAAATATTTAGCGCATAACAGATAATAACAAGACATAAATTCCAAGTCTCGCACGAATGGAAATCAAGGAATTTGAATAATTCGTATGAACAACAACCACTAACACGAAGTTAAATAATTGACAAACGCAAATGCTAACGAGTCAGTAGTAAAGAAAATATTAAAACGCATTAATGCAATAATTAAAAATGTGTATATCACGTCAGAATATGCATAATGAGAAAACTAAAAGTGCGAATAAATTAAGTGCTAAATTATGAACTCTGCAAATTACGAGTAAGTATAATATAAAAGGTCTTTCATTAAGGACTTGACAGCTTCTTTTTTAAATAAAATGTTAACTACTTGAGGTAGGTATCTGTAAAACAAAAAAAAATATTTATTGGCTTGAATTACTACCAAGACATTTATGAATGGATTTGGACTTCGTTCATATGTCCACCACGGGAACGTATGCAGCGGTCGATACCCGGTTTTCGATGACTCGGCCCTACTTTTAAGGTGGCTGTTCATTTGGGAGCATTTTCACTAGTGAACTCTTGAAAGTGACTCTTACGTGATTGTCCATTTGACTGCTATATTCTTAAAGTTTTGAAACCGCGAGCAGTGATACCAATTTTCAAGATATATCTTCTTTTTCAAGATTTTTGAGCTCCAAAATATGTGCTAGACTTTTTACCTTAAATTAATCAAAAAGAGCAGTTTTTCTTGAAAACAGCTGGCTGTTAAATTTCATGTTTTTTTTGAGAGTCGGAGGAATTTTGCGAATCTCGATTTCTGAGCGAGATTTGCACCTGCTACTTACACTAACACCAAAACATTAGTCATTTTCCAAAATTAAAAGTGTGTTATTATGTATATTTACGTTTATAGACGACAAGTCCGAAAAATAAAAAAAATACATTTTGCCGCTGCAATGGATATTAAAATAAGTTTAATAGATTTTTTATAAAAACAGATCACAATTTAAGAACAGCTGACTTTTAAAATACGCACCTGAAATGCAAAGAAAACAATCGTTTTATGTTCCATTGGGAACGAAAAATCCGAAATCTGAGAGCAAAATCTGAAAATCCCTCTTCTTCTGTTATTTCAGTAAATGGCCAGCCCTAGATACTCCTCGTCCATATATTCATAAAAATCATTCATCTTTTGAACACAAAAAATAACAGAGCAAATTTATCTCTCAAAATTAAGCTTAATGTCCCTACCCAATAAACGCTTAATTTTGACGGATACATGAAGGAGATTCTGCAATAAAATTTTGATTTGATGGAGAGAGCAATAATTTGCTTATCGATATTTATGTAAGTATATATTTTACCAGCTTCAATTTTGTCGAAAAAAATAAAATGTTTCTTTAAAGCGCTTAAAAATTGAGTTTTATATTTCTTTCGTTTTATACAGTCAAAATCGGTTATAACGAAATATCGGTTACTGCGAACTTATCTTGAAATCCCGGCACAGGTTCATACAAAACTGTTCTGGCCGAAAATCTACTTTAACGATATCGTCCAGAAGAATTATCGGTTATTACGAACAGTTTAAAATGAAATATTAATAAACACCTATCGCTTATAACGAACTGTACAAAAAAAATTAAGCAGGAGTTGCAAATCTCGTGCATTTTGTTGTATTTTGTTTATATGAATTTCGCATTCTGTTTTTGAGAGGAACTGGAATAGCCATTTCTTATAACATAAAGGAAAGTTAAAACAAAAGTGTTAGTTTTTTTTTTTTTTTTTTTGAAAATGAGTTCGAAAGGTTAAAATTTTGGCTGCAGAGTTTTCTGTATCGGCTTCAACAATCTCTACATAAAGACTGAGATAAAATTAAGAAGAATTTCGAGGAAATCAGGATAAAAATAAAAAATTTCCATGCAGTCAAACAAACAAAATTTGTCCACTTCCTAATAAAGCACAAAAAAATATGGAAGCTCGGTTATAACGAAACACCAGATATAACGAACAAATTCTCTAGTTCCATCGATTTTGTTATAACCGATTTTGACTGTATTTTGAAAAAATTCTTTAGTAAAGACTACTTATTTCGGAAAATCAAGATTTTCACATTTTTCACCTGGGAACACTGACCGCGAGTTCTCTCGTAGAATTTTGAGAGCCTATTTCTGGGAGACTACTATCAGGAGCAGTGATGCCGTTTCATAATTTTGTTGGGGAGTATAATAGAACTTTTTGAGAAAAAATTTGAAATTTATTCAAAAAAATTTGAAATTTATTTCTAGCTAAGCGTTTTGCAAATGGGAAGGTTTCGATGTTGGAAGCCTGTGGACTATTGTTTTGGTAGAGTTCCTATAATCTGTTCTTTATTTTTAATTTACAAACTTACGTATCGAAATAAGTGATTGTGGAAAGGATTTCCCGGATCCGCAAGAGTTTTGCTAGACGGTAATGTAACAAAATCGAACAAGAAATAAATTTTAATGAAGCGTCCAGTAGGTAAAATTTATTTTGCAAATTACTAGGTAGAGAAATGTTAAGACAAAGTAAAAATAAATGGATAGTTAAAAGTGCTGCCAAATTTGTTTTAAATTTAAAGTGAATTGAATTTATTGAGGTTGAAATAACGCTTTGCTGCAAATATAAGAAATAAGATATTTTAGCTCCTTAAAACAAATATCTGTACGAATGTAAAAGGTGTAGTACGGGAGTACAAAGATGTTGAAAGTACCTAGTTCATTACTCCTATGGGAGGGTGCCGTGAAATAACGCCGAGAGAAATAACGCCGAATTCTAAAATTCGGCGTTATTGCGCTTTCACAAAGTGAAATAATGCCGAATTTCAGAATTCATTAACACATTAACAAAGTGAAATAACGCCGAACATTGTTTGTGAAATAAAGCCGAAGCAAATGGGTATCATGACGTAATCTCGAATGACAAAAATCTCGAAGTCTAAAAATCTCAATTTGAAAATTCAACAAAAAACATAAGTAGAAAACCTCGCACCCACCCCGTAATCCAACAGTAAACCCAAGCAGGGGGGTTGCAGGGGGGCAGCATGCCCCCCCATAGACATTTCATAATTTGCGCAAATTACTATTGTCTCAAAAATAAATATTAATTTAAGAATGTATTTATAAATGCAAAGTGAAATAAGGCCGACTCGGCTTTATTTCGCTTTAGCAAAGTGAAATAAGACCGAACATTTAAATTCGGTGTTATTTCGCTTTCACAAAGTGAAATAACGCCGAATTTTAGAATTCGGCGTTATTTCGCTCGGCGTTATTTCACGGCACCCTATGGGAGTACTTTCGGCAACACTGATTCAGGAGTCATATCCGTTCGAGGCAGTAAAAGTGGCACGTGTTTACACAAGCAGCTGCTTTAAAAATATTGACACTGTTCTTAAAAAAGAAAACGAAAGTTTTCAAAATTTTGCGCCAAGTTATTAGAAGATAGCGCAAGGCCTTAACTAAAAAAAAAGAGAGCTTTAAATTGAAGATGCCTAACAATGCATGCTGCAGTCATTTTAGACTCATATGCCAAGTATACCTAATATTTGACAAGTTATCCTCATTTAGAATGTGCAAGTCACGAGACCTTCTAAGTGTCATACCAACTTATGGGATATTTGATTGACATTCGCAAACTACGAACTTGACATTCCTTAAGATAATCTACCAATAGTGGTTACAACGCAACGGCGTACATCCACTTTCAAGAGCAAAAAGACAATTCCCCTTGAGCTACTCTCACTACTCTAAGCATCAGGTCTGTTACACTTGCGAGTTGCCGAACTGCTCGCAACATTTCTACCCTCAAATGGACACCGACTTTAACTTGAAAAGGCTTCAAAACTATACTCGGCGATAGAGCTCCATCACACAATCGGACGAAAAAGACCGATGGAACAACAGTTTCATTTGATGGATAACGAAAGACACTTCGAACCATCATCATCTGACATCAGGTAATGGGGATAAAAATGACACTTCGGTAATGATCTATAAAATATATCATGCCTTACCACAATCGCATGTCTTCACATGACTCTCTGCCTCGGCGTCCTCGTCTCCATCTTCGTACCCAAAGGCACTTGTCAGCCCACTTCCAATTCGGAAGATCGCATCAAACAGGAACCTCCCCGATCTATTGGTTTTCGCCGACTCTGAATCATATTCCAAGTTGTATGTTCCATTAAAGGCAGATATCACAGAAATCTTATAGAGCACTACGAAAGCAATTAGCAAATAACACCAGGTAACACTGCGACAAATAGTACTCAACATGTTTCCAAACCGAATCTCTTGCATTCTCTTCGTACGGTTTCAGTAAATAAATTAAACAAAATAAGAACAATGCATCAATGGGGTACCATTAAGTACAGGTAATTGGCCATAATCACTTGACATTCACATTGAACAGATGCGCCCAGGTAACACACGCGCACAACTGCATCTTCGCGATAACAACAATAATTACAAAATCATTTTTGTGATAGGCCAATTACTACATAACCACACTTGTACTTCGATTTCAAGCTCACAATGTAGATCCGATACAAAGGCCACGCAAAGAATCAACCACCGACTGCCAACGATGACAGCAATAACAACGACAACAACAACAGCAGCAACAAAATTAACAAACGCACACACACTTTGTCCGAATGTTTCGATAGCCACCACCGAACTGGACGGCTTGCTTGACCAACAGTACGTTACCGTTAGTGATCACTATTACTTTCGTTTGATTGGGCGATGGCGGCAACGGCAGCGGCAGCACAATAGACGGTTTCGCTTATAAATACACGGACCTGTTCACCGCAAAACCACACCGCAGCGATGCGTTGCGTTCGTAAATGCGCAATCTTTAATTTCACTTTCGTTTACCGGTAACGATAGTGGTACCTACTCACTTGTTTGACAGTGTTAAAGTGTATTTCGTATCCATAATAGCCCAAGTACTGTACACACGCTGTTGAGTAATCTCCACTTAACAACTTCTTTTCACTTTTCAATTTGTGCAGCAACACACCGAGAGCAGTAATTAATTACAATCTGCGTTGCAGTGCGCGGTTCATTCAACCGATCGATTTGATTTGATCTTTAGGTCTCCTAATGCGGTTTGCGACAACGACAAGTAATTCACAATTTGGTGCCTGCAAAACGAAAGAGTTGAGCAACGAACTGGATTTCGATTTCTGGTGACGCGCTCCCATTTGATACTTTTTCACGCTGGAATCCGTACTACGGCCCACTGAATTTCACTTTCTCATTCAACCTTCCAAATGATAAATAATATTCGAACACGGAATTTTCTATCCAACCTGATTACGTCACCGGAACGGAACGAGTTCTGTTCCTCGCTTAAGAATTATATCAGAGCGGACTTCCTTATACGGTTAGAGGCTTGTGCTTGAGTATAATGCACCGGAGACGGAGCCACTGTAGCTACAAATGTCTTTGCCGACGAACCAAAGCACATTATGGACCTTGACCATGGTCTGCGCTCTGGCCAAGCTGAGATATGAACATTTTTTTTCCACCACTATCTACTGTCAGGTGTTTGTGGTGGTGAAAAAAAAATAACGCTTGTTTGGCCTTCTCAATGAGAAGAAACGTATTTTAGAGACATTTTGGCAAATTCTCATATTTTTCCCATGTAGTTGTTACCTATTTTGGTGTCAGGCATTTCTTTTCTGCATATTTAACTAATTCATTAGCGAAACGATCAAATAAATGCTATATACAGCGCGGTGTTGGACAGTCGAAATTTCTCTCTTCGTCAAGAGGCCGTTTCGATGAATGTGGATGGTTGTTATTAGTCGTTTTGTTGTTACCCTATAAAGAGATCCATCTTCCTACATTGCTTGGAGCTTCCGTTTCGGATAGTGTCAACACGAGGAGAATAAAGAAATGTGTCAAACCGTCGGATTTATTTTTTTTTTAATTAATAATATACATCCTACTCATTTGGGCCCGAAACAGAAACAATGACGAATACGTCTATATAGGTAGGTATGTGAGGGAAAAAAAAAACTTTCGCTTGTGGATATGGGCCTTGTTATCAAGTGAAAGTAAATTGGTTGTTTAAGTCTTCGAAACGGCTACCACACATACTAAATGGCGGACGCAGAATGATTTTTTTTCGTATGTGAGTGGTGAGTGTCGTCGGTATCGGGAGAGAGAATTTATGTATAACTTCAGTTGAATTTATTTGATTTAGTAATAGGCACGAAGTTGTTTACTAAGACTGGTGTGTCTTTTCCGGAGATGATGGTGTCGGTTTTTGTGCGCAGTTTTATCGAGAAAGGCCTTTTTTCGGAGAGCGTTTTACGATTATTTGATTGATTATAGCGAAAAAGAAAAATTCAAATCTGGGAGAGGAGGAGAGAAATTTGTTTTCGTGTTTTTTATTGTTTTATTATTCATGGGTTTACAAGTAGGTGACGCTTACAAGTCCATCCCTTTGTTGGATGCTTCTTGAAAGTTGTTTACAACCGTAGTGACACAGTAGTCTGTTTTGTGTCTTACTTAACCACTTGGTTGACGTTTTTAGTGAGAGAAACTTTTCTCGAGGGATTAAGTTTTTTTGGAAATAACAACCGAGGCCGGTACCAGTGAAAGATGTCTTTTTAATCGGTAATCAGAATTAGTTGCAAATACTTTGGGTGAGATGAAGCCTGGCTCTAGGTTGGCAGCAGAATGACCATAAATTAACAATTTTTCTTTTTATCACTACCGAACTTATTGGTCTTACCTGTTGAATCGGACCTTTTTTACCTACTTACTGTCGATGTGCGCATCCAGTACTGTAGTTTCTCACTTTTTAGTTGGTTGGTGTTATGAAAACAATCTAAGGGAAGGTTTTTGATTACTGGGTTTTGTCTACAACTCCAAGGTTGAGTAGGAATTCATCAGACAAGGACGTACCTATAGTTAGCAATTGGATCTAACCGTGTTATCCAAATTTACTTTAAATTATAGTGACCACATGGTATATTTGACTCGGTTTAGTGTCGATAAAAGCATTCCAATAAGATGGTAACTATTTGACATTTTTGTCTCAAAAATACAAATGCCCCTTACTGTAACATTTCAAAACGTTACCACTTGCCTGCTAGGCGTATCGACCGAAACTGTGACCACCGAATGTTACCAAAGTATTTTGTCGCCTTTATTTGCCAACGATCTTCAACAAGTTTATAATGTCTGATGTATTGTATACACGAATTTATATCAGAGGCAATACTGAGAACAGTGGCGGATTTGCAGTCCTAGCCGCTCTAGGCCCCAGGCCATGTGCCGCCCCTTTCTCAGCAGCCACCATTATAGACTAGCTACATAATTAATGAATTTACTTTATTCCCACTTTTAATTGATTCATAAAATTGTTGAACTAAAAGATAGTTTATAATATTTTCCGAGGTTTCAGGGATCATTGGACATTTAAATAAAACATTTAAAACGGTTTTAGGTTTTATTTTTAATTAAATAAATGTTGTACAATGTGTTATAAAACACCTACTCCTGCCACTCCTGGTACTAGTGGGACATCTTCGGCTCGTTCTTTTGATATACCTGCCACATCGATCAAAGTATTTTCACTTGAAGACACTGCATAATCATCAGTTGACGGAGCGCCACTACTACCTACTTTAAACGTTGAGTGTTGGATCAATGATAGGATCTATAATATCTGTAGACGGTTTTCCAAAGAAATCGTCTAATTTCCGCGTTGTTTTAATCGCATCATTATTACAGCATTTGTGAATCGGTACCAATAAACAATTAGACCTCCACATTTACTAGTCCAAAAACTTTCTTCGAATCTATTACATTTGTTGTCATTGCAGAATTCAAATTTCATAATTCGTTTTCGTGAAAAACAAGGTCAATGATCTCTTTCACAAAGAATATCTTATTCTAAAAAAAGGAATATATGAATTGCAATTAAATTTGCCCAACAGATATCTTTCAAATGCTCTTTGAGGCAAAGACAAAACAGAAAATAGTAATGCACAAAATATCCTCTGATCTGTCAAATATCATATGCAAATCAGTAATGCCCTATCGTTCGATCGGATACAATTTTCAGTACTTTTTATAGTACGCTTCAATTGTTTTTTAATACTACTTCACGATTGTTTTATGCATGAGTGCATTTTTTATGTCGTAATAAAATCCTTTCCAAATTATTTAATAAACGGAACATAGTTTATTTGAATGCTTTCATTTATTCGTAGGCTGACGATGCAAATCAAAACTTATTGGTGGTCTAAACATCAAAATTGCATTGTTAGCAAGTGAATATTTTTGAAAACAGAATAATAGCTGGCTCATTCATTTCAGAATAAATTAAATTCGCACATAGGAAGAAGTGCGTTAAGAACTTATCGCTTCCGGTTTTGAAAATATATACAATTTAACATATAAAAAATTATATAAGTTATATTACTTAATTCGGGAAACTTAGAAACCGACAAAAGCTTAAATTCGAACTGAAAAATATAAAGCACATATTTTTATGCACACATATTCTCATACTACCTGTTACCACTCCAGAAGTTAATAAACTTGTTATTTTTTCTGAGTGCTGATAATTATATTTTTATTACTATATCTTCCGCGAAGTGAACCTTTTCAAACCAACCATTGTTTCATTAGAGATCCTCATTCTCGGTAAACAAACTCCTTTTGAAAGGGTTTGGTCGCCTAAGGTACTGAGAATTGTTAAAAAAGGTATGAGCCGTCCAAAGTTGGGTAATAAGATATTTTTTATTTGTTTCAAGAATGTCTTGGAAATATCCCAAACTTATATAACATTTATATTTTAGTAAGCATCCATTTGTTGTTTGCAAACTAACTATTTAAAAGAGAACCAAGCAAAAAAAAACAAGAACCAAGATAAAACAAAGAAAAACACAGAAATATATGCTTCACGTGTTTAGAAATAAAATAAAAATGCAACATTTGTACAAATTTAAGTTTGTTAGACTTAAAAACCATTTGCATTGTTGTATTACAACGAATAAAATTTGAAAACATTCACAATTTACTAAAATTAATTTATAATTGTAAACGCTCAGGCTGAACAACAGCGTATTAAATTCTCTTCTATTACCTACGAAATTGAATACCTTGATTTTGGACGGTTGGGCAACACTTGTCTTCAAAATGACATTAAGGCAGGATTTATTTAGGTAATGCCCGAGATAAACATGGCTTCCTCCGTACTAACATCTAACAATACAGTTGGCTGTGTTATGGAGGTTTTATGGGTTGTGGAATTGTGCATATCATTATTGTTATGTGTATGTGTGTTATATTATTATTTTATTTGGCAAGATTTGCCGCCCTTAATATCTGGCCGCTCTAGGCCCGGGCCTACTGGACTGGGCCTAAGGGCAAATCCGCCACTGACGATTTCCCGTTGCTTTGTCCACAAGCTATATTTTTACGGAAGTGCCTTGATTTGGTGCGCTATAGTATTGATGCATATAAATTCGTACTGACAAATGTCACGAAACTTCAAAAATTCCGGCTCACCAACTTCTACTTTCAAAAAAATGAACCACTTCCACTTCTGTGAGCAAAGTTGCTGGCAGCATTTATGTATTTCTTTTCTTTTTTGTATGTTCTTACATGTCACACGGATTCTAAATTGACATAGGTAACATCGATTGGAAACCAAAATGGGGAATTTGAAAGAAAATTGAGCGGGTCGGCGGCAAGAGGATTGCGAGTGGGGGTCTCAGTATGCAGTATTGTCCAAAGAGGATCTACACTAGAGGGCCAACTTCCCGTGCACCTACCCGATTTTCCCCGCAAATTTAGAATAACAGCCCTCTCTCGCGCGCTCTTATTTATCCTGTCTGTGAATACGTGTTATTAATGGCCGCCGGGTGGCACTTTTTCAATAACAAACAAATTGTAAATGAATTTATAACAATAAATGTAAAAGGAATAAATTTTGAGTATGTTTTTTTATATAGCTTTACTTGTTCTCTACCAATCATAGGCGCCAACAAATGTTCATCCATTCAACTTTCAGGTTTTTTTTAGTTTTCTTTACATGAAAAATATTTCTCACAGCTGAATTCCATGCAGCTTTCAGAAAACGTTTTTGTATTGTACATTTTACAGACAAAATTTCCTCCTTGCAACGTATACCTCCCTAAAACGAAAGTATTGCCAAGGCATCCAAATGTGCCCCAAAGATGTCCATTATTTTTCAAAATGGCGTTTGTCTGAAGTCTTCATTTCGATTATATCTAAGACTCAAAACTTTCTGCAAGCTCTTGGTCTTATTCACCAGTTCCAATGAATATGCAATGTTCTCTGCCTATGTAATTTTGTTACTCAAAAATGTTTGCAACTTTTCGAAACTTTATTTCCGAATAGGTCAGCTTTTTTTTATTTTCCATCATAAGGGTACACAGCATTTCATTTCCATTCAGCAAGTACAAGCGTCAGGGGTATTTCGTCGAATCCAGTGCAAATAGCTCGATACCTTAGTGTAGACTCCGGGACGTTTTGCAGCACCGCATCCAATGCCCCAAGAGACAATTCCTGAAATTTTCACAATTCACATTAACCAACTATCACTCGTATGCCTACTGTCACACATGTACCTGCTTGAGTGAATTTCGATGCACTAACGACGTGTAATGGTCCTCCGCTGTCACCCTGTGAAACACAAATACAAACATACAAATCCCCATGACACTAAAGACAACGTACCTGGCAAGAATCCTTTCCACCTTGTTGCGCACCTGCACACAGCATATTTTGGGTTATCCTTAGTCCGTTATTCCGGCATTGATTATTCGAAACGATTGGGATGGTGACCTCCTGCAGCTGTGTGGATACTTTCCCTTTATCCCGCTGTGCACCCCATCCAATCGCAATTCCCTGATAAAGAGTATAGACAGGTTAGAAAATCCTCAGGGATCCTATTTCAAGCTCACATTCTGTCCATTATAAGAACGAGTTGCTAGAGGAAGGCATACGGGACGTATTTTGTCATCAAATTGAACAGGCTGACTCAACTTTAGCAAGGCGATGTCGTTCTCCAAAGTGCGTTTGTTGTAGTTTGGGTGCACAGTTACCTGGCTTATCTACAACACATGAGGGACGTAAGCTTGTACCACGGAGGCAATGTGAATCCCACTGAATTACCTTTCGTATTATTGTGTTGGGCACAGTTGTACCTAGTCGATTTTGCAGAAAGTGAACTTCATAGCTTGAGGCTTGTGACGGGTTGACACAGTGAGCGGCAGTTAGAACGTATCTGTTGTTTATTAGGGAACCGCCACAGCTGAAGTATCCCCGTGAGAGAAGCATAGCCACCCACGGGTACTTGTTCACATCGGAATCGGTGCCTCCCACTATTCGATTTTTGTTTGACAGTCCACAAGCTGGGAGAGACAAGTGTTTTTTGGTAGGAGGTAATTGAGCTTTTGATCTATATAATACGTACAACAAGATTTACAATCCGCAGCCTTGTTAACAATGCGCTTCGAAAGTGGACGAAAGCTAAGGCCGTTGGAAGTAGTATTGGATGCCTTCAAGTGAGAGTGTTTCAGTATTGAAAATGATTTGTTATAAGAGACTTACTTCAGCCGCCTTGCTGAGGGCTATCACAAAAAGTACTGCCGTCCATTGAAGTATCATCATCGCGTGTGTTCGTCGAAACTAGAATACGTTGAAAAAAGGAATTGAATTTGACTAAGTCAACAAGTAAGTAGTTCAATTGGATGTAATTTTAAAGTAATAAATTTACGGTAGGTAATAATACCCATTGATGAAAAGAACCTCGTTTGTCGAATGCAGTGCTATAATGGTAGTTGCATGTTATGAAGATGTTTGGTCTAAATATACATATGCATATGACCAAATGAATTTGCATTGTAATTTGAATTGTTTTGCACATATTGTACGACTCAATGCATTATTTGGTAATAGCAAACAACTTTTCGAAGGAAGGGAATAAATACATTTTCATTTAAAGACATTTATGGTCAAACGAAGCTGCAAGAGTTCTACTCGTATAGTGTCATCCTTTAGTAGGTAAAAAAATCTTGAGTATACTCTACTGGTTATACATAGATCTATGTCTTTGAGGAGAAAAGCATTCAAAAACGCTTTTCATTTTATTTAAAAAAAAAAAACCTTATCTAGTTTCCTGAACTATGTTGTTTTTTTTTCTATACTAAAAATAAATTTAAATAAACCGCCCAATTCTGGCAAACCTCAAGTAACAAAACAATGACAACGTGAGGTGAAATTGATTTCGTGAGTTTTTCACATTCTGGTAGCAAACTCACGACTTGTGAGGCTCACAAAAGCATTAGATATTGTGATCTCCGGAACAGGTTACAACACTAAGAATCAGTCATAACTCATAAAGGCTGACAAAAAGTTATAATAGGCGTTTTACCGGACTTATTCTTTTTTAGTTCGGAGATGAGCACTGAACTGAGTTCGAGCAATATCTCTGAACCTGATCTTTTTTTTTCCTGTTTTTTTACTGTCAAATGTGACTGCAAGTGTGTATGTACATTTTTTTGTCTAATTTTGATCGCAATATACATTGAGATCGTATTTGTCAAGAGTTCTGCACAACGTTAAAGGAGATTCAAAAAACAAGAACAATCAAACAGGGCATTTTTCTAAGGCAGACATTTACTTATGGACTTTGTTTTTTAATTAGATGTTCGATACTTGCATTTGCCCTATATATTCTCGGATTTTACATTTACATTTCTCAGAATGCATCTTCTTTTAATTTACATAAATACACAAAATCACAGGGCCAAAACACTGAAAAGCTAAATTATATCTTGGTAATATGAACTTGCCCTTAAATTTTTTTAAAAAGAGTCTCCGATTTGTGAGTCTCGCTTAGCTCCAAATATTCATAATTTATTTTCAAACAATTAATTTCTTTTTCTACACTTTCCATAATTATTAAGTCCCTAGCCGATGAAGGGAATTTTAACAAATGGCCCTATCACCTACCAAACCATCTGTTGTAGCACCGCCAAATGAATCTTTCACCGTTCACCAATAATGCCATACTTTTCACTTTGTATTAGTGTTTACAATGCACTATACAGGAATGTTTTAATTACATTATTTTAATTATTTTATTTTTAATAATATAAAGCAAATAAAATAATATTTCAAAGCCAAATGAATGTGTTTTTATTTTTAACACTTACAGCATCTTGCTATTTTTTTCTTAATTATCTCAACTCGTAGTAGTAGAAAATAGTAAGCAAATTATTTCGGAATATCTAACTAAAAACAAAAATATTGAAGTATGCATTTTCCAAGGAAATAAAACAATAATATTTGAAACTTCTACAAAGCAAAAAATTCAAACACATCTACAACAAAATAGTCATCAGCCATTCCCAATCCGCTCTCATATCAATGTTTCTCGGATTATCAAAATTTATCTCATTGTTGCTCCCCTGACTTTATCAGCAGCAAGAATATTACTATGTATCTATCAGAAACCTAAAGAAAACGAAAAATACAATTTTTTGTCATTTCCTATTGAAACAGCTCTAGCGAGCGAAAATCTTCAAAATATAGATTCTCGATAGAGAGTAAGCATAGAGAAAAATCGAATAACGCCATGTCGGATATTTTGTGAACTACATTGCATATGTGTGCGTGAACTCTGAAACAAAATTGAGAATGTAGTAAAATAGTAAACTTTTCCAAATTCGAATTTAACTATTTTGTGAACTAAACATCTAATTGTTATTTAGTCATATTAACCAGCAGTTTTAAGATGGTAAACAAAAAAATCAAAATACATAGAAGCTACCTACCTATAGTAATTATAGGTAACAAAATTAAATAAAAAAAAAAAAATGTTTGATCCAGGGATTGCCCCACACCGGGGCGCAAGAAAAAAACAGAATGTTTTTTGTACTTTATACAATATCAAAGACGAAAATAAAATTGTTCTTCAATAGCTACCTGCATCTATTTACTGGCTATTGAAAACAATTTACTCCGGTCGATTATCTCCTAAGAGCTGCAAGGAACTACGGGGCGCACTGTTTTACGCCCCCGTTGTTCTGGTGCCAGCACAAGAAGTTCCGTCTTTTTCAAGTTGTTGGCTTGAAAATACATATTTTTACTTATTTATAACGCCCACAAAACAAAAATACTCAAAGCAGGTTCTTGAGAAAATGAAAAGAAAAATTAAACTACGTTAAAAGATCATAACCAAAAAAAAGAATAAAAAATTAACTAGGTACGTAAAACTGAAATTCTGTGCCAATTAAAAAAAAAATCACTATTCGCTGATGGTGCTGCAGTAGTTTGTTTAAAAATTTTAAAACCATTTAGGTTATAAGGTGGTATTTCCTATATTTAAATGCTCCCAGTATTTTCGAACGCAAAGCCTGACAAAGAAAAAAGCGAAACGAAGCGAAAAAATTAATTACTCTTGTCCATTTTTTTTCGGAATTTATAGATATATACTAGTTGGCCCGGTGAACTTCCGCCCAAATTCGTTAATGTAATGAAAATAATTATTCTAAGCATTCACAATGCACAATTGCACATGCTTGTTTATGCAATTCGGTCAAATCAAATTCTTTTTCAAAAGTCATATTTAATACTATGCCATTAAAAAAGAAAAGAACAAGGTTCGATCCATAAGTCCACTTTTGCTCTAAATTAACAAAAATCAACTTTTGCTAGCTAGTGAATTCAAGATTGTTGCGACAAATAGCCAGCGATTATCCTTGCGACTTATAATTTCAAATTGAGGGGAAATTGAATCCGGCGGCAAACCCTTTGAATTTTCCCCTCAAAATTGTCGCTTGCATGGCATTTGACATGAGATTTTTTACTTTCAAACCAAACGTTACAAAGTTTCGGTTGATTGAAGTTTCGGTTGATTGAAGTTGCGCAACAAAATTATAACTGAGCCGACTCTTAATTTCAAATTGTGTAGCGAAACACCAAAGGAATTAAAAAATCCAAGTTCAGAAAAAGTGTCCACGTGCTCTCAATCACTCCTACATTTAAACTTACTCACACATACTATTGCAAGGATCCTGAAAATACTTGACAGGCAAAAATGATGGATGTAAACCTCATCAAACAAATCAAATTATCGACTCCATTTCGAAAAGCTACATATTAACATAGTTAACATAAACAAACTACTTATTAGGTTGGTATATTTAAGAAAAAATAAATTTAAAAATTGTTAACAACAGCAATTTGCTTGCAAAATAATTAAAATAATTGACAACAACAATAATTGTTTCAAAATTTAAAACAATTTTTTTTTTGTATTTCAAGTGCAACGCTACCTGTTGAGAATTTTCCGACTTTTACTTTTTCCTAAATCATCCCTGATTCAAGACGAACAAAATAAAACAAAAGTCATTCAAATCGGTTGAGCAGTTGTCGAGCCTTTACCCGACTTACGCATAGCAATTGATTTGTATATAGATAGAGTTGAAACAAAGTGGAGATTGTAGACCTAGGTATTCTCTATACGCTTGTGAAAATGCTTGTGAAAATGCACCAAAATATATTCAGGAGTTTCTAAGATTTGTGCATTTAAAGACAGGTAGTTAACTTCATTCTAAGTCGAACATAACTACACCAATTTTATTTATAAGATGATTACGGACTAACTAGTAAACCCAAACATACTTGGCAAGTTTTCTTTTTATTACACCCTATCCGTAAGGGTTTAAAAACTTGACTGTTCTCTCGCTTGCACAATTAGAACGATTCATATTATATGAATCAATACCAGTGCCAGTTTCCGTATTCATAATTTTAAAATCCAACGCTACACAGTTCAAACATAGATGAGGAAACGCAAATACTCATGCAGACACACACTTCCGATCGAATTCTCCCCAGATTCCAATATTTACTCGCGGACTATTCAATTTTCACCGACACTGTCTTGATAACTTAGCACAATATTTATTCATAATGTCGCAGTTGTATTGTAACACGATACAAAATTCTTCCGTATAGTAAGAGTCAAACACCGGTTACGTTTCGATATGTTAATGAATTTCACAAAATTTGGGTCGAATACGAGTAAACTCCCGTAAATCAGACAAGGTCATGTAGTTTTTCCTTTTCGAGCGACGAGCTGCTGCTACATTTACATAAACCGTATTCGATCAATGATCAACCTTAAAAATACATTTCGGAAGTAACCATGACAATGAAAATTCGATGGCGTGGGTGGGATATCCGGCTTTTGGAGTAATCGTATTTGCGGCGCAATAGAAAATTTGTTCAAGGTTTTACGTGAAAACAAGCCGATAAAAATATCTCAAAATCCCCTTGGGCTCGTAAATAAAAGCGTCGCAGAATAGGGGCTTCACTAATTATGCAAGATAAATGCACATCCCACTATAGCCAACCTTACGCCAGAAACAAAAAGTCATTTCGTTAACCTAGACAAGAGGTTGTACACAAGTATATAAAATCATTATGCGTTGCAAAGTTATCATCGATCTGAACTTGGCATCACGATTTTGGTCGTTGACATGTGCAGTTAGAGCATGGCTCTCTAAGGCTATGGTTAAAGGTACACTGTACACACGGGTCTGTGAAAGCGATTGCTGCGATTGCCTGATAAGCCTAGGGTTCACAAAATCTAACGACCGATAGGCCTTTATATCATATCAGCCTGCAACCTTCGGTTGTTATTGTTTGGTAATTAAGAGACATGTACGCCTTTTGTTTGCAGTCAATTGTTTGATATTAGTTGGAAATATTTGCTTAAGAAGTTTGTCGAAGTGTTAATGCTCCTATGAAATTTTCACCTTGTAAAAGAACAAACTATATCGGTTCAACGAAATTTTTAAATTTGTTTTAATACTTTGAGTGATGAGTGCTTTAGACTTATATTTAATGCATTGTAAAATTAAGGTGAAGTTGTACTGTTTGGAAAAAAACCGTAGCTATGTTGTATAAGTTTGAAACTCTTCAAGCAAGGAGAAGAAAGGCCGTGAACGACTTATAAAGATTGTATCCAATATCAAGTCTGTTTTTGATATTGCATCTTATATTTTGGTCTACAGAAACTGAGTATTTGGTATGAAATATTTGGGGAAGGTCGACGTTTTTTTCAAAAAGATCCGCTTTCTGATAATTTTTTTTGAAGTCATCATCATATTTATACGAAACTAGCTGTACCCCCCGGCTTCGCCCGTGCAAAATGTGGTTTCAGAACAGTTGATGGAAAAAAGATCTAAGAAATTTGCTATCTTGTAGGGGGCCATTTTTTTTTTCGCAAAAAATATATATTCTCATCACGCTTGAGTTGGCCAATAACAGAATATTTCTTCCCACTGCATAAAATAAGTTGTCTTCCTTCCGTAATTTTAACAGATATTCGTTTCAAATGTGAAATCATTTTCTTTCAGTCCCGTATACATTTCGCACCCTATCTCTTTCAATCCCACGCCCCACTCGCCACATTCTTACACGCCAAAAGCGGATACAATTGTATCAGTTAATACATGTTCAATGGAGTATTGATACTAAGAATTTGTTAAGAGACGCATATCATAATTTTAATATTGAAAGCTTTCTTTTACAAAATAACTCACAAATAATAGTGATAAGGCGGACTAAAAAGCCTAAATCCTGAGGTAAGACTCAACTATTATTATTATTTCATCCTTTGAAAGTCTGAATTCCGTTGTTTTCAAAAACAATGTATTTTTTATTGTGGTCATAATAATGTTTTCAAAATATCGACTTATTTTATTTAAAGGCCAAGGAGGGAACTTATTTGTTTTTTTAAACCATGAGCTTAGTAAATATGTAGTAAACTCACCCAGTTGAAAATCGTAGCCTGTGCTTAGCTCGTCGGTGGAGTGGGATCTTCTGCTTGGCTTGCGGACTACCGTACTTTTACATGCTTGAACTTTGATGCGAAAATTTTAAAATTTGTTGGCATTAAAGGGATAGGAAGAAAATTGGGAAAGGATTAACTCTAAACGAAATATTTGTAACTTTAATAGCCAAGAAGAAAACTAACCCCACCTGTCAACTTGGTTGGTAAGCCTTCTCCCTTCTCTCTCGACACCAGTACCGAAGGTGTTATGGTATCTTTGAGCTGCCCTCCCCATAATCATGCTCACTAATGAGCAGAGTACCGTGATTGTGAACACTCAAAACGCTCAACAACTCCTGTTGCCTGTTATCATTGTCCTCGTCATCTCAATCACCCCTACAGTTCAACTTACTCACACATCAAACAAATCAACGTATCTACTTCATTTCAAAAAGTCACTGAATGTAACATAGTAATCATAAACAAATAAAAAAAATTTCAAAATTGTTGACAACAACAATTTGCTTGGAAAATAACTAAAATAATTGACAACAACAATTGCTTTTAAAATTTAAAATAATTTTTTTTTTGTTTTGGAAGTTTCACTACTCGATTTATATCCAGTTTATTTTTTTTCAAAGTGCTTTTCCCCATGAAAATCAAAATGTGTGCCTGCAACGCCACCTGTTGAGAATTTTTCAATTTTTCTTTTTTCCTAAACCTTAGCGGAGCAATTACGAACAAATCCGCAGAAGGAAGTATCCAATTTGGTCCAGTCGTTTTCGAGTTTTAAGCATCCGAACATACCAAGATCCATTTTTATATATATAGATTCGGTATTGTCAAAGGTAACAATCGTATTAAGTAACTAAAACACGACTTGTCTAAGGGCTAGGCTATTTGATCTGTGTTTTCCAAAATGTTAAGTCTTTTCTCTTTAGAGACCGAAATTAAAACATGTGTTGAACTCTTGGTTCTTAAAACAGGAAAAAGGGTTTAGTGCTGGGACTTCTACCACTTTGTACACTTTCGGAAATTCTACCAACCTGAACTCGAAATCTATACCACCTTTTACTGATCGCTATTCTCTAATAATTAATAACTAGTATCGCTTGTGGTCTAAACTAAAAAACGCACTACTATTATTCTCGCTGTTCGAACGACTGGGTCCAACGAAACTTTCTCGTTAAGAGTGTCCATATGGACATAGAATCCCTTATTTCTGAGTATGTTTAGCAGTTCATTTACTACGATGGACCATAGCAGGGCGATAGAACACCACTCTTGCCCCAGAGTTTTAACAGAATCATATTAAGAATGCTTATTATCTTTTAAATGTATTTTGGTCAAAATCTTTATAGCCTTTTTTTTTATTTGAAAAATACTATTTAGTTGAAAACCGAATATAAGTTATTGTTCGGGATGTAAGCATTGCTTAGTTTTTTATGTCTTATCGAAATCAAAAATGGGATTTTCGAGATTTGCGCAGTTTTTAAAATTAGCGTTTTCAGTGCTTCAAATTGAAAATTGAGGACACAATAGTTCCATTTGACTCTAAGTTTGCATTTTGGTCAAAATCGTTATCGCCGTTTTCCGGTAAACTGAAAAAAAATAAATTAAAAAAAATTCCCTTTCTCAAAAATCTATTGTGCGTTAATATGGAGAAAAACTGAGTTTTCTATTAAGTTATAAATGACCACATTACCTCAGAAATTAATTTTTGTTACAATCGTATGGACCGTTTTTGAGATATGTCCAAATTTCAAAAGTACCGTTGTTCGAATTTTGAACCAAAAAATGGGTACGCAGTCATGGTAATCTCACCTACTTAAACTTAAATATCAATTTTGGTTGAAATCGTTAGAGCCGTTTTCGATAAAATCAAACTGGTACAAAAATGTTATGTGGGAAGTACCATTAATATTGAGGTTACCTTGCAAAAAAAAAACACCTCCCGAACTGTAAGCCCAAAAACTCCAAATTCGAGGTTCGAACGTATTCCGGGAAGCCGTTTAGGCTGTAGGCCTGTGGAAGGACGGACAGACGGACAGAATTTTGCGACCCACTTTTTTGAGTTGAGAATTAATTAATATCTCGAGTTCGAAATTTTGTACGAAAACAATAGGTATTTTTCTCTTACTACGTAATGGAGAAAGTTAAAAAACGTAAATGAGCTGCTCCATCGGAAACAGACTCTAATCTAAGATGATTTATATTAAAATAGGTAGGTACGTTAAACGAATAATAAATAGTTCCCTTAAATAAATATCTTACAATTATTGCTTAATTTTAGGGGCAGGTAAATTGCATACCTTTATGATAAATGATTCTCTCCAACAGGTTCTAATCTCCTAAGATGATTAAATACGTTACTATGGAAACATGACAGCGACAAATTGATTGTCACCAAAATCCTTTTGTTACCTGTTTTGTATGAGGAAGTCATAACTTAAGTTTACCAGTCTTAATGGCGACATATACCCACGATTTTGTGTTTATGCACATCTATGACACAGCACCTTTCGAATAACATAAGTTTCATTCTCCTCATTTCTTATTAAATACCAAAAAAGCGTACGGAAAGCTCGGATGTTCACGTATTAATATAATGATATTTCTTTTCCATTATCGTATTAAGTTGAAAATTGTACCTGTACACACTCATCTATCAGTATGTTTCTCTTCACCAGCAAAAACTTGTAGTCCAGTACACAATTCAATTTATTATTTGACTGTATTTTTTGTTTAATGATGAGTTGAGTCTATGGAGTTTTTTATGTCGTCCTTTTTTATATTGATGCGTTCACCGCAAACCCTTTTAATTTTTAAATAATATCAAGAGCAGTGGAATCAATAGTTTTATTTTCTCATATTATGTACAATAATTTGTTGAAAAACAAAGAAAATTTTGTTTTCTTAAATGTTATTGCCAACTTAACAGTATGGACAGAACAGTAAGCTCAATATATAGGTACCTAATCAAAAAATGTATCAAGCAGAAAAATATTGCCATGAATACAGACGTATGTAATTCTAAAAACTATTTGCCATGGTCTCAAAACAAATGGAATTATTACGTTAAGTTTTGTATATCTATTATGTTGAATTGTGCATCCAAATTAAAGAAAGATTTGACTTTTTAGATGAACAACTTAAGGTACTTAAATATTTAGATCCTAAGAATGTCATTGGCAATAGTCACGGGTCTTACCAGGTTTTTTCCTTCGAAATATAAATTCACAGACGGCTGCCATACGAAGTAATAATTTAGTTTGTTTTCAACAACAAATACTATTTTTAAGGATAATTTAAATTAATAAAAAGAAAGACTGATTTTTGTAGGTAGGTATATTGCATTTCCCTGTTTTCTTGTTTTTATTACTATACTATTATTTGCCAGGTAAAATTTATTTTTTACCACATTTCTACCACCTTTTTTAAGGCTATCTTCGCGTTTCTCAAGTCCCGTCACTGGAAGGGTTTATTTGACGACGGATAACTCATAAGTAGTTGAAAATGGCAAAACTATTGTAATTAGTCTAAACATTAGGCTAGTTCCACAATGTATATTTTAATAACAGCTTCTAGATTTCTGTCTTCAATACAAAACACAAAAGTAAAAAAAAGCCGAAATAATAGGATGACCAAACTTTTGAATTTATTCAAGTGAAGCGTCAAAATCTTGGTTTTTAATAGAGATGTAACAGATATCCGGTTAGTATCCCTTATCCGACCTATCCGGCTCTTTTTGTGATATCCGGCAATGTGCCAGACTCTTGGTATCCGGCATCCTTGTAAAACAGTTAAGAAAAAAAAAATAAAAAGAAGCATCCAATATAAATATTGAAAAAAAAAATATTTTCCAAAATATTCGAGCAGTAGAATATGTAAATTAAGCCATTTTAGGACTCAAAGTTTACTAGGGGCAAATTACTTACTTACTTACTTACTTAACGGGCTCCCGACCCGTGGAGAGTCTCTGCCTGAGACACTGCAGCCTTCCATCCTCTACGATCCCGGGCACGCTGCTTCCAATTGTCCAGACCAAGCGCTCTGGCATCCGCGATGGCTTGGTCTTTGAAACGGAGGTTCGGTCTTCCTTGTCTTCTCGAACCTGGGGGCTGGGATTCGAAGATCCTCTTAGCTGGAGCATTATTGTCCATTCGCTCGATGTGGCCGAGCCAATGTAGTCGACGTATTTTGGCTTTTTGGACTACATCCACATCTTGATACAGCTCATAGAGTTCGCGGTTATATCTTCTCCTCCATTCGCCCTCCTCGCACACAGGACCAAAAATCCGCCGAAGAATTTTTCTTTCGAAGGAACCCAGTATTAGCTCTCCCTTCCTGCTTATCGTCCAGCACTCGGCGCCGTAAAGCAGAACTGGCAGTATAAGGGTTTTGTAAAGCATACATTTCGTCCCTCGAGTTAGGAGTTTTGAACCCAATTGTTTTGCCAAACCGAAGTAGCAGCGGTTTCCTAGGGTAATTCTCCGCCGGATCTCCACTAGGATGTCATTCGTGGAGTTCATGTTTACTCCGAGGTAGATGAACTCCTTAACTACCTCGAAATTGTTGCTATCAATAGTGACGTTTTGTCCTAGGCGGTGGACAGATGTTTGTTTGTTTGTTGATAGCATGTACTTGGTCTTGTCCTCGTTTACTTCAAGACCAACAGATTTCGCCCGTTCTTCAATCGCCGTGAAAGCTTCTATCACGGAGCGCTGTGACCGACCGATGATGTCAATGTCGTCCGCATACCCCAGCAGCTGAACGGATCTGTTGAAGATAGTGCCTTCCGTGTTGACACCTGCCCTACGCACTATCTGCTCCAGTACGAGATTGAAGAAGTCGCATGATAGCGCGTCCCCTTGCCGAAATCCGGTGCGTGTTTGGAATAGTTCGGAGGAGCTGTTTCCAAATTGCACGTTGCAACGCGTGTTTTCGAGTGTCACGCGACACAACTGAATCAATTTTGACGGGATTCCGAATTCGGCCATCGCCATATACAGCTCCTGACGATGTATACTATCATACGCGGCCTTGAAGTCGATGAATAGATGGTGTGTCTCGACTTGAAATTCGTTGGTCTTTTCCAGGATTTGCCTCAGTGTGAAAATTTGGTCTATAGTCGATCTGCCGGGCCGGAAGCCACACTGGTACGTGCCGATTAGTGTGTTGCAGAACGGTTTAAGACGTTCACACAGTACGTTGGATAGGATCTTATACGCGACATTTAGCAGGGATATGCCTCGATAGTTCTTGCAAGACATAGGATCGCCTTTTTTGTAGATGGGGCATATGGAGCTGATAGTCCAGTCATCGGGCATGTTTTCTTCCATCCATACTTGGTTGATGATTTGGTGCATGCGCCCTACCAAAACATCACCTCCGTATTTAAAGAGCTCCGCTGGCAAGCCATCCGAGCCTGCGGCTTTATTGTTCTTAAGCTTTTTTATAGCTAAGCCAACCTCTTCTATACTGGGTGGTGGAATAGGTTCTTCATTGGCTGGACGCGGGTTATATTCTTGCCCTACCACTCTCTCAACATGATGCCCATTAAGCAACTGCTGGAAATGCTGCTTAAATACATCTACTATTCCCTGCGCTTCGGTGACTAGGTTTCCTTCGCTGTCTCGAAGAGCCTGTGTTCCGGTTTTGAAGCCAGCAGCCAGTTGCTTGGCTTTCTTAAAGAACCTCCGAATGTTGTTGCGATCACGAGACTCTTCGATCTCCTTGAGCTGGGATACTGCGTAGGCTCTCTTCTTTCTACGCAGGATCTTTTTCTCCTCCCTTCTCCTGGCTCGATACTCTTCCCTAGCTGCCCTTGTTTTGCGCTGCAGCATTTTCTTGTGTGCATCTTCTGTCACCTTTTTCCTGTACACGCATTCATCATCATACCACGGGCTCTTTCTCTGGGGTGGCTGGTACCCTACAGTGGTTTCGGCTACCTCCTTGATGATGTCGCGAGACTGGCACCACTGATTGTTGGCGTCTGTGGAAGGCGAGTGCATAGTGGAGAGTTTCATGCTCAGGCGCTCTCTGTAGGCTCTGGCTACTCCAGGTGTGCTAAGGCGTCCAACGTCAAATTTCTTCTTCTGGGCGGCCCGCAGCTTCTTCTCGTTGGACAGTCGAGCTCTGAATCTAGCTGCAACAAGGAAATGGTCAGAGTCGACGTTTGCCCCTCGGAATGTGTGCACGTCGAGGATGTTGGATGCGTGCCTCGCATCGATTAGCACATGGTCGATTTGGTTGGCGGTTCGACCGTCTGGAGAGCGCCAGGTTGCTGTGTGGATCCTTAGCCTTGGAAACCTAGTGCTACTTATCACCGTATTACGAGCTGCTGCAAAGTCAATTAGTCGGTAGCCGTTGTCTGTTGTCGTTTCGTGGATTCTGTGCTTACCGACTAACCCGCCAAAGATGTTTTCCTGACCGATTTTGGCATTGAAGTCCCCGAGCACAACTTTAACGTCATACTCCGGACAGGCTCCGTAGGCTCCATCCAGGAGGTCATAAAACTCCTCTTTTATGGGGTCTTCAGCCTCGTCGGTAGGGGCGTGTGCACATATTAGGCTTATGTTTTGGAAGGTAGCTTTGATGCGGATCACAGCTAGGCGATCACTTATCGGCCTAAAGTCAATAACTTTTGTCCTTAGCCGATTTCCCACGACGAATCCGCATCCTAATACATGCAATCTCTTATGGCAGCTGTAATAGATGTCGCAATTTTTTCTTTTCATCATGCCTGATCCTATCCATCGTATCTCCTGGATCGCGGTAATATCTGCCTTGTACCGCGTGAGGACAGACTCAAGTTTTTGAGTAGCACCTGGGGTGTAGAGCGTTCGTACATTCCAGGTACATACTCTCATGTCGTAGTCCATTGACGTTCCGGGTCTTGTTGCCATTTGAGGAGTACCATTATCCGAGGCTGGTTGTGTCTCTCTCATAACTAGTGGTTTTTTCCGTGGTCGGGAAGTTACCCCGACGGCACAACCCCCAACCTGGAGGGCCAGGCCCTTGTTTTAACCCTAGGACAGCGGGCCGGATAATCCGATGTCAGTAGCCCATTCTGGGATATGAGCGCTGCCGTTGACCCATAAAGGGCTCATCCGCCACCAACTCTTTCCAACACCCTGGCTCAGTATTGGAAGTCCCTATAGACCTGGTATCCAAGTAAGTTGAAGCAGCTCATATAGGGATAACACTTAGTAGTTCGACCTAACTGGAACTGTAGACGCCACCGTTGATTCCGTCTAGGGAATTCATCCGCTGCCGCCTGAAACAGGAGGGAGTGCCTAAGTGAGAAGACACTCTCCTTCCCCCTCTCTCGTCTGCTGCCACCAACGACCTTCCACAGGGGTTGGATACCCTATCTCCAGTCGAGGTGCTAGGCACCCGGTAGTCACCAACGCGGAGGTGAGAGTAGGAGTTGGTAGTGAGAGGCTAGAGTGAGAGCGCTTGTGTTCTCATGTAATCGCATCACTACCATTTCAACCACCAGGGGCAAATTATGGTGAATAAAAATACTTTTTTCTGTATTGAGAGGTAATATACGATTACGTTTCTTCTGCTTCTGCTTCTGAAAAGTGTCTCTCGCTGTATACGCTAACGGAGATGAAAGATAAATCTTAACAAATTTAGGCAAAATTGGAAATTGTTCGGTATTAACTGACTACCAAGTCCAAATATCACTATTCCTGAATATTGTCTTCCGTCATACCTCGGTAAAACATTCAAAAAAGTGTCATGAGTATGAACTTCACCCATTTCATTTTTCCTCAGCCTGCATCGTTCCCAGGAAGTTCGACTTGAACCTCGGGTCTAAAAGAGTTGCGATCAAGTAATTTTGATCTATATATCTGTAGATCTGTAGCGTTATCGTTCTTCTATATTTTGAATGCGAGCACAATTTCACCATTTTTTAATAAAAAAAAACACTCCAACACTCCCTGGAGAACTATGTCGTTCCATTAATTTCAAACTGAAACTTCTTTATAAGTACTGCGCTTTTGAAAAATACCAATATTGTTCGTTTAACTTTATGAGTCAGCGGTTAAGTATTATTATTTACTGTTGGAGCTCATTCTTAATGCTGGTTTTATGAGCTGTTAGCTGTTGGAACTTTTCACCTATATGTTACTTAACTATTTTTATTTAGCTGTCACAAACATTTTTAGTTCGTCTACACTAATGATCACTCCACTTAATATAAGGGCTCTAAAAAGCTTTTCCTTAGTCTGTCATCAAAATCGTATTCAAACTGTCTTTGCATGATCTCATTCTGCAACTATGACACATTTTTCCAATAACACGGTTGCACAAAGCTACAATTTCAAATCGATAACATCAATAAAGTGTTTTTTTTTATCGACACGCAGTGAATCTAAACATTGGATTTTCGAAGCACTCCGTCATTTTTATCCCCACAGACAAGTCAACTTTATAAAGAAAAATTAATGCTTTTTCCAATAAAGCTGAAGTTTGTTCATAAAATATGTATACTTTTATTACAAAGATTTCATGAAAAGAATGTTATTTGCCATGCCCACACTATCAACAACATTTTAAATTTTCAATAATTTTGTAAGAAAATCAATTGAAAGTGGTCTAAAAATGAACAGAGACTTTTAATCTAATGACACAATTAATTCGCGTGATAGTAGTACCTATAAATTGTGTTAGAAACTTTTTTTTGCCTTTGTTGTTGATTTTCTTGATATGGCAACACTCTTTTTCAATATATAGCACATTATTTGATGAGAGAGAGAACGAGCAACACAGAATTCAAACGCATACAACTATATCGCTAGCTCTGCCCGTGCCCCGTATTTTCTGCTATAACCCATAATTCATTTGTAAAATTCTTCAAACTTTTACTTCGCCTGAGCGTTATCTAACAACGCACTCTATTGCATCAGTCAAGTAAACAATGTAAATAAGCCACACCCCCTGTCCTGTCCCGTTGCGCTACAGTGATCCAGATGCATTATAATAATGTCGACCTACTATTGCCATCAATATAAAAAAAAATTAGCACGCTTCAAGTCGTACCGTAAACGCAATTTCTCATTTTAACATGCAATACAAATCATTTAATAATTAAACAGAATCATTGTCGCACAAAACTATGTCATCGTCAATTATTATTATTATGATGGCACGGAGCTCGGTGCGCAAATTCAATTCCTAAGTGTTCGAGATATCAGAAACGTAACACGCTTTTTCCGAACTTTACAACCAAAACTCATTTCCTTTACTGACATCTGTCAAAAGTCCCGTGCAAATATGCAAATCCTTCGGAACACAGTTTAGGCAGAAAGTTTCTCTTCCTATGTGCAAACGCAAATATGGTCAGCATCATATTTAGGAAAAATGTAAAAAAATATATATAAACTTACTAATTATGCAAAAATTCCAAGCCTAACCTTAACTTGGCAGACAGTTTTGAATATATTCCCTCAAATTAAAGCTTTGACAGATCGTGTGCTTGTAGTAAATACTTTCCGACGTCGCTTGACTTGTACAACCAAAAGCAGAAAAGTAAAGCGACAGCAATTAACGAATTTGTGGAACATTTCCATAGCCACAATGACATTTTGAATGTCACACAAAGTCTGCATTGCATTTGCATAAAAATTGCATCATTCACGTGTGCCCAGAACGTTTCATAGTGGTAGGTATTGTTGGGTGGGTGCGCTGAACGGTCGGAGTGCGGTTGCAATATTAAAGAGTGATTAATGAGTTTGGCAAAGTAGGTAATCTCGGCAAGGCAACATTGAAAAGTTAAATAATGCGAATTCAAAATGAAAGCATTATGAATGTGATCAAAAAATATGATAACTTGTATAGACTCATTTTATGGATGGGACATTATGCATTTGATCATGCATTTTAGACCTAAAGTTTTTGTTTTGTTTATATCTCATATTTTGGATATCAAATTTTTTACGTTATAGTTAGGTATCTCAGCGCTTGAAGAAAAATGGTTTGGTAGCACTGAGGCAGGTCTGTCAAAATTTGTGTAATCACCATTATTTAAAGTCTTTTTCGATGACCGTCAGTTTCAGTTGAAACTCGCTGTTATTAGAACTGTTTCCTTGCGCAAAAGTTGGGTAGAAGTGAAAGAAGTTTGAATAAATTTGACTAATGTACGAGTATTAGAATTCGTTAGCGTGAGGGAACAGACCAATTATTGACTAAGAAATGGGCACATTCAAGAACCTAGCTATCTTGATGCGACTAGATTAGTCTAGACTAGATGTGCCCTGAACGCAAAAACTAGATTGATCGGTACTGACACTTTTTCTACGTCAACTAAGTATTCTGTCACGAAATTCTTGACTAGATTTATCAACTACCCCTGCATAAACATCAACTTAAAGAAAACCGTTTATGTAATTGATCTAGGCCAATCAAAACTGAGAAACATCAAGCCATCCAACTTAAAAACTTATTAAACTAATTTCTTGAACATCTCCAGTGTTTTTATTCCAATGGCTCTAGAGCTTTTGTGATCGTTCCTATAATGTGGAATAGCACGTTATAGAAACTTTGCGGTCAATAAAATGCATCAGCCAATGTAGTGTTGACACAAGAAAGAGCTGAATCGGATGACGGGTAAACAATTGCAACTTTGACAGCTCTGAAATTGCACAAACGCAAACGTTGTTGGTTGGAAATTGTTCTGTGGAACTCACAACAAACTGTCAAAGTTATTCGCTGCAACTTTACAAGTGCATATTTGCTTTATCCAATGCGGACATATTTATATACTTTCGCAACCTTTGACAGTTTATTGTGAGGCAAAAAGAAATAGCTTATATGTTAATAACACCATGGATTCGGTCAATCACTGCATTGACAAATAAACTGGAAAAATGGAACGATTTGATGCAAAGCTATGGCTTGGTGACCGAAGTGAAAAAATGCTCAAAAAACACTCATTGGTTATCACTGATTGATTAACCAAAATCTATTGTAACCTAACCAAAGATTTAACCAGCTGTGAACAGAACGTCTCTAAAAAAGTTAAATTAGGCAAGACAAAATAAAGCTGAACAAGAAGTACAAGCTAGTCATATTTACTGATAACTGTTCAGGAGGAAACAAACATTTTCCTTTGTTATCGTTTTGGCATCATATAGTCAGGGAAAAAAAGCAAAAAATCATTGCCTACTCATCACTTTCTAGTAAGTGGATACAGTGGTGTCATTCTAGCCAAACTAGAAAGCATTTTTTTAAAACAGAAAACTGACAGATGCTTTTTTAGCTTTTTTTGAATTTTTAGATTTTTGCTCTTTTTTTACTGGAATTTTGGTCATTAGTGTACATTAAGCTGATATATACTGCAACGAAGTTTCAGGTGGTTCCCTCCACTTGCCCATACATCAGATTGAATGTGAAACGTGAGTGGGGAAGTGTGAGTACGATGAATCCAGTCTATCGTGTACAGAGAGGTATATATACATGCTCTAATTCAGATATGGAAGCCGTGAATCGAAGGATTTGTATCTTATCTAAACTGAAAGCTAGTGTTTTTTGTAAGTATCGTTTCCATATCAACTGATCTGTGTTTTGTCTTAAAGAAGTTGGGTTTCGTCATATTGTGTGCTGTGATTTAACTTGTTAAAAAGTTTATTGTTTATTTGGTTAAACATTGGTAATGAAAAGGTAAATATTATTTCTTCTACATATCTTTTAAAATACCTACATCGAATGAATCTGATAATGATTCCCTTGAAGATTATGAAGAATAAGAAAATACTGAAGACTTTTATTTTTGAGTAGATAGATATAGGTATATTTTAAAAATTGGTACTATTGATTTTTTGTTTGTTATGTTTGTTCTGAAGACTGATACCTTAATAAAAAAATAAAATACGTTGTTGTTAAATAAATGTTTTTTTTTATAACTGCAATCATTTTCTCAGTATATTTCATGGTAGTTTAGTTTTTCGACTTCATTTTTGTCCTTAATTTTTACAATATTAAAGTCGAAAGTCCCTATAACTCTCTGTCCTCGGGGCATATATTATCCACTTAATGAGTGATTTCGATTCCGTACTGAGCTACGCAGGTATTTAGATGATTGTGTAGTATAAAAGACAACTAATTATAATTTTTTTTTAAAAAGCTGATGAAAACAAATTTTGTTTTGTCTGTCTTTTTTTTTTTTTTTGCTTCATACATTCAAGCATTTTTTTTTTGCAGTCTAGCATTTTCCAGGGATTTTGCATTAATAGAGAAGCGTCAAAGGAAATTTACTCGCCACAATCTCGGCATAAAGCTATTAGGGACGGCAAACAGCAAGACACCTTTCGATTTGAATATCATAGAACGGGAAGACTTTTTAGCTTTGACTGTCTTTAGGCAAGTGTGAATAAAAAGGCTGCAATGGTGGACAAAACAAAATTGGATTTCGCTGCTGATTTTAGCTTCCATTTCAAGGAAATTAGTCCAAAATCAATTTTGCAATTTTAGCCAGATTAAAAGAAAATATATTGAGCCCGTGAAAATATCCAAAGCCAATTTGTCAACGTGAAATCGTTGCTAGTTCTCAAAAAGCCAATATGCGAATTATTATAATTTCGTAAAAAAAAAACTTTTTAAAGTTGTGTTAGATCTACCAAAGTGTAGTAAAAGCGACAGCACTATGATGATGTATGCTGCAAAATCTTTAACCAGACCTAGGAGGAACGTTTTGTTGAAGAGCTGTTTAAAAGTTAATAATATTATTGTGAACAATTGTTAAGTCTATCGATATTCGATTGTTGATTTTTGAATCGACATTTCATTAGCCCTTTTTTATTATCAGCCATGATCTATACAGATCATCGATTTACATGCACTTACAACAACAGCATATGATCCTGCTTCTCATCGAGATCCTGAACCATGATCTAAAAATTATTTCTACTATTGCTCGCAGCGCTTTTTGGAGTTGGTTGTTTCATTCTTGAATGTGCCAGACTAAAAAATTCAATACTCTTTATAGCACAAAAAATCAATAAGCATTTTTGTACATCCAATAAATTTACCGTCGTTGGAGATTTTGCTTTTTAATTCTGTAAAGGTATGACGAAATATTCCATAATTTTTTAGTAAATGTTTCATAAACATTTATTTAACAAACAAATATTTATGAAATGTTTATTTAACAAAAAAAATGTTTCGCAGTTCTTAAATAATTATTGTTTTACAAGTTTCAGAAAGGTGAGAGTTGTTTTTTGTTTTTACATAAAGTACAAATGTCCAAAAAATCTTGGAATATCTAATGAAAAATGTAAACTAGCCGGCTGCATAAATTTAAATTATTTTCAAAACTAATTATGTATTGGGAAAAATATTTTTTTTTTATCACAAAATAACTGCAGCTGTTTTCGCCGAGTTTTTTTTGGACAAATAGCTTTAAATTTATGTGAAGTGACGATTTTATTTTAAAAATCAAACTTATTTTGTGTGTGTGCAGAGAGAAAGCTATGGTGCGGTCACAACATTAGCATTATTATGAAAAATATAATGCTTTGTCTAAGAATTCCAATCTAAGCGGACCAGATGTGTAAACTGCGGTTTTCATCATATTTCGAACTGATTGTAAGCACTTTAAAATATTTTTTAAAAAACTCTCACCTTCAACAATAAAAATGATTAATTTGATTCAAATGGCAACACCCCCGACAAGCAATTGAAATTTCACATCATATTGTGGCGTCACGTTGTACAGAATGCTTGCAAATTGCAATATGGCTGGTGGCATGGTCGTCTTTTGAAAGCAACTGTTGCCACAGCTCGAAAATAAAATTTGTCTATGATCCGTATTGTTTTATTTTCGTGATCTGATTCGGATCACGCTGATAATATAATACGTCCTTTCCACATTTGTAGTCGATTGAAAGTTTTCTACGCAATTAAATCAATTAGTTGGAAACATACCATACAAGTTATAAAATTGAAGTGAAAATGCAGGTTTCAAGTAACAACAATTGTATGTAAAGGCCCACGGAATTCAGGAACGACAGTTACTACTAAAATTGGCGCTGTTCAGTTAAAAAATACCACACAGATAAAATCTATCGACATAATGGCCAATCATCGATTCACTTGCCGAATGACAGTCGCAATAGTGAGTGAACCAACACATAGATCCAACAAATTTATAAACAGAATTTTAACCCTGCAACATATTTTTCAATCATCGCCTCGCAATGTTTTTTTTTTAAATATTTATATTTATATTATCCTTGAACAATCGCAATTTATCGATGACGAATAATTCAAACAAAGATTTGACGACAATGCGATATAACATCAAGAGGCAACTTATTGCCATCACTCACTCGTTCAAAATGCACAATCCAAGCCTCTTGCAATGACTCATAAAATGAAGAAGTCCTGACACAACACACCATACCCACAATAAACCACAAAGATTAAGGAGTGTCCTACAAGCGTTAATAATTTCCTTCCGCACAACCATCAAGATTGACAAAGTATGACATCAGTTAGTTCGTTCGTTTCCAGCCAGAGTTTAGATTCTCTCTCCCAACAACAACAAACAAAACCTCTCAAATTTTTGCCAACCCATCCCAGTTAATGCATGTCATTGTGCAAGACTTCACATTAAGATGCATCGCAAAAGTTTTAATCTCATTGACTCGACTGAATATATCTTCGCTGAGAATTGCATAATTTCCGGACTACAGACCAAGCTCAACGTCAACCCAAGTGTGTACACAACTGGTCTGATGTAATATCCATTCAATTGGGTTCAGCTCATCTCCTCAAAGATGACATCGATAAAAAAAAATACATCTGATCGTTAAGTATCAGAAAAACATGCACTGCAATAATTATTTAACTCCAGACATGGACTTTCACCTATTTATTCCCAACTTGACGTTAATAATGCGCTTAATAAAGAAAAACATGAGCAACAAAAAAATGCATCACTATTCTCGAGTGAGATCCTTGAGCAATGCATATACTGACACAAACTCCCTGACCCGAATTTCCACCACGCAGAACCAGCCCCCTTTTTTCTGTACTCTGCATGACCATGTGCTGATCATAAAAAATTATGTCAAAGTCACTGTAAATTGCATTTCCCTGTGACAGTTTGCAACCCTCGATGATGGACAAACTAATTAACCCATCATATTCGCACTGTCACAATCACAACACTATCGACTGTCCTTCGGCAAGAATTTGTTTCACTTTACAACATATTTGACCGACAAACGACGCACGCTCACCACCTACACTACCTACCAACCCCAAGAGCTCTTGTCAAAATGCATAGCAGAAAAAATACAAAAATTTTAAATCTACCATGAGGGAGTAAGGTGACACACATCTACACATGATCGACCATACAGCAAATACTATCAAAACTAGATAATAAACAAAACAAAGTTCATTGCGCATAGTGGGCATATCTAGCGGCGGCGGCGACGACTCTACTAAAAAGCCAAGGACACCCCTAACACAATGGAATACGCGCTTTTAAAGCAAAAATGGAAAGAAGAAACAACAACAAAAAAAATACTATATCTCACTCTCGCACACTCAGGTGCATGCGGGGCGGCGCATACACTATGAAACCGCAATAAAATTAACTTCAGCTCAATACTGTGTGCGACAGGTAGATGTATGTGAGAATTGTTTTTGTTTTCGTTGGAGTTTAAATGTTTTAACCGCCAAATTCCGTTCAACATAAGTAGCAATATTTAATCCATATAAAAGTCAATTCGATTTGTGATTTTAAACAGTGAGGATCTCAGTGCACATCCAAAAGATACACACAGCCCTCTGTAGGTATACGAGGCACAAGTAAACAAGAATCCCTACACATTGAGATCCTCTGCTAAATAAAAAGGATCCCCAGTTCGTGAAAAGTCTAGTGAAACTGTGTTTCAGTTATTATAAATATTTTGTGATTATATTCTTTGTGTTTGTTAACTTACTGTGCTAGAGCGAACCGGTAAAATGTTTACCAAACCACAGATAGCTCTCGTATTTCTAGCCTTTGGTGTTATCAATGCGGTCGCGTTGCCGTCATCGCGTTTGGATAACTCCTGCAATTGTGGTACGTTACTGTTTGATTTATTCATATAGAAATTTGAATAATAATCTTAAGTCGATTTGAAATTTGTTTTGTTGGTGGTTAAGTGTGTGAATGTTGCTCCAGATGAAAACATTAAAAAGTAATTAAGTTCGGCGGATGTCGATTTGCGTTCAAGGTGAAGGTGGCGGCTGGAAAAGTTGCGCTGTGACACATTTATGGTGTCATTAGGTAGAAAATCGACCCTCGTTTTGGGAATTCTAGTTTCGATAATAGAATCGCAAACAGCGGCTAAACTAAGTGAGAAGTTGTTTTGGAAAAAAAGAAGTTATTCAAGCTTTTAAATGCTGAGTTGATGTCTTACGGTTATTAGTCATAATATGTGAGGTTATACAATTGGCAAGTGCAAGGTATACCCAGTTGTGTAAGATTCATTGAAATATATTGGGAAATCATTTCCAATTTTCGGTTTTTTGAAAAAAGAACACTAAGCGGGCTCATCCCGGGTTCAGTCTTTTGGTTACCGATTTTATAGATTACTTTGTGAACATGTCCCTAATGTCCGTATGACACAATATTTCTTTTTGAATTTATCAGACTTAAAATAAAACAATATCAGTACGAAAAATCTCAACGAAAATTCTCAATAGGAGTGAGTGCGTACACAGCAACCTTATTAATGTAGACAATAATCGTATCAAAACAAATTATTTGAATTACATTTTTCAGCTGCTGGCAGCTTTTTGACATTTCAAGATTTCAAATTTGTGGTTGCTTTGCAAACAATTGCTACCCCTTTCCTAATAATATACTTTTACAGCCCGATTCTCCCGTTATGAGGTTCCAGATTGATACCAGTGATACCAGATTGGGGGGAAAGTCGGCAATTTTGTCGATATTTTCGAACAAAAGGGGAAAAAGGGCAACCGACTTTTTGGAGTGAAAACAATCTAAATTTTAGATTTTATTTAAATAAAGTCTTGGAAAGACTACACTATTTTTAAATTAAACAAAAAAAAAACGAAGCAAACGGTATACTTTGGCTTTGGCTGGAATTTTGTACACAAGCAATTTTTTTTTTTTTTTTAATTATTGTTATGATTTTGTGGTAGAAAAAGGTTGCTTAAGACTTGACAACAGTGCAATGTACATATATATTTTTAAATATAATTCCTATTACTTTTTTGTTTGCTTAATTTTATGATATTTAAATAAAACATAAAATGTCAACATAAAACTTAAATAAGGGTTTTTGTTTTTGGGGAAAAAGAAGGAATTTTTTGTATTTTTTGAAAAGGGGGAAAATATAATTTTGGTATTAAAAAAGGGATTTTTTTTACAATCTAGGATACTTTGCTCCTTCACAAGCTCTTGTGAGGTTTGTTGTGATTCGATTATCTTTTTAGAATTATACGATACACAGCAAAATTCACCTCAGCATACCTGGTGGCTTTCAAGTTGGCACAAAATGTTCCATAACAGGTCGAACTCGTAGACGAAGTTGGTAAAAATATATAAAGTAACATTCTTTTTTTTTTGCCAAAATACGCGAAATATGAACACAGAAATCTTTTACAGCTGAAGGATAAAAATTATTAACGACATTTGTCACAAATCAAACTTCCCACCTTATAAGATATTTTTTTTATACAATTATTTACCTTTCTATCCGGAAATGGTTCTAAATGTGCGGAATAAAATGTCATGTTCGGGTCGTAAAGTCTGTGGAAATATGGAACCAGGACCATCAAATGCAATATTGATTGACACTTGTGGGCCATTTTGACTGGTTTTTGAATTTTCTGACCTGCTCCATAGGAGATCACAAATTCGATTGTGTTTGTGAGCCTCACAACTTGTGAAGTATGAGTGAGGTTTGCCAGAATCGGGCTGTTAATGTGATAAAAATGAGGAAGAAATGAGTGAACAATTTTAGGTGGCGGTAAACTATACATACCTTCGTACACGGCTTAGGTATAGCAGGCAGTAAGTCTGTCTTTATAAACGTCAATATAGTGTACTTGAATGTCCATGCTTCTACAAAATAGAACCTCTTTTCTTTAACACGTAATCGCTCCGAAATATTCTTCCAAATTCAACAAAGAACCTATTAACAAGCTTATGTATATTTCCTAATGACAGATAGTTGAATTGAACAATCGTGTAAGGTACCTTACTGTCTGTCAAACGACTTTCGCCTATTAAGAATTACTTCGAATTTCAACCGAGTCTTTTCTATGAAGACAAACATGCTGCCATCTTCCCGCCTCCCCAATAAGATAAAAAGTCTCAATGCAGCATTCTCTCGAAGTCACGTCTTTTAGGATTGCCAGAGTTCCTCACTTCCCAGCATTAAGCTATTCGTGTTGTTATATCGCTGGGCTTATCTATTTTCTTATTTTCGATGTATAAAAAGCCTTCCGTGGGATAAAGGGAAACAGCACGAAATCATGGGAATTTGAGGAATCTAACAAAAAACATTCAAACTAAAAATGTTGCTGAAATTTTATTAAAACATCTACATTTCAAAATTAAAAAGTGATCATAAGCAATTGCTACAAGTAAATTGACTTCAATGAACATTTTCTAGTACCACAACAACTATTCATAGCAATGTAAACAATCTGCGATTTTAATACTAAAGGTTAATTTAATATTATTTTTTGTCTGTGTAATATATAGATTTTACTTTTTAAATTAGAATTTTTCGCAAAAAAATTTAAGGGAATTTAAGTACCCACTGTGAAATGTGAAATAAATTCCAAAAACGCCTACGCTTCGTGAAATAATGAAGAGAGAGACCTATTCTTAATTTACCTGGGATGGTTTTCAAGAAACAGAGTAGTTTTTCATATCCGATAAATGCAGACTATAGAAATGAAATTCGCTTTCAAGTATGTTGGAGATGGGCGCCACCATACAGATAGATGTACCAATAGTAAACACAGTAAAAAACAACAGCACTATCTATAGGATTTCTTTTAAACTACTACCGAAACACTGTCAGCAACAATTAAAGTAAACTGTTAAATTTTCAGCGAAACACATACGAACTCTGTGTCCTTTGTTTATGCATTAGGGGTTGTTTATTTTAACCACATGATGTAAAGAGATCATTGATTTCATCAACAGAACGAGATCCAACTGTTGTTGTAAACCATTGAAATCAATGATCTATATAGATCATGTGCGCAAAATAAAAAGCGCCTATATTGAACTGCAAAAGAAGTTTGAATTTCTATACTCGAATGACCTTTATGGAAGTTATGAATCGCGATCAATTGTGATTGAAAACTGCTAAAATGTAATCTCTCTAACTTGGTGTTATTTCTGGTAACAGCTCCATTTTTTTCAGGGAACTCCACTTGATGGTATTTCTCTCGCAAACTAGTTTCCATACTGACAAGGGTTAGAGTAAAAGTAGGTCAGTCAATTCAGCCAATACATACGTCATCTCTTTAGGTTTGTGACATCTTGGGACGTAACTTTCATTTGTTACTTCTTCATTCATATCAACCTCGCGCAACCCACACTTCAAATCTGATCGATGGCAGTAAAACCGTCTGATTATCAATTGTAGTCTTAATAATTCCAAACTTCCACTTGCAGACTCTAGTTGTTTGTTTGCAGTGTTGCCAGCTTGCTGCAATCTCAAAAGATCTACTGCATTTTGTTTGGATGTTAAATCTACTGCCGAAAAATTAAATCATCTGGAATATTTTTGTTTGGACTTTTAATAAGACTATAACGCCCTGCAGTACATTTAAACAATTAGTACACACCGGTTCCAGATCTCCCAATGATTAAGACCAATCACAGTTCTTATTTGGCATCATTTTCATTGAGCTTATGAGCCTAAGGTTAGTGCAACAATCCGAACAAATTTTCTGTTCTTTTCATCTATAATCCATTATTGGAGATAATGACGTTTCGCTAAATTTGACCAAGTCTCAAGTATGGCTAAGAGCGAGTCAACAAAAAAATTTCCCAGAAAAGGTGATGGAATGTCTCCTGGTGAGCAAACCTCAGCTGATTTAGCTTCTTGACTTTGAGGTTCCTGCCTGAATTGTAGCTATTTGTTTAAACGCTTAATAACCCGTTTTCAGTTTGAGTGGGAAAATTGTCGATCTTGAAAATTCCCCAAATATCTAAAATACATGTAAATGTATAATTCCTTGGGGTTGACACTCGATGACATTATAACTCGATATCCGCTTAGTCGATTTTCATGATTTTTTTTTTTTTTTTTTGTTTCGTTCGTATTACTGCATTTTATCAGAATGGAAATTCAAAAATTCGATTTATTACCGTATTTCGCACGAAAAACCTGGTCTAGCTAGTTCTTTATAAAAGAAAAGAAAACATTTGGTTATATATTTACCTAACACCCGAGTTAGATGCAATGAACAATAAGACTTTCTGATCGGCTGCATTTATACGCTGTAAATACTCACAAGCTCAGAAAGCAAACTTTTCTTTCGCATTAGGTACTTTAAAGTGCGCGTGCAAACGTCTGGGAATAGTTTTGAAGGTTAGAACGGGTTTGGAAGTCTAATTTTCATTATCACTTTTTTCTCACTTCTAAAAAATATATAATAAGCAAAAATGCTTCATTTAATTCTTTTTCTTGTATAAGGAGCGGCTTCTTTTGGGAAAGTATTGTTTAGAGAAAACATGTATTTGAAACAATTAATTAAATTTATGTTTCATCTAAATATGAGCAAACATCACGGTTTAAGCTGCGCGTTGCGTAAATTTCAGCCCGGAGATTGATGCAACTGTTATACTGATAAATGTTGTTTCATGCCAGCTCGTAAGAAAATCAGCTTCTGGAACGAGGAGCTTATGGTTTTCAAGAAAACTTTGAACGCTCTATATTCATATTTATAAGCACCCGTTCAATATTTATTAACACCCTTGATCGTGGTAAACAAATTACAACAGAAATATATCTTCGATAACTCAGCACTAAACATTAACAAATCTTAATTCAAGGAGGGTGCCTATAACCAGAAGAAGCCAGGACCACAATTCTCAAAAATTCTCGCATACGTTTATTTGTCAAAATCTCCTATGCGATGCGAAAAACTGAAATTTTACAAGTCTAGAAATCCGCATACGAGAATTTTTCTTCGAGTTTTACTCGTCTGTGTTTTCCATGCGGATTTGCATCTCGTATACAGAATTTGAGTTTGATACTCAATTGTTTTTGTATTTGTGTGTGAGAAAAAAAGAGTCAAATTAAAATAAATCAAAAATTTAAGTGAGAGCACTAATTGTTGAATGATATCCCTGCGCAATGACATAAATACGCTCAGCAATAAGGCCATTCGTTCCAAGCAACCTTGGGGCTTTTGGAAAGTTCGTTATATTTCGATTTCGTCTAACTGCTTCATTGAGAATCGAACAAGTGCTGAGCTCATATTGCCCAAAGTGGCCACTGTGAAAACCCATACATAATCAATAAACATAGTACATTTTATGTACATTGGTATTTCTTTTATTTTGTCAATGGAAAACAACAATTCCCAAACAATTTAAATTTGAATATTGTGCTTTTCATCACAACCTGTCAAAATGGTTAAGGTACTTGACGTGCTGTCAAATTCTACCTCATTCGAAAGGTGAATATAATTTTCGCACAGATGAAAAAAAAAACCGAACAGCTTTGAGAATACCAATTTTTTTCCTATGCGAAAATTTCTGGCAAATTTCCTCATATACGAATTAGGTTAAGCGAAACCCCTTCAAAAGGATACCTTGTTTTTTTTAATTTTAAGAGTTCGAAGTTTCGCACTTAGTTAGCATATAATAATATAATTTGACACAAAATTGGTTGAATATTTATTACGCATACGCCTAGGTGCACAGGTAGATCTGTTAGCGATTCAAATAATTTGTTCATACCATACCTACATAATTTGAATTTTGTTCTACAATTGTTATAGGAAATCACTAATAAATTCTTCAATATAAATTTAGGTTATGATTTGACCGTCGCGAATGTTTGGCAACCATCCGAAGCTAGCTTCTACTAGTTATCGAGTGTTTCAATAGACGAGCTGACCTCGTTTGTAGTGTTTGTCTAGGTACACGCGGAAAAATCACTTATTTCAATCAACAAACTTTCGGTTAAAAACTACCAAGTAATACTGTTGATCAGTGACGTGCCGTGGTGCTTTCAGTAGGGTGTTCACTAATTTTCTAACATAGTAAGATAGTGTATTTTTAGTTATATTCCAGGTTCCAGGATACTACGAGGACGTGATAGACAACTATCACATTTATTTGTTTTTTTATAGGTACCTATACGAGTAGGTATATACATATATATATATATATTTTGTTGCTATTTATGTTCTATTTTAAAGCAACTCTAAAATGGTAAGATAATTATTTTGTTTAAAGAAGTCAAGACAGAAGACTTTGCTTACAAAAGGGCAACCACACAGCCAAAGCTTGGAATTACAATTTTTTCATGAAAGTGCCAAATAAAAGATTAAACTAAATTTGGAAAAAGTGGAATTGGTCTACCATAGTAAATTATTTCCAATTTATCAGCTAAACAAAGTTCACAGCTTTGGTCTCGCAAGTAGGTTTTTTAATTAAAGCAGTTGCAATTTCAAATATTCGAATTCATATTTTTGTCAGTAGTTGGCCTCTGTGTAACCGACCTTTATATTAAATTCCATATCTATACACTGAGAGGACCAGAGTGGAAATGAATAATTATTCATACATCATACCTACTACTCGTCCAAGGTTCTGTAAAGCATAGCGCACCTTCCCTACCTGTGGGCCTGTGGCACAGCGAAAGCACACAGGCCACACAGGAGAACGAAATATTAGGCTAACTGGCTGTTCGACGTTCGAGTCGAGTGTCGGAGTTGAATTTGGACGATGACGAAGACGATGAGATGAAGATGAACTTCTGTGTTCTGTGTTTGAAGAGAACACAAAAACAAAACACACACGACGCACCTCATTCTCATATCATAAAACACTCTACGTCTGGAGTGTGGAACGATAACGAAAATGAAACCCCAAGTGTGATGTCGTGAAGAAATGTGAATTGGAAAGAGGTGCGCTCGATGTAGGAGAACACCTAGCCAGTGCCTTGATTTTGTGCGGTTTTTGAGGCGATGTCGCTAGGGAACGTTCCGAATCGGATTTGAGTGTGTGAGTGAGGCCGCGCGCTGTGACCAACGTGACCGTAGTGCAATAATTTGGCACTTTTTCGACGACCCTCATACTATTTGTTGCTACTTTTTCCCTTTTTTTAGTATGAAAATTCACTTTGGATATTTTAGAAACGCAGTGATTTCCAAATGAATTTCTATAAAATATAACGCTGCTGTGTATCAGAACACGATTATAGTGTTAGGAGAGCCAACAATTGTTAAATATTGTGCGAAAATTCTTAAATTGCAGAATAGCTTTAGAAATGACACTTTTTTCTTTTTTTTATTTGTTACTTTTCAGAATTTCGCAACAATCTCCCGGACTGTTAGAGAAAGGTTATAAATTTTAGTTTTAGTTTCACAATACAATATAGACTGTAAAAAGATCACTCTCTCACAACGTTTCTTTTATAAATAAACCCAAAACAACCAAATAACATTAGAATTAGATGTCTTTAAGGTTGTTCTGCGGGTAAGCTAGACAGTACTTTAGATGCAATTCGTTTTCAAATGACAAATTTTAAAATGAAAACCTTTTATCTTTGATTTTTATTTATAAATATATAAAAATTAATTGAATTTTGTTTATAAATTATATCAATATCTACTTTTGAAATCTCCTTCAATTTAGTTTTAAAAAGTCCATATAAAAGGGGCGATGAAAGAAAAGTGTGCCTTTTTCTGACGCTGTTACATAAATTTAGTATTTTGTAGTATTTACACTATTTACGCGTTATTTTTTTAACATATTCATTTTGAAATCACAGTTTTCGAAAACTTTTTTAAGTACTATTCACATGAGCGCGAATTGCGAACAAATGAATTTAATTGTATTTATGAATTGAAAATTGATTTTTATACTATTTACCACCAAAGCCTTAAATTAAATTAATCTTAAGTCTAATCTAAAAAAAAATCGGACTCTCAATCGATTTAAATAGCTCAATTTACAATTATTACAGCAATTGAAAATTCTTGCGGCGAACTGTCACACTTTATTCACAATCCTACATAAGACATTCGCGGATCCACAAACCCACGAATGAAAAAATTCTATCGAATTTAACATTAAACAATGATTGAAGTAATTGAAGTGTAAAAAAATTCGCTTGTTCGCAGTTCGTTCGCCATTGGCTCTCATGCGAATAGTCCAAAAATGTGTATTTTACAAATAATAAAAAGGAACAAAGGAACAAAAAATTGTATTAGTGTCCTCGAAAAAGGTACCAAATTGTCGCACAACGGTCACGCTGTTGTCATTTCTTCTCATCCGACATCCTTCTCGCTACCTAAAAAGGTCGCGTGTGGGAAAGCTCGCCTGGAATTTGCAGGAACAAAGCGATATAAGAACAGGGAAATATTGGAAGTTGTCAGTTCGCGACATCACTCACACATTTATAGAATCCGCCTATACGTGAACCCTTTCCGACACCGCCATTGCGGAAAAAACCGCACAAAATCAAGGCACAGGTAAATTTATGAGGGAGAAGGGTTTTTTATTTTGTATTTTGTCTTTCTTTTTGTATGTTATTCTGCCTGGGCACGGTGCTCTAAAGCGAGATGAACACCCTGGATCAGACCCTGATGCGTTTTATTATCACCAAGTTACTTTGGCTAGGTATTAATTGGAATGGAATAACGATACAGGGAGTTTTGGATTTTTGTTCGATACAATTATTGTAACATGTTGTTTAGATTTTAATCACTTTTTCTAAAATACTGATTAGGTAATATGCAATATATTTCGAAGAAACAAAAATGTGTTAACGATTAATGAACGTTAATTACACAAGGCATAAAATAAGATTTGGACAGGGTGTGCAGAGAACACCTGCGCACCTTTGAATAAACGTCACTGCTGTTGATACCTTCTACAGAGTTAGCGGAGTCGACTTAAAAATAACCGATTTATCAATTTTTTCGTGATTAACAAACGAACTTTGTAAAATGTACCCAACTGGTATATTATATTAATCTAGAAACTTGGATGAAAATAACTGAAGGAGTGTGCCTTTTCAACAGCATCCGTCAATTTTTTTGTAACTCGTTAGTTTTTAAAATGTTTTTTTTTTTATCTTCCACATCCCGAAGATATGCAGCTGTCAGTTGTTTATTTGAACTTTTAGAGATTTTGTTATCAAATAGCTCTACTGAAAAATAGAAACAATAAGACGGTTATTATCTATACTTCTCAATTCATGCATATCATATTTCGGACAAATACCGTTGTCAGTCTTACGTTAGGTTATGTGTTAATATTCTTTATTTTTCTTCTGCAATACTAGTACTCCTGAAAACGCAAAATCTGGCTTATTCCCAAATCTATATGAGTTGTTAGTTTTACCAAAAAAAAATGTTTTTTTCTAGGTTTCAAAACAAGAAAACGAAACAGTTCTCCTATACGTTAAGGCCCATTTTATTCAATCGAAGTTGAACACAACTTCGGGATTTTTATATGGAAAACTTCCCAAGTTGTGTTCAACTTCGAGTGAATAAAATGGGCCTAAGTCTATTCGGGATGACTTGTCAAACAATTCCAAACATAAATGTCAAAAATATTCTTAAATCGCATTGGAACGATTTTTCTTAAGGTTAGAGAGCTGTAGCTGTACAGAAGGCGACTTCTTTCTAATACCCACGATTTGGTACATCACTTCAATATGTTGCAAAATTCCTGTCCGCCAGCTTGATTACTAGTTCTTCTTGTAGCGGACCACTTCTATTCGTGACACGGTCTGTTAATGTCAATGAAAAACTCGCATCATAAACAGTTTGTCTCCTTTGGCGCACTCTTAAACTTTTAAATTCAGATTTTTTGACAGAGTCCATGCTTTTGTACATAAAGCCAACAGGAGTAGCTACTTTTTTAAATACAAAATACAAAAAATATCTATGTGAAGAAGAATGACAGCTCTTAACATCCAAGCTGTCTTTTACTTAAATATCCACCATTGATAACTAATCGAACGAAAATGAATTAATGTTGATAAGTCTCGAGCAACTCTGAAAAGAAATCGAGATTCGGAAAAAGTGCTATTGATTCCAAAAAGTCGATTCCAATAGAATACAAAAATGTGTAATAAAGCCTAGTATGCTGCTCGCGCTTAAATTAAGCCCCATACAAAAATGTCTCCAAAAACAAAATTAAGCAATGCCTTTAAGCCAAGCAGTACGCAGTTCAAGCTAAATTTGTTAGTCACTGTACGAAAACTCTACAGAATATAAATAAGCGTATTAATGCAAAAAAAATGTTCCCACAACTAAATTTTGACAGATCAGAGAAAATAATCGCAACTTCAAACGCAAGCAAATTAACAGTACCTACCTATATGGAGAATTGTTAGTTCAACACAAAGAAATTCGTTGTTGTTAGTTTAATTTCTTTTAGAATTTAGAAATTTCTTTAGAGAGAACCAAATGACTAAACAGAGCATAAGTCAATCAGCTGTGCCAACACAGTTTTTTTGACGGACACTGTCAAAATTATGCGAAGTGGTGGAGAGAAACATTGGAGAGGAGCTTAATTTTAGCTTTCCTGGAACAGCATAGCTACTAGGCTTAACAGTAAAACGTTCACTTTTGTACATATTAGGCGTGTTTTTTTTAGCTTCGATTTCAGCAAAGCAAAGTAAAGTATGATTTTCAGCACGCAATTCCAACAACTGCCTACACTCTATTTGACCTTTCGAGACTCGCAATGGTTGTTGTAATTACGTGCTGAAAATCCTACTATACTTTTCTTTTGCTGAGATCGAAGCTCACAAAACGCGCCCATTATATCTGATATGCCCAATAATTTCCGAAAATAAAATGGCCGACTGAAGTTATACATGGTCGCATTCCATTATTGAAGTCTAGATCGAAACACCTTCAGCTTTTTGGTTAAAAAGCTAAGTACCTAGCTAAACTAAATTTTATCTGGTCTCTAAATTTGCTCTCCAAACATCAACTACGGTCATAGCTAAATTTTGACAAAGAGAACGCTGTCGATAAATGTCACAAAAAATAGCTGTTCTTTGAAAATAACTTACTTTAAACATTCAACTCTCTCCAATTTTAACCATTTTCGATTCTGGGTACTAGGTATTCGTCGAGGAATTTATTAAAAAAACTCATCCTTGCTTACTTCTACAGCTCTCCGCAATACAAAAACGCAACGGAACAGAACACAAAGATCTGTCAAAATTTAGATTGAGAAAATGTACCGCCCCATTAAAAATTCACGCTAAATTTTGACAGATGCACGATGTAGAATTTGAAACAAAAGTTTAATATTTTAGTTAGAGCTGCTTACCACTTAGCTAAATGGGTTTGCTTAAATTTAGCTCAGACAAATTTTGTACAGAATTTTGTATGGGACCGAAAATTTAGCTCGAGGAGCGTACTAAACCTTTAGTTTGTAGCTTCTAGGTGAATTTGTTTTATGTCTTTTGTTTGTGACATTTAATACAACAAATATAGAGATTACAATGAAAATTTCGCAACTGGTAATAAAATCTATCGAAAATCTTCTACAAATAACGAAAAACTATCTTGATGCGTTTGAGTCCGGGTCTTTACATCTTCTATCCCAACATTCTAATTCTAGTCGTCAATTTTTATCCGCAATTATTCTCCTCATAAGGAGTTAACTGGTTTTTGTTTTCGAAGAAAGTGAATCATGTTTGTAGCTGGAAAAGTTTTTCCCTTGCAACCCAAAAAAAAAAACTATTCAAATTGGACCATTTCGCACAAAATTGGTTTCCCAATCATCAAGGAGTTCCAACGAACTCTGTAGATTTCCAATCACATCAACGAAATCGTCAACGATTAGTCTCAAATTGCTTCGCCTACTACCGTGGCGTATCTCAGTTAAACACGTAAATGACAATAGTTAAGATACGAGTGAACTCCATTGAACTCCGTAGCTACATGTTTACAATCGCCAAGCCATTTCATGCTTAAGGTGACATTTTTGTGTTTCAATAGCACCTTTATGCTGTGTCACGTAATCACCTTTTAAACGGGGGTGATGCCCCAAACACAGGCTGACTCATTTCTGTATTTTATTTGCCGTACTACTTGGCTGAAAAAAAAATTGTCTCTTATATTCGTACTTCATTAATCTCTGAGCGATTACAAATAACCTTACAACGTGAGCGACACAATGGTATTGAGGTTTTGTGTCTCACGCATTGGAGGGTAATTTTGTTTACCTATTTCGGGGAAGGGGGGCCAGAGTTATAGCAAGTGTCAAACAGCAGTTCAGTTCGGACGCTATTCAATGCTTGTAACCTTGCACTTGACTTTAATGCCCGTGGTAACATACACGCTAGGTGCCTCTACTGCGTGGCCTATTGCCAGAATGACACATATTCGCCGAGAGATAGGACGTTTCAGATTTCATGTGGTATTTTTTATCTTTCTTTCTACAGTTTGCGGAGTTCGAGGACGTTCCAATCGGATTGTAGGTGGAAAGGTTTCACCACCACACGACCAGCCTTGGGTAGCTGGACTATGGCGTCAGGGAAAACTGTACTGCGGGGCTACATTGATCTCTCGCAATTTCTTGGTAACAGCAGCTCACTGTGTGTACAGTTTTAGTCCAAGTGAAATTCGCGTCTATCTTGGAGGACATGAAGTCTCCAAGGATTACACAGAGGTACGTCGGATTAAGGCCATCTACGATCATGAGTACTTTGACGTTGTGTCATTCAATAATGACATTGCGCTGATTGAGTTGGATCGACCGGTTCAGTTCGGGCCGAAGGTGCAACCTGCCTGCCTGCCAAGTGGTGGTGAGTAATTCGTACTGTTTTCCTTGGGGCAGTAAAGATTGCCTTATATTTCTTTCCAGCTGAATCGGACTACACGGGAGTTTTGGGGTTAGTATCCGGTTGGGGTAAGACCGGCGAAAAGGAGAAAACCTCACCTGTTCTACGCTCGGTGTCGGTACCAGTTTGGTCTATGGCACAGTGCAGGGACGCTGGATATGGCAAGAAACGCATCACCGACAACATGATGTGTGCTGGCTTCCATGATGGCAAAATGGACGCCTGTCAGGTGAGTAGGCAGCCGGAGAAGCAACTGGGAACATTTTCGATAAGCATTTGTGTTTATTTTCAGGGTGACAGCGGTGGTGCCATGTTGCGAGAAGGTGCATCGGGCAGCACTGAAATCATCGGTGTCGTTTCATGGGGCCGGGGATGTGCCAGACCAAACTTCCCCGGTATTTATACAAAACTCGTCAACTACTTGCCATGGATGAAGCGGAAATTATCTAACGAGTGCTTGTGCACGGAGAAGAATGCGCGCAATAACTATGTCGACTATATTATGCAGCAGTGGGCATAACTTTTGCTATGACAACAAACAAATTATTTAGCCAAATGTAGAATTAATCAGATACAACGTTCTTGTATTCTAGTCAAACTTTATTGTATTTAACTATAGGAACTATGTAAATGAATACCGATCGCATTGTTGAACTAACATTAGTAGATATTCGATCTCTTCGTTAATAATACATCTAATTAATTGTAATGAAAATAATTTTAAACGACACTTGTTATATTAGTTTTAAGGTCGCGTAATGTACGCTACATTATTATTGCATTGTTATTTCTTTTAATTGCATATACAAACTTAATAGCTGTAGGAATTATGTCAATAAACTTGAGATACAGTAGTTACTTGAAGTCTGGCTTTTATTCTGCGAAAAGGGCGCTTATGGCTTGAACTAATGGTGTCAACCGTCAATGAGGTCAGTAATGGATTTCCGGAATACCTAATACCCCATCTTGGCCAAACGTTCAAGTGCTCCAAGGGTTTTCTTATTTTAATACGAAACTTCACCATTTAGACTGTAATGGATCATAACGCGGCGAAAGTAGTCTTTTTCGACTGGTGTGGTGCGCGCTTTTATAATTGTAAGGCAACCCTACTTATTATCACTCAACTCTCTCCGTCCACTCAATTGTGAACCCTTATACCCATCCTTTCCCTTCCTTCACATTCGTATCCTTGATGAATTGTGAGTCAGTCGGTTGGAATTGCTTATTGAAGGCGGACTTGAATAATAAAGTGTGAAATATAACGAGTGTTTTTTTAATTATTTGAGGAAGACAACAATTCAGAAGTGAGATCACCCACAAAGTTTTAAGGAAAGAGAATGGTTTAATAAGTTATTGAATATGTCAAAAAAAAATTTTTGTAGTGCGTTGTGGATCATTTCGTTTTTTTTGTCCTTCACTTCGCTTGGGTGTCGTCTGTCGTGCGTCGTTCCCATATCCATACACATCCCCAGGTTGTCGCGACGAAATAACGCAATTTTGTTTTGTGTTCTCTTTTTCCGTTTATGGTGGTAGTCGGGCAGCTGCCTTTAGAGTTCAGTCCTATTGGTGTGTTTATTTGATTGTGTCTTGTTAACGAAGAAAAGGATCACTCTGTTGAATTATTTTCGTTTGTATGGTTTCGGTTGTTGAGGAAATTGAAGGTCATTGAGGTATAGTAGAATGCGAAAAAGGAAAACAAAAATACAAACAAAAAAAAAACGAATAAGAGAAGAAAATGAAAAGAAAAGTAAAACGTTGAGGTATAAAGAAAAAAAAAGAAACGAAAAGAAACGAATAAGAGAAGAAAATAAAAAGGAAAATAAAACGTTGAGGTAGTACAGAATGAAAAAAAAAACTAAAAGAAACGAATACCTACGAGAAGAGAATGAAAAGAAAAGTAAACAAAAAAAAAAAAACGTGTACCTATGAAAAGATAGTAAATTGTAGAAATTGTATAACATAGGTATAGAAAATGGTCATAACTAGCATAACAAAAAAAAAAACGTATGTGATTATCTACTTCAGATCATGGCAGAAATGCGCAGAGTATATCCATTAATGAGTAGGGACACTCTCTCTACATATGCATTTGCTACTACCACAAAGCAAAATGCAGAAAAAATCGTACAATAAGTGGAAGCAGGTCGAAAGAATACTTTTTACCTGAATACAACGACTGCTTGAGAAGAAAAGGGTACGCAACACATTTTACATGAACCACTACATGGGGCTTGCTGTGTACGACGAACGATTGTGGATTTTTTCATAAAGCATTTTTAAAGGCGCCTCGACTTGAACATCGTTGTGTGCATCATTTCACTTTGTGAAGTGTTACCTGCTTTGCTTTTTTAAATGGTTTTATGGCTGGTTTTTTGTGATTTTTTTTTGCACTAATTACGCCTAATTAGGCCCCTCTTTAATTACTTTTCAGTAAAAAATATGAACCTAAATGTTTTTCCTTTGCTTTGACTTCCCTGAAAATAATGCAATCCTGTGTTCCGCCCAGTAATAATAAAACTTATTTGACCCATTATTTTCTAGTTTCTATGGTAATTGGTCACACTGGTTTTGCTATAAGGTGGGGTAGGCGGTGCTTGGGTTTTTTCATAATGTATTTCCAAAGGCGATCTGACTTGCATTCTTATCATTGCTGCGAAACAAGTCAAGAAAAAACAATACGGGGTGACGCGTGTTAGTTCTTAGTGCAAAAATAAGAGTATAAGTGATTTCGATTTGTTTAAGTTAAATTTCAACTGTTTTTGAATTTAAAAATATTGCAAGAGGAAATGGGAAAACATACATTCAAGTGTTTGGCCTGCGGTCGAGAGAAAAAACAAAATTTAGGAGTCAAATATTTTTCTGTACCGAAAAATAGTGAAAGGTAAGCAAAATTGAATTAGTGGAATGCAATTTACGGAGATAAGAAAAACTTGCTTAAAATCATTATTTTTTCTTACCGAATTTAATTAGTTTTTCTTTTCGCTTTCATCCATACTTTTTAAAGAAATAATAATCGTAAAGAAAAAAAACGTATTAAAATAAAAAAAATATTTTTACTTTCAGGAGAGTAAAGTGGTTAAGTTCTATCAACAAATCACATTTAATTGAAAAAAAAATTTCGATGGATTGGAGAGTCTGCGAAAGACATTTCACAGAAGACATGTACTCCAAGTCAAAATTCCGCTTAAAATTTTCGGCTGCACCTATCTTATTCAGTTTAAAGAATGTTTCCAATATGAACGAAGGTAAAAACGAAGATGGCATGAAAAATTAAATAAAATTAAGTTATTGAATTTTTGTTTTTAATACCTAGGCGAAATTCATGAAATTGACTTAGAAAACTCAGAAGTCACACCAAGAGAAACAGAGAGTGTACCCACTAATGAAGATACCCAAGAGCTGGAGGCTTATGACGTACTATTGGAAGAAGTGAACGATCAAACCATAGAAGCGGAAAATTCAATTGGGCCCATTAGTGAGGGAATTCCAGCAGCAGTTCAGCATATATTTGAAGTCCCGGCGAAAGAAACGCAGAGAGCATCAATAAAACAGCAATCAACACAGACGTATTTTGAGGAAACCGCAGAGGTAATTAGTTTAAAAAAGGAGTGTGGTAATTTAAGAAAACAAATTGAAATTCTGAAAAGAGAACAAAATTCAGTGGCAAGGTATTTAGATCAAACTAAAATTATGTTACCTGCCGAATTAGCAAGAATTGTGGAAAACCACGTGAAGAACTTTCAAAAAAAGCGAAAGGGATGGAGGTATACTAACGAATTTAAAAAGTTTTGTTTAAGCATATTCTTCATTGCACCTAATTCGTATTACTTCTTAGAACGTAATTTAAATTTACCAGCAAAGAAAACCTTAACGCGGTTTACGAAAAATTGGCCTTCTGGACCTGGGTTCCACAAAGCATTATTTACTGCCTTAAAACTAAAACTACAGGTTCTGCCGGAAATAGCTAAGAATTGTTTGATATGTTTAGATGAAATTTCTTTGAAAAGTCACCTTTATTTTGATAGAAATAGGGGACAAATGGTAGGGTTAGAAGACGATGGACATAATAAGACAAGACTAGCTGCTAATTATGCCATAGTTGTAATGGTTAGAGGTATCACTCACCGGTACAAACAGTTACTAGGGTATCAATTTGTCAATTCCGCTTGCCCATCAAAAACTTTAAAAAAAATTGTCTTTACATGTGTAAAACAATTGACCGAAGAAGGCATGAAACCACGCCTTGTAATCTCAGATCAAGGTGGAAATTTCGTTGGTCTAAATAGGCTTCTTGGCATTCCAGTGGGTGAACCTTTTTTTTATGTAGAAACTACAAAAATTTATTATATGTTTGACAGTCCACATCTTATTAAATCCTTTTGGCGTAATTTTATGAAATACGATATTGTTGCACTTGATAACAAGAAAGTAAACTGGAATTACGTAGTTAATTTTTACTTGTGGGACAAGAATCGTTCATTTAGATTGGCCCCTAAATTGACAGACGAACATATATTTCCAAATAACTTCCAGAAGATGCGGGTGAGGCTTGCTACTCAAACATTAAGTGCATTTAAAAGATCATTTTCTGCAAAGTACATGGAGGATATAACCCACGGAAACTGCGAGCTAACTGCAATTTTAGAGCTTCCCGACGTTGAAATGCAATCACCAAGAAAGAGGGACAAAGTGATAAACATTTTCAAAACCGAATCTGACTATAAAACTGTTGATTTCGGTAGTGAAAATGCGTTTTATTATTTTGCAGGCTATATTTTAAAAAAATACCGTCAAAAACACAAGTGTGAGTTGGAATTAAGTCAGAAACCTAGTGTTTCCTCCATATTCACTGATTTCAAAGAATATGAAGGTGCTCAATTAACGCGCCCTCCTCAAAACTTTTTAGATGCGTTAGAGAGCCTGGAGCAAAAATTTATTTCTCGTTTTCCCAATTTATACTTTTGCAATAATTTTGAAACGGAAATGTATAATATATTAAAAAATGAATTTGAATACTTTTGCTGTAAAAATCAAAACAACGAATTTCTTATAAAGTTTTATGTACGTGTTCGAGTGTATCACATTATCAAAAAATTTAATAGAATTATCAAAAAAGCCAACAATAAGCAAAAATATCTTAGCGTAACACACATGTAATTCTTATTTAATTTTTAATAAAAATGTATGACAAGTTAGTGGTTGCCTTTTTTAAAGGGAGCACCCTGTGCCTGTTTCCAAAAAAACGATCATCCTCTTTTATCCCTCTCTTATACAGTACTTTTTATATCCATCTACTTCTAGTGTCTGTGTGACACAAACGTAAGAACTGATAACGAAAAAGTCGAGAGTGTCCCTACTCATTAATGGATATACTCTGGAAATGCGTACGCGGAAAAGAAAACGTAATGAAAATGTTGTCGAACCTACAAGCAACAAGAGTGGTTGTGTGGTTCTTGAAGAGTTAACAGGTAATTCAAATTAAAATGAAAACAAACAAGGAAAAATTATTTATTGTTTATTGATCTTTATTTTATCTGTTTATCTTGTACCTGTTCCTTACCCATTCCCTATTTCGTGATATGGTTCTTGTTGACTGACAAACATAGACGAACAAATTGGAAAAATGACAGTAGCCGATCTCGAAGTACAATTAAAAAGTAGGGGATTGCAGATTCGGGGAAACAAGGATGCTTTGAAGAACCAACTAAAAGAGAATATAAAACAGAATTGTATCCTTAATACCACGAATGCTGCGAATGACGAAACTTCGGATGAGTCATATATTCAGTTGCTAGAAAATGAAATTAGGCAAGTCCGAACACGATCGGAGGAATTAGAAAAAAAATACGCAGACTTGGTCAAAAATGCAAAATCGAAAGAGTTTTTGGTACCAGGGAATGCTGCAACGTCTTCAACATTCTGTGGCTTGCGTGATGTAATAGACATTTTACCTGCATTTGACCCGTCCGACCAATTTTCGGGACTATCTGCAGCGCAGTTTATTGATCGCGTCAATGGTTTGAAATCCATGTATGGCTGGAATGACAAGTTAGTTCTGTTTGCAGTTTCAACTAAACTGAAAGGGGCATCACGCATATGGTTTGACGGTCAAAGATCATTGTTCGAAAACTTCTCGTCATTTTCAGTCGCTCTACAAGAGAGTTTTCCGTGCGTCATAAACGAAGCAGATATTCACACGCGCTTATCATGTCGATTCAAAAGAAATGATGAAGATCTCGATACTTATTGCTTTTCAATGCGTGCTTTAGGAACAAAAGCGAACTTGTCAGATGCAGCAATATTAAAATACATTATATCAGGACTTAGAAACCTATCATTATCTCATCTGTTGTCAGGGTATACATTGTCATCTACCAATGATTTACTTTTGAAAACTAAAAGTTTTGACACGGCAGCAAGAAATGAGCAGATGGCATGATGATTTTGATAGGCGAAAACCATTTTTTGTGCGTAACCATTTATTTCAAAACAGTTCGGGAACGGAAAACAGAATATGCTTCAATTGTTCGGAGCGAGGTCATATTTCCGTTAATTGTTCCAAGCCTTCACGTCGCTCAAGGTGTACGACATGTAATAGGAGCGGACACACCGAACAACAATGCATCCTTACAAATTCGAAAAATAATAGGCCTACTGTAGTTGAAGAACGCCGCGTAAACTTAGTAACTCTAGCTTCAGATAAAAACGAATACCATAAACAGATTTATATTGACGGCTTATCCTTTCTCGCGTTTGTTGACTTCGGTAGCGAATGTAGCATCATACGACGGAGTGATTTTATTCTTTTGAAGTTACCTGCGATTTCTGCGCATCAGAAGCTTATTGGCTTTGGTGGCGGTGGATTTGAGTCATTCGAGAAGGTCGAGGCTGAGGTGACTGTAGATGACGTAACAGCCCGAATTTATTTGGTCGTCGTAGACGATTTATTGCTCACATGTGCTGTTTTAATTGGCAGAGACTTTTTAGACCAACGAAATGTACGTATTGTTAAGGAATATCAAACTCTTAGGTTTGAAGTATGCAAACAAATTCCACCTAATTCCACATATTCTTCGAAATAATAGTGCATTTCTCCTTTCGGATTTGAACTACAATAAGGATATTGCTACTATTGACCATCAGAGTCTACTAAAATGTGTCAACGAATATAGACATTGCTTCGCAATACATATTTCCGAATTAGGCATGTGCAATATTTCGGAATTCAAAATTACATTAACGTCGAGCGATCGAATTAATAAACGTCCATATAGAATTGCATTTACTTAACGCCCAAGAATACAAAAAATTGTCGACGAGCTCCTGGTCAATGGCTTCATTCGATATTATCTAGATTATCTAGATGATATTGTAATACCCAGTAAAACCATTCAAGAGGGCGAATATAAACTGCGACGATTATTGGAAGTAGTGACAGAAACGGGAATGACATTCAAAATTGAAAAATGTAAGTTCTTCTATACCGAAATCGAAATACTGGGTCATATAGTAAGCAGAAATGGAATCAAGCCAGGTTCAAAAACAAGTGCCATTTGCGACTATCAAGCACCGAGAAACGTGCACGAGGTCCACCAATTCTTAGGCCTCAGTGGCTATTTTCGGAGGTTTATAGAGAATTATGCTATACAATCGCCGAACCTCTTAATCGTCTTCTGCTAAAGGATTCAACATTTAAATGGGAAAACACGGAAGAGAGTGCGTTCCAAAAGTATTGTGTCGAAAACTGTATTCAGCATATTAAGGCCCATTTTATTCACTCGAAGTTGAACACAACTTGGGAAGTTTCCCATATAAAAATCCCCAAGTTGTGTTCAACTTCGAGTGAATAAAATGGGCCTAAGAACGCCGTTCGCACGCCCAGACCTAACAGTCAGGTAGAACGAACAAATAGAGCAATACTTAGTGCAATTACAACCATGACACAAAACGAAAACGGACGCGACTGGGACAAGAACATACGAAACATTCAGTGGACAATTAACAGTTCCATTAACAAGACTACACGGAAGAGTCAAAATGATCTCCTTTTTGATTTCAGACCGCGAGATATTCTTAAAAACAAATTGGTTTTAGCACTTCAAGAAGATGGAAGAAACGTTCACCAAAACGCTGTGATCATCAATCGTCAGGATGCTTCTAAAAGAATAGAGCAAGAGAAAGCTAAGTGGAAGGTGCGTTATGATCTTCGGTTTCGGACTCCCACCAAATATAATAAAGGTGACTTAGTAGTGGTTGAGTCAGAACTACCATCTACTGGGGACTCACGCAAACTAGAAGCGAAGTATCGTGGTCCATTTATAATTGCTTCCGTTTTGCCTAAAGATAGATACGTTATTGAAGATGTTCCAGGAATGCAGAGGAAGCAACGTTTCTACCATTCGGTTTTCGCATCGGACAAGATGAAACCTTGGTGTCAGCTTGATCCGGATATGGACGACATAGAATAAGAAACGAGGTCGTTTCTACAGAAGGATGGCCGACTGTAAGGCAACCCTACTTTTTATCACTCAACTCTCTCCGTCCACTCAATTGTGAACCCTTATACCCATCCTATCCCTTCCTACACATTCGTATCCTTGATGAATTGTGAGTTAGTCGGTTGGAATTGCTTATTGAAGGCGGACTTGAATAATAAAGTGTGAAATATAACGAGTGTTTTTTTAATTATTTGAGGAAGACAACATAATGGAAAAGGGAAAACCGAGGGACAGTCATATTTTCCTTAAATTGAGATTTTTTTAGTCTTTGTTTTTCTTCAAAAGGAAACATTTTTCTAATATTATTTATTTTTTGTCACTTTCCAGTAGAAATATACATAAATTTGTCATCTGTATTTAAATTATGTAAATTGTGCTATAACAAATTGTAAATTCTAAACGAAAATAAATTAATTGATTGATTAAACGTATGAAACGCAAAAAAGAAATCGGTTGAAGCTTTGGAGAGAACAATGAAAGATGTTCGAGATAATTCAGAGTTATTTGGTGCATTGATTTTATTGTCATTCCTAGATAGATATCTGCTGATGAAATTAACGCTTAGGTACTTAAAGTCATAATGTTTATGAAGATTTGTTATGTCATTGAAACTTACTATCAACGTTCGTGTGCAGTTGCAGAATGGTGCGATGGCAGTTGATAAAGCTGATTTATAACATTACCAAATGATTTTTGCCGTTTTTTACTGTTGAATTGTTAATTGAAGTGAGCAATTTAGCTGCTATGAACAAAGATGTCAGTGAATTAAACATGGCTGTACAATCCAAGATTCCTGTCGACTTGGTTTCGTACAAGTCTGTGGATGGAGTTACTAATGAAGAAGATGTTGTGAATTATTCAATTATCCAACAGAATTTTTTAATTCGATGGATTTACCAGGATTGCCTCCGCATAATTTCCAATTTAAGTATTAGTCACTATTATTATTGCATCGGAATATTAATCAACAACTTTTGTGTAATAGAAATAGTACAAGACTTTCTGTTTAAATATTAACGGCTTATGTAATTGGAGCTACTTAACTGGAAAATTTAAAAGCGAAGATGTATTCATACCACACATCCCAATGATCTGATATTTCATTTGAATTTAAACAACTTCAGTTTCCTGTTAGCTTGGCGTTTGCGGTTACCATAAACTAACTATTAAATTGACTGACAGCTTCAGCCAAAAAAGAGGGATTGCCTACAAGCTGGATTTAACCTTGTGTAGCCCAGTTTGAATTCATGTGTTTGTGCCATGTTAATCAAAGGGAAAAAAACCAGCCTACAATTGCGGTTTAAATCAGATGTCATGTAGCCTGAGGCGGATTCTCATTTCAATATCGATTGCGGGGCTGTGTTTGTAAATAATGATCGAAGATCGAAGCTCAAAAAAACACGGCTACCTATTATTAGAATTTTCTTATTTTACCTATGATGTTTACATTGTGGTTGTAAACAATGGAAATATTTATCATTTGCAAAAATTAAATTAAATCAGTCTTAACAAATAATTATTTGGAATCTTACTATGTATTTTGTTATATATTTGAATAATGAATTGCTTTCATTAATTACATTAATTTGAAATGCTTTTGTTTATTAAATTGTGGAAAATTTTGTTAAATAAAACATCCATCAGCTGATCGAAGTCAATAAATAGGTACACTAAACTCAGTCAGTGTTCTTAGCATTCTCTCTTTATTTTTCTAACGAAGCGAGGGCATTTTTCCCTTTTCGCCGAACTCAAATACCCTCGATTTGTTTATAAAAAAATATTTCTTTTAAAAGTAAAGCTAGTATTATTCGGAAAGAAATTCACAAACCGAGTATAAAACTCACAATTTGTAAACATTATAATGATTATTTCTTGGTACTAGAAATCTTTTGCAAAAAGACGAATCTCTTTTTATTGGCATTTAGTGTGTTGCATTTTAGTTCGAATATTTTTTCGTCAGTTTCATGATACTTGAACAATTTCAATTCTTTATTTTTGTTTTGTACGAATCGTTTTTCGGGCAACACAATTTCCACAAAAGGTAGAAATTCCACGATGAATGATGATTGATGACTGAGTGTCAGTATTTCATTCTACCCCCTCGATTCACATTTGTTTGTTGTTTTGTTGCTTCACACGTATTCACCGATACGAAATTTAAGAGAGAATTTTGGTTTCAAAATTTGCGGGGTGGGGGGGATCGGGTAGGTGCGCGGGAGCTGACAGTCTATATAATAGTAGTTGGCGCCAGGGTTACCTTCTAAAATTTTCGTGAGGGGTCCAAAAAGGTGTCCCTGGCTTTCATAAAGGGTCCCGTATGAAATTCAAGAAAAACTACAGTATCGAAACATAATCCCATGATCAAGTACATTATGTTAGGAGGCATATTTAGAGAATATTAAATAATGTTAAATCCATTTGATAAAAATAGACAAAACAAATATTTTATTTGTAGGTATAGATTGTACATAGCTATATGTATCTCTTTCAACTAATAAAAATAATACAAATTAACACAGCATTTAAATTAATTTTCTTCACAGTTTGCTATAAATATAAAAAAAAAATCATCAATTTAAAAATGAGCCCCTGTATTTCCGAACTAAATCGGAGTTAGGAACCCACATTTCCAATTTCCAAAACTACTCTATGTTATGAATTTCAAATAAATTTTTCAACGTCTTATGTTTAGCTTGAATTTCAAGTAACTTGTATTAATTTATTACTTTTTCCAGGTCGGAAGTAAAACGACCAAACTCAGACGAAACAAGGAATGAATAATTAAAATCTTGTTGTGTATTTATAACGTTAGGATCTAAATACTTTAATGATCACAACTTCCGGTAATATATAATCTTTGCTTAATTTGGATCACATACAGTTTGATAGTGGCAGCACGCAGCAATGTCTTGTTCAGGTAAATTCTCTGAAAAAGGGTCCATAAGCGTCAAAAAGTGTCCTGTTTTTTCGAAAAGGGGTCCGATTTGGACTATTTTGAAAAAAGCGGGTCCTGGGGTCCGAGTGTTGAAAAAAGGTTCAATCGGACCCCAAGGGGTCCAAAAGGTAACCCTGGTTGGCGCAAGAGGTCTGTAGGCTGTAGGGACCCTGGGCCTAGCTTCTCTCAACCATTCGTTTTGTGTGAGTTTTTAATTTTTGGAGCGAATGGAAGGGACCTACAATTTTATGCCGATTCCAAACGGCTGATTGAGAAGCTCTTTCAAGACAGTTATACTTCGAACCTGGGACCCCTCGCTTAGTAGTCCAACACATTAACCACTAAGCCACTGGGCCTATTACAATATATTGGTTGGTTCTATTTTAAGCAATATGTTTTTTTGAATATTAACCACTACGGCTATAGCAAAGCATTACAATAAAAACTATTATTTATCACTGATTTAAATGATTTTTTAAATTTATTTTTTCTAGTTTGCACTACTACATAGGTTAGGTTAGTTTGAGTGGGGTTGTGAGTTCATCACAAAAAGACCAGGCACAATAGTGGGTCCATCGCCATCCCCAGGGAACCGTTACGGTCAAAAACCTAAACCAAATCGCCCAAACAATCAATTTCTTGCAGAATTTAATAATGGTACCAGTATTGTTTGAGGAACCAACCTCCTCTAAGTAATTAAAGAAGTACCTGCCAAGGTGCTTCCTTCTACTCCGAGCGGTTGCTTGACACTCACATAAAATGTGGAAGATGTCTTCCGTGACTTGTAGGTCCTCACAATACCTGCATATGTCCGAGCTAGCTAGTCCTAATCTCATGGCATGCTTCCTTAGAAGGCAATGTCCAGAGAGTATTCCTATTCCTACCGTTAATCTTAGTTTGGTTCTACTGAAGTTGATTAATTCTTTAGACTTTTCCCGGTTTAAAGTGGGCCACAGTGCCAGCCAGGAAGGCTGTTTAAAAATAGTAGAGGGTAACATTTTTGGTGGTAAATTGTGCTATTTAGCAGTTTATTTTTCCGGCGACAAACAATTTGACAGCCGACAGCTGAATTTTCTGTTAGCGATATGATAAAACCACTTTTGCAGATTTTTGAGCTGCAAACGCCACCCAAAATCAGCTGTTAGGACGACCTATTCACCCAATACGTTTAACTCCAAGAATTCTAATCCACTGGACCAAAAGATACCAACATCTAAACGTCTATCACTAACTTACTTAATTAGCTCCCGACCCATGGAGAGTCTCTGCCTGAGACACTGCAGCCTTTCATCCTCTACGATCCCGGGCAGCGCTCTTTTAAATTACAAAAAATGCAGCCACCCTGTGCTTGTATACCTTGTAGCCCGCTTATTTCGACACCACTCAGGGCTATTATCTGCTTTGACTATAAAGTACACATGTTCAAATTTGGCAAAGGGCAAACGATCCAAACGTGCTTGTCATGTTTCTTTGCTTTTGGCTCTTTTTTTTTTACAAACTTTCATATACCTACATGTGAGAGTCTTAAGAGGCCCGTTATGAATTTTACATTACTCCAACGCCAGATGCGTGACTTGCATTCCCATTAGACAGGCTGCAACCGACTTTAATCTATATATGCAATTGCAAGCAAAACTCTCCAACTTGTTTCGGCTATTCAGATCAGTTTCAGTTCTGATCACTGTCTCTTGCACTTATAGCTCGCGTCCTCACTTCAAGTTCGAAAACGTGTCCAACCACCGTCTTCTGCTGGACTGAACAACCGCAGTGGTCAATCGTACTCAGCGTACTGTTTGTATTCAATTAGGTACCTATATCAAATTTATCTAGGTTAACTCGTATGATCACGCCTCCATGTTGAGGCCTACTGGCGACCGTATCCAACCAACTACCGACTGATTTTGCATTCAAATTACCGATCGTGCGTGAAAGTTGTTTCCGCGGAACGTATTGCTGCTTCTTCGCTGTTGCTTAGCCACGACAAAGAGGAAGAAATGCATTATTTGCATAAATATACTGAACAAACGAAGAACGAGATAGAAAAACTACAAACTGACAAAGCGTCGATAGTGGAGAAAACTTTCGCGAAGATTTATTTCGTCGGATCCGTAGCGTGAAACACCTCTCGAGTGTCTCAGTCTCACAAGGAAGTCTTATTCTTTCGCATCAACCTTCGGCATTGGAAGTAAATCGCGGTCGTGGAATATACCCAAAATTGTAATGGATTACTGAGTTGCTTCTTTTTGTCCGTAAAAGTTGCCAGTTCTGTTCGGGTGTTGAGATTTCGATTTTGAATATTTGAAACGAGGTTGGTTATTCGGGGGAAAATGCATACAGCACGGATATCTGCAGTCGCAGTTTGCATTGTCGTTCTTTTTGGATTAACCAGCTCGACTGAGGTAACTATTATGGATGTGAACACTTAAAACCTACGATTGTGAACGTATAGTGTTGTGGTCTTGTTTGCGCCCACGCCCAGTCACCTATACTTGTGGCAAAGTCGAGTGAATAATAATGACTTGAGGTTTAGTGTTAATGCGGTTTTTTTTTTGTCCAATACGCTAATGAAATGTCGTTTGTATTGCTTACTTGTTTTAACTGTTCTTCGTTGACCTTAACAAACGTAAATGGTAGGGGAAGGTCTAATATTTGATATCGGTATGTTGTTGGTTGATATTGTTTTAATAACAGTTTACCCATTTGTTTTGCTCGATTGACTGAGAGCAGACGGCACTGGGTTCCGAGTATTGTTCAATAGCTGATTCAGAGCGTTTTGAAATTTTCATCTAAACAGTTTAAACAAATTTTGAAACAAGGGAACGACCAATTATCCATTCAACCAAAAGTGAGCTTCATCGCTAAACACAATTCGCTTATGAAAATTGACGTAGTGCGCGATACGTATTTCGAACAGAACCATGATTTTCTAAATAAATTTTGCTAAATTTGGAAGCGTTGTTCAGACGTCAGTCTACTCATGTTGAAATGCCAAACCAAACTAAAAATAAATCACTTCACAGCAGACAAAATGGCCGCCAGTTACAATAGTAATTGCAAATAAAATGTTCTATACCTCTAAAACAAAAACACCCTTTAGTAGCTCGCTAGTGTTACAAAATACCGCACAGTATATCCACATTTCAATGGTAAAAAATATATCGAGTTGAGCAAAAAGTCCTAAAAAATACTCCAAGATCGTTAGTGTTGCCACTTTTTTAGTTAACATTTATAGTGAGATAGCGCCCGACAAAACTAGCCCGGGAGTTCATTACTTAGGCCTGAATACTAACCTGGTTTTTCGTTTTGTCGAAGTCTTTTGCAAATCGGAAATATTTTATGGAATTAAAATATATAAGAAAAAAAAAATATAATTTCATTGTTTTTACTAACTTTCAATAATTAAAAGGCTTAAAAAGAATTCATTTAGCGAAATTGTGTCGGTTCCCGATAAATCAAGGCCGAGATTATCAGTTTTGAAAAATTAAGTGAGATAGTCACAAAACTATACAAGTCCGAAACTTCTCCTTAAAGTGATGTACATGCAATGGAAGTCACTGCAATATCTATTACAATTTGCTCAAAACTCACACGAAAGACTGGGTAAAAACAGTTTAAGTTTTATATTGTGGTTGAAACTCTGATTTCTAGGGCTTAACCAAAAATTAAAACATCATGGACAATTTCTTCTTACGTTTATTACGTTTCTCACATTTTAAAAAATCTGTATCTTTACAAGATGGACATGCATCCCCTTAGAGCTTCTTACAAATTCCGAACAGATGTCTCAGAAAAATGTAAAAATGAAGAATTTTACTAGTTTTTCGAAAAATCCCAGTTGTCGTCCGTTGATCGTCCGCGACACGCATAATATTTCGACGCTGCATACTTCTGTATACTGTACAGGCTTCTGTTCTTTTCTAAACAACCTTTACAGTTTTAGATGTCAGCTCAAATGTCTTTCATTGCAAAATAATGCGTGCGCATCTGCGCATAGCAATTTCTGTCAGGTTTATTGTTCCATTCCTCCGTTGTGTCATTTTCGTCAAAAAAAATTGATCTAGATCAGAAAATAAAAAAATATGTTTTATTCCGAATCGAAAAACATGTGTTTATCAGCATACATTTTTTCCTAAAACGTACTATATACATGAGATTTAGGGAAAGAAGGAGAATTTTTGTTTTTACTAATTTTTTGATTAGAGATATTTATAGCTGAAGAATATGTAAAAATTCAGAACGTTTAACGTATGAATGTGAATGTGATGAGTTTGGCGGCATCGGTTTTCTAATTGCAGTCAGTTACAGTTTTATTTGAAAGAAGCGATTTGCTAAAAACTGCTTAGCATTTTTTTTTAGGCAGAATCTGAGTTATCTTAACGAGATCAAATGTGATAACCTCTTTAAGTTCTTAAGATCAGCGCAATACAGGAAGCTCATACGCCATCTCACTCTGACTTTGAATAACATGTGATATCTAATAGCCACCAACAAGCCAACAACTATGGTTACTCACAAATATGCCGAAATATGACGATGAGTACCTAATAAAAAAATGTTAATATAAGTGTTAAAAGACCCCTTTGGATGCATAATTTGACAAAAATTTCGAATATTTACTAGAGAGAATTCTAAGCCGTTAAACGCATACTTCCAACATTTTTTCTTTTTTCTTGCAAATCTTTTTTCGAAATCTCACAAACTTTCTGCAATGCTTTGAATTTTGTTCAGACTATTCCTCGATCAGCGTTCGCCATGACATTCTAAAAGATTATCGATCAAGAAATTTTAAATTAAACAACTATGGTAGAGACCAAGGAAATGGCGTAGCCCAAGAGAAAATAATCTATGGGTGCCAAGTCGCATGATCGCAGCTGGCAGCTAATGAAAGGTCGCCGTGAGATGACCCACCAGTCGCTAAATTTCTCTTTCACAACTTCGCCGAGTGACGCTTGTATGGTATTGTTAACTTTGACAGCTGTTGAAACACACCCAACCACTGCCATCATAGAGAAGAATGCAACATTTTGTTCAAAATCCGCCATTTTGTTTTTCTATTGGTGTACCTATAACTATATAAATTAGAATCCGCTTGACATGCAAAAATATACAAAATAAATAAACGAAATGCTGCCAACTATGGGGGGAATGTTATAGATTTTAGAGTTTATTTTCAAAAGACGAATAATTTGATTTGGCTATCTAAAGGAGACGTTTTATACACTAGAAACAGACTAGGACAAACTTGGTTGTGTATTTTATGCTTTTGAAAATCATTAACCTCGATTTCATGCGTAAATATTTTTGAATAACTGGTGAGAGTTTGCTAAAAATGTTTTTTTATTTTCCTACAACCATTCTGCACTGTTAGTTTATCATAAATATTTCAAGCAAATGTACTTATTACTTGTACTTATTTCTAAAAAAAAAATACTATCCACTATAATGTCAAATTTAAGGGATAATATTTCATGATCGCTGCTAGCAACCTTGGTCTCTCCCAGTATGGTTTGTCTTTGATTGATTGCCATCTGGTCACCCCATGCGATACTTGTTTCGCATGGGACCTCCATATGAAACTTTTGAACCAACTCCAGAATTTTAAGTTAGAATGTGCTTCAAAAAAGAAAATTAATCTTGTAAAACTGAAATTGACGTTAGACAACCATAGATGAAGCCTTGATATTTCGTATTTTATGTATATGTCAAAATAATTGCTGCTTTTTGGCATTTTCTGGTTAAATGTCACCCGTTAATCTACGCTCTCGTTAAAGTAATAGAATCTTCTAGTTATTACAGTAGCAGACGTGCACAAAAAAAGAATTAATCCAAACTTCCTTGTATGCTCACTGGGCGACTTAAACTTGCTCGTTGCATAAGTGTAGGAGTTAAGTTAGACCTAGGTGTGGGCAAATCTTTGATTAAATCACTTTTTATGTCTTAAAGACGTCAATCCAAGAGTATGCTGAAACCGATTCAACAACTAACCTGATACGTGCCCCGCAGGGACAATTTATCGAATGGGTACTATCGCTTATAAGTCAACGTCCACCCTTTGGGGCTATAACCACAACGACAACCACAACAACTGAAGCAATAACAACCACTGCGCAAACATCAACAATAGCCCCCGAACGAAATTGCACTGATTGTGGTAAGATCTCGGTGTCCTATTACATAATACCCTTGATGGAAATCACCTATTTTTGCGAATTATAATTACAGTATGCGGAATAGCAAACAAAAAGAAACGTATCGTCGGTGGCCAGGAGACAGAAGTTAACCAATACCCATGGATGGCTGTGCTGATGTACCGGACCCGATTCTACTGTGCAGCGAGCTTAATTAATGACCTCTATGTGGTAACAGCTTCGCATTGCATCCACGGTTTTAAGCCGGAATTGATTACAGTCCGCCTACTTGACCACAGTCGAAGTATGAATCACCCGAATAAGGTTGACCGGAAGGTTGTATAAAAATTGTTTTTTTAAATATCAACCATTGCAGCTGAAATTCTATTACAGGTAGCCGAAGCTATTGTCCATCCTAAATACAATACGAGGAACTTTGACAGCGATATTGCCATTTTGAAATTGAGCGAGCGTGTTGAACTTAAAGACCGACTGAGGCCGGTATGCTTACCAACACCGGGCAAAGATTTCGCCGGAGAAACTGTATGTATTCCTCGTTGTAATGTATAAGGCACTTTGACTTTGAAACAATATCAGGGTATAGTAACGGGCTGGGGAGCCACATCTGAAGGTGGGCCCATATCAGACACATTGCAGGAGGTGCACGTACCCATTCTCTCCTTAGAACAGTGCAGAGGAAGTAAATATGGTTCGTCGAGGATCTCGGATAATATGATATGCGCTGGATACGATGAAGGAAAGAAAGACTCCTGTCAGGTGGGTTGATTGATACCTATCTGGGTACCTATGTATATTTAATGTCTTCAAAATATTTCGTAGGGCGACAGTGGAGGACCAATGCATATTGTGGACGGTGAGGAGTATCAACTTGCCGGTGAGTTGGTTAATTCTTTTTGTAAACTTTCTTCGACAATTATTGTTATTTACCAAAACAGGTGTTGTTTCATGGGGGGAGGGATGTGCCAAACCAAACTATCCTGGTGTGTATGCACGTGTAAATCGTTTTGGATCATGGATTAAAAGCAAAACCGAGGATGCATGCTCATGTCATTCGGAAGTGAAAAAATTCAAATATATACCCAAGTAGTGTTCAATATTTTATTAGTTACTTATTTATTTAAAAATAAAAATAATTATAATTAAATCGTGGTACTTGTAATTAATATAGGTATCTACCTTTACAAAAGAGAATCAAATGACAAATCTGTTCGCAACTACTCAGCTTGCGTTCGAAGTCTAATTCGGAACGAAATAAATTAAGCATATAAACGCGTTGATTTGACATTAAGATATTCCTCAGCAATTGGTTGTCGGAGACATTGACTTATTATATATGGACTGCTAGTAGCCAACTTCACGCATGTTCCAAAAATACTGACGCGCCACAGTTTGCCAGCGGAAAATAAAGTAAACTTCAAACGACCTAATTTATGTCGTTTTCCATTGGGATTTTCGGATTTTGCTCTCAGATTTCCAGATTTTTCGTGCCCAATGGAACATAAAACGAGATTTTTCTTCCTTCGGATTTGTGGTAGTGCGTGTTTGAAAAGTCAGCTGTTCTTAAATTGTAATTTACGCTTAAAGAAATCCACTCAATTTATGTTGATATCCATTGAAGCGGCCAAATGTAAATTTTTCTCTATTTTTCGCTTGTCTTCTAAAAACGTGATTAATAACTCACATTAAAATTTGACAAATGTTCTGGTTGGTTTTGGTGTTAGTGTAAGTAGGTATGAATCTCATTCATGTCGTTTTCCATTGGGACAGAAAAAGCACTAATTTTCCACTCCCACGATATAAGTATTCGTTTGATTGAACGATACATGGAAGATACATGTAGGCATTTTTGTTTTAGGTTTATGGGTTAATGAGTAAATAAATTAATAATAATTTAAATTTTACTATGGAAATGAGTCTCTTCGCACAAGATGTCGCTCTTTTGTTTACATGTTTCTATGGAAACATACTTTTTTTTAAAAAAAAATGTAGCTTTTTTGTTTACGTTACTATGGAAATTTAAATTTGACGGCGTCTATGCTTCTTTGCTAATCCGCTAGCAAACTGTGGAGCCTGTGCTCTTTTGGAACATATTTTCTCGCAGAAGTATATGAAAATGACATTTCACTAGCAGTCCATATTATTATAGTATTAGTATGTCTATGGTCGGAGAGCTTCGGAAAAAATGTACAGTGTAGCTGTCTAAAGAAAGTGACATATGACGTTACAACGTGACGCGCCGTCGGTCATCGGAGAATTTTGTCGAGAGTTGTATCGGAACGGATACCTCGAATAGAATTTCTACGATTTTGTACACGTCTTAGAAAATTCCGTTCCGATATACCTCAGGGGTGTATGTATAATTCGTATGCATGTATTGAAATAAACGCGAGAAAGAGAAATGGCTTGTTGCTTGGAACCAATAATAATTAGCGGTTTGAGAACAAAAAGAGTATTTAGAACCACGTTGGCTTGAAACCTTTTTTTACTTTACAATAAGCTCGATGGATATAGGCCAAAATAGTTGCGTAATAAAGGATCCAGCCATTAGACTCCCTCGTCTGTTGATTGCAGCAACGCAAACATTTGACGTTTCAATCAGCTGTGAGACACTAGACGTTAAACTTCGGTGCAAACTTTTGTGGTTACAAATTTCGATTGCATTAATTAACATACAAAATGAATTTAGTGCATTTAAAAACAATATTAGCCCATCAATTAGATTTAGATTTAGATTTAGATTTAGATTTTAGATTTTACTTGGAATTTACACTTTAAGACAAGTTTTAATTGTGGAAAATGATTTTAAGTTGTGAGTTGTGACATTTGTTCGGTCAACCATTTTGCTGAATTTGCTGAATATTGCAAAAGTGTGTTTGTGTTTAAATGACTTGTTTTGAAAACTGAAATATGTATGGGAAAACTTCTGTTTTCGTAGAAGTTTTCGAGAGTTTTCGCCAAAAAAAAAAACGTTTTTCGGCTCGATGTGAAAAGCCTATTATATAAACAAAGCTGCCAAAACCATTAATTTGAATTAGATTGAGGTTAAAAAAGTACAAGAATATGAATTCAATATGTAATATGAGCGATTACAATAAAATACACAATTTTAATCTTTAATACGTTACGTTGACATATCAGTTTAAGCAATGAACACGACAGATTGTATGTCTTAAGGTACAAACCAGAAGACGCTGAGCACTTGGGATACATTAGCGAGGATGAATCCTTAAATTTTGAAAATGGCTGTAGCTTTATAGATGCTAAACTAAAGATGTCAGCTTTTCAAGCCTATGGAAAGGACTCTATTTATGAGTAGTTCAAATCATTTACGGAGAGGAGCGATCACGATTTGGCGCACTAGTTTTGTTACCTAGAAATTCGTATTGACAAATGTCACGTAACTTTAAAAATTCCGGGTCACAAAAATTATGATCCACTTCCTCCGTCGGCATAAGGTGCTGACAGCGTTTATGGAATTTCATTCGTTAAATTTTAAATTATTCGTTACGTGTCGATAGTATTTTTTTTTAGGAATAAGTTTACTTTTGCTTAAGATATTTATTAAAAATCAACAATGTAGATTGTTTGAGGGAAAATAAAGACATATTTAGCAAATTTTTCCTCAGTTATTTAAGAAAAGCGTATTTAAGAAATCGAAGATAATGATATTCAAAAGCGGAAAATACACAACCATGTTTGTCCTAATAGGTTTGTTTGACGTGAGCCCTAGTGCGCACTAGTGCGCACCTTGTTAACACTAATGTGTTCGATATAGCACTGAACTCGCTCTGGTACTGAAAACCTGTGTTTGACATGGCTTCTAGGGCGCCCTAGTTGTGCACTGAACTGACCCCAGTTATTTTGTCGGGGCAAGAACTCAGTGCTGAGTTGCGCTGTCATTTCGCTTGCTTTTATTCGTTTATTTGAATATCGTAATAAAGATAAATACAATAAATTTGATATTCAGAGGGGAATTGTTTGAAAACAACAACGTTTATGGACTAAAACCTTATTTTAAAGATAAATGGAATGAAAAAAATCTGGAATCAAAGCTAATTACATTTTTTAGTGCATCGCATATATTGCAAACATTTTTATCAACTTGTTTGCATTATGGCAAGCACAAGATCAGAATTGAGTTCACTCATTTTTAACAATAAACAGAACATCTTCGTACTTCGTTCACCAAAACATAAGTATTTTTCAAATTCAAAAACTGTCAGACTTCAGGGCAGCTTATTTTGCGTTCGATATGATAGCCGAATTTTCAGGGTTGTGCAGGTTTTTGGGTAGGCGGGAAAATCAGCTGACACTTCTCAGTGCGCACTATAGTGGGCACTAGTGCTAGCCACGTCAAACAAACCTTATATGTTTCTAGTATATAACACGTCTCATTTTGATAGTCTTATTAACCCAACAAATTATATTATTCGCCTTGTATTTATTTTATTTATAATAACTAACAAATAGCATTCAGTAATGGTAAAATGTGGTATTCCCGAACTCTATCATATTCCCCAATAACTGTTGGCAGCATTTTGTTTTGTTTTTATGTTTTTTTGTTGCATGTCACACGAACTCTAAATTGACATAACACCGATGGGAAAACAAAATGGCGAATTTGAAAAAGAATTAAGGGGGCCAGCGGCAAGAGGATTGCGAGTTGGGGGTCCCGTATTGTCTCTGGTTTAAGTCACAGGGAGCTATGTATTTTTTCTGGTAGGTACAGAGAACAGATTAAAGTTATGTAATGGGTGGGTACTTCGAAAATTCGAAATCGAAAAAAAAAAGTCTGAAAATAAACGATTTCCCAGACCATTGGGAAATATCTTCTCTTAACCGTTTACTACGTAAGTCCCATCAATAGACAAATGGCGGACAATCAAACAAATTGTGAAGTCAAGCGCCCCTTTTAAGCCTGATACTCGTATGTGTTTATCTTTTACTTAACTGTCAGATTTTTTGTTCTTCTACTGATAAATATCAGTCAATTAAGAATCACAATTCAAATTACTAAACACCAAGTCGCATCTCTATAGAACAAAGAGACTTCGTAAGTGTAATGCGATAATGTGGGAAAAGCATAGCTAGTCTAAGCGGTATAAAAACATGATAAAAACACCGGCTTCGACCAGGAGCTGATTCATTTCTCTTGGTGTTTGTCCCCTTTTGGCTGAGTCTGACGATGACCGCTGAACAACAAATAAACACACATGACGCACATGACATCAGCTTATTTCACTCTGCACAGTTCCAACTTCCAAGCATTGAAATCAAGTTGTTTCCATTCTTACGATCAGTTTTCATTTCACAGCTCTCTCGTATATACTGTGCTGGCTTCTGTGATTTATACAATGAAGAAAATACTCGGATTAGTTGTTTTTTGTTTTTATTTTGTTGACACAATAGCGACCCCGGTCAGTGATAACGCGATTGAAAAGTATTCGTGGAAAGAAAAATACATTTCCGTTCCAGTGGATCATTTTAATTACGTGATCGATGCGAATTTTAGTTTACGGTAATACATATAATACCTGTCCGCTATGCTTTGTTTTTGTATACTGAACAAATTCCCCTTGCAGCTATCTGATCAACGATGAATACTCCAAGGGTGACAATACAGCACCAATACTGTTTTACTGCGGCAACGAGGGTGACATTGAACTCTTTGCCCAAAACACGGGATTCATTTGGGACAATGCTCCTTCGCTGAATGCTTTGATTATATTTGCCGAGCATCGCTACTACGGCAAGTCGCTTCCATTTGGCAATGCTTCGTTTGATGGTCCACAGCATTTTGGTTTCCTAACCGCTGAACAAGCCCTGGCAGATTATGCTCAACTATTGGATGAGATAACTGATGGGAAGAACAATAGGCCAGTTATTGCTATTGGTGGATCGTATGGAGGCATGCTAGCAGCTTGGTTTCGCATGAAGTATCCGCATCACGTAACCGGTGCGCTGGCTGCTTCGGCACCGATTTGGCAATTTGGAGGTGAATAGAAGTTGTGCATATTTGGTGGACGATTCTTAATCATTTCACTATTTCAGATTCAACACCATGCGACATATTCACGAAAATTGTCACTTCAGTGTTCAAGACATCGCTGAATTCGAATTGCAGTGACAACATCAAAAGGTCATGGAACATACTTAAGTGAGTCAGAGTCGAGAATGCGCCAGCTTTTGTTATCTAATTGAATTTTGTTTCCGTTTCAGAAATTATGCATCGAATGACACGGGACGTGCATTTCTGAATTCGAGGTTCAAGTTCTGTCAGCCAATCACCAAACCGGACGACATTGACGGTTTTCTGGGTATGTATTGTTATAAAAATATGGTGTCAGGGTTGATCTGCACATCTGTGTTTGTATTTTTTTTTTTAACGGTAGGGCGTTGTGGAGTAAAAATGTAGCAAGTTGTCAATATTTCAATTGGTTTTTCAGAAACATTTTTCCTACTCTAATAAACTAGGGAATGTGCACAGTTTTGTTAAAAATCACTGAAAAGAGAGTAGGTATGTTACACAAAAGCGAGTCAATGATTGCACTTTCGCTTCTTTTATAAGAATAGCACTACAAACACATCTAAAAGTGATAAATGATACATACCATGTTTCCGTTGATAAGATTAAATACAGTTCGCGCTAAACTCAAACCTCATGCAAAAATGTGTTCAATGATAAAACTAGTCAAATCAGTTAAGTCTTTGTAGAGGCAATATAATTTAGTGAATAGATGAGAAAAAAAAAATTCCATAACATAATTTTGAAGTAAAAAAACACTGGCTGAGTCTATAAACTTTTGAGTTCTCAGGCAGTACGTTTGTTCTTTTATACCCAGAACACATGTGCAGAAATTCTGGTCGCACCGCAGAGTGCAGAGCTGCAAGTAAAACAGATGTGCAGAAAATTGTTTGACATACATTGCATCGAATAATAATAATAATAACAATAATAGGTTCGTTCGGGTACTTTTTTGCAAACGTAAAATTATTTAAAATTTGCTAAGAAACTGTGCAAATGCGATTACGTACTGAGAAAATTTAAAAAAATGAGAGAGAACTCCATTTCCCCTCTTTTAATTTTTTCGTAATTTTCTACTCGCCGAATTTCGACTTATGTACTGAAAAATGAAAACTGCCAACTAAGTGACAGGGACAGCTCAAAAGTATGACATGTAAAACTAGTTATTTTCGTTTTCAACGACGTCAGAGGAACAAGTTATAACTGAATGTTCTCCTAGAATATATCAGCGCATTCAAATGGAAAGTTTAATAGGTATTTAGTTTGAAAAAATTTCAATTCCAACTTATTTTGTAGATGCTGCATTTTACAATTATGCCAAACATGACATTTCTTAAACTTTTTGTAAGAAAACCGATCAGGTACTTCTCTTGAAATTGAGAGAATTCTCTCTCGATTTTAGAGATTTGACATTTTTCATTTTTCTATAAGTACTTAAAGTACACGAACGGACCTAGTGTCTCTCTCTGTGAGATAATTTATCCCCACCACAGAGATTTTGACAGTCTTTTCCAATCTTACTACGAATGACATTGCGTAAAAATTCGAATAAATTCGCAAGAGTTAGTAAAAATTCGTAAAATTTAAAAGTAAGGGCATAGACCTATTGTCCATATATGTTTTACAGTTTTGGCATCCAGGGAAGGGAAGGTATTGGGGACGTTCGAATTCCTAGTTTAGTACTCAGTTGACATTTCGAAGAGTCAAAGTCCAAGCGAAAACCCGGTTTTGGGCTTGGTGTGAGAAGCATATAAATTCACTTCGATTGTTGCCGTTACTAAAAAACTCGATCTTCGATTCAAATCTGACATCTGAGTTTAGAAACCCAATGATACTCGTATGTGATGTACGGAAAATATTTTTTATTGGTTTGAGGTTTATATTTTTTACACTTTTATACTGATCCCCCACAAGTTTAAATAAATTGATGGCCCTTTTCATAATAACACTGTTTTTTTTTTTAAAGATTACCTAGAAGACGTATATGGCAACCTGGCAATGGCTAACTATCCCTATGCTAACAACTTTTTGGCTCCACTACCCGCTTATCCCATTCGGCAATTCTGCTTCTATCTAGCTCAGACTTATGACAAAGATAACGATTTTCTTGATGTAAGTAATTTGGACTCAATAAGCGACCTTGTGTCAAGGGCACTTCATACATCCCGTTTATCCACAGGCACTTCAAAGCGCCCTAAGTGTCTACACAAACTTTACTGGTTCAACAAAGTGTTTGGACTACAAGTCCGCTTACGATCCATCATTAGGCGGTGCAGCTTGGGACATCCAAACGTGCAATGAAATGGTGATGCCAATGTGTTCCCATGATGATGCGAACATGTTTAGAAAGAAGGAGTGGGATTTCTCAGCATATTCGGACAGTTGTTTTAAGAAATTCAAAATTCGTCCGCGAAAAGATGAGATCCTTATACGATTTGGTGGCAAGCACATTGAGTAAGGCAGCTTTGTCGACTTAGGCGCTACCATAGTAGTTGAAATTGTCTTCTCCTTTATAGAGCATACACCAACATCATCTTCAGTAACGGTCTATTGGATCCATGGAGTGGAGGTGGTGTGCTGAAGACGACAAATGATGAAATAATTATAATTATCATCCCAGAGGGAGCACATCATATCGATTTAAGGGGCGCCAATCTTCAGGTAATTGGAACTTGTTCGGATTGAAAAGGACATTTTATTTAAACTTATTTCATTTTATTTTAAGGATCCTGATTCGGTTCGTTCAGCAAGAGATCGTGAAATTAAAATCATCAAAGGATGGATATCGGACTTTTATTTTAGTCAATTGAAATACAGGCGAAGGATCTAAGAATGTATGACAACACAGGAATATTTTTGCTAATAAAAGGAAGAGGATTCTCGCAAAACTTTTCTCATGTCGTTTTCCATTGGGACCAAAAATCGATCTTTTTTTTCATCTAAATCCCTTTTCATGTTTCATTGGGAAAAAAATCAATCTTTTTTTCGATTCGGATTCGGAGCACTTTTTTCAGATCTCGATATTTTTTCAGATCTACACACACTCTCACAATATCAATATACTTCCCACAGCTGTTTTACGCCATTTTAAGAAGTTTGCTTTCAAGATGAGTTTCGTGAAAACCAAAATAACAAAATACCTACATTAATAGCCATGGATATAATTTAGGAGGAACTATTATCTTCATAGTTTTCCTCGTCATCATAATGAAACACCAAAAATTCAAAAATTTAAATTTACTAGTCAGGTTTGACACTTGACAGGTACTGCAACCTGCAAGGCAAGTATACGTACAGCGAAGTAAATGATATGTTCGAATTTTCGACTTTACGTTAGCAAAGTAGATTTTTATTCATACCGATTCAAAGCAATTGCTACTAGAGCTTTTACTTTGTTATAACCTTTTGCTCAAACAAAATACTAGTTTTTATTCATACGACCTATTGCGGATAAAAATCTTAAGAGCGATCGAGAACTAGAATACCCCGGCATAACAAAAAGTGAACTTAAGATTCTTTTCACACCGAGCCGAAAACCGTGTTTCCATCGAAAACTCGTCGATGCATTGGGTCGTATGAATAAAACGTAGCAATTGCTTTTACTCAAGAGAAATGTCAAAAGCGAAGCATTTGCTACGTTTCGTATGAATAAAAACCAATTTGAGTTAGTTCCCACTTTTGACATGTTCGAAAAGCGGCGGCACTGACCTTTTACTCAGATCGGTATGAATAAAACTTGTCAGGCAAAGCAAATGCTATGCAAATTCTGAGTCTGCTATTTAGTTGACTCAGACCTTTTGCTAAATATTTTGTACGCAACTTTTTAACATAAGACAAATCTAAGCGTTATGAATTTTTGATGTTTTGTTTATAAATTAAGTTTTGTTCGTGCAGGAAAACCAGACCAAACATGGATGCGATAAGTTTTCACATTATACCTGTTTTACATTTTGTTGTTAACGTTCGTGCTAATAATAAACAGTATAAACAAAGAAGAATTGGTGACGACAATAACTTTAAGCAATTGTTCCGTTTCACGCGTGAAAATGTGGACATTTTGGCTAATACTTTCTTAAAAGATAGATGATAGATAGATAGGTAGAGCAACTAGAACTAGACAATAAAAATTCACACATTTTACGCGCAGCGTTTTTTTTTTAATCTCTTTATAGTTGGAGTTTGGGATTTGCTTAGTAAAATCTTTCCTACAGATTCTATGGCCTGGACAAACATCAACTCATTTTGGTCACTCTTGGGAGTAGACGATGTAGATGGAAGTTCCTCATCGTCTGCTAAAATTCAGAAGAGTCAATCAAAAATCTAATACAGATGCACTTACACTTACCATAAAGCTCTTCCAAATAGTCCTCTTCGTCGCTCAGCATATTTTTTTCTGTTTCAGTTTTTCTTTTAAGTTTTGACAATTTTCCTACAAAAATTTGAAAATAAATTCAAAATAAACAAGCCACCAGACAGTTGTCACTTGTCAAGTTTGACAGAAATTGCAAGGCAAGTACACGTACAGCGAAGTAAATGCTATGTTCGAATTTTTGAACTTACTTTAGCAAACTAGCAGCCGTATTAATAATAGTCGCGTAACTAACGGGTGATTTTTTAGCTGGTTTGGTTTTGGCAACACTGGTTTTGACAGCTGACGTGTGTTTAGTACCTTGTGTCACTGTCAAACAGCTTCAGTTTGGTTTGCAATTTAACCATGGATCGTCTTACAAATGAACAACGCTTGCAAATTATTGAATTTTACTGTCAAAATTCGTGCTCGGTTCGAAATGTTCATTTTCGCTTTTTTATCGAAAAATTGTGTTCAGCGATGAGGCTCATTTTTGGTTGAATGGGTACGTAAATAAGCAAAATTGCCGCATTTGGAGTGAAGATCAGCCAGAAGCATTGCAACAGCTACCAATGCATCCCGAAATAGCCACTGTTTGGTGCGGTTTATGGGCCGGCGGCATTATTGGGCCATATTTCTTCAAAGATGATGCGAATCGCAGCGTTACTGTCAATGGTGAACGCTACCGAGCGATGATAACAAACTTTTTTTTGTCCGAAATGGAAGTTCTTGACTTGCATGATATGTGGTTTTAACAAGACGGTGCCACATGCCACACACATGCAGCCGCGGTCAACATTTGCATGAAATTATCTTTAAACATTAAATTGCAAGGTTCAAACTATCGATTCAAATAAATATTTCATTCATTTTTTCGAATTTTTTGTGTTTTTTTTTTTTAAAAAGTTCTAAACCTCTTAAAAAATCACCCGTTACATGTTAGGCCTAACTATTGGCAAACACATTAGTTAAACTCAAATTCCTATTAAAAACATTTTTAAAAGATAACTAACGCTTCGTAACTTTCATATAACTAACTAACGGAAGGAGGTCTGTTAGCGAGTGAGTAAATCATAAAAAATTCGTTCCCGTCAAAATGACAAATAAATTAAATTTAAATTTTCAAAATTGTGGAACAAAATGGCTGACCGGTTTTCAGTGTTTGTAAATAGTGTTAATATTTGGTGAATATGTTAGGGGAGGACTCGGTTACCATCGCCCCAAATCGAAAAAGTGTACCAAAAAAGAAAAAACCCTATTTACAAACAAAACATTCAAAAATAAATAACAATTTCCTGTTGTTTTGCTTTATTTTCTGTTGTTTTTTTTTCTTTTTCATTTGTCACAACTGAAATTCACTAGCCAGCCGTGATGATAGCCAATAGCCCTGTTTTTTTGAGCTTCGTTCTCAGCAAAGCAAAGTAAAGTAGGATTTTCAGCACGCAATTACAACAACTGCGCTCTACTTGACACTTCGACGACTCACACTAGGTATTCATCCCCAGCAAGATTCACTTGGGAGTAATTGTATACTTCTGAACACCAGGGGGAGAACATTTTTGTTGCCCTCCTTGTATAATATGAATCTGTTCACAAAGTTTCTCTATTTACAGTACATACTATTCGTTGGTTGTGATTGGTGGAAATTCATAAAGAAATGCATAAGTGAACTAATATTCAAAATAACAAATAAATATAAGGGCTTTTATTAAAATATGCAATAAATTATTTTTTATGTAAGCTGCAAATATTGTTTTAGAAAAATATACATTTTTAAACTTGTAATCGTAAGATATTAGTGTATTAATAATTGAGATATATATTTTTATATTTTTTAAACCCCAAAATATGAGGAAGGATCAATATCCATTGGAAAATTTTACGCAAAAAAATTGTATTTCTTTGACTGAAAAAAGTTACTTCTTGTGATGTGCCCAATCATGTTGTATCATGCTACCTACTGAACAGGCCCACACTGCCACCTTTTTTGATAAAACCTACTGTTCAGAAAGCTGCTGGGAATCGTTTTAGTGCACATATTCCTACTTTACTTTGCTTTGCTGAGAACGAAGCTCAAAAAAACAGGCCTAATATGTAATAGTTTTCAGCTGTTTTCAGTACAATTTGGTTAGGTGATGCCAGCTATTTTAGAGAAAACATCAGCTAGTTATTATATGAGTTATTTTCTTTTATTAATAAGAATATTTAACTCATATGTTATTTATTTAACTAGGTGCTAGGTAATATACGAGTTAGAGATTAGTTACGGGTTTTTTATTCATACGGCTGTAGGTTTTTATTCATAACGATTCAAAGCATTTGCTACTTGCTTTTACTTTGCTACAACCTTTTGCTCAAAGCAAATGCTAGTTTTTATTCATACGACCCATACGCACCAACCTGTTTTCGTTTGAAGTTTCAATAAGCTGTGAGACACAAGTCGTTAAACTTCGGTGCAAACTCTTATGTTTACAAAACAAATGAATTTAGTGCATTTCAAAATAATGTTACATTCAGGCTGGGATTCGTAAAGATAAAACACTATTCCGTTTAACTTCTCTAATAAAATTCACTTTTATTACACTTTTATCAACTATTCTAATATTTCACTTATTAAGTACCAGAACACTATTACTTAAACAATTCTTCAACGTTTCAAACCAATCACTTTATTTACTCTATTACTTTTCACTTATTTATCTTCACAAACTATTACTATCTCGAACTTTAACCATTCACTGTTATAAATCAACTGTCCCGCCCTCTTCTAAAAGCTGTCCTTTTATACCCGCTCCGCCATCTGACGAGAACTTTCTAGTTAATTCTAAGTGGTTCCAGAACAAGGTTCAGTGGTGACAGATTCCAGTCTCCAATTGGAAGTGACACTTGAGTGGAACTTGTTTTGTGACTTTAAGGCCTGGTTTCACCAAACTGTGACTAAGGCCTGGTTTCACCAACTGTGACTAAGGGCTTGTTTCACCACTTAGGTTACACGATACCTTCCACGCCACAATATATCCCCCTCTTAAACTTGTTCGTCCCGAACAAACTCGTTAACATTTTCACCATTATAACGATGAAGACGATCCACATGAACGACTTTCAGCTTGCCTCTTCCTCGTTGGATGCGATAGACAACGTCGTTGATGCGCTTTACGATTGTATAGGGCCCTTCCCAGTCTTGTTGCAACTTAGGCGATAAACCCTTCCTTCGATGAGGGTTATAAAGCCATACCAGATCTCCTTCCTGGAATCCTGTAGTTGTCGTTTTAGTATCGTACCTCGTTTTCATGCGGTCACTGGCTATCTTAATCTTATCCCTAGTGTCTCGATGCACGTCCCTGATGATATCCCTGAGGTCTGTAACGTAGTCCTCCTCATTCTTGGGCTCTTCGCATGGATATCCAAACATCAACTCGCTAGGTAGGCGGACTGTTCGACCAAATAAGATTTCAGATGGAGTATGTCCTGTGGTGTTATGCACTGCACCTCGATAAGCCAATAAAAACATGGGAATCTGCTTATCCCAGTCTCTCTGGTCTTCGCCCACGACCTTAGAAAGGTGTTCATTCAGTGTCCTGTTGAAGCGCTCCACCATCCCATCTGATTGTGGATGAAGCGGGGTTGTCCTTGTCTTGTGAATCCCGAGTAACTGGCACACTCCTTGGAAAATCTTCGACTCGAAGTTCCGTCCTTGGTCTGAATGCAGTTCCATTGGTACACCGAATCTGCTTACCCAGTTATTGACGATTTGCTCCACCACGGTTTTAGCTTCTTGATTTGGGATAGCAAATGCTTCAGGCCACTTACTGAAATAGTCCATGACAACGAGGATGTAACGATTTCCATTGTTTGTTTCAGGAAACGGTCCCGCAATGTCAACTGCTATCCTTTCGAAAGGGGCTCCAACATTGTATTGATGCATTTTCCCACGGACTTTCAGTCTCGGACCTTTGCTGGCCGCACATGTAACGCATTTCCTGCACCAAGTTTCAACGTCCTCCCTTGAATGAATCCAGTAAAAGCGTTCCCGTACTTTTTCGAGCGTTTTATTGATTCCCAAGTGGCCTCCAGACACTCCATCATGCAATTCCCTGAGCACTTCCATAACCTTTGACCTGGGTACAACAAGCTGCATTACGAACGACTTTCCATCCGGGCTTTCCCATCTTCTTTTTAGAATGCCGTCTTGTACGTGAAGGGAGTCCCACTGCGCCCAGTATGCCTTCAGCTCGGGGCTCCTATTGGATATCTCCTGCCAGTCTGGTTTTCCCTCATGCTCCTTCCAGGCGATAATCGGTTCGATATCCGGATCTTCCCTTTGAGCCTCCCGTATTTCCCGCGCACTCCAGCCACCAATGGGCATAGCTCTCACCCTTTGAACGGACGCGACATCTTTTTCCTCGTGTCGTAAGCAATGTTTGCAATTTGCTTTGCACGGTCGACGGGAGAGAGCGTCTGCATTAGAGTGAAGACTTCCCTTTCGATGTTGTATTTCGTAGTCGTACATCTGCAGCCGTTCGATCCACCTTGCGACTTGGCCTTCAGGATTCTTAAAGTGCAGCAGCCACTTTAAAGATGCATGATCTGTGCGGAGGATGAATTTCCGCCCATAAAGGTACTTATGGAAATGTTTTGTCGCCAATACCAAAGCAAGGAGTTCGCGCCTGGTAACACAGTAGTTCCTTTCTGGCTTTGAGAGAACTTTGCTGAAGTAGGAAACTACTTTCTCTTGGCCATCGTGCACCTGGGAAAGGACGGCTCCAATTCCCACATTACTAGCGTCTGCATCCACAATAAATGTTTTCCCAGGGGTGGGGTACGCTAGTATGGGGGCGTTGCACAACTGTTGTTTAAGTTCCTTGAAGCTCTTTTCGCACTCACCTGACCATTTGAATTGTTTGCCTTTTTCTGTCAGTTGATGCAAGCTCTTTGCGATCCTGGCAAAGTCCTTTACAAATCGTCTGTAATAGGTCGCAAGTCCCAGGAAGCTTCTCAGTTGATGTTTGTCTTTGGGTACCGGCCAGTTTTTCACTGCATCGACCTTATCCGGATCGGTCTTGACTCCTTTGGAAGAGATGATGTGCCCGAGGTACTTCACTTCTGGTCTAAATAAGGAACACTTCTTCGGGTTAAGTTTTAGTTGCGCACTTCGTAGCCTTTGGAACACCTCCTTAAGGTTATCTCGATGTTCGTTAAATGTTTTTCCTACTACGATGACATCGTCCAGGTAGACCAAGCAGGTTTTCCACGTTAGTCCCAGCAGAACGCGCTCCATTAGACGTTCAAAGGTAGCTGGAGCATTGCACAGTCCAAATGGCATTACTGTAAACTGCCAAAGCCCGTTTCCTGCTGTGAATGCTGTTTTCTCGCGGTCTTCTGGATGGATCTGCACTTGCCAGTAGCCACTCTTCAGATCGAGAGTCGAAAACCATTTGGCTCCGGATAGTGTGTCCAGGGTGTCGTCAATTCTTGGCAGGGGGTAGCTATCCTTCTTGGTGACGTTGTTGAGTTGGCGATAGTCCACGCAGAATCTCGTACTTCCGTCTTTCTTCTTGACTAGGACGACCGGCGATGCCCACGGACTTTTTGAGCTTTCAATCAGTCCCTCCTTTTCCATCGTCGACACCATTTCTGCAACCTCCGTCTGCTTAGCCAATGGTAGTCGTCGGGGAGGCTGACGAATCGGTCTCGCATCTCCGGTGTCGATTCGGTGTTGTACGAGATGTGTTCGGCCATACTCGCTGTTCTGTGAAGCAAATATATCAGCAAACTCATTGATTAGACTCCCTGCCATGGACCGCTGCTCCTGATCCAGCTCGCACTCTCCGAGTATATTCTTTTTCATTTCCGATATCTCCGTAGGTCTAACCGGTTTCACATCACTTGCATTGGACAACTTTGTGACCGCAGTAATCGGTACGCACTTTCCAATCACTTCTCCTTGCTTTAGTTTCACGCTTTTGTGTTCCACATTGAGGACACGAACAGGAACCAAGTTGTTTTTAGGTTCAACCAGCATCTTTCCGACAATATAGCGCTGATAAAAATTTTCTGGATCTGGCTCGACTAGGTAGAATCGGTGGCTCCCAGGGTCACCTTCCAGCTTTGTCCAAATAACTGTCTCTGACGAAGGTGGTAATATTTCGTCCTCACTTACAATTGTCCGTAGAGCTGCGACGTTCTCGTTCCCGTAAACCATCGGAATCTCGACATTCTTGTACTTTATAACTTGCAAACCGATGTCGAGTACTATATCGTGCGTCTTCATAAAGTCGATTCCGATAATGCATTCGTCACATATATCAGCCACTAAGAATGCATGGGAGAAGACTATTCCTGCAAGGTTTATCGTCAAGAGTACCTCACCATACACCTTTGCTGTTGCTCCAGTTGCTGTTTTCAGACAGTAGCTGCTGGTGTTGTGCAGCCATGATTGGCGAACGATGTCCCTTCTGATTATGGAAGCGGTGGCACCTGTATCGATTGTAGCCACATACTTTTTCTGGCCGATATGGGCTTCCACTGTCAGGCTCCTATTACATCGTTTGGTTTGGGAAACCTGAATTGTGGTCCTGGGGGCGTCGATTCCAGAAACCAGCTTCTGCCCCGCGAAGTTGGTTCTTACTCGTTTCCCGACTGATGGCTTTGTGATGTTCCATCCGCCGAACGCTCAAACGCCTCCTCGTTCCTAGCTCTGCAATGTGGACAACTGCCCTGTCTACGTTCGGCTCTGCACTGTCGTTGTAGATGTCCAATTTTGTTGCAGTTCCAGCAACGGATCGGTCCCCTTCGAGAACTGTTACGGTCGACTACTTCTGTTCTCTGGCACGAGCATTCAACGGATGTCATTTCTCTCACGCGGTGAAATCCTTGAGATGCTTGGTCAGCAGCTCTCATGGTTAAGGCAAATGCCAGTGCCTCAGGAAGAGTTCTCTTTCCAGCCATTCGTAGAGCCATCTGCAGTTGTCTGTCCTCTATGGCTTGTGTAAATGCTTCAATAGCCATTTCATTGATGACATCCTCGCCGGCATTGGGATAAGACAAGTGCGCTAGCCGTTCGATATCAGCTTGCAGTTGCTGGAGTGTTTCTCCCCTCTTCTGGATTCGACTGCGAAGTTGCACTCTATATACTTGCTGCATATGGTCGTCACCGAATCGCATCTCAATAGCCTTCACCAATGCATCGTAGTCGCGTTGTTTTTCTGCTGAGACAGTTTGAAGCAATTCTGCAGCTGTACCTCGTAATGCGAGCGTTAATGCAATCGACTTATCTTCGTCGTCCCATCCATTGGTCGTTGCAGCTGCTTCGAACTGTTTCTTATAAATTGGCCATGATGTTTGACCATCAAAAACGGGTGGTTGCATCTCCTTCCTTCTTGGACAATCAGCAGAATATTCCCGAGCCTTCTGCTTCTTGACTTTTTCGAGTTCTTTAGTTATGTTCTCGATGTTTGTGCCTAACTCTCTAGCTATGTTCTTGATATTTGTTCCGAGTTCTTTGGCTACGTTCTCGATGTTTGTCTCGTGTCTATGAAACGTTTCATTAATTTCCTCGAACTTGGTTTCATGCTGGCTTAATTTCTCATCAATAGCGTCGATTTTTACATCTAGAACATTCTTGAATTCTTCCACGGCGTCTTTTTGTGCGGCGACAATGGAATTTTTCTGTTCTTCTAAAGAATTCTTTTGTTCTTCTAGAGAGTTCTTCTGTTCTGCGAACTTAGATTCCATAGAATTCTTCTGTTCCGCAAACTTAGATTCCATGGAATCTTTCTGTTCTGCCATCTTGGCAAGAAGTAATTCCATCATTGCGCTAATATCAACGCTTGTACTTACTTGTTCTTCTGCCACATCGAATAGCATGGTTTTTGGATCTTCTCCCTCGTTTTGCACAGCTTCCTGCAGACGAAGTATGAGGTCACTTTTCCCTCCAGCTGTGGAGAGATTCCGCTTTTCTAGTTCACTTTTCAATTGGGGTATGCTTGTAATTTAAAAAAAATCACAAATTCACTCTTTTTTTTTTTTTTTTTTTTTTTTTTTAACTTCACTTAGACACTTAGCACAGAATAAGTTTTATCCCACTTCTGACACCAATGTTACATTCAGGCTGGGATTCGTAAAGATAAAACACTATTCCGTTTAACTTCTCTAATAAAATTCACTTTTATTACACTTTTATCAACTATTCTAATATTTCACTTATTAAGTACCAGAACACTATTACTTAAACAATTCTTCAACGTTTCAAACCAATCACTTTATTTACTCTATTACTTTTCACTTATTTATCTTCACAAACTATTACTATCTCGAACTTTAACCATTCACTGTTATAAATCAACTGTCCCGCCCTCTTCTAAAAGCTGTCCTTTTATACCCGCTCCGCCATCTGACGAGAACTTTCTAGTTAATTCTAAGTGGTTCCAGAACAAGGTTCAGTGGTGACAGATTCCAGTCTCCAATTGGAAGTGACACTTGAGTGGAACTTGTTTTGTGACTTTAAGGCCTGGTTTCACCAAACTGTGACTAAGGCCTGGTTTCACCAACTGTGACTAAGGGCTTGTTTCACCACTTAGGTTACACGATACCTTCCACGCCACAATAATATTAGCCTATCAATTAATTGTGGAAAATGATTTTTAGTTGTGAGATTTGTTCGGTCAGCTATTCTGCTGAATTTACTAAATATTGCAAAAGGTGTGTCGTTTCAACAAACCGACGATTGGAAGTCGCTTTCGTGTCGTTTTCTTGGAAAACGAGTGCAAACCACTGGTTTTGAAAACTGAAATATGTAGGTATGGGAAAACTTCTGTTCTCGATGAAGTTTTCGAGTGTTTTCGCGATAGCTCGGTTTTCGGCTCGATGTGAAAAGGCTAAAACATACCTAACTCCTAAAATATCGTTAACAAAAAAAACTGTCGCTGAAACCTGCTCCATAAGAGATTACAATTTCGATTGCCTCAAAAGTTGTGATTGTGATTCCAGAAATCGCAAATAAATGTTACCTCACCTTGTGAGGGTTTTGTGACTTGATGTAGGTATCCGTATCAGTGAAGTTAACCAGAATCGGGGTGTTAAATAATAAAACACTGTCACGATATTAAATTATATATTTCTTATGCCATATGTGGCAGATTGCTTAATAAATTCGTCCAATTTAGTTTGAAACAAATCCGAAGTGACGGGAGTACTCGGTGACCACAGTGGATCACGAACAACGTATTCCACCCAAACTTTGCTGTACAACTGTTGGAGTAATTCCTTCACATTCATAGCAGCTGTATCCGTATTTAGTACAAATCTAAAATAGCCGCAATATTTAAATAAACCAACATAAATTATTACTAGTAAACATTATCTTTCACTTACTTTAAGCCAGATGGTGTTTCCAGGAAATGTAAAGCATACTTATTGGTTTTGTAGAAAAGGAACCCTTCCCGTGGATCATGTGGTGAGATTTTATTAACGAATGATTTAATTGAAAACAGCATTCCATACGTTAATTTTGCTTCCTGCAATTACGAATATTATAAATACATACTTATGACTTTAAGTTAAAATAGAAAATATTGTTATAAACATTCGTACTTCTTCGCGGGTGATGCCAGACTTTTTCAATCTATTCCATTCACCGTAATACAGTAGAGTTCCGTATTTATCAAAAATGTATAAATTATAAATTGTCATATTCGGAATGTGAGTGGATATTTTTGTTTCCTTAATTTATTTTAAAATATATGAGCGAAATCCACTAATCCTGAGTTTTGTTTATGAAAATTGTTGCAATCTGCCAAAAGTGACACATTCGAAATCAGCTGCTTCTTGTCAAAAGCAAGGCACTTCTACTTTACGTTTTGACATTACCGTCGCCACACGACGTTACGTTTGTAATTACAGTGCTTCCAGTCTCCGCATAATTTCATTTGGAGGAAATGAGCAAAAATGTATACTTTTAAGGACCATTCACATGAGAGCGAATTGCGAACCACGAACTGGCGAATATTCGTAGATTCTGACACTTCATTCACATGAAAACTTTTTTTAGTCGCAGGTACCCGCGAATCATTTGTATTGTTGAAGGTTAAGTTCGAGCGAATTTTTCATTCGTAGGTTTGTGGATCGCGACTGTTTTATGTGGATTGTGAATAAAGTGTGACAGTTCGCGGCAAGAATTTTCAATTCGCGGGAGAATTGCTGTAATTGTAAATTTCGTTATTTTAGTCAATCAAGTCACGGTTTTTTTAGATTATGTGTTGTATGAATTGAATATAATGCTTTTGTGGTAAAACAAACATCAATTTTCAATTTATATATACAGATAAATAATTGATTTGTTCGCAGTTCGTCTATTCGCAGTTCGCGCTCATGTGAATGGTCCTTTATGTCGATTTCCATTGGGATTTTCGGATTTTGCTCTCAGATTTCAGATTTTTCGTGCCCAATGGAACATAAAACGAGAGTTTTCTTCCTTCGCATTTGTGGTAGTGCGTGTTTGAAAAGTCAGCTGTTCTTAAATTGTAATTTATGCTTATAGAAATCCACTCAATTTATGTTGATATCAATTGCGGCAGCCAAATGTAATTTTTTCTCTATTTTTTACAGACTTGCCTTCAAATTAATAATTAATAACGCACTTTAAAGTTTGACAAAAAACAAATGTTTTGGTGTTAGTGTACGTAGGTGTGAATCTCGCTCAGATATCGAGATTAGCAAAAACTGCTCTGACTCTGCTTTTTCTGTCCCAATGGAAAACGACATTAGTTTTAATAGTTGCTATTGGGGCATTATTCATAGATCTTTGATAAGCTATTTTTTATGTTTTAACTAAACTAAACCGGAGTTTATGTAATTCATAGACAATTTAAACCCATGTCCTACCTATTTATGACCAACCCGCTTCAAATACGCAAACTAAAAACAAATGTTCTGGTATCACTTTTCTAAAATTGCATTCGTCGAATGCAAAAGTTGCATATACCCATTTTCCGAAACAGCTGCTCTCAAAAAGTTTTTTTTTTTTTGTAAATGGGTGCTTCCCAAGAAGCTGCGTAAATAAGAGAGAAAAATCCAAAACAAAGTGATAATACAATTTGTTTATATTTAATTTAATCACAAAACAAATCTATATCGATTTGTACTTCTATAAAATGGCGACTATGGAAAGGCCCAAAGTCCAGGTAAAACTATTTTTTCCGATCCGATTCGGCTTCTTTGTGCATTACAAGGTACTTGAATATTTCTCCTTTGTATTCTTATCGGTAATGTTGCAGAAAAAGAAAAAAAACAAGAAACCTGAGATTAAAGAAGAAAAACTACTTACCGACTCCGAAGAGGAAGATGAACAGCCAACAACATCCCAAACTGCATCAAAGATTTCTATAGATATAGATTTTCCAACAACGAAATGCGACGATATCGTAAGTCATGACTGCTTCGTGTCAGCAGAATTCCAATCGTTCGATAAAATATCACTTGACGACCGGGAATTACTGAGCGCCCAGGACGAAGAAGTGCAAATAGAACCTCAACAGGTGGCGAAACTTGAGGTTGATGAAATTAAACCCCAAACAGAAGAAAACCCAGCAGAAGATGATGAAATCGTTACATTCGAAGAAGGAACAATAGACGAAGAACCTGTAGCAATGGCATCGACCCCCTTAAGCATTCCTCGTACAGTTCCAATCCTAACAGACGAGACAGTACATTATGGAACGCCGCAACCATGGACATTAAACTTCGAACAAGAACCAAGCGCACCAATACTCGACGAACCAAAAACTGCGACACAGTTTGATTTTAAACCAGCAACCAGCGTTAATTACCCTGATCTCTCTAGCATGAGTCGCATTGAAACGAAAACTGAAGTTTTCTATCAAACGTACAAGCCGAGCGCAACCGCAGCGGCTGTAAGCCGCCTCAAGCCCTTCACCACAGAACAAATTCGGGAAATTTACTATTGCCCGGACATAGAAATGGTAAAACAATTCGAATTGGAATTTCTAATGAATTCATTGCTGGATAACTGCGACAGTGATCCGTTCTACGTGCTTCTGCTTAATTACTTTAATTTGCAAAGTAAGCTAACGATGAACTTAACAGATGTGGACAACCACAAGGCACGATTTGAGTCGCTGAAAAGTGATATCTGGACACGTGTACAGAAGACGGCCAAGTCCAGCGCCATCTGTGGCGATATGGTAGCTGTGTATGCCACAAGAACTTATGAGTACGTTACTTGCGGAACCAATCTGATGGAAAGTAATATAGCTGTTTACTTTTAGGGTTGCTGTTATCAGCGAACAACATTTGACATTGGCCATCAACGAACTAAATCAACTGCACCAGCTTATATGTTTTGCATACACCGGTAATCAGGTTAATGCAAATCTAACAAAAATTAAGGTATGTACTTAGCAAATGAGAAGAATTGTTACCGCCGATTTGTGAAATGCAATTTGTAATAAGATATTACGAAGGTCGTGCACGTTTCTGATTTGCAACTGTCATCTTTTGCTTAAATTTCATCCATTTCCTTTGATAAAGTACATTTGCCTGCTTTCAGATCAATAAAATTATCGACGAAATCATGTCCTATCCATCAGTGCGAAACATTACAAATGATACGCCGATTTCACTGCATAAATCACTAGATGCAGATGCTCTTCACTGCATCAGCCGTTTACGTCGCGCGATATCAATACTGTTTAGTTTTACCCGAAAGCCCAGTCCCAATGCAGTAAGTATTTGAAATCGCCCTTAATAGACCGAATATTACTTGAATTTGCCCTTAACAGACCTTCAGCAACGACATCAAGCAGTGGCTTACAAAGTTAGTTGGACTGCATATTCGCGTGGCGACAAGGGAAGACCATTGGTTTCTTCTGTTCCACGTTCTTCGCTGCCCGAATGGCATTGGCAACTGGGCAAGATCATTCATTCAACTGCCACTGACTGCCACGACAAGTAACGAACTTATTACCCTGTCGAGTCCGGAAATAAATCATTGTGTTGCAATATTGTATATTCTCTTGTTGCCTATTAAGAAGCGAACTGATTTCCTCAGAGCGTTCTCCCAGGTAGGTGCAGACAGATGGAAGAAAAGTTATATCCGTTAAATTTATATAAAGTCCCACAAGGAAATCTCTGATCCCGTCAAAGATGATTTGTGGATTTTAATCGAATCAGATGGAGAAGAAGGCACAAACTCGAGCGGTGAATGCGTTGGTTTGAGGGAAAGCGATTTGATTGCCCTGCTGGATCAGATGCCATTCGAGCTGCTGTTTTGGTAAGACCAATCTTGTCATAAAGAATGTAATTTTTATTCGATTCTTGCAGCCATGCCTTAAATATTGACAAGACCGCGAATGACTACATTCTGGAAGCAGACCTAATAACCGGCAATCAAATGTTGAAGGTAATTGCTTTCTGTTCGACGCTTGTTGAAATTTTCGGCGAAGGCATGCTCACCTACAACAGGGAACGCTATAAACAGCTGGCCAAGAGGCTCGGTCGACTAGTTCGACATATCTTGCAGTATATCTCCGACTATCATGAGTTGTTTATGTAAGTTAAAATCAAAATGTTTTGGATTTCGTTATTTAAATGTATTGCTCGTACAACAGACGAAACAATTTGTCAAAGGATCCGTACTTGTGTGAACGGATAAATGTGGAACTGAACTCCCTCTTGATAAAGGCGTGCAGCTACATTTACCGAACGCGCAACCTGGCCACGTGGCAGTACTTCTCGTCTCTTCCATATAATAGCCTTGATTCGTCAACTGTCTGGCAGTTGTTTTTCTATTTGAATGTGGGCTTTCCTACACAATTTCCGGCTCCGCATGAAGGTAGGACATTTATAGTAGCTAGATAGATGGATAAAGAAATAACATTTTGTGCATTTCCCTTAGATTACATCGCACGATATCATGCGACGGATTTTTGGAACTATTTCAATGGAGCCAATGCCGATTCATCAGCCGAGGATATGTACTATTTGTTGCAAGCATTCTTTGAAATGGCAAATGAACGAGATAAAATGAAGGATTGGGAGCTAATTCAAGCGATCTGTTTGCATATATTCGACGTAAGTAGTTGAATGTTTGAACCAGATCTGGATTTGGAACCCCGGAAAAACAGCCTAGCAATACCTTTCCTGAAGTTATGCCCGATTTAGAGGATTTAAATATTTTCCATTTCAGATCGGTTTTATCAACGAACAAACGCGCGACATCTGCTACAAGACATCTCGCGACATGCTGGTAAATTTAACACTCGCCTATCAAGATCTTATGTCCAGCTTGTTGCTGCAAATGAAAATCCGATTCGAGGAAATCGATAACGCCGCCTACCTCTTCAAATCGCTTCCGCTTGAGAACTGGAAGCCAGGAATGGACAGTTTCGAGATCCTTTCAAGTTGGCTGCTCCACTTTGACTACAAAACCAAGGAGAACATAACAGCGCGCATCATCATAAGTCACTTGAACTGGGGCTTCGACTGTGACGGTCGTTTGTACCTGCCGCACAATATCCATGTGCGCATGGCATGTCTTGTATCAGAGGCTCTCACAAAACACGCTCCCGAGGTCGTCGGTTTGTCTGGCATATCCGAAAGTGTGCGACAAGTCTCGAATTTGATTGACACTCAATCGACAAAAGATACATTCGCCACATGGTGCTGGAACATGATATCGGTGTTGCGACTACATCTCATGGACCAAAGTGTGGATTCGATTAAGAACACATTGCAAAACCCAACAGAGCCGTTGATGTTCATACCCGACCTGGACCGAGTGGATGTCATATACCAAGGTGTGACAGAAAGCCGTCCCCTCGCCATGTACGTGTCGATATTGGTCAGCCTTTGGGGTCATTCTGTGCCATTGATTTGCCAAAAGGGATTCGAGCAGATGAGACTTTTGCTGAATGATTACCGGCATGCGGCAGTAATTCGCTGCATTGAGTTGGTTGTGCCGTTCTTTCTAGAGGCACCCGAAACACTGGCAAAGTGTGAGGGGTACGTTTAGTTCAAGTTATTTATCCACTTCCAAGCTGATGTCTTGTCGTGTCTCAGATTTCAGGCGATTCTCTTGCAACTGCTTAGTGCCGATCGAACTTATTTGAAAATGGCCAAGGATATGATATTTTCCAATTCGATTGGGCCCGTCTTGGAGTTGTTGGATAACATGATTCAACATCAGATCATCAGCTACTATGGGTAAGATCGAATGAAGGCGGGCAAATTTTGGATGGTTATTTATGGTTACCAATTGCAGGTATGGACTGACGACACCTTTGTTGCTGGTGAACACTTGGCTGCAAGTCCTCACGAACGTTCCAAATTGGCAAAACACAATCGTTGTCTACTTAATAGACAAGATACTGAAAGTCGCCTATCAATTTCAAGACGCCTGGGCTAGTTCGAAACAGTATTTTTATGACTATTACAAGGTAAGATATGTTTCTTAAATATATTCCAGATTGTTCTTATCGCTGTTGGATTGCGCTTTAATGGCGCTTGATCTATGCTGGCTTTCGCAGCATGTTTTTTGAAGTTAAGTTATTACTTCTTTAGGCGCGTTGGGCACTTTTAGATGGGAAGAAATTAATGAATTCGCGTTACCTTTAAAACGACACCGCGTCATCGTCACCGAGAAACCGACACCCGATAGGTGGCGCTGTTGTCGATTCTTTTGAGAAACTCAACCGATCTCAATGAAACTTTGTATGTGTGCATGGTTGAATGCAGCCAGAAAGATAGGATAGTTTTGGACCCGATAGGTGGCGCTGTTGATGTCAAAAAAGGATTAAGACAAGGCGATGCGCTGTCATGTGATTTCTTTAACATCATTCTTGAAAAAATAGTGCAAAACTCAAACGCTAACACCAGAGGCACTATCTTCCAAAAGTCCGTCCACCTACTCGCCTATGGCGACGACATCGGCAGAACGCAGCGTGATGTCACTGGCGCATTCGTGAGTATTGAGATGGAAGCGGCGAAAATGGGCTTGGCGGTCAATGAGGGCAAGACAAAGTATATGCTGTCATCAAGAAAGGACACCCAACATCGACGAATCGGGCAGAACGTCACAATAGATAGCTATAACTTTGAGGTAGTAAGGGACTTTGTCTACCTAGGCTCCGCTATGAACTCAGACAATGACACCAGCGCTGGGATTAAACGAAAAATAACTCTTGCCAATCGCTGTTTCCTTGGGCTAAGAAAGCAATTGAGTAGCAAAGCCCTCTCTCGAACGACTAAGGTGACCCTCTATAAGACCTTAATCATCCCAGTCCTGCTTTATGGTGCAGAGGCATGGACTCTATCAAAAGCGGATGAGGTTACTCTTGGTTGCTTCGAGAGGAAAATTCTTCGAGTAATTCTCGGTTCCGTCTGCATTGACGGTGAATGGAGGAGCAGATACAACGACGAACTGTACAGCCCGGTGGCTGGGTCATGTAGAGCGAATGGACGTGAATGCTCCAGCCCGGAAGATCTTCGAATCCACACCCGAGGGACGGCGCAGTAGAGGAAGACCGCGACTCAGGTGGCGCACGCAAGTGGAAAGGGACCTTAACCAACTTAGCGTGCGAAACTGGAGACAGCTGGCCAAAGATCGTGCTGGCTGGAGACGCTTGTTGGTTGAGGCACAGGTCCACCCCGGACTGTAGCGCCACCTTAAGTAAGTAAGTAAGGTGGCGCTGTTGTCCATTTTTTGTTCGCTAGGAAAATGTAATAATTGGAATGTAATGTGGTATTCGATTGGGCGCTCTGAGAGCACTTTTTTTTTCTCTCAGAGCAATTTATATGTTCATTTGGTACAAATAAAGCAATGTTTTTCAGATATCAATGCACTTTTGCGAATCAAGATATTTTCTCAGATTTACCAATCCAAGTGCGTTTGAATTTGACAACTGGTAGAGTTTGTTTACATTTTAGTGATTTTTTTCTCCAGCAAAGAAAGGCATTGCATCGAGTGAATCAATTTTTGTAAGTTATTTATGTATAAATATTTAATAATCAATCGGGACGGATATTTCTAATGTTTTAATACAAAATTTAACCAGTGAATGGAAATCGTTTAGAAAAGTGTCGAAGACTGTACATATTCAAATCGCACGAATAGGTATCAACACAAAAAAAAGAGCAGATGACGTTTTTATATTCGACTAGGCACACGAAATCGGAAATCTGAAAGCAAAACTGAAGAAGCCGAATCGAATACTACATAAATGAGGCTAACTATTTGTTTGGGTTGTTTTACTGACATTTTTTCTTCTTTATTTTGGGTAATAGTGGCTGGATTCCACTGAAGTCTATGTTATAATTACAAAAACTACATATGTAATTCAAAAACTACTATTATAAAACTAAGTCATTGTTTCCTTTGTTTCTTGCTACACGTCACTTACAGCACCGGAGTGGGTTTGTAAAGCTCTTATTATTTTGTTTTAAATTTGAGAAGTGGAACTCTGGCGAAGCAAGGCGAGCACGGGTCAGCTAGTATACAATAACCTTAAAAATTTCCCAAAATTACTGCTAATGATGCTTTTTTTGTTTATTCGTCGACTGCTCACGATTTCTACTCTTCGGTATCATGCTTTATGGCGGCAGGGAGTACATTGTACTCGTTAGCATCTTCCACTTCTGTATTTTGCACCGGCAGGAGAAGAGGACTGAATGGCGGCGACCATCAACTCGATGCGAATGGGTTGAAGTTGTTTAATTGATCAGACTTTCAACGTCTTGATATAGATTCGAAATCATTTATGAGGGAATGGGTGTAGAATGAGTACAGAAAATAAAACGTTGACGCGATTGCCGAGCGCGGAGTTATTGCATGGTCAATAAGCAGTGCACTATAAAGCGAAAAAGCCTGTTGCGAGAAAGCTGTGTTTCTACGCGCCTTTAAGCTCCGTGCCTTATTGCTCCATTCTTTGTTTTTTTATTTACAGTCCTGTGACGATTTCAAGGGCACGAAACTGTCGACGTTAAAAATGTTCCTCGGCTCGAACCAAACTCGCGTGCCCAATCTAGTCTCCACAAATCACGGTTGGTTTGCACTCTTGTTGTTCGGGGTGGAATTCGATTTGCAGGAGGCAAAGTTTTGGCCAGAATTCATACGCCAATTGTCGGCTGCGGGAAGTACAAATAAAATTAACATGGAGACTGTTCTGAAGGTTTGCACTTTAAAAATATCCAATTCCTCCATAAAATATCATTGATCTTCATTAGAAAACAGCATCGATTGTGAAGTTTGGCACATTTCCTCCACAAAATCTGGTCATCTTCAAGTACGCCAACTTAATATCAACAATCGAGTGTAGCCACCCAGCTTTGCCGCTACTAATGCAGCAATTTTTCATTCTGTTTCTTGTAAGAGTGCCACTGCACGCAGACGAAGAAAGGTATGCTCACGAAAAACAAGTCACCCATATTAAAATATTGTGTGTATGTGTGTATGTGCCTCCGTTTTAGATTCCAATGCACATATGGTGTTTCTGACAAATTTTACGAACACAATGTCAGCCTTATGAAGAAGATCAAAGCGAATCTGAAAGCTGCCGAGAATTTTTACGCTGAAATAACAACTGATGACGACTCCTTGAACTATTTCCACAACAACTGCAGCAAGTATTTAACGAAATTCGATTTAAAGTTCTACTTTGGTTTCTGATGTGCGAGTTGACTTTCAGAATGATGAAAACCTATTCGTTGTGGTTGGAAGAGACCACAATCAATAAGATCGCAAAGGATCAGCAGAATTTCCCACCCCAGTACAACCCAGAGAAGTTGCAAGAGGTCTTGTGCGGCAGCACGGTAAGTACTGCTTGTACACTAGTTCAATTGTTTAATGCATTTTTCTTGCAGCAACATTGGACTGAGCTGGTGTATCTACCGAAGATTCGCAAGGAACAACACCACCAGTCCGATCAATGGTGTAGAAAATGTATGCGATCGAAGTCAACAAAACGTCTGCGTAATGCATTGCAGCCCAAGCCGAGAACGACGCCATTGGGGCGAATCAAAACCCATCTAAAATCGTATGACAATCGCATGAATGCGCCGTTTTTGAACAAATCTACGAATGCGTATCGATCCACACAAGCTGTGGATATGAAAACGCTGGATGAGTTGCGAAAGGATTTGAAAATCCTCGATAGCGCGGCAAAGTAGGTTAAACTGTGATCTCTTTCGGTGAACGTAAAGCAATAACTTTGGGTACACATTTTTGTTTCAGAAAATTTAACCTCACTACATGTGAATTGAACTCGATAAATCAAAGTTTCAAGGAAATCATACAAGCGTTGTATATTAATCTTTCAAGCACAGAGAGAAGTTTCGTCCGGTGCTCATCGATTCTGCCAAAATCACAGTGCATTCGGCCGGGCGAAGTTATAATCGAGGTGAGTCTTTCCATACGAAAATTAAAGAGAAACAGAAATGTCACTGCTTACGCGTTTTTAGTGCAAAATACCAACCAAGCAAGGCCATGCAGAGAGAAGATTAGACATGAACCGGGAGAGATATGACGTGCTAACTGCAGCGATGTTAGCGCAGGATGTTGAGCAGTTGACACAGTCGATGAATAGGATTGAGAGTCTTGTCAGGTAAGTCGGGAGACGCTTTTAAAATGACGTGAAACTCACTCTCGCCACAGGTTTATGGTGTCCTCTCAAGTCGAGTCTGGCTACGTCCGAACATACTCGAAAGAGGTGACAAAAGTCGGCATCCAATTCTTCTATGATGTTGTGAGGAGCATGAACGAGGTGATGATGAAGTACCCGCCTTGCAATGACCTCTGTACCTCGTTTCTATCCGAACTTGGGGTAAGTAACTGTTGACTATTCTTTACCGCATATACTAACGCTTCAAATGAAAGGTGTTCCTTCAAGATAACCACGAAACTGAAGGCCTTCGCATCCTTGAACTGGCTCTAAGACGTCCAGATCTTCTCAAAATCATATCAAATCTATTTGTGCCGTATCGAACCGGTCCAATGCACTTCAACGAGATGTATAAATTTCTTATCGACTCCCACATGAAACGCTGTGATACAAAGATACTATTCGTCCTGCTTTCAAAGGTGAGTGCGATAAATCTCTTGCAAAGTAATTCGCTTCAACTGTTGCGTATACTTTCAGTTCGATTTGCCCGGCTGGCTTGACTCATTCCGACCAAAGTTGGCCGACATCAATCAGCTACTCAAGCTGATCATCTTCGGCCTGGAGAGTTGGAATCAATCGGACGCGGATATTTTACAGGATCTATTCCGGCGTCACCTGCTCTACATTTTCGAACATGAATTCCCCGAGCATTATGGAGAAGTGGTCCAATTGGTGTTGGACGGGGTTTCCGAACAGAAACTTATGCCAGTGGTGCTGTTGGACCTTTTAAATTCGTTGCTTAAGCAGTTCAATTGTGAAGAGCTGACTATGGACAGTGATGACAAAAAAGTGCAATCGATCTCGGACGATTTTGCACGGCGTCAGAATTTATTTAACCTCAAAGCGGTAAGGATGGTGATTTGCCTACGGTGAGATTAAATTTAAGTTCGTCTTTACCAGGCAACGGACACTGTTATGTTGTTTGCTAAGCACTTCCAAAAAGAAAGACTGCACCATGGTCTTCATGGTTTGTATCCGAAGCATAAGGAGTACTGCAAGCCACTCGCAATGTGGTTTTCTTGCTTTAGCCATGTGGTTGTTACTACGGCCATTGTTGGCTATCCCGGACTGCTGGCCGATCAAAGTAAGTAAAATATGTGTGTTTTGTTGGCTCAAATGGAGGAACTGCGATTGTCTAACTATCAATGTTCTGTTGACCCCAATGGGCGAGCTTCTTTGGGGTTCGCCCTTCTCTTCATGTATTGATTTTGTTCTTGTTCTCTCCTACAGTCAGCGATTGTATTTTCGCAACTCTTGTGGAAATGTACGTTCCTTGGCTTATCGCGTACACGGAACAAGATATTCAACAATCGTCCCCCAATTGGATACGCCAACTAATAGCGAACGGCAAAGTTCTCTACCCCTGGAGCCCGGTACACATGGAAACAAGTCGAATTATGATCGCGCCCTTCATCAGTTCCATTCAGTTTGTACTGGAAAATCTGCCAGGTACGCAAAGCAGCAATGACTGTGTAATAGTTCCAAATGTAAACACAAAAATCTTTCAGTTTCTCAAGCAATATTGGGCCACACGTTCAGCTTCTATATTCACCACTATGCTGTTAAAAACATGGAGCTGCACGTTCGAAAGCCAATTCATGCGGGAATTGTTGAACTGCCATGGGAGCTATTCAAGCCGCTACCAAGTCATATAAATCTTTTATACGACACCTTACAGCAGGTACGCTTACGGGCTTTGCGTTGTGAATAAAATCAAATTGGTATTTTGCTTGCAGTTTATCCCTGAATCGCATGCTTTGCTGGGTCACATCTTCCTTCGGATCGATTGGAATTCATGGATGCTGCAAGTGTTCGCGAAGTGGCCACACGCAGTGCAGACACAGATAACCTCACGCCTCTTGACTATCTTTGTGAAAATATCATTCGAACCCAGTATTCATGTGCACACCAACACAAGTAAGATTCTGGAGGATGCTATAGGATATCCGTGGTATCAGGTGGAGTACCAGGATCTGGAGAATCTCTTCAAGTGGATTTTAGCCTCGGTCGAACCGTCTATTCTATTGAAACTGCCAACAGAGAGCAATTACACCGACCGGGCAGTCTTGGAGTATGTACGCATTTAAACGCTTTCGAAATTTACTTTGAAGTTTTCTCTCCTTTCAGTCTCCTTAAAGTCTCGTCGGCAATGATGCCCGAAAAGGCAGCTGCCGGCACAATAACACATGCGACTGCGAAACGCATCCTCTTTGCTAGATCCAATGTTCGCTTGTTGCGAATGTGTGCTACAAAATATCACAAGCTCGTTGTAAGCAAGGATGGCTTTAGGGCATTTTCAGCGGCTCTGAAAGAGCTCTTGGATCTCAGCGAGCGAACCGTATCTAGTGCGTGCACAACCAAAGAGGAACGCAATCAGGAGGCACTGAATCTTATGATAGAGATTGTAGTCTCAATGCAGGCGCAAAGCGAGGAGACCTCCAAGTAAGTCATGACACAAATAGATGGACCTTGGCTAATGTTGTGTTGCTTCAGATTTTTCATCGACATTCTAACCGACTGGCAGTCGAAATGTAGGGCTGGCAGCCCACTGCTGTGCCAAACATTGTACGCATTCGGACATTCAAAGGCTTTCATTGCGGGTATCTATATCCTTCTGGAGTCAACAATCATCAATTACTTTCGTGTTTCTGGTAAGTTTTCAACGCACATGCGAAAAGAGTTAAATAACATGTACCCCTCTTAGAAGTGAGCAGGGAAGAGCACTGCCCAACGTGGATGGGATTGCTGAAATCTCTCGAAATGTCCTACGACAAGTTGGAGGTCATGCCTTTCCTCCGCGCTCAGTACTTTCTGTCGATGCATGCATACATTCTGTATAAAATGAAAGTCCTGAGCACGCCCGGTGAGAAAATAACCTATCTGCAAGACCTAAGCCAGCTGTTGGAACACGTCAAAACAAAGTAAGTAGTAATAGTAGTCCAAGAGTTTATTCATAAAACAACTGTTCCCTTTATCTATGTGTGCAGTGTTGAAACAGAGCCCCGCATAGCTATCGTTTGGGGTGCCATAATATCCAGCGGGTGTAAGATCCTCTCACAATCGGAAAACGCAAAGAAACCTCTCCTGATGTTGGCCCGCCACTTCCACGTACTATCCACGCAAACCGAAGGATGGGGCGAGGGCCTTCTTGGGGTTATTGGCTTCAAGAAGGACAGCATAAGCAATCGGTAAGCTTTCAACTAATCAGATTTTGAGCCAGTTACTCATGAGTCTCCCGCTAATTTTAGACGGAAAGTGCTTACAAGATGCATCTCCTGCATTATTTTCTCGCTTTTCCCCGACACAAGGTACGCATAGAAGGCAACCACTTGCGAATCTCTCTACCGTTTAATTTCTCCTTTCCAGCTCGGATACGACACTACCAAATCAGGAGTTTGTGCGCTCATTCACGGAAATGAAAATGTTACTGGCCAACAAAAAGTTCAATGACATTAAAATGCTGATTGTAAAGGCAATCGAACTGATTGACGACCATAAATTTACACAAGTAGAGAACGTGCCAGGCCTGATTTACAGAGCGATCCGGTTGTTCTATAATGATGGCTTCCTTGAAACTATCCCGGAGGTGTGGAGCTTTGAATTTAAATGGCCGTAGGTCGTAGGTTTTTGTTGGAAAGAACTGTTTGTTTGGGGTTAGGCCTAGCTCACCCATCCATGACCATCGCATATGCATACAACTCATATACGAAACGTAATAAGGGCTTTTCTTACATTTCTTTTGCCACCTTCACTCGAAGACTTTGAACTTTAGAATACTTTTCCGACAGCACGATAATTAGCTTGAATAAAAGAGTGGGCATGTGTTTCGTAAATGCGCTGTATGGAAATGAAACGACCATGGATCACGGCAGAGTTGCGATAATCCTATTTTTATGTATATAAGTCACAAATATAAAGTCATTACTGTGTACGGCAATATATTAATATATTTTTAACATTTTTATATAATTATTTTCATGTCCTATGTTAATATAAATCAAAAATGTATCCAATACAAAAATAGGTTGTGTGTATTATTTTCGTTATTTACCCCTCGGTACTACAGGGCTCCGCTCTAAAACCTTCTCAATTCGGGCGTTTTTTTTTTTTTTTCCTATAGGGAGGGCGAAGAATGCATCATGCTTCATGCGCCGTCAAGTAATTTAAACTTTCCTGGTGTGTCAGACTCTAACTGACTAAACTCCCCATCTCCCTTTGGCTTTCTTCAACAGCTGCCTGGAACCACTATTCGTATTACTTCGGGGGGCCGTTATTTTCATTCTACCTCATAAACGTCCAGTTCTTCTATGAGGGTGTGCTCCGGCTTTCTTCTCTCTTCTTGGTTTCGAGCACGGTTTCGATGAACGCTGATACCCGTTTCCAGCTACGTTCGCTTGCGATCATCTTCCCAATGATGTTTTTGGGTGAAATATAACCTATCTCCGATTCCAAAGCCTGGGGCCAGATTCTGTAAGGCAAAACGATCAAACGTTTTCGTGCGCACGAATGATTTGCCCTATGTTACACATGCAAATTTCTTCGTGCAAACGAAAACGTTTTTACGTTTCGCCTTACAGAATCTGGCCCCTGTCTTTCCACGGTCCACCTGCTGCACGTGAAGAAGGTATGAAAAGCGTCGTCTACCAGTGAGTCGCCGTACTGGTATGTCGGATGTTCAACTTTCCGCATCCTGTGGAGGTATGCATTAAAATTTCCATGTCCGGTTAGAAACTGCGTGGTATAATAGTTTATTTCTCCGTGTTTTCGCGTTGTCCATTCAGCGACGTCTCTGATCAGCCTGGTGGTCCATCTACCTCTTGTGTCAGAGTTCCACCTTAGCTGCCATAAAAGCTTGGTGGTCTGTTTTGCCGCTTCTGCTCCTACTCCCGCTCTCTTCTCATATACAAGCCTTCTCTCTGCGGCTAAGAGGTCAATGGGTGTCACTCCTGCAACGGCTGGTTCTGATACAGTGCGGTAAGAACTTGCGATACGGAGGGCTCCGCGTCTCTGTACTGCTGCCATCTGGGGGTCAATTCTGGTTCTGTGAAAGAGTGAATCGAATAAATCGTTTTCACATTCGCTTTCACGTATTGCTTTCATTTTTTCGATTCACTTTGTACTAAAATGCGATTCTGGTTCAATAAGTGAAAAAAGCTGTGGTGAATTCAATATCGCACACTGTGTTGTATGAAATTGGGCTCTCAATTTACAAACTCCACTAAAAACTTTCACTGGCAATTTGGCCCGTGAAAAGAATTTATTCATATGAAAAATTTTGACGTTTGGTTTCACATTTTCATGGAACGAGAATCGAAAATGCGGTGAAAGGGTGAATATATTTTCGTTTCACTTTTTCATAGAACCAGAATCGACCCCCTGTTCGGGCGTTAGGACTCTAGGTCTTATACAGAACAGGAAAGCTAATGGAAGAAAACATATATACCTATTTCGAAGCATTTCTAGCATGGTGAGCATTATACGATTGAAATGTTGAAGCTGGGATAGAATTAATAGAAGGTTACATTACCGGTAATCGTTATTTTGCTAATTTTCTCATTTTTCCCATTTTTTAGGAAAACATTAGTAGACTGGATCTGAAAATCGTGAATTTAGATCAGTTTTCTGCTCTGCCGCTGTCAGATTTCATGTTCCATTGGCCTAAAAAAATAAAACACTTTCAGTGTCATTCAATTCAATTTTATGAATCTAGATTTCTTAGCAAGATTTACGCCTACTTTCACTAACACCAAAACGACCAAAACATTTGGCCATTTCTTTCAAACAGAGAAGTTATTTACGTTTCAAGACGACGAGTCTGTGAAAAATAGAGGAAAAATTGCATTTTAGCTGCTGCAATGGATATCAAAATAAATAAATTAATTTTTATAAACGCAAATTAATTTAACAACAGCTGACTTTTAAATTACGGACCGATCAGAGTGATATCTTCATCAGATCTTCATTTTCCATTGGGCAAGAAAGATCTAAATTCTGAAGGTATAATTAGAAAACCCTAAAACTGCATTTAAACCATCACGTGCGTGCATTTTTGTAAGAATTAGATCATCATAGTGTCATGGGTGTTCTGCCTATAATAATTATATATACGCAAAACGGATATAAACACAAATTCCGGCGACCAACATTTCTGCAATTACTTGAAAACATTTCTATTACCGATTTGAAACATGTGAAATGAGAGTGGTAATTAATTTCAGTAAATCAAACCAACAATTCATCAATCAGTTATAGATACGAAAAAGAAAAAAAATAACTGTCTGTTCATCACTTCCGGAATCCATATTGTCTTATAGGAACGCTGAATTTCGTTAGCCATCGCTATAAAAACATCAATATGCGGAGCTTTCCTATAATTCCTACCACATATTATGCCGACACAAATACGTGTCACGTTTTTTTGCGTGTTAGGTGATGCTGTCCCTTTCAGTCACACTGCTATTTAGTATTTAGCATCCCTTCAATTTCAATCTTCCGTGATATGGATGTGTGACCGTGTAAATGCAGCATAACAATCAGATAGCAATCAACCAAATTTTTTACTTTTTAACACAGCCAGCTCCTCAGTAGCATCCCTGCAACCTGCAAGGTACGAAATACAACAAACAAAATACGAAAATGTCAAAACCAACTGGACATTTTTGAAGTTTGAACAAAAAAAGCTACAGGCCACAGCTCTCATAATTTTCTCAAAGTTTGCCGTGAAATTTAGCTCGAGAATTTTCCGTCATCAGCATAATAAATAGTCGGATTTGTTGACTTCTAGGAATCTTTCAATATAACTTAAAATAATTGCACTAAAATGGAAGATGTACGCGAAGAAAACCAATTCGTTGTCGATGATGTAAGCAAAATCATCAAAGAAGCAATTGAACAGACAATCGGCGGTAACGCCTATCAGCACGATAAAGTCAACAATTGGACCAGCCTGGTGGTGGAGAATTGCCTGAGTGTTTTGACCAAGGAACAGAAACCCTACAAGTACATTGTAACATCGATGATAATGCAAAAGAACGGTGCTGGCTTGCATACAGCCAGCTCCTGTTTCTGGAACAACGACACCGATGGTTCGTGCACTGTGCGCTGGGAAAACAAAACCATGTATTGCATCGTTTCCGTATTCGGATTGGCAGTTTAAGTTTATTTTCCAAAATTTTCTATTTATTACTAATGTATAATTAACCATTTACTTATGGCTGCTCTGAGAAGCTCCAGCACTCCAATATAAAAATCCTTTCGGTAATAGCCGAGCGCAAGAAGGAAATATTGACGATTAATTAAATGAAATTCGTAGACAAAAGCTTATAAATATTTTGAAGTTGCCTTTGTTTCATGTCGATATTAATATTTAAATAATATATAATGCAAAATGGAAAGGACCCTTCCCACAAACAAATTGAAAATAAAAATTGAAAACGAAAAAAAAAAATAAGCCATCAAAGCAAAACATGTTTTCTTTTATTTATCTTTATGCAAATTACAATCTCGTTGAGTCATCGATTTTTTTTTTTGTGTGCAGGTGATTTCGGGTAAATATTGCTGATGGAAGCAACATTGTTGTGGCTGTCGCTATGGTTTGTTAACCTTGAAAATGTTGGTGGAGATGTGTTTGAGACGAAAGGATCGAGGAGAAAGTTCCTCCATAATGTGAAAGCCTACTTGGGGTTTTGCTTTATGTTCGTTCTTACGGACATGGTTGTGTGTAATGTTAGGCTGCCCGTAAAACGAAAGTCAAGTAGTTTTCATAATTCTGTACTGAGTGAGTTCGCTGTATTGGTTGAGTAGTTTGCTGCAATGCGGTGCATTGGATGTGGGACGACGTAGTTGAAGTGGAATAAAATAGTACGCCACGTCAGTGGAAAAGTATATCTACGATGTTAAGCTGGACCCGTGTGTAGCAAGGATACTTGACTGGGCCAAAGGCATTCTAGTGATTGCAAATAATTGATTTTGTTGTTATCATCGGTTGTGGTTTGGCTCTGACTTTAAGGCCCGTTTGTTGATACTACTCATAGCAATTTAAGTTCTACTTAAATACCTTATGGGTTACTTTTTCTATGTCATAAACTGTCACATAAGATTTTAAGTGGAACTTAAATCGCTATGAGTAGTATCAGCAAACGGGCCTAAGTGGGCAGAGCCCTTTTTAAGAATTACGTAAAGGGATTAGAACTCTTCTATAACAACTAATTGCTTACTAAAAACACGTTGCCATCTTTATCGTTCTTTTTTCCTGGATCGGATGTTACAATAAAGATGGTTTTTAGGCTCATCGCAATAGCATGTTCTTTGAAGGGTACTGACAGCTCTCATTTGAATTTTGATGAAATGGTTATGATTACATATAAACTTTGTCAGCCTTTTTGCTTTAAATACAACAATTGGGACCCAATTGGTAATGTGGCCAATCAAATAGCATTCCTAAGCATACGTATGAGTATGTCAAAGCCAACAGGTGCAGTGTTGAGACTCCGTGTTCTTGCCTTAGCCCGAGGTGGTCTTGTTTCGAAAGCACATTGGTTGCAATTGACATCTTCCTGTTCAACTCAACTGCAAATATTCTTGTCGTGACAGTAAAAACACTCGAGCCACTACCCTAGCTGCAATGAATCAAGTAGGCCCATCCGTAACCGACAAAATCACATGAGTTCAACATCATTCAGTACCTAGAATTGTGCTTCAATCCATAAACTTTAAGTAAGTGCTACAATTAAACTGCATTACACATTCGATTGTCTTTATTTTCTGCGCTTTCCACCAAACGAAAAGCTCATCGGTTTCAAAGTGCTCGGCAGTCGGAGCGCAAGTATAGTGGAGCGCGTTTTAAGCGTTGCATTAATCAAGTGTGCGAACCTCACAATTTTAGTTTTTGGTATGCACAACTCCTGCGACAATACATTCGTGTCTAGTTCATATTTCTCACTTATCATAAACGCCAAAACCAAGTAGTAACACAGAGCCTTCTCGTTTGAGAAGCTTGTCCGCAACCTGCAAAAAAAAAAAAAACAAAATTTAGCTCAATAAATTTGCTACCAACTAATTATTGTGCCTACTTACTTATTTCTCGTGCTTTGTTCGGAAAACCTATTACGAATGTCATTTTCTATTTTTTCTGTAATTTTGGAGAACTCTAGTTTCGCCAAGTTTCTTCCTTTTGTTTTGACCAGCGTCTGCAGGGCGTCCATGTAAATGATTATCTTTAGCTTCAACAGAGTCTGAGCAGATTGCACGGTGCTTTTCAACGATTTAATGGCATCTTTCAGGTAATCCGAAGATATTCTGTAAAGATACAATTAATAATAAACCATCGAAGTGAGAAACACCTTACGGAATATCATCGACTTCTGTGACATGCAGAAGGTTGGCCTCTTCATCGAGGCGATCAATCAACTCCAATGGTATGACATCGTGCAGATTGAAGATGTTGTCTATGCTTTTGGCATCCTTGTTGAAAGGTGGTCGAATTCGTTCAACGTTGTCTTCGGCTGACACTACAGACTCTGTGGTATTGAGAACTGTCGACTCTTCAACAGTAGTCTCAAGCTGATCCTTAACCACATCGATGCTAACCTGGTTACGTTGCTGATTATTCAGATAGCGGATATCTTTTCGTCCACCAAAATTACGCATTATAAGCGCATTGGAGTTTTCTTTGGTCAGCGTATCGAATTTGGTCTTCTCCTTCTCTTCGTATAAATGGTTGATAAGCTTAACATGGTCGAGCGGGAGGATACGGACCTGTTAAACGATGATAAGTGTTAAGTCAACATTTTATAAATCATTTCGAATGAACGGTGGACCTTATTGGTTTCCTTATTACGCACACAGATGTAGGTGTCTGTGAGTTCATTGGCGGTGCCTTCACCAATTGTTCCCGAGTATATATTTGCACCGGCGATAACTACTGCACGTTTCTTTTTATCGTTATCATACTTAGCCGCGAAGTAAAGGGAAGATTCCTTGTCCGATGTGACAAGATCACCGTTTTGAAATTTCACTTGAAATTAATAACAAATAACAAAAGTAATGAAGATTGAGACCTGTGAGGATGTAGTCCTTCAAGAACAGAAACTTACATAAAACAGGTGCGGATTGTTGCTTCGATGGGGAATAAACCTCCTGGATAAGAGCTTTATCTTTTGTCATTATAACTATTTAATTTTGTTATTAGTAAAGTTAGTTTTTATAAAAAGAAAACGGAAAAGTTTGTGAATTCCAAACTCAAAGAATGTCAAAAGCACATGGCACAGATTTGTTTAGTTTTGAAGTTGGTTGCGGTTATATTAATGGGTGTGTTCAAAATATTTAAATTAGCATTTTGCTACATTGGCGGCCATATAAAGAGGAATTATAGCACCAAGGAAATAAATTTGGAGTTCATTTGGGAGGTCATATTTTTTTTTTCAGTCGACGTTGATGAAGGGGTAGCCGACGATTATAGTAAAGAATTTCATGACTGAGTAAGTTAGTTCAAATCTGGTTCAAATTATGCATCTGAAGTAAGCAAAATGATGTTAACGAATAATATAGTTTTTGCGTAGAGGGTACATGTAAATTTTTTAATTTTTCGATTAGTTTGGTAAATCATTTCTGAAAGGTTTATGAATTGATTAAAAATTTTCCAATTTTTATTCTGTTACTCAAGCATCTGAACTTACAAAATAGCAACATTAACAACTGTCGCTCGTTTATAAGTTGATCATGAATATTTCACTTATGTGGTATTCGATTGGGAGCTTTTAGAGCAGTTTTTATCCTCCCTTGCTTTTGTATAAAAAAAAAGCATTCAGATTTCAGAGCACTTTTGCGAATCTGGATTTTTTCTCAGATTTGCTTCATATTTGCCAATAGAAGTGCGTTGGAGTTTGTCAGCTAGTGGAGTTATTTAGTTTTCGTTAAGTTTTTCTACTGCAATGAAAGGCATTACATCCCGGTATATCTATTTTTGTAATTATTTATGTAGGTATAAATATTTAGGAATTCATCGGGCCGCAAATTTCGAATATTTGAATATCGTCGGCTTTCTTTCAAAAACTCGTAAGTCGAAAATGGCAAATTTTTGAGGAGGCGCAAAAAACCGATTTAAAAATTAAAAAAAAGGAACTGTTTTAATTTTTTTGTTTAATAATATTTAATTTGTTATTTGTAATATATTCAGAAAAGCATTTTGTTATTAACTTTTGTGGTGTTTGCATAAAATCAAATTTAAAGACTTACGAGGTCTTGAAAAAATAATTTCAAACATTTCATGGGACATACGAGGTTATTTTTGTTCACCAGGAACAATTTCAAATAACAAATAAATTAGCTGTTGGTGGTTTCATGGTTCAAATGGAAGCTTAGATCAGTTCAATAATAAAGAATCATAAAATTCGCAGTAGTCTTTGTGTAAAACAACCTTAAGTTGTTGCAAATTAATGCAGCCTAGCTGTCCACCAGAATCGTCGTTTCTTAAAGTCGGTTGCCCGAATAAAACACCCTTTACACGAAAGTTGATTGAGTTTATTCTCTGTAAGTTAAAGAAATGGTAACGACAGATTTTACATTATGGAAAACTTATGTCGTTTTCGATTTGGCTTTTCAGATTTTGATCTGAGATTTCAGATTTCTGCTGGCAAATCGAACATAAAATCTGAATTATATTGGTATGTGTGTGTATTGAGTTGGCGGCAAAAAAAACATATTTGCACTTGCACTCGAAATCCATTTCAATTGATTTTCACACATTTATGTGGGATTGGGCCAGACAAACGAACATCACACTAGACAGAACACATTAACGAACAACCCACACAGAGACGTACAAACAGTAACGAACGAACCGGTTAGGGAAAAGACAGACAAGCAAAACGAACGAACAAAGAGAACGAGTACAGTCTGACTTCAACCTCCGAACCATATAGACGTTGGCCTTCAGCCAACGCAACGTAAAAGTCGCCAAACTTATAACCGAAATAGTTTTTTAAGAAATAAATGGAATCTAAATATTAAGTGTGCGCGTTTAATTTTTCTCCCCTAGAAACGAGAAGAGGATTGTGGGATCCTGACATAAAAACCTACAAAGTGTGGACTCGTCCGAGATTAAGAACATAAATTGAACAGAAATTCAAATAGACAAAGTGAAGTGAAGTGCGCAGTAAGGCGAACAAAGAAAAAAAAAAACCTCGTGTTCGAAATCGTCAAATTATCGGCACGAGGAAAGATTCAGTGGCATTGTGCATTGCGGTGAAGTGAGGAAAAAGGGAACCGTGCTCGAAATCGTCAAATTATCGGCACGTGTGTACCAACAAAGGGAAAATCTACATACCCACATAAGTGAATTGCGCAGCAGAGAAAAAAAAAACCCTCGTGTTCGAAATCGTCAAATTATCGGCACGAGGAAAAATTTAACGGCATTGCGCATTGCAGAAGTGTGAAAAAAAAAAAAAAGAAAAGAAAAGTGACAGCAACACAAAGGCGATTGTGCGTGAAAAGAAAAGAAAACTCGTGATCGAAAATCGCCAAATTGTCGACACGAGCAAAATTCATTTTCAACCCTTTCGCTGTTGTTTGTCCCAACGAGTGTGTGTGTGTCGTGTCCAGACAAAGCAGCGGTGTGTATCGTGTCCAGATACGAGGTAGCGGTGCGGAACCAGTTTCAACGGTTGGCAGAGGAAGAAGAAGCTGAAGAAGAAATATATACTTATGTACATTGATATATGTTTGGCGCAAGTAGTTTTTTTTTCTGATATTCTTTTAATCTTGATTCTCTTTTTTTGCTTATTCGTAAACTTACGTATATTCTATTTTGCTTTAATATTTTAATCGTATTGGGTTTGTAAAAATTTTGTAATTAAAACTAAAATGGAATTAGATGCGATACTCGCACTGACAGTAGAGGGGTTGAAGGAACAGCTAGCACAGTTGAACTTACCGACGACAGGACTTAAAACGACTCTACAGGACAGGCTCATCGCACATTACGGGTTGGGGCGCGAAGTAGATGCGCAAGAATCGGAGGACGGTTCATTATACGAAGACGTAGCGGAGGGCGCGGTAGGCGGAAGAAGCACGTTCACACTCCGCGACATAGAGGATTCGCTGCTGACATTCGATGGAGTTGGATATCCAAGTGTAGAGCAGTGGGTGGAGGAATTTGAAGCAAATGCTGGCACTATCCAGTGGAATAGTTTGCAAAAATTCGTCTACGGCAAGCAACTGCTAAAAGGAGCAGCCAAGTTGTTCATCCGGAGTCAAACGGGTGTGCGGAACTGGAAGTCGCTGAAGGATGCACTGGTAGAAGAATTTGGCGGTCAAGCCTCATCCGTCGAAGTCCATCGAAGATTGCAGAGTCGTCGCAAGAAGCCCACGGAAACGCTTACCGAATATCTCTACAGCCTAGTAGAAATGGGAAAGCCGATTGCGCTGGATGATGAGAGCCTGATCACGTATTTTGCAGATGGGATACCGGATTTTAAATTGAACAAATTAATGCTGTACCAAGCAAGAACAATGGGCGAGCTGAAAGCGCAGTTGAAAGTGTACGAGAGGGTTAGAGGTTCGAACCTGCAGTCGTCAAACTCAGGGGGTAGCCAACGCCCAACAGGTAGCAAGGCAGTCGTTAAGCCGGAGGGTATGGGAAAAAAATGTTTTGGGTGTGGAAGCACGTCACATCTAAAAAAGGATTGCCCAGTCAAGAGAGCTTTTAAGTGTTTCAGCTGCGGACAAGAGGGACACAGGGCGTTCGAGTGTGGAGGTCGAACTCAAAGTCAACAGCAGCGTGGAAGACCTAGTGGCAGTAATGTGAACACCGCGTCAACGGATGATGAGGTTAGCCCAACACCAGAGGCTCGAGTCGCCTTAGCAGTCGGATCCAACCGCATCTTCAAGAGTATCTGTGTGAAGGGATACACACTCTCAGCATTACTCGACACCGGAAGCGACCTAAGTCTTTTACGTTACGACTATCTAATGATGATGAACGATGTGGAGCTCAAGCCGACGAAGCGGAACCTTTGTGGCATTGGACAGGGCAGAGTGGTGACGATAGGTAGTTTTGAGGCAGAGGTGGAAGTAGATAGGTTACAGGTACAGGTAACATTCCATGTAGTCAGGGAACGAGACATGCAATATGCTGCAGTAATGGGGAACGATGTTCTCGACACGGTCGATATGGTTATAACGGAAGGGGGTGCTAACTTCAGGCACAAGCAGAGTAGCCATGGTCAAAGTGGTACTGGAGCAGGAGGCAGCGGCCTCGACAGATCAGTAGTGATCGGAGCAGGAGGCAGCGACCTCGTCAGACCAGAAGCGACCGGAGCAGGAGGCAGCGGCCTCGGTAGATCAGAAGTGGTCAAAGCAGGAGGCAGCGACCTCAGAAGGCTAAACGCAATCCGTCAAGAAGGCGTTAGGGCTGAAGAGGATAAAGAGCTCATGCAGTTGGCAGGGAATTTAAACACCATCTATTTTTCGGCAGAAAAGGGAGAGTTCCAGAGAGAAGTGGCGGACGTCAGTCACCTGGATACTGAACATCGAGAGCAAGTGCTGGATATGATAGAGGGTTACACTCCGTTAAGAGTTAAGGATTCGCCGGTGGAGATGAAGATCATACTGACGGACAACATACCAGTATTCCAGAGGCCTAGGCGCATGTCGTATGAAGATCAAAGAGTAGTGAGGGAACTGACGCAGCAGTGGCTAGCGGAAAAGGTGATACAGCCAAGTACGTCTGAGTACGCATCGCCAATAGTCCTTGTCGCCAAGAAGGACGGAACCAAGCGTTTGTGCTGCGATTATAGGAAGCTTAACGAGAAGGTGGTGAGAGACAATTTTCCCATGGCTCTCATCGACGACGTCCTGGATCAGCTACAAGGGAAAGAGGTTTATACGACATTGGACCTGAAAAATGGATTCTTCCACGTGCCAGTGGAGGAAGGCTCGCGGAAGTATACAGCGTTTGTCACCAGCGATCAGCAGTTTGAATTCCGATATGTTCCATTTGGAATATGTAACTCACCAGCCGTGTTCGCTAGGTATATCCAGGCAATTTTTAGAGGATTGATGCAAGAGGGCTATGTGATAGCATACATGGACGATCTCGTGATTCCAGCCAAGGATGAAGGGGACGCCATAAGGAAGCTGGCTAGAGTACTAGAGGTAGCATCCGAATATGGACTGCGGATAAATTGGGGAAAGTGCCAATTTCTTAGGAGAAGGATCGAGTTTCTCGGATACATCGTCGAGAAGAACACCATCAGCCCATCTACAGAGAAGACTAAAGCGGTGAGCACCTTTCCCGCGCCAAGGGACAAGAAAGCGCTTCAACGTTTTCTCGGCCTTACGTCATATTTCCGACGATTCATCGAGGGGTATGCAGTGTTAGCCAAACCACTGTCAGATTTGCTGCGTAAGGATAGAGCGTTCAAGATGGAGGATGAGCAGGTACTGGCTTTTCAGCAGCTTAAGGCGGCTTTAGTCAAGCGGCCGGTCCTTAAACTGTTCCGTCCGAGGGCACCAACGGAGATCCACGCAGATGCAAGCAAGTTCGGGTATGGAGCAGTATTGTTGCAGAAGGATTCAGAAGATCAGCTCTGGCACCCAGTACAGTACATGAGCCGTAAGACCAGCCCAGCGGAGGAGAGGTACCATTCATATGAACTGGAAGTACTCGCGATCATACAGGCCTTGAAGAGATGGAGGATCTACGTGATGGGTGTCAAGGTCAAGATCGTCACCGACTGCAACGCGTTCTCCATGACGATGAAAAAGCAGGACGTTCCGTTGAGAGTGTCCAGGTGGGCAATGTTCCTGCAGGAGTTCGACTACGAGATCGAGCATCGGGCTGGGTCCAAAATGAGACATGTGGACGCCCTAAGTCGAGTCTCGTGCCTGCTGATAGAGGAGTCATTAAATCATAGGATTAGAGAGGCGCAGAGGAAAGATGACTGGATTAGAGCGGTGATGAAGATTTTGGAAAAGACCGAATACGAAGACTTCTACATGAGAGCCGGAGTGCTGCATAAAGATCCCGTCAAGGAACTAGTGGTAGTACCGGCAGAAATGGAGCGAGAAATAATAGGCGTGGCACATCAGCAAGGGCATTTTTCAGCCAAGAAAACACAGGACCTGCTAGAAAAGACATTCCACATTCCAAATGTTGCGGCAAAGACGGCAGCTGCAGTGAAAGGCTGTCTGAAATGCATAGTTACGGATGCGAAGGTGGGAAGAAAGGAAGGATACCTCAACCCAATCGACAAAGAGGACAAACCTTTGAGCACATTCCACATTGATCATGTCGGACCTATGGAAGCTACGCATAAACAATACAACCATATACTGGTTATAGTAGATGCATTCTCCAAGTTTGTTTGGTTGTATCCAACCAAAAGCACAGGAACAGCAGAGGTCATCGAGAGATTGAGGAAACAGTCGGCAACGTTCGGTAGCCCAAAGAGAATTATAACCGATAGGGGAACAGCGTTCACGTCAACCGCGTTCAACGACTATTGCGAAGGAGAGGGAATACAGCACCTCGTCATAACAACAGGGGTTCCCCGCGGCAACGGACAGGTGGAGAGAATCCACAAGATCATCGTACCCATGCTCGCTAAAGCATGTGTTGGCAGTCAGCAAAATTGGTACAAACACGTGGATCGCGTCCAACAGGTCATTAACAACACGCCGCCGAGGAGCACGAAGTTTAGCCCATTTCGTGTGCTAACAGGCCTTGAAATGCGAATTCCAGAATATCCAGATCTCCGAGAGCTGTTGACGGAGGATGCGATGCATGAGCTAGATGCCGAGCGCGATTCTATGCGGGAGGAAGCCCGTGACAACATACAACGAATGCAGCAGGAGAACAGGAGAGACTTCGATAAAAAGCGGTTGCCGGAGAAGGAGTACCAGGAGAACGAGTTGGTCGCCATCAAGCGCACTCAATTTGGTACCGGCATGAAGTTAAGGCCAAAATACTTGGGGCCGTATAAGATCGTCCGCGTCCACAACCACGGCCGATACGACGTGCAGAAAGTTGGAGAACAGGAGGGGCCCATAACAACTACTACCGTGGCCGAGTACATGAAGAGGTGGAACTAACCAATATCATTCGGGTCGAATGATCGTCAGGACAGCCGATTGTGGGATTGGGCCAGACAAACGAACATCACACTAGACAGAACACATTAACGAACAACCCACACAGAGACGTACAAACAGTAACGAACGAACCGGTTAGGGAAAAGACAGACAAGCAAAACGAACGAACAAAGAGAACGAGTACAGTCTGACTTCAACCTCCGAACCATATAGACGTTGGCCTTCAGCCAACGCAACGTAAAAGTCGCCAAACTTATAACCGAAATAGTTTTTTAAGAAATAAATGGAATCTAAATATTAAGTGTGCGCGTTTAATTTTTCTCCCCTAGAAACGAGAAGAGGATTGTGGGATCCTGACATAAAAACCTACATTTATAGTATTGCATTTCGAAATCATTTAATATAAAAACTCGATCCCATACGCGTTAAATAAATAATTCAGTTAAAAAAGCAATCGTTCCAACGATAAACAATTCGTAACCGACGCTGTGTGTCATAATCATTGGTGTTAGTGAAAGTATGTGTAAAAATCTGAGGAAAAATTGAGATTTCTCAAAAGTGATCTGAGATCAAAAAAAAAATTGATTTTTGTGGCAAATAGAACATGAAAAGCAATCTCGATCAAAAAAAAAATTGATTTTTTGTCAAATCGAAAACGACATTACTTTTCGGCAACTTCCCTGGCTGCTTGTGGACTTGAGCGAATCTGGTGGCAAATGGCGGAACAAAAATTTCCGAAGTGCACGCGGTCAAGTATTAGACGTCATTCAAACGTCAATTCGTAGACCTGTTCGTCGAAGTCCACAAGCGGTCGCGTTTATTTCATTGTTACCTTTGGTATTTTACATATTTTGTTCGACACTAGCTATCGTGACACTTGCTTTTATCTTGTTGAACCTGTGACCAGTTGCTTTGAGGTGTTGATAAAGGTCGTTGCCTCCAATGCTAGTTAGAGCTGCCGTATCTATATAGGCGAACATTTCTTTTCCTTTTGCTGAAAAAGGGATCGTTGGTAGGTATGCCTCCTTTAGGCGATACATTCAGGTTCTGGATCTAACGTGTATGATTGACTTGCATGAGGTTTTCGACAATTTTGACAATTTGCTCTATAGAAACCCTTTGCGCCACAACCGAAGCAAATTATTTGCGGCTTAGCTTCCGTCGTTGTTATTGTCGTCTTACTGGCCTGTTTCAAGTGGTTTGCCTTTTGTCTCCGGCAGTCTTCTACATGATGTCCTCTATAGTGGCAATAGCTACATCTGGCTGTTTTGGCTCGTGCTTGCTGAGATGGGGCTTCGTACGTTGATGGCATGGCGTTTATTGAGAGCTGTTTCCAATCTCTGCACAGCGTGATGAGTTTATCAAATGTTCTAAATTGCTCTCGTCTGACATCTTTACGTATAGATTCGTGGAGCAAAGAAAATACCAAGTCAATGATACATCTCATCTGGTAGCCTTTTGTAGGGGAGTTCTGCGATGAGGGCGCGCTTTTTACTAATGAAAACATCCTTGCTTCTGTTTGGTATCGAAAATTAGTAGGAACTCCATGTCACGGCATCTTTCTCGACTCCTCTCCACCAAACCATGGCAAAGTCTCGAAACAATAGCGGTAGTTCGGAAAACGCATCCTCGTCGGATATGTTTTCCACCTTTTTGAAAATTTCCACGCCGGCCGTTTAGAAAGTTGTCTAGGTTGGATCCATCTGGTAGACCGTTGAACCTTTGTGCACATTCTGATAAACCGACATCCTACCTGAACAATCCCATTAGTCGACGTTGAGTCAGTTAGTTTATGCCCGAAGGGGTGTTATTAATTGTGGCACGGCTATGTGTGGCATTGAAAAGGCCGATGCTCTGGCCAAGGTAGGATCGGAGCTCCCACTTAACACCATGATTGAGGGTATAAGACCACCTATGGCCGTGGCTAGAAGGGTTGTTTTCGAAAAAAAAACTTCCCATTTAGCAGCCACAAGATGGTCACAGCTAGATGGTCACAGGGTCTCAAAGGCACGGTGGCCCATTTTAAACTTGAAAAAGTCTGAAGAATTAATCAACTTCAGTAGAACAAATCTAAGATTAACGGTAGGAATATTCTCTGGACACTGCTTCTAAGGAAGCATGCCATGAGATTAGGACTAGCTAACTTGGACACATGCAGGTACTGTGAGGACCTACAAGTCACGGAAGACATCCCCCACATTCTATGTGAGTGCCAAGCAATCGCTCGGAGTAGAAGGAAGCACCTTGGTAGGTACTTCTTTAATCACTTAGAGGAGGTTGGTTCCTCAAACAATATTGAGACCATTATAAAATGAGGAAGGGTAGACACCTCGTTAGGCGTCATGTCAGGCAACTGCTCCCCGCTTTCCCCCCTTACATTTGACACTTTTTTGTACACAGCTACACAATATTATTTTAAATCGTTATCAAACAACCTTGTTTTGATTTTCCTTTCAAAAAAGATGCTGTTACTTTTCGTTTTAAAGACAGACATACGAGGTATTGAATATAAAGCGAGCTATAAACACATATAAAAACCTCGTAAGGCGGACATACGAGCTTTTAAATGCAAATTTGAAATCCAATAGACTTAGAAGGTTTTAAAACTGGTTGATAGAGGCAAAAGGTATCATGATGGAGTTACGAGGTATTGATATTTCAATTCAGTGATTTTTTTTTCATCAGGATTACATTCAAATGTCATTTTTCATAAAATTCGGACTTACGAGGTTTTGAAAGAAAGCCGACGAATTATAAAATTTAACCAATGAATGGAGAACGTGTAGAAAAGTATTGAGGGCAGAGCAAGTGACGTTTTTATGTTCGATTACACACACGAAATCTGAAATCTGAGAGCGAATCTTAAGAAGCCCAATCGACTATAACATTAGTGGTACGTGGTAATCTTTTAAACATTTCTGAATGTGTTTTGTGGAGTACTTTATAGCTTAATACATTTCAACCTTTCTGTTGACGACCTAGTCCATCGCTCAGTTGGCAGTTGGCACTATTCTTGGCACAATTGAAATAGACTTCGAATCAAAGTGCAGGTTCACATCCTTAAAAATATAACGATTTTTCATAGTAGGTACATTTGCAATTGATTCAGAGAGCGTTTACCAAGCGTTTACTGTCTGAACAAGTCCCTTAAATGAATCCGATTACGCATTAGTAGGTACAGAGTAGTTTATAATGACTTAAGGTTTCCTTATAATACCAGAGCTTTATATTTTAGACTACCTACGTATATTATTTTTAGAAGATGATTCAAAACCTTTTGAGACAAAGTCTACCGATTAAAATCTCTGAAAGTTCATTGACATAATTGCGCATCAACAGCTAAATTTACAAATCCATTAATCTGCTCAATCATAGTCGTATGGTAAACAAAAGGCAGTTTCGTCGCCACCGTACACCATCTTGCAAGATCCGAAATGCACTCGACCTTAAAATATAGGTAAATGATTCGAGATACTTACGCGGTGCTTTTGTCACTCTTCACGGTTCCACCTGATATCACTTACCGTGCAACGATTAGTGTTCCGCAATGGGGCAGCAGCACAAAAGTTTCATTCTCAGTTTAGTTCTGACGCCTGCACCAATTCAACAGAATGCACTTCGTTCTTCGGATTGTGTTAGTCGTACAGATTTGTATCAATCAGTGTCACAGTGAATGGGTGAAAATACCCCAAACATCCGATGAAACCAAGTACGAAGTGACACCGCAAAGTCAACCAAAAGAAATTGATCTGGACGATCCTAGTCCTGTTTGGATTGAATACCAAAAACAACGCTTCAGTGGGGCTAACATCTCGCAAAAGCTGGTAATCTCTGGAGAAAGCCATCTCAAAACAAGTTCAGAGATTGTGGTTCCAGCACATATCAATGATATAAAAGATAAACGCAATAAGATCCTACGAACGACCACAAAAGTTTCCCTTGAAGATTCAGCTTCCCGAGAAGTCGATCGATCCAGCACTGAGGCAACACTGGAGTCTCTGGAAATATCGCAGAAGGCTAATCTAGAAGCGAACACCACATCGGAGAGAGATTTGAAATTTCCTTCGTTTGCGGGCTTCCTAAATTTCCTCACATCGCTGCAGCGTAGTTTACTAACAAAGACCTCCTTTGGGATAAGGGGCAAGATCAAAATGCTGAAGAAGCTCCGCGATCAGCTAATGTCAAACATTGGTGCGTTGTGATTACGTTTAAAACATCGATCAATTTAACTGTCTTCTCTTCGCAGAACAACGTTTTGGTGCAATGTTTCCTAAAAGCCGGCAAAAACGAGGACTCACCGACGAGTCAACCTTTCAGTTTCCTCCGGAGACAGCGTTAATGAGCATAAGCTTTCTTACTTTCTCTGTGTTCCTGATAAAGCTGGTTCTGGTAAGTATGCGTGGTTGAGCATCTATGACAAATGTTCATTCATGCTGAATTCTCTTTCAGCAAGTCATTCACATAATCAAAAGCAAACATTACACCTACACCGGAATGGCAATGAATAATTTGAACACACTAGCGAAGAGCGGAATGAATGCGCGCAAATTTGGTGAAAGTTACGAGGATCTGGAGACGGTGAGGAAAGTATCGGCGGCAATTAAAATCAACCCGTTCAGTATAAAGTGAAGTGAAGCACCCTAGTTGCGCCCTGAACTGACCCCAGTTAATTTAATTTGTGGGAGCACGGGGCAAGAATTCAGTGCTGAGTTCTGCTGTCATTTCGCTTGCTGCTTTCTTTTGTTGATATATTCGTTATAAAGACAAATACAATAAATTTGATACTCAAAAGGAAATTGTTTGAAAACAACAACGTCTAAAACTTAATGGAATGGGAAAAAACTGTAATCGAAGCTGCATACATTTTTAAATGCATCGCCTATATTGCAAACAATTTTATCAACTTGTTTGCATTGTATGGCAAGCATGGCAAGCACAAGATCAGAATTGAGCTCCCTCATTTTTAACCATAAACAGAAAAAAGTGTTATCATCTTCATACTTCGTTCACCATTTAAAACTGCCAGACTTCAGGGCAGCATATTTTGCGTTCGATATGACAGCCGAATAATCAGGGTTATGAAGGGTTTTTTTTGGACAGGGGTGAAAATAAGCTGACACTAACTACTCAGTGCGCACTAGTGCTAGCCACGTCAGTTTGGGTATTTTTAGTTCCAAAATTATTCAAATTGGCTCCATACCTCTTATAAAGCTGGCAACACCACACTACATACATATGTCAAATTTTCGAAGCAAGTTCATGTGGTATTCGATTGGGCTTCTTAACCCTTAAATGCATAGTGACCCATATCTGGCACAAAGCACAATCCATTCTTTCGCCTATATATTTGCATGTAAAGACAAAATTTAAGTTAGCTCATCGAGTGCCATATTTGGCACATACGAAAAACACAAGGATACCATTTTTATTGGGGTACCATTAGAATATTCCAAGAAAAACACATATGAGTATAGGTTATTTCAGTTTGAGTTCGTCAGTAGAAATCGGTTGATTGCAGAACGTGTTGTGCATTTTGTGTTATTAATTGGTGAATGTAGAAATTGTTTTCAACTGAAATAATACTGCATAAATAGGTAAAAAAAATAAAATGGTTCACAGCAACTTTGCAATTCGTTTGTGCCATATATAGCACATCATGCAATAATGTGTACCATAATTAGATTTTAGATGTTCGGTATTTCTAATGCTTCTGGTAGCAAAAAATCCGTTTCTGACGAAGAAGTCTGCAAAATGTTAGCAAAAATACCTAGTAGCAGTACAGATTGTAGGTATGGAAAGCTACGCATACGACGCAGATGATCCTTGCTCCCGAATGATGCGAAAATGAAAAAAATTGCTTAGTTCGAATCCGTTGAATACGTGGCCAATTTCCAAGGTATCGACATATCCAATTTACTTTGGAAAGACAACAAAAGCGTGAACAACCTTTGTAGGTTCTGATCCAGTTACAAAAACTAACAGGTTCGATCGAAAAAAACAAAAGAAAATATCTCAATAAAGTGTCCTGCTGCTATAACCACCCCATGGAACGTGTCGATTTAATGGACATCTAAATTGGACGATCGAAGATATCAATGAAATCCAAAAAATGGTACATGTGTCTTTTTCATCATATAATCGATAAAGCCGTCATCAATTCTTGGCTTACCTATGTACAAAAAAAAAAAACAAGAGGTCAGAAACATATGCACATGGATGGATTCCGAATTGAGCTGTCGAAATCTTTGTGCAATATAGGAATGAGCTCCAGCATCCCAACTAAATTGGGAAGGGCTTCAGGAAGTCCATATTTGATATTTATTGATATAAGATATCTCTGTACATTTAAGAATTCAAATTCTTATAGAATACATGTACAGGTTTAGTTAGGATAGAGTAAGTACAAAAAAGCATAATATAAACATTTAGCAGTAAATAATGATTTAAACATGTTTAAGAAAAAGAAAGGACATTTTTAATTGCTTTAAAGATTACATAAAATTCGATTATTATTATTTAGATTAAATTATACAACCGAGTAGAGAAACTTCAGTAGTTATTAGAGAAGAATGAAAATATTGCAGAAGGCAAATCTTTTAGTTCAACATTAGACCTGATAGCAACGGGTAAAAGGTTCCACAAGCTAATGGCATGAATGAAAAATTATCTGCGCGAGGCTAAGCAAGTGTACATAAGCGGTCTCAAAGATGTGTAACGAGTGGATCTATTTAATGTAATTTTTTCGTATAGATAATGTGGCTGTTTTTTGCATAAAAAATTACCAAGGAAAGTGCAGCATTTGTATTTGAGAAAGCTATCGAGAGTACATCCAAGAATTTGACGCGATGCGGAGGAAACGTGATCGTATCTGCGGAGGTTGAAAACATACCGAGCAATGGAGTTAAAAGCCACATTCGTCCTTCGGGATGAGATAGAGTCCATATCAGAATAGATTTCACATCCATAAGTTATAATCGGAACTAAAAGAGCCTTGACCAACTTTATCTTAATGTCGATTGGAAGAAAATGTCTACTTACAGAAAGACCACACAAGGAAGCATATATTTTAGCTACAATACAATTAATATGATCATCCCATGATAATCTATTGTTGAAAGTAATGCCAAGGTTTTTTACTTTGGAGACTAATTGCACTTGCGTTCCATTCAGTAGAATAGGTGGAAATTCGTCAAGGCCGCTCTCACGTTTAAAAATAGGCAAAGCTTTCGTTTTGGCGGGGTTCAGCGTTAGCTTATTTTGCTTTGACCAATTGGCAATAGCAGATAAGTCAACATTAATTTTCATTATTGCATCCTTCACAAGATCCAATGGAAAGCTATAATAAAGTTGCACATCGTCTGCATAGATATGGTATTTACAGTGAGACAAAACGGACGGCAGATCATTAATAAATCTGTTGAATATTAACATGCCGCAAAGAAAAGACAAGTACCAGCAAATTCCATACCAAAGCAAGGAGGTTAGACATGATGCAATCAATCATATGCCCATTTGGAACACTGTACGCCAAATATGCAAATTTTCAAGTTTATACCTAGTATTACCTATATGGATTATTTATTTATTTATATGTTTTTATTTTCCGTCAGTCCTTTTCTTTTGAAACAAAACTAAACGACGGAAAAATGGATTTTATATGGTTTCATTATTTTGTTTGTTATATCGGCTGTCAAATGCTATATGAAATAAATTGTATTTTAATCCAATTGTCCAATATTTTGTAACGTCCTTAATGCATAGTGTGCCATATATGTCACAAATGCATTTTAACAAATTACTATTACTAAAAATATATTTTTTTAAAAACTATTTAATATAGAATGTTAAATAACTCCATTTCTATCATTAAACATTTTTTATTTGAATTTTTGAAAAATCATGCATTTAAGGGTTAAGATTTGCTCTCAGATTCCAGATTTCATGTGGCTAATCGAACATAAAAACGCCACTTGCTATTTTTTGTGTTGATATTCGTGCGATTTGAATATGTGTAGTCTTCGACACATTTCTAAGTGATTTCCATTTACTAGTTAAATTTTGTATTAAAACATTAGAAATATCTGTCCCGAGTGATTTCTAAATATTTATACATAAGTATAAGTAATTTACAAAAATAGATTCACCCGATGCAATGCTTTTCTTTGCTGTAGAAAAAATTCACGAAAAATGTAAACAAACTCCATCAGTTGTCAAACTCAAACGCAGTTTGTATTGGTAAATCTGAGAAAATATCTAGATTCGCAAAAGTGGTCTGAAATCTGAAAAAGATTGCTTTTTCCTGTACCAAACGAACATAAAAATTGCTCTGAGAGCAAAAAATGTGCTCTGAGAGCTCCCAATAGAATACCACATTAGTAACAGCTGTCAGACTATAGATATAGATGTATCTCGTATGACATCGGATACGTTAATGACGTAGAAAAAGTGACATTCCCGAGCAATCTAGTTTTTGCGTTCAGGTTACATCTTATCAAGATTAATTTAGTTGTCTTAAGATGAGATGTGCCCACTCCAGTCATGAATTTCTTGACTAGATTGGCTACCCCTATAGTCGGACTGCATGTGTGAGTTTTTGGCACAAATAAAACGAATAATTTTCCCCAATCTCGGTGGGAAAAATACCATGAAACTTTCCTGTCCATCCTAAGCCAACTATAGCCGAGTTTTTTTGAGCTTCGATCTCAGCAAAGCAAAGCAAAGTAGGATTTTCAGCACGCAATTACAACAACTACATTCCAATTGACACTTCGGGACTCTCAATAGTTGTTGTAATTAGCGTGCTGAAAAGCCTACTTTACTTTGCTTTGCTGAGATAAATGCTCAAAAAAACTCGGCTTATATCGATAAAATTTAGCTCTAAAATATACCTTATGTGGATCATAATTTAAAGGTCATGATCAACTGTCAGTTTTTGAATGGAAAATCAAAAGTCTCAGCAAGAATTGGGTGAGCCTTCCCCCCACATAATCTATATATTGTAACTAATCGAAGCAAAGAAATATAAAGCACTGATGGTAACTGTTGACATCATTATACCTACACCTACGGGTATATATGGCAATATCTGTAAATTTTGGTTACATTAATTGTCACCAGTTTCATTTTTCTTATGTGTGAGAAGAGTAAACAATGTGAGCTGTTTGGATAGCTTAAGCTATGCGCGAAAATTCGCACTTTCCCTTTCACTATGCAAAAATCTATCACCTTTGTCCAAATAGTTATACCCTAAAGTGGAGGTTCAGCTGGATTACATTACGCATTTTAGATAAGTCGGTAAACAAGGGGAACATGCATTATTTTCTCACACGTCACACTTCTTATTTGTTAGCACCCAGCAAGCGGTTATACAACTCGGTACAAGTTCATAACTCGAAATTGTTTGACATTATCAGAAGAGATATATAAAAGCTTTTGGGTCATCTCGTCTTAAAATAGTGGAACTTCTGACATTGACGTTACTCAATGTAAACTCCGTCACAACATGCGCTTGATATATTTCTTCCTCGCACTGTTATCGGTTGTCATAATCAATGGCTCCGATCTTCGTGGTGATATTCGGGACTTCATCAACCTAGTTCCAAGGAATCGAATCGCTTTTCTTGCGGGCAGGCATATGCTTTTTGACGCAAAGTTCCGTTCAGCTTTCAATTACCTGCGATCGTCGAATTTCGCGGTTCTAATGCGTGACGTAGTTTCTAAGAACCAACAAGTTCAGGATGTCATCGAATATTTGGGTCCAGATATCGATTTGAATAGGATTCCAGCTGTATTTGGAAAGGCTGTGATTCGAATGCGACCATCCGGTGACTATGGGCGTGTGAGGACCTCAAGTTTTATTCGTGAAGTTGCCGATATTCTACCAAATGATAAAATCAGAATGTTGATTCGAGAGAAGAGTGCTGCCAAACCCGAGTTTGCCATGTTGTATGAAAGAGTAACCGATCCGCAATTCAAATTGTTGGTCTACAAAGCAAGAGTGAGTTTTTATCGGACTTGTATAGGTAATAATGTTGCTAAAACTTTATTTATTTTTCAGAATTCAAAAAGTTTAGCTGCGGCGATCAACACACTCCGGAACAATCAAGTTGATGTGGATCAGCTTCTGGAAATAAGTTTTCAACAGCTCAACAAGTGGAGTAATGTAGCGTACTGAGAAGGAATAAATAATTATTTATTTTAAATAGGTTTATGGATAGTTATTTGTGTTGTTTTATTGTTTTTTTTTTTTTTTCAAAAACGGACAGGCGTGGTCATTCAGTATAAAAATATCCATGTGTAGAATTTAAACCGGGCTATCGATCTTCATAGGCCTCTGACTGGGATACTGCATTCTTTTGCACTGTTTTTTTTTTGGGCATATTAAATCTTCGAGCGCACTCTAAAACCTTACAACTATACTTCTATACATCCTGATTAAAGAGCGTATTTTGACAGGTTACCATAGGCGTGTTTTATTTATTTAACCACATTCTAGTTGACATTTGTAAGATTCACATTACAGGTTTATTCAAAGTAAAAGTAACTTGACTTTATGGTTATGTTTTCATATTCTTGGGTTTGCTAGTTTACTGTTTTGCGCCGTAACTGTGTTTTCATAGTTTTGCTAACAACTTCGCTCATATAGGTTAGACATAGTTCTTTTTACTTTCGGTATGTAGCTCTGCAGCTGATGAAACGGGAAGCCAATCCCCTCTATATTATTTCTGTAATTTCTGTAGTGTGTTTCCCCCTTTTGCAGTTCACACGATCAACCAATCTTAACAAAAGAAGTGTCAAAAAAAAGATATTTTTAGGGAGCTTATCTTTGCATTTTTACTTTTTTAAAATATTAACAATTAAAAAAAATGTATTTTACTGCATTAAATTTCAACTACGCAGTTGTGTACAAATTATGATTCGACGCGATGTCACGAAAGAGAGTCGACTGCCGAAGAGAGTTAGTCACGATTAGTGAAAACATAATGCTCTTATGACTCTTAACAAATTCACAGAAAAGGAAATGTAAGCAAAAATTGTATTTTCAAAATTTGCGGGGAATTGGGTAGGTGCGCTGACGATCTTCGAAACCACTCAACCAGTTGGTTTCATTTTTAAAGATATGATAGTTTTGGACCCGATAGTTCCAAATGAAAGGCACGGAAAAACCGGGTGGGTACCCCTATAAATAAAAGAGACTGACGTCTGTGTGTGGCACTCATGTCATAACTCGAGAATGGATCGTTCGATTTACGATTCGTTTACGAAGAACATTATGCTACTTTTTGTCGTGAAAATAAAAGTTTAATAGGATGAGATTGGGAATAGAACTTAGTATGGCAACCGCACTTTGTAAAAAAATATACTTGATAGAAAAACGGGTTGTGTCACTTCCAATACAACAAAACTTATTTCAAAATTTTGATTTTTAAATTCTTTATATGTTCCGGGCTCACCGCTACACAATTTTAATTCGAAAGTCGGCTCAGTTATAATTTTGTTGAGCAACCCCAATCAACCGAAACTTTTTTAACGGATTGGGTTTGATTTGAAAGTGAAGAATCTCAAATCAAATGTCTTGGAAGCGAAGATTTTGACTTAAAAATTCAAGCAACGGATTCCGATGATTTGCAATTGGTTTCCGAGCGCTTTCAATTTCCCATGCATATCGCTTTCATTATGAAAAAAAAAATAAGTCGCAAGGACAATCGCTGGATATTTGTGCCATCAATTATTGAATTCCCATGTTTTTCAATCGTATTAATCAATCGTATGTGGCGTGCTCACGTGTGAGCAAAAACTTCCGCTTTGTACGTCGTGTACCGTAAAGCACTTTAGTGAAAAAAATTAAGGTTGCCTGACACGTCAATCATTGCGGTTTGATTTAAACACATCAACAATGTTATACTTTAGTTATTTGTATTGTTTTTAATATAACTTTTGAATACAGAATTTGAATTGACCGAATTACATAAAGCAGCATGTTCATTGTTCGTTCTCGGAATTATTATTTGGGCGGAACGAAGTTCGCCGGGTCAGCTAGTTGACATATATTTAAGGGTGGGTTGGCTACCTGAAAGCTTAAAAACTTATTTTTTGTACTGATTAATAATTATAGTTGACTAAAAATGGCAAATCAAAGGCAGTTAAGTCTTGAAAAAATAGTATAATTTCTGAAAAAAGGAGGCGTGGCTACGTACGACATAGCTTCAAGACTTCTCAGAGTCTCAACGTCAACGACGAACCCTACAGTTTTCTTCCATGTAAATATTCGGGGTATTCACGATTCGATGCAAGTCTTGTATCATTGCGAAAATGCGAAAGTGCAACTTTTTCCGCACTACAATAATAAAATATACAGAATAAAATTTCGCTTTATCTTTACCCTGACCCTGCAACCGAAAAATACAACAGAGTAGCCATGCTTAAGCCCGTATGACACTACATTTTTTTCAACATTTTTCAGACTTTAAAAATGAAACTAGAGCAGGACGAAAGATTACTATGCAAATTCCCGATAGGAGTGAGTGCGTACACACCAGCCTAATTAATGTGGATATGTCAAAAAAAATGCATTGAAAATGTATTCAATTTACATTTTTTTAAGCTGCTGGCAGCTTTTTTTTGTTGACATTTCCACATTAAATTGTATTTGCCTCCAGAAGTGATCCCAGATTGAAGGGGAAAGTCGGTAATTTTGTTGATTTTTTCTAGCAAAAGGGGATTTTTTGGGGGAAAACAATATAATATATATGGTATGTTTTTTTTCTTTAATCTGGGATCCCTGGCCTCCCCTCACTTTGAAGTTTGTGGCTATAAATTCGTTTGAAAATTTGTGGTTGCTTTGGAAAACAATTGTTACCCCTTTCATAATACACATTTTGTCTCTTTTACACGAAGCTGACATTTCAACATGATTTAATGCTATAAAAATGAGGAAAAAATGAGAGAAAAATGTAGTGTCATACGGGCTTTATGAAGTTGACAGTTCATTTAAATTTTTGATTCCTGTATGTAGCTATCACCAAAAAAATAAAGAGAATGGAAAACATAGCAAACAATTAAAAGCGAAATTTCCCCTTTCAAAAAATTGTAAAAGTTTTTTTCAAAACAAATGTCAATTGTCCAACCGGAACTGTCATTTGTTTGCTAGACATGAGGAAAAGTGTGTTCATGATTTGTTAAAAAAAAATAAAATTTCGCAATTTTACTAGGCCTGTTACATCGAATCGTGATTGACAGCTAAGTTCTACTCAAATGTGATTCATTTTTATAAAAAAATCAGAATGAAAATGATTCAGAAGACATTCTCGTGGTCCTTTCAGTAATTTGATCCGCCGCGTATTTTAAGCTACCTTTTCAAAGAATTGTATTAGCGGTAAAACTTTGCAGAAAAAAAAAACCCTCGACTTTATAAATACGTACACATTTATTCATAAAAATAAAATAAGTTTACAATTAGATTTATGTATTGGTATTTGTATTATTTTCAAAACAAACGAAAAAAACTGTACTTAAATATAAGATGGTAAACAAATAGATGGGTTCTTCTTGTTCGTAACTTTAATCCAACACATAGATTTTAAAGACAATATTTCATTATTTTTCAAATGTAAATATGTTTCTTCGTATTGCAAGTCTTGTAAATATATATTTTACTACACATTTTGACAGGTATAATGTAATTATTTGAGCTAAAATTCATTTGACACAAAAGTTCTTTGCTGAGGCGTAGGGAAAAGTTATGTAGGTATTATCTTTTTTCTAAATTTTATATTTAGCATGGATGTATGTTTGTATGTTTATATATTGGAACTAAATGAAAGAGAAAACAAAACGAATAGTAAATTAAATTTTCTGTTGTCAGTTAAAATAAAACTGTTGTTAATCAATTCCAACAGAACTGTCATGTTCTCTCGCATGTTCTTGATGTTCAATTTTTTTTTTTTTTTTGAAATTAGTATCTCATTTTTTTAGCCCCTTTATTTGGCTGGCTAGTAGACAAGATCCTGATGGAATTCTCGGTGCAATTAAAAGAGTACGATTATTGGTCGTAATTTTGACAGGTTTTTCTTATTTTTTATATGAATGCGTATCATCATAAATCAATAGAATAAGCCGCCATCTTCCGTGCACATAACAGACTTTCTCCACAAATTTTGTGATAAAATCCTCTCTCGAAAGCTGTCAAATTTTCTCGTGCACAAGTGTTCCCGACGCCAGTGTGCGACCATTTTAATTTGCATGACAGACATCCGTTCATACCTTGTAACATTAGCGTTGTTTTATTGAATATCTATCTGGGCAAAGGGTAACATGCACGCAATTACAACAACTACAACCCACTTGACACTTCCGAGATTCACTGAAAGTATTTCGTGTTGGAACCGTTTTTAGGTATTGATAGCAAACATGTTACAGCAAAATTTAATTATGAATATCCGGGTTTTAAAACTTAAAAAAAAAAACGATTTTTCACAGGATATCTAATGTCATTTTCGATTTGACAAAAAATCAATTTTTTTTTGATCGAGATTGCTTTTCATGTTCGATTTGCCACAAAAATCAATCTTTTTTTTGATCTCAGATCACTTTTGAGAAATCGCAATTTTTCCTCAGATTTTACACATACTTTCACTAACACCAATGTTTATGACACACAGCGTCGGTTACGAATTGTTTATTGTTGGAAGGATTGCTTTTTTAAATGAATTATTTATTTAACGCGTATGGGATCGAGTTTTTATATTAAATGATTTCGAAATGCAGTACTATAAATGTGTGGAAATCAATTGAAATGGATTTGGAGTGCAAGTGCATAAATGTTTTTTTTTTGCCGCCAACTCAATGCACACACATACCAATATAATTCAGATTTCATTTTCGATTTGGCAGCAGAAATCTGAAATCTCAGATCAAAATCTGAAAAGCCAAATCGAAAACGACATAAGAACTTTAGCAAAATATAATTTAAAAAAAAAAATGGCTTTAATCGTCTGACGTATAATACGTGATGTTTTGTTCAACTTTATGTCGTTTTCCATTGGGCAAAAAGAAGCGTCCGGAAGAGTCCGGAATCGAAAAAATCACTTCTGAAACCGTTCCATTGGAACAAAAGATACTCTTCTGGTGATTCTGAGGAGAGAATTTCGCTTCTGGATTTGAAGTCAGATCAGAATCCACTCAAGAAGCACTCACACAAGTGTAGTTTGTGTATTTTATACAAGTCAACTGACGGCTGCCGTAGATTATTTTTTGGCATTTCACCAATACTCTTATGGATTCAATCAGAAGCAGTTTTCTTGTTCCATTGGACTACAGAATGAGTGGATCCCCGAGTGAAACCAATGGAAAACGACATTAGTGATAGTCACTCTTATTTCTTCTCCTGTTCAGCATGGCGTGGAGATTGAAAAAAAAAAAAAATATTCGGCTCAAAATCTTACCATTGTATCCTAGGCCTAAAACTGCATTTACACCATAACGCACGCGCATTTTTGCACGAGACGGGATATAGATATCCGCAGCTAATGCTATTAAAGGCGTAAGAATGAGATCACAAATCAGACGGCTAAAGTGTCATGGGTGCTCTGCCCATAATAATTATATATACGCAAAACGGAAATAAACACAAATTCCGGCCACCAACATTTCTGCAATTACTTGAAAACATTTCTATTTCTGATTTAAAACATGTGAAATGAGAGTGGTAATAAGTTTCAGTATAAATTAAACTATCAATTCATCAAACAGTTATACGAAATAAATAAATAATTGTCCGTTCATCACTTCCGGAAGCCATATTGTTTTATAGGAATGTGGCTTTCGGTAGCCATCGCTATAAAAATATCTACATGCGAAGCTTTCCTATAATTCCTACCACGTAGACAAGATGGCCGACCTAAATACGTGTCATGTTTTTTTGTGTGTTAGGTTATTCTGCCCTTTCAGTCGAACGGTTATTTAGTATTTATCATGCCCTCAATTTTCCGTGTTAGGAATGTATGTACCTAATAGGGTGATAGATACCGATGCGAACAGTCAAAAGTGGAACGCTTTCAATTCGAATCTATATTTTATGTCCAGTCCATTGAGCCTATAAGGACTATTGCATAGGACCACGCTTGTCCGCTGATGACTTTTTCCGATCTACTTCTCAGTCAATTCCACAACAAAAAACCAGATCATTCCACTGAAATATTTAATTTCTTTACTGTTCCATCTATCGGAAAATTTTTTCTTATGGAATCCAATCAGTGGTGGTTAATTTGTTTTAAATGTTTTCGTGGGGAACATTTTTTTTGACAGAATTTTCGCTATGACCGCCTAAACGAAAAAAAAAAATCATTTTTATACTGTTCCCACTTTTTCTGTTGCATTTTACGTATGGCTATAACTAGGGCCTAAGCTTTTGACTGCTTTTAACCACCGAACTATGGAGTGACTTTCTCATGTGCGTAGTCTTTTTCACAAGAAAAGGTGGCTGTTTTCTGTCTTAGAAAGATTTTTTTTTGTAGTTGGCAGCACTTTTCCAGGAACAACCATTTTTATTGTAACTATTTGCCGTTTCACCAAGAGTAGCCCTACATGAATCTCACACTTATAAGTATTTGTCGTTGATTGTCAATGTGTCACATGGTTTACAGTAATATTTGTTAGAAAATGCGCATCTTATGTCGTTTCCACGTGCAATTTCCTTGCTACCACTGTCGGCCGACTTCCGAAAGCAAACATATTTAAGTAGCTGCTAAGATAAGTAGTTATGAAATAAGAGTATATTTTGACATCGTTGGTAAAATTGATCTACAATTTAAAAGACGTTTAGCTAAACGCACTTTTACTATAATTCGGTCAAATGTGATATTAGTTTAAGTAAACATGTCGAGGGAAGGGTTTTTTCAATAACGCAGAAGGGACTCTTTCTTAAAATATTTGGAAAACCATACCTACGTGTATACGTGGCGTGGCGATAGAAGCCACTTCCACTTGATTGAAAATCATGTTTCGAAGTTCGAGTAGATAATTGCATCGGAACTATTTTAGTTGTGATTTTGTTTTAGCCGTGCGGAATTCTATTCCTTTTTCCAACATTTACGAACTGCCGTTGCTGCAGACAAGAATCAAGTCAAAATAGGAAATTATATGTATGTAGCTGTCAAATCTACTTTAGTTGTCAACATATATTTTTATGAAAGTTAATGGGAACGTACTGATTTCTAGTTTAGTAAGTCTGACAGCTGACTTGACTTGTTTCAGTGTCTATTAACACAGGTTGGTCACGTTGACGTTTATAGCCGACAAATCTAGTTACGAGAATCCTGCCTGCGTACCTACTAAATTTACATTTCGAAGTGTCAAAATTCAAAATAAACCGCGAGAATATAATAACAATTCATGTTGACTGGTTAACGCGTTCGTATACCTAGTCAAGACCAATCTAATTGATAGTTTTTTTGTATGAACAAGGTATCCCCAATTTCTGTGCACGAGAAGCTTTAGCACAAGTCAAACACCAGAATTTTCCAAACATCATGCCAAATTTATAGCCGGTTCTTTCTCATAAAGGTCTTAATAAATTTGATCAAGGCTATTGACATAAATGAAAGAAGGACAAGTTTCATTTTCTAGCGTCGGGAAACAAAATTTCAGAAGTTTTCGAAATTTAAAATGGCTTATACTTGTTTGATAAACGCGCGGCTAAGTGTTAAAAAAAATAAAACTCTTTTTCGTTTAAACACTGATATGGAATTTAAGACGCGATAAGCCAAGTAACTTATGTTAAAAAAAAGTAAAGAAAACCAATAATAATTGAAAATCGAACCAAAAGTCGGTCCAGTGTATTTGTTGTCTTGTGTATGCAAATGTGTTTGAGTATTATTTGTAATCGAGTTAAAGTTTAGTATTCTTATTTTTATATTTTTTTTGTTACAAGCACTACTACGTATATGCGTAAGCAGAAAAAAAATGGTAGGGCTTAAGTCTTTCGTTTTCGAAAAAGTGTAACTGAGACTAAAGAAGAAATTAAATAAATTTAACTAACCAACTAGATCTAGAATTGAGTGTTACTTTGTTCGTTAGAATGTTGTTATAATAACAGTGATGTTTGTTGTTGTTTTTATTTAACATGACGACACAGACGCCCGCGTACCCACTTAAGGGCTTTATCACTTATCGCCTCATATTTTGGTGTTCCCGGTAAACTAGTGCAGCTGCAGTGCTCAACTCGAAGTCTAGACGACGGCTCAGGTCAAAGATCACCGCTGCTGGCCCATCTAACGTCGTCGGCCTCATGCGTTAAGTAGCGAGTGCCAACTTGACCCTCGAGACAGCGTAAGTCATGGTAGGTTTGCTTTTCCTGCAGCCAGTAGTGTTGCAGGCTCTTATCTACAGTGTATCGCTTGCGTTGTTTTACTTGCAGCAGGTTGTTTATCAGATCGATGGCTGGAATAATAAAGAAAATTAGTACAAGCAAGCAAAGATGGACCTAGGTACACATCTACCATTTGATGAGATTTCCTTCCAAGGATTGGGTGGATACATAAATGCGGCATTTTGGATTTGATCGTTGATGTCTTCCTCTTCGTTGAATGGGAATGTTCCACTTAAGCTAACATAAATAATTACACCGACACTCCACATGTCCAGGGAACGATTGTAGCCCTTGTTCCGAAGAACTTCGGGGGCTGTAGGAAATTTAACAAATAAATAGGACGTCCACATTCGTAATAAGCTGAAACTCACCCAAGTATGCAGGAGTGCCAACAACAGATCGTCTAAAAGACTTCTCACCGATAATTCTAGCGTAGCCAAAATCACACAACTTCACTTGTGGAAATTCAGCATCCGATGATAGGAGAACATTTTCGGGTTTCAAATCGCAGTGAACAATATTTTTGCTATGCAAGTGCTTAAGGGCAATTAGAATTTGTGTGATTAGGAATTTAGTTACACGCTCTGTAAGCCGGCCACGTTCACTGGACAAAATCATCTCCAGCATGTCGCCTTTGAGTTTCTCCATAACGACGAATATCCTTTCGGGAGTTTCAAACATTCTTTCGAGATTCACTACACCGCAGTGTGATATATTCTGTGGAAGAGAAGGAGAGAAGGTATGGAAATAATTTTAAATAGGAAAATGATTACCTAGCGAGATTTTTAAGGAAAGACTTAGCTGGCGCCCAACTTTGGGAATGCATGAAGAATTTTTGGAGATACAAGAGTACAGGGTCATGCAATATATGAATTTTTACAAGGAAATAAATGGCTACATAGTTTGTCAACTGGCGTTCAATTTAATAAATTTGGTTATTTTGAGGAAGAAGCTCTTGGGCTACCTCATGAAACGTTTACAATTCATGACATGCTGACGTTACAAATATGTACTCAAAAGGTCGTTTCATTAGTGAGGGTGTTAACAGTGTCAATCGTGCGGTCATGCAGGCATCATTGCGTCATTATAACGAACCGGTATCGGTTTTCAAATTCAGTCAGAACATTGCATTGGATTTCACAAGAAATTTCTAACTTAACCTACAAAATAAGGACTTTCAAAAATTTAGATATAAAATTCCCATTTAATGTATGGGAAACGAGGACCTTCGAAGCGAAACATTATCCTATTCATATGCAATTTTTAAAGGATTTCTAATTTTAATTGTGACTTACCTGTAGGATTGCAACTTCGTTTTTAAGTTGGGCTTCTTGTTTGGTGGGAAATCGTAGCTTGTCAATTACTTTAATAGCGACTTCTCGCCTTGTCTTCTTATGTACACCGCCGTAAACCACACCAAATTGGCCAGAGCCAAGCACTTCGTCTGGAAATATTTGATACAACTGTCCCATATCTTGAACGTTCTCCTCGGATTCGCAGCATTCTATGAATGAAATATATTTTATGGTGAAATAACACGTTCCTTTTAATATGTTTTAATTTTGAATTTAATATGACATTTATTTTTTTTTCCGAAATAGTGGTAAAGGATACATTTAGTTCGAGTCATCTGCCTAAGCATTCGTAAAAATAATTTTATGTCCCACCAAAAGACATGTCCTTGCTTCGTTTTATTATCTTTCGTATTTTTATAAACTGTTGTTATTTAAAAAAATAAGAGAAGTCTAATAAATAAATCTAAAACCTTCTGAGCAGAAAAATTTCCCTGCGCCATTTTAATTTTTAGTTATAAAATATATAACTATTATGTGGTTATTGGGTATAGAGTTGTATATATTGGAAATAAGAAAAACAGGTGCATACTTTTAGTATTAACCCCTTAAAAAGGGGGTAGAGGGGTCATTTGGAAAAAATTCTAAATTCTGTATCCAAAACGAATTTGTTAGTCAGGATTATACGGTACTTTTTTTTATCGTAGGTGTAGTGACTTGATAATGCGGGGGTAGCGAAACACGTATGGTCCACGAATTCCCGACTTCCCATCCGATTCTTGAATTCTCTTTTCGCCTCTTTCGTATTTATCTGTGTTTGCTTTAGGTTCGCCCTACTCATTGAAAAAAAAATTATATTCTTGTATCCCTGTTGGCTTCTATCATATTTTTCTGCGTTTGCTTTATTTTCCAATCAAGGCACGGACCCATCAAATTGTGAACGTATTAATGCGCGGTGCGTGTGCTTGCCCAAAAGGGAATTAAGAAGCCCGAAGCGTATTAATGCTGCTTTACATTGCATAGGTGCTTCATTCAATATTTTAAGAATGTCTGCTCAGGCGGGAGTGGTGTTGCAGTCCTCTTTTAAGGGCCAGGATAAGATTGCTATAGGTCGTGCGAATATCTTCTCTGTTCTCTACCCATAAAAGATTTTTGACTCTGATGACGCAGAAGATCGATATTTATGACGGCTTCACTTCATAGCATCCCACACGGATGACGGGAGATTTTTAAATGAATCACTGGAGGTTTTTTGACGATCACAACTTTTCAGCAATGCAAAATCAACCTGCACATGGATTCCTAATACCTTTGAAACTTTTTTCAATCGACGTCGATGGAGAGGGGTAGCCGACGAGTCTAGTCAAGAATTTTATGATACACAGCTTTCAAGTGAGTCTTTTCCCATATAAAAAGTCTAATTACTAAAATGTTTACCTAATAATTCTCCGGCAACCACAATCCCATTCTCAGGAATATCAGCTCATAAAATAAATTCATTTGACATCCATTCACTACAGGCTTTCAATGAAATGTAAATATGTGTTAAAGCATGTGTACTTTTATTTCACATTTGTCACTGTTGTCTGACAGTTTAATTTCTAATTCTTGTAATGGAATACCTACTATCTGACGTGAAATTATTTTTATGGCCAAGGGTTAGGAGGGCTATAGGTACGAGTATGTGTGTAGCTACGTGTATATCTCTGACGCAAAAAATGCTGACCCACCGAAGATGGATTGAGGGAGATGAAAAAAAAAAAAAGAAGAGTCAAATCCACAACCAAACGGGTACGAAGTAGCTTTACCACATCTACCGACATTTACTATGCTGGCAGTTAAAAAGTCTGCAGCAAATTACATTTAATTTGTAATTACCTTCCCTTTTGATGGCGAATTCATAGTATTACATGAACATTAAAATATAAAAAGCTCTCTATAATGTGTTGAATTTCAGACATCGCTTTCAGTTAGTTTAAGAATTAGCGTGTTCATTTTTTTGTGGTGTACCTAGGTAATTTATTTTTTATAAAATGCAATATTTTTGAAGCGCTTTTTCTTTTATCATTCTTTGTCTACCTCGCTGGTGTCTTCCCACAATAGACAGCTCCGATGTTATCTTTTTGGAAAAAACAGCAACAAGTGGAGTAGCTTAGGCACTAAATAAAAAAATATCCTACTGTTCGTGCTCTGCATCGCATTAAAAAAAGGTTTCAGTAGCCCCCGAATATATGCAAACATTAAGAATATTCAGTCTTCTCACCTTAAAGCAACTAGTTTTTCAGGACTGAATGTATCCTGAACGCAAGAACTAGATTGGTCGTTAGCCTCACTTTTACGATATCAGACACAACCGAAATAAATAAACTAATTACTCTTATCAGTCACTAAACTCTTTGACTACATTCATTTATCAGTTAGCCTCCATAAACGTAAACTGAAAGTTTACTGTCAAACGTGATCAATCTTGGCCAAAGAAACTAAAACACATCACCACCGCGCTGTCATTTACTAAAATAGCCATTGCGCTTATTCTCACAAAATAAATAAAGAAAAATAGCTAAATTCAATCTTGTGCTTGAAACAGTTCAGAGAATTCCTTCCGGAATGTAGCTACTGATAAATTTGTCAAATTGTCGTAGTTGACAGTTAACTAGCTCTAAGAAATGATACATTTTGAAAATATATTATTCGGTATAATTGTAAGGATAAAAGTTGTGACATAACTGAAGTTTGAAAGTTACGTTTTTAGAATTGGCGTTTACTAATTTCACAAGTTGAAATAAAAACTAAAGAGCAAGTTCGCTTTTCTAGTTTGGTATGTCTAATACGATTTTTCGAGACTTCAGAATTCCCTTACGCAATGACTAACTATATAATATAAAAAATAGGGAGTCATTAAAACATTTACCCTATTTTGTTGCAAAGTCAATGCCAGCGTCACATTGACCGCTTGACGTCTATCACGTAATTTTTGCTATTCAAGCGACAGCGTAGCGAATATGATAATTGGTTTCACGTTTCTTTTTATTATTATTTTTTTACTTTGAGTAAATGTAATTGCCCTTTCAAAGTTTGATTTCCCAAAGGAAAAAAGGTTGGTAACTTTTAATCAATCACTCTTTCAGCTTGAAGTTTATGGGTTTCCGGCAAGTGAACTGAAAACTTTGCAGTAGGTACTTTATGTCAGTTGTTCGTACTTTTCAGCAATTCTTGACCATGATATTTCCCGTAAATTTTTCAATACCTTGAACATTTTACTGAGAAAAGCATTACCTAGATCAGACTTTATATTACTCGGATGTCATAGATGTCAAAAATTAATTTGCGATGATTGGCGCACTGTGAAAAAGAACTTAAACTAAGCAAAAAAATTGACAATAAAGAAGCATAGTACCTAGCTCAAGGGAAAAAAACAATAGGTTTTGCAAAATTTAAATAAAGAGCAAAGCTAACAACAAATAAAAAATTTGGGGACATTGGAAGGTATTTATGGTTTTTCCTTAGATCTGTCAAAAGTTACAAATTTGGTTTCGATATGGCTGCTGTAGACATTTCTCATTTCATTCCATCGTCAACTCTATGGCGGCTCTCCCACTGAGGCAACAAGCAATAAGCAACTAGCAATAAATGTTTCCTATTGCCAGTTGCTTGTTGCCTCAGTGGGAGAGTCGCCTATCTCAACACATATCGCACCCTCAGTGCAAAAGAGCGATAAGTCAAAAAATGGCATTTCGAGAAAACGCGACTAAAAAAAAAAAAATTTAAAACAAACTTTTGCCTGTAACTTAACATAAGAAAAACAAACTTCAAATGTTTAAACTTTATTACAAAAAGAAATAAATAGTCCTTTAATTTTTATCAAAAACTTACATTTTTTTCAGTCAAATCAAATAAATAATTAACGTTTTTTAGTTAATTCACAGAATGAATACAAACTTTTAATGTAAAAGAGCGATAATTCAAAATGTCTCTTGTTGTTTTAAACAATTATTCTTGTGCAAGAAGGATATAACTCGAAATGTATCTACATTTTTAAAGGAAACGATTATGAAAAAAAAAGGATTTTTACAGTATGTATTAAATGATTAAATGTTATTTTAAGCTCCAGCTCTTCTCTTTCTAATAACACTTAATTTAGGACTTCCTGTGAAGAACACTTTCCAAGTTTTTGAAAAATTGGTGATGGCAAGCTGTTATACAATTTTGTTTGCATAAGTCCATCAAATCTTTTTTCTTCGCTAATGGTATTTTGGGTGCACCATTAGGATAAGCTGGATTTTAAGAGTCTGTTCAGTCGCGACTTTAAAAGCCTTGAATTTTGTATCAGCAAACGAAGTCTTATATTTAACTATGGTTGGACTTTGCTTTTCAACCATGATAACCTTGATGTCTGCCCATACAACCTTTTCCCCATCAAGGTTTTTTTGGAAATTTTTTCCTGTTTTCGCACATAAGTCCTTTAAATCAAATATTTCATTGGTTTGTAGTTGGTGAACTTCGATTTTTTTGCCAGCTGTATGATAGGCACAAGTTGGTCGCACGTAAAAATTGGTCCTGATTTTAAACATTTTGCCTTGTTTTTTTCAATCAATGAATGCATGTTATCACCTTCATTTTGTGTCTGCCCGACTATTAAAAACTTTTGCGTTATTGATTTAACATCGTAGGTACATTTGAAAAAAGAGATAAAATGTATTTATTTTTATTTTGTCCAGAGCAGTTATCCGACCAAAGTACTATGTTTTCTACTTGTTTTTCCGAGCATAGACTAACGTAAATTTTAAGACTTGCACCGATTTCATCGGACCCTCTGTGTGCTATGCCCTCATGCCACAAATAACAAAAGCCTTCTTTTGAATACAGCTCGAATATGGTGAAGTTGAAGCAAAGCAGTCTCCTTTTATAGAAAAATTATGAAACATCGCCACATGGCACAGGAATAACGGCTTGCAAATCCATGCAAACCACTTTCGTTTTTTCGTCCGTTTCACACATCTTCTTGTCTGCTTCTTTTTCATTTCTGGACAGTTCTTTTTCAATTTCATGTCTGGAGTGTTTTTCTTGCAAAAGTGCTTTTTCTTCTTCAGATGAGTTTTCAAATTGGAAACATTGAATGCATTGATCTTTTTTCGGTTGACAAAATCCAATGTTGAAGTTATATTTAGTTGAACATTTTTTCGTATGCGTGTTGTTTTGCGAATTCTATTCCATCATTAATGCACTTTTCCTTGTACATTCTGTACGCTGAGCTTATATTCAAACTGCCATAATGGGATTCTATGCGTTCAAAGCTGTTTATGTGTCGTTTTATCCCCTCCTGAATCTCTACTGATAGGGATGGATGGTTCGCGTGTTTGCCTCTCAGGTCAGGTTGAACAACATAGTTCTTAAATTTACATCGAGCTGTTTCGATAACCTTGGCGCTTATGTTCAATGTGTTACAAAAGAAAGTCTTGCATACTCTAATACGTTCACCATCCTGAAGGAAATAAAATGACAAGTTTGTTTTTCGTGTCAAGCCTTCTCTTGTGTATCGGTATTTTGGCTGGACTTCCTGGACACTGTTATTGATAAGCTCCCTTTTGCTTCGATGCGTCCCCCAAGTTCCAATAACTTTTTAAAATGTGTTCTCGTTAGATGTCAGTAAAATGGAAAGTGCATTTATAAGAACAACTATTATTGCAACCACATTTTACAGATCTGGCTGGAAAAATCCGTCCCGTTGTTTCGGCTTTATAGCTCTCCCCCAAATTTCGTTTCAATTTGTTAATTTTTCGTGTCCAGTTAAGTGTGTTTCGGGCACGCTTTCTTTTTAGACCTTTGTCATTGACGTTAAGAATAATTAAATACATATAGAGGTGGAAGATTTTGTTTAGATAAAACCCAACTCACTCCTATTTCTTCTTCAATGTTTCGTTCATCAACCTGGAGAACTTCTTCGAAAGTAGAATGATGATCAACAAAAACTGACTCCTTAAAATTTAATTTCACTGTAGTATTCAACAAATAAACCCATAGAGCAAAAAAGTGGTAAGACTTGTTAACATTTTGCTTTGTGCTTTCGACAAAATTTTGTATTGATCTTGAATTTGCACACTAAAAAATAAGACTTTCAAAATTGTATCATTTCCTTGTAGACTTATTAAACATTCTCTTACCCTTCTCAAAATAGCTAAACCACGAGAATTTTCCATTTTATTAATTTTATATTGTTATCACGACCAACTCACAAAATATACCACAACACTTTCTGAAAATAACTCTTGGAATAATGAAAAATCCATTTGTCGCTCTTTAGCGTAGAAAAATTTAAGGAGAAAGGGAGAGATATTTTGTTTTATCGCTGTATTCCTTACGAAGAATTAAACAAATTTCGTTTTGTATCTGTTTTGCACAAAAGGTGAATATTTGAAGGGAAGATTTCGTAATGTCGTTTCTTTGAGCAGGTTTTTAATTCAAAACTATAAAAAAAATTCGGTTATTTAGAGTCATTTTGGATTGCGTCGGTATAACTCTGGAAAAAATTAGCACAATACAGAGATTATTTGCAGAACCATTCACCAATTATTCAAAGATAATGACATATCCAATGTTTTCGAGCTACGACGGCTTTTTAAGTTAAAGGTGACAATAATAAATCCAGTAGGAAGGAAACGGCAGTCTTGTAAGTTAAAACCGAAAGCATAAATCGATCGCCTGAACGCAATTAAGTAATTGTTATTTTCAAATAAGTAGATACATTTAAAATTCATGCGAACTAATGGTTGTTAAATATCGTGCGCCACTTTGTTTTTTTTTTTTTTAATTTTTCTTTTCGAAATGTCAACTGAGTACGCAGGCAGGATTTTCTTGACTAGATTTGTCGCCTTCGCCTCCAAAAACGTCAACTGCAAACCTCATACTCATGATTAGGTACTCTGCGCCAATAAAATCTGAAACACATCTAGTCAGCCAGCTGTCAGACTTACTAAACTAGGAATCCAAACGACCCCATTAACTTATGAAAAAAATAAAAATCTTTGACATTCGTTTGACAGGCTGAGAAATGTTATTTCTCAATTCTCACTCAAATATTCTAAAACTGAAAGTCATAGCGTTAGCTAATCACAATTAAAAATAGAAAAAAACTGTGGCCTGTCATTTGATTTGGAAAGAAATATAATTCAAACTTAGTTACCATGAAAACTGGATTTTAAGAACCTAGCAAACGTCAGATTCAAAATAAACAAATTTGACGCAATTTCTGCTCAACATTTAATAACTTTAGACAGCTGTTATTAGTACGGAAGACAGTGTGGAAATCGATCTTTGGCCTTAGTATTAGTACTCATTTACTTACGTGTATTCGAAACATGTATCAATGCCTGCTTGAGCGCAGTCTCCCAGCTCTTGGCAATATCTGTTCCAATGCCACTGTCAGCCGGCGGCAGTCGAACCGGTTCGTTCTGGCAGCCAACCAAAGGATCTTGTCCAACAAAATAATCCACATTCGCTGTTCTTATCTCGAAACAATAATTCCTGTCACTGTTCACACTTCGATTACCGTCAATCGAAAGCATCTCATTAATAGGTATCTCCTTGTGGTATTTACTTCCCTGCTCCGAAATGAACAGAGTGATTGTTTTCGCTTCCAAGCGCCAATAATATCGCTTGACAGTCTGGTCCAGATTGGTGAAATGCACCAACCAGCCCTCCTTGATCGCCTGACCACCACGTTTCTTTGTGTGCTTAACTGATTGTACGATACGCATCAATGGAATGTTGGCACTCGGTGATGATGATGAACTCGATTGTGACTGCGAATCCGTTAGTGCGGGGTCTCTAGGATCACCGCCTACCCCGCCTACACCGCTTCCTCTACCACGACCGCTATCGCCGTCTGAAGCCGGTGGTGACATGTACCCATTCAATTCAGGCGCTTGAGTATTGTTGTTTCGTTGCCGCCTTATGTTGTACGAGTTTCTACTGAAATCTGTGGTGGGATTGTCATCGAAATCACTGTCGTCGAACTCGTCCCGGAAGAACATGTCACGGTCTTTGCCAGTTGTATTACTTTCGTTGTATTCGGCCGGCAGATTCGGCTGGAGGCCTTCCCCTGTGCAGTCTTGTGGCACTTTGTCCATGCATTTTTTATGGGCATTATATTGACAATCCTTGCACTGAAGACCTTGCTTGAACAAACCTCGCAGAAGTTTCTTGCAGTATTGGCACACAGTTGGAATGCCATAAGTGTGTACCATGAAGGTGTGAGGTATCCGTATCTTCTCCTGATACGCATGGCCAGTGAAATAATGTTGACTGACGACCACTGTAGACATTCGACTGCTGTTCGATGGGGAGCGACTGTTTCGATGGTTTGGCACATTCTATGGAAGGAGAAAAAATATGTTATGTCAAAAACTGACAGCAAAAGTATTTTAAAAATTTAATGAAAATGGGAACGTTCGCGCACAGCTGGGGGACTTCTTTTTCGTATCAGCCAAATGGCTTAAGCTGGATTACTCCCTTGAAAATAATGTCATGGTTTCAGCAAATTAATTGACTGGCGCCAACAGAAATATTTCATACGGGAGTGTAATGTCAATATTTGGGCAATTCGGGTTCATAATGGACGGTCCTTAAGTCTTCAAATAAAATAAGCTGAAAAATAATTTTATTGATCGCAGTTGAATGCAGTGAGTTCGAACTGCAGAAGGGGTTTGCTCACAAGCCGACTATTTAAAGTCGAGACGTGTTTTCGGACAGCTTTACCAAGGCGACTAGAGAGGTGAGAGTTTGATCCCCATCAGGGTAGACCATTCGTCAGTCACTGATTAGGGTATCACAAAATCAATTTTAATCACTGCAGATTTTTTTTCCTTAGTCCACGTCTGAGCAACATCCGTGAGTATATCTGTCCTCAGAAAGCTTCTCAATTCAGAAATCGTTCTATTAGTCCCTTAAGATTCGATATCATACAAAACGAATTTATTTATTTATTATAACTACTATACTTATACATAATGTCGCAGTTAATCAATAATGAAACAGATTTAATTTAAAAAGCTTATTATTATTTTACATTTCTTTCAATATTTTTTTTAAATTTAATTTTGATAGATTGAAATCAATCACATGATTGTACTCATTAAAATCCCTCGTCAGGTTATTGATGGGGCCATTACTCCCATAGGTACATCGAGATGTCCTTTGATATAAAAAATTAGGGTTCCTTGTTGTCCTCGGTCTGGTATTGATGTTAATGGAGTTGAGAACATATGTGGAGTTGACATTACCAGTCAGAACGCAAAAAAGGAATATAACATTGGATGTCTCTCTTCGTTTTTCCAAAGTCTGAAGATTCAGCAACTTTAATCGGCTTGTGTAGGGTGGAAGACGACTCTCGGGGTTCCAAGGCAAATCACGTAAAGCGAAGAGAAGAAACTGCTTTTGAATACTTTCAATTCTTGAGATTCCAGATTCATAAGACGGACACCAAACAGGACTACAGTATTCCAAAACAGGTCGGACAAGAGAACAGTATAGAATTTTGGTTATACAGGGATCCTTAAATTCTTTTGAGAAACGTTTTATAAGTCCCAATCGGCTTCTTGCCTTGCTAACAATGGAATCCAAATGCAGATTGAAAGTGAGCTTCCTGTCAAAAACCACACCAAGGTCATTAAAGCAATCAACAATTTCAATAGCTTCCTCATTGATCAAATAAATGGGCGCAGTTGAATTTTTGCGTCTCGTGAAGGTCATGCTTTTACACTTCTTAAGATTAAGTTGCATATAGTTTCTTCTACACCAATCCTGCATAGCGTCAATGTCATGTTGTAAAAATATATAACCTTGTTGGCTATCATATGAATAGTACAGCTTGCAGTCATCCGCAAATAGCAGCATTTTGGAATATGTAATAAGAGGACATAGATCGTTGATAAATAACAGGAACAGGAGTGGACCAAAGTGGCTGCCTTGAGGGACACCAGAATAGACGACAACATTTTTAGACAAACAGTAATTTAATTTCACATTTTGCGTACGATCACTTAAATATGAACAAATCCATTTCAATATCCAATGCGGGAATCCATAAAGTTCAAGTTTTTTTAACAGGATTACATGATTAACTTTGTCGAATGCTTTACTAAAATCAGCATAAAAAACATCTGTTGGTAACCCGTTAATCAAGCTTTCGTTGACATGGGAAGTAAACTCTATTAAATTAGTTACAGTTAATTTTTTGGGACGAAATCCATGTTGCTCATCAGCAAAATAGTTGCCCATAGCTAGGTCTAGGCCCAAGTTGTTGACGTTATGTTACAATTGCAACAAATACTTTGTTAAAGACGCGCATCTTGATTTATCCCGTGAAAAAGGTTATGAGTTTCTTGCAATACTATCCATGGCGACATTGAGTCGAAGAAAGGTTTTTCTAGAGATCAAGTGTCTAGTTCTAACAAGTTCCGGCCAGGCTCCAGGCTGACTGATTGGTCCCAGTGGCTAGTGGTGATCGCTGTTATTTTGGCGAGATCTTTTCGAGTTTTATTTAGAAAGTGGGTGTTCTGAGTATGGAACGGATCATTAGGCCATCTCCATTTGAGGTTGGTCTTCACTAGGAATTCAGTAGAAATTGTTAGCTTTGCCCCGCGCGAATTTTATTAAATGATACCCCAAATATCAAGTGAAGGGCTGAGCCGAGCTTTCCAAACTTATCTGAATGGTTTTACCAAGATAAAGGATAACATTGATCTAGCACTAGTTTTAATGATTGTATTGTATATCTCTTGCACAGGTTTATGTGTAGGTCAATTTGACGATAGTTCCCGTGGTAAGCAAAGCATTCCGCATTTAAACCTGAAGGATAAAAAAGGTGTTTAGGGAGTTAGAAAATACACCCGCACCTGGGTCACCGTTCATTTAGAACCGTCTGTTAGATTGTTAAAATTGAGTCGCTTGTCACTGCGAATTGCAAATCAAATGGATAAAATCTTTTGGACGTAGGGACTCTGGACGTATTCTGTCATGAGAAGGAAGTATTGCCATTTTATTTACTCCGAGTGTAAATTTGATCTAAGTTACTAAGCTATTATTTTATAAGCAGTTTTTAAGCCCAATCATCGGGTTTAAAAAATTGGACTATAGTTATAATATTCTGTTAAAAACATACCTACCTATTAAACTAGCTTGATGAAGATGCATTATTGCGGACCTTAAGCCGGTATTACCGGGATTTTAGCCTACGTAATGTCAACTTTAACAATAATTGTTTTTTTTTTGTCGTTTGTTACTTGGATAGATTTGATTTGCTGTGTGTTGGGTCTCATTTTTGTTGTATTATTTATGAATTTAGCCTTCAAAATGCCTCTTTTTTAGCCGGAAATATTTCTGAAAATCCGCGACATCTCGTAATCATTGGGCCTTACCAACAACCACACAGTAAACTCGAATTTAACTAATTTCGAAGCTAACTATAGTTTTGACTTTTAATTTGTAGGTACCAACAATCGAATTAATCGGGACTTCAATTACATCTGGCTTTATCGCAAAATTATGACAGTATAACTCGAATGTGTTATAATTTTTTTCTGAGCTTTCAAATAATTTGCTGAATTTAGCAGATGCTTGTATTTTAAGTAGCTATCTTTTAATTATTTTTTTTGAACAGCGATGAGAATATATTTGCTGATATTCAAATACCTAGTTCACGAAGCTACGTTTTCTCGAAAAAGAAAAATAGACCCGTTTGAAAAAAAAATTGATGCACGAGACAAACCACAAAGATTTATATTTCTAATATTTTATAAATTACCAATTTAACATACCTAATTCAATTTACCTTAATTCAAATCGGCCAATTGACTTTCGTCACTGACGTTTAAACTTAAATAAGAGGTTAGACTCGACTTTTCTCGGATCGAAAATTACAGTCTCGATTATCGTAAAGTCAAAGATAACTTGATTATTGGTACGCAATTTATTTTAATTTCGACTTTTGCCCTGAAGTCGAGTCTAAATTTGGTTGTTAGTAAGGCCGATTGTCGCAAGCCGGCTTGTGCATGTTCATTCGATATAGTCGAAGACGAGGGCGACGTTGATTCAAAATCTGCTGTTCAATTTACAAATTTCATCAACTTAACAAATTAAATCCATTTTTTTAGCTTCTTGCTACTTTTTATGTTCTATTTCATTTTTACTTACACTTTTAAAGCCTAACAGCTGGAAAAGAATCCAGTTGCTCGCTTTGGCCACAAAAAGGCCGAAGCTCGCTTGCGCCGCCTGTTAAGATAACCCAAAACGTTTGGGCACAAAGCGACAAAGGGAAGGCGGACGTTTTCGACGCCCTTTTAGAAGAAACTCGATTCGAATGTCAAGCGCTCAATGGAAGTATTATTGTGTAGGACAGAACCACTGAAAATAATGTAGTAAGAAGAAACATACGCTCACCGAGTTTGGGCAAGAAAATAAAGAAACTTATGTCCAAAAACCTCATTTTGGTATATTCTGATAAAAGTCTTAATTTTTTGCAAAGCTGGTACCTATATGACATTTGAAATATATTCATGCTTTCCTTACCCGTTGTTCAATAAAGTCTCCAGTTGAGTTTGCCACCCATTGTCACTAATAGATACCTATAATTGGACGATGGGAAAAAGTAGATGGCCGTCTAGGCGAGAAAGGGTAAAAAAATAACACTCTCCGTTCCCAAACTACCAAGGAAAACTTTAACGTCAATTTCAGTAAGGCTATCAGTCTCTTGCATCAAAAAGTACCTATAACGAGTTATAGGAACCTTCTGCTATACACCTACAACGGCTGTAAATCCAGTAAATAGCAGAAAGAACATCAGGTCTTAGACAGGCTAAAAAAAACCAAAATTCCATTTCAAGGTTTTATTTTTCCTCTCGCAAACGTCTAACAAACATTCGAAAATATAAGTGAATGAAACAGCTTCTCAATTAGCCGTTTGGACTCGGCATAAAATTGCAGATCCTCTCCATTCGTCCCAAAAACTTAAAACTCACAAAAATAGTGAGAAGCTTAGCCTAGGGTCCCAACGGACTGGTTGCTCCAACTATTTTTTTTTAAGATTAACGGTAAAATATCCAAATAAATCGTCGACAAAACCTCTGGATATTTTTTTTTTTTTTTTGCAAATGACGAACATCTTGTATATGCCCAGTCTTTTGTGTAATTAGAAGCCATGCCTTCTTCAGGGGAAAAATAAATTAACTAATATTTCCCTGGTCAAGCATTATTGACTTTGCCTTCCTGATCCTTAATGTACAGTATATCTTCCAGGTGTCGGCGTGCCTTTTCATCGCCTAAGCGCGTCAGAAGTTTACAAGAAGTCAGCATTAAGTCGTGAGGTCGTTGAGGTGAAACGTGCCACAAACCTCCCCAAATTGTCGGCTAATGCTAATGAAAGATTACGGCGAAGTTATCGTTTCATGGTTTACTATACCTACCTACATAGCAAACTCTATTGTTAATATGCTTAGGTTAGGTATAATAAATCAGCAGAAAAGTTTTATACGGCCTACTCTTGCTAAAGAAAAAACAAAGCTTTCGAATTCAATTATGTCTCTTGTAGGATAAATAAAACCAAAAAAAACTTTCTCCCATCTCCCAGGAGAAGGTGGTTCTACATGTCCTAGCGTGTGCTCCTGTTGAAGAAATAACATGTAGGCGCCATATCACCTCAGGACACAAAGTGAAAGTCTTTGGTAAGCAACTTAACCTTTTAATTTATGTTTAAAATACATGAAGAAAAATGGATTCCTTTAAATCTCAGCACAGGTAAAATGCTTTACAAACTGCCCTACGCAAATTTCAAGACACATGTTTAAAGGTAACAAAAACCGACTAAATTCAACTGCTGAAGGCAGCCCCGAAGAGGGTGGATTGGTATACGTTGTTCAATGGCGGTCATTTCAACAAATTTATCTACACATACAAATTTTCAGCCAGACTTGTTGTTCTCTTTTATGAAGGACTTTTTGGAATAATTTACTATTGATGCGGGGATTACTTTTGCAGGAAGGACGACAGTATTATTTATGAATAGGCTTTGTTTTAAGAGCCAGGAAGACAATGCGACATTGCCTTTCCTAAGTGGGCATGTTTTCAATGGGATCTGGTTTAGGATAAATAAAAAATAACCGCACATTCGTACAAATAAAAATCACATTTCAAATGGAAAGTAGTAAATATAAGTTTATTAGCAAAAGAAAAGGTGCATACAATATAAAAACGATTACTTTAACAAACATGTAACTAAGATAAAATACAATTTAATTTGAATAAAATTATCGTTATTTTCTTAACAACTAAACCAGATCTCATATAAAAATAAAATGGGTATACTTAGTTAATGGATTTATCGATGCGAGAGACCACTACACAAGGAGAAGGATACATAGAATGTAAACAACTCGTATAATGAAAATGGATCCCTATAAACTGTCTGTGGAGGATTTAGGTGCAAGCCCGAATCAAGGAGCATACAGAGTGATGATAACTGGTAGTCACAGGCAGCCTTTTAGGTATACCAAACAGTAAGATACCTATGCGAAGGGGAAACAAGCTAAATAAGTAATTACAGGAGCGACACCTATTAAGCAAATCTGTATACAGACAGAGTTAGGCCGGAATCACAAGCTGGGAATATACGCAACGACATCATCACGACGATGTCACGTTTTTGTACTTTGTTACGTACGTGTTTTCGGCTTATATTTAATCGGTTGAGCGTGTGTCTTCAGCGTCTGATGAGGATATTTTCAAAAATTCTGTTTACTATCAGGACGTACAAGAAGAAATTAAAGTACAGCATGCAAGACATTTTTACCGGTGATATGAAGTCGTTTTTATTTTGAAAATCAGACAGGCGCATCGAAGGTAGATGTGTATTTCTATAGGAAATTTATAAGTAGTTGGCACTAACAATGACAATCATACCAAATTTAAAAACGAAAACTGGAATTGTGTGTTTGACATTCTTTTTAGAAAATGGGGGTTCGTTTGGAAAATTTCCATAGTATGCATAGATGTTGCAGTAGCTCATTGTGGACATTCAAAAACCTTGTTATTTGAGTCGACCTGAACTCAAAAACTAGATTGGTCGGCAACCTCACTTTTCCTACGTCAGCCACATGTGCCAAATGTCAATTCAGTCATGAATTTCCTTACTAGATTCGTCGGCTTCCCCTCTATAAACGTCAACTGAAACTACTGTGAGACACATCAAGACAGCTGTCAGACTTACAAAACTGGATACCTGAATGTTCTCCATTCTAAATATTTCGCTATTATTTTAGACAATTCGGCATTAAAATGTGTAGAGGCTAACTTATTGATATGTCAGAGTGAAGAGATATTTAAGCCCGTATGACACTACTTTTATTTTTTTGCATTTTTCAGACTTTTAAAATGAAACTAGAGAAGTACGAAAAATTGCTACGAAAATTCCCGATAGGAGTGAGTGCGTACACACCAAACTAATTATGTAGAGATGTCAAAAAAATGCATTGAAAATCTATTGAATTTACATTTTTAAGCTGACAGATTTTTTTTTTCACATTTCAACATTACATGGCATTTGCCTGATTGAATTCTTTATTAATTTCTCCAACTGTTCGATTCCAAAACTGTTGCTTTTTGAGCTTATTTTTGTACAAAATGTATTTAGGGTTCCACATATATTCTGCAAAGTGCACTTTTTCAATTATAAATAATGTATATACTTAATGAATGACCCTTTTAAATAAATTTCGACATTTTGTCGTTAAAGTTTTTGAAAATTAGTTCGAAAATTCGTGGCTGCTTTGCAAGCAATTGCTACCCCTTTCGTAATACACATTTTGTTTCTTTTACACGAAGCTGACATTTCTGCAGGAATTATAGGTAATGATAAAAATGAGGAAAAAATTAGTGAAAAATGTAGTGCCATGCGGACTTTACCAACAAAACTTTCTTTTTGCTAATTTTTTTTAAAGAATATATGCAACAAAAGATGTAGGTAAACTTAAAACATTTGGCCATGACATTATGACATTCTGCGCGAGGTATTAATACAAGGTGGGCCAAAAGAGATCACCCTATTGGAAGATGCTCTTATTTTTGCAAATGGCCGCCAATGTCAAATCTTTTTTGACATTTGTAGACTAGACAGATGTAGAATACAAAACAGATCAACATGGACAATTCTTTTTAACAAAAAAACTAATTTATTCATCACGAAACACTTATTTTCATATGTTTGCTTTCGTTTTCAGTCTTTCAGTCAATAAAGAGTAAAATTTTACTTAAACTGAAAAAGGGTCCAGTTGGATGATTTTTCAAAAAGTGGGGGCCAAGGGTCCTGAGCCTCAAAAAGGAGATATTTGGCCGCTAAAGGGGCCAAACGGCAACGCTGAGCCATACACTCCCCAAGAACGCGGAATAATCGTGTCTTATCGATTTTTCGACCAAAATCATAATGAGCGATGAGGATCATTTCCACCTCAGCGGGTACGTAAACAAGCAAAACTGTCGCTTGTGGGGCACCGAAAATCCACGAGTAATACACGAGGAGCCATTACACCCGCTCAAAGTTACTGCATGGTGCGCTGTTCACGCTGGAGGAGTCATCGGGCTATTTTTTTTCGAGGCCGCTGGTCAAACGAAAACAGTTGACGGTGCGCGCTTTAGGGTTCTGCCGTAATTGGACGAATTAGGACTGGAGGACATGTGGTTCCAACAGGACGGAGCCTCGGCACACACTGCGCGAGCCACAACCGATATTCTGAAGGCAGAGTTCCCGGGTCTCGTTTTGGCGATTTGCGATCGCCCTTAAACCCTACCCTGGGGTCCAGCGCGATGCATAAACTAAACTTTCGTAAATATTTTTTCAACTACAAACCACACGATGGCGCTATTCAAGCTAATCCTCTAAAGTATCAGTAGGCGTCTCGTCATTAGTCATTTTTAATTGTGCGTGCAGTACAGTCGTAATTGTAACAACTTCCGGGTCGCCTAGACCCCAGGGTAGGAATACTGTATAATATATTCGAGTTTTCGTGGTATATTGTTTTTTTATTCATTCGATTGGTAAGTTGATAAAGTAATAGAAAAATAGAATTGTATTTATTATTGTGTTACCTGGGTTTATTCTCCGTGTTTTAGTTTCAAAAAATATCTACTTTTTAAAATATGGATGAAGATATCTGCCGATGGTTGCATGAAGACAGTGAAATGGAGGAAGAGGTAAATGACATTGTGGTCCCTGAAAATCTGAGTGACCTTGGGGACGATGGAGTCATTGATGATATTCGTTCAGACTCATCGGAAAATAATAGTGATGATGATGTACCTTTGTCTAACTATGTCTCAGGGAATTTTCTTCGAGTACTGAGTGTTCCTAAACGTCTAAAGGGGAAAAACGGATTCAAATGGACAGGGGAACCACCAGCAAGATCTAGAACTCCGCAAAGGAACATTTTGATTCATCCTCCTGGACCAAAGGGTGCAGCTCGTCGTTTGACAACAGAGGAAGAAGCATGGAGTTTGTTTTTTACCACTGAAAAACTTTCCACAATAGTGGCATATACCAACGTTGAAATCGGACGACAGAGAGCCTCATATAAAAAGGACAGGGCTACCGATCATATGGATTACAACGAAAATGAGGATTTATCGACTTCCACCGGTATGCGCCCTTCTTTTGCTAGGGACACGAATATAAGAGAAATAAAAGCGTTATTTGGACTGCACTATTTAGCAGGAGTTCTAAACATGAATCATGTCACTACTAAGGAACTGTTCGACAGGAATTCTGGTGTTGGTTATTTTCGTGCTACCATGACTCAAGCAAGATATGAGTTCCTTACCAACTGTTTGCGCTTTGATGAACGTTCTACAAGAGAAGAACGTCGGCAAAATGATAGACTGGCGCCAATAAGAGAGCTTTTTGATCATATTGTCAGTGTTTCGAGCGAACTGTATAGTGCTTCAGACTGCTGTACTTTGGACGAAATGTTGTTGGGATTCAGAGGTAGGTGCGTATTTAAAATGTACATTCCAAGCAAACCCGATAAGTACGGTATAAAAATTTTGATGTTATGCGACTCCAAAACAGCATATATGCTTGATGCTTTTGTATATTTGGGGAAAGATTCAGCTCCTAAAAATATTCCATCTGCCCATTTTTATACTATGAAGTTGACGGAGACAATTCACGGCAGTAACCGAAATCTCACTTGCGATAACTGGTTTACATCAATACCAGTAGCAATGGAATTGATACAAAATAAAGTGACAATTCTGGGTACGCTGCGTCGAAATAAAAGAGAAATTCCACCTTCTTTTATTGACTTAACCAATCGCGATCGCAACACAGCAAAATTTGCTTTTTCTAAAGAGCTTGTTTTATTGTCGTACTGCCCACAAAAATCCAAACAAAAAAAAATTGTCCCTTTATTATCAACAATGCACACCAAAGCAGATCCTGATGCAAGAAACCAATTACCTGAGATGGTGGAACTTTACAATAAGACAAAATGTGGTGTTGATTTGATGGACCAACTTTGTCATAGGTACAGTGTGTCTAGACGTACCAAGCGATGGCCGATGGCTATGTTTTACGGCTTACTGAATATAGTGGGTGTTAATTCATATGTTCTTCTGAAAATGGCATCAAATCAGCGCCAAAAAAGGCGCCATTTCCTCAAAAAACTTGCACTTGACCTCATCACGCCCCAAATGGAAGAAAGATTTACTTGGCCAACTTTACCTGCAAATCTCCAAGTTCTCCTCGGAAATATTTTAAAAAAGAAACGGCCATTAGTTGAGCCCAATCCATCTGTAAATGGAAAAAAAAGATGTGCAATCTGTCCAAGGGATAAGGACCGGAAGACGAAAATTAGATGCGACAGGTGCCGAAACCCCCTTTGCGGCGAACATAGCCGGTCTGTGTGCCAAGAATGCCTCGATTCTAGACTTTAAGATATTTTTGATATTAAACTGCTTGTGTGATCTTAATTAAAAATAGTTTATATTAAAATGTCTTTTTGTTTTTGAAATAATAACAAAACTTTATTGGGGTTTTCTGGACCCCAGGGTAGTAATAGTGTTTCTTCAGGGATGGGTAGGGTTTAAGGGTTAACCGTTCCAGACTTTTTTTTGCCAATCATCCGTGAGTTGGACTCGAAAAACCAGTCCGGCTTCGGCATTGAAATGTAGCTTGTCCCAAAAATAAACAAACAAAGAGATCCTAGGCTCTCTACGGTTTTGTCATAGCTTGTATGTAGGTATTATGAAAAAAAGGACTACCTATTGACTTAATTCATAAACATTCGAGAATTTAATTGTTTGCCCATTCGCAACTGGAACTGGAACAGCGGTTTTAAGCTAGAAGAAGGGAGAAGAACAAGACTATGTGCACAAAAAGGCATACCCAGACTTACATTGTTTAAAAAGCGAATAATATAAAAAGAATGATCAGACAAGGACAGAACACGGGTCTATTTAATAAAGAACGGGCAAGTTCCACTTAATATAGAAGAAGCTTGTTTTGTTTAAGAAAAAAGGCATGGGCTGGCTCTGGTGGATCTAAAGTGAAGCCTGAATGGCCACAATCAACGCTGCAAATTAGTGATCTATATATATCAAAGCTATGAACCTTAAACTGCATACAATATGGATTATTTTACTAAAAGGAGTATTACTCTGAGTTGCATATTTTCTTGGCTCACTCCTTAAGTGACTCTTCTTATAGTAAGCTATTTGTGGTTCATCTATCAACATTTTTTTTTCATTTTCCAGTATGATAGCTCTTACAATAAGAGAGCCAAGAAGTTGAAGCAGTGAAAATATTGTCAGAAGACTGGTCACGAACAATTTTCTAAAATTTATATCGCAAATTCTCAAAAAACTCCTCCAATGAATTCCAAAAAAGGCCTCAAAATCTCAGCAAAAAAAGAGAATTTAATCCAAAGACTCTAGAAAGATAAATTGCCATCTTTTAGGAGCATATTGAAAATCGAAATCAGCTGTTAAATGTCAATTTTGTGAATTTATTTGTGGAAATTGAAATCGAACGAAGAAGTATTTGCAATTAGAACGAAAACGTTACAAAAAAAAAAAAACGATGGAAAGCAGTTTTGATTTATTGTTTTTGGAGACTTGAAGGAGGAAGATGAGAGTTCACTGAATCTATTAAGATTCTGTATCCAAACCTGCAAAAATATTTTGTAGGTAGAAAATTCTTATATCGCATCATTAACGAACCCTTTGCCATTCTTTTCCGCTCCTTGAAGGTGGCCCGATACTGTTGAGTCCAAATCTATTTTTTCCCAATCTTTTTAATTTTTTTTTTTTTTATGAACCAAACTGTCCTTTACCCCTGACCAGATTAGGTTGATATTGTAAAATTCCTATCAGCCGATCAAACTGCGCTGGTTTGGTGACTTTTAAACTTGTAAAAATACACATTCTATTATCCTTTTTTAATTCTTATACCTACTTACGTTTTTTTGTCCATAATTCAATAAAAAAAGGTGATCCTTTTCGTTCGCAAAATGCAGGTGATAATAAGCAGTTGTCTGATTTTGATATTCAGGACAACTCCAACACAATTCAGTTGTCTTCTAATATACATACACCCAACTGAAAAGGCAACCATTTTATTAGTTGTCTACTCATAGGATGATGGTTGTCCTTTGACAGACAACTAGTTGTTATCGATAATCGCAATTGGAGAAAGACAACCTTGTTTTGGTTGTAGTTGTCTTCCGTAATAGGGGCATAAGTAATTTTTTGGACCAATGAAATAGCAAAATTTTAAGTCTAATATTGTGGGTTTTTATATAAAAAGTCTTACAACACTTGAGTCACCGAAACCTACCGAGTGCTCTTGTAGAAAAAAGAAAAACTAACATTCACAAGATTTATAATAATAATATTCTATTGCATGATCAGATTTATTTTTAAATTATTTAGAATTAAGAAACGAAACAATCTATTTTCTTATTTCCACATATTAACTAACAAAACAGAGAATGTCGGATGAATTCTGAAAGCCCTCGAAAGTATCTTATAAAATTGGGAGCTCAATATATGTTACCGCGCACAAGAAAAGCTAAAGTCGAGTTTAGTAAAATTAAGTTTTTGATGACATTATATATTCAGAATGCCCAAATCTTCAAGATACATTTTTTCTAGCTATTTATCTTAAAAATTGGAGCTACTTTTAAAAGATAGCCTAGAGCCATTTGTAATTTTAAACTTTTTAGCAAAACTTTAATATGCTCTCCTTAAAAATTATCAAATTTGACCTGTTGTTACAACAGAAGTTGAATCGCGTCGTCCGTGAACGAGCGTTACGAGACCGAGTTTGTTTTTGTTTCACATGTAAAATCAACATAATTCTGTGAACGTATAGCTCGTTCTCGAAAGTGGGGATTTGTGCCAGATAGATATATTACACTTTTGTAGGCCTAATACGCTCCAAGTTATTCCCCATCTAAAAATCGCTTTCAAAGGACAACAGAAATGCCCTTTGACTATGAAAAATACAAAAAAATGCTCTTTAGGATAAAGGAACAAAAAATAATATAAATTGTATCGCCACATTAAAGTTATAATTTTTTTTCCCCCAAGAACCATCTTTCAAAAGAACGCACCCAAATTTTCAGACAGATCTTATTTGTTTTGTTGTGGCAACCGTTTTATATAGACGCCTACAAGCATTTTCGTTAAAATGGAAGAAAGTGAATTTCGAGTTATCAACAGAATTTCTGCGAGAAAAAACTATCACGCAACACAAACAGAAGCTTAGCAAATATTATCGGAACTCTTCACCATAGTTTGGAACCATTCACCACTAAATTCGCTGATCGTTCTGGTTAAGGTCACCACACGAGAAATAGGCGACAACATCCATGGTCCGATAATGAACGATCGGCGAGTGAATATGCGCGAGATTGAAGAGGCCACAGGCTTATCATATGATTCAGCGATTAACATTTTACATAATTATTTGGACATGAAAAAGCTTTCCGAAAGATGGTAAAGACAAGAACGCATTCGACTGATTTTTGGGCCGTTTGTTAACATTGGATGAAACCTGGGTTCATCACAATATACCAGAAACCAAGAAACAGTCAAAACAATGGACTTCTCCTGGTGAATCGCAGCCGATAAAAAGTATCCAAAAGTATTACTGCTTCTCAAACACGGTGTCTTGAGAGTAAATCTTATATACACGCGAATGGTTGCGAGGAGCTCTTTTTGTATTTTGCAGAACAACCTGAAAGCATTTACAACACTGTTGGAAGCATAATATGGTTGTTCTCGTCCTTCCAATTAATCACATTGGCTAGCTACATTTCCATTAACAAAGTTCCTGGGAAACTAACCAAAAACGCGTGTAGATCCCCATGCAGATCCAAATTTATTTATATTCATTCCCAGAACCCGCCCTAAGAACATGAAAATTAATGAGCACCTTCTGTAAAGACAGTGACTAATTTCGACATGTCCTCCCTGCATCAGTCTCTTGTGTAATGAGAAAGTCGTAATTCAACTGTCGCAAAATCCAGTATCCGCCTAGCCCACCACCACCTTAATATTAAAAAGACGTGAAAATATTCATCAAAAAAATTAGAGAGTAGGTATGTAAGGCACTGTTCAGAACGTATAGAGCTCAGTGGGAAAAAAAAAAATTAACGCAAAGCAATCAATTCTTAATTATATCATTCATAAGGTCAGACATCCTCTTTACCAGCGATGTCCCCGAATCATTTTTGCCAGCATCGTCCGATATTAGTGAGGTGGTCGATCCACCCGATGGGCTACGTGGTGGTTGGAGGGACGATGAACGCCTCGATGATGTGTCATTGGGGCGGCTGCAATTGTTCGGTATCTTCACAACACATCGCTTGTGATAGTTTTGGCTACAGCCTGCAAACATAGAAATACCAATGAAATTCATGGACACCTCTAATGGCATACCAACTCCAACTCACCATCACACTTGAGTCCTTGCCGAACTAGACCAAACAGCATCTCACCGCAGAAATCACAAAACGTAGGCGCTTTGTACGAGTGCACGTTGAGTGAATGTGGCTTCAAGGTGCGTACATCGACAGTTGGATACCTCAGAGCTGCAAGGAGTTAGAAACAAAATGAACACTCACACCGACTACACTGATGATGTGTTGAATATAATATACTATGTACTTACGACTGGCTGTTAGCACGATTTCCACAAGTGTCTCGTCGACAATCTCTGCTGCTGAGTTAACTATGTGCAGGACATTCGGACTGTTGTAGTCATGTCTAAAGAGCAGAATACGTTCGGGTAGATATGTCAAGCCGTTGCCTGGTACCTGTAGATAATAAAACAGAGAAAGTCATTAAATTCAAGATAAATGCAGTCCGCCATGCGCTGGACTAAGCTGTGTACATATAGTTGTTGTATCTGTGTGTATCCACGATATTTCATCGCCGTCAGGACAATCAAACGAGACACATGCAACGACCTTAATTGGACTAGAGCTGTCAATTGCGTTGCACAATTTGATGCAGTTTCTGAGTGCTGCCTGCGGCCATTCTGAGTGCCCCCCATTGGGTAATGGAAGGCATAGCAGTAATTACATTTTAATGTGCTGAGAAACACACCCGCCACAAAGTGAATTAGACAGAAGATAGAAATCTCGAATTGAACTGCGGGCAAATTAATTAATTTAGATTATTCGATTAATCGCCCCGTGGGTGAATGGAGCCTTATCAGCACTTTTTCTGCAGAACTCGTTTCTGACACACAAGAGCGCGCTGATTATTATTATTGCCTTTGAGGACATTTCGATAAGTTCTTATTCTAATGTAATTAACGATGACTTTTCCACCATCAAATTGGAAATTAATTCGTTTGATTGATTTTGTAAGTTCGTCTCTAATTTCGGCAGAACTAATTTGCAAACGCCCTCACAAACAAGGATCACATTTTGTCAAGAGCAAATAAATTAGTTATTTGGGAATTTATTTGATTAGCATTACTTGGGCATAATTGCTTTCAGCCAGCGGGGGAAAGAGTCAGTGTCAGAAAAACAGAGTCACAGCCATCTCAAAGGGATGGAAGGAAGGAAGGGCATATAATACGATTTCGATAGAATAACGCACATTTTGGGGAATGGAATCAGTTCAGAGATAGTGATAATCCACTTCCAGACAAGATTCTTCAACGTACGTCCAACATGTACCTACTGACGCATCAACGCGAGTGAGTATAAAAATGCCATAGACAAAGATTACTTCTGAAAAGTGGTCGATAAAACCGTTGTGAGCAGTGACACAAGCACAACAACAAAATTGGTTTTGACGATAGCAAAGCCCGAGCATGCAAATCATACAAAACACCACATTCGGGAATAGAAAAATTGTCAAAACAGTATGGCACAGAAAAGTAGCTATAGCCAATCAATGAAACAACAAACTCCTGAGAGAAAAGCATAGCGATCGATGGCATTTATGCTGAGGTTATTTTTGATATTCACACATTTCGAGGTAACCCATCCGATGACGAATGATGGGAATATCCCCGAACAGTGCAGCACCGAGAAAATCCATGGTTAGTTGATGAATGCCAGAGAAGTATTCAATCAATCAAAAGAGCATATTATACCAACTCTGTAACAAGGAGATAAACGGAGAGAGTCTGATGATTGTGCCATCCAGAGCTCCCTGAGTTTGAAGACTGTTTTACCACGTTTTTAACTTTCTCCATTACGTAGTCAGAGAAAGATATTGTTTTTGTACATAATTTTGAACTCGAGATGTTAATAAATTCTAACATTACGATGATAGAGGAACTCAAAAAAGGTGGGTCGCAAAATGCAGTCCGCTCTGTCCGTCTGTCCGTCCTTCTAAAGGCCTACAACCTAAACGGCTTCTCGAATTACGTTCTAACCTAGGATTTGGAGTTTTTGGGCTTACAGTTCGGCAGGTGTTTTTTTTTTTTTTTTGCAAGGTAACCTCAATATTAATGGTTCTTCCCATATAAAATTTACGTACCAGTTTGATTTGATCAAAAACGGCTATAACGATTTCAACCAAAATTGATATGTAAGCTTAAGTAGGTAAGGTTACCATGACTGCATACCCAGTTTTTGGATAAAAATTCGAACAACGGTACTTTTGAAATTTCGACATACCTCGAAAACGGTCCATCCGATTGTAAAAAAAAATAATTTCTAAGGTAGGTAATAGGGTTACTTCTAACTTAAAAGCAAACTCAGTTTTTCTCACTATCATCGTACAATAAATGTGGGATTCATGTCGACTCTGTATTTAAACGCCAACCTTACGCCTATACTGGTTGTCAAACGGACTCTCATATTTCGAACAGACAAAAGCAGTTGAAGACGCGCAGCGAACGAACGAACACGACGTACGACGGGGACTTGTGCCTATAGTCAATTTTTATTTAATTACCTTTTTCTCACTCCATTCTATGTTATTGTTTAATTTTTCTGAATTTCTTAAACCTAATTATAAGTTAGTTTAAAAAAATCGAATTCTCCATGAATTACGAAAAAAGGCATTTTTAAGAATTTGGTTTTCGTTAGTTTGCCTGAAAACGGCACTGACGAATTTGACCCAAATGCATAATTTGAGTAAAATTGTTGTTTCAAAAATTATTATGTCCTTAAGTTTTATCTCGAATCACCGAATACGCTAATTTAAGAACCGCTCATTTCTCGAAAACCGCATCTACAATTTTGATAAAACTTTAAAAACAAGTACAGCACATGCACATGGGTATAAAATTATACTGCTTATAGCCGGGTTTTCAATTAAATTCTTATTAAGCGGGGACCTTGTAATGCACAGGATGGCGTTTTTGAATCCCAACACTGACTAATATGTTGCTATTAAAGGGGTCTTGCTATTAAGAGGGTTGCTTTTATCCGGGAAGTACTGTAATGCTTACATCAAGAACAATAACTTGTAATCGGTTTTCAGCTAAATAGTTAGGCAATAGCATTTTTCAAATTAAACATTGAAATATTTGGTGCTGTTTTGTCTGCACAACCTTACAAAAACCGCTCTAAAGATTTTGACCAAAATACATATTGAAGATAACGTTAGATCCCGCACTTTAGTTTTCCTAAAAAAAATCGAAGACCTCAGTTTTTAAGTTATGTCTCAGAAAATACTACAGAAATCACGATCTATACATTTTCAAATATCTACGGTACATTTTTGTAACAGACAATGCACTTCTTGCATCTTAAAATAATGCCAACCATTTGGGGCTTACACAATCAGAAAATCAAACTTCATTTGCACCCCACACACGAGAATCGGGATATTCAATTATTTATAACCCCTAATGCTAATTCACAAATGCCTGAATTCTTACCTATATTGATATCTATGCATAAAGATATCGGTCTATCACGAGCAATACTTCAAATCATTGAAAACTTTAATTCCAGTCAGTAGTAAAAACATATCCTAGTAGATCAAAAACAGAAACTTCTACTGCGCCTATCCTGTACTCAAAAATCGTGAGGTGTAAGACCTTGTGCAATAGTACAGTAGGCGCTTATAACTCTCTAGCCAGAACTTGCCACTATTGTCTGTTACTGAGAGCTTTTAAAAACATATATTGTTATTTGATATAACTGCCATATGGATATCTACCAAAGGATTTTGTTTTCTGTTATCTAGTATCGAGAAAGTTTCGTTCGACCCAGTCGTGCACATTATTTTTTATCAGTAAAAGCTTTAGTTTTCCCCTAAATTCCAAAAATAAAAATCCCTTTTGCTCCCCTAAGTGAAATTTGAAAATATAAAATAATTTTCTTTTCTACTAGACATAATAAAATAATTATGCACAAAAGTCCTTTGTAGATGGACCTTTTTCTTTCATGTTTAATATGAACAATTCATTCTTTGAAATTAATTCGTTATGCAAATACGTTTTAATTATATTTTTAGTCATTCACAGAGGTTAAGTATTTTTCCCCTTTTTTGTATTTTTAACTGTGTTAACTGTGCGCTTTTCCCCTTAATCTGGGAACACTTGTGCCAACGTTTTTTTTTTAGGCAGAGGAGATATAAGAGCACAACCCCATTTCAAAGGAAAGGAGTGCGGCATTTTCACCAAAAAATGAGCAAAATATATCAATAATAATAATTTTACAAAATTATTCCGCTCGCAAGATGCCGCATCTCATACAACTATTTGTGCCAGCAGCTAATAAAAGTATGCTGCCACTGCCATTCGCAGCAACTCAATCGAGATTCCGCAACAAATTGATGGAGTGGAGGATAAGGCACGGATAAGACGAATTCGTTTCCTTGACAGGCAACATCGCCGTTATGATAAGAACACATAATGTGAGCTATTTTACTAAAGGAATTCCTTAATTAAGACCAACCATTGCCACGTCCGAATGTAGTAAAATATTTATCCTAATAAACCGAGTACGTGATCATAATATAAATAATTCACTTCCGCCAGTGGCAGCCATTTTTACCAAAATGTAGGATTATTCTCTAACCGATGGCGACGTGAAATAATTTCCCATACCGACAGTTTTTTTTCAGCATAGAATGGCAGATGGGATTGCGGAATTGAAATTGTATTTCGAATGAGAAAATACGTTCGATAAAGTAAAAACGACTGGATAGTAAGAAAAGACCTCGGAGTGCGTTTACACCGCATTTTGTGAAAAAAAAATTCTAAATCCAGTTTTGCATTCTCAGTGAGCTTTCAACTGACAGATAATAGTGTCGTAAAGCCTAGTATGCTGCTCGCGCTTAAATTAAGCCCCCATACAAAAATATCTCCAAAAATAAAATTAAGCAAAGCAGTTAAGCCAAGCAGTACGCAGTTCAAGCTAAATATCTGAACCGCTGTACGAAAACTCTCTACAGAATTTAAGCAAGCAAATTAATGCAAAATACATTTTTCCACAGCGAAATTTTGACAGATCAGAGAAAATATCGGCATTCGCAATAAATTTTCAAACGAAACAGTACCAATGGAGAATGGTTAGTTCAACACAAAGAAATTCGTTGTTATTAATATAATTTCTTTTAAAAAGTAGAAATTTCTGTAGAAAGTTGACGGAACTTACACTGTCAAAATTAAGCGAGCATTACGCGAAGTGGTGGAGATAAACATTGGAGAGGCGCTTAATTTTAGCTTTCCTGGAACAGCGAAATACGATTGGAAACGTTTAGGAATCCTGTTTAATAAGTCTGACAACTTGCTGGATGACTCAGTGATCCCAGATTGATGGAAAATGTTCCAATTTTTGAACCCGCGTTTTCCCCTTTTTCATTATATTTCATTTCAAAATTTCACTTACCTTCAAAAAGGGGAAACAATTTATTGAAAATCTCTGTGAAATTTAAATTGCATGAAAGTAATATTGAAATTAAATTTAATTGCGCCGTAACAACAAATTTTAACCCCAACTTTTAATTGCAAAAGTTGTATGGAAAATATATTATATTTTAATATAATAAATGCTAATTAGTAAGGCCCATTACAAACAATTTTAAAAGTTTATAAAAGAAAACAGCCCATCGAACATCTACGTAAGAATTTTTGAGTGTCCCCGTTCCCCGAATGTATTCGATCGTTTTGATATTGTTTCAAATAGAAAAGGAAATCATATTGTAATATATATATTTTTATTTTAAGCTTGTATAAACGGTGTGGCCTCTGAATTCACCCATTAATGTGGCGTCTGAATTTACCCATTAATTTGGTCCACATATTACTTTCCACAACTCGAGGGCGAAGGCGAAGACGTTTTTCGTAGAGTTAGTTGGTCTTGGCGCCGTATACCTCTCGGTCGACATTATGTAATAGTTTTAGTTTTAGGAATAAAGATAAGTTAAGTAATATTGCAGAAGCGTTTCTTTCATTTCTCTTCTCTGGCGTTACAACGGCTTCCATTTTCGGATTTTTTCGTACGCATATTTCACTTAAGAGATAATAAGGGCAACTTCTTCCGAATTAAGGGGAATACTAATATTTTTGTTTATAAAAAAAGGGGAAAACATTCCTCAAAGTCTGGGAACACTGGGCTGACATAAATTGGTCACATGAACCTTTTTCCAGTTGACGTCAATGGATGGGTAGCAGACGAATTTAGTCAAGAAGTTCATAACTGAGTTCAAGTTGCCAGTTGCCAGCCAGGATTATGTGTCTGATGTAGGAAAAGTGACGTTACTGACCAATCTAGTTTTTTGAACCAAGCTGTGCTTTGAAGTCAGACGAATAAAAAGAAAAGTGTCAAAACGTATGTACATGAATCGGACTATGGAGATTGGAGAATCTGACAGCTTACCATTTGCAGCAGAAAAATTGCGAGGTTTTGATAATTGTTTTATAAATAAAAATATCAGATCGGTTAGTAAGTGCGATGTTTTAAAATAGCTGATTCTTTTCTTTCTATAAATAGCCAAAATAAAGTGTCATTACATACCTACTCGTAAACCGAAACAGTGAAAATATTGGAATCGCCATCGGTCCAGCAGTAGCATTAAATAAATTCTTACAAAGTGATGGCTGAAAAAATTAAATCTTCTGCTTGGTTCCCGAACTAATATTTAGTTTAGTTTAGTTCCTTTTTCAGACATTTACTTAAGATGCCCGAAATTTTATTTTTGTCAAACAAAAAACTACACTATGACTGATTCTATATTCACAAAAGTTTCTCATTTGGCTGTCAACTTGTATCGCTCAGTTGTCAATATTATGAATGTGAATTTAATTGCTCATTCAGATGCATTCAATATAATTTACTAACTCAATATGAGGAATGCTGTTAGTAATGAGAAAACGAAATCTTTATAGTTTTTACCGTCAAACAAACTGAAAACTGTTTCTTTTGAAAACGTCTTGACAGTTGTTCTCCGTGTGCTTTGAACTTACACCAGCACTTATGATAAGCGTTGCCAAATTATCGCCTGTATAACAACTTGATGTTCCAATTAAGCCTCAATGATTTATAGCATTCTAATGATATTCAACCAAAAGCACCGCCTAAGTGCCGCCCGTTTCAGAAGAGAGAGAGAGAGATAAAAAAAAAATAAACCGCGCCAACAACTGCTATGCTTATCACTTTCAATTGACTTGAAAATTACAGGCTCTAGTAAAGTATGTAGGCATTAGTGGTTGTTATTTGTTTGAAAAGGAAAGGGCACGACACCCAGCAGTGTTGTTTTCCGAAGGACTCTCCAAGAGTTGAACGGAAACCGTTCACAGACATACTGAAGACAAATGGCAGATAAGTTGCGAAATTTCAACTGATTCTTTATAAAATTGTTGTTAACCTATACGACTCACGAAGTCAAGTTAATTGAGTCCTTGAAGAGATATTCATTGTTCTTTTTTATTTTTTAATGACACTCGAGCCCATGTCAGTGCATCTAAGAGAAAAGACCTGTTCTGAAATTTACAAAATTTATACTCAAAAACACTTAGTCCTTGATATGATGAATACGACTGACTTTTACGCACACCCGCATCTGCTATGCTATTTTCATTTCTCTGAGTCATCTCTGTTGAATGATGCTGCTATCATCTACCGCAGCTCATAGTAGACTACCTCATTAAGATTTGATTAAAAAATATAAAAGAAAGGCACATCCCTAGAACTAACTGAATATAGAGGTTAGGGTGAATTTGACATTACTTTTGATTCGTCACGTACGCCAAGCAAATTTGTCTGCTCGTTGAGTTATTACTGTCACTTGTTGCTGTTGTGGGTTCTTGGGTGAAACGTATTTTTTAAAGTCATATCCTGTCAGCTTAATACGGAGATTAATGATTTTATAGGACAAATTTGGGGCTGCTGTTTTTGTTTTTTCTTCTTTCTTGTAATTCACTTAGTCACAACAATGAGTTTTGATGTTTTGCCAACCGCGCCCCCTCCCACGGAAGGACATTTATTCTTAAAAAAAGAACGACAATTTTGAGATGAGATACGTAACTTCATCCACTTATGCGTTTATAGAAATTCCTCAGGGAGCTTAATCATTTAAGAATTTAAAAGACGTTTCTTAAAAATGATTTGGTCAGATCCATGTCGTGTGTACAGTATACAAAACATTTGAATGTTTCACGGGGTTTAGCCTGCTGTGATAAAATTATTCGTTTAAAAATGTCAAAAGGAAGTTATGTAAATGTAGAATGATAAGTCCAAAAAGACTATTTTTTAAATTACTTTGTGTCTGCAGATAGACAAAACATTTAAAGCAAATGAATGAAAGTACTTGTGCTTTTTTGTCTTACGACGATTTTGTTTTGACCACCATTTTGGATTGGATGACTTCTGTCAATTGGCATTTGACAGTCATAGAAAGTGAGCAGCAGCAATTAGTGAACAGCTAAAGTCGCGACAACATGTGGGAATTATAAAAAAAATATCGTTAAAGGAATTTTCATATTTCGTGACTATTCATAACTTCCATACTCAGTTGACATATCAAAGCGTGAGAATAAAAAATCAACGCGTTCGTATATTTAGTCCAGACAATTCTGGTTGACGTTTTACATGAACTAGCTTTCCGAATGTCCACAATGTCTGACTGTAATTTGACATCCAAGCGCGCCTTGTTAGAAAATGACCGCAGCGATTGATGATTAACAAATAAAATTAATTCTTAGCATTTATAAACAATAATAGCCCATCAATTAAGTGTGGAAAATTATTTAAAGTTTTGAGCTGTGACTTCGGTTTGGTCAGTTGTTCTACTGAATTTGCTGAGTGATGCAAAAATTTTCTTTTTTTTTAAAACAATTCCAACGATTGGAAGTCGTTTTCGTCGTGTTTTCGGGCAAAACTAGAGCACCTTTTACTCGTATTAAATTGGCTTTAAAATCGTGCAGCTTTTGTTTCTTCTCTAAATTTCGTATTTTATGTTTTCTAAATTTTGCAAATCCTTTATAGCTTTCTAAGTGAGCACAATTGTCTTCACTTGTTTTCGGTTGACAACATCGTGTTAAATGAAGTGTCATAACACAATATACCCAACCAAAGACCTACACTTATGACAGACCAGAAGTTTGGCAGATGGCGTGCATCAAAGCGATTTAATAAGACAAATATGTGACCGCCTCAAAGCGTAGTAGTCAGAACTCAGAAGAGCTAGGACACTGTAATGCATAAAAAACTGGATACGCCTGACCAAGTCGAAGCGTATAGTAGCAGAAAAAATATCATTGGGGATGTTCAAGTGTTTAGTTTCGTAAGTCTGACAGCTAACTGATGTATCTCAGTTTTGATTAAAGTAGGAGAAGTGATCTTCCCGACCAGAATTGAATGTGCCTATAAATTCAGATGAGCAACTGAAACGAAATATAATGTAATTTTTGGGTGTTAGTATAGATCTCATCCAATGTTTTTGAATACTTTTCTGGCGAAAAGCGAGACTATAAAGCTTCCTTAGAAACTTGTTGGTAGCTGTTACATTTCTGCACTTCGATTTCTTAAGGTTGTCGGTCTCTGGAGATATGCATTTAAACTGTTGGTAAAAGTCTTAAGGTCGAAGCGCCTGATGTGCTGTCGTCATTACAAAATAGAGCTGTTCGCAGTGGGTAGGTGTGCTCGACTACTGCGCGAATTTTCACTGTGCACCCTTTGAACAACATTCATAAGTTATAACTTTCCGGAGAAGCTTCTCAATTCAACATTACTTCTAAATTCAGTATTAAACCTGAGGTCCCTTTTATTTGACCCACGAAAGACGGATCAATTTTCATGGGCAATAACATAATGAGAAAAAAAAGGACATAAAATAAATAATCATTCGAAGCAGCCGAATGTGTAAAGCCGGCGCGCGCTAAGCTGGTCCCGAAGTTTGCATGTGTCATAGCCAACAAGTGTATGTATGTCTTGAAAAGCGTTTAAATCAGAACAAAGACTCAGGCAAAAGCAACTCAAATCACACAATAGAATCTCCAGTAAATGGATCTGCTTACCAAATTTATTATGTCCTTTGATATGTCAACAGAATTTACCATTGTTTATGTAAATATACCAAAAAGATAAAAGCCTTTCCCACGGCATCCATCAGAAGCCTAAGGATACATTAAGGCCCATTTTATTCACTCGAAGTTGAACACAACTTGGGAAGTTTCCCATATAAAAATCCCCAAGTTGTGTTCAACTTCGAGTGAATAAAATGGGCCTAAAGATATTGTTTTCCTTTGGCTACCCGCACGTTCGGCCCAGGGAAAAATATAGTCCTGTATCTATGTGGTATTGCCAATCCCACGCAACCGTATAACCATTGAGGGTTGATTATTAGCATTTTCTTCAAAATAATGGGGTACATAATATTAATAGTTTCAGTTGCAAATGTCTACTAAAGTAAAAGTATTTTCAACTTTGTTTCAGGAACTCTAAATCAGTATCATATCAGGATAAACCCTCGATTGGATCAGATTGAAAGGATACAGGATGACATAACAATCCCATTTCAACATGTGGTAAAATGAGCATCACCTGCTTAGCTGCTGGATAGTCAATCGAAACAAAACATATCCATTGCCAAACGTAATCCATTGAGCTTTTCCTTCATCCCTCTTTGACGAATACTGTATACACAATGATTGGCATCGTGTTGCTTGCATAAGGGAACATGACGAGTTGTAGCATTGTATAAAAATATTCTCTATATACAATGGTTGTAGGGCTCAAAGACTGCAGAAGCTCTACACACATATAGATAGAGAAAACAGACTTCACTTGATACTTTGATAGATATGTTCAAGAGTGTGTAGAGAGCAATTTGAATCGAGAGGGTGAACTCTACGGTGTGGATGGTTTTGATAAAGCCAGAGTGAACTCAAAACAAAAACATCCTTTGGTCCATATAGCGTAATGACATTAAATCCGATTATTGGAAGCAAAATCCAGTCGAACCATATAACGAGACCAAATTTGCGGTTGCCGGATAATCCTAATTGTGAGTAGGTATTTAATCGATTAAAATGACAACCGGACGTTGTGTATGTTAAATAATTACATTTTGGCCATGGTCATTCAATTCCTGATGAGGTCCAACGGTTTGAAACAACAAAAGAGTGTATAGGTGTCTAAAAGTATACAGTATTTATAAATTTATCAGGCGTCTACGTAGGTATATAACGGGTGATTTTTTAGCTGGTTTGGTTTTGGCAACAATGGTTTTGACAGCTGACGTGTGTTTAGTACCTTGTGTCCCTGTCAAACAGCTTAAGTTTGGTTTGCAATTTAACCGTGGATCGTCTTACAAATGAACAACGCTTGCAAATTATTGAATTTTTCTATCAAAATTCGTGCTCGGTTTGAAATGTTCATCGCGCGCTGCTTCCATTTTATTGTGTTCAGCGATGACGCTCATTTTTGGTTGAATGGGTACGTAAATAAGCAAAATTGCCGCATTTGGAGTGAAGATCAGCCAGAAGCATTGCAACAGCTACCAATGCATCCCGAAAAAGCCACTGTTTGGTGCGGTTTATGGGCCGGCGGCATTATTGGGCCATATTTCTTCAAAGATGGTGCGAATCGCAGCGTTACTGTCAATGGTGAACGCTACCGAGCGATGATAACAAACTTTTTTTTGCCCGAAATGGAAGTTCTTGACTTGCATGATATGTGGTTTCAACAGGACGGTTCCACATGCCACACAGCACGCGAAACAATGGCGCAATTGCGAGGCGAGTTTGGTGAACAGTTAATTTCACGTTTCGGGCCGGTCAATTGGCCGCCTAGATCGTGCGATTTGATACCATTAAATTATTTTTTGTGGGGGTATGTCAAGGCTAATGTGTATAGGGACAAGCCCGCTTCGATTGACGCACTGGAAGCCAATATCCATGCATTCATTCGTGAGATACCGGCCGATATGTGTAATTTGCATGAAATTATCTTTAAACATTAAATTGCAAGGTTCAAACTATCGATTCAAATAAATATTTCATTCATTTTTTTCGAATTTTTTGTTTTTTTTTTTAAAAAAAGTTCTAAACCTCTTAAAAAATCACCCGTTATATATATGAATGCGACAGGAAAGTTTGGCAAAATGTCAGCACAATGTTTTTTGGACTAGCTTCTCGCTCTTCAATAAAAAGATATTCCGCGATACTATAATAATAATTTTTAATGTCCTGTCTAGGCTACATTTTTCGCACTCACAATGAAGAAATTTTCCATACAAAATTGTATATTGTGACGTAGAAAATATTTTTTAAAATTCACACTTAATATTTTTCAGGTTACAATGGGAAAGTTTATATATTTCTTCCTCTTGGTCTCACAAAATTGTTAGCTGTTAGATTTCATAACTAAACTGGCCGAAAATGACTCATATTTCTAAAGTTGTATTAATAATAGATAATTAAGAATTTATAATATTTTTCGGTATCTGGAGTGCGAAGGTCCAAGCTAACATCTAAGGGGAGAGTACATTTTACGAGTACCTTCGAGCTTCGAGCTCTTAGCTTTGGAACGCCTTGCCAGTTGATTTCTAGAAAGATTTTAAGATATGTAAATTAACGTTCGTTGTCTTGTAGTTGAGCAATGAGGTTACACGCAGTAAAGTTCAAGGTGGATTTGTAATTTGTACCTATTGCAAATTAAATATCAAAAATGGTTGACTAGTTAAGCGATGCCAGTAGGTACGCGCTAACAAATTCGTATTAGATTAGGCATTTCTGGTTTTAATGACACATTTAATCACATTTCTGCTGCGAAATCGAAAATGACATAAATGGAAATATAGACTGAAAGCTTTCCTATGTCTTCCCGATTTCCCAGGGAATTTTGTTTAATGACACTCTTCCCTATGCCTCTTAATTGTACTGTCTGCGAATACTACGTGTGAAGCAGCAAAAAAAAAAAAAATAAAAAAAATTCTAAATGGCGTAATTAACTATTTGGACACTCATCGTCATCAGTGTTCATACATCGTGGTTTCTCAAACCTTTTCGTGGGAATTGCAATTTCCGAAGAACTTTCCGTGTGTAAAAGGAAAAAACCATCAAAATTGTGGGAATATCAATAATCTGAAGAAAACAAACATTTAAACTAAAAATTTCACAATGAATATAGTTAGTTATCAACGCACTAAATGTCCATTAAAAAGAGATTTGCTTTTTAGCAAACATTTCTAGTACAAAAAAATCGAGCTGTCGTGGGACGGCCGAAAGAAGCGAATCATTGGACGTAAAGTATTGGCCCGTGTTACGTGGCGGCCTATTTAAAATTCATTTTAATTTTTCATAGTGCCAGTTAGTTTAGATTACTCTCTCTGTTCCTCTTTCGCTCTCTACACACATATATTTAAGAATTTTTCGACTTTTCTTTTTTCCTAAACCATCCCTGAATCAAGACGAACAACACAAAACAAAAATCATCCAAATCGGTGGAGCCGTTCAATTCATTTTAATTTTTCATAGTGCCAGTTAGTTTAGATTACTCTCTCTGTTCCTCTTTCGCTCTCTACACACATATATTTAAGAAATTTTCGACTTTTCTTTTTTCCTAAACCATCCCTGAATCAAGACGAACAACACAAAACAAAAATCATCCAAATCGGTGGAACCGTTCTAGAGTTTTCATCTTCCAAGTTCGCCATGGAGTGGGAAGTTAACGCTACGGTGACGATTTTTTTCGGTTTACTCGGAATCTTTTTGAATAATTTATATGCGTGACCCACCGACCGTCCGTAAAAAAGCTATATTCACTTCAAAAAATAGTCATTATAATAGGCGTTTTTCTTTTTTAGTTCAGAGCTGAGCACTGAACAGAGTTCGAGCATTATGAGCGCGCTCTGAACCATGCGTGCTCAGAGCGTTCAGAGTATGTTTTGTTTTTCCTGTTTTTTTTGTCCTTTAAATGTGACTGGAAGTGTGCATGTACATGTGTACTCAGCTTTTTACTCAGGATGCTCAGTCAATTTATTGTGAGCTCATAGAGCGCGCTCTGATCATGCTCTGAGCTAAAAAAGAAACACAAATTCGAGCTCTGAAGTATCTGAGCTAAAAATGAAACACGAACTTTTTGTATAACAGTTCAGGTTGTGCTCTGAACTAAAAAAGAAAAACGCCTAATGTTAACAAACTGCGATTTTTCAACTGAAAGGACTCTTGTTTGGTAAAAAAGGGAAAAATAAGGAGAGAGTGCTAAGCACTTGCTATGTCTTGATTTTCCCTCAATCCATCTACACTGTTGATTTTTCATAAATATTTTAAGCAAAAATACACTTTATTCCTAAAAGAAACCAATTATTTTCAAAATTAATGTTTAAAATTCTATTGCCCACAGCGGTAGTGGTTGTTATTTTTTTAGAGTATGTTGGTGGAAGGGAATTTTTGAAGTTTCGTGACATTTGTCAATACGAATTTCTATGTATCAACACTAGCGCACCAAACACACCACTCTGTAAAAATATAGCTCAGTATTGTCTCTGGTGGAAGGTTGAAAAATAAAGACAGTGGCTTTCTATAGTTTTCCACTTGAAATGTCTTGTTCTTTTTTTCGATTATTATTAGCCCTTATTTGTTTAACTCCGATCTCACCAAAGCAAAGTAAAGTAGAAATTTCACCACGCAATTACAACAACTAAGCTAGACTTGACACTTCGAGACTCGAGAATATGCAATTTTTTGCGAACAATTTTTCGATATCGATATCATAGAAATTATATCTACTCGTATGCATCCAAATTTCGTTATAGAATGACTTAACAAAATATTCGTAAAATTTGAACATTCATTTCATTCATAATGTTACAGTTAATCAAAAATGAACGGATTTAAAAAGCTTATTATTGTTTTACATTTCTTTCAAAAATTTTTTTTGAATACTTTCAATTATTGAGATTCAGATTCAAAGAATGGACACCAAACAGGACTACAGTATTCCAAAACAGGTCGGACGAGAGAAGAATATAGAATTTTGGTTACATAAGGATATTTAAATTTCTTTGAGAAATGTTTTATAAGTTACAATCGGCTTCTTGCCTTGCTAACAATGGAATCCAAATGGATATTGAAGGTGAGCTTTCTGTCAAAGACCACAGCAATATCGTTAAAGCAATCAACACTTTCAACAGCTTCCTTATTAATAAAATAAATTGGCGTAGTTGAATTTTGGCGTCACGTGAAGGTCATGCTCTTACACTTCTTAAGAATTAAGCTGCATATATTTAGTTTCTTCTACACCAATCCTGCACAGCGTCAAATTCATGCTGTAAAAATATATAACCTTGTTGGCTACTATATGAATAGATCAGCTTATAGCCATCAGCAAATAGCAACGTGTTTCAATATGTAATAAGAGGACATAGATCATTGAGTGGACCAAAGTGGCTGCCTTTATGAACACCAGAAAAGACGACTACATTTTTAGACAAACAGTATTTCAATTTCACCTTTTGCATATACGATCACAGAGATATGAACAAATCCATTTTAAAATCCATTGCGGGAATCCATAAAGTTCAAGAAAATGAAAATCAGCATAACAAATATAGTTCTAAATTCTTTTTTTAGTCCCTCTTTTTATTGGCTGACGCTGTCATAATCTTTTTAATATGAACTTAGTTTATGGAACAGAGATTCATCGTTCATGAGAGCATCTATTCTAGAGCATAGTTTTAGAGACGAGCAACAAAATTTCTCCCAAAAACGCATTAATATCATACCCTATATTCTGCACAAGAATCTGGTCTGTGGCATTAAGGGATGCGTTGAAATTGATATTAATTAAAGCGTGTAAGCTAATCCTCCAAAAAAAAAAAAAAACAAACAAACCGACGACCACTCTAGAGTAGCTGTGCTCATCGCGATTGGATTACCTTCTCACAAACAACCTATACATAGATAAGTACGTCTCAAATTAATTAAAAAAAAAATTGACTTAAGGCCACTTTCTATTTCTTGAATATTGTTTTCAAAGCAACATTTTTGTTTGTACGCATAATTAATTTTCCAAACACGGACTGTTGTGCTGCCAAGCATTCAAATTGAACAGGACACTTGTCTTTGATCAGAACATTTCTTATACAGTAATCGGATTAAAAATTAAAAAGGCACCTTGTTGCAAATCGAGCATATTTCGCTTACTGATCTGTGTGCTTATAATACGGCATATCCGAGAGATACTTGACAAAATAAATCAATTACCGGAACAGTGTTCATGTAAATAAAAAAAACACGAAAAGCAATTGTATAATGAGCCATAGCGCAGATTAGTGCTGCCACTTCAGAAAAATGTTGACTATTCCAGAAAACTGTGACAGATTGATGAAAGTAAGAGTAGTGGTCGATTTGGAAAATGGGTGGTCAATTTTGCGTTTATCTGCATGCCTATGCAAACTGTATTAGCCATTCAACTCCCATACATAACGGGTAATTAGGCAAACATCTTAAACCTATAGACATTTTCGTACAGAAATCAGCTGGAAACACCGGCCGGAATCAACCAAGATGGACGTCGGAGTTGGATCGAGATTCTTCTCTGGAATACTTGGCCTATCCAGTTCAATCAGACTTTCAGAAGCGTGTTTTAGCTTACAATGATATTATAATTTTCATTGACAGCCAAGTGAGCCTGAGCCAATCAGCAATAAAAGCGATCTCCAAAGGACCCTAAGCTTCCGAAACGAATGTTATTATACAAAATTAATTTAGACCCCGTGATTTAGTTTCATTTCTCTATCGCTATACATTATAAATCGAATCTATAACCATCCAAAAGGTCTTAACCACCCACCCAACAAATGTTGGCAAAAATGACTGATCAAAAGTATGTAATACCAAAAGCACAACTGAGTTAAAAATCCATTTACTGCCTAAACTGGATTTTCCTTATTGAGATAGGAAAGTACAAAGCCTGTACAAAGGACGAAAAAGTAGTCTTTAATCGCGATAGAAGTGACAACCCTGATTCAAAAACAGCAGATTTTGCCGTCTCTACAAGTGGGAGTAATTTTCGGCGTTCTCTTCGGCACGAATGTTTTGGTTCTTCTTGTTTAATGGCATAGGATGAAGATGTGTGAAGTGTAAGTTGATAGACTTATTTTAAAAGCAGCACCAAACCCATTAGTGTTGATGGTTTTTGTTTCTTTGTTGGTATTTTATGTCAAACGCAAGTGTATCATCCCTTTTCGCCCTTGAGGTTTCCATTCCGGAGAAGAATTTCGAAATACCTACGTTAGAAATTAGAAGTACAACGATTTTCACTTAATCAACGTGAGGAGAACAGGAAACCCAAGTCAAGTCGATACACATACCAGCAGCTGAATCTAATTAATATTACCAGGAAACAAATTGTAAGGACTGTTCTATTTACTCGTTAACCTGCCTCTAATTAGGACTTGGGATATTTATGTCGGTTGTGTAGGTTACGTAATTAGTTGGATTTGACAACTTTCAAGAGACCAACGTCCGCTTTACTGAGCTATGCGTTAATTGAGCTGCTCGAGTTTGTGTGCTCGTGTAAGTGATATACACGTACAAGCCATTAATCAATTAATCTATATGACTTTGATGATATTAGAATCCCTTTGACTCTTGCACTCGAGCTGTAGATTATTTTCACACTGGTTTATTAAGATTCCCATTAATGAGTGAATCGGATATTCCTGTAGGTGTTGTTAGCGATAACAGGCTACTGGTAGCTTTTTGGAGGACTCGTTGCACTCGTTTGTTTGGAATATCATCTGCTTGACATCTCTTTTAGAGATTGGGACAGCGCTCAGTCGATTTTGGACTTGCAGGATGCGTCATCTTTTATTTCGGTATGTAAACGTGAAATAACTTTGACATTTATCAACCGATTGACTTAGACATGTTTTTGAACGTCAATTTAGTACAATTTAAATCATGAATCGCTTCACGCTGAAAAAACGCTCTGAAGTAGTGACGCCGCGCCGTTCAGTTGTGTTAACTCAATGTGCATATCGTCGAAAATATCGTGGCCAACAAACACAATCTGATAACACTATTCTTCGTTTGGTGTCGAATTTTGTTGAGCGCGTAACTGTGCTACGCAGGGCTGCCAGAGTTAAGTTAGCTTTAAGCGCCCAAACCTTAAAAAAATGTAGCCCAACATCGTTGCCCAACAAGAAGCCCAAAAATCGTTCAAAATATGTGCGCGTTTTTTCGATCTTTTAGCTTGTGTCAAATCAAAAGGCCTGTTCGATGTAACTTGACTGCAAGACTGCTGCCAAGTTTTAAAAGTACGGGTTTGTTCGAAAATATTTCTTTTTTTAGTTGTGTGAAAGAATAAAATAAACAAAATTAACACACAATTTTTAAACCGATATGTAGCCCAAAATTGTGTTGGGCGCTCATGAAAGAAATTTCTATCGTTTTTTAAGTAAAAAGATAGTCCAAAATAAGACAAAGCGCCCAATCTGGCAACACTGGTGCTACGGCATGCCCCGAAATTGAGAATTACTATTTTCAATGAAATTCGTTGGAACACTTTTGCAATAAGTAGTTTGGTTTTCTGTTGATACTTTTTTGTTGTTTTCTAAAATAAATATTAATGTCTTAATGAGAAAAATCAATTTATTCTATTAAAAGTTTAATTTCGCCCGATAAATTGCACATAGCGCAAAATTTGTTTCCAACAACACAACAAACATTTCAATCCAACATTTTGGCGAGTTTAGGGCAATTCTTTAAAAATATCCTGGACACTTCTGTCTTGCTGAGAATTGACCTGGAAGTGCCCTTTTTTGCTCAATGAAACATAGAACATAGAAGATAGAAAACATAGAAAGAGTACTTCTAGAGTTTATCTTGTAATACTTTCTATTTTCTTCAATCGAAAACGAAATTAGATCGTCCACATGCCGATCACAACGCCCAAGGCTTTACAATAATTATTAAAGGATGCAATGGTGCAGTTTCTTCAGCGAAAATTCTCTGTGCGTGTGGTGTTACAAAGTGGCTACATTGGCTGGTCAATATAGAGGCAGCCACTTGATTGGTGGTCGCAGTGGCTTAGTGGTTAGTGTGTTGGACTACTAAGCGAGGGGTCCAGGTTCGAATCCCGCAAAAACCCAAATTCCAACTCAGGTTTTTTTCACCGCATAAAATTGTAGATCCCTTCCATCCGTTCCAAAAATGAAAAACTCACACAAAACGAATGGTTGCGAGAAGCTAGGCCCTGGGTCCCTACAGACCTGTTGCGCCAAATATTATTATTATTACTTGATTGATGTTGTGTTCCAAAACTAATAAAATAAATAAATTGTAAAGGATCAAATTAAATAAAAATGCCTCGGTGGATTTTTTTGTAAAGTTATTCAATATATACATTACCAAAGAAATAAGAGTTGGCGCAACGTTACTATTCCCCCGAGCTCCCATTTTAATGTCAACAAAATGAAAGTCTTCTCGGCGGGTAAGGGAATAGTGATGAAAAACAAAAGGAAGCCGATGCGGAGGGCAATAATGTGGAATCGATCGAACGTAACGAATATGGGAAAATTATTTTAAAAAGTCGATTTTCGGTGTTAAATTTTTAAATCAAATTCTGTAGCTGCACATGACTCTCATCGGAATGTGTGTCTTGCCATGCACTTCTTATATACTATTTTACAGCACTTTACCACTTTACGATTCCGAGAAAATGTTTTATTGAGCATTTCTTTAATAAATGGAATCATAATCGCCCATACATTCACAGTGCAACTCTACCAGTCTGTTCGTTTCCATTAATAGGTTTAGATGGGCGAACATGGTTGAAATAAAATAAGGGTCCAAAGTTGGGATAGAATTTCATACTAAAATGATCCCCCTTTGAAATAAAATTAGGCCAAAAATAAGACCCGAAATTGGGACAAATTTTCATAATAAAACTTTGGCCTATATTTAAGGCCCTAGTTATAACCATACGTAAAATGCAACAGAAAAATTTGGACCATAATTCTGTCAGAAATATGTTTCCCTACGAAAACAATTACAACAATCACCACTAATTGAATTCCGTCAGAAAAAAAATTTCTGACACATGGAACAGTAAAGAAATGAAATATTTCAGTGGAATCATCTGGTTTTTTGTTGTGGAATTGACTGAGAATTAGATCGGAAAAAGTTTTTCGTATGAAAAAATTAATAAATTATTTTTCTACAAAATTTAATCATTATTTGTTTACTTTTTTTTTTTTGATAAACTTTATAATTCATAAGCAACATTTTAAGATCAAGATTGAGTTCAACCATTAGGAAAAGCAAAAAGCAAAAGAACATTATTACGGTTTCGTTTTACGTATGGCTATAAATAGGGCCTAAAATAAAAACTAGACTTCAATAAAATAAAATAGGACCGAAATTGGGGTTAATTTTTATAATGAAACTACAACCCATTTTAAAAATGGAAATTAGGCCCCGAAAATGAAATAAGGCCTAAGTTAGGGGTAAATTTTCGTAAGGAAATTATGCCCATTTTCCAAACGGAATTAAGGCCCTAAAAATGAATGAAATAAGAACCCAACAAATGGGGTAAATTTTTGTGATGAAATTTTGTCTTATTTTTATGAAAAAAGGCCCAAATTTTGGTTAAATTATATAATGGAATTATGGAAATTTGGCCCCAATGGAATGAGAGAGTAGCGGCAGTGGCTTGGTGGTTAGAGTGTTAGACAACTAAGCGAGGGGTCCCAGGTTCGAGTCTTGCAAAAACCCAAATTAAAACTCAGGGTTTTTCACTGCGGCACCTCTCGCGAACGTCTGACAAACATCTGAGAGTAAAACCGTCTTGAAAGAGCTTCTCAATCGGCCGTTTGGAATCGGCTTAAAATTGTAGATCCCTTCCATTAGTTCCAAAAAATAAATCTGAAGATAGGCCTAGGGTCCTTACGGATCTGTTGCGCTAACTATTTATTTTTTAAGTGAGACTTATGGTTTTGAGCTCACGATTTGTTTTACTCGCTTACATTAGTGTAAAATGTAAGCCTCGTTTAGAAAACTATCGCTTACAAGATCGTCAGCGAGTTCGGTCCATCTTGGGTCTGCATTGTATCTTTGTGGTCACAATTCTCAGGGCCTTATTTCGCTGAGCTAAGCACAATATATGTAAGTTGCGTTCGCCTATCGGCCCATGCTGACTGAAGGGACTTGGTAGTGGGGTTCCAGGCTCAACCCGAACTGTGTAAAATATATTCCTATAAATTAGGCTAGTTTTACTTAAAAAAAGCTTCAAACAAGGTAACTGAACTTGACACTTAATCCGCCGACCTCTTGAGAGCTTCCGTAGATGAAAGCATCAACAAGAAAAAAAACCGACGTCGAATAATCGCATAGAAGACCACTTTAACATCAAATCTGATCAAACCTCAAATAAAAATAACTCTTGGTAATTGTAGTTTCATGACATGGAGAGTGCAACCCTGGGATAAGGCCGTCCTTCGAAGAGTTAAAGAGACCTGTGGACTATTCGTACCTTTCCTCCTCTACGGACAGACTTAACTTTGGCCCTATGAAAATCGACATTCGGTACGTTTGCATTGACTGATGTTTGCGGGACCATTAACTCCATCTTTCCGAGTTGCACTGCAAAATCCAACTTGTCACAAGCAATAGTTTTTGCACGTCTTAGACGTCGACTTCATTTTGATTCTTCCCTAGAATTCTATACACCAACGACAACCTATGCGCCTTTTCCAGTAGCCACCTGTAAAACAAATACGACTCCAAACATTCGGTGCCGGGACCGAAACTCCTTCCTAAATAAATATGCTTTAATTTCGACCTTGACGCAGCCTCTAATTAAATATACAAGTAGCCAAATAAGGAAATAACATGTTCCAGGTAACACTTACTTTGCATGTTTACGTAGGTAAAATATGCGTGTCAGTACACTCATTACATTTTCATGGCTAACTATACCCAATTAACGCACAATGTTGAATTAAGCCAACAAAGGGACTCCCCGAACCCATCCACGATACCCGGATCGGACACACCACACACCACACACATGGCATGTCAGTGTCAAACAATGTAGCTCCTTTGACGCACATGCTGTGGTCGATTAAATTTTTCGCCTCTCGTATTTCCATTGTTGTGCTGATAAAGGGAAACCCAATCCTTGCGCAAAATGGCTGTAACGGTCTAATGGTCATGTGACAACAAATCCTCACTTTTGCCGTCTTTTGTTTTCATGTACCTAGCAAAATTGAATTGGCACCTCTCGTCCTCGAGTGGGTGCGGTGTGGTGCGGGTTGTCATTTATGCCACTCTCACGTCGCATTTCTCACAACATGTGCGGGCAATGTGAATGTGCCGACACAGGACATCTGCTTTACAGCAAAAATGAAGTCATGGCAAAAATAATAAAATTTCAACAACAAATTTCACTCACAAATCGATATCGCGGCATCAGGCTTCAAGTTGTCTACAATAAAAAAGGATATCGGTTCATTAAATGGGACCTCACAACAACACAAACAGTAGTCATGACAGCATACTTTGCAGGATCTGGTCTTTCTGTGTTTATTTTAGTGCGCTCTGGTGTGTGGTTATGTTTTTTTTTTTTTTTCTGGCCAATTTTATTACCCTGTCGTCATATAAAATGGCAAGTGTTCGAGTCGGAAAACACTTTTCAAGGACGATTATGAATACAATTGTGTGTCGCATATATGTATATCAAAGCAGATAGCTTTATGCGCCACACTGGGCAGTAAAACAGAATGACGTACGAATATACTGGTGTATGGGCGGTTGCTTGATATTGCACGGGTACAAGGCAATGTGTGTGCGGTTGCCACAATGTGGGTTGTGATAAGAAAAATTCCCCTTTTTGCTCTGTTTGTCCCAAAAACTTTTCCAAACTGAAGTGATGATACAAAATTATCCGATTTGCGGTACAGAAGGTCAATGTTATGGTTGTGTTAATAGGCCATCAGCAGATGTTAACTAAAATGGGTTCAAGTGCAGGGTTGTCTTTAACCATGCAGGGGCCCTTAAGTAAACGGCGTTTGGGGCGCTTCAAAAAAGCAAAGAAAAATTAACACTAAAATGTAAATATACAATATACATAGTAATAGTAAAATAGTTTTTAACGGATATGGATATTCGTTTTCTCCCAAACTAAAGATGATTGCGCCCCTTTACTTTCAAGTAAGATACAATTTATCTTATTTAGTATCCAATAATATCTATTTGTGTTCAAATTGTAGAGTAGAGACGTTTTTGTTTCTTGTTATTGACATATTAATTTACCACTTGAAGTTGATTCCACGTGACAGTATTTATGTCAGAACTTGGTCAAAATGTTGATACTGAAGGCGCCAGCCATGATGGTAAGTAAAATATTTGTGACTGGTGTTTTTGCAAGATAGGGAATTCGCTTAGGTTGGGTTGGGTTAGGTGGCTCTATTGACATGGTCAAGGCATGCTTAGAGTAGAGGTCTATATTTGAGGGTTCGCTGCAAAACTAGACTGATGGAAGGACTATCCATTTAAAAAAAATAATAAAATCTTAATAATAACAAATGATAAGCTAAAAGACTATACGGGTCTTAAATTTTTACTATAGTTGAGATAAAAGAGGGTTCTAGGAAGGGGACCGACGCCCGAACCGAGAAAAGAGTCCCCCACACAAAATTCTAATATAGCAAAAAACAAGAAAGCAGCAACAAAGGCATTTAATTTTAGCGAGCAAAAACAATTTTTTTTAATATGTTTGAATTCTGTTCATTCAATAAAAAATAAAATCTTACTTTAACTAAAAAGGGGCCATTTTGATAATTTTTCACAAAATGGGGCAAAAGGTCCTGAGGCTCGAAAAGGGGGCCAAGCGGCAGCACTGTTTGTGGTCACTATGTATTGGGTTTTCTTATAGTCCTTTTTACTAGTACCTTTTCAGCTATTAGTTAGGTGATAGTATAGTAGATCTGACGGTTTTACACTGAATATCAGTCAGATGAAAGCCGCTGCAAGGCCATATCGTCCGACTTACTATAAACAATACCGCAATTAAAAAAAACATCAAAAACCTATTCAGTGCCCACCGATTTTTACGTCATTCTAACCTTTGTAACCCAAATTCCAACTCAGGGTTTTTTTTCACTGCGCCATCTCTCGCGAACGTCTGACAAACATCCGAGAGTATAACTGTCTTGAAAGAGCTTCTAAATCGGCCGTTTGGAATCGGTCCCATGGCCCCCATCGGTCTAGATCCTTGCGTTCCAGCAAAGCAGGAAGTGAGGGAAACGCGCTCTTCATGTGGGAATTTGTATATGCATTTTAAATAACCCAAATGGCGGCAATATGCAAATTCCGACTATTTTTTAATCAATACCTTTAATTGGAATTTTCGATTGTCCTCCATTTCATGAGTATGTCTATCGGCAAACTTCAAGTCAAACCGCTGTAATATATTTACTTAGCAACAAAACAAAGAAAGAGCTTAGTGTCAGGGGGATAAAATTGGTTGGCCGTAGTTACCCGCTGATGATAATAAATACCAAAGTTCGTTACTTCCGCCGTTGTAAGACGCCTTCTCCGCGAGCGGTGTTTTGAAATCTAAAAATAGCAGCTCCTGTGGGGTGGGTTGTAGGTAGCATGAAAATAATAATTTAAGGTGCTACCTTAAACTTTGTAGTATGAGAAAGCACTTAGTTCCATTTTGGGTTAAATTTTATCTAAACATACTTTTTTACGGAACCTGGACGAATTATGGGATTTGTTGTCTGCGTAGTAGGTGGGTACTTAGAGTCATTGAAGACATAATTTTTTCCAAGTTCAAAGGCTATTGGGAAATTACTTTCGAAGAATTTTTGTATCAAAGTTTGGTAGGTTGTAGGGGAAACTTGGAGTAGGTAGTCCTAGGCGTGCAAAAATAAAATCCACTGCTCTTCTTTGTGTACTTTTAGAATATTTGTTGGTTAAGTTAGGTTGAAGTGGCACTCTTAGACCATTATAAGGTCCCTTGTGATACCACATGAATCTAAAATTCAATTCTTCATACTCGTTGAACCAATTGGTGCTTCTGATGGAGCGAAAGAGATTTCGAATGTCTATGTTTTTTAGATCGTTCAGATCACTATAGTAGAAAGCTCCCAAATGGAGTTTTCGTCATTGTGAGAGAGTTGGACAACTACAGAGGAGATGGAGGGAGTATGATTTGTTCCTCATCCTCGTCAAGACAGCTTGTGCAAAAATCTTTTGAAAATACGCCAACCCTTGTTGTATGCCTGCCTATGAGACAATGTCCTGTGATGCCACCTATTGTAGCACTGATATGCTTCCTATCAAAGGAGAGTACTTTTCTGCAATATTTTGAAAAGCAACGGATAAGAAAAGTTAGTTCCCATGACAACTTTTTATTTGTTATATTGCTAAATTGGTTTACTTATTTAATTCAGATGCCACAACTTCACAGTTTACAAACAAAGCAAAGGTCAAAGGTCGATACGCTAGAAGAAAATGGAAACTTGTTCAAGTTCGTTAAAATTATTCGCGATGAAGAGTTCTTCAAAAACGGACGGTTTGCTTGTTAACAGAAAGTGCGGAATGTAGGTACTTCTAAGAAAAGAAGAAAATACAAAGTTCAAAAGAGCTCAACAAATTGAAAAAGCGAATATGCTATTAGGACTGTGAAAACTGGCAGAAACGTCATTTATTTCGCAGTTGGTCTATGAAAGCAACGGGATTTGCGTGCATATGGTTCCAAAAGAGGATATAATCGAAGATGAAGTATCCTCCGAAGAGGAAATTTTGGAGGAAGAACCAAGTGAAGAAGTTACAATACCTCTCTCGTTTGCGTATACTAGTCGGCATAAGTATTTTGACGAAACCATTTTCTAGCTATTGAATGAAGCTTAGCTTAGTATTGTTGAGCGACATTGCACGAGAATAAAAATGATCCCTTTCTCAGTCCTCACATTATACTAAAGAGAAACTACCCTCTTAAAAGGAAAGAGAGAGTGGCCAGCGATCGTGTGGTTGAGAGGGGAAGAATAATTGAGTTAGTCAACTTTTAGCCATAAAAGGGTGCGGTCGCTGGTCTATTCGGTGGTAGACGTAAATAAGAAATAGGGAAACGTATTATGTCAGAAGTGGGATGAACTAACGCAGTACGAAGGAAAAAATTAGTGAATCATTTGCCCGTGTCCTTTCATTTCCGATGCCCAATACTTTATAGTCTTGTTCTTGAGTGTCAGTGTATACTGTGTGTTGTTCGTTCGGGTAGTGTGTACACTGTACATGCCGTAAAGAAAAAAAAACAAACCGGCCGGCGTAGGTATCTAGAGTGTTTTTTTGTGTGTTCTTTCATCTATTCATCTCGGAAAGAAAGATAATCGAAATAGCAGCCCAAGTTCGTGGCCTGTGTGTGTTGTGTGACTGCGTGCGTAACTAAGCAACGAGAAGAAAAAAAAAAGAACCGTGCGTCGGGTAAAAGGAAAAAAACAGGAAAGGTACGAGTTGTTTACGGATTGATAGGCAATAAACGAAAAATAATATGCTGGTTAGGGGTAAGTCCGAATTCCATTTAGTTCCTATTATTATTTGAGAGGGGGTTATTGTACTGCGACCTTTTGGTCTATTGTACCCCCTGCTTACGCCTCAGAGTGGTTTATTCCCTCAAAAGAGTTCCCCTCATAGTATAATTCCTTTCGAAATCATTCTAGAGGTTTTAGTACTCTTCTTTCTCCTTGGCGGAAGAAATTCGGCCTATAGCACTCTCTCCAGTCCAGTTTCCTTTAAGAATCTAAGGATGAGAGCTGGCTCTAGTGACTGTATTTCCTCATCAGATAGTTGGTACTTGCCCAAGTATTTCAGTCTTTTGTGGGTCAGTGCCCCACATGATCCCAGCAAGTGTTCTGGGATTTCACTGGACTCATCGCAGAATCTGCAGAGACCTTCTTCAGATATACCCAGTTTCCTGAGGTGTTCCTTGAGTCTACAGTGCCCCGTTAGGAAGCCCGTTAGGATACGAAGGTTATTTTTGCTCATGCCGATGCAAGCTTGGAATCTCTTCCGGTTGTATTGCCCCAGAAGTTTCTTGGCCTGCCTCATGCCCTGAGTGTTATGCCAGGTTCTTGCCCTGTTTTCTTTCTCTAGTTTCCTAAATTCTTCTTTGAGGGTGTGATCCCCTATTCCGCAGAATGGTTCAGGACCTATGAAAGTTTCTGATGCTCCCTTTCTTGCTAGGGAGTCGGCCATTTCATTCCCCTCTATTCCTAGATGGCCAGGCACCCAGCAGAGAGTTATTTTGTTCCTCCTACCAAGTTCATTAAGTTTTTGTAGGCATTCCCATACAAGTTTGGATTTAATGATGTAGGAGTTAAGTGCCATAATAGCAGCTTGGCTGTCTGACATTATAGCTATATCACAGTTGACTCTGTTTCTGTCGAGGTTAATTTGGACACACCTGTCTATGGCATAGATTTCAGCCTGAAAGATGCTGGTACTTTTTCCCATTGGTTCAGAATATTTGGTTCCAGGCCCAAATACTCCCGCTCCAGTTCCCTCATCAGTTCTCGACCCATCTGTGTACCACTTTGTTGTGTGATTGCTCAGTCTGTGAATTGTGGATTCATTGCTCCAGTTCTTCTTATTGCTGAGCTTAGTAACAAAGTTCTTTTGAAAATCAAATCTTTTGATGATATCGTCTCTAGGAAAGGCCAATAGTGGTTGTTTTTTGAGTAGTACGTCAAACTGTCTCAGTGTGATGCACTTTCCTCTTCCTATTCCTTCTTTGGCCATTCTTAGGATCGTTTTACTTGCACATTCCTCAACCATAAGGTGCAATGGAGTTAATTCCAATAGCACTTCCATAGCTGCGGTTGGGCAAGTTCTCATAGCCCCTGTAATACACAGGCACGCCAGTCTTTGCACTTTATTGAGTGTCTTCCTTGTGGTGGAAAGACTGGTTCTTTTTGCCCATGCAATCGCTCCATACGTGATCATTGGTCTCACAATAGCAATATACATCCATCTGAGGATGGTCGGGCTACATCCCCAGGATTTGCCAGCTAGGCTCCGGCAAATCATTAAAGCACGCGTTGCTTTCCTGGTTATCTCTTCTGTGTGTTTTTTCCAGATGAGTTTACTGTCTAGGTTTAGTCCCAGATATTTAACTTCATTGACTGTTGTCAGTGTTGTACCTGATAGCCTTATCGGCCTTAGTCGTTCAAGTTTTCTTTTCCTCGTGAATGGTACTATTGTTGTTTTTGCCGGATTAAGGCTAAGCCCAGCCGTTACGCACCAATCTCGAGTTATTTTGAGTCCCCTTTGTATAATGTCACATAGGGTTCCCTCAAATTTACCCCTGGCAATAATTACTATGTCATCAGCATATGCTTGACAATTGATGCCCTGGTTCGTCAATTTCTCAAGTAACTCGTCCACTACAAGACTCCACATTAGGGGGGATAGAACTCCTCCTTGCGGACAGCCTCTTGCTGTGTTAACCTTGATAATACCTTCTGATGTGTGAGTCTCTGCTGATCTTGTGCTCAGGAGTTCATACATCCATCTTGATACTGTGTTATTTACTCCTTTTCTATCAAGAGCTCGAATAATTGCATCATGCGATGTGTTATCGAATGCTCCCTCAATGTCCAAGAAGGCACACAATACTATCTCTTTCGCTTCAAAAGCGCTTTCAATAATCTCAGTTAGCTGGTACAGAGCAGTCTCCGTAGATCTGCCCGCTCTGTAGGCATGCTGACGATGATGAAGAGGCGATGTACTTAGTACATCTTCTCTTAAGTAGTTGTCCACAGCCTTTTCCATCGTTTTAAGAAGAAACGAAGTAAGACTGATTGGTCTATAGGACTTCGGTAGACTTGGGTCCTTTTTTCCCACTTTCGGAATGAACACTACTTTCGCTCGTCTCCACTGGTTTGGTATGTAGCCCAGTGCCAGACTGCTTTTTAGAATTCTTGAATTCTTTAGTTCCTATTACATTTTTGCTTGGTTCAAAATGAGTCGACAAATAAACACTAGACGAAAGCGAAAGACGGTGACGGAGGACTCACGTTTATCAGAACTGTTATCCGAGGTGAAAAGACTGAAGGAGAACGTCAGGCTAAGGGGAGGTAGAGAGGGATGCGAGGAAGTTGTTGAAGTTAGCAGTATAGCAACGACGGTACCGCGATCGGAATCTATAAGGATGACCTTGAACGAGGTGAAGGCTTTGGTAACAGAGTTTGAACCGGGAGTGACGCATTTAACTCCGAATCAATGGATCGAGACCATCGAAAAATCAGGTGGAATTTATGGATGGGGCGCATTGGAGTGTTTGTTTTATGCAACGGCACTTTTAAGGGGGGCAGCCAAACGGTGGCATGAGAGTTTGAGGGTAGAGGTAAATACTTGGGATTTGTTTAAGCTCGAGTTTTTGAAAGGGTTCCCTACAACAGTTGACAATCATAAACTACTAATAGAAATATTAAGGCGGCAACGTAAGGTCAATGAACCCATAGAAGACTACTTCTATGAAATGTCATCGATGGCTCAGCGTGCTGGCATAGGAGAGTACGTGACCATACAATATATTGTCTCTGGGCTTGAGGACAAATCATTGGTTGCCGTACTTGACGCTAGGAAGCCAAGGACGCTAAATGAACTGCTTTGCGAAATAAAAAAAACAGGAAAATGCAGAGCAGTATAGAGTTACGAGAAGGGAATTTCAATTGCACCATTCAAACCCACTTAGGCGAGGGAATATGGAAGCTAATGCGGAGCGGTATTCTGGTCATTTACCCAACTTTGGGGAACGCCAGTTGGCTACACGGTCAGGGAACAACAGATCATCCACAACGTTTATGCCGCCTAGGGAGTTCGCAGAGCGAGTGTGTTATACGTGTCGAAAGCCGGGTCACATATCCTACCAGTGTCCAAAAGCAAAACAAAGAGCAGCAAAGGACGCACCTCAGAGAATCGTCATGAAACAAATCACGGTCAGATCGAATGCAAACGAGTGCTATCAACAGGTGTTTGTGGAGGGACGACCACTAGACGGTTTTATAGATTTGGGCAGCGATTGCACAACTATGAAAGCAACGGTAGCTCAACAACATAATTGCCTACTCTCGAAGTCTGATACGGTGTTACAGGGTTTTGGTGGCGGAAACTGCAGGGCGACTGGGCAAATGATGCGAGACGTAAAAGTGGGCAGTGTGATGGTATTAACAAATATAATCATCGTAGACGACAAGGCGCAAGATACCTCTATAATAATTGACATTACATTTTTTGATCAACCGGGCATAGTAGTTACAAAAACAAAGGGGACTTTAGTAGTAACAAAAGTACTGGAGGATGCAGAGATCGTGCAACTAGATTTACCAACATCAAGTAAGATTAAGAAGGTAATAAGAATCAAACGGAAAATCGATGCAAACGATTTAAAGGTTGGGGAAGCTGCTACCAAGGAGGAAATTGATTTGTTAGTTAGCTTACTTAAGGTGAAGTGCAGGAGAATTTCTCTCTTTACATATCCCAGCGGAGGGAAAACTTCCTCCGCATGAGACATGCACAGAGCTGAGCCAGATCTGGCAAGTTCATCGGCCTTCTCATTCCCTTCTCATTCCCCTCTCATGGGCTGAGACTAGATGGTTGAACCTGACGAACTGTGTCATTTCAAGGAAGATCTGGCCAACCTACGATGATGCCAGAACAAATAGCCTTTTAGCCAGAACACGTATAGATGTCGCCAGACTAACGGCAATTAGTACGGGTCATTGGCCTTTAGGAACTCACGCAGCCAAGCTTGGGATCCCCCACAATACCCACTGCCGCAGCTGTGCTGACACTAACAAGAGTGAAACGGTGTTTCATCTATTTTGTGAGTGTCCGGCCCTAGCCAAAACCAGACGCAGTGCACTAGGTCATCCCTTTTTTGATGACCTTTCGGCCATCCAAAGCATCCACTTCCATAAGATTATCAAATTCCTCAACTCCACAGGCTGGTTTTGAGCTCTTTTAACTTCCTTTACCCCCTTTAATTTCAGGTTCCGTTAGTTGTGGTTTCAAAACGGCGCTCAATGCGCTACTTGTGTTTTTCGCTCGTCGGGAAATACAGCCACCTAAACCAACCAACCTAGCTTACTTAATAAATACCGGGATGGAGTTGCACTTGATATGACAGAACTCGGACTCTCAAAAACGTGCGAGATGTCAATTGAACTTAAGTCCGAAAAAGTTGTTCGATATAAATAGATGAGCTACAAAGGATTTTCAATGAATTAAAAGCCAACGATATAATTGAGGATTTAAACTCGGAATATGCCAGTCCCATCCTCCGAGTGAAGAAAAAGGATGGCACCTTCATAATGTGTGTCGATTACCGTAAGTTGAATTCGATCACTAAGCGTAAGAATTTTCCAACACCCAATATCGAGGAGCAGTTGCAAACACTGCACGACAGTAAGTAGTGTATTGGACCTCATGAGTGGCTATTACCAAGTTCCGATAGCTAAACAATCACGACACCTCACCGCCTTTGTAACTCCCTTTGGACATTTCCAATTTAAGCGAATGCCCTTTGGATTTTCGGATGCTCCGGCTGAATTTAGGTCAAAGATAGCCAAAATAGCATTTCCTATAGAAAATCAAAAAAATCACGGTATACGTAGATGATACACTTTTGGCTGCAGTTTCTATTGAGGAAGGCCTGGTCATTCTCGAAAAGTTTTTGAATGCACTTGAGAATTGTGGACTTACTCTTAACTTAAGGAAATGTGAATTTTTTTCTGGAAAGTGTGACATACCTCGGACATGAATTGAGCGCCAAAGGAATATCTCCCGGAAGGAAGAATGTGATGGCTATTTGTGAGTTTTCGATTCCATCAAATGTAACAGAAGTCAGGAGATTCCTCGGGTTAAGCGTTTTCTTCGGAAATTTATTAATGGATATGCAATTATCGCTAGACCAATTCACCGTTTGACTTGGAAGGATATGGAGTTCTCATGGAAAGACGAACAACAAAAGGCATTTGAAGAGCTTAAGCAGAAGCTGTGTGGTATTTGAATATTGCACCCGCCTGGACCTTTACGCGACCTGATGTTCTAATGTGTGAACTGAAGATTCGTGGGAGGGTACCACTGGTGGATCTATGCATTCTTTGTGGTCTGTCATTCGAGCAGAAGCTGTGTGGTCTTTGAATATTGCACCCGCCTGGACCTTTACGCGACCTGATGTTCTAATGTGTGAACTGAAGATTCGTGGGAGGGTACCACTGGTGGATCTATTCATTCTTTGTGGTCTGTCATTTGAGCAGAAGCTGTGTGGTATTTGAATATTGCACCCACCTGGACCTTTACGCGACCTGATGTTCTAATGTGTGAACTGAAGATTCGTGGGAGGGTACCACTGGTGGATCTATTCATTCTTTGTGGTCTGTCATTCGAACAGAAGCTGTGTGGTCTTTGAATATTGCACCCGCCTGGACCTTTACGCGACCTGATGTTCTAATGTGTGAACTGAAGATTCGTGGGAGGGTACCACTGGTGGATCTATTCATTCTTTGTGGTCTGTCATTTGAGCAGAAACTGTGTGGTATTTCAATATTGCACCCGCCTGGACCTTTGCACGACCTGATGTTCTAATGTGTGAGCTGAAGATTCGTGAGGGGGTACCACTGGTGGGCTTATTCATTCTTTGTGGACTATAAGGAGTAAGTACAGACGCTGTGTGGTGTAGAAAAGATCCAGAGTAACTAAGAAATACTTGTCATTTGATGTACTAATGTAAGAACTGGAAAATGACTACGAGATTCATCGGGGCGATGAATAAAGTCGGATGGCCGAATGTTGAGCGACATTGCACGAGAATAAAAATGATCCCTTTCTCAGTCCTCACATTATACTAAAGAGAAACTACCCTCTTAAAAGGAAAGAGAGAGTGGCCAGCGATCGTGTGGTTGAGAGGGGAAGAATAATTGAGTTAGTCAACTTTTAGCCATAAAAGGGTGCGGTCGCTGGTCTATTCGGTGGTAGACGTAAATAAGAAATAGGGAAACGTATTAGTATCGTTAAATACAGGGGCGAAAATGATGCGCAAAAGAAAGAATAGCTATGACGGAACATTTGAGTAAATATGTTCGCACTTTTGAGCACGTTAAAGCCAAACAACTTTTGTATTTAACTTTAATTGATCATAAACGCTGATAAAAAAACACATATTGATTAAAAGGTGTAAGTGGTCGCAGTGGCTTAGTGGTTAGTGTGTTGGACTACTAAGCGAGGGGTCCAGGTTCGAATCCCGCAAAACCCCAAATTCCAACTCAGGGTGTTTTTCACTGCGCCACCTCTCGCGAACGTCTGACAAACATCCGAGAGTATAACTGTCATGAAAGAGCTTCTCAATCGGCCCGTTTGGAACCGGCATAAAATTGTAGATCCCTTCCATCCGTTCCAAAAATGAAAAACTCACACAAAACGAATGGTTGCGAGAAGCTAGGCCCTGGGTCCCTACAAACCTGTTGCGCCAACTATTATTATTATTATTATAAGGGTGTTATAGGTAAAAAGGCAGAGTTGAGTTTCGTTACCAGATCTTCGATGGTAGCAAAGCTTAACGCTGGAACGGTAGTAAAATATATTGCAAAAGAGTTTAATGTGTCGCGTCAAACTGTGCACTATCAAATTAATAAGTTTAAGAAACATAACGACATAAGCGCAAAACAACGCCCACTCAAGACCGAGTCCTTCTACGGGAATTTAAGAAAAAACATTTTTCTGAAGCCTCAATCTGCTGCAGATCAATGGAATTTGAAGGCCAAGAACCCAATCAGTGAGCGCACTGTCCGACGACGTTTGAAGAAAGGAGATTTTAAGACAATTAAAGCTAAGAAGTGCCATATACATATCGAAGGCAAACAAGCTTAAAAGACTGGCCTTCTCAAAGGAACATCTGCACAAGCCAAAGGAGTTTTGGAGAAGCGTTTTATGGACAGATGAAAGATCCTTTGAGTATAACTCTTCAAAAAACAATTTTTTTGTAAGATTGCCAAAGGTAGTTGGGCAAAAGAAACGACCCGTTTGTCAAAAAGTGAGCCATGGCGGAGGCTCTGTCATGTTCTGGGGATGTGTGGCGGATAATGGACTGGTTGACTTGGTTCCTATCACCGGCTCGATGAACCAAAACCAATATTTAATGATCCTAAATGATAATGCCTCTAATTCTGGAGATAGGCTTACCTATTGGGAATCATTTATCCTGCAACAGGATAACACCCCGTGCCACAAAGCGCAAAATATTTCTACATTTTTGAAAGATGTTGGGGTTAACACTTTGGACTGGCCACCTCAAAGTCCGGCTTTAAATATTATAGAAAACATCTGGTCGCATTTGAAACGCAAAAGAACAGTTCCGTTAAATAAAACAAGGAAGGAGGCAATTTCTGAGATCACTTCTCTTTGGGAAGAGATATCTCCAGAGATTCTCCAAAATTTAGTGGATTCGGTACCAAGGCGCCTTCAAAAAGTTATTGAAGCCAAAGGAGGATATACGTTTTACTAACTTAGTCTCAATTTTTTTTACTTTTGTTAAGTTTAAACAATGTTTTCTTAGTTTTACATTCTTGTTAAAATACTAATGCCAACACATAAAATTATACAAATAATTTTATATCTTTTTACGTTTCTATGAAAAAATGTTGTTTTTTTTATTTTTAAATTTGAATTAGTTACCTATAAAAAGAAAAAAAATTAGGAGGAATTCTTTACAAAGCCGTTCAAAAGGTAAACGTAAAAATTCGCTATTTTTATTTTGTCCAAATACTTATGCCGGCTAGCGTAGTTTGCACTGATCGAATTTGTCAAAAATCATTTCATTTAATTTATTTCTTTGAGTTTATTTTCCTTTTTCTTGGCTTTATTTCCATAAACTAAATGGGGCCTTATTCGTTATGAAAATTGGGCAAAATTTGTTGGAACTTATTTCATATTGATCTTTGAGGTGTTATTTCCTGCGGCGTAATTTCGCACCACTATATTTATACCGCTGGATGCTTGTTAGACGTTCGCGAGGTTTTGTAAAAAGCATTTAGATGTTATTTGCATTTTTCGGCGGGTTAAGCCCAAAGGTACTACACCTTTTAATTAAGCTTCAAACATTAAGAAATTTTAAAGCTATGCTGAACTCTCAACAATTTAAGAAAAAGAACCATCCAAAAATTGAATTTGACTTGGGTATAACTCAGTCGGAATAATAAAAATTAAGCACATGTGTGCAAAGGAACAAACTCAAGCACACAATTCAAAGCGCATTGCTGCCTACTTTATACATTCAAATAAAGTGGTTCTCAACGGCTTTTATGTTGACCATTCTACAACATGAAAGAAGACTTTCCCAATTTTAAACATCCAAAGGAACACATTTCTGCAAGTGAAAGCTCCGTTGGCCTTTTTCCATTATTTTCCTTCTTTTTTTTTATCTGCAATTCCTCTGGCATTCAGGAAATTTTCGTCCAGCCAACTAATCGCACATGTGTGTAGGTATATTTGTATGCGTTGCCAATTTATTGTTATATAAGTTCGACTCACCCTTCCAGCTATTGCTATTGGGGCCACATTTCAGCCATACAATTTCGAAGGCCACAAGAGGCCATCCATTTGTATGTGATAGCTTTGTTTTGTCTTCAACGTGAACTGTATTAGAATCGAATTCGAATAAATGAATAAATGTGTGCTCTCTGTTGTGATAGAATGCCAGTGTCCTCGAATTGGGTCCGCACAAAGCAATTTACGCTACTATTTCACCCGTAAGATGAATAATAACGCTTATACCACTTCATGCCAACAACATAAACATCCTTTATGAAATGGAGTGAGTGTGTTCGCTACCCTGGCTTTTGTGCTGCCAAATGGTATTCCTTTAATATTGTGCGGGTCTCCCCTCGTCGAATATACCTATATTACTGGAGTATATGAGGTAAATTTAATTTTTACTATGCTACCCTCAATTTTACAATCATGTCGTTAATTTAAAGTATAATTAAATGGGCGTCGGAAACACAAGGTTCGTATATTGCAAAACAAAAATCTTAAAAAGGAGACACGTTTTTAATTTACGACAGGATGGATGAAATGTGTCACACGCGCTATATATTATGTGCACGACTGGATCGCCCACAGAGATGTTCAAATTATTCCGTCTTAAGCGCACACAATTTTTTTTTTCCACAGAGAATCACCCTAGGCGATTGGCACTCCTTCCTGTCAGTAGGTGTTCATCATCCCACAAAGCTTATGATGATTCTTTGACGCCGCAAAAATGCTTTCGTAATAAAGGACATTTATATTTAAATGTGAACCGCACAAGAATCTCGTCTAAGAATTGAAAACGTTGATGATTCTTAAGAAATACAATTTTCACGCCAGGATCACCACCAACCCTCAAAAGTAAACTTTTCGTCGAGTTCACAAATAGATTTATTCCTTGCCTATCTTTGCTCAAACGAATCAAAAAAAAATAAAAAAAAAAAACTACGGAAACTCGCAGGAAATTTAAATAACATCACATTGCTAATCCGCAAGGAGCAAGAGGGACGAGCGAAAAGAACAAATCGCTGGTACTGTGCATTGCCTCCAGATATCCGCAGCAGCCCGTTTGACCCTTTAGCAAAAGTTTGTTTTGTACTTTTTGAACTTTTCACAGATAATTGGGTACGACATTTAGTGTCAGTAAGGATAATGTTGTCCTCCGATTGTTGCCATTGTTTTAAAGGTTAGTGTCAAAGAGTGAGGTGTTGAATGGCTGGAAACAATTCCAAAGTTACATAGATGAGGTTCTCTATTTTTTTTAAACAACTTCGGGTTGGATATACCCTTTTGAGAGATTTCCTTTTTGTATTTAATTTTATCTAAATCAAATTTTTTTTATCATTGTTTTTCTTGTGGGCGAACGGATTTAGTTCAGTAATCGCATCAAATCCCGCATTTGATATTGGATATTGGAATCGAGTTCTTCAGAATATTTAATCTATAACAGGAATGTACTGAAAGAGGGAAGATAGGAGGACTCAGAAAACTGGAAAAACAAATTGGATAACGAGACAATGCTTCGGTTTGAAGACGTAAGTCCAAGAATCAGGGAGTTTCAGATTTCGTATACACAATCCTTTGAAAGGTCGTGGCGCTACTGAAGCGTTAGGGATAAATCTAAAGTCTGAAGATGAGAATGACAATTTGTTTTCACTTCATCTGCAGAAGATGAGAACTGCGTGATATAAGGAAGAGTGAACTAAAACACAATTAAACAGTAGAAGATTGGATTTAATTCAACACTATATTCATCGGTTCTCCGATTTTTACCCACCTACCTAATAACATAAGAAAACAATCAACCAAACTTTTGATGAACGAGAAAGTTTCGTTCGACCCAGTCGTGCACTTTATTAACTTTCTTCATTACGTAGTAAGAGAGAGATAATATTCTTTTCGTGCAAAATTTCGAACTCGAGATGTTAATCAATTCTGACATTATACGATGATAGATGAACTCAAAAAGAGTGGGTCCCAAAATTCTGTCCGGTCCGTCCGTCTGTCTGTCTGTTTGTCCGTCCTTCCACAGGCCTACAATCTAAACGGCTGCCCGGATTTCGTTCAAACTTCGGTCTTGGAATTTGTGAGCTTACAGTTCTGGGGTCGTTTTTTTTAACAAGGTAACCCCAGTATTAATGGCACTTCCCATATAAAATTTTCGTACCAGTTTGATTTGATCGAAAACGGCTCTAACGATTTCAACTCAAATTGTTAAGCTTAAGTAGGTGAGGTTACCAGGACTGTGTCTGTGTACCCAGTTTTTGGCTAAAAATTCGAATAACGGTACTTTTGAAATTTCGACATATCGAAAACCAATTATACGATTGTAACAAAAAATTAATTTCTAAGGTAGGTAATATGGTTACTTCTAACTTAAAAGCAAACTCAGTTTTTCTCTCTACCATCGTACAATAAATGTGGGATTCATGTCGACTCTGTATTTAAACGCCAACCTTACGCCTATACTGGTTTTCAAACGGACTCTCATATTTCGAACAGACAAAAGCTAAATGAAGACGAGCGGCGAACGAACGAACACGACGTACGACGGAAACTTGTGCCTATAGTTAATTTTTATTGAATTACCTTTTTCTCACTCCATTCCGATTCGGAATTTAATTTCATATGGCTGAAATTCCACATCCGTAGGCAAATCATTCATTATTGTTTCATCTACAGAAGCCCTAATCTAGATAGCAATTCGACTTTTAACGAGTTTGATGCGCTGTCTGACTCCATTACAAGAATTGTCTCCCTGTATCCTAATACTGAAATTGTCATTGCGGGCGATTTCAATATTCACAATTCTAACTGGCTTCGACATACTGGACAGACAACACCCGAAGGAATTTATGTTCAGATCTTCAGATCAACACGCGTACCTGATATTGACGGTCAGAATGCCAACACTCTGGACTTGTTTCTTACCTCCCACCCTGATAAATACTCTTTAGAAGTATTATCGCCTTTAGGCTCGTCGGACCACTGCATCATATCAGCTAAATTCTCGTACTCCAACCACACAGTTAAAGAAAAATCTCCGAAAAGAAACGTATGGCAATACGAGAAAGCCAACTGGAGCGGACTTAACAACTTCTTTAAGAGTTTTAATGCTTCCTCGATAACGACGTGGATGCCGCCGCTGATATGGTGTCCAGTATTATCACCTTAGGTATGAAATCCTTTATTCCTAACAGGATAAAGAGTATCATACCGAAAGAAAATGCGTGGTACGACTTGAGCTGTAAAGAGGCTATCAGACAAAAGGAGTTAAGTTTTCGGTCATATAAGGCCAACCCATCTGAGGAAAACCGAAAAAAGTTCAAGCGAGCCAGAAATGACTGCAATACCACTATCAAGCGTGTTAAATTCTCGTATGACCAGAAGTTGAGGCAAAAAATACTACAATGTCCCAAGGGTAGTAAAAACTTTTGGTCTTTTGTAAAAAATATAAAGAATTCGGCCTCCCCTTCCATCCCAACGCTCATTCACAATGACATTCCAGCTGTCAACTCTTTAGACAAAGCCAATCTGCTTGCTGCACATTTTGCAGCCAGCTCAATGCTCCCAGATTGCGCTTTGCCTCCACCTGTACTTGAGAGCGTCGAACACACCATGGGACAAATCCATTTTCGCACTCGTACAGTGGCAAGAGTACTTCATGACCTCAACATAAATAAATCCGCTGGTCCAGATTGTATTTCCCCAATCGTTCTGAAGAGATGTTCTTCCACGCTGGCAAAACCACTGCGTAAGCTTTTCCATCTGTCCTATTCTTCTGGACTCTTCCCGAGAAGGTGGAAAACAGCATTTGTCCAGCCCGTCCCCAAAAAAGGCGAATCTTCTTCTCCCACCAACTACCGACCCATAGCACTTACATCCATTCTTTCTAAGGTCATGGAAACACTGATAAATCGTCAGCTCATGAAATATCTTGAATCACGAAAACTCATTAATGACCGGCAGTACGGTTTTCGTGGCAACAGATCCACTGGTGATTTGATGGCTTATCTCACCGAAAAGTGGAACCAATCGCTACATCACTCTGGTGAAACGAAGATTGTTGCGCTTGATATTTCAAAGGCATTTGACAGAGTTTGGCACCAAGCTCTTTTATCGAAAATGCGTGCATATGGGATCGATGCGTCTCTTCTTCAATGGATTAGAAACTACCTTTCTGGCCGTTCAATTCAAGTTGTATTGGATGGCTTCAAGTCTGAAATTCACCATATAAATGCTGGTGTTCTCCAAGGCTCCGTTTTGTCTCCGACTCTCTTTCTCATTTTCATTAATGATCTCTCCTGTCTGCAACCTCTAATCCAGTCCACTCCTTTGCCGATGACAGCACCCTCAGCTTCTCATATTCATTCCAGGACTCACGTCCCTGCTCTTCGGCCGTAGAACTGGAACGGCAACGTATGTTAAGCTCATTGCATCGCCGAAACCTAAAGACTTTCCATTCTCGGTATGTGTGTCCATGACAAACTCCGTTGGAATGACCACATACACGAAGTCGCCAAGAACGCTGCGAAATGTCTAGGTTTCTTCAAACGGTGCAAGAAATATTTTACCCCTTCTGATCTGGCTGCCATATACAAGGCGTTCATTCGCCCCAAACTTGAGTATAACTCTCATATCTGGTCTGGTGCGCCCAAAACCTCATTGCACCTGCTGGATAGGATACAGAATTGTGCTTTAAAACTTATTGGAGACACAAATATAGCGAATTCTATAAATTGTTTTATCGCTATTTCTATAAACAGTGCTCAAGCGAAATCGCCAGCTGCATTCCACCCCTTCAACAATTCAACCGCAATACTCGCCAAGCCAGGAATGCCCATCAGTTTACCCTCCAGCTTACTTTCGGTCGTACTATGAAATATAGAGATTCTTTCATAAGCCGTACCACGCGAATGTGGAACGCCTTGCCCGACTCTGTCTTCCCCTCGGTTCAATTTGCAGACATTTAAAACCAATGTGCATCGGAATCTCCTATCTTCTCTATCCCAACTTCCTTAACGCCCGCGCTGTGTACTTCAAACTACACCATAAGAGTAGTCATAACCTCTTTAGCGCGTGTTAATTATAAAAAAAATTCTATGTTATTGTTTAATTTTTCCGGATTTTCTTAAACCTAATTAGAAGTTACCTTAAAAAAAATCGAATTCTGCATGAATTATGAAAAAAAAAAAACGGCCAAGTGCGAGTGTCACTCGCGCACCGAAGGTTCCGTATTTGGCTAAAGTCCAACACATCAGATATTTGACATCTATTTAATTTAATTACTTAATATTTTTACTCTCAAAAATTACTCGCACATGAATCTCATTTTCTAATTATTACCTAGTACCCAACCCACGCCAATTTTCCATTCTGTATGCGACCTGTCCCAATTAAAAACTATTGACTGAAAATATATTACTTTTATTTTGTTCTGTACTCCCCAAAAAAATGTATTATATTCCCCAACGAAATTAGCAAGCGGGAACCCTGGTGGGTCTCTTCTGTCTTTGATGGGGTCAATTGTGCACAACTGCGTAGTAGAGATTAAAACTTATGAGAGCAACGTATTTTACATGGTAAAATTATCTTTTTTGAAAATATCTTGTAAACTATTAACTTTTCGGCAAAACAGTATTCAGCACATATAAGAACATGATCTACAAAAAAGGAATTTATGTAATTTTTTGTGAATCAAGAAATAAACCGTTTTTTGGGCGAATGAAAATATTTTTTTCACCAGATTACTAATTAATCCAAAACCAATCGATATATTCCTTCCATTGGTATTTGTAGTTTAACTAGAGGTTATACCGGATGTTGTGTATAAATTTTAGCCTCCTATGTCAATTGGTTCTTGAGATAGACCTGGTAACAAAATTGGCTTAGTGGGTTCGGACAGACGGAGAGACATCCGAGCGAAACTAATAAGGTTACGTTTTTTCCCTTTGGGTACGGAACCTTAAAAAGGCATTTTTTAAGAATTTGGTTTTCGTTAGTTTGTCTGAAAATGGCACGGACGAATTTGACCCAAATGCATAATTTGAGTAAAAAACTTTAAAACCAAGTACCCCGGAGAAAGCACATGCACATGGGTATAAAATTATACTGCGCTTATGACCGGGTTTTCAGTTAAATTCCTATTAAGCGGGGACCTTGTAATGCACAGGATGGCGTTTTTGAATCCCAACACTGACTTATATGCTGCTATTAAAGGGGTCTTGCTATTAAGATGGTTGCTTTTATCCGGGGAGTACTGTAATGCTTACATCACGAACAATAACTTGTAATCGGTTTTCCGCTAAATAGTTAAGCAATAGTATTTTTCAAATTAAACATTGAAATATTTGGTACTGTTTTGTCTGCACAATCTTACAAAAACCGCTCTAACGATTTTGACCAAAATACATATTGAAAATAACGTAAGATCCCGCACTTTAGATTTCCTAAAAGAAATCGAAGACCTCAGTTTTTTTAGTTATGGCTCAAAAAATAGTACAGATATCACGTTCTATGCATTTTCAAATATCAAGGTATAATAGGTAAAAGGCTTAATGCCTCTTAGCTACGCAAAACTTATTTTTAGCAAATACCTCTTTCAATAATATTAAATATGCATCTTAAAATAATACCAACCATTTGGGGCTTACACAATCAGAAAATCCTCCTCCTCATTTACACCCTACACACTAGCATCGGGATCTTCAATATATAACTCCTAATGCAAATTCACAAATGGCTGAATTCCGACATAAATTGATATCTATGTAAAGATATCGGTCTATCCAATCATTAAAAACTTTAATCATATTCCAGTAAAAATTTAAAACATAGCCTCAAAAACAGAAACTTCTACTAGGTACGCTTGTCCTGTAATTTTGTGAGGTGTAACGTGTAAGTCCTCATAAAATAGTACAGTAGGCGCTTACAACCGTCTAACCAGAACTTGCGACAATTGCCTGTTACTTTAACTTTTAAAAACTTATATTGCTATTTGATATAACTGCCATATATATATTTTTGATATATAGCCATACGTAAAACGAAACCGCAAAAATTTCCTTTTGCTTTTTATGACACTTAAACTTGATGGTTGAACTCAATCTTAGTCTTAAAACATTACTTATGAATTAGAAAGTTAGTATATAAAAAAAATAAACAAATAATCTTTAAATTTTCAAGAAAAATAATTTATTCATTTTTCCGTACGAAAAACTTTTTCCGATCTAATTCTCAGTCAATTCCACAATAAAAAACCAGATCATTCCACTGAAATATTTCATTTCTTTACTGTTCCATCTGTCAGGAATTTTTTTCTGATGGAATCCAATCAGTGGTGGTTCATTTGTTGTAATTGTTTCCGTAGGGCAACTTTATTCTGACGGAATTTTCGCTATAACCGCCTAAACGAAAAAAAAAATCATTTTCGTATTGTTCCAACTTTTTCTGTTTCATTTTACTTATGGCTATAACTAGGGCCTTATCTAGTATTGAGAAAGTTTCGTTCGATTCGGTCGTGCACTTTATTTTTTAGTTCTTTTAGAGCTTATTTTGTTCTTGCAGTGTGCGGTGTAAAGCTGCCGCCACTTTGCTGTCCCTGTCGCTATAAAACCTTTGCAAGTTATTAAATATCTGAATTTCTTATATTGAAAATATGCTTTTTTAGAAAATAAAATCTGCTTCAATATTTGTTTTGGGGGTGACTCAGGTGGATGTAGTCCAGGGCGCAACATACGCCTTTTCTGGTGCATGGCGCAGCATATATAGTGTCGCTACAATTGTGCCATAAATAGTACTCAATCTGATTACATGACTCAATCTATCAAGAATTGGTTCCTACGTTGTCCTCAATCTGGTTGAAGACTAAATATAGTGGTAGATATCTATAAGATGCGTCGCTTTGGCTGCACCATTAAAGTCTTCGTGCATTGGTTCTGCAACGTTACCAATGAGTTCTGATTTTGAAAATAAATAGTAAGATTCGTCGGTTTGAAGGTACTGAAAACAAATGACAAGTGTCACTGTTGGCCCCTAACGAAAACCATTACTTACTGTCCAAAAAAAAGTTTGTTTACTCTGTCAAACAAAACCAAGAAACCAAACTTATGATAGTCGCATCGATTCGATCCATAGATATCTGCACAGTAACGCTCTAGTTAACTTATCAGAAATCGCTCAGCCATACCTACCCTGGGCTGTACCTACGTTATACCAGTACTCTCGTTCACGTTCCGTTCAAAAACTTTAAACATGTACTTATGTAAGGGAGCCCACTCGAAGAGAAATACACTTCAAACTTGATTCTTGTTTGAAATAACTTGCTCAATTTACCGTCCATCGTTATGCAAGATGTCGTCTCAAATTAAGCACCCCCAAAGGATACACACCCACACAGAGATAAATAAATTCCCATTCTGCTCACTTACCTTGGAGTTGATAAATTCACATGCCATGTCCTTGAGCGACTTCAAAGTTAACGATGTTGACGGCACTGAAATTCCATCGCGTATATTTCCAAACTGAAAGAGGAACGTTACTTCCGGCCCCTCCATTATGACGGGCACCGTATTGAATCGTTTCGCCAGCGCAACCAATTTTCCTCCCTTCGAATATGAGAAATTCCAATCGAATCGAATGGCAGGAATCCGTCGAACTGTGTTAAAATTTCCTCTCAACTTATCGCAGCCTTTTGCGAGGGCGGCAGTTCGAAATAATCTGCAAAAAGAGTAAAAAAAAAGTCCTCAATTAGTTACGGTTTTCGAATAATAGACCTCAATGGGATGCTTATAAATTACAGAAATAATCCTAAGTACACACTTGAATAAATTATTAATACAACCACGGGAGCAGCAGGGGCCAAGTTGATGGAAGGAAGTCTACCAGGGCCGTGAATATCGGTGAGTGTTTTTTTGAATTAGTACAGAAAGGAGTAGGAGTTTGAATGAGGTTCCGTTCCACTTCCGGTTTAGGGTCTCCCCGTCAGTGATGCCAGACTTCTCGGACTGAAACGAGGATTACCAAAAAAAAAGTCCTTTTCGTGCATTCCGACTTTAAAAAACAAAAAATACACTATTTTGTGTTGTTCTGAACGCGAAAAAAAAATAACTTTTCGCCCTTTTAGCTTATTTTGAAAGGCTAAATGCTCACGAAATGGGTAATTACCCACGATCTGGTATCACTGCTCCCCTTAGCCTTGTAAGGATTGTCAACAAAAGCTCAAGTATTCACTACCAGACAGCTTTAAAGAATTTTTCGTCGTTTGCCATTGCTGTTGTTGCACAGTTCGAAATACACGTGCCGCATTCAGCAGCTCGGTGGCGGCGGTTGAGGAAGACCGTAACGTTGATATCAGACAAGCAGCCTTATTGGGGAGCTAATAGGTTGGCCTACCGTATACTGACAGCACGCTATGAAGGTAATTGGAGAAGCACGAGCAGAAGACAGCCTCGGTCGTAATTTATTAGACCTCTACATTGGACACGGCTTGTGGTAAGAGATTTATTGTCTGTGGAAACATATTGACCGACTCGCGGGTGTCATGGATCAGATGAAACTGTTTGTACAAAAAAACTTTTAAGGGCTGGCAATCATTCCTCCTCTAGGCCAGAGGCAAGATAAAGATTGCTATGTGTCGCATGACAACCTCTCGCATCGAAGGACTTCTTAGAGGGATTCAACATTTTGTTATTTTCGTTATATCCTCTATGAAATACGCATCCTAATCGTAGGGGAAAGAAATCATGTCATTACATTTTGTTGATAGATGTGGGTGCCTGCGTTAAAAGTTTCTGACAAGAGATCAGTGTTTTGAGTGGAGTAGAACGTAATGTGAATAAGATAAGGAGTACGAGTTTGCAAAGTAATTTTGTGATATGGATAAGAATATGCGGCCATTGATCAACTGCGAAATCCAACGGTCGATGTTTTCTTCTGTGAGACTGTTAAGTTAAACTGGAATGTTAAACTCCCTCGTAGGAAACTTGCCGTAGTTATGAGGAAATGTACTGGTTCTGGGCTGAAGCCATCGCTGTGGCCATTTGTTTGCATCGCTGTTACAAGTCTGAAAGAATTCTTTAAAAAAAAAACAAAGAGTCTCAGTTGTCAACATCTCATTTGTGACCGCGAAATGCCAAATAATAAGTGAAAACCCTCTCTAACCATAAAGGAACGTATAGCACTTAATATAGTATCTAATAGGTAGGTATGGTGCAAAATACATGCAGAGCAACACAAACGTTTGGAAAAATAGTGTGAGTTATGCTTCAAAGTTGACTTCGTAGATATATTTTAGATGGATTGACTCTTCTTTCCAAAGTCGGTGCTGAGGACATGGAAAAACTATTTCTGCAGACAGCTAAACGGCGAAGATGACACAAATTCCGCTGTCAGGCAGAACGAACCATTCAACCTGGACGATGAAAGCTAAGATTACCGTCCACCTGAATAAAATGAAGTGAGGATAACAATATCTAAGCTTAAATCCAACAAGGCTGCTGGACCGGAGGGCTTAACTGCCGAGCTGTTTAAGGCAGCGGGAGATGACCTGGTAGAGAGCATACACCAACTCGTCTCCAAGATTTGGTCAGACGAAAGTATGCCTGATGAATGGAACCTCAGCATCGTTTGCCCGATCCACAAGAAAGGAGACTCTCTAAACTATAGAGGCATCAGTCTCCTTAACATCGCGTATAAGATCATTTTTGCCGTACTGTGTGATCGCCTAAAACCATATGTCAACGAACTGATTGGACCCTATCAGTGCGGCTTTAGGCCCGGCAAGTCCACGACCGATCAAATATTCACACTACAGCAGATCCTGGAGAAAACCCAAGAAGTCCAGATCGATACTCACCATCTTTTTACCGATTTTAAGGCCGCATATGACAGCATTTATAGAGGCGAGCTATACAGAGACATGCCTAGTTTTGGCATCACTGCCAAACTTGTCAGATTGTGCAGAATGACGATGAAGAACGCTCGCTGCTCCGTAAAGGTCGGAAACAATCTCACCGAGACCTTCGATGTCAAAAAAGGATTTAGACAAGGTGACGCGCTGTCATGTGACTTCTTCAGCATCATTCTTGAGAAAATTATGCGAAACTCGCAAGCCAACACCAGAGGCACAATCTTCCAGAAGTCTGTGCAACTTCTTGCATACGCTGACGACATCGACATCATTGGCAGAACACAGCGAGCTGTCACTGGTGCGTTTGCAAGTATTAATACAGAAGCGGCAAAAATGGGTTTATAGTGTCAACAAGAAGGGACACAACACCGACGAATCGGTGGTTTTCGAGATTTTTTTTTTTTTTTTATTTATCCGGGGGTAGGTTTTCGAGATATGATCAGTTTTTCAAATCAGGGTTTTCGGCGATTCTAATTGAAAATTAAGGACAAAATGTTTTTGAAAACACCTCTTTGTAATTATGTAGGTAGGTACGATTAATTTAAAATTTAACGGATAAAATTATATGAACGCTGCAACAACTTTGCCCACAGCGCAAAATGGGTTCATATTTTTTGAGGGTAAAGCGTAGTACCTAGGCAGATGGTCCGAAACGAAAAATTCCATACAAAAGTGACACAACGAAATCATGAACGAAAAATTTGCCTCTCCTTTTCGTTTTGCAGTACGCAAACGCTGCGTAATGATGGCGGAAAAGTGGGTACACGGAAAAATTTAAGATCAAATCAAGAAAAATAAGCGCAGAATCACGAAAAGTTTGTCTAGTTTTAGAGCTTAGCTCATGATTTACTGATTCACGACTTCTTATTCGCAATTCTAGAAATTGTACGAAGTGAAGATATTGACCCCCAAAAATCGTGAATCAACACTTCTCATTGTAAATAATGATCAAACGAGAAATACATATTGCCATAACCGATCGCAATTTTAAACAAGTAGTTCTAAATTTGATATTACTATGGTTGTGAATTGCAAAAACATTTCGCAATTTACCACTTTTCTGTAGTAAATTTGATTTCATCCCTTACCGAATTGCAACCATTTAGTCTTGAATTGCAACTCATTAGTACTGATTTGCTACTTCCGTAGTTGCAATTTGCAAATTCTTAATCGTAAATTACAACTTCTTTTTATCAATTTGCAATTCATATTTTGCAATTTGCAATAAATATTTTGCAATTCATATTTTGCAATTTACGATTCTTGAGTAGTGATTTGAGGCATCACCGTCTTAAATTAAAAACGTTTTATCGTGAAATTAGACAACTTTATTTTCAATTTACAACTTATATTTTGTGATTTACAATCAGAATTCATAGTCGTATTTTATATTTTTGTTTCCTCTTGATATCCTTGAGAATCATATGACGCCATATCGTCCGGAGACAACGGGATTTGTCTGGGGTGGTTTTTCTGTCTATGCTGAAATTGTTAATACACGCAAATTGTTTAAAAGAACTTGTATTGATACGAACCTTAAAAAACCTTTTCGACTGCACACTTTAATATCCATACCAATTTACTTCTTTTCTAATAGCGAGACCAGCGATGCCAGATGTGGGGATTTTTACCCATTTTGGGGAATTTTTGACTCAATGGGGAAAATGGGGAAAAGTGCTCTTAAAATGGGGAAAAACGGAAATCCTTGCATGTTTATTAATTTTGCATAATTTAAAAATAAAACTCTTGTAGTTGACTTTCAAATATCTCCCGGACATAAAGACATCACCGCGTTTATAGAATCTAAGCAACTTAGCTCGAAGCTGAAACACTTTACGGAATTTTACAGACGAAATTATGCTGCAAAAATGATCAAAAAGTTGCTTTGATCTTTGCATCGATAAAAATGCTTGGTTTTGCACAATAAAAATATGAACCAGTCCAATGACGATTAGTGTATCTACCAATCGTTATATAATAACTTGTATTAATATAATTTATAACTTAAATACCTACTTAATATATTTTTTTATTTATAATTTTTTGTATTTATGTACCTACCTTTCAAAATTATAATTTACTTTCAACCTGCCTCGTTATTTGTGAATTACCTATGCCTTGTAAATCTATTCAACCTACCTGCAATATTTGCTTTTAATTTTACTTATTTTGCATTAGTTTAAACTGCAAGACTTTGAATATTATTATTATTTTTTTTTTTGTAACACCTTTTTTAAAAAAAATGGCTAAAAAAAAGAAAAAAAATGTTAATTATATGAAAAATGCGTCTTTACTTCAATGAAATAAAATGGGGAAAAAACGGATATGAAATGGGGAAAATTTTCCCAAAATTCCCCAAAAATGGGGAATTTAGGCAAAAAAAATCTGGCATCACTGAGCGAGACATATCTTCATTCTGAAAAAAAATAAAAATAGGTACAGATTTATATACCTCCCTACTTTAGTTTTATTTTTTTTCTATTATTAAATAGGTACTTACATGATATATATTCCAGAATGCTTTATAATGGTTAGTACACTCACTATCACTGAGAACTAGTTATACTTAAAAAACGACTGCCTTAAGCAAAGATTAAATACCGACTGTGTGTCGCTGCCCATGATTGCAGCTGTCCAGCAACACCACAAACATATTATGTATATTGATCCATATAAAGAAAGGATTTCGACCCATGGACTACATCGTTACTGTCGACTACCTGTGCATAAAAAAATTATGTAGTTTCAATGGAAATTACAAGAAATATTTTGCAATTTACGACTTCTCTACGTCAATTTACGTTTTCGGTTTAAATGTGGTAAATTATTATAAGATTTTATTGATTCATCATTCAGTCGTGGTAAATCACCAAATATTTTTCGCAATTTGAGATAGCAAAGTGGTGTTTACGAAATTTGCCTATTGAAGTGGTAAATTGCTCCAAACAATCTCGCAAATCACTACAAATTAAAGAAGCTCAAATTAATACTTTTAATCGCAAAATGCAACAAACAAAATTTGATATTTTTCGCCGTTTTCACTGACAAATTACAAATTTTTATATCAATTCAAGAAAAAATCGTTGTGATTTGCGAAAAATATACGATTCTTGCAATTGGTGATTTTCAATTCTTTCCGTGTAGTTGTAGTATATTGCTTGGTACAATTATCCACTCTCTTTTTGCACACGATTATTGTTTATTTACTTGGGAAAATTTGGCATTTGTACTGCAGTGTTGCCAGCTTTTATAAGAGGTATGGCGCCAAATTCGAAAATCTTGGCGCCAAAAACACCTAAACTCAAATATAAAGATCAAAAATGCCCATTTTTATTGTAATTCGTTGGCACACTAATTCCGATTAAATTGTTTTTAAGAAGGCAATGATAAATTAAAAATACGCGGTCTTAGCAAAAATTCCGACAGATAAAATAAGTACATAAATTAATTAAATATTTCAGTGGAATGATTTTTTTTGTGAAATAAACTAAGAAGTTGGTTGAAAAACAAATTGCATGTGGAAAAATGTATAAGGGAGAGTGGGTATGTATGGGACACAGGAGGAATGGGACATAAGCATTTTCTTCAACGTCGTATACTTTTTCTCGTTCCTGTTGATCACAAATTTGCTCTTTAGTGTTTACCCGCCGGTCAACGAAGCAGGTCCTGTGCGCAGTTGAAATTACGCAGTGGAGAGCAAAAAAGGTAAATTTGTACATAAAAAGTAAAATAATTGGGTGAAATTTGAGTGAAAAATAATAATTAATGAGTGAACATATTGTACAAAAAGTGAATCAAATAGATATAAACATATATCATGAAGTGAATGAATTCTAATTTTGTTTAGTCTGCGCCGTATTTTAAGAGATATTATGTTTGATCTCTTTGAAGTGCCCTACAGGATGATTGGGACACTTATATGCAGGAGGAATGGGACACCTGTCCGTGAACCGAACAGGGGTCAGGTTCTGGAATCTTTGTGGAAAGCGAGAAGATTAGACTACACTACCCCTTAGGTAACCAAAGTACAGTAGTGAAAGGTGTCTGTTTGGCGGAACAATGGACCAGTAGTTGTGTCTGAGTGCTCCATCGGATAGTAACACCCCCCGACAAAAAAAAAAGCTTTTCCACATCAAAGTCTAAGCAAAGAACACTTAAAAATGTTCGCACGCGAAGTACATTAGAAATAAAGGTTTTAAGATAAAAAAACACACTTGTAATGAAAGGCGTCCCATTCCACCACATAGCTGTCCCATACCTCCTGCTTCCAGGAGGAATGGGACAAAGTTTGTTGGTGCATAGAATGCGTTTTAACTTTAATTCTGGTATACTTTTGGTTACTTTTATGTTTTGGATAGCTTGCCAAAATGTTATCGTATATTAAAAAAAATGTTTTGTGGAGATATGATTTATAAGTTGCCAGCATATCACATTTGACTGAAAAGTGTCCCATACATACCCACTCTCCCCTTATATAATGCATTTTGGTCGCAATTTTTTTTCCAAAAATTTAGGCTACGATTATATAGACAAAAACTGAGTTTTTTTATTAAAGTTAGTAGTTACCATAATATGGTATATTATTACCATAGACATTCATTTTTGTTACAATCGTATAGACCATTTTCCAGATATGTGCGACCGTTATTCGACTTTTAAGCCAAAAACTGGGTATGCAGTCATGGTAACCCCATGTACCTAAGCTCAAATATCAATTTTGGCGGAAATTGTTAAAGCCATTTTCGAAGAAATCGAGCTGGTATTACAATTTTAGGAAAGTACCATTAATATTGAGGTAGGTAACCTAGCAAAAAAAAAAAAAAATCCCGAACTCCCAATCCGAAGTTTGAACGAAATCCGGGGAGCCTTTTAGGCTGTAGGCCTCGGGACATTTTTGTGCTCCTCTGTCATCGTTATGTCGGAATTGATTAACATCTCGAGCTCGAAATTTTGGACGAAAACAACATCACTTTCTCTTACTACTCGTATGTAATCGATAAAGCTTAAAACATATTTTTGTTTCATATAGATCTCCTCATTTAGAGCTCGATGAAGGAATACCAATGTAGACAGCTCTTCGTGTTATATCCGTATAGAAAGACATCATAACTAGACACTGTTCAATTAGATAGAATCCTCACGGGCTGAATATCAGTCACAACGATTTTTACTAAGATGTAGCGCAAAAATTATGTTTTTTTCCTGCTCTCGCCAGTATGCAGAGTACCACGTTAGGCCATTATCTTTATCACGATCTTAACGATCTATATCACAAAAATAACTACAATTGGTTCTATGATTGGAAAGCCTCCTGCACTAAAGCAACTAAGTAGGGGAAAGTGGTCACCCTTCGTACACTTTTTGAATTTTTATTATTTAGTTAAAAATTAACTCACCTCTGTATGTAGTTAATGCATTTATATGTTCTATATATATCGTAGCTTATAACAAAAAAGTATGAAACCATTATGTCAAAGATTTACAGAGTTATAGAAAATATTCTAGGATTAGATTTTTGTACGAATGCTCCTCACCTGTGGGGTACTTTCGTACAGCAGATGGGGTACTTTCGTACGACATGGGGAAAACTCATACAGGGTATTTAAAAAGTTTATTTAACTTGCTAATTTTTATAAACAGCAAAAAAAAAACTTATTAAATATCAAAATAACTAAATAATATTCAAATTAACTTAAAGTTCACTTAAAATCTTATTCCCATTTCGCTGGATACTTTAAATTCAATGCTTTTGAGTATTCTTTGAGAAAACTATATGAGTACCAAACCCGAAAATTTGTTTCCTATACCCAATGTTGCTATAAGTAGTGCAGATTTGTCTGCGTTTTGCAGATTTTCAACCGAGCTGCAGACTTTTAACAATCAGATTTCTCCATAAATCTGCACTTCTGATTTTGTCTGCATTTGAAATAATATACTTTGGTCCTTAAAAAAACATGCCAATATTTTTTGTACACTTGCTTTCGTATCCTGTCATTTTTCTATTGAACTCCTTTTTTTTTGTATTGTTATTTAAATAAAAAAAAACATTTTGTGAAGTACATAATATCTTTCCATAGAAGTCTGCATTTCAGGTTTCTTTTTTGTCATAACTGCAGATTTGTCCAAATATTTTTATGGCAACACTGCCTATACCCCTAACTTGGCAAACTTAACCATATCTTGGATGCCCATAGTTACCATACCATAGCTCTTTAAGGCGCGATTGTTAACAAACTTAATTTGGGTAGGGTGTGAACATCGTTGATCAATGTCCTGCTAGCTGTTACCCGTTAATAATGCTATGTTTGTTTACAAGAGCCTTTTATCTACTACGTTACCTAGTCGTATGACCAGCTCTTTGCTGTGCAGTTCTGCTTAGGGTAAGGTTGTTCTGGCTCGTAGAGTAAGTGAGAACTGAGTCGTTTCTAGGTATACAACTGATATGAAGCTATGACAGCTCTGTGTTGGACTAACGAATCCTCTTTCTTCGTTTCTACTGCTATTAGTACCGAAGAAGTCGTGCTGTAGAGACGTGTTATTAATTTGACAAGGTAAGAGTTTTAATATTTTTTAAACTGGTATAAATCTTTTTATGCATTTTAGAAAAAACGATAGGTACCTATTCATTCATTTCGAATTTTATTTTTATATTTTTTATATTGCCTAGATAACTGTAAAGGCTACAACAGATAAAGACATTGCCATTTCTAATAAACCTTATAGAATGCGTAAAACAAACTTTAAAGAGGTCTATATATAATTTTGTTTCATTAAAATCGATATTATTGATCTTTTGCTTGTAATTTTCGTAAATAAAATTTGAAGGGGAGCATTCGTACGCGTACGAATGTGCCCCCTGTATTAGGGGAAAGTGGTCACCCTTCGTACACTTTTTGAATTTTTATTATTTAGTTAAAAATTAACTCACCTCTGTATGTAGTTAATGCATTTATATGTTCTATATATATCGTAGCTTATAACAAAAAAGTATGAAACCATTATGTCAAAGATTTACAGAGTTATAGAAAATATTCTAGGATTAGATTTTTGTACGAATGCTCCTCACCTGTGGGGTACTTTCGTACAGCAGATGGGGTACTTTCGTACGACATGGGGAAAACTCATACAGGGTATTTAAAAAGTTTATTTAACTTGCTAATTTTTATAAACAGCAAAAAAAAAACTTATTAAATATCAAAATAACTAAATAATATTCAAATTAACTTAAAGTTCACTTAAAATCTTATTCCCATTTCGCTGGATACTTTAAATTCAATGCTTTTGAGTATTCTTTGAGAAAACTATATGAGTACCAAACCCGAAAATTTGTTTCCTATACCCAATGTTGCTATAAGTAGTGCAGATTTGTCTGCGTTTTGCAGATTTTCAACCGAGCTGCAGACTTTTAACAATCAGATTTCTCCATAAATCTGCACTTCTGATTTTGTCTGCATTTGAAATAATATACTTTGGTCCTTAAAAAAACATGCCAATATTTTTTGTACACTTGCTTTCGTATCCTGTCATTTTTCTATTGAACTCCTTTTTTTTTGTATTGTTATTTAAATAAAAAAAAACATTTTGTGAAGTACATAATATCTTTCCATAGAAGTCTGCATTTCAGGTTTCTTTTTTGTCATAACTGCAGATTTGTCCAAATATTTTTATGGCAACACTGCCTATACCCCTAACTTGGCAAACTTAACCATATCTTGGATGCCCATAGTTACCATACCATAGCTCTTTAAGGCGCGATTGTTAACAAACTTAATTTGGGTAGGGTGTGAACATCGTTGATCAATGTCCTGCTAGCTGTTACCCGTTAATAATGCTATGTTTGTTTACAAGAGCCTTTTATCTACTACGTTACCTAGTCGTATGACCAGCTCTTTGCTGTGCAGTTCTGCTTAGGGTAAGGTTGTTCTGGCTCGTAGAGTAAGTGAGAACTGAGTCGTTTCTAGGTATACAACTGATATGAAGCTATGACAGCTCTGTGTTGGACTAACGAATCCTCTTTCTTCGTTTCTACTGCTATTAGTACCGAAGAAGTCGTGCTGTAGAGACGTGTTATTAATTTGACAAGGTAAGAGTTTTAATATTTTTTAAACTGGTATAAATCTTTTTATGCATTTTAGAAAAAACGATAGGTACCTATTCATTCATTTCGAATTTTATTTTTATATTTTTTATATTGCCTAGATAACTGTAAAGGCTACAACAGATAAAGACATTGCCATTTCTAATAAACCTTATAGAATGCGTAAAACAAACTTTAAAGAGGTCTATATATAATTTTGTTTCATTAAAATCGATATTATTGATCTTTTGCTTGTAATTTTCGTAAATAAAATTTGAAGGGGAGCATTCGTACGCGTACGAATGTGCCCCCTGTATTACTGTCCGAATGTACCCCAGGCTATGCACAAAATAAAAATTACAGCTTTTTAATAAATTAGAATTTAGTAGGGAAATATTAGTAATTTAAACACAAAATAAACATTGTAAACATAAATTCGTCATCCCTATTTTGCAAGAAACGTAAAAAACTTACTCGCAATGCGATCGCGAACTTCGGTAAAAAAATTACTCACAGCGCTCGAAAACACGTTACGCTTGTCAGCTATCATACCTTTTGCCCGACTGTCCCGAAGTTCGTTGAGCGAAATGCTACCTGGTATGTCTATGCACACGAGCAAACACGTGTTTTAGCGAAGCTTAGTTTTTCTTTTATACTTACTGTACGAATGTGCCCCACGTACGAAGGGTGACCACTTTCCCCTACAAAAATAACTGGTTCATTCGTTCTGTTCGTTCGCCACGAATGTAATAAAAAACTTATGATGATCAACAAAGAAATTGGCCAAAAAATAACTTATCAAAATTTAAAATAACAATAATATGGAGACGATCATCGTTAGAATATTGCTCCCTGCCTGGTTCTATAGTTTTAAATAAAACTAGCAGTACCGGCAACTTCGTACGCGGCGTGAGACTGTGTAATTTCCAAGAAAATAGATACGTAATAAAAATAATAGTTAAGTTTCAATACATTAGATAACTATATTTTTTATGATATGACCATAATTCACCTATATCTTCTTGAATTCTTCAATTCTTTACTGTTGGTATCAACGTAGGAAGGTACTATACCAGCCATCAAAACAAAAACCTTGAACTCAATTTCTATATACACCACCATATGATGTCCATCAGCGCACGTCATCAGCCACCTGCGCATTTCCTCAGAAACACAATGTCGCTGTTGATTACATACACATTCACGTCGCATACCTTTCTTTCGTTTCACTTAATTCGGAGAAAACACCACGCAGTTTTTTTTTCATATGAACGTGCTTGTGCGATGTGTGCCACCCAACTACCCCAAAGCAGAACAACGGTCAAGAACCGCGGGTGCTGATAATGTTCGATTTGATAAAATAAATTTATTTTTTTCATGTTAGATTTTACGTTGTAGCTCAGCTTCTAGATGACATAGAAATCTGATTGATGGCTTGAAATAACTATGAAAGTGTTGTTTGAGTAATTTCGAGTTAAAGGCAATAAAGTCAGTAAAAAGACACATTTTGATCAAAAACGCTCCAAAAAATAGGCATGGCAATGAAAGGAATAGCCTATGTCCTTCTCAGAATCTTAAGGAACATTTCAAAAAATCGTCATCGAAATCTGTGCAGTAGTTTTCATGCCATTAGGAAACAAATAAAATGCCTACAGTTTAATTACATATTTGTATAAATTTGTGACCATTCAGGTTAAAAAATGTAGTCGCAAATACAACCAACGATGATTGGATATGAGAACGGAGTTGACGTTCTGATTTTGACAGAAGCATTATTAACGCATGTCTATGAGTGAACATTATAGATAGATTTAAATTGTCGGGGTTGAGAAATGATGTAATCAGAATGGTCGGGTGTAAAATTAATAAAAAGCTGATTAACAACGGGAGGGAAGTGCACGGCCGTAAGACAAATTCTGCAAGGGCAGTTGGAAAATCTTAAAGTGGCATTTGCGTTTGCCGGAGGTTGAACCTGGGACCCTTCGGTAGATTTAGCACTTATATATGTAGCAAACCCAAGGCAGGGAGCTAGAGTTTCGCATTATTAAAGAGAAAGGAATAAAATCAACTATTTCGTTGCTCCCAAACCCGCAAATAGAGTTTGTAGTATTTTTTTTACCGTAAAATATTTTCCTTTTGAACTCAATTGAGAGGTTAACTTGACAATTACAGATTTTAAAATGAAATTTAAATACAGGAAGAGCAAAACTTGCATTCCTTGATCTGACCGTTTCCAAACATAAAGGGCCTCGCTAATAATCATTCTTAACCTCCACACTAAATATTTTGTAGGTCACAATATGCAATTTTGTATGGAAAATTTCGCCATTGTGAGTTCGAAAAATTTTGCCTGAACACTAGAATGATTATTATTAGTGTCGCGGAAAGAGTATTCCCAATTATTCAAGTTTATGTACACCTAACCTACACTTCTTTGGATGATTTTAATAAGTTATTTACAGATCGGATGTGGGTTGTTTTTCAAATCGGAATCTGGAAATTGTTGTATTGCCTTTGCCATGAATCTATTTGCAAACAATTATGGGGTGGACAAAATTCACAAACACAGGCGTTTCTTTTGTAAATTAAAGAAAAGTGAAGCCACTGTGCGGGGGCGGAAAACTTGGAGCTGATGCAAAAAACACCTGTCATCAACATAGAAAAGAATCGCAGGAATCCGTTAACAAGCAACTGGAAGCCATGGCATCCACTAAGTTAAGAGCACCCCACCCACATGTTTCCAGACATAACAAGGCACGCCTACAGGAAAAAGTATTTCCGTATCAGCGGAAGAAGGAAAGCGCGTTTACAAATAATATTGTTTACAAAAGTGGGTTGAGTAGGAAATTGCGGCGTTGAAAGCTATTACAGAAGTTCAGAGGTTTGTACATCAGTTGCTCTAAAAGCCCCCTGAGGACTGATTAACATCAATCGTCTCTCTTAATTGAATGTCTTAATTGAATTGAATCTTTTGCATCTCCCTTTTTTGTTGAGTTAGGAAATACTAGACCACTCTGACACAACTGCTCCTCTCTACTTGGAGAAAACAAAATCCAGTGTAACCCATTATAATACAATTTGATCGACTTTCGGAGAAAGCCGACAGTTGTAGTTGAAAGAATCAGCACTAAAGATGCGCCACCTCATCCGACCAAAGACATGACTCGAAGCACATTACGCAGTTTAATGTGATTTCTTTCTTATCAATTGTTTACACTGCAAAAAGGGTTAATTCCTCTCATTGTTGCCCTCGGAGACAGTTGTTTCAATAAAGCAATTGGAAAGTTTCCTGTGAGAACGCAAATAAGTTATAATAAGTCCAGCAAAAGTGCCCCCCACTTCTAGCGGACGTTCCTACTTATACTTTTTGGGGAGACTACATCTGGGAGAGTCATGATTCCGTTCGTAAGAAATCCAACAGTCCGTTGAGGTGATTCCGAAGGACGCAGGAAGACCCAATGCAGGTACAGAGAAACCATCCCGTGGGCAAACTTATCGCAGATCGGATATAGATGAAGGGTTTAACGTTGTAGGTGCATTTTTCTCGTCTTAACATTTTTTTTTTTTTGGCTAAACAGCTCCGTATAGGGTGTACCCTAGACCTAGGCCTAGCTAGTAGCTACTCAATTGAGAAGCTCTTTCAAGACAGTTATACTCTCGGATATTTGTCAGACGTTCACGAGAGGCGAAGCAGTGGAAAAAAAACCCTGAGTTGGAATTTGGCTTTTTTTGCTTTTTTTTTTTTTAACCTAACCATAATGTCTCAATTCCGATGAGGGCTAGTCCAAGCGTGTTCCAAGCTGAACTCCACGCCATCCAAGAGTGTGCTAGTCACATGTACAACACTGGTATAAAGGCATTCACATCCATATATCACGGGCAGTCAAGCAGTTATTAACGCCCTAAGCTCGCATATTATTTACTTCAAATCGGTACTAAGCTGTTTCAACGCCCTTCGAACGCTTGGCCTCAGGAATATAAAACCGAACTCTGGTGGATTCCGGGCCATGAGGGTTTTGAGGGAAACGAGAAAGCCGACAAAGTGGCCAGATTGGGCTCTGAACTCCTTTCACAGGACCTGGACCCTTCTGCTATACTCCCAGATCGTCTATAAATTTATCCATCAAAATCAAACAAAATGTATTTCATATTAGGAGAGCATCACAGGTCTAAGACAGGCCAAGCGTGATATACAGCCGTTCAATAAAGATGCCAATAGAATTTTAAATCTAAACAGGCATGATATCAAAAATCTTACTGGTTTCCTCACAGGACATCACCACCTACGATATCACCCAAATAAAATTATTTTAGCTGACTCCTCACTTTGTCGGTTGTGTCTTGAAGAAAACGAAACAGCTGAGCACATAATATGTGAATGTCCAGCCCTGTGTGGAATCAGAAGAACTATCTTCTACAGGGAGCTTCTCAGCCCTGAAGAGATGAAGAAGTCATCTGCTAGTAGCTTAATTAACTTTATTAGAAAAGTAAAGAACATGCTAGCCCAAACAAAATTCTGGCCCTATGGCACAATAGATCTTATAGGTCGACGTGCCTTTAACGCTCAGGCATAGCCAGAAGGTTAAAAAAAAAACAAAGCCTCTCTCTGTCTCGTCTTGATATTCAAGTCCAACAACTAAAAGCTCTTCACTTAATCCAACAACGATTTATCCCACAAAATGTAAGCTTTTTTCTGTGTGCCAATTGAGCATATCCTATATATTATCTCACTTTACAATCACAAAGAAAGAAAAAGGGACAAACAAATTTTTCTGTTAATAAGTGGTATATATCAAGGCTTCACAATATTTAACTAAATACAGGGTAGAAAAATACAAGGTAGAAAAGTTAAAACGAAATGTTTGACTTCCTGGACTAAAAAATGCAGAGACAGAGAAAAATAAGATTTCGGAATGTTTATGAAATTACTTTATAGAGGGCGTTTTTTTGAGGTATAGAACTTTATGTTGGCAACACTATTGTAACTGGCGGCCATTTTATCAGCTGTCAAGTGATTTCTTTTTAATTTGGTTTGGCATTTCAACATGAATAGACTGACGCCTGAACGACGCTTTCAAATTTTTCAAATTTATTTTGAAAATCATGGTTATGTTCGAAATACGTATCATGCACTACGTCAATTTTCATAAGCGAATTTTGTTTGGCGATGAAGCTCACTTTTGGTTGAATGGATACGTCAAAAAACAAAACTGCCGTATTTGGAGTGATGATAATCCTCAAGTGTATGTTGAGGCAACATCCACAAAAACTTACTGGTTGGGGTGCTTATAGGTTGGTAGAAAGTAGAATAATGGGTACGTGCTTCTTTAAAAGCGATGCTTTCCAAAACGTTACAGTCAATGGTGGCCGCGATGGAGCCATGATTACTGACTTTTTCGTTCATCAATTGAGCAACCATAATGTGCAGCATCTATAGTTATAACAAGATGGCACAACATGTCACACAGCTCGTGCCACAATTATTTTATTGAAGGAAACATTTGGTAAACGCATAGTCTCACGTTGTAGACCCGTGAATTGGCCTCTATAAGATCGTGCGATTTAACTCCGCTTGACTATTTTCTGTGTGGTTATGTGAAGCCGCTAGTCTACGCCGACAAGCCCGAAACGATTGACCACTTGGGGGGACAACATTTGCGCGTTATTGCCGATATACGGCCACAAATGTTGGAAAAATTCATCGAAAATTGGACCTCCAGATTAGACTACGTCCGAGCCAGCCGTGACAGTCATATGCCAGAAATCATATTAAAATTATAGTGCCAGAAGATTTCGAATAAAGTCAATTTCAATAAAGTAAATTTCATACCTCCTAAAACCATCTTTGCTTTATTCCACTTCTATAGTTCTATAACTCCAAAAAATCAACCTTTACTTGGATAAATGTGCAATTCCAGGAGACGAACAGGAGACTAACTTGACAACGCAGCAGAGACAGACGAGTCCGGGAGCACGTTCTTCATTTAAAGACTACCGTAACCACGGGAGCGATTACAATGGCGCCAAGGTAAAGCATCTCTAGAAATCTCCATCATTGTGCGTTTTATTTATAGCACATGTTGTGTTAAAATAGTTCCAAAATACAGTCACAAGTCTTAACGCTATCAGATCGATTTCTAAGGAAAAACAAAGAACAAAATCAAATGTCAAGGTCAATCACAGCCATAGGTCTACGAAAATAAACAATTTCTTATCACAAACCGATGAGGCGTTTAATCTCGTCGCGTGTTTACTTCTAAATTGGAATTTCCATTCAAGTGAGTTTCAGAGTCCATCCTACAAAGCGCCATGTCTGATGGTTTGATAATCTATCCTCGTTCCACTCACGAAATGAACTGTCAGTCTCAGTGTCAGAGAGGACAGTACGCTCATCAGAATAAATTGATATCTGGGTTCGGATAATTGGCAGATAACGGATGGACGTCGTTTCAGATTTCAATCGTTCGACGATGACACTTTTGGTGAGGTCGTAGCTCTTATTGCTAAACAAAAATATTCAAAAGCTTCCTCGAAGTAGTCAGACAGATTCCCTTTTGACGTTTCTGTCTAAAAATTTAACTTGTTTAGGTGGGATTTAATTATTGGTCTGCCACACATTAAATACGCAGGGGAACAGTGTAAGACTTTGAACAGTTTAGATGGCAATTAAAAAGTTATAACTATGCAGAAAGTTTAATTGCGACTTGACAGCTTTGTGGTAGACGTTTCATTGGTATAGAGTGAACTTCCAGACCCAGTAGGTATATTTGAAATGGTCTACCAGCATTCATTCGAACAATATGGGCGAAAGGTGTATTCCTGGACGAAAGCAAAACATATCGGAGGGGTAAAGCGGGATGTTTCAGGTTGGGGGGTAGTATTCAGGTGCCTGCAGGGTATTGACATTGCTTTCGGTTCGGTAAGAGTGCTTGTAATGGACTAGGGTTTTGTTTCAAAGTTAATATAATGTGGCATGGGGCTGGTGTAAGAATCATGGCGAAATTTTACACCCGCACCTACTGGAGGTGAGAGGAATCGTGGGTGTATGGGTTGGATACAGCAATTTAAGTTTTTGCCCGGAGTTACGTTCGCAAAGTTGTACAAACTTTTGTTATTCTTATCACGCGGAATTAGATCACTATTTGTGAATTTTATGCTTGAGTCGTTTTGTTGACAATTCTGTAGCTGAACATAGTACCAACCTCATGGATAAGCACTTATAGCGAACTGCTTTCTGTTCGTAATCGGGCCGATGATTGAACTACATTCCGAAATACAATTGGCTTCAATAGCATGAATTGTAACGTGGCCGGGACCGAAAAGTAAGAAGAGCTGTTTTAAAAACGAGAAGTAGCAGCTTAAGGGGTTGCGATCTGTCCAAGCTCGTCAACAACAAGGTGCTCTGATCTGTTCTACCTCCTAGAGCGATGATGTGTGAGATCAGGCTGCAGTCATAAACAAAGAGCCATGCTTTTTGATTTTTTGTACACAAATCGGTAAACCATTTACTTTTAATTTGAAATAAAATCTCATTTATCTAAAATGTAATTTTATTGTTAAATTTTGACATGCCATCGTCATTATGAAGTAAACATTTGTCCGCAATTTGTCATGACCGTGTGTGATCACCTGAAGAGTGACCACCGAATAGCCGAACTTGTATGACGTCAGCATATCAAAATTAGCCACGAAAAATGACACGTGGAATCGTAACTTTAGCGAAGAACAGCAATAAAAATATATATAACAAATCTGGAACGACTCCTTTGGGTTTCATAAATTCTAGCTATCAGTTAAAAGCCAGCACATTGGAAACCTGCCTTATAGAGTCATATATTGAACATCACCGTACTTATTCCCGGAGCAAAATTTGTAGACCCGTCTCCTCTGCGAACAATAAAAGTCCACCAGTCGCAAAACAAAAGCCTAACGGCCAACATAAGTGCAAAGCCAAGTAGGTAGTTCTTTTTAAAGAAATTTCAAAATAGCTATTTTGGACACATTTTTCTGCTCATATCTGGCTAAGGCTGGATTTGTTAAAAAGTAATGGAACCAGTTTAGAGTGGATTAGCTGAAGACATAGTTTGTCAATGAACCGATAGTAAGAGCCATGTAACATTTTCTTTTACTGGTTACAAATCGAAGTCGATTCAAGAAAATTTTAATTGAAAGGTCTGAATGGTAGTTTCTTATCCATTGACGACGCAATAAGCAAACATTTTTAAAAGAAGATTTTGATGGCAAACAACGTTTTAAGTACTTTTAACAACAATCTTCATTTCACCAGAATGTAGGGAAGATTGTTTCAACTTCTGGGTTAGACAATACTTCAAGTGACACTGTTAGGCCCATTTTATTCACTCGAAGTTGAACACAACTTGGGAAGTTTCCCATAAAAAAATTTCCAACTTCGAGTGAATAAAATGGGCCTTACTGTGTTCGACTAATAAGCGAGAGGTCAAATGATCGATTTCCGAAAAAAAAAAAAAAATTCAATTTAATTTTCGATTTAAAAAAATGTAATCGAAATTGCACAAACAGATTTATATTTTAAAAACCGGCCAAGTGCGAGTGTCACTCGCGCACCGAAGGTTCCGTATTTGGCTAAAGTCCAACATATCAGACATTATTTGAAATCTATATCATTCAATCTTTCCCCTCTTCATGAATTCATCACAATTTAGTTTAATTTAATTACTTAATATTTTTACTCTCAAAAATTACTCGCACATGAATCTCATTTTCTAATTATTACCTAGTACCCAACCCACGCCAATTTTCCATTCTGTATGCGACCTGTCCCAATTAAAAACTATTGACTAAAAATATATTACTTTTATTTTGTTCTGTACTCCCCAAAAAAAATGTATTACACTCCCCAACGAAATTAGCAAGCGGGAACCCTGGTGGGTCTCTTCTGTCTTTGATGGGGTCAATTGTGCACAACTGCGTAGTAGAGATTAAAACTTATGAGAGCAACGTATTTTACATGGTAAAATTATCTTTTTTGAAAATATCTTGTAAACTATTAACTTTTCGGCAAAACAGTATTCAGCACATATAAGAACATGATCTACAAAAAAGGAATTTATGTAATTTTTTGTGTATCAAGAAATAAACCGTTTTTTGGGCGAATGAAAATATTTTTTTCACCAGATTACTAATTAATCCAAAACCAATCGATATATTCCTTCCATTGGTATTTGTAGTTTAACTAGAGGTTATACCGGATGTTGTGTATAAATTTTAGCCTCCTATGTCAATTGGTTCTTGAGATAGACCCGGTAACAAAATTGGCTTAGTGGGTTCGGACAGACAGACAGACGGAGAGACATCCGAGCGAAACTAATAAGGTTACGTTTTTTCCCTTTGGGTAGGGAACCTTAAAAATGATTAAGTGTTTCATTTTCCACACGAATTTAACTATACTTGAAGCAACTGCTCCAATTTCAAACACATTTTCGATTTTCATAAAACTAGAAAAACTTTTTGTGATTCTTGGTTTTTTTTTTTTTCTTGAATTGATCTTGAAATTTTTTCCGTGCAATATTTCAATAGAAGATTTTGTTGTGCATTTGTGCAAGACGCTTGAATTTGGACTTTTAAAACCAGACCTGCTTTATTAGACAGGCGGAATAAATTATCAACCTCTTTAATATTGTAGGTACCTATGCAATTTCTGTTGGACAATATGTCACAACCACAAGCGTGTGTTATACCATGTTCCCACCAACGTGATTTAGCTCATATGATTTATAAATCACGAAAGGCGTCTCCACCGAATTTTACGTGATTTAGTTTGACATCCAGCAGAAAGAATTCGTCCACTTCGGAGAGGGTAGTTTTTTTTTTCTTTGATTTTCTTTTGTTATCACACCTCTGCCAAAAATAAAACAGTTTATGATTGTTGTATACTTAATAAAAATACCAAAATACACCGAAACACGAAGAAAATTGAATTTGGGATAATATTTTTGACATTTGTGTTGTTTTTTTTTGTTTGTTGAATAACATTGAATTGGATTGAAACCGCTGCAGGTATGTTCGATTTTATTTTGTGTGGATTTGCGATGGCAGATACGTAATTAAAAATTAAACACGTCTAAATCACGTAATTAGTAATCACGAAAATGTATGGTAAATCACGTAATTTATGAGATGATTTAGCTAAATCAAGTGGATTTAGCTAAATCACGTTGGTGGGAACATGGTATTATGGGCACATTTAAATTATGATTCGCACATTGGAAGTGAATTGCTTCCGGGTAAATTTCTCGACCCCGCCTTATCATAGCCTAAATGTATCTTCTATATAAAATAATCGTCCCAACAGGCACTTTTAATTACATAAATAGAGTCAAATTGACAATTTCCTTGCGCTCTCATATGAGCCAGATCTACCCTAAAGTCCTTCGTCGTGGTCAGTAAAGTATTTTCAAGCCCTTTTGCGGTAGGTAATGTCATCAACAGGAATTAAGCATAAAAATTCTTCTAGCATTGCATATTATTTGTCAAATTTATCTACGTATCCACTCCACTCACATCCGTGCTTCAACCGAAGACCCTGATACAGTTTGTTGCTACTTTATCCCTTTTTTTTAGTTTGAAAAGGCACTTTGCAATTTTCAGAAACGCTGTGATTTCCAAATGAATTTCAATAAAATATAACGCTACTGTCTATCAGAACACGACTATAGTGTTAGGAGAGCCAACAAGTAAGCTAGACAGTACTGTAGATGCAATCCGTTTTTAAATGTAAAATTTTAAAATGAAAACCTTTTAGCTTTGATTTTTATTTAAATATTTATTTAAATATGTAAAAAAATAATTGAATTTTGTTTATAAATTATATCAACTCATTTCTATATCTACTTTTAAGATCTCTTTCAATTTAGTTTTAAGAAGTCCCTAAAAAAGGGAAAGAAAATATGAAAGAAAAATGTGCCTTTTTCTGACGCTGCCACGTAAATTTAGTATTTTCTCCCAATATTTAACAAGTATTAGCCGGCTTGACACTATTTACGCGTTATGTTTTAAATATATTCATTTTGAAATCACAGTTTTTGAAAACTTTTTTAAGTACCTACCATTCACATGAGCGCGAACTGCGAACAAATGAATTTAATTGTATTTATGAATTGAAAACTGATTTTTATACTACCACCAAAGCATTAAATTAAATTAATCTAAAGTCTAATCCTCTAATCTAAACAAAATCGGACTCTCAATCGATTTAATAAATAGCTCAATTTACAATTATTACAGCAATTGAAAATTCTTGCAGCGAACTGTCACACTTTATTCACAATCCACATAAAACATTCGCGGATCCACACACGAATGAAAAAATTTTATCGAACATTGACCAATGATTGAAGTGTCAAAAATATTCGCTTGTTCGCAGTTCGTTGGCAATTAGCTCTCTTGCGAATAGTCGTAAAATGTGGATTTTCCAACTAATAAAAAGGAACAAAGGAACCACAAATTGTATTAGTGTCCTCGAAAAGGGTACCAAATTGACGCACAACGGTCACTCTGTTGTCATTTGCTCTCATCCGACATCCGTCTCGCATCTCGCTACCTATAAGTATTTATTGTCTGTGCTAAAAGGGTTGCGTGTGGGAAAGCTCGCCTGGAATTTGCAGGAACAAAGCGATATAAGAACAGGAAAAATTGGAAGTTGTCAGTTCGCGATATCACTCACACATTTATAGAATCCGCCTATACGTGAACACTTTCCGACACCGCCATTGCGGAATAAAACGCACAAAATCAAGGCACTGTATAAGCCAACTCCTTTTAGCCTGTTCCTCGCAGAACATAATTTCATGCAAATTACAGAATTGGCAGTAACCCATCTTGTCCACTCAACCCTGAAGTACATTCAGCAGCTCTATTTCGGAATCAGTTTATCCAATTTTGTGGTTAGGTATCTTAATAGTTCCTGAAAAATCTAAATGACATCCGTCTTTAATCGTACCTACCCTACAAGATTCCGGCACCAAACTGCGACTTGTCGGAATGCAGGCCAAGCCACTGAGACAGACTTTTAATTGATAGAAAATACTCAGAGGGCAAGAGATCAATGGATGTGGCGTATAACGCTGGAACCAGACCTCGTCCAGTACAATTTTGTCCGTTTTTCCTTGTTGCTGCCATCTTCACTTTACAAAAATGAGCCCATAAAGCCGACACTACAAAAATAACACCAGACCAGGATAAATACGAGGATAGCCAATGTCTTCAAATTGGGGCATTATTTCGAGCGGCATTTGTTTTCAAAATTCACACCATCACTTTCGGAAAGGAGTTTGCACTAATTTGAATCGCTGTTCTTAAGCTAACTGGTTTCACTCCGCTTAGATAAATAAACACCTTCTGTGTGCGAAAATCCATCACTCTCATAACAGAATACAATTTAAAATAAAAGCGAACGGTCCACCCCTTCGGACCAAACAAAAACCAAACCAAAAAGTGTGCTTAAGGCAACACCAGTCTCGTCTATTTAATTTAAAAAAGAACTACATAAAAAGAGCCTCACTCATCCCTCAAGATAACACATTTCCATTAGATTTAATTAGCAGATTCCCATCCAGGAGATTGCGAGATCCGGTTAATTTATTTCCAGAAAAAAAAAAGAAAATACTCGTACATCTCTCCGATAGTCCTTTTGGAATATCTCCCTCTGACGTTACACCGCAATTAGAAAAGTGAAAATTAATTACGCACCTACTTTTACATTTAGGAAAGAAATCCCTTTGGGAATCGGCCAGGAAGTTATTAGTGAAACTTTCCGTTGCAGAAGATTCGCGGACGGAGTGCCGAAGGCAGAATGGAAAATCACAAAATCCAAGCACCAACTGCGTATAGATATTACTATGTAAAAGGCATCCTAAGGCTATTTAGCTATTTGTGTGCGCAAAATTGTTATCCTTGGTGTTTGCTTTTCATCATTGGTATTTGATCGGAGAAGTCAATTTCATGAGCTAATACCTCTGGGAGGCTGCTGTGTCAAAATTGAAAGTCTTACTTTACACAGAGATACGGGTGCGGTCAAAATGGGAAACCCACAGCAATTGAGGATGGCTTTTTGTACAGTTGGTTGGTTATCGAAAGGATGATGAAATTGAAAGATTAATGAGAATCCATGGCAATTCAAAGAGATGGAGATTGTTTCTTCCTTCCGACGAGTGAATGGTTTTTCCCATCGTTTAATCGAATTCGTTTATTCTCTTTGATTTGCTGTTCGAAGCTTAGTCTGTTGGGGGTTAGTTCGATGGAAGTTAAGCAGTCAATCAATTCTGCTAAAAACAGTGGCGGCCCTGTTCAACTTTGCACCCACATTTGTTTATGATGCCAATTACAAGAGTTATATTTTATGCGATGTGAAAAAGCTGCCGAACGCAAAAGATGCTAGCAGTTAGTACCATCAAACATTTTCGTAATCATAAGATATGCCAGTGGTCCGATTAGCACTTACAGCTCAGATATATTTATATATAGCATCTGGAAGCGTGGTTCGTTTTAATCTTCCAAGTTCTTTGCGAGTTCATTCAAATCGGCTGTACCAATTAGGTATTTTATGTAATGCAGATAGAAGAGTTTTCTGGATCTGGGCGTATGCGGAAGAAGAATTTTCTAACAATTCACAATGAGCAACAAGGCGGAAAACAAATGACACAGTAAGTCAGAGCAAGTAATCGTTATGTGGAAAATGTTCAAGAATGCAGAAAAATAAGGTTGGTTGCATTTACTTTGCTGCCATCCACCACTATTAATTTAATTTCGGCACACATAATAGTTGACTTTGAAGAGCTCTGTGCTGCTTTCGGTACTGGTTTTTTGTCAGACCTTACGAAAGACAATTTTTCCTTTGTCTTAACTGATATTTTTCACTTCTAAAGAAGAAAAACCTAAAATGTATAACTAAGGGTTGACGAAAAGTTCATCCAGTGTGTTAAGAAATATATTTTAATTATTATCAGTGACTATAGTTACCAGATGCAAAAGCCAGAAAAGGGAGACATTATAAGTATATGGGTTTGAAGTGTTGGGTAAATGTGGCGAACTGTCATAGAACAATAATGAAATGAGACGTAACTCCTCGGACAAGTCTGTAATACATCAATTGAATATTGCGTACGAAAGTTTATATTGATTTTTTGTTTTAGTTAGTTCCTAAAATACTCGTATTTAGTTCTTTTAAATGATACACTTTTATTTTCAAATAAAAATGTCACTACCTATTTTTAATTATAACTTTGTTTTAATTTGTTTTTTTTTTTAACAATTATTAATGTATAATTAAAAATAATGAAATAAATAAATAAATTGATTATTTTCTTAGTTCTTTATTCTGTTTTGTTATTTGAATTGTTTTAAGTTTCCCAACTAAAAATTTGTTTTCGCATAGGTAATATTTGTTTTAATTGTCTCTGTTTTTTTTTTTTTGTTATTTATTCATTTAATTACCTATTAGCTATAGATTATTTTTTTTTATCCATTTTCTCTCTGATGCTTATAGATCCCTTCTGTTGAATTTGAACATTATCGTATTGAACTGCAACACGAGCCACTCTCACCGAAAAGTTAAACCTTTGCATGGGCTACGAAGGTTTGCCGCAATTAACTGTAACAATGCAAATAATATTTCGCCAAATGAAGATAAATGCCGATCATAAACGGTAGTGCATTCTTGTTTCATACAGTGGATGTGTGTGTAGATTAAATTAAAGTATTCCGAGCTGCTTCACATTTTGCAAAAAGTGATGACAGCTACGGCAGCTAGAGTTCGGTTTGACGTCCTCTAACGCGGCGGTTGGAACGTCGCAGTCAAATAATTTTACCGCCGCGTAAAATAATCTCACCGCGGAATTAAAAACACCTTTAGTTAGTCGATGTTTCCCAAAAATCGGGTAAGAAAAAACGCCATAATCGGTTCAAAAAAGAACCCTATATATTGACCATATTCTGAGACAGCGGGCAAACTTCTAGAGTAGCTCTTTCGAAAAGCACCTGAACTTAAAACTCGCCACTGTAGATTTTTTTGTACAAACAACTTTTTTCTATCACGGAAAACTAAATAAATTCTTTTTCTAGCAAATTTTAGGATAATTTGTTTCTTTTCAAGGTTCCGTACCCAATGTATGAAGTTTCGCTTTTGTACGTCCGAACTCACTAAACCAATTTTGTACCTAGGTCTATCTCAGAAACTAGTTGACGTGGAAGGCTGAGATTTGCACACAGCACTCGGTATAACCTCTTTTTAAACTGCTAATACCAATGGTAGTGATACATCTACTAATTTTAGAGTAATTAGTAATTTTAGCCATTTTTCATTCGTTATTGGTGTGTTCTCAATCTCTACTCGGTTGGGGGTTCCCCCCCAGATTTATGGGTTTTTTTGGTCGACCGACGACCAAATCTGGGGGGACAAATTATTTGACCGTCTGGCAACGCTGGACTCCGCACTAATCAGTCCAGAGCAGTGATGCCAGATCGAGGGATTTATCCCTTTTTGTGGGATTTTCTCACTTCAAATAAGCTAAAAGGGACAAAGGGATTTTTGAAACCTCATAGTACAAAAAATGCTAGTTCCAATAAGAATAAAAGAATTAGTCAACCTACGATCGAATTAAATATTTTTATTCCTATACAAAATTCATTCAAAATATTTGAATGCATTAATTTTCATCTGCGGCAAAACCAAGATCGTGCAACACAGTTTGCAGTTCAAACATTTGTCCAACCGAGATAAAGTTTTTTGCATACCAATAATTCAAATAATTCATAAGGTATTTATTTTACGTTAATAGGTTTTTCAGAACTCAGATACAACAACTATAGCGAGTTTCGAAGTGTTAAATATAGCGTAGGGTTGTAATTGAGTTCTGAAAAACCTACTAACGTAAAATAAATATCTTATGAATTATTTGAATTATTGGTATGCAAAAATTGCGTGCTGAAAATCCTACTTTACTTTGCTTTGCTGAGATCAAGCTCAAAATTAACACGATTATTGTAACTTCTTAATAATAAAAAAGCCTAAATTTAATGAAATACTTGTTTTTTTTTAATTTAATACTTCGTGGGATAAATGTGGGATTTTTGAAATTTTGGCGAGGGATAAAAGGGATTTTTTGGTTGTTGTCGTGGGATAACCTGCTTCTAAAGTCTGGCATCACTGGTCCAGAGTCCACATCCTCAGCCACACTAGTGTTTGTGCTCACGGTTGCCACATTGGTCATTGTTTTTTCTCTTGGTCACACTGTCATTTTTATTCAATTTGGTAATTTTTTTTAGAAATGAAAAAATTCTCTCGATTTAAATTTTTATGCAAACGAAAACCTCACAAAATCAATTTCACCTCACCTTGTGAGGGTTTTGTGACTTGTGAGGTTTTCCAGAATCGGACTGTAAAGCGTATTTATTATTATCTGTTTATACAAATATTTCGGACTAAAATTACTTTGGTCATTTATAGCTATAGTTGGTAATTTTTATTTTTATAAACTTTATATTCAAGTGGTAACCGTGTTTGAGCTGTCGGTCGTCTCCAATCTCTAATTCTATATTCATTAAACCGTGTTCTCCTCATTGCAACTTTTCCAAAGGATACTCATTGTCATTAACACATATAGTTGATTACTGTGCACAAACATAATCTCGGTAATTTCTTTCTTAAAACGTGTTCTCCAGTCTTACGCTTATATTATCGTAGTTTACTTTATATGCAAATAATCTTCGCAATTTCGAACTCTTAAGAAGTAAGGAACCTTCGGTGCGCGAGTACATTCGCTCTTGGCCGGTTTTTTCTTTTGATAAACTAACTTTTAATTTCATAAGCAACATTTCTAGAATAATTCCAATGCCAAACGAAACCCCGAGGCTTCGTTAAATTTTTCCGAACCTCCGAGGTTTTGCCATATATTTTTAAGGTTTCGAAACCTCGGATTTTCAGCGAAATATTTGAAACACCTCTGAGTTCATCCTTCCGTGAAAGGTTATCAAACCGAACAAGCCTTTACAGTGAACATTGTTTTATTTTGTGTTCATTTGTGGATGTCAAAATATTAAACGCCACAGCAATCAAAAACATATTCTTGATTTATCCGATTTTGAGCTTTTTTTTCGTTTTCTTAATAGATGTAAGAATTTAAGAACTTGATTTCTTTGTACTGCGAAATCACCTTTAAATGTTGCAATTTTTCCTTAATTTGCTCAGAACTCATTTTTGGTAGTTTTATATTGCATCAACAAACAGCTGTTTTGACAGACACTTCAAATTTGACAGTTTATGACTTTTGAACTCACTTCAACTCGGTGGGAACGACTTGCAAGGTTTCGGTAATAGTTCATCGAAACCTCGCGATTTCAGTTTGGTGGAAACATGGAATAAGATTTAGTTTAACCATTTCATTTAGGTTTAAAAAAGAAAGAAAAGGTTTACGGTCAAGTTTTACATACGTATATGGCTTTAAATGGGACCGAACTTGCAAAGATACGTGACACGTTTTTTGGTCGACCATCTTGTTTACGTGGTAGGAATTATGGGAAAGCTCAGCATGTTGATATTGTTATAGCGATTGGTAACGAGATTGCGCGCTGCTATAAAACAATATGGTTTGCGGAAGTGATGAACGGATAATTATTTATTTATTTCGTATAACTGATTTACGAATTGTTGGTTCAATCTACTCAAACTATATAAAACTTTCATTTGACACGTTTTAAATTTGAAATGGAAAGTTTTCAAGTGAATTAATTTAGTCGCCGGAACTAGTAATTACTTCCGTTTTACGTATCTATAATTATGGCCCGAGGAGAAATTACTTTAAATAATAGTCAACACACGGTATATTTGACTCATGTCGTTTTCCTTTGGGCAAAAAGAAGCGTCCGAAATCGAAAAAAATCACTTTTGAAACCGTTCCATTGGCACAAAAAATAGACAGAATCCACGCAAGAAGCACACACCCAAGTGTAGTTACTGTATTTTATACAAGTCAGCTGACACCTGCGTAGATAATTGTTTGGTAATTCGCCACTCCTTTTGTGGATTCATTCAGAAGCAGTTTTCTTGTGCCATTTGATTACAGAATGAGTGGATCACCGAGTGAAACCAATGGAAAACAATATCCGTGACACTTTAGGACTACAGTATTAATGTAATCAAACTGAGGAAAAGACGAGAGATAAATGTAGAGTCATACGAGCTTAAGGTTGCATCACTGTTCCGTAAGCTGGAGCGATCTCACCTCCAAAACTATTGGTCCAACTTTTGACTGGTAACGGCATAAAATCCGCTTAAAAAATACTATCTCGTAATAGGCCACAAACAAGTGATTTTATTTAAAATGTTTAAAATCTCCCAAGTGTCAGATTAGAATTATTTGAATTTAAAGCGATGGAAACAAAGCGGGAAAAATGTTCAACGAATCCGTTTTTAAACACCGAATCCCCATGTGAACCCATTCTAATGTTGACAAATCGTTTTTCGATTCTCCCCATTGCTCTTGAGGGAGAAGAAAATTTTATTTTGCTTGTGAATTTCTCCATAGTGATGAACGACTGAATGTTACACCCCCAATGCTTAATCAGGCATAAATACGGATTTCTATGCACCCCCACGAGGGCAGAGGACTACATTTGTCCTCCCTCATCCGTACAGTCCCATTAAAGTTGTTCAAAGGCGGCAAAACTTGTTGCAGCAAAGCCTCCTAAAAGAGTCCGGAAAATAAATCCCTGAGTAACGAGATGACTTTTTGTATGTAGAAATTGCTTGTTCGGTAGGTATGTGTACATGCTCGTAGTTAGAATAAACATGCATCACGTGGAACAAGTCGAAAGCCGAATTAGGTCAACTTCTCTGTAAATTGCATAGAAAACTTTTATTTAATCAGAAACGAAATAAAAATGAACCTAACGATGTTGAGTGGATCTGTGCCCGTGTGCATATTTTTGAAATAGCATGACATCGGTATGCTACCATAAGCTGGAAACACGTTAAATTGTAAAGCGTATATTATGACCGACATAAAGATGAACAAATTACTCATACGCCACAGTGTCACCAGTTCTCCGGCGAAGGAAAAGTTCAGATGAATTTCCGACAAATAAGTTTGAGTTCAGTGCCACGATTTGCGGAGATAGAAAATTTCAAAAAAACCACTTTGTGGGCATGAACCAAAACCGATTTTGACACAGAGGGAACTGACAACCCGACGACACTCTTCAATTGAAAAGTTTTTTAATCTTTTTTCCGACAACAATAGACAAAACCCACCAGGCAACCCATTCAGTTGTAGCAGCCATCGAATTTAAACTCGAACCGTTGGGAGGCGTTAGAAATATGAAATGAAAACCTTAAACAAAAACGAGATTCAATTATTGGTATTTTTTTTATTATTAGGCGCTCTTCCCAGTTGTGTCTTATTGTGTGTGCGTGTGGCTAAATTTTTTGTGTATATCTACAATCAGAGAAGATAAATTTATGGACTGTGTAGTGTGTAGTATGTAGAGGGTAGTGTTTATTTATGCTCTCGACTACAAGGCAATATTAGTGTTGAACGACTTACAAGCTTCCATGCACATGGGTGTTTACTTTTCACGTTCGTGATTCATTAATTAAGCGAAATGTCGTGTAGAGAAACTTTACAGGATCTGGGGTGGGGTTCGGCCAAGGGGTGCGGACAGCACAAACACTGGTGCTTTGTTTTATTAGAAGAGTGATTTAAATTTTCCCAAATCCAAAGATGAAAATTTCCGTAGGGTAGTTGGTGTGGGATATTTACTTGGTTTGTTTTATTTTCGCCGACTAGTTAATGAATTCAAGAGAAAATCACGTGTAGTGTGGCTGTGTTTTGTTGTTGAATAATTATACTGGCGAAAAAGGTTCTTAGCAATTTGTTTACACTGCGATTTATCGACAAATATATGTTTTTGTTTTTATGGAACAGCCTTCGACGAGTCACTTTTCTATTTTGGAATAATATTTTCTCTTTCAATGTTTTTTTTATGTTGTACAGAAAAGTACATAGTTCCATTCATGCTTGGTCAATTGATCATCAGACTGAAACTGAACGCCATTTTTAAATTTCTCCATTACGTAGTAAGAGAAAGATATTGTTGTCGTATTTCGAACTCGAGATTTTTTCCAATTCTGACATTATGATAGAGGAACTCGAAAAAGTGGGTCGCAAAATTCTGTCCGGTCTATCCGTCTGTCTGTCTGTCCTTCCACAGGCCTTATCGGCTTATCGGATTTCGTTCAAACTTCGGATTTGGAGTTTTTGGGCTTACAGTTCGGGGCACTTTTTTTGCAAGTTAACCTCAATATTTCTTCCCATATAAAATGTTTGTACCAGTTTGATTTGATCGAAAACGGCTCTAACGATTTCAACCAAAATTGATGTTTAAGATTAGGTATGTGAGGTTTCTATTAGAGATGAGCTAAGTCGTGATTTCGCAATCACAGGTCAAACTGCGACTGTGATTTTAAAATCACTGTGAATTTAAACTGTGATTGTGATTGCGACTCGCGAACTCACTGTAGGTACTGCAATGCCATGTTTTATGATTTTTTTTAGACAAATATGTATAGTCTAATGCCTACCTATTTGTTATTAAATATACCAAATTAGATAGGTTCCATTTGACCATAACCATTTATTTATTCTTATAAATAGTAAACTCAAACACATACCTATAAATGCATTTGAAAATTCGGGAATAATACTCACTTTTTCTTTGAACCTCACAATAAAATTACAAAATTCAAAAAGGAACAACAATCCAGATCTGCATACGTAAAAACAAAAAAAAAAAAAGAAGTGTGTCGTGGCCAAAACCACCCCAATAAGATCCTATAGAAATAGCAAGGCAATAAGCGATATACACTACAGTGATACACAAAACAAAACGCAATCACTCCCATTCCCTCTACCATCATACTTTTTCAAGTTTCCCTTTGTAAAATGCTTACCTGCTACTGTGAGTGGCTGCTTTCTTGTGATTCTTACGCCTTATTTCACTGTTTCGTTGTGTGTCCTGTGATTGTGATTTGAGTCGCTACTGTTGCTGTTTGTCGTGAGTCGTGATTTTCAAACTGTGACTGCGATTGTGATTCTGGTGTGTATACCTCCTCATTTTACTGCTTCGCTATTTGTACTGTGATTGCGATTAGTGTCGCGACTGTTTCTGTTTGCTGTGAGTCGTGATTTTTAAACTGTGACTGTGATGAGAAATGGGATGATTGTTGTGATGGCCAAAAAATATAAAAAGGAAAGAATGAAAAGTTGCAGTCACGCTTTATTTGAAAGTCGCTCACAGGTAGTGATTGCGATTTTGCAATCACTGTTATTAAATCACAGGTAATGATTTTATGCTCATCTCTGGTTTCTATGACTGCGTACCCAGGTTTTGGCTTTGACGGAACTTTTGAAATTACGATATATGTATCTCGAAAACGGTCCATACGATTGTAAAAAAAAAATAAATTTCTAGGGTAATGTGGTCATCTATAACATAATAGCAAACTCATTTTTTCTCTATATTATCGTACAACAGTTTTTTGAAAATAGTCAATTTTTAGAAAAATTAGGTTTGCTTATTTTACCTGGAAACGTCAATAACGATTTTCACCAAAATGCAAACTTAGATTCAAATTGATGTTTTCAAAGTTATTGTGTCCTTAATTTTCTTTCCAAGCACCGAAAACGCAAATTTTAAAAACTTCTCATGTCTCGTAAACCTCATCTTCGATTTCGATAAAATGCTTACATTCCGAACAATGAATTATAATCGGTTTTCAGCTAAATAGTTAAGCAATAGTATTTTTCAAAATAAGCATTGCAATATTTGGTACTGTTTTGTCTGACAAATTTTACAAAAACCGCTCTAACGATTTTGATCAAAATACATATTTAGGATAATAAAATAACACTAATTAAGATCCCATACTGAAGTTTCTTCAAAAAAATCGAATAAACAAGTTTTGTAATTAGTTATGAAAAATTACTACCCAAAAGCAGACCTGTGATCATACATCCTTTTTAAACTCAATACCGCACTTCCATTAAATATGCTATAACAGTGACACAAAAATTATTTTTAGCAAATATTACGCACTATAAGATCCTATCCAACGTACGTCTTAAACCGTTCTGCAACACACTAATCGGCACGTACCAGTGTGGCTTCCGGCCCGGCAGATCGACTGACCAAATTTTCACACTGAGGCAAATCCTGGAAAAGACCAACGAATTTCAAGTCGAGACACACCATCACATCATCGACTTCAAGGCCGCGTATGATAGTATACATCGTCAGGAGCTGTATATGGCGATGGCCGAATTCGGAATCCCGTCAAAATTGATTCAGTTGTGTCGCGTGACACTCGAAAACACGCGTTGCAACGTGCAATTTGGAAACAGCTCCTCCGAATTGTTCCAAACATGCACCGGATTTCGGCAAGGGGACGCGCTATCATGCGACTTCTTCAATCTCGTACTGGAGCAGATAGTGCGTAGGGCAGGTGTCAACACGGAAGGCACTATCTTCAACAGATCCGTTCAGCTGCTGGGGTATGCGGACGACATTGACATCATCGGTCGGTCACAGCGCTCCGTGATAGAAGCTTTCACAACGATTGAAGAACAGGCGAAATCTGTTGGTCTTGAAGTAAACGAGGACAAGACTAAGTACATGCTATCAACAAACAAACAAACATCTGTCCACCGCCTTGGACAAAACGTCACTATTGATAGCAACAATTTCGAGGTAGTTAAGGAGTTCATCTACCTCGGAGTAAACATGAACTCCACGAATGACATCCTATTGGAGATCCGGCGGAGAATTACTCTAGGAAACTACTGCTACTTCGGTTTGGCAAAACAATTGGGTTCAAAACTCCTAACTCGAGGGATGAAATGTATGCTTTACAAAACCCTTATACTGCCAGTTCTTCTCTACGGCGCCGTGTGCTGGACGATAAGCAAGAAGGGAGAGATAATACTGGGTTCCTTCGAAAGAAAAATTCTTCGGCGGATTTTTGGTCCTGTGTGCGAGGAGGGCGAATGGAGGAGAAGATATAACCGCGAACTCTATATGAGTATCAAGATGTGGATGTAGTCCAAAAAGCCAAAATACGTCGACTACATTGGCTCGGCCAAATCGAGCGAATGGACGACAATGCTCCAGCTAAGAGGATCTTTGAATCCCAGCCCCCAGGTTCGAGAAGACAAGGAAGACCGAACCTCCGTTTCAAAGACCAAGCCATCACGGATGCCAGAACGCTTGGTCTGGACAATTGGAAGCAGCGTGCCCGGGATCGTAGAGGATGGAAGGCTGCAGTGTCTCAGGCAGAGATTCTCCACGGGTCCGGAGCCCGTGAAGTAAGTAAGTAAGTAAGTATTACGCACTTCTTCTTTTCAACCATTTGAATTTTAATTAGCACTATTAATTTTTCTGTATTGGGAGCGTGTATAGCAATCCACCCCTTTGAAATCCCGCTTTACAAAAATTCAAAAAAAAAAAAAACAAAGGTTCAAAATCCTGTCTGCTAAAATACTGTTTTTTCTTTTGGTTAAGTATTTTTAATATTTTTAAATGTATTATAATACCTTTATTAAAAAAGCGCATATAACCATCATCTATTTTTTTGATAACAGTGTTTTGTAAAAAAAAAAACGGGATTAGCGGGATTTAGCGTCATTTTAAAAGGCGGGATTTTAACCCGACTCTTCTGTATTTTATGAACTGTTACTTTTATCTAGCATTGCTTTCATATCCTTAGCTACCCATCAGCAGAGTTCTCCCTACTCTACCTACCCATTTACCTAACCTGCCTATTCCTACCTAATAAAACGAGAAAGTTTCGTTCGACCCAGTCGTGCACTTTATTTCTTTGAAGATACAAAAACTCTCGGTGGAAGATACACAAAAGGATTACATATTTATTGTGGGCTGTCCATGTCTCCGGAATGAACCGCCTGCAAAGATGTTCTCGATTCCGAACTCGGTAAGCTATCAAATAGAGTTCATAGCACGCAAACTATGCGATTGATGCAAATTAAAATGAAAGGGAGTAACGTTTGGTAGCATATTCCAAATAGAAGCATCAATCGACTGGAGGGATAATCCTGCTTATACGCACTGTGTTCCAGAGAAAGGATACCGTTTGATTGATTCGATACCTTTCATAGTGTTGGACTTGACGTGAGAAATTTACATTTAAACTACCGTTTAGGAAGGTTCTAGTTGGATGTTGAGACCCGGTAATGTTAAACCTGACTTTTGTGAGCAATTTGTGATAAATGTGATTTGTTAACAGACAGAACCTTCAGTCCACAAACTGCAAGTGGCATATTGGTACAGGTTATTTGTTTTTGATAAGTCATTTGCCTGGGCATTTGTGCCAGCAAAAGAAGAAGTCACACTACTGCAAGTCACAGAAGCGTGTTTTTTCTATGAAGTTCATGTTGCTGAGAGGGCAAACTATAGCTGTGATTGCGGGCAGTGCCAACTTTTGAAAAAAATTATCAATATGACGAGCAAATGAGGAAAACATTAATATAGTCTGGGGTTCGAAGATTTGATCTCCTGGCAAGCGTTTCATCGCTCGAAATATTTCGGGCATACATTCTTAAGTTTTGAAAGCATCTTGTAATGAGTCGAGGTAGGCCACAGTTGCTTCTTTGTCATGGTGGAGGAGGACGGTGGTAAGCTCGCGATTGCTCAGCTAAGCAAACAACAAGAAATGCCAAAACAAGACAAATTGCATGACGAAACGGACGAAACACGCGTTCGGACAGGTAAATATTATAAGTTTTGGTATTTTTCTTGTCCATTTAGATCATATACAAATTTCTTAAGTGTTGTAGGACATCACAGCCAATGGATCGCTACCCTTCTTGCGTCTAATGAGCGCTCCTCGTGTGGTGATTCAACCAACCACCAACAGATATGGTTTCGATCTGGTTTTAATCCATTCGATGGTGTTAGATAAACATTAGGAAAAAAACATTTATATTCCTTGGAGCTGGGGTATATGGGTAGGTACATTCATTTGTGGGGTTGGTTCTTGCTCGAAGTAACCCCGTGTCGATATGAGTTATTAATTGTTTCTAATTAACTTTTGTATTGCAGCGCAGGTACGCGCAACAATCTTTTATGAAATACGAGTGGGAGTATCAACTGATCCGCAAATAAAGTCGGGGTATTCTACTTCCTTTTATTTTTTAACCTGACGAAATTGAAATAAGTATAATGAGCTTCTGATTGTTTCATCGTCTGCTAATAATAATAATAATAGTTGGCGCAACGGGTTTATAAGGACCCAGGTCCTAGCTTCTCGCAACCATTCGTTTTGTGTGAGTTTTTCATTTTTGGAACGAATGGAAGGGATCTACAATTTTATGCCGGTTCCAAACGGGCCGATTGAGAAGCTCTTTCATGACAGTTATACTCTCGGATGTTTGTCAGACGTTTGCGAGAGGTGGCGCAGTGAAAAAAACCCTGAGTTGGAATTTGGGTTTTTGCGGGATTCGAACCTGGACCCCTCGCTTAGTAGTCCAACACACTAACCACTAAGCCACTGCGACCACTATTCTGCTATTCTCTTCATTTTAGCCATTCAGGGAACTTGTTCTATTTAAAATTAACATTCGGCCTTCATTAATAAGACTGCTGACTCTTGTTCCTATATTCCATTAGCTGAGCCAATGTTGTCGATGTATTTTGGGTTTTTGCACTAAATATATGTAGTTATCTAGTTCATACAGTTCGCCATTGCATCTCCTTCTTATATATAAGGCAAAAATTCCATCGGACAATTGTTCTGTAGAAAGAGCCCAGTAACAGCGAATCCATTCTCCCTATTGCCCACCACTTTTTCGAGCTCCACCGTGAGTATTAGGGAAAAATTTCCTATAGGATTTCCTTACCAAAACGAACTATATTATGAGTTGGTATCGGAAATTTAAGGCCGTTCGTATTCCATCAGGCACTACTGAAAAATTTGGTCAGTTCTCACACGTATTTTTGCGATTTGGTACTTTTGCTTCACTCACAAGCAAGGAGATACTAAGTAATAAATATCAACTAAACAACTTCTTATATCACTTAATCAATGAATATGATTCTTAATTAAATGCGTTGTTTGTGTTAAAATGAGTGGCTAGACATTTTAGTAGTTCGGTGAGAAAAGGAAGGAAGAGGAAATGAGAAGGGATGATTGTGATAAAAGAGATAGACATAATATTTATTTCTTATGGTTCCAAAATACAAGAAAGTTTTATGACTCATAATTTATACAGTATTCATAAAAATAACATGGGTATAAGAAAAGTAAATGACATTTTTTACTTTTATATACATGTGTAATAAAAATTAAGTTGAATGCCACATCATTGACTTAAACAACATACAAAAAACAAAAGTTTAGGGTGGGGTGACCCTTTAAGAAAAAAGTAACAAAATTAAATCAGGAGTTCGAAAGAAAACATTAATTATAATGGAAAAATCACAGGCAAAATGCAAAATACAATAACAAAAGAGAAATTAAAATTTTACAAAAATATAGGTATAAATTAATTTAAAATTAGGCTAAGTAAAAATTACCAGAATTAAATTAAACCAGAAAATCAGAAATAATAGATTCTAAGTCAATAAAGTTAAATCGGAAGATGCAAATTTTAATTTGCTTTATAAATGATCCAGACATTGATAACGGTCTGATAGACTGCGGGAGTTTATCAAACAATCGATAAGACAAAATAAAATAAAAATTACGATAAGCAGTGGTGCGGAAATCGGGAATAGATAACATATTAGAGACGTTTACACGTAAATTGTAAGTGGAAATGAGACGAAAATTTCGATAACCAGACTTCATGAAAAACGTTTTTAATACATTGAAACAATATAAATGACGAACAGGAAGAATATTTTATTTAGGTCACAGAACAAAGGAAAACTAGGATGTCTACGAGGTTTACGACATAGAAGTCTTAAAACATATTTCTGCAGAATGAGTAGTGGATGTATTTTATTTAGGCACACAAGTAATGTGATTACTAGCGATAAGAAAAATAGAGGGGTCAATGAAGAAACATCACAGGCAACCGTTGACAAAGGCGCGAAGTTTATGTATCTTCAATGGTAGGTAAAAGGATAACAAGGCTAACATCCAACCTACAATTTTCTCGGGTGCAATCAACGTCATCCATAATGAGGTTCGCGAAAGTGTTTTTGTTAAACATTTTGTTTCTTTATGGCACAATTTTTTATATTTTTAACGGGCTTTATAATGGTAGCAATTTCCCACCCCAATACGGCGAGCTAGCGTGCCATCCGCTGCCATCACAGGGTATCCTAGACCCATACCTCGACCGTTACAAAGTGCCAACCTATTCATTTCCTTTTTTGTGCTATATGCAAATTTTTGTCTCTTTTGTATAACACCCTCCACATCTTCCTCCTGATTCAATTTAGAAACTCGAAATCTAATTCACTGTTATTTTTCCATACAAATTCATTCACGAGGACGATTTCTACCTACCAACTCCTATCACAGGGTCTACCAGAAAGCACCCGCACAGTGCCCCACAAAAATTTAAAAGGTGGAGGCTCAAAATGATTACTGGAAGGCCCATTATCAATATTACGTGTTCATTTGTATGAAATCTTGTCTGTTCTTTTCAGTCAAAAACGTGTAGATTTGAGCAACTAGAGCCTCGTGTTCAACTGCAGATGAGCGCAGTAAATATTTAACATCCGTTGTTTAGGTTTAGGGTCAGTTGATTTAACCTTCATGTCTGAACGAGTGTGTTTTCTTCCAATGTCGAAGTGTATAGGTATATCGTTTCCACATTAGCTTTCAGACATTGCTTTAATTTTTTCGATTCACTCTGTACTGAAAAGCGATTCTCGCTCAACAAGTGAAACTTTCGTGTTGAATTCACTATCGCACACTGTGTTGTATGAAATTAGGTTCTCAATTTTCAAACTCTGACTAAAAACATTCACTTGCAAATGGGAACATGAAAACAAACTATTCATATGCAAATTTTTTAAGTTTTGCCTCACATTTTCGTAGAACGAGAATTGAAGTTGCGGTGGAAGAGTGAAAACCTTTTTTCACAGATCGAGAATTGACCCCCTGGAAACGTGTTGACTTTGAGAGCCTACAAGACTGTTCTCCAAAATCGAACAGACATAGGTTAACCAAACGTCGTCCCCCATTGTCTACATATATTTCAAAAGCCCATGTCATATTGTTACTAGTCAAAGCGTTTGCGATATTCTCGTCACGAAATCGTTTTAGGTAAACGTATAAGCACACCCCTGGATCTGTATAACGCTCCATAGCTTCCACACCGTAGGATAAACCGATTTCGTCGTTACGAATTCCCTTTATGGAGCAGAATTCTGTGTAGGCATATTGAAAATGTAGCAAGGCCTCTTTTCAAATGGGACGTCTATATTTGTTCGTATTCAGCGCCTTTGCTCCGTGAATATATACATTATGCCTCACACAATGCTGAATTGAATGACTGATGTCGGTCTTATTTGATTGAGCAGGTCCCTGAGCCATCTTGAAAATAACAGTGATGTTAAGCGATTTAATGAAATGTTCATTTTCAATGAAAAATTACTGTATTTCCATACAAACGAGCCTAGGGACATCTTCTCTTATTTTTATGACGAATAGAGTCCTTCAACTACGGAGTACATATAAACTTCGTAAATGACAGCCTAGGGCACTGGCGCGCAGTGCTACTTTGGTTCGCCGAATATTAAATTTTCTATACCTAGAGTCCTAGAACATCTGTAGAGCTGGAGTGATGTTCTATAAGCAGAAAGAAGGAACTGATACTGCGCCAATAGATGGTTAAGTCCATTGGTTCGGTGCTACATCGAGAATGAAAAAAGCCTTCGATTTGGGGTTAATCATCAGAAGTTAAAGAGCTAACCGCCGCGCCGTTGAAATGATTAAAAACAAAATTTTCTGGTGAGGGGATCCTTTATTTCCACCATAACGAAGAGAGACAGGAAGGTTGAGAGGTTAGCGGAAGTCACGACGAGTCCGTAATGACTGTAGCTTATAGACACAAAATTTCTCACAAGCAAAAGTTGCGAAAAAAAATCCAGCTTACCAGTAATAGTAAACAATATTTAATAATTATTTCTTATTAGTTTTCAACTGCATAAGCTTTCTCGACTGTGCTATTCTTCTGAACTCTTTCCCAGAAGCTAACTACGTCTCCGAACGAACGCGGTACCTTAACCCCAGGTCCACTGGTCCACACGTGGTTTGATACCTTATCTAACAGAAAAGTGCAACCAATCTCTCCATTAAATCGGAGAAACGGAGATTGTTCCGCTTGATACCTCAAAGGCATACGTTAGAGTTATGTATCAAGCTCTTTTGACGGATATACGTTCTTATGGGATCGACCCGACTCTCCTTTAAACTAACTCATTCAATTTAAGTCTGGCCCAGATTTTGTAAGAAAAAACGTTAAAATGCGTGTTCGTGTGCACAAAGAAATTTGCTTTTGTAACGTATGTACCTATCATTCGTGCGCACGAAAACGTTTGATCGTTTCGCCTTACAGATTCTGACCCCTGGTATTAAACAAGGAGATGTTTTGTTTCCGACACTGTCTTTCTGATGTTAATTGATGATCTCTTGTCTGTCACTCTTTCTTTCATATGTGCTTTCCCCAATTGACGTCCGTGATCTTTAGCATTATAACCGAAACGGCAACGTGCGTTAAACACATAAAATTCCAACATTGACAAAATACTCAGATGACGGATAAGCAATAGAGTAGAGGTTACAAACCAACGTGGTGCCTCATAGGTACCTCAGCTATTGTCCATAAATGGCATTTGGACTGATGAAACCGAAAGACTTTCGCAATCGGTATGTCCGATAACGACAAGTTCCGCTGGAACTGACCAAAAAACAGGTAACAAAATTTCAATTAGCTAAGTTTCAATTTACAACCAATGAAAAACCCAAGCTCGAGTACGAACATCAATTTCGAATTCGGCACACTAGACTCTAATGTACCATGCTCAGAATTCTGTGCAACTAACGTGCGTGGTCCGGTTGGAGATCGTTGTGCAACAAGTTGCTCAACAAGTGTACGGGTAGAAAACGAGCTCGTGTGCTCCGTACGAAAAACTTTTTCCGATCTACTTTTCAGTCAATTCCACAACAAAAAATCAGATCATTCCACTGAAGTATTATATTTCTTTACTGTTCAATCTAGTATAAGGAATTTTTTTCTGATGGAATCCAATCAGTGGTGGTTGATTTGTTGTAATTGTTTGCATAGGGAAACATTTTTCTGACAGAATTTTCGCTATGACCGCATAAACAAAAAAAAAAAAAAAAATCATTTTCATACGTATGGCTATAACTAGGGCCTAACATATAATTTAATTCTTGAACGATTTGACAATCCATTCATCGCACTGTCAATTTTGACGGATATTGAACTATCAGAATGCCTTCCCCTTCTGCCCCACTCACTCAAAGAACGGATGACCTATTCAAAATGAGATTTCACTCTACCGCTGTCTGCAACAAAAGACGCACAAAATTCACCAAGGACCAGCTTTCCTAGTCAGCACATTGGCCCTCATCACTGTCAGAAATTGTTCAATTCACTTAACTCTACAAGCAGCATCACTCCAGTGTCGTACATTGATATCTTTTGCTTGCACATAATTCATCATCCAAGATTTCACGTTATTCCGATAAAATGAAAGATAGTCAAACACATAAAGTATATATAAATATCACTGACAGCAGTCAAAATGTACAAAGTTTTTCGATACCGTCCAGTCAACTTCTTTGATGAAACACACCCATTTCATACGCTTGACTGAGTTTGGCTCTGTCTATGTTTCATCAGCACATTGGCCACTATTGCGGTCTGCCGGCCTCTCTGCACAGAGAACAATGACCTGTCGGACAACACTACAGTCCGTATACAGACTGCAACGTTATTATTTCGTTGTCTGCTTTGCAAGTTTCCTTTGTAGACCTCCCGTTCGTCGTCGGTCTCGGTGGGTTCTCTGGTTCTGTCTCTGGCTGTGGCATGAAATAAACGAAGTTTACCAGAAAAATGTCGTGCCGACTTTTGTTTTTCGCCAGCCTCTACCTATTCTACAGAGCACAGACTACAGCCTACACCCAGTGTTGTAGGATTCTCTCTTCATTTATCCTACGTAACGTAGTCATTTTTCCCATTTCATAGTACTAAAAATCTCTTAAAAATCCCTAGATACTTTTTTGGAAAAAAAAGTCTAATTTTTGAAGTAAAATTTGTATTACACGGAAAACAAATTATATTTAATTAACCTTTAGTATTAAAATAGCAGAATGTTAACATTACTATGACTATTTTTGGTATTAGGAAATTTTCATGAAAGACACTTTACATTAACAATTTTTTATAAATACTTTTTCGTGGTAAAATGTAAATGTTTCGATGAAATTTCTGCAAAAGTTTATAGTTTGAATGTTTTTTGTTAGAATCCTAAAAATCACACGATTTCGTGCTGTTTCCCTTTATCCCACGGAAAGCTTTTTAGACATCGAAAATCCCACAAAAAGGGATAAATCCCACGATATAACAACACTGCCTACACCTACGACTACGAGTACATCCATTGATAAAGAGGTGAAGTGGTTTTGGGTCGAGTTAAAGTTATGAGTTGGTTGCTGGTTCTCCTTTTCCCAGAAAACCTGTGTATTGGTGATTTGCTTCGTATTCGTATAAAGCAAATGCTCTGCGGAGTGTGGCCGGCGGTCTGTGGTCGAGGTCGCAATGAAAGGCAGGTGTGCCGTTATAAAAAGAAACTTTCGTTCTTTGTCTGCACCGACGACCGACGCAGGAATTTAAAGTGATGAAGAGATTTTTGTACGAAATTATTTGGAAGTGGGGGTGCAAGGAGAACTGGCAAAGAAACACAATGACTATGACTACTGGCCAGGTAACAGGTTTTCCCAGTATCTACATCTACATCTGATGTGATGTGAATGTGACTGTGACTCAGATTGAGAGAGAGAGAGAGCTATAGACGTGGCTGGCTAGATAACTTCAGAATTCATATGAGAAAGTACGTTTAGTGTTGCTGTTCATATTTTTCTTTAGTAGCTAAGCACCAGTTGGCCTTTGGTTGTGTCGATGTAGATCCGTTGGAAAACCCGGTAAAATGTAGGTAGACGTCATAAAGTGTAGCAACATTTAAATGCTGAACAGTTCCTGGTTACGAATGAGTTTTGCTACACATTTCTATTTCTTGGAATATCCACATGAAATGCGGATTTAATTGCGGAAACTTTATAGAGCTGCATAGGTAAGAGGAACAGAAAACGGATGAGAGATAGAAAACAAGCTGTACTACCGACTTCATATATTAATTTTTCGGTCGAGTCAGACTTAATTCGCACGATCTTCAGTGAAAATAATATTCGCTGAGTTATGATGTAAGAATCATCTCGACTAGTGACGAAAGCGTTTTCATGCACAGATATTGATCGTTTTGGCTTGTTACTTATGTACATAACTTCTTTGACGTTATAGTGGGCGCTACAGCTCTACAGAGTAGCTTAGACCGAAGATATTGCAAACACACGTTTGGCTCTGCTTAATTATTGTTGTTAGCGGAAGGCTTCTACAGCTTTTTGACTCTGAGAGTGCCAACAATTAGGGAATCACCCTTCGCGAAGGTGTTACCTAGAAACTCCCTTTGAAGGACTATAAAAACATGTTTTCGTATACCTCTGCATATCAAACCCAGAACTAAGCTAACTTGGGTTGGTTGACGATAACTTAAATTCGACTTTTAAAAAAATTGCGCTCAAAATCTTTTAAAATATCTTCATAATGTCTTCGTTAATGTCAATTAATCTCTGTGGCATATAGCATAACTTGGAAAATGAGGATCTTTTATAGAGTTTTCTTAGATTTATGTTTCAAATAAAGTCTTTACACTCAATTGCCTTCTTAAGCCAATGAGAGAAAGCGATTAGCTGGATTAATTCTTCTCTTGTTATTTTCAGAGGTGAATATAGCCTGAAATTGCATCAAAGTAAAAGCTGTTTAACATCTCATCCCCTTTGATTTGTCACTATTGTGTCGGCTTCCCTTTGACAAGGTAAACATATATTTGACTTTGAACTCATTCACGAGTAAAACTATTTTTGTCGCTTTTGTCCCAATGTTTTCAAATGCGTCAGTGAAAGTTGACATTTTGCTCGAAAGCTCGTTGAGTTCTGCGAATTTAGTCAATTTTATCCGACTATCCAAGGCAATGTTATATCCTGTGCTCCTATGACTTGATGACCCACTTTACTCTGCCAGCTAAATCAACTCTCCCCGCATTCATTAAAAAGGATCGGCGTCTGCAATATTCCCGGAACAATAAATGTGTAACTGAAATATTTGTGAACTTCACATGTAGGATTGCATGGGACATATCCTTTCAACTGTTTGCCCGTTTAACTGAATTTGTGTTCAGTTTTGCGGAAGGCCATTTGTAATCACTGTACAGTTGCAAGTTGGTCATAGTGGGCAAAATTAGATTTAAAAAAAAATATTTAAGGGACCAAATTTTGGGTAGGTACAAAACTAGAGTCTGTTGATTTTGCCTCATACCAACACAACTCGTCACGAGGATAACTAAAACTGAAATCTAGTCAACTGGATAAGTAGCTCCGCTTGCGTCAATATGTGGCCCTAGAGTTCAGATATCTCATAGATGAGTTGGGTATGAAAGGTCCATACGAGTGCTACTCAATTTAACTAACGCATCGAGACCGTACAAATTTTTATCAAAATTCGAGCTCCGGTTATCGGGATGTTCGTTCGATTTATGCGGTCGTATTTAGCGTCCTTAAAGAGCTCACCACTCGGTGAGTTGTGTATTTATTCAAGGTACATAAGTGGTTTAATGAATGATTGAGCTGAGCAGTATCAATTTGTCGAAAGCCATAAAGCGAGGACCAAAAGGTCTCAATTTGTGAAATAAAAAACATGATCCATTCAGATGCTTTAACTTAGCGAATTTTGCGGACTGACTTTGGTCCGTTTCTACACAAACTTCAAGTTGTTCTAGAAGTGAAGATTACATATCCAAAAAAAAAAAATTGAGCTAAAGAATCACCTTGAGTTTTTCGCTGAACGGCAAAATTGTAAAATTTGGGCCAGTGAAAATCGATGAGAGGTGTCATGAACAACTTTGCTTACCGAATACTCAATGTTTGAATTATCGGGACCTTAATCGTTCAAAGACAATTGTCGGCCAAGCTGTCAACGAGGAACCGAAATCGGACGTTGATCGTTAGGTATTTCTAACAGAATGGTCAATACGGACCTGTTGCACCAGTTATTAATTTATTTTTCATATATACCTACAGTGGGTTACCAAATTAATAGGGACATTGGATATTTTTATCAATTTTCATGTGTCAATGTTCTTTTGAGCTTTTGTTTTGGTTCTGAGTGTACGTGGTGATTTTTATTTCACAGCCTACGTGCTCAAGCTTAGTACCCAGTTCGAGCTTAACGAAATTTCATCTGGTCTCCAACTTTTCTCTGTTAAAATCACCTAAAGTCCTAGCTAAATTTTGACATAGCTATTAGAGATCGGTGTGGACAAATGTCACAAAAAACAGCTGTTCTTTGAAAATAACTTACTTCAAAAATTCAACTCTCTCTAATTAAATACATTTCCGATTCTAGGTACTCCTCGTCGAGGTAATTATTAGAAAAAAACTCATCCTTGCTTACTTCTAAAGTTCTCCGCAATACAAAAACGCAACAGAAAAAACAACACAACGATCTGTTAAGATTTAGCTTGAAAAAATGTGCCGCCTCATTTAATGTGGTCTCTAAATGTTGACAAATACAAGATGTACATTCTGAAACAAAAGTTTGATTATTTAGCTCGAGCAGCGTACCTACCACTTAGCTAAATGGGTTCGTTTAAATTTAGCTCAGCTAATTGCAATTATTTTCTATTTCTTATTAGCCTGTAAGCTATAGCTAGTTGTTAATAAAATACCAAACATACTTTAAATAATTTCCCTCTACAAACGGGTCATCTAGATTAGTCATATAAAATTTAATTTTACAGCCCTTCTACATATTTAAAGGAATACACGCTGAATGTTTCATGAATCTACGATTAGTGGTTTTGCCTTGTGGTCTGTCTTTTTTATAAAAATAGACTACACCGTTCAAAAATTTAAGCGCAAAAACAAACCCCAAGAACAACACAAAAATTGTAGAACTGAAATCAGACAAAAAAATACCCATTTTCTATTAATATAAATGAATAAATCGTAAAATTAAAAATTTTAAGAAGTTGCAACTAGATATTTTAAAAATAAGCAGGACACAATTCCACACTTCCCGTAGGTACTACTTTAATTGCCTACAAAAAACAAAACTACACATCACTATAACCGAAAATCATACATCATTCACTATTAATTGAAAAATAGTCATTCCGACTCAGACTTACCTACTTATAAAAATAGTAGGTAGTTGAACGAAAAGTTGAAGTGAAATCATTCAAACCTACTATCGAAAGAAAATATTAATTGAACGAAAAACTTAATGAATGGAGGGAATCGTTCAAACTTACTATCGAGTGAAAAAAATAGTTACAAACTTTTCGTATACTTAATTAATATTTTCTACTACCGAATGAATGAATTTTCAACCACTATCGAATCACAGCATATTTTATAATGCACTTTATTTTGTTTCAAACAAAGCTTTTCTATATATAAAAAATATCTTTTTTACGATTTTAGGCATTTTATGAATGGATACCTTAAACAAAAAAAAAAGAAAAAGAAAAGAAAAACAAAAGGAAGTAAAAGCTTTATTTGTCTATACTTATTTAATTTAATAATAACCACTATTTCATAAATTTCATAAATTTGGTACGGAAACATATTATTTTCTTAGAATACATAACTCTCTGTATTAATTTGGCAGCCCACTGTACACTCACATAGAACAGCCCGGCCTTCAGTGACCATGGTCTATATGCTCATTGCCGACCCTTGAGGACAACTTTGTCCGCATCATTTGCGAGTTTGAGGTCAAGTTATTGGAAATTCGACCGTCCCTAAGACATATTGAAATACTGTTTCATTTGAGATGAAAAGATCGAAAATACGAATAGGTATACCTCAAGTACAACTTGCCCTACTGCAACCGTATCGCGCTTGATGAATAACACTCAACTTCAGAGGCGCTTCGTCGAGCTAAAAATAATGAAATCCTACAAAAGCAGAGGTAAAAACTAAAAACCAACTTTAAGTCTGCCATATACCCCAACCCCACACCGCAAACCTCTCAACTTTCCTACGTCCCGTGGTCCCGTACATCATACATCCATCCATCCATCCATCCATCCATCCATTTGTATAGGTATGTGCTTCTCAATCCATTTTCACTAAATACACAAACGCCGTTTGAGCATTTTTTGTGCACACTCACAATTCTGTATCCCCAACACAGGGAATGCATTGAAACGTCAACCAGCTGTGTAGTGTTGGTAGGAAAATAAAAAAAAAACCGACTCTTAGAACTTAAGTGCACTGCACCCAAAAGCAATTATGAATTCCGAATGAGTAAATCGCTTTTCATCGACTTCTCATACACGTATGTACCTTATGTACGTGACGTGGACGTGGGGTATGGCGTATGGCATGCTCTCCGGTTTGTGGCTTAAACATGTACAAAAACTTGATAGTTGCATTTAGTCATTCTCCGTCGTCGAATGGGCTTTATTTATTATTTGTTTTTTGTTTTTTTCATTTTCCCTAGAAACAGCATCACAACTCTTCGAACTGCAAATGGGCCATCCGATTTAATTGTGTACTAAACTCTGCACGCTTAGGAAATGGCACCCCCCAAATATGTATAGTATATCCAACTGTACCTAATCTGTTGATTAAACAGAAAAACAAAACCGGAAGCGGAAAAACAGCGCTACAATGGTGTCGCGGTGGGTTACCATGTCGGCAATTCGTGGCAAGAACAATCAAAAGTGAATAGATAAACAAAAGACCAGCCGAGGTCACACACAAGCCCACGCCGACCAACTTGTTGTTCAAACAATTTCACACCCCTGCGTATTAGCTTCATGTAACTGTGCCATCATCCCCACAAGTAGGTACCTATACGTACGAGTATGTGCCACCCTCACTGGTGTTGTGGCGCATCGGCGGCAAAGCTATTTTTTATTTTGCGCCTCAGCCTCAGCTCAGTAATAACTGTTTGTGTTTTGTTTTCCTTTCGCCGATAAATTTGCGCACTGGCCTTCCATTTTCACGTGCTCGATTGTCAATAGACATTAAAAGACTTAAGCGAAAGCACTTAAAATGGAGAGAGGAGCGCTTCAGTATGCAAAGAAGGGGCTTTAAATATTTTCCTGAAATATTGAATTATACATTTGGGCGGGATTAATTAATGGATGGATATTTTTAGAAATAGATTTTCAGGCTTTGTTTTTCCATTTGTGACATTGAGTTAGGCGTGCGGGTCATATACCTCACGGCACGGTACTCGAAATGCAGCGGTATGTTGTTCATTATAACGCTGCCTTACATTGACAGTGGCATAACTCAAAACTTATGAAATTTGGTTTTGTTGCACAAAAAGACTACATTTCCTTCATTTCTTTTCCATGTAAAATGGCACATTGCTATTTCCATCTTATTTACATTAAAAATATTTCAATAATAATTATTTATCATTTCCATATTTGCAATTAAACGAAATCAAAAAATTAAAAAGCGCTGTCCTGTAAAACTAGAGATTTTTGACTTATGCCACTGTCAATCCAAGGCAGCGATAAGAAGTTAGTTGACACTAAGGCAATGGATGTGTGGAACCGTGAATACTCTTCGTGTGAAACTGGCTTAAGGCGAGAACCATCGACTGTCGGTCCATCGGCGACAGCTCTGCAACATTTCAGAACCTTATTTAAACTTATATGCAAATGTTCTTAAAAAGAAACGGCCTTTATTGAGAACGATCTCTACGCTCCGGACTTTGACGTACAAATCGGTGGAGCCCAGTATACCCCTCCATTGCTAATTTTATTTTCCTAGAAGTTTTTATATGTGTGATAGATTTTAGTTTAAGCAGAATACTGGGCTTCAAGATTTTTAGCCTGAAAAGCCATTCAAATTGTGATCGACTTTCTGAATACGGAATCTCTGCAGTGGTACATTTATTACATAGAAGAAGTCAACGGTATCAATATAGCGAAAAACAATATACTCATACAACGTAATAGACGAATTTGGATAGAGCTACATTTTGTTTTGCACACTTTGGAACTGCGTATGGCTTATGCCATCATTTAGTCAATATATAAAATATTAAAATATAAAAATATGCACAGGGTGGGCCTAATTGCTGATAAATTTTCAAAAAGTAATTTCAAATATAGGTACCAGGGCTCTCATCGCGTAACTTTTGAAACGATAGTCGTCGAAACGATTGAACACAACGATATCGTTTTTAGTTTGCTTCATATAACATCAATCAAATCGTTCATCGTTTTCATTTTGAACAGTTTGAACATGACTGTAAACAAACTCTGACAGCAAAAAAATCAAAAAAATGTATGGAAATAGTTTTTTTTCTTGAATTTGTTTATTTTTCTGTGTTTTTTTATTGATTGACATTGATTTTGGCCCATTTTATTCACTTCGAGTGAATAAGGCATTTAATGCAGATGGAGAGGTAGTAGGAATAAGGCAAGTGAAATGTGAAGTGAAAGTGTACGCGTATACGCAGATAGCCAAGTGTGTAGGAACCAACCATAGCCCAATGGAATATGCTAAAGTGTGCACAGGTGTGGTAGGCCAGAAGAATTATTGTTTTTCGAAATACAGATTTGCATTTATTAAATCAATCAAAACGCCAATAAATTTCTTGCAAGACAATAAATACAAAACAAAACTCAACCCATTTCTTTTTTTTGCAAGGATTTCATTCTTTCACAACTCGGATAAGAGCGAGTCACCTCCAAAGAGAACATAAGTGTGTTTTCCTTTAAATATTTTGCTATACTTTTCTCCAAAACTGAAGTTCCCTATTCAAAACTGAAAATATGGACCAAAAACGATGAAGCGATTGCTAAATAGCTGTCGTTCAATCGAATCGTTTCGACGAGGGTATTTGACGCTTGAATTAGTAACGTGAAGCAACAAAAAAACGATGATCGTCCAATCGTTAGGACGATTATCGTTGTTTGGTTGTTACACGAAGTTGAAGTATCGTCGAGACGATGTCGTTCGATCGTTTTGTGCTTACGCGATAAGAGCCCAGGTTTCAAAAGTTGAAAAAAATAAAGAAACATAGAAAAAGCTAAAGGAAAATATATCTCATAGATGGTATAGACGATCTTGGACATCCCTGTAAAGACGAGAGCCAGACGCTTCATTAAAACATTCAAGCTGTGTTCTTTGTCATTGGAATGTTTTTTTTCCTCTGACAATTAATTTTTTTCCCATTTTTCCATTCCCTAGTCTAGTCAAAAATCCCACAATTTGCCCACTTAGTAATTTTAAGGCAACAAAAAAAAAAAATCACACATCTTATTTTCAATATTTTTAGGAACAAGAATTGACGTTGTATTAAAAAATTGCAAAAAAAAAATTCTGTAAGGAATTTAATCAAATACATTTCTTGTAGTAGATTCATTTCATAACAAACAATTGAGATCTTGTTGTCTTGCAAACACTGAATAAAACTGTGCCAGTAGGGCCAAGTTAAAAACCACAGCTTACAAAAGTTGAAAAAGAAATAAAACAGTCGGAAAAAAAGTTAAGACTCATTTTACGTCAGTGAGATAAAGTTTAACAGCCTTATTCATTAGATTCCCTTAATCAATAGAATATCATAAAATGTATTAATAATTATTAATCTATTAATTCAGCAAGATTACTCTTAAATTCTGGGAGCACTCTCGCGTTGCAGTGCCATTTTTGGGTATGGACATTAATTAAAAAAATGGAAAAGGTTTGAACAGAAGCGAATTTATTAATGAGAAAATGAGTACATATATAAATATGAATCAGTATCAGATAGTTTTTTTAATTTCAGAAAATAATATTAAAAAAAACCGGCCAAGTGCGAGTGTCACTCGCGCACCGAAGGTTCCGTATTTGGCTAAAGTCGAACACATCAGATATTATTTGAAATCTATAATATCATTCAATCTTTCCTTTCTTCATGAATTCATCACTATTTAGTTTAATTTAATTACTTAATATTTTTACTCTCAAAAATTACTCGCACATGAATTTCATTTTCTAATTATTACCTATGTAGTTAGTACCCAACCCACGCCAATTTTCCATTCTGTATGCGACCTGTCCCAATTAAAAACTATTGACTGAAAATATATTACTTTTATTTTGTTCTGTTCTCCCCAAAAAAGTGTATTATACTCCCCAACGAAATTAGCAAGCGGGAACCCTGGTGGTATACCACCAGTGACTCTCTTCTGTCCTTGATGGGGTCAATTGTGCACAACTGCGTAGTAGAGATTAAAACTTATGAGAGCAACGTATTTTACATGGTAAAATTATCTTTTTTGAAAATATCTTGTAAACTATTAACTTTTCGGCAAAACAGTATTCAGCACATATAACGGGTGATTTTTTAGCTGGTTTGGTTTTGGCAACACTGGTTTTGACAGCTGACGTGTGTTTAGTACCTTGTGTCACTGTCAAACAGCTTCAGTTTGGTTTGCAATTTAACCATGGATCGTCTTACAAATGAACAACGCTTGCAAATTATTGAATTTTACTATCAAAATTCGTGCTCGGTTCGAAATGTTCATCGCGCGCTGCTTCCATTTTAATTGTGTTCAGCGATGAGGCTCATTTTTGGTTGAATGGGTACGTAAATAAGCAAAATTGCCGCATTTGGAGTGAAGATCAGCCAGAAGCATTGCAACAGCTACCAATGCATCCCGAAAAAGCCACTGTTTGGTGCGGTTTATGGGCCGGCGGCATTATTGGGCCATATTTCTTCAAAGATGATGCGAATCGCAGCGTTACTGTCAATGGTGAACGCTACCGAGCGATGATAACAAACTTTTTTCGTGAGATACCGGCCGATATGTGTGAAAGAATATGCCAAAATTGGACTCAGCGGATGGGCTACCTGAGACGCAGCCGCGGTCAACATTTGCATGAAATTATCCTTAAACATTAAATTGCAAGGTTCAAACTATCGATTCAAATAAATATTTCATTCATTTTTTCGAATTTTTTGTGTTTTTTTTTTTAAAAAAGTTCTAAACCTCTTAAAAAATCACCCGTTATATATAAGAACATGATCTACAAAAAAGGATGTTATGTATTTTTTGTGAATCAAGAAATAAGCCGTTTTTTGGGCGAATGAAAATATTTTTTTCACCAGATTACTAATTAATCGAAAACCAATCGATGTATTCCATCCATTGGTATACCGGATGTTGTGTGTAAATTTTAGCCTCCTATGTCAATCGGTTCTTGAGATAGACCTGGTAACAAAATTGGCTTAGTGGGTTCGGACAGACAGACAGACGGAGAGACATCCGAGCGAAACTAATAAGGTTACGTTTTTTCCCTTTGGGTACGGAACCTTAAAAAGAAGGGCTAAGTTCTTTTTGTCGTTGCAAAAATTTATAATTTATCACTTTCGTATGCTTAACTAACAAAACTTATTCAAAATTTCGAAAATATATTCACAGTATTGAAACAAACAGGAAAACAAAAGTTATTTCACCGCTAAATGCGAATTGAGGCATTTAATTTTTTGACATTTGATTAAGTTTGAATTATCTTCAAAAAATAAATTTATGAATAAGTTTTCTACAATTAAACCAAAACTAGCTCTAATTCAGCTTTATTTAATGTTATGAATAAGCCTGTAAGTGTTAAGTGTCTATAAATTTCTTTATAAGTTAGACCACACTCTAGAAGAAGCAATGATGAGTACATAATTATAGCTCAGCAATATATTCATTCCTGCAAAGAAGCGTTGAAATGGAAAGACACATCCCTCGGCAAATAAGGGTTATAGAAAATGACACTGCCGAAGCAGTATTCGACAATTCTGTAGTCATCTCATATATAACAAATCGATCTTTCAGAATTTAACAAGAGACAGAGTACTCAACATTAAGAGGAATTAAAGCTGGTGTACCACAAGGCAGTGTGCTAGGTCCAGTGCTATACTTTTTGTTTACTAGCGATCTACCTGAAAGTGAAGAAACTACAATACCAACTTTTGCAGATGACACTGCTATGCTTGCTGTCGGAGCGACTGTCGAAGTAGCAACAAAAAAAAGCTCCAAATGGCAATAAACGGTATTTCAGAATGGACTGAAAAGTGGCAGATTAGATTGAATGACCTAAAGTTAGTCCATATCTATTTTACAAATAAAAACGTTCCACACATTCCAGTATATATTAATAACAATGTAGTGGAATACTCAAATACAGCTGAATATATGGGCATGATACTAGCCGCTAAACTGCGTTGGAAGGCTCACGTTAAGAAAAAAAGAGATGAACATGCGATACAGTAAAATGTATTTGCTTATTGGGAGATACTCATCCCTGTCCAACTATAATAAATTACTGCTATACAAGCAAGTCTTGAAACCAATATGGACCTACGGGCTCCAATTGTGGGCTTGCAAATGCCAAACAAATTTACAAAAAATTAAAGTCTTCCAAAATAAAGAACTAAAGTTTTTTTTTTTTTTTTTTTTTTTTTTTTTTTTTTTTCGAGGGTAGGTGAAAATCTTCCAAAGACACTATGAGAATAGCAAGCGCGTTCTCATAGTAGTGTCAGATTTTTACTGACTAAAAACACCACCCTTCTAAAGATTGTTAGATACTGCAACTAAGATATAACTTATCAAGCAATTTTTCTATCATTAAATAAAAACTTTTGTCAGGTTACTTTCCAATGAAAGATCCTACGTGTTCCGCAAATTAGACGCGGTTAATCTTATCTTGCCAAGTCGAACGGTTTCGTTCTTTGTAGTCGGCGCAATAAATTGCTCTCGTCCAAGATTTGTCGGACTATATTGTTGATATGTCCGATTAGTCGGTTTCTATGCTTTCTCGCGAAGCTTCTAGATTCAGCTTCGATTGTTGGAATTCCGAGATCCCTATGGATATCGTCGTTTCTAATATACCATGGTGCTTGTACAATTTCTCTAAGGACTTTATTTTGAAAAGTTTGTAGAATATTGACATTTGTTTTCTTGGTACAACCCCAAAGTTGTATACCGTAGGTCCACACCGGCTTTAGCACTTGCTTGTATAAAAGCAATTTGTTCTCAGTACTGAGCTGGGAATGTTTTCCGAGTAACCAGTACATTTCTCTATATTTGATATCGAGTTCTTTACGTTTCATTTTCACGTGCGAACTCCATTTCAGCTTTGCGTCGAGTGTCATTCCCAGGTATTTGGCCTCGTTTGCAAAGGGTATTCGGGCCAAGTTTAGAAAAATTGGCAAGTCATTAGTTTTCTTATAAGTGAAATTCACGTGAACAGATTTAGTTTCGTTGAGGGCGATCCGCCAGTTCCTTGTCCATTCATTTACCTTATTCACTGCGGCTTGCAGTTTTGTAGTCGCTTCTTCGATTGTATTACCTACAGCTAGGATAGCTGTGTCGTCGGCGAACGTAGCAAGGGTAGTGCCATCTTCCCTTGGTATATCGCGAGTATATAACACATAGAGAAGCGGACCAAGGACGCTTCCTTGCGGTACCCCGGCCGAAATTTCTTTTAGCTCCGAGTATTCGTTTCCATTTCTAACCCGGAAGAGTCTATTCCCGAGATATGATTCTAGTATATCATATAGGCTTGCGGGGAGAACTTGTCGTAATTTAAATTTCAAGCCGTCGTGCCACACCTTATCAAAGGCTTGTGAGACGTCAAGGAATACGCTTGAGCAAATCTTTTTTTCTTCAAATGCTTTCTCGATTACGTCAGTAGTTCTATGTACTTGGTCAATCGTCGAATGCTTGGTTCTGAACCCAAACTGGTGGTCAGGGATAAGATTATTGTCTTCAATAACCGGCTGTAGGCGCCTAAGCAATATTCTCTCGAAGACTTTGGAAATGACCGGAAGAAGGGAAATCGGTCTATACGATTTTACTTCATTTGGCGGTTTTCCTGGTTTTAAAACCATTATGACCTCCGCGACTTTCCATTGACTCGGCACGTGTTTTAGTCTGAGCGCAGCATTTATAATATGAAGGAGCTTAATTAATGCTTTCCTTGGAAGAGCTTTGAGAACTTCTCCGGTGATCAAATCATAACCAGGAGCTTTCTTAGGTTTTAGGGATTCGATTTCACGTTTTAGTTCCCTTGGCGTTGCTCTTGTGAGTGTTGAATCGTCAGGTTGTAATTCCGTCCTATTAGTATTGTCGTAGATCGCTTGGCCATCGTACGGTTTAAAGGTTTCTTCTAGATGAGCGGCAAAAACGTCCGCTTTTTGCTTATCTTCCCTTGCCCATTCATTTTGATTTATTCTAATTGGCGGCGCGGGGATTTTGGGCCTTTTTGTGCCTTTTACAGCTTTCAAAGTGAATAATTGGAATCTTTTTTCGCTGTTAAGCTTTCAAGGTAAGAACCTATCGCACGATTCTTAAAATCCTTAATAACTGTCTTCAACAAATTGCACAAATAATTCAAATGTGCTTTATGTTGCGGAGCGCGACTCTGTTGCCATTTCTTACGCGCCTTCCTTTTTTCGTTGACCAATTCTTTTATTTCGGGAGGATATCGTAGCCCGTATTTGGCCGGCGTTTTCCTTGGATTAGGCGTATTATTCCAGGAGGCGAGCTGTACGATCTCGACGAAGCGATCAACTTCAACTTCAAGTTCATAGGGTGTCGTAAGTGGAACACTCAGTTCAACATTCTCTTCTATTTCGTTCCTAAAGCCTTCCCAGTTAGTGTTTCTACCAGTTAATCTCGCTGGCTCTAGGTTATTGGCTAATTTTACACTCAATGTTAGAATAACCGGTGAGTGGTCAGATGATAGATCAAAGCTCTCTTCAACTTTAATGTGGTTGGTAGGTATTCCTTTCACGACGAAGAAATCTATCAGATCAGGTAGTTTTGAAGTATCAGTTGGCCAGTAGGTCGGTTTGCCCGTCGAGAGGAAATCTCAACTGTATTCCATTCCTGCCCCATAGAGCATTCTACCTTTTCGCGAGATGTATCTGGAGCCCCAGAACGTGTGCTTCGCATTAAAATCGCCGCCAATAATGAAATTTGGTTTGAGCGATTTAAGCAGGTTAGTAAAATCACTTTTTTCAAGCGCGGAACGCGGTGGACAGTAGATAGATGAAATTCTAAGAGTACGCTGACTATTTTTAACTCGAATCGTGCACAGTTGCATAGTTTCGAGCTCTATCTTCAGGTCTTCGTATTGTTCAATGCAGTCTTTAATAAGCAATGATGATCCACCTCTGGCGTTCCCCGATGGGTGACAAGCGTGGAAATCAGTATATCCTTTTATTTTTAAATTCGATCCCTTTTTCACGTGAGTTTCAGAAATTAAGCAAATGTCAATATCTTTCTCGCGTATGAATATTTCCAATTCGCCGAGTTTTTGTAAAAGCCCGTTTGCATTCCAAGTGCATATTTTTAACATTGGTTTTTCATTCATGTTATTTTTGAAGCACGCGTTTTCCGTGAATTATTTTCGAGCTTAACCAAGCGATCGAGAATAATTTTATTTATTTTGCTTTGTTCTTCAAGTTTCTCGAGAATAATGGAGAAAACATGAGAAACAGGGTCCGGCGAAGTTTCAACGTTTTTCGCTACTTCGAATGCCGCGGCCTGAGCGTAGGTCTGCACTCTGGCTGCCCGAGGGCCACTTTTCGATGGCTTTCCTGATGGTAACTTTTCAGTAGCGTTTCTTTTGACAACAGAGGTCGAGGGCCTTTCTATTGTCTCTCTTTCTCTGACAATGCTACGCTTTTGAACCGGAGGTTTTACATTGCCTACTACCTCCTGGGCGGTCCTACGCTTTACCTTGGTAAGCGGCTTTGTTTTTTTATTTTGGCTTTTGAGTAGCGCATCTCTCCGTTTTTGCAACTCCTTAGCTACTTCACAGCCTCTATAATTCGCCGGGTGCTTTCCCTTACAATTAGCACAGGTAGCGGAGGATTGTTTATTTGCTCCACAGTCTTGGGAGAAGTGACTTCCGGCGCATTTGACACATCGCGGCTCTTTTTTGCAATACATTTGCGTATGATTGAATTCTTGGCAACGTTTGCACTGTGGAATTGTTTTCAAATTTCTGCGCATGGGCTCGATTTTTACCACAATATTAAGTATGGTTTTAATTCGGTAGATATCTTCGATATTATCAGACCTATCGAAGGTAAGCATAAAGAGCGGAAGACCACGCCTTACCAGGATGTCCTTATCTTCTTCCGTTTTTTGCTTCTCTTTCTTGATGATATTTACGGCATCAAGAATTTTAAACCCTTTGGAACGGAGGTCATTTATAACCTCATCTTTGGTGCATGAGGGGTGGAGTCCCCTCGCTACAACACGATGTGGCCTTTCTGACTTTATTTCAAAAGTATACCACTGGATCTTCTCGGTGTTTAGCTTTTGGGACACTACCCGGTAGTCTTCGTGGTTAACGACGTTAATTTTCCACGCATTATTCCTCAAAGATGTTACCTTAAATTCCGATGTTATCGTTCCTTTAAGGAGGCTGTATAACTTATTATAATCCGTTACCCCAACGACGTTTATTGGAGGTGGTGGACGAATTTGCCCTCGGAGTTGTTTTTCTTGCGGTACTTTACGCGTTTGTTCTCTTAGAGGCTCGACTTCAGGCGAAGAACCGGCTCTCCTTTTCTTACTAGGTCTTTTCTTAGGGACCTGATTCGTTTCGCGTGCTAGCTCTTCTTCGTCAGTGTGGTATTCCTGACTAGGCAAGCGTGGTGGAGTACATTCGCGTTCTTTCTGAGAATTAGTGTTCCTTAGAACATTATTTTCTTCTTTTAACAGTTCTATCTCTTTCTTCAGAGTTTGATAGAGTAGATCCATTTCCTTAAGCTTGATTCGGAGTGTTTTAATTTCTTCCTCAGAGCTTATATCTTTCACTGAGTCCCGTTTTTCACGCGCTGGCGCTCCCGGCGGACTTCTTTTCCCGGGGTTGTTCGATCGTGATGGAGGCGATCGAGATACCCTTGAACTTTTAATAAAAGGGTTAATGGACTGCAATAAGCGGCTCTCCCCAGAATCCGTAGAGCCGACCTCCGAAGAGGGTGAATTTTCCAGTAAAGCTGGACTGCCACCTGGGGTAATTAATCTTTTCGTTTTGTTCATTGCATTTTTTGTATACACTACACGCTCGGTATACGGAGGTTGGATTTTAGTCGCCTCTTACGACAGGCATGCCTACCTCGGGTAAATTCTAACCCCTACCCGAAGGGGGTCGAAAGAAAGTAGTTAATGCACCTTGGTACATACGCAACGCTGATCTACATAGAGATCTAAATATTGAAATGGTTGAAAATGAAGAAAAGTTGCCCAAAGGCACAGAAGTAGGCTTTTCAACCAAGTTAACGTTGAACTTACAGAACCATTAAATACTGACAGTGTAATAAGAAGATTGAGGCGGGTAAAACCACTTGATCTATAAGAGTTAGCCAAGGCCAAGAGATTAGGTAATATCTTCAAACAAAAAGGTTTCGAAATCCGACAAACGGTGGATTTTTCTTCTGAATTTTTCAAATAATTTAAAAATAAATTGCCGATTAGTCGAACGACTAGGTGCAATCCCATTCGGGATTACGACAGTCAGTGCCTTCCGGGAGGTATTTTAGAGGTTGTTCGAATCCCTCGCGATTGCAGAAGCATCCCTCGCGTATAGGGGAAGGCCATGTACCTTGGTCCGAGTGCCAATTTTCAGAAAAGTACAAACCACACAAAAACCGGTTCTTCTGTGAAATGTTACTCTTCTGTTCATTTCTCTTCTCAGTTTCTTTTTGAACTTATACAGCTGTACTAGTCGGCAAAAAAAAATAAACATAGTTTTCAGTGAAAAAAGTGTTTTTTGTATCTATTTTCTGAAGTTGTGTAGTGCTTAATTTTATGTCTATTTTCCGATACTTTTATCGATTTAGGTAAGTATATTGATTTATCTTTTGGTAGGAACAAATTGTTGTACACATGTGCTTTAAATACTACGTCGAAATTATTATTTTTTGGTAAAAGTGGTGTTGGACCTATCATAGCGCTTGTACCTTGGTCCGGTCAAAGTTACAAGTTATTCGATTTTTTAAAACCAAATTGGTTTTGTGAGTTTCAGGAAAATATGCCAAGAAGCAAAATAGCTAAACAATATTAAAGTCCTTTGTTAGGCATTTTTTTTTTGTTAACGAGAGTATTTTTTATTTAAAACTATTATATGAAATAAAAAAAAATGTTGTCAGCACACTAACTTTAAGACAATGGTTTGTTTACTTGCTGCTTTCTTGAAATAAAATAAGAATGGTACCATTTTTACTATTTATTGAAAGGAAATAAAGTTTTTACCTTTAAACTATAGAAAAACCTTCAATAATATTTTCGGTCCATGGTACAATACTTTGTGGACCAAGGTACAATCACGTCTTGTACCTTGGACCGTTTGAGGCTAGCATATAAAAGATAAGTTTTCTTTGGAATGGTAAGCAATATCCTTTTGGTAGTTTCGCATTATCATAGATAAGACTTTAGTTAATAACTAAAAAAAAACAAAAAGAAACTAATGAAAAAACGTTACCTAAAATATCGGCAAAAAACTGAAATCCGGACCAAGGTACGTGACCTTCCCCTACTTGCTCTGCAATGTGTCTCGATGTTTTTCCTTACAGCGAACTCCCAATCAAAAAAAAAGAGGATTTCTGGTGTCATTGCGTCAGACGGCATGTCCATAAGCCAGGGCTCAAAGGATAATTCTCGCAGAAGGTCTTCAAAATTCCAATGGGTGTGGTACCTACCTACCATAAACCTCCTCTCTTTAACCGAGAGATGGTTTCTATCGTACACCCCATGATAAAATTATCAAGAGGGGGGAGCTTCATCATAGCATCTAGAGCAGAGTTATTGCATACGTAAGATACGTAGATTTAAGCTAACTTCTTTTTGCTGTAATAGTTTCGGGTTGAATCGTAGATAAATGCTCTAAATTATTTCAATCAAAAATCTATTTTGGGCGGGACGCAGTTCGCAGGGTCCGCTAGAAAATTATAATTTTTTTTTTTCTAGAGGAGTAGACTTCAAAACAAAAGGAAGTTCCACACAAATCATGGTGAGGGAAGACAAACAAATACTGTGCAGTAGTATTTAACGCTGAACGTTGAAAACGCTCTTACGTAGATCAGCAAACTGGTCACCAATAAGGAGATCACTAGATCAAACTAAAAGCTCTCCATTAAACCAAAGGAATGGCTTTTAAAAAAACTGAAACCCTTGTATACTGTATTGAAGCGCTCACAACGGTTTTTAACCGCCGCGCCGTCCAATTTCTATCTCCGAATGTAAACATTAAGCTCTGCACTTGCTATTAACGAACGGCAACACTGAGCGGACTTCACCACTACCCTGGTGACCCCCATCCACAGCTATCTTACCCACAAAAATTGCATACCACTTAACCGTGTACAATTTACAAGTGTACGCGTGCTAGTTCCTTTTTGTTCCCTAGCGACTGTATCCGCCGCACACCTGTTGGTTTTCGTATTTACATCGGGCAACCCTTAACGGTAAATGCCTCTTTCGGAGTTGCGGCTCCCTGTACTCAATTTGGACTATAGATAAATTCATAATCGGGTGTTACGCTCTAAAGGCAAGCCAACAGCCAACACCTACTTGCGTACCTCTGCCCTCAGATACACTTACGTAGGACTTAGGGTAATAAGAGTCACTGGCTTCCGATGAACGGAAATGAAACTTTCAAAAAATTATATCTATATGCAGAATGCAGGTATGTACTTCAATAACCAACACTAACCTCAAAAACTGTGTGCTGCGTGGGGCTCGCTATAGCTCCAATCCAACTCCAACACCAACTCCGCAGGTCTAACAATCTCTCGGCGTATCTCGATCTCGATGATGTAGGTTAATAAGTATTCCAGTTTCTACTCCGCCGTTGTTCTTTTGTTGCCGACTGCTTGCCGTGGTGGCTGCTGATGCTGCTGGTGGGTAATTCTCCTCTCGCTGCTACAGTGGTCTGGTGATGGTACGGTGACTGTTGGTAACAACAGCTAACTGCAGCCGCTATGTATGCGTGCTGGTATGTGAACATGGATTAGAAAATAACAAAATAAATACGAATGGCAGCGAGATTCAAGTTTCTCTTCTTCTATCTGGTTGTACATGGAATTTCATAAACCGCACACAAAATTAACACACAAAAGACACTAATATTTTTTTTTCTTTCGATTCTTTACTGGCTCTGCCGTTTCACTATATAGCAAATTATTTTGGAGTTTGCTTTTGCAACTTTTTCTTATTCTCATGCACATAGAGTAACCGAGATACTTTTGTATTCAAATCGTTGCTAATTTTTTTTATTTTCTTTTTTTTTTTTTAATTACTATTTCACACACCGGATCAGGTTATACAACTTTTACAGCGACGAAGATAAAGATACTCGCGATTCTTAGAAGCTAGACGATTGTTTTAAGTATCTGCGACGATTACACGGGACTGAGCTCGAATAATAACAGGAAATAAAAGAAAATAAAAAAAAATGTATTATTTTAAATGGAATGGACACAAAATTGACAGACGACACGCCGCGCTAGAAGCACCAGAAACAAGAAATAAGCGCGTTTTAACGTCCACGACAGCAGTGTCTCACTGGGCTTGAGCTACTGGTCGAACCACCAGCGACGTGCATCTCGAAACTCGAAAAGCTCCATCCGTTTGCCATTGCCATCCACCGAGTGTTGAGATGATGTGTCATGTGTATGCGATGGAGTTTTTTTTTTTGCTTTTGCTCTCTGTTTTCCATTCTATCTATACGGCTATTGCTATTTGCTATACCGCCGCTAACGGGTACACACAATCCAAATCAAACGGTTTTGCTGCGAGAATGAAATTGTATCTGTGTAGTATATCTAACAGCGTTCTAACAGGAGTTGGCGCACTCTGGACTTGCTCTCTGTTGTTATTTCCAGCTGGCCTGTCGTTTACCTTCCAGTGGGGCTGCGGCTGACGATGACGGCTGAGTGAGTATTGTTTACTACGAGTAAATTGCGTGAGTACTAGAGAAATCAGTAGAACAAACAAACATACAAGTAGCAGCAGCATAAGCTGTTTCAATTGAATAGCTCTTTGCTGTTGTTTTTGTTGTCTGTGCAGCGCAGAGGCAGAGCATAGATTGTATGAGCTCATCTCCAGACTCCAGTCTGCAGTCTGCGGATTGCAAATCGGCCCTGGAAAGGAATTTCAATTTCAATATGGGTATAAGTATAGTACTAGCGTTTAGCGTATCCTAAGCTGGCACCTGGAGATTATTGAAATGGCAATGACGACGCATTGTGCAAGAATACCACTTACGTCAGAACAAAGGAAGAGATGTGGTGTTGCCAATGTCGTTGGGAGTTTTAAAAGGTTTTACGAAATAACTTTTTATAACACCGTAGACTTGGTGATATTCTTCTTAATTTATTTCTTTGCCATTAATTAAAACTCCACTAGTTAGTAAGTTAGCAGACGTCCAAGTAGCAAGAGCATACAATATTGTGGTGTGGAATGTAGCCTGGAATCTAAAATGGTGAAGTGTAAATAACCCATTTGTCACCAAACAAGATGCACTTCTAATTGGAGACTCGAATCTGTCAAAAAATTATAGGTTTCCACTGAGCCAATTCTAGAACCAGCCGGAATATTTGGAATACACTAGAAGGTGCTCGATAAATGGCGGATTGGATATAAAAGGCTGATTGGCCAGGGATTATTATTGGACGCACGGTTCTTTTTCCACTTCGTCCATGCTAAAATAAGGGTTCCAACTTAACTTAATTTTTGTTTTTTTTTTATGTTGTAGGACTTAAAACAAACATCCTCGGCCCCGATTCTGGGTCATGTATCCGGGTTCACTGGTGAATAAAATCCTTAATTAGGTAGGTACCTATACTACAAAAAGTTGATGAACAACTTGACCCACAAATAATATTCAGTTGTGAAGATAAATGGTAAGTGTAAAGTAATACATACCGTGAATTAAGTGATTGGTTTGAATCGTTTA